>OY288240.1:55248209-56547902 GCA_958450325.1 Agrostemma githago
TTTCCCCCTGCTTTTTAGATGACCGCCTTTCCCTTTCTGCAGATTCCGTTACTTGGCGCTGGACGAAGAAGCAGGTCAGGAGGTTGGGCCTGAGTGAGGACTTGGTCGTTCTTTCAAAGCGTCCTTCCCTCCCTGCGAATTTTAGGAAGGGAAGCAAAGCCCTTATGAAGCTTGTAAAAGACTTCGCCGCTGGTAGAAGATTGCCTCTCCCACCCCGGCTGCCTTCGTCGAAACCGGCGACTCCTACCCCTAGCACCCATGAGGGGGAGGCGGAGGTTACTTCTGGAGCTACACCCTCCCCCAGTCAGAAACAGGGTGCCTCTCCGGCTGGGCCTCGGATTTCGCAGGGAACGCAGCCTAGGAATTCCGAGGGGACTGGGGAGAGTGCTCCCTTGGAGTTGAGGAGGAAAAGAGACAGGGAAGCTCCTAGTGCTGACGTGGTGGACCTGGAGGCGGATGTTACCACCCCTGAGGCAAAGCGCCCTGCACGTGAGCCTCCAAGTACCCCCTTCCCAGAGAAAAACGCAGAGTTCCACTACACGGCTGGTGACAGTGTGGATGTGTCAAGCTTGCTTTCTGACTCCGGAGCCGTCTTGGCCGACCGCCTTACAAAAATGGTGACCTCAACTTCTCATCAAGTGCTTCAGTATATCCAGCGTACCTCTAAGGTTATGCTGGCGTCTTCCGAACTGGCGGCTCTCAGCCGCCTGAGTGATGAGGAGCTGACAATTACTCCCGGGGCTCCTCCTCCCAACCGCCTGGCTATGGTAGAGAGGGACGTCTCCTTGATAAGTTCTTTGAAAGATAAGATGACAAGGCAAGAGGGTGAGTTAGAGGAGGCCAAGAGGGAGGCTGGTCAGTGGAGGCTGCAGGGGGAGATGGCTGTGAAGGAGGTTGTCAAGCTAGAGACTGATCTGAAGGAGAGCCGGCAGTCGTTGGACCGAGCCAATCTATCTCTGGCCGAGCCAGTCGTTGATCTGAAGGGGGAAGCAAATACTCGTCTGTCGTAATGAGCTCCGCATGGGGGAGCCAGAAGGCAGGGCCAAAGTTCCCATGTTTATCCACCACAATCTCAAACTTTTTTATCAAAATCTCCTCCTTCTCACTCAGCCTGACCTCCAGAGCCTTCCCCCCAACACTTGGGTGATACTCCTCGCGCGTCTCCATGCGGGTGTGGACATGGTTCCTAAAATGTCTGGGAATTTTCCACCCTGACGCGCTATGTATGTATATAAAGTTGTTTTTCCAGTCCTTTAGGCTGCTCATAGCCGGCCAGACCAAGGCATACTTTTTCTGCCTCTGCAGGGACCAATAACCAGGTGAGCCATCCCCCCTAGACGAACACACCATTTGAAGACCGACCATAAAACGAAGGGTGTCAATATAAGGCCCCTCGCCATGGAAAAGGCAGGTCCAGGTGTAAGCAACTAAAGATCTAATGGCAGTTGCAGTCAGCTGGGCGATAGCAACGTTCATCCTCCTGAAGGTTTCCTCCAGGAAGGGGTGCAGTGGGAATCGCAGGTCAAATTCCAAGGCCTTGTGGTAGACGGCCACACACCCTTCTGGGGGACAACACACTGTGTCCCTTTCCCCAGGGATTACAACCGTGTACCCTTCCCCGAAATTGTAAAATTGTTCAATGGCCTTAGCAGCGTTACTCTCCAAAATCAGGTCCCTGTTCTTGGCCTCAGGGTAGGTCTTTAGGGGGACCACATACTTTTTCTTGTCCAAGAAATAGGTCCTCCCCCTCTCCCTGCGGATGAGGGGGCCGGCGACCCTGGAAGGATCCACCTCCAGGGCCTCGTCATCAGAGTCGACCACATCAAAGGGAGCCGGCTCAGGTGACTCAGCACCCTCCCCCTGTAATGATCGTCCTCCTCCCTGGGGCCGACCCCGGAGTAAGAAGCTATGTCACGCCGGCCACCGTCGCCGCCCCCAGTTCCCCCGAGCACAGAATTAAAAGAAAGGGGACGGACTCGTGACATATTGGCTATGGAAGGGAAAATAGAGGTGAAAGATTTAAAGAAGTTCTAACCTAAAGACGCCGATAAAGTCGCCGGAGACAGTGACAAAAGGTATTCCTTGCTCCTCGAAGAATGCTCGGCAAACGAAGAAGATTCAGGAAGTATAAGGAGCTTGAAGTATCAGGAAAAGTAAAAGAGGAGAGAGGGGTTTATATAAAGCCCAAGGAGTCCAAAAGGCGATCCCCTGACAAAACACTCAATAGTCGTCCACGTGTCGCACATTGGACCCGGATTGTTCACCCTTTCCAAGAAGGGCTTCGAAAGACTAAAAATGTCAGAGAGAAAGATCAACCGACGACGTCATTCCCACATCCAAAAAAAAAAAGAAAAAAAAAAAAAATATATATATATATACAATAATAATAATAAACACATATTAAAGATACAATACACGAACACATCACCTGAATTTCATTTCATTAAATCTTACAAGGGAAAATTACATTCAGTACCCAGCAAGGAAAGAAAACGTACAAGGGCCCAGAAATTCCGGCCCAACAAATAAACGCCTTGCTAAGCAGGCCTAATCATCATCCAGGTCAGGAGAAGGATCCCCAGGGCTACCTGAACCTCCAAAGTCCGAGCCCCAGTCCCAGTCTGGGGAGTCTTTGAAGGGATCATCAGGGATCCCATCCTCGTCCCTGTCGTCCAAACAACCAAGACCCTCACTACCGTCAGAATCTCGACTGCTATCCTCCCAGTCCCTGCCAAAGGGAACAGCCTGGGATTCGTCGCAGGTGCGACAGCCTGTCTTCTTCACGGGCGAAGAGGGGCCTGACGCCAAGGAGGAGTCAGTGTCAGAAAAGTTGGAGTCAAATTGTTCGGGGTGCAGCCACGGAAAGCACTCGTGGCATCCCCTGTCAAAACAGCCCCCTCCCTGGGGGCAGCGCCTAAACCTAGGCGCAGCAGGAGGTGAGGACCTCTTGAGGTGCTTGCTCATCCTAGCAGAAGTCTTCTTACCCGTCCGGCGGGAATAAAGCCGTGAACGGCGACTACGGCGGACAGCTCGATAAGCGGCACGAGCATATTGGAGCCTCCAAAACCCTCTAAAAATGAAAGTAACATATCTAACTCCACGGCGAGTCACAAACTTTTTAATCCAAACCATGATTAAGACGAAGAAAGTGGAAGGATTGAAGATAGGTTAAGCAAAAAAGTGGAGGAAGCTTGGGTTTTATACAAGAGAAAACACGGCATTAATGACACTCCAACCACCCTGGAAGGAGAGCCACCAATCGGGAACTCTTCACGGTTCCCAAAAATCCACCTAGAGGAGAAGTGCAATCATTGCAAAAGCACCCTAAACTCTTTGCATACCTGACGTAAGCAGCGCTACTTTCCTTGGGAAAGTGCAAAACATTAAATGCTGTAACAGACATGGAAGTCAACCTCCCTCCAAGCAAGAATCGCCAGCAGAAGAAAAGCCTCACTTCCCTCCTACTGACGAAGGCCAATTGATTGGGGTCGGCAGCCTGTTAAGTAATCGCCTGCTGGGCAGGCCCTAGGAGGATTCCTGTCAAGCTCAAAAGGCCAGTCTCTGGCAAGAAGCTCAAGCAAGAGCATAAAAGCGCTAAGGATGGCAGTCGGCCGCTGGGACCATAAGCCATCCCAGCCTGCTGGAACCTAGCAGCCACTGCCCAAAGTCCGCCTGCCCTGGGGAAGTCCCTGGTCGACAGGGCCAGGACCCCCAGGGGCCCTCCCGTCATTCCGCCTAAGGTAATTAGGAATGGATGGATGAGAAGCCGCCACTTGTCACTTCCTTATCCAACCATTCCTCTCCCACTTCTCTCTCTTGTGGGAAGGTATAAATGCTCAACCCTTTCCCACAAGAGGGGGGTTGGATTTTCTCTCTCTAGACTCTTACTCCTAAAAACGCCACCTAGTTCCTCACGAGCTAGGTTCGTCAAGGCATTTTCACGGACTGACTTAGGCATCGGAGAGGGTTTCCTCGGACAACCTCCGAGGCCCTGTGCGTTCATTGTGCAGGGAGCAGGCCGACTCCGCCGGGAAGGTCCGATCAAGGGAGTGAGACAAAGGAGAGGTTTAAGGAAGTCGAGCAGAGCAATCAATTATTCAC
This sequence comes from Agrostemma githago, assembly GCA_958450325.1. NCBI lineage: Eukaryota > Viridiplantae > Streptophyta > Magnoliopsida > Caryophyllales > Caryophyllaceae > Agrostemma > Agrostemma githago. Next base: position 55,252,311 of record OY288240.1, read on the forward strand.
CAAGTAACTCAATTATACAACCCGGATCCAGAACCGGGTTAATTGTTTCCATAACCGGAACACTATCGGTTTTTTCTTCTCATTTCAAGCTTCCTAATATATCCAAGTCAAATATTATTTATTTTCTTTAAAATAATATAATTATTTTATTTTTGTTTTATCACAGACCTATTTATCGAGTTTAGTCGCAAACGATTTATTTATCTTTCAAGAAATCTTGTTTGTCTACGAACAATTGTTTTAAGCTCGAATTTGAGTTATTTATTTTTCTAAAAACATCCAAACACGTTTATACTATTTTTCATATATTTTATTTACGAAAAATACCATTTAATGATTTTATTACGCGGTTCGCAAATAATTATTTTCTAACGCCAAATTTAACCGATTTCTTCGAAACACCTTTTTATTAATTTATGAACTATTTTTTATCTACTTGTTAAGCAATTTCAGACCATCTAAAGTCCATTTTATTTGTGACACCTTGGTCACACTAGTAAGATTATTCTTACACTACTTTTTTATATATGCATTTGAAAATAAAAATGTTTAAGATAATATTTAATAAACATAATTTAGATGACTCATCCTCACCTTTCCTCTCCAATTTGGATGTGTATTTGTATGCCTAGATGCAACTAGTTTTCATCACCCATTTATTCTTCATTCACTCTTTTAAAGATACATTCATCCTCCATCTCTTCATATTTTTCTCATTCAGTTTTACATCAATTTTATTCTAGCAAAAACCACTTCTTTCTCCCTCTTTTTGGCTCATGTTCCTGCCCATTTTCAGCAGCATATTCAGTCCACATTTTCGTGTCAAGCATCTCTTTCTGACTCTTATTTTTCTCTTGTTTTGATCCTCTTTCTGTCTCCTTCGTTAAGGTATTAATTGATTTCATTTCTAATCGTTATCTACCTTGATTTTCGTACCATGGATTTTATTATTTTGTAGGCTTCCGAGACGATCCCGCAGAAGACGAGTATATTATCGATTCGGATTTTAGATTAAGGTAACGACGATGTTACTTGGTAATGCATGATTCTATTTGTGTAATTGCATGTATAGAATTATAACTTTATTTTTGGCAATATATGTAAGTAGTGTATTCTGAAAAAAATTTAAATCGTCAAATTTGCATGTTTCGGTATTTTTATCGTTTTTACGAGATTAACGATTAAATTGTTATATTATCTTGTAAAATTGTAATATACGGCCTAAACATGTAAGATATACTTATGTTATGTAAAAATAATATTTTGGATGATTTTTGATAATTTTGGACAAAAACGATTAAAAGCAGATTTTTAATTCTTATACTTAGACAATTGATTTTAATTTGAAATTTTGCGTGGATAAATAATCTGATAAAACTGAATTTTCTGATTTTTTTCATAATTTTTTGGAATTGATAAGTTGGTGAATTAATTAATCACTTTAAATCATCGTTTATCGATAAATCTCGTGTTGGCTATTTCGATTTCTGATTCTGACTTTCGTATTATTCTTAAAATAATGTTCCTAATGTTTTCTTAAGAAATATTCATTTTTATGATTTTAATGTTTTAATTAAAAAAATTAGGAACGACAATTCTACTAAAAAAATCTTTAATTGTGAAAACAGACTTTAAAAGACGATTTTGATAAATTTTATGAATTCTGAAATTTTGGTATTTTGGGAAAATATAAGTTTCTGGAAAATCACAATTTTTAGGTTTAATAATAATTTTTGGGTATTAGCACTTAAATCGTTTTGTAATTACTACATTTATTAATCACTAGTTGGAAAGCTCGTGCGATGCACGGGCCTATTTTTAAGTACCTCATACACAAATGTAGAAATTTTCGATGTTATTAAAAACTCTTTTTATAACTCAAAAGATTTCTGTTTTTATATCTAAAGACGAACGATTACTTTTATTTACATAAAAAAATTCATCAACTTCTCGATTACCTCAATTTATAACCTTAAGCTAAGAGTTGTTATCAGACTCAAAAGTTTTTATTTATTATTATCTAAAAACGAACGATTTCTCTTATTTATGATATAAAATTTCTCACCTCATCATAATTTTTCAATTTTGGATAATTCAACTTAGAGTTATACTCCGTAGTACTCTTCAAAACTCTTTTTAGAACTCAATCAAAAGATTTCAGGTTGAAATCTAAAGACAAATGAAAACTCTTAGGGCTGTTTGGTTGGATAAATTAAGGTATAAGGTATGGGTATGAAAGGGTTTAAACCCATACCTTGTGTTTGGTTAGCACTTTTGGTATGTTGATACTCATTCCTCAAACTCACAAGGTATGGGTTTTGGAAACCCTTGGGTGGAGGTGGGTATTAGTCCTACCAAACTCTTAGGTATCAAAAAAAAATACTTCAATCATTCTCATTCTCTTCTCCACCGTCAATTGCAAGTCATAGTATCACACTCACATGAAAATCATCTTTATCTCCACCTTCATCTCTTTATTTCATCGTTTAATCCATGTAAAAAAATTGTAATGTAATGTATTTTTTCATTACAGTAGCTTTTTTTTCTCCTAAATTATTAAAATTTCTATTGTATCCATGTTGTGGATCTTTATTGAATTACACTCCAAATTTGTTTTATATTGAATCTTTATCTAAATTATTTTTTATTTTATTTTAGAAATTTTATAATTTGAATTCTATATTTTATTTTCTCAATACTTACATTAATACTCCAATTTGTTATTTTATTTTTAATTAATATATGGATTGTTCTAATAAAGTCGTATTAGATCTCAAAAGAAAATAAAGTCGTAAAAAAATTGATTCCTGATTCCACTATTTTTTTTATCCAAGGACAAGGTAAGAAGATGAAATTGATTCCAGAAATGAACCAAACACCATATATCAGGTATCAAATTTCAACCTCATACCACCCTGGTTTGATTCCTGATTCCAACCCCATACCTTCTAGTGAACCAAACGGCCCCTTAATTATATACGGAGGAATAGAATTCCATCAATTTATTACTTCGTATTATTTTTTGCTGCGGGATATTTCTATTTAATTTTATTCTTAAGAGCTATTATGGACTCAGAAGATTTTTTGGTTAATATCTAAAAATAAATGATTTCTCTTATGTATGAAATAGAATCTATCACTCCATCATAATTTTTTGATGTGTGAGATAATTTTACTTAAGTTTATAGTCTTAAAATCTTAAAAACTACTCCATTTTTAAGATTCAAAAGATTTCAAGTTCATAACTAAAGACGAATAATTACTCTTAATTATATACTCCATAATAGAACTCCATCAACTTATTATAATTTTTCTATGTGTGATATTTCTACTTAAATTTATTGTGTTAAAAACTTTTTTAGGACTCAAAAGATTTTTGGTTGATTTATAAGGATGAATGATTACTTTTATTTATAGGTAAATGATAAAGATAGCCCTTAGGATTACATCTAAGAGTGTAAAAGAGAAAACCAATAAATTCTTAATAATTGTATTAATTGCAACGATGTATGTGTAGTTCATTATTTAATTTTTAACTTTATACCAAGTTGGAAAGGTATTAAAGGCTTAAAAACAACTTTAAGGGGTTGTATTTAACATAACCTTTATTTATATAATAGAATTTCATCCACTCATTAAAATTTCTCGATGTGGAATAATTTTGCTTAAACTTAAATTTATAGCCTTAGGAACTGTTATAAGACCCAATTTTTTTTGGTTAATATCCAAAAAAGAATGTTGTCTCTTATTTATGATATAGAATTTCATCACCTCATCATAATTTTTCGATGTGAAATAATTTTACTTAAGTTTATAGTAATCTTTAGAACTCAAAAGATTTCATATTAATATCTAAAGACGAATTACTACTATACTCAGTAATAGAATTCCATCAGCTATTATTATTTTCCGATGCGAGATATTTCCACTTAAATTTATAGCCTTAAAAGTTGATATAAGACTCAACAGAATTTTGGTTAATATCCAAAAACGAATGATTTCTCTTATTTAATTATGATATAATACGTAGAATTTATCACCTCATCATAATTTTTCAAAGTGAGATAATTCTACTTAAGTTTATAGTTTCAAAAACTCTTTTTTCGGACTCAAAGATTTTTGGTTAATATCTCAACTCGAATGATTTCTCTTATTTATGATGTAGAATTGCATCACCTCATTATAATTTTTCGATGCCGGATAAATCTACTTATTATAACCTAAAGAACGCTTTTTAGAACTAAATTTTTTTCAGAATATCTAAATACAAATGATTACTTTTATTTTATATAATAGAATTTCATCAATTTATTACGGAGTATTATAATTTTTTGATGTGGATAATTTTACTTCAATTTGTAGTCTTAATAACTCTTTTTAGGACTTAATTTTTTTTGGTTGATATCTAAAGACGAATGATTACTTTTATTTATATAATAAATTTTCATCACCTCATTATAGTTTATCGATGTGAGATAATTTTAGTCGCACGTCTGTTTTTGACATTATTCACAAATAAAGAAAATCTTCAATATTCTTGACAATCTATAAGAGGGAATATAGTCACGTACTCACGTGAGATCTTGTGTGTTTAGTCGTTATGACTTACGAGTATATATTATAAATATAAAACTTTTATATTTTTTTGCTAATGTATATTTGATATTGATGGTGCAAAACGCGTCTCGACAAATGTGAAAAAGCAGATAGGAACATTGGATATGAATAGAGTGAATATGTAATAGTTTCACCGTTTACATTATTTCTTGGATGTGGGAGAAAAACACATTAAAACTTACTCTGACATTTTTTCAAGCAAAAAATACAATACTTATGAGACTCAATTTTTTTTAAAAATTTTACCTAATGACCAATAATGATGCCTCTTATTTATTATAATCACGTCTCGTTATTATAATTTTTCAATGTGAGATAATTTTTACCATTTTATATATATGTAAACAACAAAATTATCGTAATTTTATATTTTTAGAGTTTCTAATATTGATTATAGAGTGAATAAATAAATACTCGTAAATATTTAAATTCGTCAAATAGAACTGACTACACGTTCCACGCAGTTTCTGTTAAATTTTTGTAGTATTTTGAGGTGATAATTGACTGTTTATATAGTAGTAATTTTTTTAATCTTAGGTGTAGTAGGATTGTTTTTTCCTATACGAATCTAATATCGCTTAAATCTGAGGTGGAGTTGGATTAATTTGTCCTATACAAATTCCTATATTCTTATTTAAATTAATAAATATATTAAAACTTTTTATTAAATAATTTAAAAAACTCCGACCAATCATATCGCTCGAAAAGTTCCTGCTTTATTAATATATATATTGATTTAAATTAATAAATATATTAAAACTTTTTATTAAATAATTTAAAAAACTCCGACCAATCATATCGCTCGAAAAGTTCCTGCTTTATTAATATATATTGATTGATTACGGAATTTTAGTTTTATAAATTTTGGAAACACCCTGATTAGTAATAATAAAACATTGAAGACATTTTAATAATTTAATAAAGCGCTCGTGTTATATTTCAATGATTTTATAAGCTCATTTGTTCTCGATTTGGAAATTGATATCGTTAAGGCCGAAAGCATTAGTTTTATAAATCAATAATGTTTATTAAAAAGGTTACATTAGTATGAACTAATATATTCGATGTTTTGATATGATGCTATTTTTAGTAAAGTTTCCAAGAATAGAAATTTCCTAAAATAAAAGGTTTCCTCCATTAGAAATAAATTATTATCTCTTTTTATATCGATAATGGCGTATTTTAAAGTTATGGAATAGGAACAAGTGTGGAGTTTAGAGTAATATATTCCGGGGTTTACATTTTTGTAATCAACTGTAAGGTTCGTGTATCCATGTGAAACGCATCGGTTGTTAAACTGTGCTCCGGAGTGTAGGTACATTTTGACCTTAAGCTCGTACCTCGCACGTAAGACGTCGTCGGGTTGAAGTGGGCATGGCTTGTGTTCAAGAGAAGTGTGCGTATTTACTTAAGCTAGGACCTCGTATATAAGTCATCCTTCTATTATGGTTGAGTAGCCAGCCTAGTTAGGGACTAAGTTCTCGAACCTAGTTTTGGTATTCTCTTAGTGAAAGTCTAGTCTTCAACATTGATTCTATCCATAACGCCATTTTGAATATTTTTATTATTATCGATATGTTTTGATTTGCAGGTTGGCAAATATTCCTAAGTTTTCTCCGAAAGCTTATTTTGATTATATCATTTTAATGTTTTCCATTTTACTATTTTTGTATAATAGTAATTACAGTTTCAAAATCTTGTAATATGGCTGGGAGAACGTCGTCGTTGCTCCTCAATGATTGTGGCTGTTATGTTTTTAACATTGCAGGTTTGTTTATTCCCTTTTCCCGATGGGCTAGCAAGCGGTTTAAAGATCTGGCATCGCTATTTAATACTCACTCCATTCCAACCATTTATATACGTTTGATTTTTTAACACTATTTATAAGTGATGAGAATCTTCAATGTAACTTAGTCATGTGTGATCTTGTTTAAATCGTATGAAAAAATACTGTTAGGAAATAAGTGCTTAGCAATTGTTCTTTCAGATCTTGAATTGGTTTCCGACTAATATCTGATTGATTAGAGTTTCCTAATCAATATCTGACTGACCTAGGATTTCCTATTGTATAGGATTTCGTAATCTGTTTAGGTTGAGAGTATTATATAAACTCTCATGCCTCTACCCTAAGAATTATGATATCAGTTTGAAATCTGTAATCTCTACTCAGATTAATAAAACTATCCCCTCCTTCTGCCCGCGGATGCAGCTAAAGATTGTTAGTGACCACGTAAATTTGTAATTCTCTCGATTTTACGTTCGTAATTTGTTTGTCTTTTGTTCCGTTATAACAAATACATTATGAATATATCAAATTTTTATAATTTTTAGTAACACGTAACTAAAGATATAGACAAAAGAAAACGAGTATCGACGTACGTGCATAAAGCAAACGTATACAAATGGTTGGAACGGAGGGAGTAATTGTTTTGAGGAATGTTTTATACCCTTTTATGGATTTTTTTTATTGTAGCCATTTTTATTTAATGGCACATGTATTGACTTACCGTTTTATTTATTACTTAAAACTTAATTAACAGAGTGTTATAATTCCACATCTTACAGTATTTCCGCAGTATATTATGTTAGATTTTATAGAGGATTACATTATAATCTTAAGACTCAAAAATTTTTTGGTGGATATCCAAGGACGAATGATTATTCTTATTTATAGTATAGAATTTCATCACCCTATTAATAAATTGTCGATTTGAGATAACTTTACTATTATTTGTATTCAAGGTGATTACTCTTATTTATATACTCCGTAATAGAAATTCATCACCTTATTATAATTTGTTGATGTGAGATAATTATTGGTTGATATCACTTTACTTGGGAGTTTTTTTTAAGAGTTAAAAGATTGTTGGTTGATGTCTAAGGACGAATTATTATTAGTCTTATTTATAATATAGAATTTTATCACCTTATTATAATTTTTAACTTAAATGTATAGCAATAAGAGTTTTTTTAAAACTCAAAAGACTTTTGTTTATGAAAATTCATAATTTTTCGTATGTATGATAATTTTACTTAAGTTTATAGTCTTAAGATATTTTTAAGACTCAAACGGTTAATATCTAAGAGCACATGATTACTCTTATTTATAATATAAAGTTTCATCACCTTATTATAATGTTGATAGTTCTGAAACCCGATGTTCTTTATTACCCTGAAAGGTTGAGAGTTCACAAAACCGTAATCTTGCAAGATTACAATATTATCCTTTTTACTACAAAAGTTCTCTTTTAGACACCAAAAATCATTACTTTTACTTTAAAGAGCATCAAAGATCAAATCTTTATTTCTGCGATAAGATTCATGGGTTACATCACAGCCTCTCATATCTCACAAGTGGAACTCCAACACATGGTATAGGAGAACATCTGCACTGATAGGGCGTGATAGGATATAAATGTAATAGTTGGACCTCGGCTATCATCTTAAGATTTTTGCTTAGTCATCTGACAAATTCAAACAAGTCTAGTTTACCGAAAAAGGAAATGCTAAGAATCGGCCGAAAAAGGATAGCAGTAAGACATGAATGAATCAAAGGGAGTATGACACAAGCATTATTGAGAAACAAACACATAGACTTAAGATCATTTTGGTCGCTTCCGTAAGAAAAAAAAATGTGTTCACCTTCTCGACATAAAGCCCGCAAATACAGAGAAAGCGGATCACCAAAGTTCCCCTCATTGTATAAAACTTTCGTGCCCCCTTCAAAGTTTTTCAGTGCACGGAAATGCCGGATAGCTTCTCGTATAACGCAATATTTGGTGAAGCACTCCACCAACAACCTACAGAAGTATGTATAAAGTTCCCCTAAATTAACAATGAAGCCGCTTAAAAATGCTGCTTTAATAATGCAGCACAACCTTAAGAAATATGTATAGTCACCCAATATGCCTAAGCAGTAAAATGGGTGGCCAAATAGTAAAGCGAACAGAGGACAGATAAATGTTTACTAAAACATATGGGAAACTCTACACGGTACATGTGTGTTTAAACCTTTTCTAAGGTGTAATGTACCCCTCTTTCTAAACAAAAAACATTAAACATTGACTGAACATTACTCTTGGCCATGAGTCATAAAAGCGACATTTTTTTCCAAACAGCAAATCTCGCAAAGACAATTCGGGAAAAAAAAATCCGTCCCACTTTGAACTTGTTGCCTAGACCTACACATATGGTCAGTAAAAATTGTATTACCATAACTTTTAAGTCTTCTCACATGTTCAAAAAGGGGTATTTTTTTCCAAATTGAAGATCTAGCAAATACAATCAATTAGAGAAAAAAAGGCACTGCTTTTGGAACCCTGATCATGAGTTACAGCCACTCAGATGTTTTTTTTCAAAAAGAGGGGTACACCTTAGAAAATCTAATAACGCAAGGGGTGCCATGTGGAATTTCCCTAATAATATTATGTGATTTTGCGGTTCAAGAAACATAATCTCTGAAAGTAATTATTTTGATGTTACATGGAAAAAAGTCCACATCTAATCCTTCACAAACTCATAAATATTGGATCGATATTGATAAATGACAACCATTAAACATTAAAACATTTGATACTTGACAATTGAACTTAGTATTTGATACTTACGCATATGTTTTAACATTTGGCTGCAGTCTTTTATAGTCTTCCACCATCATTCCAAGTAGCTCAGCGACATCTTGGACCCTTCATGAAAGAGCGAGAAGAGATTAAAATTCATTGGTGGCTCACCAGACAAAAAAACAGGAAGTCACACTGAATTGTGAGTGTCAACCAAACATCTGCATGCAATATAGGATTCTCATTGAAATATCAAGTAAGCAAAATGTGATTACTCTGGACAATTGTTTGTTGCGAATTAGTGTTTCAATGGATAAGAAAAGGCAAGTACAGACTACAGCTTTTACGACAGAAAAAAGGAAAAATCGACACCAAAACAAAATATACCAACAGACCAGGGACTATACTTCAACAATTACAGTTCACTTTCAAGGAATAAGAAATCAAATAACATGGTCAATCTGCTCATCATTGATTGAAAACTTGATCAAGCAAAGTCACTCGCCTGTCATAGGATTCAGCTCTCGTGTATGCCTGGATAACCCAATTATATGTCTCTGTATCTGGCTTCATATAATCTGAAAGGCAAAATGAAAGTAAGATTCAAAGAGAGGATGTAAATTATAAGAGTTGAGCCGATACTTTTACAGTTGTAGTCTACTTGCACACAGAAAGACAGAACTCGTTAACTAAGCAGGAAAATACATGTTTCTGACAATGTTTTTAGAGTTTATCGCCTACCTAGAGTTGGAAGAAACCTACAGACAGTAGTAGAGGTGTATACAGGAAATGAGGTTATATAGTATGTCGATACTCTTTATATAGGTATTTCAACATTTAGACAGGTTTCCTCAGGGTCCAGAACATATTTTTCAGATGTAGTCACTAGTCAGACAAGCAAATATTCCTCGAAATTAAATACCCTACCTCTCATTCGATCTAAGAGATAATGCTAATCCAACAAATATGAACACACAACAAGCTAATGAAACACTAAAAATAACAGATTGTAGCATATAAGACAGGAAAAAGGCGCACCTTCCCCGTATTCCATGTTCTCAAACGTTGCAAAAGCAATTTCTGGTATACCACAATTTGCCTACAAAACAAACATTATGTATCAAGACAAGACATCATAAAGACCATGTCTATAAGCAATTAAGCCCTTAAAGAACCATGTAGAACATACTTAACAGTTCAGACACTATAAAATCATGAAGATAAATTTGCTAAATCTAAGTACCTCACCTCACCTGTACACTCAAAAGGCAATTAAAGTGGAAAGTTGTAGCCATACGCCCAGATGCCTCCATTTCATAAGCAATTGTCAAGGCATTGGAGTGATCTCCAGCTTTACAGTCTTCCTCGATCAACAAATCATATATCTCATCCGTAGCGCTTAATCCACCTTCAGCGCCTTTCAAAAATACTCTGTTCGCATCTTCCAGATGGTTGTTTCTCACTAGCTCCTCTGTATACAAAAGTTTTTCGTTCCGTTATGTAACAAGGACTGACATGTGACAACAAATAGGAAAAACAAGATCAAATAATATTATACCAACAAAAACCAACCAAGCTTTGCGGATGTCATATTTCAGTTTCTCCATTGCTGCAAGAATTTCTAAGCCTTTTGTAGCATAACCTTTGGACCCAAATAAACGAACCAATGACACAAATGTCTCATACAAAGGACAAAGACCCACACTCAGCTCTCTTCTCAACGACTGCATCTGCAAGTGTGTGAAACATGTCAACAAATACCAGTGTCTCGATGAATTTTGTAACTAGAATGAAATGTTACGCAAGATAGCATGGCAAATCTGTGTCCATTCTTCAATTGATCCTCTTACTCCACTCCAGCGTAGAGAGACTCCAACATCTCATTTAGGTATCGTTTTTCATGTTGAATATGGCATGACACTTAGACACTAGGTGTACGGATGTGTGGGGAGTGTGCAAATGCGTGCGTGTGATACGCATTGGGCAGTAAAACTTTATTGACCATTGGCCCGGTTAGACTCTGATAATTCATTAAAAACTGCACTATGCAAATCCTCACACTTATATACTCTATGATAGCGTGCAAATCACACAGAAAAGCCGAGCTGCCCTTTTTGCCATTGCGACAGGTTCTGACTCAAAACGAGGTAATCTCAAGTGAAGACATTCATTCATGTTTTATCCCCTTGAGCCTAACACGTAAGTTAAGTAGACTAGCAGAGACGTAGTACCTCAATCCACACCAATGGTAACAAAGTCAACTTCTAAAATACGGAGTATAAATTTAGCATATTTGGATTTTATCATCAAAAGGAGGTCAAGGTAGTGTCAAACAGTGAACGAGCTTACCATTGTTATGGTCTTATGGATAGAGGTAGTATATGATGGAGCTCAATACAATCTACAATCATAGATTATTGTATACATTTTTCAAAAAATGCGCGAGATTTTGAAAATGTATACAATTTCTCCGGAATAGTAATCCACCAAAAACAAACCAAACAAAAAAAAAGGGAAAGAGAGCAGTAATTACAGCGCCTTCGTCGTCGCCACTGAGGGTATTAGCAACAACGAGACCATGGTAAGAGCGAGGACCAGGTGTCAGACCAGCAAGAATCATATCATAAATAACATCAGAAACTCCAACTGCGTCGTGATTTCTGGCTTTAATCATCAATTCCTCCATGAAAACCATGCGCAGAGCTTGCTCCGCCGTAGGAGGCGAAGAATCGTCCTTCTTCGGCCGCCGCCGCCGCCGCGTCTTCGGCTCCGACGTAGATACCGCCGACGCGACGAAGGACTGCGGTGGTTTGCGCGGCGAAGGAAAGAGGAAGTGTCGGTGACCGTGGTGACGGAGGAGGAGAGGGTTGAAGGGGAGAGGTAATTTGGAGGATAAGAGCGAGGGCATTGTAGTAGAGTGGAGTAAAAGAGTGGGGAGTGTGAGGATAAGGGTGGTGGAACTGCCGTGGATAATGAGCGTATGAGTTATGAACAATATTTGGGTTTTAAGAGGGGTTTAATCCTAGAAGAAGGTTCTGTTAACTTTTTTTTTTTTTTTTTTGACACGTTAAATCATACTTATCTTTTTATTCTTTTATACCCAGCTTTCCCAAACTATCCTCTTCATTTTTTCCCAATTCATCTATCACTTTTTTTTCCCTTTCTTTCTCTCTTTTACTCCAATTCATCACCACGATCTTTCTTTTTCTCGATTAATTCACCCCCACAATATCTTTTTTCCCTCCTTTTTTGTATTTCTCAATCAATTAACCGACGACGATCTTAACTCTAACCACCATTTCTACCACCTTACCTCAAACCACCACCCTTAATTAGGGTTTAAGTATAAAAAATAATAATATAACATCCGATTCAATGACTATATTAAAAAGTAAATTAGTAATAAAAACAATACACTTAATTGTCTCAAATATAAATTATGATTTGTTATGGTTTAATCTAATTAAGGCGAAATTGAATAAGAAATTAGGGTTTAAAAAAAATTGAATACAAAATTAATCAATAAAAACAAACTTTATTAATAATAACAAAATTAGGCTTGATCGAATACAAAAGTGAAACTATTAATAAAAACAATAAAATCACTTGTCTTACGTGTAAATTGTGATCCATAATCGTAAAGTTACGGAAGATCAGAATTTAGTTAGTTTTTGAAAGGTTGAGAAAATAAACAAAGGGTTAGGTTTTGAGAGATGAGAAAAGGGTAACGAAGGGAAAAATAATGAAAAAGTGGGTATGAACTAGTAAAACCTGGGTATGATTTAGCAATTACGTTTTTTTTTTTGAAAACACGGAGAGGAATTATATTAAATTAATGGCCGCTAGGTCCAAAATGGCCTGCGGAAAACCCAAGTTCAAAACAAGTTCATCACCCGCCACACAACACAGACGTATGCCATAGAGTGTGCCACGGAATTACCATCCCTCCTTGTATGGGAGCAAGAAAAAGAGTCAAAATAATCCCGTAAGCTGGACAGCTCCTCAAAACAAAGCCCCAAGGGACTCCGCCAAACCTTCCTTGCTCTCATAGCATTAACCACAACGATCGAGTTGCCCTCTAATTGAACGCGGGGGATAGCCAACCTTTCAGCAATTTTTAAGCCAAAAACAGCAGCCATAGCTTCTGCTACCTCCATAGGCCACCTAGCTTTAAGACGCTTGCTTCCAATCCAAACCACTGTGCCCTCCTCATCCCTGCACACAGCTCCAAGACCAACCTCACCGACCTCCGAGCAAGTAGCATCAAAGTTCACCTTTACCCATCCCGAAGGTGGTTTACACCACGATGCACTCCCAACCCCTTGTCCAATTGCCAAGCCTGAGCTAATACATGAAGCATGCATGCCATAGTCTTTAACCATCGTCACAAACCTTGCAACAGTAACAGTAAGCGGGCGCGACTCGGTCTCAAAGACACGAGCATTTCTCGAGGTCCACGCAGCCCACGCAATAGCTAGAAAACGGCCCCTGTTTTCCCCTGATAATTGTCGCAAGAACCACTCAAAACAGGCAGAGGAACTCGACCTTGGTGCAGCAGCAAGCAGATCCTCAAAGCCACTATTGCTCCAAACCCCATTCGTAACCGGGCAATCAAAAATAGCATGAACGATCGATTCTTCCATCAACCCACAAAGACTACAGCTCGGATCATTAAGACAATGTCTATGGACTAGGAGTTGGCGGACACTGAGAGTATTAGAGCAAGCTCTCCAAGCAAAATGAGCCAATTTTGGCGGGATTTTAAGACTCCAAATAGTACTCCATACCCCGTCGAGCTACGTCCTAGAACCCGATGAACCCAGCAAAGAAGAATCGGCGGGCCCTAACCGATAGGCCGATTTCACAGAGAAACACCCATCGTTATTAGGTCACCAATATAACTCATCCTTAGGACCATTGGCTCTAAGAGGGAGCTCCAGCACAAAATTAACATCAGCAGGACACAACAGTTCGGTAAGTCTTTCCAAGTTCCAATTCCCTCGCTCATTGTCAATTAATTCCGCCACAGTCAGGTTTGGGTCAACCTCAATATTGACATTCGGGAAACGTATCACATCACGACTGGGCAACCATGGATCACTCCAGATATTTATGTTTTCCCCGTTACCAACTCTCCATTTGAGACCGTCAAGCAGCAGAGACTTCGCCCCCCAAATGCTCCGCCAACAAAAGCTAGGATCGTGACCTCGGGACGCCTCGAGGATCGAATTCTGCTTGAAGTATTTAGCTTTCAGAAATCGTGCTAACAAGGAATCAGGGACTGTAAAAATGCGCCAGAATTGCTTAGCGAGAAGCGCTTGATTGAAAACCCGGAGGTCTCGGAACCCCATCCCACCACATACTTTTGGTCGACATAATTTTTCCCACGAGAGCCAATGTAATTTGCGATTATTATCAGAGGAACCCCACAAAAATCGAGCCATCGTTTGATGCATCGCATCAATAATTCCGTCCGGGATAGAGAAATGCTCATCAAGTAAGTCGGGATAGCTTGGAGCATGGCCTTGATAAGGACCTCTTTTCCTGGTCTCGATAACAATTTCTCCTTCCATCCTTTCACTTTTTTCCATATTCGATCCTGTAGACTATTAAAGATAGCCTTCTTCGACCGACCAATCATCGCGGGCATACCCAAATACTTTTCATGACGAGCCACTTCCCTAACCCCTAGGCGACTCACCACTTCCTGCCTTATCTGGCTCGAAACCTTCTTACTAAAAACCACCTCCGTCTTGGCATAATTTATCTTCTGTCCCGAAGCTCGTTCGTACTAGCTAATAATACTAGCTATCATCGAGCATTCTTCCATCGTGGCTCTAGCAAAAATAATCGAGTCATCGGCAAAGAAAAGGTGTGAGATTCGAGGGGCACATCGACAAATACGAGCTCCGTGAAGTTTTCCCTCGGACACAGCCTTCTTAATAAGGTAAGAGAACGCATCGGCACAAAGCAGGAACAAATATGGTGAAATCGAATCCCCCTGACGGAAACCCCGACTCGGCCTCAAGTCCCTCGTCAGCTCTCCATTCACCACGATCGAGTGCGACACCGTAGTAATACAGGTGATGGGAGGGATTTGCCGTGGATCCCGCCGGTCAAATAAAACCAACTAACCTAACTGGGTATGTAGATAGGGCAAGTCGGGTCGAATCCACAGGAACGGGGTGTCGGACTAAGGTGTGCTAAGGTCAAAGACTCGGTTCAAGACAAGCTAATCTAGGGGGTAGACTAAGGACTAAGCTAAGGTCTAAACTATAATCTATAACAACAAATAAAAAGGCTAAACAAGAATCTAATGACTAGCGGAAGCTAATAAAACGATAAGAAGAAACTAGGGTTAGGTCGGGTTCATGGATGTCAAGGGCATAAAAAGGGGAAAGACGGGGTTACTAGCGTGCTTTCGTGGCCTAGGTTCCGATCGGGCTCTCGCTACTTAAACGGCCTAGGGGTCACCCTCACCACGCTCTAGCTACTAATGAGGTTACCAAACACACACATACAAGAGAAGAGGCAAGAAAAACAAGGATTGATCGTCTCGAGTCTCACAAGCATTACATCGAACATGTGGAGTGCAAGGTTAATAGGAAACAACAAAAACAACATCTAGTACCACCCATCTTACCCTAATCACCCACAATCACAATCAATCACCCTAATAACCCTAGCAAGAATCTACTCAAACATATCTAAAGGAAAACTAACACTAACAAGAGAAACCAAAACAAGAACAAGAGCATACATATGTAAAACTAACAAAGATGATGAACAAAACAATAAACAAGATATAAAGATGAAAACTTGAATGATAAAACAAAGATTAAGAGAAAGGAAAAGGAAAAGAGATTATACCATACTAGAAGATGAAAGCAAGAATGAAACTTGTATAAAAGAGAAAACCCAAAACAATCTTCCAAGGTTGTCAATCTTGGTGGAGATCTTCAAGAATTCCTTAATACAAGATTAGCTAACTAGATTAAGGACTAATTACCGACTAATCTACTCTAATCTATGCTAATCTATGCTAAAGTAGTCTAGGGTTTAGTGGGTAATGTCTAACATTCCATAGGAATACAAGAGGAAGGGTATATATAGGGTTACAATGAGTAAGGAGAAGAAAAGAAGTGAGGCGGAGCTGTAGCTGGGCCATCCCGTCCGGGACGGATTGGTCCCGACCGGGACGGATTGATCCCGCCCGGGACGGACCCAAAACAGGCGCAGTGCATTTTGTGCACCTCATCCCGGACGGGATGAGGTCCTTCCCGTCGGGGATGGGTCTTGTAGGCCTCCAATATGATCTTTAAGGTTCCTCCTTGCTTCTCATGGGCTTCTCATCGATTCTCGGGGCTCGGGATCGAGTCTAAGGGGCTCGGGATCGGGTCCCAAGGTCTCGGGATCGAATCCAAGGCACCGAGTGATCGTTCCTTCTCTTCGTTGGCTCTGAAAAGTGTATGTATTGAGTCGGAATCGCTCCAACTCTTCATGAATGGTCTCGGGAACCTAAAACGAACTAAAGGAAGCATAAGTAACCCATGAACCGCTCCCAAGGAGCGATTCTGCAAGGAAAATGGGACCAAAACACAACAAACTAGGCACTAAAAACTACACTTATCAACTCCCCCACACTTAACCCTTACTCGCCCTCGAGTAAGCACAAACTAACTACTAAACTAGCCGAGCGGGTATTAGCGCACCCTACGCCCTTTCAACTCACGTGAGTACACTTAGAGGAAAAGTGCACTCCGCAATGCAAGTGGGGTCTTGCGACAAAACTGTGGATGCAACCGGACACACAAAAAAACACACAAACGGCTGCATCCAAGACAAAACAAATACCGCTTCCCTCAACAAAGCGGTGAAATAAGCACCGGTTTAGGACTCAAGGCAGATGACAACGTTCCCAAGCTAATAGTGCGAATCGAGATGAACTAAACTCTAATAGTATGACAACAAAGCAATAAAAATGTTGGTAACTTACCTAGGTTCCTCCTAACCTTCTAAGAACGTACTACGGGACGATCGGCGGGATGGAAAAAGGATGAACCACGGTGTTAGTTGACACTGTAGGTAAGTGAGACCCCGCCCCCTTTAGCGTTAAGCCAAGAGGGTCGTCCCATGTCCAAAATCGCCCAACTAGTCCAAGTAAAAAGGTGGATATGATTGCAAAATGAGGGAAGACCGACCATTACCGCTATCATCCTTCCTAGGGACTCGGTCCTTTGGTAGGCTCTTCACGGTAATAGTCGGTAAAAGACTTATTTTTGAGATGTGGGGATTCTTTTTGTGAGACGGTTTTCTCTGGCATTTTCTTTCTTCTACATTTTTTGCTTTTTGTGTTGCCATGCCATTTCTTTTTCTTCTTTTCTATTTTCTTTTTGGCTTTTTGTGCCCTTTCTTTTTCTTCAATCTTTTCTTTCTTTCATTTTCTTTTCTTTGCCCTTTTGGCTTGATATGAGTGTAGGCATTTCTTTTTGATTAAGAAAGAGAGATTTCAACATATTGCAAATTTATTTTGTGGAAATGTGTAGAAGGTAGGGAAATGGGTGAGTTGGGGGGCGTCCTTCCCTTCAAACCCACAAAAAAAGGGAAAACTTGGACTAGCCAAACAACCCCAAACACGGTCACCTAAGGGACGGGACTCGGCAACCAAGGTCTTTTCACACCGTGGGTGGTCATAATGGTCAAAATGCAAATCCCGTAGTAAATCCCTAGTAAGCTAGGTGGACTCAAGGTAAGAAACCAACGAAATCATTGATTTAGGGTCATTCTACTAGACTAAAGTCCAAGACTCGATTCACACTATCAGAAAGGGAAAGTAAACACTTGCACACTAGCCTCTAAACCGGGTTTTCGAAAACCTTTTTACACACTAGACACAACTACACATCACAAAACAAAGACGAGACAAGAACGAAAGAAAAAGAGACAAAGGCAACAAAACAAAACAAAACAAAAACATAAAGATAACAAACACCACCCCGAACTTCCAAACAAGCCACCACAACCACCACAAATTTCAACAAGCTCCACCCGAGCACACATCATCACAATTCTCCTCCAAACTTCACAAGAAACAAAGAGGAAAAGAGATAGAATGACGTTACCGGTTGTCTTGAGCTTTCCGAAAATTACGGCGATCAAGGAACCTATAGGGAAAAAGGGCAAACACACACACAAAACACAAAAACACGACACAAAGACACAAAAGAAAAAGACACAAAGTAAAAATCTTTTTGATTTTTGCGAATTTTTTTCAAAATTTTAAGGTTTTTAAAGATTTTTCGAAAAAACTACGAAAATAAAACTAACTACGATAGAATATCGCTCCCCCACACTTAAACCAAGCAATGTCCTCATGCTCGACCGTAGTGTATGGAGACACTAAAAAAAAGAAACTACAATAAAGCTAAAAATCAAAAATAAAGCGGAGAAAAGGGTAGAATGTGTCCGGCCGGGGTGTAGTCAAGTCACCATGGGCCGAGACGAGAAAAGATATGGATGGGGGGGGGGGGGAAATAAAAAGAAGGAAACAAAAGGAAATGGGAGGGGAGGACTAGGTGTAATCAAGTCACCTAGGCCGGATTCCGCCCAAATCCGACTAAATCCTACTAAAAAGGTGAAAATCTTGTAAATTTGGATTTTTCAAATGACTCTCGATGTAGTCACATCATCGAGAATCGGGAGCAATGACTACCAAGGCCCCGAGGGCCACCATGACACAAATGATAAGGGGAAGGGGAACTAACAAAAGAAGACAAGCAATAAAAGACGGAAAAGAAAGGATAGTTGCCGTACCATGCGGTTAGCAACTCACTCGCTCCATCGTCTCATAGGTCGGTATCGACACGTAGCTTGTCTTTGTCATTGTTATTCCTCTTCCTTCTCAATAAGGCCGCATGGTTGAAGTACAAAGGTATAAGGAAGTGGGATTTGATGTGAAACTTGGTGCAAGGGTTCATGAATGAAGTGTAAGGGTGGGATAATAGAGGCAAGGGTGACCCGGGAGGTTGGGAGGGGGTATAAAATGGTTGGGT
Source organism: Agrostemma githago (assembly GCA_958450325.1). Classification (NCBI taxonomy): domain Eukaryota; kingdom Viridiplantae; phylum Streptophyta; class Magnoliopsida; order Caryophyllales; family Caryophyllaceae; genus Agrostemma; species Agrostemma githago. The sequence goes on from OY288240.1 coordinate 55,271,539, forward strand.
GGGCTCGAATGACAAAGAAGAGGTCAAAAGAAGGAGCAGGGCATCATCCCGGTCGGGATGGATGGTCCTGATCAGGATGACACATCCGTCCCGGTCGGGAAGCTTCCGTCCCGGTCGGGATGACACTCCAAATAACCCAATTTTTGGTACACTCATCCCGATCGGGATGACACACCCGTCCCGGTCGGGATGGTTCATCCTTCCCGGTCGGGATGGTTCATCCTTCCCGGTCGGGATGCACTCTTCTCGGCCGGGAAGAGTCCTCAAACCCTCTATAACCCCAAAAGCTTGTCCAAAGCTTCAAAAACCGACTCCCATGCTTACAATCCAAGCTCTATCAATAACCACTCCTCTCTAAGATTCATCTTCACTTCACACCTACAAGTAAGCTCAAACACATTCATCAAAATCCCTCCCTCACATCGCTCATCAAAATACCAAATCACAAGAATTTCACAAAACCACTAACAATCCTAGAAACCAAACTATCCAAACAAGCATATATACACACACAAAAGCTCAAAAATATATTTACAATAGGATACTCTCACCATCTACACCTCCATAGCCATCAAGAGCTCGGAGGAGTAAGTCAAATGCTCTAGCAACATCTTCATTGAGGCTCACATGGCCGAGCCTAGCTACTTTCAAGAGTTTCCAAGTCGGAGACAAGAAGCAATCATCTTCATTATGCTCGGGGTTCTCGTGATCTTCCGGGTCTTCCAAACTATGATAGCAACGACTCTTATGACCATCCGGTAGGTATAGTGATCTAGAGTCAAGCTCGGCATTATGAGTTGGGAGATCACACCCTAAGTGGGTTGCTTCTTCTACGGGGTCGAGAGTAGATTTCTCTTCCACCGCCCGACAAGGATCCTCTTCATCAACCGTCTCACAAGACAAGGGACTTGGAATCGAGTGTGATAAAGGAGATGAAGGCATCAAGTTTTCTTTATTGGAGGCTTTAGGATCCTCCAATTTCCCATTCAAGGCGAGTTCTAAGGCATCTACCTCTTTTTCCCAAGTATTGCGTTCCTTTTCACTCACCTTGTCTACATGGCCTAGAGGAGGTATGTCTTTACTTGGCTTTGGATTGTCAAGATCCGGTTCATCACGAAGAAAATCGTACAAATCCAATTTGATAGCCAATACATCGGCTCCCCAAGAGTTACCTTGAGAATCATGTTCACACCTCTCCGCATTGTCGACCCTTGAAGCTTCAACTTCCTTCATTCTTCCCATATCTTCACCACCCAAGCAACACTCAACAATGGTCTCTTGATTGACCCTCTCTTCTTCATTCGTGGCTTTATGGTCGGGTTGATTTCCATGTGGAGACACCCAACCTTCTTGCCCAAATGAACCTTCCCCAACAATTTGTGGAGTTCGAGTGGCCGACATCGTGATGCGAGCCATGAGTGCATCGATTCGAGCATCTTGCACCGCTTTTTAGGCCCTAAACTCCTCCCTAACCCCTTGTAATTGAATCATCAACTCTTGTTGACTCTTTTGCATTAGAGTTATCGCCTCTTGTTGACCCTTTAGCAATTGAATCATCATTTGATAAGTCTCAAAGTTGAAGATTTTTGGTTGTGCGTCATGTGGGGGTATTTGGTAGTTGTTAGGATGTTGGAATGATCCTCGACAACTTTCATGGTAACCATATGGAGGGCGTTCGTAAGATTGTTGATGAGGTTGATATGGTTGGTGAAATTTTGGGACTTGGCCATTTGCCCCGTAGTTGTCCCGTGACAATTGATGGAAGCTAGGACGTGCCATTTCCATAACGTTGCTTTGATACCTAGGATGAACTAGAAGCACTTGAGCAAACGTTAGTAGCCTAGTGCTTTTGAGGCACTAGGAAGGGAGAATAGCACACAAGAATTAGAACGGAGATACACAAGGAGAAGAAAACACAAAAATCAAGAACAAAGTCCAAAACTAAGCACACAAAAGTCTAAACTACGTCGTCCCCGGCAACGGCGCCAATTTGATGGTAGTGTTTTGCCGTGGATCCCGCCGGTCAAATAAAACCAACTAACCTAACTGGGTATGTAGATAGGGCAAGTCGAGTCGAATCCACAGGGACGGGGTGTCGGACTAAGGTGTGCTAAGGTCAAAGACTCGGTTCAAGACAAGCTAATCTAGGGGGTAGACTAAGGACTAAGCTAAGGTCTAAACTATAATCTATAACAACAACAAAAAGGCTAAACAAGCATATAATGACTAGCGGAAGCTAATAAAACGATAAGAAGAAACTAGGGTTAGGTCGGGTTCATGGATGTCAAGGGCATAAAAAGGGGAAAGACGGGGTTACTAGCGTGCTTTCGTGGCCTAGGTTCCGATCGGGCTCTCGCTACTTAAATGGCCTAGGGGTCACCCTCACCACGCTCTCGCTACTAATGAGGTTACCAAACCCACAACCAAACACACACATACAAGAGAAGAGGCAAGAAAAACAAGGATTGATCGTCTCGAGTCTCACAAGCATTACATCGAACATGTTGAGTGCAAGGTTAATAGGAAACAACAAAAACAACATCTAGTACCACCCATCTCACCCTAATCATCCACAATCACAACCAATCACCCTAATAACCCTAGCAAGAATCTACTCAAACATATCTAAAGGAAAACTAACACTAACAAGAGAAACCAAAACAAGAACAAGAGCATACATATGTAAAACTAACAAAGATGATGAACAAAACAATAAACAAGATATAAAGATGAAAACTTGAATGATAAAACAAAGATTAAGAGAAAGGAAAAGAGATTATACCATACTAGAAGATGAAAGCAAGAATGAAACTTGTATAAAAGAGAAAACCCAAAACAATCTTCCAAGGTTGTCAATCTTGGTGGAGATCTTCAAGAATTCCTTAATACAAGATTAGCTAACTAGATTAAGGACTAATTACCGACTAATCTACTCTAATCTATGCTAATCTATGCTAAAGTAGTCTAGGGTTTAGTGGGTAATGAAGAACATAACATAAGATTACAAGAGGGGGGGTATATATAGGAATATTACTTTTGAAACGTTTGATGAATCGAAAATTTTAATATCTGATCGAAAAATAAGCTTGAAGCGGATAGGAATATTACTTTTGAAACGTTTGGATAACCGTCGATTCAAAATTATATTCTTCTATTATTTATTATTTATTCTTATATTTCATTATTAAATTTTGATTTTATAAGATTACTAGTTGGAAAGCTCGTGCAATGCACGGACCGATTTGTAGTGACATTGATAATGACACCCAGTCGTCGTCGACAAGAGTATGTTTAATATTAAAGAAATATTATCTACATATATGTGAATGTGTTTTTAGAAAGATAATATATGTGGTAAACGTCAAATTGGCATTGTAGTTAGAAATACTACCTCGAGCACAAATACATCTTCAACTATATATTCATATCAATATTCATTTATATTTATGTAACACCCGCTATTTATCCTAGCATTTTTATTCTTTCCGTTAGGACTCCGTCTTAACTCTGTCACTTTTCGGCCTCATATTACATCATTTTACTAAGCTCTATTTTCATTTTTGAGTTTAATGATTTTTATTTTAATTTTTAAAGATTTTAATTCTTTCAAATCTATTTATTTGATTTTCTTCGTAAACTAATTTATTTTCCGCGAGGAATTTTATTTCTCTTCGAATTGACATTTTAAGCTCGGACTTACGTTATTCCTCTTCTTAAAAATGTTTAAATACATTTATATAATATTTTCAACTAAGATTTTTTTTTTGCAAAAATATCATCATTTCATTAATTTTTAATGAAATTACAAGTTGGCAAAGTATACCACAGTATGCATCACTATACAAAAATTACCATTCCATCATTCTATCCAATATCATCTTATACTTAGAGTTATACCTATAAATCATAAATCTCTTAATAATCACAAACTTAGTATGTGCAACTATACTGTCGATGGTGTTAGATGCTTCACTAAAAAGCCTCATATTTCGTTCCTTCCAAACAAGATAAACTGCCGCAGCTAAGCAAGTCACAAACCACTTAGCCTTCCAGTGTTTTCGTTTCCTTTTCTGCAAAATCCATTTCTGAGCTTGAATGATACCAAGAGGAGGAGAATGTATTCTTAACCAAGACATTAGTTTCAGCCAAAATTCTTTGGAGAAAGGACACCGGAAGAACAGATGATGAACTGACTCTTCCTGCTGCATACAAATCGGACACCTATTTGCTAATTGGAACCCTTGTCTTTGGAAGTTATCAGCAGTAGCTAGCTTATTCTGGAGAGCCAAAGAGACAATAATCTTGTGCCTTGGCATAACAACAGAAGGAGCTAAACTTCTAGCTAGAAAACGTTGATCACTCACCTGCTGAAAAAAGGCATAAGCCTTTGACACATTATATTTACCTCCCTTGCCACACGAATCAATAAAAATCTTTGCATCCTCAAGGGATCCGCTCAGCCTTATACAATCGTCTCGCACCTGCAATACTCCTTTCAGACCCGCAGAAAAGAACTCTTTTACTTCAACAAGCCAAATTGATTCATTTGACAACACATAAGCCTTACACCAGGTAGTCCAAATACTACCCTTCCCTTTTGAGAGCTGCCACAACCATTTGGAAAGAAGAGCTTTGTTCCAATCAAGGATATTCTTAATATTAAACCCTCCAGATGCCCAAGGAGTGATATATCTGCCCACTTTTTGAAAACTAGGCGCCTCTTCCCTTGATCAATTCCCCAAAAGAAATCTTTGCATAGTTTATTGACCTTACCAATCACAGTTTTAGGAAGTAGAATGCTCGAACACCAAAAATTCGGCAAACCAAATATTACTGAGTTAATCAATTGCACTTTAACTGCATAGGATAACAGCTTGGTAGTCCAATGATGTAACACCCGCAAATTTCCTAGCTTTGCTATCTGTTTCGTTACGATTACATCGTAACTCTGTAATATTTCATCAATTACATTTTCCCATTTCGAGGTCTCTTTCATTATCGAGCCTAAAATTATTTATTTTCGTAAAAGGATTTTAATTATTCTATTTTTATTCGAAACCCATTTAATTCTTTTCATCGCAAGTATTTTTAATTATTTTTGAGAAATCATATTTTTTGTGAACAATAGCTTGAAAATCGAGTTTGAACTATTTATTTTTCTAAAAATGCTCGATTACATTTATAATTAATTTCTAGCTCAAAAATATTTTCGGACACCTTTTATCAACACTACATATTATTTTTATTCTATCTATTTTAATTCTTATCCTCGTATTTATTTTAATCGAAAACTTATCACATCGATTTGTTGCTTGTTCTTTCCATCTCAACCATCTCGTCTCCTAGTTGAGATAAGAATCCTTGTAACTCGATTATTTTATCTTTTAGCTTTCTAATTTCTCTTTATATTCTCTTCCATTCTAGTCTATTTTATTCACAACACAAGTCTCCTTCTCTCTTATTTCACGTTAAACTTTCTCTTTTTGTTCATCAATCCGATCCTAATTCGTCTCTGATTCTTTCCGAGCGATCTCGAGGGTAATTTAATTACTCTTATTCGTTCTTCATCTCTTTTTCTCCTTTCTATTCACTTAATGTGGTTTTAATACCATATGTTTAATTATTTCGTAGGCTATCATGCTAGATCCGACGAAGAAGATTATTTAATTGATTCGGATCTCGGTTAAGGTAACATTGACACGTTACTCGGTAGTATGTGATGTTATTGTTGTAGTTGCATGTATAGAAATTAGATTTTTGTTAGACAATATATTTATGTCTCATTTTTAATAACAAAAACTTTAAAATCGTAAATCTTCACATGTTTTGTTGTTTTTAATTGTTTTTACGAGATTTGTGAATAAATCATTCTTTTGATTATTAAAAAGTATTATAAGGTCGAGACTAAAACATACACATAATAATAATTTATCTGACAATTTTCGTGATTTTTGGTATAAAGTTTCAAATTGAAAGTTTGATTTTTTTTAATAAAGTTACAGCATGTTTCAGAATCTGTTTGTGTTTTGTACGAATTAACATTCTACTTTAAATACCTTATTTCCATATACTTTGAAAATAGACTACTATTTATTTTAAGTCTAATTTACTCCTATTTAATTTCGTAAAATAATTCCCAGTCGTTTGGTCACAATAAATTGTTTATGAACCGATGTCAAATTAATCCGCGAAACTGTTTGTTGTGATAAGATCTGATTTGAAACATATGTTAAACTTTTTATTTAATCTTGGTAATTTACGTAAATAAACTATGAATAGTCTAGTTAATGTTTTCAATTGGATTTTCTTAAAACTCAATTTTTAAACGTGTTTTATTAATGAAATACAATCGGGAGTCTATTTCTGACAGTTTTTAAATATACGAATAAAAATCCATGTTTTATTTGGAATTTGTATTTTCTCCAGAAATAAAAGTTTTAAATAAGTTTCTAAAGTTTTCAACCCCACTGATCTTACGTTGTTTTGATTTTCAATGATTTAATTATGATTTTTATAGTAAGACAGTGCAATTCTGGAAAATCTGTCAATTTGTTATTTAAATACTTTTAATTACTTAAACTTCAATCTTTTTATAAATAATTGTGATTTTAACTTTAGTTGACTTTTAATCATGAATTAAACATTTATATAATAAACATAATGTTTACATCTCGAGGCCTAATATTAACTATTTTATATAATTCCTATTTTAATCGATTTCTATTTATTATAATACCTACTTTTAGAAGGTTATTATTTTTAAGAAAAGTTATTATGTTTTTTTTTAAAGTTTTCTCTTTTAAGAACAAACTATATTTATATTAAATTTCGATAATGACTTTGTTTTGGAGTTATGGAATAAGAGAAGTGTACGGGTAGAGTAATACAGTTTAGAGTATACGTTTTGCCATCAGCTATAAGGCTAGTGTATCCGAGCGGGATGCATTGGTTGTTGAACTGGGCATGTTCTTGTCCAGGAGTGTATGTTCATTTTGACCTTAAGCTCGTACCTCGCATGTAAGATGTCGTCGGGTTGAACTGGGTACATTTGGTGTTCTAGGAGGGGTGTGCATATTTACTTAAGTTAGGACCTCGCATTGATAAGTCGCCGTCCTATTATGGTTGAGTTGCCTAGATTAGAGATCAAAGTTTGATTTGTTTGAACTAAGTTCTCGAAGCTAGTTTTTTGTATTCTCCTAGTGAAAGTCTATTCTGTTGCACTGATTCATATCCATAACGCTGTTATTACTATTGGTTGATACATTGACTTGCAGGTTGGCAATCGTATTGAATTATTTTACTATATCGTGTTAAATGTTTTCCGTTTTCAACTATTTTGATATAATAGTAATTATGCTTTAATGTCATGTAATATGGCTGGGAGAACGTCGTCGTTACTCCCCACTGAATTGTGGCTGTTATGTTTATAACATGACAGGTAATTTGCTGCTGGGTTTGGGTGTGAGCTAGCGAGTAGCATGGATTCTACTCTACTTTATTTATATTAATTTTTGGATTGTTAAACCCATTTGGAGAATTTTTATTTTAGCCCTTTTGTGAAAAGTGATATTTGTATTGACTGGCCGTTCTTTTTGTAAAATTTAGAACATCAATGTGTTTTAATCCCAAATCTACAGTGTTTCCGTCACTGTATTGCGTTAGAATTTATAGGGGATTACAAATGATTCACAGAACTCTGAATCTTGAGTATGAAAGCATCAAACATCTCGACCTTAATTGTTGCATCATGAAGAGGACACTAGTACAAAAAACCCCTATCGCGTCGCTTTAATTACGTCGGTTGTAAACACAAACGACGCAAAAAATAGTTTTGCGTCGGTTTTCTATTGAAACCGACGCATTTAAGACTAACTTTTGCGTCGGTTATTATTATAACTGATGTATTTGGTCAAATGCATCGGTTTGAAGTATAATTGACGCAAAAAAGTAATATTAAATGCGCCGTTTACAAAAGTCCACCGACGCAAAAGTTTTACTTGCGTCGTTTTGGGTTAGAACCGACATAGTTAAAGCGACGCAATAGGGACTTAGTATAAATTTTAGTATAAATTTTCTTTAAATACATTATTTGTGATGAACAATAATTTCATAAATAATAAAATAATATAAATTATTATTTTTGATAATAATTTCATACATTATTTAACATGATGATACATGCAGGTCATAAAGATTATCACATAAAAATTTGGGTGTTATATTTTAGAGCAATCAAATTTTGCGTAATATTGAAAAATACGGAGTATGACACTCAATAATTACTTGGAATTAATAATTAATCGGTGTAAATAAAGTAATTAATAATTAATCGACTTAAATAAATAAATAATATAGTTTAGAAAAAATTAATACTCCCTTCGGTTTTAAATTATTTTCCCATTTCAATATAATACTCCTCACATATATTACCCAAATGGGGCAATAATTTAAAATCGGAGGCCATACTACAACAAAATAACCTTTTCGCGGCAATTATTTTGATGTTTCATGGTGATTCTATTCGACACGAAAGGTTTTCCCGTCTATTATGTATTCGTTGTGGTAGGCGGCGTTGCCGTAGCTTTTCGTGACGAATAATATATTCGTTGGGTTCGCTCCTTCAAATCGACGCGGAAGAAGAGGAGGTTTAGTGGCAATTTTTTGTGTCGATTAATATTGACACGGTAAATAATTTGATATTGCCTTTAATAATAATAATTGTAGCGACTGTATTCGTCACGATAAGTATAATAAAATGTCATTTAATGACAATTGTTTCAATTGCATTCGACATGATAAGTACTACGGAGTATTAAATACAACAATTTAGTAAATTGGGTATCGATTTCTTAAATGTGGCGCGAAAATAAAAAGAGAAAGCAGGTGAAAAAACAAGAAACTTTTACATTAATTATATATCCGACATGGACTAAATTAAATTAATATAAATAAGTGAAAAATAAGTACAAACGATCTTTGACAGCCTAAAAAAAATTACTATGTCTTCGGCCACTAGGGAAAAGTTTCCACCGATGTACTCTGTAAAGTACACTACAACAAAATCACCTTTTCGTGTCGATTATTTTGATATTTCGTGGCGATTCTATTCGACGCGAAAGGTTTCCCCGTCGATTATGTTTTCGTTGGAGTAGTTGGCGTTGCCGTAGCCTTTCGTGGCGAATAATCTATTCGTCGGGTTAACTTCTTAAAATCGACACGAAAGAAGAGAAGCTTTGGTGGCGATTTTAGTGTCAATTATTATTGAGGCGGTAAGTAATCTAATTTTCCTACTAATACGAATTGTAACGATTGTATTTGACACGATAAGTACTATTATATGCCTTCTGTTTTACAATTGTATCAATTATATTCGACGCGATAAGTATTACAAAAAATCATCAATGACAATAGTAACAATTGTATTTGACACGGTTAGCATCACAATTGCACCCACATAGTAAATTTGGTATCGATTTCATTCGATACGAAATATTATTTCTATCTCTCAAATACGGTGCGAAAATAAAAAGAAATGACAAGTCAAAAAATATGATAATTATATTACTCATAAAATCCTAAAAATTATATGTATCCAACATCGACTAAATTAAATTAATAAAAATAGGTCCAAAATAAGTGCAAACAGCTATTTAAAAACCTAAAAAAAAATTACTACGTCTTCAACCCTCAAAGCAAAGCTTCAACCCACGTATTCCGTATTACATATAGGAGCCGCTCCTCGAAAAAACTGCAATAAACATAGATAATTTATATACCAAGTTAGTCCGAATTTTTTTCATTTCCCACGTGCAAGTAAAAACATCACATATATTTATGTGTGTCCAAATATATACTCACTGGTTCAATAATATTCTTCGGCACATATAATGAAATATCACAAATCAGCCACTTGAGTTGCTATAATCATCCTGTATGAACATTTAAATAGCACGCTAAATATTATATGATGGAAGTCCATTATCCAATTCACTTCAGTATAATATCATATTTGTAACATATTGTGTATTAATTACGAACCATTATGTAAAAAATGAAATAAGAACATACCGTATTAGTCTGATCGTATTTTGAATATTGTGCTTTTCTACCTTTAAAGAGGACCAACAAGTCATGGATTAGATTCTCGAGTTGATTTTGCTTTTCCAAGACCTTATTTACCTCCGCATCACTCTTTTCTTGTACCATCTTCAATTCTTCGGTATGTTTTTGTTGCATGAGGTTCATCTCATCACGAAGCTTGTTAATTAACTCATTGGAGGCAACATTGTTTTCCATAAAGTCTGACGATGGTTGTACACCAGAATTAGCCCACAGTTTGGAAGCACACAAGTCTCCGCCAACTCCACGCACACGTCCACGTCTTTCTTCCTTTCTAATTACTTGATCAAATATATCTCCTTTCCAAGCTATCTTTCCATCCAATTGCTCTATTCCGTTAGGCAGCTCTTGTAATTTTTCTTTCATTAATTCCTAATGTATACAATGTTTTTTTTTAAAATAATAATTAAAATAGTGACCAAGAGAATAAAAAAAGGGAAGGATGAGCGCTACTTCTTTATTAGCTTTTAAAGTGTGGATTGATTTAACTGTACAAAAAAAAGTAATAAATAAATAAATAAAACTTACAACTGCTTTTGCCGACTGTTCATCAATTTTCTTCTTCTCTCTTGTTATTCTGTCCTTGTGGGTTGCAATGAAAATTTGTGCGCGACTAGGCTCAATACCATTTACCGTCTAAAGAATAGCGAGCACTAGATTATTTACTACACAAAAATAATAGAGAGGAAATAATAACAGAACACGGATATTAAACAATTTATGAAATAAGAGTATCACCTTTTTCGCTCTTAGTTGAGCAAAACTTTGTCTCCCTGCGCAGTGTGGCATAGTTTGATTTTTCTGATTGATCCTATTAATTGTTGCACGTCTCTGTGCATATATTAAAGTGTTAGTTAGAAAAATAAGTATAGCTTTGTTAATTATTTACTAAATTTACAACAATAAAACAATAGTGATCCTAATAAATTTAAATATCAAATACCTTTGTCTTGTCTTGATCCCAATAAGAAATCAACTTCAACCATTGATCCATAGGAACACGTGAAGGCTTCGCATTAACCAAGTTTGATCGATTTTGTTTGTTTGGCTCATAGTACATAGCTTTTAGTTCTCCTCTAAATTCCTTAACCACCCTTCCTAATGCCTTAAGAATATGATCTTCTCCTCTACGTGGGAATATAAATCGCAACTACATAAAAAATCAAAAGGGAATAGATATTATATGAATGTATTATCTAATACTATCAACACATTTTTTTACGTGTACTGAAGGTTAATTAAACATTTATCGTAAATATAATTTTCTTTTATACCTTTATCTCAGTCATACATTTAACTTTGTATTCCTCCGGTACGAGCCTCCAATCGGAATAGCCTTGGGGTGCCAATTCAGGATTTCTCCCCATTGTACCGATGAAACTAGACAGAACGGTAGATCCCACGCCATAAGGCTGACCTTCCTTATTGAAATCAACGACTGTCCGCATATCAGGTGGCTGATTCCAAATATCAGTTAAAATAGTCGGCGCTCTACGTCTCACTATCACCCAATAAAAGGTCATTAGCATTAATCGTATCAAAATTCTACAGGACCAACACTAGGTAACAAGGTATCAAATTTCAATTACATACCTGAACGTTCAGCCGTATCAGTATCTGTTTCATTAGGATTATCCTCATTCGAATGTAATGTTTCTATTACTTCACTTACCACATTTCTTGTGTTATCACCTCCATTAGCGACTGAGGAGTTCATATTATGCTCCTCACCAGGTGTTAAATTAGAAAAAATATCCGCACTACTACCTCCATCAAGATTGAAAGAAGTGTCGTCCCGCACTCTGATTGTCGTCAAACGTCTCCTTTTCGTCATGATTTTCTGAAAAGATCACTTAAAACAAACATCATATTAACCTGTGAGTTTCACAAAACTAAGGGGAATAAAATATCATAAAATGATAGTCTCACAAATTGGTTTCATAACCAGGGAATCAACAAAAAAGAATGCTTCAGCATCTACCATTTGAGAGAAACTACCTTTTAGGGGCAATGTCATACAATCTGAAAATTTATATTACATGGCTATATGAGAAACCTTGCAAAGACAATTACTCCATTAGATAGAACATACAATCTTAAAATTTATATTCTAGAAAGAATGATAGACCACACAACGGTGAAGGGAACATCCAAATAAACTATTATTATTATATTATTATTAATATCATTACTAATATTCTAATACAATACCAAACCAACATCACTGCGGAAATGTAACCAAGAAATGCAAAAAGAAAATGCTCATGTATCATCCACATATGTTCCTTCCACACCAGACAAGTCAATATCCATGTCGAAAGTATCTTCTATGGCTGGCAGACTGTGTTCTCCAATCCCCAGATCAACTTCCCATTGATCATCTCCTAAATCAAAAGTACCCCTAGGCTTTATCGACTTTGGAATAAACCAATCGCGATTTGTTCTATCTTGCACATATATAACTTGCTCAACTTGAGAAGCGAACACAAACGGCTCATCGCTTACTCGGTCTCCATTATACATAAGATGAGAAAAATTAACAAGAGTAAATCCTAACTTATCTTTCTTTAAACCACTCACACTGTGAACATTCACCCAATCACACCTAAACATAGGTATCGAATATTTACTGTAAAAATTTAACTCGATGATATCAGTTAAGATCCCATAATATATAACATCTCCGAAAATCGGATTTGTATCCTTAGAGCTAGCATAACTTTGGGTCTTTGCTACAACCTTCACTCCACTATTCTGTGTAGTCTTATTCTTCTCAAATTCTTTAGTACGAAATCTATAACCATTTTTCATATCAAATGCATGAAATCTTCTCGCCATAGGTAATGGACCAAGTGCAAGTGTCTTAACATCATCTGTGATTCTTATGTCATTCTTGTTGTCAGGATCATTAACCTAATAAATTGAACATGATAAAACAAGGTTCAATTCGAGGTAAGTACAAAACAATTTTATGTTATTTATGAAATTATTTGTTTTATTAATACTCACAAATGATTTCAACCATTCGACAAATTCTTCATTGTGCATTCGATCTTGGGCATGTTGAGTTAAACGATTACGTCTATGTATTCTCTTGAGGAAAGTAACATGTTCCCTACATCAATTATTTATGTTAGTTATATAAAAAATATTTAAACATCAATGTTACAAACAAAAATGCACAATAGAATTTCATACTCTCTTAAAGATTCAATATCTTTGCAATCACAATTGAACAGAACGTATCGATGTGCTTGTAACCTTGTCTTCTCATCCATCATAAAACCTTCAACTCGTCCATACGGTTGACCAACCGATGGAAAAAGACGTGATTCTCGGCTATTTTCATAACCATAGGTACACTGTGCATTATTTCTATTTGAGGAATTCATAATGTCGTCACCTTCTCCCAAGTAACGAGAGCAAAATGTTATACACTCTTGAATTAGATAGGTTTGGGCAATCGATCCTTCAGGACGTGCTTTATTGCCTACGTATGACTTGAGTGTAGATAAATACCTAAAATAATTAACTTATTAGACGTGTTACGCTTTATTACGCAGCACTAACTAAAACTAAATAAAGTAAACATTCTTACCTCTCAATAGGGTACATCCATCGATAATGCACCGGACCACCAATTTTAGCTTCAGCAACAAGATGAACAACAAGGTGTACCATAACAGTGAAGAAAGTTGGTGGAAAGAGTTTCTCTAGGTTACAAAGAATAGTAGCAATCTTCGCCTCTAATCGATCAAGTTCAGTTAGGTAGAGTGTTCTTGAACATAATGCTCGAAAAAAATCACACAACTCGATTAAAATTGGGGATACTTTCTCGTGCAAGCTCTCTCTCATTGCAAGAGGTAACATTAGCTGCATTAGCACATGACAGTCATGACTTTTCAACCCAGACAACTTTCGTTTCAGCACACAACGGGAGATGTTTGACGCATAACCATCAGGGAATTTTACATTCTTAAGAACTTCACAAAATCGATCTTTTGCTAGATTGCTCAAAGTATAAGGTGCTGGAGGCAAAAATATTTTTTTGTTCCCTTGAGGTTGAGGCCATAAATGTTTTCTCACACCGATCTCTTGTAAAGTTTGACGAGCTTTAAGGTTATCTTTTGACTTGTTAGGAACATTTAAGAGTGTGTTAACTATATTATCACACACGTTCTTTTCTATGTGCATCACATCGAGGTTATGACGCAACATATTATACTCCCAGTAAGGAAGATCAAAGAAGATACTTTTCTTTTTCCAAGTGTTTGGTTCTACCCCGGAGAGGTGATCTTGATTAGTTTTACCGAGAGTGAAAGAGATATTCTCCAATTGTTGTAACACCTTCGAACCAGATGGAGGTTTAGGGGGACACCTGGTTTCTATGGTATTATCAAAAGATTTTTCATCAAAACGATAGTTATGTAAAGGATCCAAGAACCTTCGATGACCCATATAACAAACCTTCCCGCTATACTTGTATCGCTTGGACCACTTATCATTATTACAACATGGACAAGCACTTTTTCCATAGACACACCACCCTGACAAGTTACCGTATGCCGGAAAGTCATTTATAGTCCAATTGAGAATAGCATGCAACTGGAAACTTTTCTTTTCAAAGACGTCATACGTCTTAACACCTACATCCCAAAGCTCTTTCAATTCACCTATTAATGGCTGTAAGTAAGTGTCAATGTCATTTCCTGGAGACTTTGGACCAGGAATTAGTGTAGAAAGAATAATGAAAGGCTTTTTCATGCACAACCAAGGAGGCAAATTATATATTATCAAGAGTACAGGCCAAGTGGAATAGGTGCTCCGCATTTCCGCGAATGGATTAAAACCATCACTAGCTAAGCCTAATCTAACATTCCGAGGATCCGCGGCAAAAGTCGGGTAACGATTATCAAAATTCTTCCATGATTCAGAGTCCGCCGGATGCCTTAAGACACCATCCTCGTTTAGTCGGTCTTTGTGATGCCATCTCATAAGTTCAGCTGTTTTAGAAGACATGAAGAGTCTTTGAAGCCTTGGTATCAAAGGGAAATATCGGAGTACTTTGACGGGAATTTTTTTTCTTTTGTTTACTTTTCCGCTACTATTTTTCGTATTATTAGACACACTGACACTAGACTCATCTAAGGTTTTCCAACGAGATGCTTCACAGACTATACACTCGTCGTGATTAGCATATTCTTTCCAAAAAAGCATACAGTCATTTCGACATGCATCAATTTTCTTGTACTTAAGAGTCAATTTATCTACAATCTTCTTTGTTTCATAAAGGGAGTCGGGAATAACTGCACCTTGCGGTAAGACCTTCCTAAAGATGTCAAGTAACTCCGTAAATGACTTATCAGACCATCCAGAGTTACATTTGAGATTATAAAGATGGAGGATAAATGAAAGTTTAGAATACTCCTTACACCCAGGATACAACTCCAACTTAGCATCTTCTAACAGCTTATTAAACATATCAACATTAGAAGGGACTGACTCAAGTGGGTCCTCCACCCTAGGGAAACCTTCATCAAACTCGACACATTCGTTAAAATTAGGAGTGTTATTAGGATTCCCACCAAGAGTCTCATTATTAGAAGTATTGCAATGAATTCCGCAAGCATCACCTAACATTTCTATTATCCTATTCTTCGCAATGGATTTAGAAAGTTCGTCGTCGTTACTAGGCATTGAAGAGGACCCAAAATCAAAGTTATCATACCACTTCTCAAAGTCACGCATAGGTCCATTTATCACTAAATGGTCATAAACGACTTTCTCACTACAACGATGGTAACGTACACATCTGGCGCAAGGACAAGCTATTGTTTTATCTTCACTAGATGTTTTCTCAAAAGCATATTTAATAAACTTTGTCAATCCCGTTAAATATTCATTGCTTCCAAGCTCATAATCTGACCAAACTTTACGTTTTCGTCCAGCCATGTAATGATTATCTGTTTAAGGAAGAGCTTTTTTAAGTTTACTTGTAAATCATGGTCAACACAGGCAAAATCATACGATTATCAATTATCGAAATCAAAAGACATAACCAATAATCCATCACCAATGCTACTAGCCCACAACAATGGAAATTAAAATAATATTAAACAAGGATATGTATGGATGCGAGGGTCAAGAACTGAAGGGGCCTGGCATACTCAGGTGTGGGATAGGCTGGTGATGTCTAAGCATGCCTTTATAGGATCGATCATGATGCATAATCGACTGTTAACTAATGCTAGACTTCATAAACTAGGTATGATACTTGTATTCCAATGTAATATATGTAGGAATAATGGGGAAGAAGATCATCAACATCTCTTTTTTAAATACTAGTACAGTAGGAGGCGTGTGAAGGGTTTGGAAGTTCAAGGCTAACATACCTGTGGAGAATACCTGGGATTAGTGGCACTGTCAAAAGAGTAGTATGCTGAAGCGGATTATCGGTTGCTCGTTGATTGCACTGGTATAGCTCAAAACTTACTAGGCCTAAGATAGTGCTGCGGGACATTCAAAAAGAAGTTAGGATCAGATGCAACTTCTCGCTGAATCAGAAGAACTTGCAAAAAGTGGTAGATACGATGTAATTTTATTGCAGTTGCAGTTTGAGTGTCACGAAATGGTTGTATATATTTAAGAGAAGACAAAAGAAAAGCAGTTGACACACAAAAAACTGAGAGACATCCATCTCTTAAGCTAGGTTGCCTTTATTTCTTATCCACCTTCTCAGACTCAAACTTCACTCATTGCTTTACCATGTATGCTTACTTAACCTCATCCATAATCCTTCTCTACTTCTCTTACTCTTCTAATTCTTTTTTTATTAAAGTCCTAAGATCCTTAATCAAGTTATTATATAGGAGTTACGTTTTTTGTTGGGTTTAATTATCTCTTTTGTTACCCAATTAAGGAAATGTATTACTCCCTGCGCCTCGACGGAGGGAGTATTTGTTTTCAAAGTATGTAAGGAGGTGAAGTAACAGTGTTGTCATTTAAGTAACATAACTGGTTTGTGGTGTATACAGTATAGTCTACATTTGCCTAAGATATTTCGTTATCTGTATTCTTTAAATCAGCATGGTTATCTAATTAACTTCTACCAATGACCAAAGGTCATTTTTGTTTAATGTCTTGGTTTCATTCCCTTTGCGTGATTGAAATTGTGAGTGGAGTTTTTTTAACGTGTGGAAAATAGGTATATGTAGTGATTTTAGTAAAGTTAACCATGGCAAGTACTGCTACACCCCTGTTCGTGATCCTTACTTAGATATTACGAGTAGTATATCTTAGTTGAAATTGATTAGAATTTGAAATAAAAACTTGCATACATGATTTTCCAAGTCTCATGATTGATTACTTTCCATTCATCCATTGTCCTTCCTGTTCTGTTCTGACTTGCATTTGAGTTGGTTTGAGGAACCCACTGTCAGTACCAAACCTAAGCTAAGCTGTAGTTGGTTTGAATGAAGTGTTTTGTTTTGGTTGTAGAGATTAGAAAAGTTGAGTTAAATACAAGGGGTAATATTAGTAAGATTAAATTAATTGGTTTGAATACAAAAGTGTGATTAATCCAACAGACATAGCAGCAACATCAGCAAACCGAGCAGCAACATCAGCAAACCGAGCAGCAACATTAGCAATAAACAACAGTAATAGCAGAAATAGCAGCAACACGATCCAACAGAAAACAGAAAACATCAGCAGGCAACAAACGAACACGTAAATAGCAGAAACAACATCAGCAATAGAAAACAGAAATAGCAGATGCAACAATAACGCATAAACAACAGCGAGTGAGAGAATTGGACAGCGAGTGAGAGAATTGGACAGCGTAAACAACGCAGAAAAATGTAAACTCGATGATTCCAGCAATGATACATAAACAAACATAAAAGAAAGAGAATTGGACAGCAGCCGCGACAAAACCGAAGTGAGAATGAGAGCAGCGAGTGAACGCATAACAGTAGAGAGAGTGAGAATGAGAGAAAGAGAATTTATCTAGACAACAGCAACGAGCATAACATCTAGTTTCAATAACAGCGTACCATCAATAACGTAAATAACATCATAACATCAATAACAGCAGTGAGAATGTGTATTGAAAAACATCGAATTTACAGCAGTGAGAATGTGTATTGAGTAACAGCAGTGAGAATAACAGCGAGCAGCCATAATGAAAAAGATAACAGGAACAGCAGCTCGAGTATTAATCAAATACTGCTGAATTTCAATTAATCTGCTGAACACATCAGGTTAACCCAGATTGAACATGGTTTTTCTGGAAACACAGGGTCCATAAGCCTACAAACCAAGTCAGACAAGTCGAGTTTCCACATGTGATTGATTATTGATACAAAGGCCAAGGATTTTTGAGATGGCTGCTGTTTATCATGGGAAATACAGCACCAGAATTCTTACACATTCATTATACGGACCTGGTACATTTAGACTTTTGGGCGAGGAATAGTCCAGAAATAAATCTGTTTTACACAAACCGATAAACTCAGCAGTATTAACCCTAACCTAAACAATAATAATTAGTGATAACTGAATTTCAATTAATCTAAACCCTAACCTAAACAACTATAAATTTACATCAAATTGAGAATAACTAATCAAATACTGCTGAAATTGGTATGCAAATAACAATAATAATTAGTACGAACTATCACCTACGTTATTTTTAGGTTTATATCGATCCTAAACAACTATCACCCAGTTTACTCGAGTATTAACCCTAACCTAAACAACTATAAATTTACATCAAATTGAGAATAAATAATCAAATACTGCTGAAATTGGTATGAAAATAACAATAATAAAACCAATTTAAACAACGTAGAACAAAAAAATCTAGTTAAAATCAGACCTTGATCGAATTGGGGATTTGACGGTACTGTTCAAAACCGCATAAACAGCGACAAAAATCTTCAAAAACTTACTTGGGATGATTTGTATCATGAGCTTCATATATATTGATTAAATTAGGAGGGTTTAGGAAATAATTAGAGGGAGAGACAACAGGCGCAAAGATGAAAAAATTGGGAAATTGGTTTGCCGCTCAATTGGTTTTTTTTGAAGAACGTACGTTCATTATCCGGGTATCCGAATCGGTTTTTAAAATCGGTTCGGGTATCCAGTTTTTAGAAACCATTTTTTCTTGAACCGAAATCGACCCGATTTAAACCGGGTATCCGGTTTTTTTTTTCATATTGTAAACCAACACCGAACCGGTTTTTATGACCCGGTTTTAAAAAATATGATTATCTTTATTATAAACCGGTTTTTTGAATCGGTTTCGAACCAGCTTTTGACCCGGTTTTTAAAAACTAAGGTTATCTTCGTTATAAACCGGTGTTTTAAACCAAATTCCGAACCAGTTTCACTAATTTGCATATCAAATTTTATTTTATTTTCGTTTAAAGTGTAAACCGGTTCAAAACCGCGTACCCGATTTTTAAAATTTGTAAACCGAACCCGACCCGATTTTTCACTAAAAAAAAACGGTTAGGTGACCCGAACCGGTTTTCAACTTGAAAACCAGGATTTTTGGGTTTCTTAAACCGGATTTCGGTTCGGTTTCGATTTTTATAACCGGTTCGGTTTTTTTAACTCACACCTAACGCTCAATGAATATTTTGGGTTGTGCTAATTACTAGATGTATTGTTATGCTACGCCATCGTTTAAGAAGGAATAATTAGTGTCGATTTCTATTTGTTACCATAAGTTGTTCACTATATGAGTAATTGTGGGTTATTTGTGTCGATTTTCCATTCGCCACGAAATAATTGCCACGAAAAAGTGATTTTGTTGTAGTGGTAGTCGCGACATAAAAAAAACTTGGGTTGATTCCTCGCAATTTCCTCCCTCGTTAAACCCTCCTGCGTTTGAACAAGTTTAATTAGTGGGATTATTGAAAGATTGCAATAGGTACATCAATTAAAACCAAGACTATAATATTCACGTCAAAAGTGTTTGCTACATCTTTTAAAAATGAGTACTGATGGCTCCCTGCGAAATAAAACAATACATACATCATCCCTAATGGATAAAATATGAAGTTAGCAAAACATAAGGGACTTCTGTTGAAAGATAGATATCATAGATATTAGCACGTCAATCATTCACTTTCAAAACGACTAATAGCTACCAGCAAAATGCTGAGCGACTACTAGTAAAATAAAATGACATGTTATGCTTTTGAACTTGTCCTCTCCTAATTAAATTGTGTTGATCTTTGAAAAATCTAATTTCATAAAGCAAATAATTACTTGATAAGCATCTTCAAAACCGTTGATAAATGCCTTAATTTTTTTTATTCCTCCTCATGTTCATTGAAATGCATCTTGCACTCGCCCGAAAGTCCAGCTCGAGTTGAATCAAAAGGGCAACTTGCGACGTAATAACGAAGGCTTGTATTCCTGTTGCATTATTCTAAATGTACCAGCCATAGTATTCAGTTACAGTAGTGCAGCCCAAAACTAATCTCAAATGTAACAACTTGCCTTGGTTTCCCTCCCGAGTACCAGTCTGAATATTGCAGCCTTGCATCGATACAAAAAAGCAGCCTGCAAGTGATAAACGCCGCATGCGCGAAGTAGCATTATCCAGCTGAAACATGGATGAAACAGCAGCATAGAATCGCCAAGGTGTAGCATGTATTGTCCTCAAATGTTAGGAAAACAAAGACCATTTATAAAGCAAATAATAGCAATTAGCACTGAACCTGTCCGCACTGTTTTACAGCCTGTGAAATTGCAGCATAGAATCGCCAAGGTGTAGCATTTATCTTCCTCTAAACCATCTTCGAATATTAGGAAAGCAAAGACCATTTTTAAAGCAAATAGCAGCAGTTAGCACTGAAACTGTCTGCATCATTTTACAGCCTGAAATGGGGACGGATAATCTTGAGCATTTGTCGTAAAGACTGCAGTAGGTCCAGTCACTTTGCATAAATCAAAAACAGGACATAAAATACAGCA
The DNA here is from genome assembly GCA_958450325.1 of Agrostemma githago. NCBI lineage: Eukaryota > Viridiplantae > Streptophyta > Magnoliopsida > Caryophyllales > Caryophyllaceae > Agrostemma > Agrostemma githago. The sequence goes on from OY288240.1 coordinate 55,292,650, forward strand.
AAAGAAACACGTGATCCCCTAATCAATGTCGATGCTAAATGCAATATGCATAACAGAAAACAGAGGAAAGACTAAAATGGACAACAGTAAGATGCAAGCATGCCCTAAGTAAAAGAAGCTGATCTTCATCCCTGCAAAAATAGTCTTTTATAGATCGAGCCAAGCACAAGTAAAAAAAAAGAGATAGATACCTTAAATTTGGCAGGAAATCCCAACTTGTAAATAATTCCAACATACTGAGAGCGAACAATGTGTGAGGTAGTGACTAATATTGGAGTAGTGTTATACTCAGACAAAAAAAAGTGGAAAAACGTAAATCAAAACTCCCTAACCTTACGGGCATCTAGTTTAGATTGACACTCACTTTTTACTCCAGTACACACCTGAAAACAACAGAGAATACTCACACGATGAGAATGATCACATGATGAGAATGAATCAATGAAGACTTGAAGACACTGATATGGCTTATGCCCATAAAAAGGCAGGGAATAAAACCAAGGAAAAATAGCAGGCGGGCAGCCATACAAATAATCCACTCTCAATCCTTAGAGTTATAGCTTGCAAGTTTAATAAGTTTAACTGTCGCAAGCCAAAAATTGAAACTAAGATAGAATAGTCCACTATCAATCGATAAGATGTAACTGAGTTCTTCCATCAGCTAACTTTTAACAAAAAAATAATTAAACTCAACCTTAATGCTTTCCTATAGCCTTGCATACCCAATAGAACTTCCTCTTATCAACATCAAAACTGCAACATAAATTGAAGGACAACGAAACCTACAATTGATCCAAATTAAAAACCTATGAAGCTAAGTGTAAGATGTATCTAGCAAACAACAACGTTTTCATAGCAACAATAAACAACATGTATCTCGTCGTTATACTTGCTACATCCCAATTCAAATAAACTGAAATAATTTTGTATCTAACTCAAAACCACATTAGTTCTTCAGCTCTTGTATCCAACAATAGGAAGCCATGATCATGTAACCATACACATCAGAAAAAAACAAAAAAATACAGTTTGAATAATCAAGAAATAACATACAAAACAACACACTAATTCTCGGCTGAACGAATTGCAGCCTGAATCGAGTTAGAAGCAACTCGATATGTCTGTCGTGTGGAATTTCATTTCAATAAGGAGCTGTATCAGCAAACCCTAAATTAACAAAAAAACCCCAATAACTCTGAAATTAAACAAAAACAAAATAAAATCAAAACAAACCAAAACAATTCAGACTCATATATGAATCTTGAAACGAACCAGCAGTGACGGCGCAATTGTAGATGGGTTTTCCGATACGAGGAATTGAAGTTGAGCGGCTACGACATGGGCATATCGCCAAAGATAGGGCGATAGACTTCGAGAATATGTCATATTGTTGTGCACTATCACCATTAGATTTAAGTTGTACGATCTCAGAAATTGAGGTTGGATTTCGGGTGTACTTGTGGAGGTTAAAGTTCTGGTGAGGAGGTAAAAAATGGGGCTGGCAATGAGGCAAATTATTTGAGTTTATTAGGAATGATGTTTAAGTGGTTTATTAGGGTTTCGAGGAGATAACCCGTCGATTTATTGAGTTTATTAGTGTCGATTGATATTTGTTACCGTAAGTGGTCATTCATAAGGAATATAAATACATTAGTTACGTCGATTAGGTATTGAACCCTGGCAGATTACACAGGAAGCCAAGCGCATTACCAACTGAGCAATACATTTGCACTAAAAGTTATTTAGATAAAATTCTACTTGGGCTGCCTAAAGCTGGGTCCGCTCCTGACTATAGCCTGACATGTTACGGCAAGTACTATGTAACACAATCAATAAGTAATATAGAAATATAGTGTAACGCTTTCTTATATTTAAAAGATCATGCTAAATAATCATAATCACTTTATACGCTTTTTTTAAAAATATTTTATGTTAAAAAATATATATTTAAGTCAACTTATTCAATGTGTTATAATAGTCATTAATAATCCCTTCAATTAGATTTTGAGGTTGATCTGATGTGTTACTACCAACTTTAATATATTTACATTTTACCCAAAAAGAGATAGTAGTGTGGACATGACGTAGGTCCACCCCGACGCGGCCACGCGCGGATTTGGGTAGGCGAATGAATCTCGTGGTGAGATTGTTCTCGGGTTCGAAATTTAAGTCAAAATGGAGTCGCCACCGAATTTTGTGGTTATTCGGAACCATACGAGCTCACTCTATGTCGTCATGGGCTGTACACAAAGTACGGCCCACTTCGATTTCAGAGTTTATGGGGCTCGTCCCTTTGCATTGCAATATCCATACCGTTTAAACCGGCTTTCGTATATAGAATGACTCTCGAGCGCCAATGGTTTCGGGCATCCGGAAACCAAGGTTCTGAGTAAGGGGTGAGGGTACGTGTTGGGAAGCCCACTAAGGACACCCAACCCCGCCCGCACATGGCGGCCTCAACTCAGACATCGTTCGTGTTCGTGTGCTCGCGCTAGTAAAATGACTAAATGATATGCAAACAACGTTTTCGGGCTAAACATGTGAATTTTGCGTTAACTACGTCATTTAATGCATCTTGAATATGGTCGGAGTAATTTAGCATGCGAGGTTCATTTATAAAGCGATAAGCAAGTAAATAAACAAAACTCGAAAGTAAATAACGTACAAGTTACACGGGCGGAAATACAATCCGGCCAATACAAAAATTATAAATAAAATACAAACGGAAAAATAAATAATAAGAAGATAAGAACGGACCCGTATGCAAACTAGACCGTGAATTGTGTGAATGGACGAACCCTGATTAAATACACATTGCGTTGCGTATTAAACGAAGGACGGAGACATAGGACCTAAGCGTGACGCTAGCCCGATCCTATGCCTCGATGCCTTGTCCCGACTTATCACGTCGAAAAATCGATCAAAGTCGCTCAAGTGATGTGATATGAATGGGTTTTGAAAAATAGGTTCACGTGATTGACTTTACACGTGTCGACTAAAAGTCGTAAAAAAATGACGAGGCTCGAATGTTGCATTAAAGCTCTCGGATTACTGGACTGCAGGACCCACTCGGTCGAGTCATGGTCTGACTCGGTCGAGTGTGTCCTCGAAAAGGATTCTACTCAGGTTTATGGACGCTACTCGATCGAGTAGCCTACGTACTCGGTCGAGTAGCCCCTGTACATGTACCAACTCATGTCATTTTTTGGTTTAAAATCGATGGTCGGCCAAATCAAATACAAATATCGCACGATTTGTATTTAACTTGGCTTCCGCTGCTATAATCGCGTATGCATGCGATTATAATACCGTTATCGGAGTTTTATGAAAATGCTTGTGCTAGATTAGAACTTTTGCATTAGTGACGAAATTGCATCCCTCTACGTCACGACATCGAAACTAACCCTTTCGGATTATGTGATGTCGGTTTTCGTGTCAACGGGTTCCGTACTAATAAAAATGGGATCAAATGCGTTCAACTATTATTAATCGCGATCGCGTCACGCCCTTGAGTACATTGGGGCGGGGCTCCTCGAAAGGGCTCCACCTCCGTCGTTGCTCGTAAAGGGATTAGACAGACTTTAGGCGATAATTATAGTCAAACGTATTTAAAACCGGGTTTTAATACTAGTATATATATGTATACATGGTATGATAATGTTAGCAACGAATAGATAAAAAGTTAGTATACAAAAAAAGCAAAATGTTAGAGTTATGTTAAAGTTAGTGTTAGGATACTAGTATAGTTATTATATATATGATACAAGAACGTAAATAAAAATGAAGTAATAAGGATCAAAATGGGGTTTAGGACACCCTCAACATACATGCTTAGTAGGGACCTCGGAAATGGACTCGTAAATAGCGACGGGACGCCGGAGTATCGAGGATGTATGCAAGTTATGGTGTGTGTGTGTTTGTGTGGATGATTAGTCGGTTTTTTGAGGGACGAAGGGCTCGGTTTTTGTGTGTATTTGCTTAGGGTTGTAGTGTGAAGAGTATAGGAGGATTAGGGTGAAAATGTGAGGTAAAATGGCATTAGGTCAAACTGAAAATGCAAAGGGTTTGAGGGGGGTATTTATAGATTTTACCCCACGACCTAGGGTCACTCGATCGAGTGGCCCTAGTGCACTCGATCGAGTGCCCTAGAAAATGGGCCTGATCCGGTTTTTGACGCTCCACTCGACCGAGTGGGTCAGTCCACTCGATCGAGTGGATCAAGTGAATCGAGGTAAATTAGGAAGGTGTTGACCTTGTTGATTTGTTTGTCTTATTTGAAATTGATTTGGGCGCCAGTTTCTAGAAGGTCCCTCTAGGCTGATTTTTGTGACGGATTCGTCTTTGACCGGGTTTTGACCCGGTCGCCAATAGACGGGTTTTATTTTTGGTGTCGGTTTTGGCCCAAATTAGTCTCATTTTGCTCGGAACGACCCACTGGGCCTGAATTTGAGGTTGGTTTTGAGAGATTTGTACTCCGCTACAAGTTCATGTCGGATATTATTGATTCCGAGTCCATATCCGAGTATACTAAGTCACGTTTGCGTCCGATCATCATCGGGTGTTTGTCGGGAACTGCTATAGACACTAGCAGGCAAAATGCGGGTGTCTACAGAGCCCCCACTCTGACTGAGGCTTGGACAAGGCGAAAGTCAGAGTAGCTACCAGGCCAATCGCACATTACGACCTGGCAGCCTTCCGGTCGGGTCGTTTATAGTCCAGTAGACTAGCGTAAAGGGCTCGCCAGCCATAAGAAGAGGGTCATACCTGTCCTGATGATGATAGTTCCGTGGGGAGTGAAACTTGCTTCTGAGGATGTAGGTGTACCCGTATGCTGATACATCATTGCTCTGATTGTAGCATTCTGGGATAAATATTGACTCACGTTGGGGAGTGAAGTAGTTGCGTGGAGACTTGCTTCTGAAGTCTGGGGTGTACCTGTATGCTGACACATAACAAATTGCATTTAACACATAGGCAAAACACCGACTCGTGCTGAGGAAAAACTGGATTTTGAAAAGCCGAAAATTTTGAAAGATTTTTTTTTATCACAAATTTTATCACAGAATTTTTTAGAAATTTCTAGGAAAGCTCGGGACAACTCGATTCTTATTCTGGGTTCTAGTCTGAAATCAGGCCTGCGCATGCATAGGGCCCAGGTTTGCTGAGGAGGCAAGGTAGTTAGGGTTACAGTTAGGGCTTCCTGTTATAAATATAGGCCTCCCTGCTTCACTTTACTGTATCTCAAATCAAAACTCCCGCTTCTCCTTAAAATCTCTTAGTCTTTCGAGAAGATTCAAATTCCTGCCATGGGTATCGATCATCTTACTTCGATGCTTTTTGCCTGGTCCCAGCACTTTCGGGACGAGGACAAAGTTCAGCTGACCCAAATGGGGATTGTCAGCCTGTTTCCTCTTCGACGTCTAATAACTGATTTACATTTCTTGGACGCCTGCCTGTCGTTTTGGGATACTACCCATCTGTAGACACCCACAATTCCGTTTAAGGTAGAATTCGATCTCAAGTAAGAATTCTATCCGGAAACCGATTCAGACATTGACCGAGTACCAAATACTCGGCCAATACACCCTCAAACCAGCCGGTTTTCCTCTTTTTTCTTCCCTCACAAGAAAATGGAATCCTCGTTCTTCTCAGCTTCTTACTCAAGCGGTAATTCTAGCTCGAACAGGAATCCTATTTAAAAACCGATTCAAGTACCCAACCGAGTGTAAAACACTCGGCCAAACACTCCTCAAGTCAGCCGTGTTTCCCTTTCTTCTTGGCCAAGAAAGCGGAATTCTTATTTCCCTCAAATTCCTACGTTTCCTATCCTAAGCGGTATTCAAACTCTCCTAAACCAAGGTCGGAAACTCCCTATAAATAGGACCTCCCGTCCAACACAAAACAGACATCAATTACAACGATTTTCCAGCCAATACACATGGTTTTTACACACCCATCACACCGAAAAAACAGCCTCCACACACGGTTCATACACAAGTCCGATAGTTAGCAAATCCCGACACTTTCAAAGCCTTGCAACCTCGACGAAACCGGCCAAACCCGACGTCCCAAATCACCCAAACCGATACACCTTAACTCATCCTCATCATCTCGAAGCTCTCAAGTCTAAGCCACTTTCCGACGAGCCTTATCCCGAGAAAACAAAGCATGTAGGTTGAGGGTGTAAATCAAACCCGACTCTTCTCTTTTCTCTTCTCTTCTTCTCGTTTTTATGGGTCTCGTCGGTCTCTTTTTTTTTACTTTCTAATATCGATACTACTGAAAACTATTATCATATATCAAATATTCTTAAAATACGATATCGATTCTATATAATCGAATATCGTATCGAAAAGAATTATATTAAGATTTCGACGATTTCATTTTATTTTTGTTCGTTCAAAATCCTCTTTTACAACTTTTCGTTCAAAATTCTTTTTTCTTATTTTTCGTTCAAAAACAAACTTTTTCCAAAACCTTTTCTAAAGTCCTTCCGACTATTCGATATCGATTTCATAATCGAATATCGAATACAACGAATATTGAAAATATAGACCGAGTATAAATTAATTCATGTTTATACGCGGTTTATCAAATTTTTTCGAACAACGAGCGAAACCAGGACAGGCCCGCACGCGAGTTGCGCCCGGTCCAGGCGACTCGCGCACGAGTCTGAAACCCGCGCTCCTTTTTAGCTTCTTTTCGTTCGTTTTTTATTATTTATTCTACGATACGATTTCTAAAATTTATACCTTTTCTAAAACTATTCCAAATATTTGATATTGATTTCATAGTCAACTATCGAATATAACGAATATCGAGAACATTAAGTCGAGTACGAATTATGCAATATTCATACGCGATTTAATCAAAATTTTCCGAAAACCATTGTCGAAATCAGGCCGCCACGCGACCTGCATGAGTCTCGGGCGAGTCGCGCGGCTCTCGGCCCAAACGTGTCTTTTTCGTTCTTTTTTATTCTTTCTCGAACATCGTTTTTTATACAAAACAACGTTTTAGTAATATTTTTCAGTTCTCGATTGATTTTTTATTTTCTCGATTTCATATATTATTATTTCAATCGTTACTAACCCGTTTTCTCGTGTTTGTAGCAATTTATTCTCTCATATTCTTTTTATCGTTTTATTAGACTAAAACGAACTCACATGCTAAAATAACTTTGACGTTAGTAGTTTAACATGCATTAAACGACTTAGCAACCCATTTATTTATTTTTCCTCACATGTCTTAGGAAAATAATCTCTGCATATCATTCGATCGTCGAACTAACGCGTGTACACAAAACCGAACGATATCTTAGTAAAGGCCGCTAAGTGCGGGCGGGGTTGGGTGTTCTCGCTGAACTTCCCAACACGTACCCTCACCCCTTACTCAGAACCGTGGTTTCCGGATGTCCGAAACCATTGGCAACGAGAGTCATTCAATATACGATTAACCGCTCCAGTCGGCATCGGTATCGTAATGCTAAGGGACGAACCCAATAAACTCTGACATCGGAAATGGGCCAGGCTTTAAGTATGGCCCACTACGACATAGAGTGGGTTCGAATGGTTCCGAATAACCATAAAATTCGGTGGCGACTCCTACTTCGATTTAAAATTCAATTCGATCCATCTCATATGGAAATTCTATCGCCTCCCCAAAACCCGCGCTTCGCCGCGTCGGGGTGGACCTATGTCATGTCCACAATTTGGCGACTCCGTTGGGGATTAACTGATGTGTCACTTACCATCGGCATCCTCAGGGTGAGACTCGAAAAGAAATCGTTCGATTAGTAATGTACACGTTTTAGTTCAATGGTTCATGCATAACCCCGTTCTATCCCGGGCCGGTTACTTGTGACCGACGTCCCACTATACCACGGTGCATTCCCACTTGGATGCACTAAAGACTTCAATGGCGGAACTCGTTTAGGTTTTGCGGCATGTCCTAAGACTCACTCGGCTTAGGGAGTCCGTCCTCAGTACGAGAAAGCCATCGTTGTTGGTATAGACCCTATTAGACCGACCGAGACTTAGACTAAGAGCATACATGGCGTCGTTATACTATTTCTATGACTACATGCTATTTGATCTTTTTCGGTCTTTTTCAAAACGTCATTTTCAAAAAAAAAAAAAAACTTGCATCTTTTCAAACCTATCCATTTTTCAAAACCCCGAAAGCTGCCGAATTTAGGACTTATGATTTTTGACTCAAAATAGCCTATTTTTAGCCGGTATACTGTCCAAACCTTTTAAAAAAAAGCCCAAAATCTCGGCCCGATAACCTCTTTCTCGGTTTTCAAAAAAAAATCGGGTCCTCCAATCCGACCTTGCTCGGATTTTTCAAATCCAAATTCCCCTTTTCAAAACCCTCTTCTCCTTAGGACTTCCCGTATTTAGCAGTGTCGGGTCTTGTCATAGGTCGTAAGAGTCTATAGCATCGAAACTCCGTCGATCCTACATCACGGATTTCCACCCCTTCCCAGTCCGCCTTATTTGTCAAGGCACGGCCCACCTGCGTAGGACAGACTCCTACGAAGGGAAGCCCGTTTACACACTCGAGTCCAAAGTCTGGGGAATTCTCACGTAGACCTTCCTTCGAACAGGACTAGGCCCACTTTGCCGAATCCTAAGGAAAGCCCACCGTCCACGAGTCACCCGTCTAGGTGTCTTTTCCGAGTCAACCATTTACAAGGCATAGCCTTATAACAAAAGGTTCGTGATCCTTACATCTAAGGGTCACTCGTCCGACACTCGAGTCTTGACAAAGTCTTCAGTCCCACTCGGGGGCTACCCTTCAGTAGAGCGACCAATCACGGTTGCTCTAAGGGTCTTGTCTTACACGTGTCTCACGTACCCCACTTTTGAGTCGCTTAGATGTCACACCATTTGAGTCCTATCTGAGTCCTTAGCCTCACTTGGGGGCTATTCTCCGATGGAGCGATTAATCACAGTCACTCCGAGAATCGTACCCTACACATTTGTCTTAGGAGAGTCTAACCCGAGTCAAAATGAAGTCGTCTCTCCTCCCACGCTATTTCCTATGCCTTGGTGTATCCGAGTTTCGAAGCAACTTTCCTGATTACGCGGTATTCTTACAGACAGGCCGCCCTACACTCGAGCCATGACACAAAAAGCCATAGATGAATTGACCACCTCGTTGGCCCAAATCCAAGACCAATTGAGGAAAATGCGGGAAGACCAGATCGCCATCCTCACCCGGGTAAGTGCCATAGAGCAGGGAACTCCTAGTGGCAATGTCGATACTACTGGGCCTTTAGCCGAATTGGCCAGCGCAGTCCACAAACTGTAGGAACAGGTCCATCTGACAACCCAAAGCTCCATCCATACGGAGAATGCTAGGACCTACACCCCACTGACCGATGAACTACCCGCCAATCTCAACCTGACAGGTCTACCAATGTTCGAGGGTACTGAAGACCCGGTCAACCATATCCGGGCTTTCAAGGAGTTCATGGCCCTTAAAGGGGTTAAGTCCAACATGTTCAAGCACCTATTCGCTTCTTCTCTCGAGAAGCATCCAAGGGCCTGGTACTACCGGCTCGATTCCAAGAAATACAAAACTTGGGATGACGTGGCAACGGAATTCGCTCGGAATTATGCCGACAACACGGAGATCCAGACCACAATGCGCACCCTGGAGGTCATGGCCCAAAAGCCCAAGGAAGGTTTCACCAAGTACCTTCAAAGGTGGAGGGCCGAAAGTGTAAAGTTGGTAGACGAGCCCAACGAGAAGACATTAGTGGAGGCGTTCATCGACAACCTCCTACCTCCCTACCGCGTCCATCTTAGGTATGCCGGCATTTCAAACTTTGCGGTGCTTACCGAAACGGGCATTGGGATTGAAGACGATCTTCGACATAATGAAGATCTGGGTGAAGCCTCTACCGAAGGCAATACTGGACATCCACTTGAGTCCTTAGAAGCCGAAGACTACTGACAGCCTCATCCAAGAGTCTAGATTTGGTTCAAGTCCGAGTCTGAGTCCGAGTCTAGGATGTACTATTCCTTTCAAAGTCAAAGTCAGAGTCAGAGTCAACGATATTCTGTCCTCTTTTCACATTTCAATAAAATCAGCTTTTCTATTTCTCATACATACTTTCCTTATGTGTTTCCGAGAACATGATGAGCACCATCGTACACTGTGAGCACATCCACGTGACTATTATAGGCACATCTATAATGACTGCAGGAAACCGAGCCCGTGTTTTCCTTTTACCTATTCCATGTCTGGTATAGAAAGCCACATAACTACCCGTAGCAGGAGCACATCGAATCCTATGACAAATCTGGGTAGTCTTCTAGTTTGGGTTCAAGACGGGAGGCAAACCCACTTCCCACAATAAACACCCATCCAATAAGACTAGCCAGTCTCTACCTTAGGTGTTAGTCTGACCGACAAAAAAAAGCAGGATTAAAAAATCAAAAGTCCAAGAGAAAAAAAAAGCAAAAGGCCAAAACAAAAAGCTGGCCATGATCGAAAAAGAATTATCAACATCTCTCGACCAGACACGGTCAACTCAAATGAAGAATCCCATGACCGGGGCTAAGAGGTCAACCCAAAGAATTCAAAAACCCATGACCGTGAAACGGTCAATTCAAAAATTATCAATACCATCCAATAGGGGAGAGATAGTCAAGCTGGTCAGCTAACACCACATCTAGCCTTCCCACATTACAACCCTCAAGACCTTCTCGAGACCTAGGCTAGAGACAGCCCAGAATTTTGAGGATTCAAGCTCTATAGGATACACCCTAACCTTTAGGGCCAGACATGGAAACCAGATCCCGCATTATCAACCTGCCCGATCAAAGTTCGAGCCATTCTACTCGACTTCCCCTTTACATAACAGAATTCACAATCACCATATGCAAATCCGAGAGCAAAACTCGTTAAAATCCCCGAGAGCAAAACTCGTTAAAATCCCCGAGAGCAAAACTCATCAAATCCCCGAGAACAGAACTCATTAAAATCCCCGAGAGCAGAACTCGTTAAAATCCCATCCCAATTCTCCTCATTTAAACCAGTTACCAGCCCCAAACACGGGAACTCAACTTGCAGTCGGCATAGAACATGCCCAAATAGTTCACACTACCTCTGGGGGCTACCCCGAAGAACGTTCACAGTCACAGGATCAACATCCTAACTATTCTAGCCCTTTGATCAAGACATCACTGGGAATGCACCTAGCCTACACCATCGTTGTGGCTAGTTACACACAAAGCCCTAGTAAACTAGGCACCATAATACATCTTTCAACACTGAACTACGGCTTGGTTTGATTTCACTACACGTGAATACGTAGGCAGCCTTTCAACAAGGGCACAACCACCCACATTGACACACATTCAAAAAGCGCCATCATTCCGGTCACGACACTGTCATGTTCTCAGCAGCTAGCTTTGTCATTCTGGGGGCTTCTCCTAGACAGAAGTTCTCCATCCACTCACATAATCCAAATACTTTCAAAATCTAGCCACCTTTCTAAAGTGTGTCCTAGTACTCGGCTCAGTCAAAGACGAGAATCTGTCAGGACTCGGAGCAATACCCACTTTGGAAATGTCCCAAAAATCAAAAATTCAAAAGGAGCACTAGACTACAGCATTGCTACTGCTAAAACAGTCTCATTACAGACTACTGCAATTCCCCTATAGCAGATCGTTCCCATTTCGATGTTCGGCTGTGTTGCCACTCGCCTAGGCTACGGAATAGCGCAACTTGAGTGTCTTGTCATCTTAGGTGGCCTACCCCCTACCGAGTCACGGTCTAACCCTTAGAGAGTCAAAGTCGTGTCTGTCAACTCGTCCTCTCGCGTCCAGAGTCGAGTCTGTCGGTATATCTCTCTCTTCAAATTCTCATTTTTTGCAAAACTTAGCCATTTGAGAAAATCCTTTTCCTAGTCACCACGGGAATAGGAAATTTTATCACACTTCATCTAGCCATACAGGGCTAACCAGGGGATTTTTAGGAATCCATGTCAGAATCCGATTAGGAATCAAAGTCATCCCAAGCATCCTTATTTCCAAACTTCCAAAAAAATTCAGCATTCTTCTTTTCAAAATTTTTCAAAAAATCATCATTTCTTCCCCAGCATGAGTCAGTGTTTCACCTAAATGTTACATACAAATTATGTCAGCATACAGGTACACCCATGACTCCCAGAAATTCTAAGTTCCCCAGTGGAAAAGCTCAAGCAACTTCTTTCAGGATATATCTGCAAACAGATATGCCCATAGCTTCCAAGGCAAGCTCCCGCGCAATTCTAAGACAGGATATATCTGCAAACAGGTATACCCATAGCTTCCTAGGCAAGCTCCCGTGACGTTATCAGCATCAACCCAGGTATGATTTCTATTCTATGGCTGGCGAGCCCTTCACGCAGGTCTAATGGACCCTAAACGACCCGATCGGAAGTCTGCCAGGTTTTAATCCTTGATTGACCTGGTAGCTACTCTGACTTTTGCCTTGTCCAAGCCTCAGTCAGAGTGGGGGCTCTGTAGACACCCACATTTTGACCGCCAGGTGTCTATAGTAGTTCCCGCCAAACACCCGATGATGATAGGACGTAAACGTGCTTTGATAGACTCGGATATGGGCTTGTAATTATGGACATTTGGTTTAGACATTTTAAGGAGTACAAATCTCACAAAACCAACCTCAAATCCAGGCCCAGTGGGCCGTTTCGAGTCAAATAACACTAATTTGGGTCGAAACCGTCACCAGGGGTAAAACCGTCTTTTAGCGACCGAGTCAAAACCCGGTCAAAGATATTTCCCGAGACTTGCGGACCGACCGTGATAATTCACATGTCCAGTTCGGACCCTAACTCCACAAAAATCAGTCATACAAAAATAATAAACAATTCCGTTTAAGGTAGAATTCGATCTCAAGTAAGAATTCTATCCGGAAACCGATTCAGACATTGACCGAGTACCAAATACTCGGCCAATACACCCTCAAACCAGCCGGTTTTCCTCTTTTTTCTTCCCTCACAAGAAAATGGAATCCTCGTTCTTCTCAGCTTCTTACTCAAGCGGTAATTCTAGCTCGAACAGGAATCCTATTTAAAAACCGATTCAAGTACCCGACCGAGTGTAAAACACTCGGCAAAACACTCCTCAAGTCAGCCGTGTTTCCCTTTCTTCTTGGCCAAGAAAGCGGAATTCTTATTTCCCTCAAATTCCTACGTTTCCTATCCTAAGCGGTATTCAAACTCTCCTAAACCAAGGTCGGAAACTCCCTATAAATAGGACCTCCCGTCCAACACAAAACAGACATCAATTACAACGATTTTCCAGCCAATACACACGGTTTTTACATACCCATCACACCGAAAAAACATCCTCCACACACGGTTCATACACAAGTCCGATAGTTAGCAAATCCCGACACTTTCGAAGCCTTGCAACCTCGACGAAACCGGCCAAACCCGACGTCCCAAATCACCCAAACCGATACACCTTAACTCATCCTCATCATCTCGACACTCTCAAGTCTAAGCCACTTTCCGACGAGCCTTATCCCGAGAAAACAAAGCATGTAGGTTGAGGGTGTAAATCAAACCCGACTCTTCTCTTTTCTCTTCTCTTCTTCTCGTTTTTATGGGTCTCGTCGGTCTCTTTTTTTTACTTTCTAATATCGATACTACTAAAAACTATTTTCATATATCAAATATTCTTAAAATACGATATCGATTCTATATAATCGAATATCGTATCGAAAAGAATTATATTAAGATTTCGACGATTTCATTTTATTTTTGTTCGTTCAAAATCCTCTTTTACAACTTTTCGTTCAAAATTCTTTTTTCTTATTTTTCGTTCAAAAACAAACTTTTTCCAAAACCTTTTCTAAAGTCCTTCCGACTATTCGATATCGATTTCATAATCGAATATCGAATACAACGAATATTGAAAATATAGACCGAGTATAAATTAATTCATGTTTGTACGCGGTTTATCAAATTTTTTCGAACAACGAGCGAAACCGGGACAGGCCCGCACGCGAGTCGCGCCCGGTCCAGGCGACTCGCGCACGAGTCTGAAACCCGCGCTCCTTTTTAGCTTCTTTTCGTTCGTTTTTTATTATTTATTCTACGATACGATTTCTAAAATTTATACCTTTTCTAAAACTATTCCAAATATTTGATATTGATTTCATAGTCAACTATCGAATATAACGAATATCGAGAACATTAAGTCGAGTACGAATTATGCAATATTCATACGCGATTTAATCAAAATTTTTCGAAAACCATTGTCGAAATCAGGCCGCCACGCGACCCGCATGAGTCTCGGGCGAGTCGCGCGGCTCTCGGCCCAAACGTGTCTTTTTCGTTCTTTTTTATTCTTTCTCGAACATCGTTTTTTATACAAAACAACGTTTTAGTAATATTTTTCAGTTCTCGATTGATTTTTTATTTTCTCGATTTCATATATTATTATTTCAATCGTTACTAACCCGTTTTCTCGTGTTTGTAGCAATTTATTCTCTCATATTCTTTTTATCGTTTTATTAGACTAAAACGAACTCACATGCTAAAATAACTTTGACGTTAGTAGTTTAACATGCATTAAACGACTTAGCAACCCATTTATTTATTTTTCCTCACATGTCTTAGGAAAATAATCTCTGCATATCATTCGATCGTCGAACTAACGCGTGTACACAAAACCGAACGATATCTTAGTAAAGGCCGCTAAGTGCGGGCGGGGTTGGGTGTTCTCGCTGAACTTCCCAACACGTACCCTCACCCCTTACTCAGAACCGTGGTTTCCGGATGTCCGAAACCATTGGCAACGAGAGTCATTCAATATACGATTAACCGCTCCAGTCGGCATCGGTATCGTAATGCTAAGGGACGAACCCAATAAACTCTGACATCGGAAATGGGCCAGGCTTTAAGTATGGCCCACTACGACATAGAGTGGGTTCGAATGGTTCCGAATAACCATAAAATTCGGTGGCGACTCCTACTTCGATTTAAAATTCAATTCGATCCATCTCATATGGAAATTCTATCGCCTCCCCAAAACCCGCGCTTCGCCGCGTCGGGGTGGACCTATGTCATGTCCACACCATCACGTCTTCGCTTTCCCGCGGGGAGAGATATGCCCTCTTCCCGAGGAGGTCGCAGCTATTGGGGGTTGGAGCCCTGTCGCTCGTCCTGCTATTCCTCCGTTCTACCCGGACCCGACGAGAAGGTTGTGGGATTTCCTGGGTCTGTCTCATGTTGAGACAGATCGAATGGTGCGGGGAAATATTGTTTCCCTCTTCGACTTGGCTGACAAGTTTATGAACAGTCAAGATGTAAGGGCTACTCCTTCTCACCGGCGTAGGGCTTTCGCCTTCTGCATGCTGCACCGCTACGTTTTTGAGGGGATGATGGACGTTGACTCATGCCTGGGTCAAATCAGGCTGATCAGAGTGGTTGACCAGATGGAGACTGGTCATAGCCCTGATTGGCTAGCCACTGGAGAAATCATCATGGGTCTGGATGCTAGGCGACTTGACCCAACCCGGCAACTGACGGGGAGTACCCTTATTCTGCAGGTATATGTCTCGCGATTTTCATTTTTTTTTGTGTTTCGCACGATTTCTTGAGGTCCGTAAGTCACTCGATCGAGTGGACCTGTCACTCGATCGAGTAACATCTTCAAAGTGCTTCTGCCCATCTGTGGAGGGCTTACTCGATCGAGTCAGATGCTTTACTCGATCGAGTGGCACTCTTAACGAGATTCTGCTTGCCTTTAGAGAGCCTTACTCGATCGAGTCGGACGGTATACTCGATCGAGTGGGCTGCAGCGGACCATTCCGTTGCTTACGAATTTTGTATATTCTTTTTGCAGGTTTGGTTGTCGGAACGCCTGTCAATCATAGAGCCCCCTCCGAGCATTCCCAACTACCGCAGCAGCCGAATTAGTTCAAGAGGGCGCCGGATAAGCTCAAGTCACCATATAAATCGAGCTTACTGGGATGAGGAGTTGGTCTTCCATGGCGGCCCTGTAATTAGGTGGACTGTCGCTTGGTGGTTCCTCTCTAAACTATCGGGGCTGGCCAAGAGGGACCAAGCCCGTTACCTGGTGATCCTATCCCTTGACTGGACAGTTCACATTTACCCGGACCGCATCCTGAGGCAGTTTGGTTCGTCTTAGCGCATTCCTGAGACCGAAGCCATTATCAGCGTCTCGCTCCAACTGATAGACGCTATGTGCAACACCTGGTTGCAGAGATGGTTCACTCGTCCTACATGGACTATTCCCAACCCTTGCCAATCTGCTTGGGTTTCACAGGCCTACGAGAAATGGACTTCCGAGGAATCCGAGGAAGCTCGTAAAGCTCTGAAGGTCGATGAGGCCTTCGAACTGGTCCGTCGGAAGACGGCAAAGGACAATAGGGGATTCTTCGATGAGGGAGAGACCCCTGCTACCTTAGTCCGATTAGAATCGGGTCTTAAGTCACATACTAAGACCCGAGCTAAAGATGTCGGTGCTAGCGGCACGCGGGGGCGGCTAAGCCCCCAGACTGATTTGGAACGACGACTTGGGCCAAGGCTGGCGACCCGGGACCGACTAGGTCCGCGTGACCGGCTCCCTAAGCCCGTGAGGGCCCGACTCGGGCCTATCGAGGTGGATGAGGACTCGAGTTCCAAGAAACGAGTCCGGGCTAAAGAGGTTCCTGTGGTGATTCGGGAACGCTCTCCTCCGCGTCGTCGTCAGTGGACGGCCAAGGAGGCCAAGGACAAGGGGAAGGGCAAGATGCCTTAAATACCGAGTCCTTAGTTTTTTATTATTTAAATATTATTATTATTTATTTTGGAGTGTCGTGTGCTTTAATTTTTTTGATTCCTGCATTTTGTAACTTTCCCGAGTTTATCGGGGCTCTTATTTTTGTGATAATTAATAAAAGGAGTTTATTATTTAACCGTTCCTGTCTTTTCTTGATTGCACTGGTTGTGCCCTTTTGAGGGGCTGCCTACGTATCCGCATTTAGCAGAATCAAACCAAACGTAGTTCAAGCTTAGTAAATTTGCAATCTCGAATTACACCAAGACTAATGGTTTAAGATGTTTTGTGACAGTAGAATAAATAATTCTAGCTCATTGACTTGCTTTTTGTAAAAAAAAAAGATTTTGATAAATTTTGCTAATGACATTGAGAAATGTCTAAGGGTAGTAACGCTTCAGCTGGTCCAGGTTGGTTGGGTTGACGAACTCATTCCCGTCCAGGTCCCTCACCATTACTGCTCCCCCTGATAGGATCTTCTTTACCAGATATGGCCCAGCCCAGTTGGGTTTGAACTTTCCCCTTGGGTCAACTGGTAGTAAAGCTCGAACATACTTAAGGACTAAATCCCCTTCTTTAATGTTTCTGGGCCTTACCCTTTTGTTGAAGGCCCGTTGGATCCGTTTCTGGTAGATTTGGATGTTGTTGAGAGCGCGGGACCGTCGTTCGTCTAGTAGAACCAACGAATCGTACCGTGCTCGAACCCAGTCAGCTTCGAGTACTTGACTTTCTAACAGAATTCTGAGGGACGGTACCTCTAATTCAACTGGTTGGACTGCCTCCATCCCGTAAGTTAGGTAATACGGTGTCGCTCCGGTTGCGGTGCGAATTGACGTCCAGTACCCTCATAGGGCAAAAGGTATTTTGTCGGGCCAGTCCCGATAATTATCAGCCATCTTTTTGAGTATGGAGACAATTGTTTTATTGGCCGCCTCTACTGCTCCAGGACGGTAGGGCGAGGACGTGTGCCTTTGAATTTTATATTCAGTCAGCAAGGCTGCGGTCTCAGCTTGGAAATGAGTCCCGTGATCACTGATGAATTCATGTGGGATTCCATGCCGACATATTATCTTGTTTTGGATAAATTTGGCGACATGTTTAGCATTGAGGATGCGATATGATTCAGCTTCTACCCATTTGGTGAAATAGTCGATAGCTACTAAAATGAAGCAGTGCCCACCAGTACCAGAGGGATTTATTTTCCCGATTATGTCGATACCCCATGTTGAGAACGGCCAGGGTGACGTCATGGTATAGAGCAAAGATGACGGCATATGTTGCACATTGTCGAAGATTTGACAGTTATGACAATGTTTGACATATAACTAGCAGTCGGCTTCCATAGCATTCCAGTAATAACCGAGCCTCATGATTTTTCGAACCAGCATGTCGGCATTCATATGTGGGCCGTTTTCACCATCATGTACTTCGGCCATTACTTTCTCGTCCTTATGTTTATCAACACAAAGGAGAAGAGCCCTCTGTGCCGTCTTTTTGTACAGTTGCCCGTCATCAGTACGGATGAACTGGGTGGCTAGCCTCCGTAAGGCTTTCTTGGCTCGACCCTCAGTCCCGGGAGGATACTCTCCGTTTTTCAGGTATTTTAATACAGCCTGGTACCAAGGTTCGGGATCAGTGATCTCGATGTCTTCAATGTCATGAATGTATGCTGGCTCGGACCGTCTTTCGACACAAATTGGCATACTGGTCACGTGGTCGGGAATATTCAGTAAAGATGCCAATTTTGAGAGTGCATCTGCAAACTGATTTTCTTCCCGAGGCAGGTATATATACTCCACCTTATGGAATTGTTTCTCGAGATCCCTTACTCGTGCCTGATAGGCCACGAGATTAGCATTCTGAGTCTTCCATTTTTGGAGTGCTTGGTTAATGACCAAGGAGGAATCGCCATGTACCCGAAGATTTGTGATCCCCAGGTTGGCGGCGGCTTGTAGCCCGTAAATGCAGGCTTCGTACTCTGCTGCATTATTGGTAACGTCAAAGTCCAGCTTGATGGAGACGGGAGTATGCTCTCCTCTTGGTGAGATTAGGAGGATCCCGACTCCGAACCCTCGAAAATTAGATGCTCCATCGAAGTATAAATCCCATGTTTCAGCATCGGTATGGAAAATATCTTCGTCTGGGAAGGACCAGGTGTCGGTGTGTCCTTCTTCGGTTATCGGGCTGTTGGCAAGGAATTCAGCTACTATTCGTCCTTTAATAGCTTTTAGTGGTGCAAATTTCAGGTCGAACTCTGCCAGCATTAGAGTCCATCTTGAAATCCGGCCATTGAGAATGGGCTTTTCAAAGAGGTATTTGATCGGATCCATCTTTGATAGAACATGGACCTCGTAGCTGAGCATATAGTGTCGGAGCTTCTTAGTGGCCCAGACTAGAGCCAAGCACGTCTTTTCGAGCATGGTATATTTGCACTCATACTCTAAAAACTTTTTGCTGATATAATAAATGGCTCGTTCTTCGGAGTCGACCGTCTGAGCCAGCATAGCCCCCATGGCTGTCTCGGTCATTGTTAGGTATAATGACAGAGGCAAACCGGGTTGAGGCGGCATTAAGACTGGCGGAGCAGACAAAATTTCCTTGATCTTGTCGAAAGCAGCTTGGCACTTGTCATCCCATAGTGTCCATTCCCCTATTTTCAGTTTCTTGAAAATTGGTTCACACACCATGGTTAGTTTGGAAACGAATCGACTAATATACTGGACTTTCCCGAGAAATCCCCTTATCTCTTTTTCGGATTTAGGAGCTTGCATCTCGGTAATGGCTTTGATTTTAGCTGGGTCGACCTCGATACCTCGTTGGCTAACGATATGACCCAGTAATTTGCCTGATGTTACCCCAAAACTGCACTTTTGAGGGTTTAGCCTCATGTTGTATTTGTGCAATCGGGTGAAGAATTTTCTTAGGACGGTGATGTGACCGTCCCGTTCTTTGGATTTGACGATCATGTCGTCCACATAAACTTCTACCTCTTTATACATCATGTCGTGTAATAAAGTGGTAGCGGTCCTTTGGTATGTGGCCCCGGCATTAATGAGGCCGAATGGCATGACGGTATAGCAGTAAGTACCCTAAGGTGAGGTGAAGGTAGTCTTACTCATATCTTCTTCCGCCATCTTGATTTGATTATATCCGGCATACCCGTCCATGAATGACAGAAGGGCATGATCGGCCGTGTTATCCACCAGTATATCGATGTGTGGTAACGGAAAATCATCCTTCGGGCTTGCTTTGTTAAGATCCCGAAAATCTACGCATACCCGCACCTTACCGTTCTTTTTAGGAACCGCACGATGTTTGCAACCCAGTCCGGATATTCGGACACTTGTATGAAGCCGGCCTTGAACTGTTTGTCGACTTCTTCTTTTACTTTGAGAGACCACTCGGGCCTCATTCGACGAAGCTTCTGCTTGACCGGTTTGCACCCGTCTTTGATAGGTATGCGGTGCTCGGCTATTTCCCGGTCTATCCCCAGCATGTCCTTGTAGGACCATGCGAAGACATCTTTGAATTCTTGGAGGAGGTTTATGAACTGTTGTTTCTCCTCGGGATCTAAGGATAACCCTATCTTAAGTATCTGAGGCTCTAAGGTTGTTCCCACGTTTATGGACTCGGTCTCTTCGATTACCGGATTTCGGGATTCCCTTTGCTCTAGTTGCTCGATCAGATGTGGAGGTAGGGGTACCTGTTCGTCGGATTTCTCAATGTCATAACATAAAACATTTTTGAAAGCAGAATTTAAAAGAGTCAAGTCGTAAGCAGAACGGTTGTTATTATTGATTGAAAATTTGGAAAACAGCTCGAAGAGAGCAGCCATCTGATCATTGGTCAGTGGCGGAATTGGTAAAGCACTCGGGACAGACCCCGAAGTGCCAGCAGCAGGAATGATAGAAGGGAGAGGGGTTACAGGAGTGACTCTAGCACCGACTTCCCTAGACTCGACCTCAGACTCTGACTCAGACTCCGACTCAGACTCGGACTCAGACTCAGGCATGTCTCCCTCTCCGGTGACCAGCTTGTAGATCTTCCCTTGGCTGTCAGTCCACTTGACAGTCTTCCTCCAGGCCCTGTTTCCCGTCTCGAAACCAACATCCGAGATCAGCTTGGTCGGGTCAAACCTGTTGCTGCGGAGAATCAGGTTAACCAGGTCTTCCTTTGGAGTCGGGGCTATGGTGTCTTCCCCGAAGAGCAGCCCCAGCGCGGGCTCAGCATCATCAGCTTCTTCAGACTGGATGAGGGCGAACACCTCATCCGGGATGTAGTTGCAGTCCCGGGCCGATTGGGTCTCGAGGTGCGCAGCATTGGGCTGGTACAGACCAACCTGGATAGCCCCGAATACCGGTGTGAAAAAGTAGTCGGCCAACCGTGGGCTATAAGGGCTCAAGTGGATACCCTTCATGATGTTGCAGGCCTTTTCGATTCCTGCTCGGAAAACGTTGCCCGGAGTGGCGGCATAGCCAAGGCCGAAGTGAGAGTCTTCGTCCTTAAGGACCTCGATGATCTTCCCAGTTGGAAGGTCGGGTCGAGAGGTAGCCCCTGGAAGGTACCCTAGGTTCTGGAGCATTGTGTCAATGCTCGTGGTGAAGTAAGGTCTAAAAAGGTACTCTTCCTCGATCATCCCCACAAAGTCGAACCCCCAGAGGTCCGTGCGGCCCGTGGCGTTACAGCTAGCCACAGTCATTGGGGTTGCCTCCAAAGTAATAACATTGTCGAGCAAAGGCATCTTGATCTTACGGTGGAGGGTGGAAGACACAACTTTGACTGCGTGGATCCATGGCCTTCTTAGGAGCAAGTTGAAGGATGAGGTGACATCGATCACCTGGAATTCAAGCTCTTTTTCTATCGGGCCCGTTATGATGGTCAGCTTCACGGCCCCAGATACCGTCTTCGGGCTCCCATCAAAGGCTTGGATGGTTTGAGCCGTCAGGACATAATCTGCCTCGGTGATACCGAGGGCTTTGGCGGTCCTTAAGGGAAGGACGTTTACAGCGGACCCGTCATCGACTAGGGTCATCGGGAGGTATTTCCCTCGGCAGATTACCGTAATGTAGAGGGCCAGATTATGAGAGGCCTCGAACGGTGGTAAGTCGGCTTCAAAGAAAGTGATCATTGGGCCTCCTTCCTTGGTTTTGCCCTTCAAGTGGGGAAGGACTGTGGCTACCATTTCAGCAGGGGTAGCCAAAGAGTCGATCTTAACTTGATCGAGAGCCTTAGTGAGTGCTTCTCGATGTTCTTGTGAGCTAACCAAAAGCTGTCATATGGTGTGGTCAACTCGGGTCTTCTTCAGTTGCTTCACAATAGCCGTTTCAGCGGTCGGCTCCTCAGGGGCGACTTCCATCCCGAGTGGATCGGCGATGGTTGTCGGGATGGGGGTGTCCCTAGAGCTTGTGGCTAGATAGGGACGACCAAGGTGGTTGCTGGCTAGGACTCGAGTTTTGGCCTCGCGAATCTGTTCAGGGGTGATGGGGATGGTTTCCCCTTTAGCGAGGTAGACATCATCCTCGTCGTTAAACCAGATCCCGTTCACCTGCGGGACAAATGAAGAGATAAGGTGAGAGCAATCAATCACCTCCCCGGCAAAGATGGCATGGGAGCTGAAAGGGTTCTCCTTCTTGTTTGGTTTATCTCCGGGTAGCGGGATTTTACCGCTTTCGATCAAGTCTTGGATCAGGTGCTTCAGCTTCCAGCACTTTTCGGTATCATGCCCATTGCCCCGGTGGTATTGGCAATAGGCCTGAGCATTGTAGTTCTTGGAGCGTCGCTCGACCGGAACTTCAGGAGTTGGGCCTATCGGTTGGATTAGGCCTTTGGAGGACAGCCTTTGTAAGGCATAGGTATAGGTGGTACCTATATCAGTGAAAACCCGAGGTGGGGTATTCTTCTTGGACGGGGCATCTAGTAGATTGCAGCTTGGGGCTTAGTGGTGGAGGAAGAGGCCCCTTGGTATCCTTTGCTAGCAGCCTTAGTGAGGCCTTCTAGTCTCAGATCGTCTTCGATCCTCATACCCATTTCAGTAAGGGTGGTGAAATTGGGTATGACAGCGTACCGGAGGTGAACCCGGTAGGAGGGGAGGAGGTTCTTGACAAAAGCCTCCACCAAAGTCTTCTCATTTGGCTTATCGACCAGTTTCACGCTCTCGGCCCTCCAGCGTTGAAGGTATTTAGTAAAACCTTCCTTCGGCTCTTGGGCCATAACCTCCAGAGACCGCATCGTGGTTTGGATCTCGGTGTTGTCAGCATAGTTCCGAGCAAACTCGGTAGCCACATCATCCCATGTAGGGTATTTTTTCGGGTCTAGCCTATAGTACCAGGCCCGTGGGTGCTTCTCAAGAGATGCAGCAAAGAGGTTCTTGAACATGGACGAATCCACTCCTTTGATGGCCATGAATTCCTTGAAGGCCCGTACATGTAGTAACGGGTCTTCAGTTCCCTCAAACATGGGCAAGCCCGTGAGATTCAGGTTTGCGGGCAGCTTGTCACTCAGCGGGTTGTACTCTCGACTATTCTCCCGATGGATGTTGTTACTCCCAGCCAAATGGACTTGTTCCTCTAGCCGGCGTACCGCGCTGACTAGTTCAGCTAGAGGCCTAGTAGTCTCGACATTAGGAGCCCTTTGCCCCACTGTAGCTAGGCGAGCAACGTTGGCCACTTGACCAGCCCTCATTTCAGTCAGTTGGGCTTCGATGTCGGTTTGCTTCTCGATCATGGCGTCCAGAGAGGTTTGCAGACTGTTCAAAGTAGCCATCCTTCGAGCGTGTCTGGTTGCCGGTGGCCTGTCTGTAAGAACACCGCGTAATCAGAAACCGAACCCAGATCTCGGAAAAAAAGAAGAAGGAAAAGTACATCCCGAGCGACACTAAGAAGGAAGTCTAAAGACTCAAGAAAGACATCTAGACGGATGACTCGATGGGTGGTATAACTTCCTTAGGATTTTGGCTTTGTGGGCCCAATCCCGTTCGAAGGAAGGTCCACGTGAGACTTTTCCCCAGACTTTTAACTCGAGTGTATGGACGGACTTTCCTTTGTAGGGGTATGCCCTACGCGGGTTGGTCGTGCCTTGACAGATAAGGCGGACTCAGGAAAGGGGGGAAACTCGCGATATAGGATCAACGGAGTTTCGACGCTATAGACCTTCGATATACTATGCAAAGACCCGACACACGGCTAGACGGTAGGTCCTATAATAAGGAAGGTTTACTAGGAAGGTTGGATGCTTGAAATTCGAATATAAAGTGGGTGAATTTCCGAGAGTTCGAAAATTGAAAATGGAATTTTGAAAACCAAGATTAGAATTTTGGAAAATTCAGAAAATCGAAATGGTGTCGGAAATTCGAGAATTAAAACGGGCAGCATGCCGACTAGAAAAAAAAAGGATATTTTGAGTCAAATCGTTGATCTTAAGTTTCGGCGACATTCCGAATTTTTTGAAAGTTGGATACTTTTGAAAAGACGGATCCCGAAACGGGCAGTATTTCGGGTTTTTCAAAATTTGGTATTTTTGGAAAGATGCATTTTTTTTGAAATGACGTTTTTTGAAAAATGACACGGAAACCAAGTAGCATGTAGTCAAACAAGCATTACAACGACGCTTATGTATGCTTTATACTAAGTCTCGGTCGGTCAAAATAGGGTCTACACCAACAACGATAGCATTCTCGTGAATCGGGACGGACTCCCTAAGCCGAATTGGTCTTAGGACATGCCGCAAAACCCAGACGAGTTCCGCCATCGAAGTCTTTAGCGCACCCATGTAGGAGTGCACCGTGGTATAGTGGGACGTCGGTCACAAGTAACCGGCCCAGGCAAAATTGGGTTATGCATGAATCATTAAACTGATGCGCGCACACTAATATACGAACGATTTCTCTTCGAGTCTCACCCTAGGAACCCCGATGACATGTGGTACATCAGGTATCCTCAGCAGAGTCGCCAAATTGTGGACAAGACGTAGGTCCACCCCGACCCGGCCACGCGCGAGTTTGGGTAGGCGAATGAATCTCGTGGTGAGATTGTTCTCGGGTTCGAAATTTAAGTCAAAATGGAGTCGCCACCGAATTTTGTGGTTATTCGGAACCATACGAGCCCACTCTATGTCGTCATGGGCTGTACACAAAGTACGGCCCACTTCGATTTCAGAGTTTATGGGGCTCGTCCCTTTGCATTGCAATATCCATACCGTTTAAACCGGCTTTCGTATATAGAATGACTCTCGAGCGCCAATGGTTTCGGGCATCCGGAAACCAAGGTTCTGAGTAAGGGGTGAGGGTACGTGTTGGGAAGCCCACTAAGGACACCCAACCCCGCCCGCACATGGCGGCCTCAACTCAGACATCGTTCGTGTTCGTGTGCGCGCGCTAGTAAAATGACTAAATGATATGCAAACAACGTTTTCGGGCTAAACATGTGAATTTTGCGTTAACTACGTCATTTAATGCATCTTGAATATGGTCGGAGTAATTTAGCATGCGAGGTTCATTTATAAAGCGATAAGCAAGTAAATAAACAAAACTCGAAAGTAAATAACGTACAAGTTACACGGGCGGAAATACAATCCAGCCAATACAAAAATTATAAATAAAATACAAACGGAAAAATAAATAATAAGAAGATAAGAACGGACCCGTATGCAAACTAGACCGTGAATTGTGTGAATGGACGAACCCCGATTAAATACACATTGCGTTGTGTATTAAACGAAGGACGGAGACATAGGACCTAAGCGTGACGCTAGCCCGATCCTATGCCTCGATGCCTTGTCCCGACTTATCACGTCGAAAAATCGATCAAAGTCGCTAAAGTGACGTGATATGAATGGGTTTTGAAAAATAGGTTCACGTGATTGACTTTACACGTGTCGACTAAAAGTCGTAAAAAAATGACGAGGCTCGAATGTTGCATTAAAGCTCTCGGATTACTGGACTGCAGGACCCACTCGGTCGAGTCATGGTCTGACTCGGTCGAGTGTGTCCTCGAAAAGGATTCTGCTCAGGTTTATGGACGCTACTCGATCGAGTAGCCTACGTACTCGGTCGAGTAGCCCCTGTACGAGTACCAACTCGTGTCATTTTTTGGTTTAAAATCGATGGTCGGCCAAATCAAATACAAATATTGCACGATTTGTATTTAACTTGGCTTCCGCTGCTATAATCGCGTATGCATGCGATTATAATACCGTTATCGGAGTTTTATGAAAATGCTTGTGCTAGATTAGAAATTTTGCATTAGTGACGAAATTGCATCCCTCTACGTCACGACATCGAAACTAACCCTTTCGGATTATGTGATGTCGGTTTTCGTGTCAACGGGTTCCATACTAATAAAAATGGGATCAAATGCGTTCAACTATTATTAATCGCGATCGCGTCACGCCCTTGAGTACATTGGGGCGGGGCTCCTCGAAAGGGCTCCACCTCCGTCGTTGCTCGTAAAGGGATTAGACGGACTTTAGGCGATAATTATAGTCAAACGTATTTATAACCGGGTTTTAATACTAGTATATATATGTATACACGGTATGATAATGTTAGTAACGAATAGATAAAAAGTTAGTATACAAAAAAAGCAAAATGTTAGAGTTATGTTAAAGTTAGTGTTAGGATACTAGTATAGTTATTATATAGATGATACAAGAACGTAAATAAAAATGAAGTAATAAGGATCGAAATGGGGTTTAGGACACCCTCAACATACATGCTTAGTAGGGACCTCGGAAATGGACTCGTAAATAGCGACGGGACACCGGAGTATCGAGGATGTATGCAAGTTATGGTGTGTGTGTGTGTGTGGATGATTCGTCGGTTTTTTGAGGGATGAAGGGCTCGGTTTTTGTGTGTATTTGCTTAGGGTTGTAGTGTGAAGAGTATAGGAGGATTAGGGTGAAAATGTGAGGTAAAATGGCATTAGGTCAAACTGAAAATGCAAAGGGTTTGAGGGGGTATTTATAGATTTTACCCCACAACCTAGGGTCACTTGATCGAGTGGCCCTAGTGCACTCGATCGAGTGCCCTAGAAAATGGGCCTGGTCCGGTTTTTGACGCTCCACTCGACCGAGTGGGTCAATCCACTCGATCGAGTGGGTCAATCCACTCGATCGAGTGGATCAAGTGAATCGAGGTAAATTATGAAGGTGTTGACCTTGTTGATTTGTTTGTCTTATTTGAAATTGATTTGGGCGCCAGTTTCTAGAAGGTCCCTCTAGGCTGATTTTTGTGACGGATTCGTCTTTGACCGGGTTTTGACCCGGTCGCCAAAAGACGGGTTTTATTTTTGGTGTCGGTTTTGGCCCAAATTAGTCTCATTTTGCTCGGAACGACCCACTGGGCCTGAATTTGAGGTTGGTTTTGAGAGATTTGTACTCCGCTACAAGTCCATGTCGGATATTATTGATTCCGAGTCCATATCCGAGTATACTAAGTCACGTTTGCGTCCGATCATCATCGGGTGTTTGTCGGGAACTGCTATACACACTAGCAGGCAAAATGCGGGTGTCTACAAGTAGATTTTATTGAAATGAGCAAACATAAAAAAAAAACAGAGTGTATGAAATAGTTGATTGAAAGAATAAACACTTTTTTTCTACATATATTGTCGTGTGAAACGGTCTTAAAATACGATTATTGTGAGACTTGTTAAAGAGAATGACAATATTATTCAATTACTAAAGATCTATCAATAATCGTATTGCGAGACTGTCTAACATGCGACCTATATTTTCTATTCATAGTCATTTAATATAATCTTTAGCTAAATCACTTTGGATTTATACGAGTATTTTTGTGTCGACCATCTAGTATAGTACGGAGTATTTGATAATAATAGTCGATATTCACCCAAATACTATGTTGCGGGCTGAACTTATTTCACATTTTTACCGACATGTTTTAACCGTTCGTATGAGACCTGGATACATTTTATTCTTGGGTCCGCCCCTGGGGTCGAGTCGTATACGGGTCACTGGTCGGGTTAGGGTCAGAATATGGGTCAAATAGTTTCGAACGCCTAATTCTCGGGTTAACGATACGGGTTATGGGTCGAAATTAACAGATTTAACACTCTAAATATGGGTCGAGACGGGCCAAATTTCGACAGGTCTAATCTTTGTGATAAATAATAATTTCACGCATACAAAAAACCAAAAATTTCCTTTGAATACATTATTTACAAGTGTATTATGAATTTTAGACTTATGCACATGAATTTAACTAAACATAAATACTTTAAAAATAAATAAGTTAAATAAATTGCAACAATACACCAATGTTATGTCTGCTACTTAACTTGATAACCCTAAAAATACTTTCTTAACAACCCACGTTTACCATTAGCTTATACGTATCTACTAGGTCTTCACCAATTTCTTGGTTTTTTCAAAAATTGCCCTTCTCCTTCAACATCCTCTAAACCCTACGTCAAATCTCAAAGCAATATAGTGCGTGTGATCTTGCAGCAGCACCAAACTTGCAGGTATCTTCGATTTATTTCGTAATTAATATCCGTGATTGTGTATTCGTCTGTCTGATTGTTCTTTTATTTGTTGAATTGATCATGCTATGCTTTGTTGATACTAATTCACCGCCAACCGTTGCAGATTTGAAGTCATTGGTATTTGTGCTTCTGTTAACATCAACTCTTCATTGTCGTATCTGCAACATTGAAGGTATGTGTCAATGCAACTGTTAACTTGTACTACTACTGCTGCACTTGCTTGCAAATTTATGTACGGAGTATATACTACTTTTATAACTTTCAAGACTAAACTACAATACTAGAATACAGAACACACAATCGGGGGTAAAAACTATAAACCTCATTAATACGGTACACAAGTTAACATCTGTAATTAGGTACACAAAAACTTTTAAAGTATGATCATAACCGTGATCTAGGTAGCAGTACTGTAATCTAGACATGAATCTAGTTTTGCTTTGAATCAGACGGTTTGGGTTTCCATTTTAGAACCCGACCATTCTAGACATGAATCTGGTTTTACTTAGCATTGAAAATCAGATTGAAAACTATAAACATGAATTAAGTAGCTACAGGATGTAAAGATGTTTGCTTTGGGTTTTTAGAGACAATTATATCCTTCACGTCATAAATTCATAATGTTTGCTAATTGAAACGCAGACAATAATTAACATAATTGAAAATTAATCACATAACATTAATCAAACAATACAAACAAACCCAAAACATTAGTTTCAGTATTCATTGGCCGACACATTAAATGCATCCCTTTATATAGTTAAGTAAGAGAGACATTTAAGACAACTCGATTAACAAACGATAAAATAAAAACATATTAAAGACGAGCCAATAACCAATCATCGATCAAGTGCGAATCAAACCAAGATTATCGACTAACATAGCCTATCCGGGATGATAAGTTGACCTGTCAATATCAACTGTATAAATGTCACCATAAGGCCTTACAGAGTGATTAAACAAAGGCAACGAGACCGGCTCATGACACGACCGCAAGGTCAGATGCCACAACAATGCCTTTCCCGTTTTGCTTACCTTGTGGACGTTTTGCTTCTGTTGAAGTATAGTTCCGACAAAGTTCAGTTCCCAACCCACCCGGTCCCAATCTCAAACTGCAATGAGTAATGACCAGTCCAGTTTTAGGTTTAGATGGTTGTTTACTTACTCAAATTTTATGATAGATGCTCATCCATCGGTACAAAAGCTAAATAACTCGAATAATTCTTAGGCAAACGACATATATATGAGAGATTCTTCAATCTGGTTCTACTTGATCAACTTAGTATATATAAAACACCCAAATTAAGAAACCTTAATAACTTGTCTGATTCTCGTGTTATTTGGGGAAGATGGTGAAACTCTAGGTTTCAGCAAATAACATTGAATTTGTCAGCTAAATAATCAGATGAAATTATAAATAAAATAAAATAAAATAAATTAATATAGTGACATTTTGCTGATGTTAATTGAATATACAAACTACCTAATACTCCCTCCGATTCTTTAGATTCGCAACGTTTACTATTTGCACAAATAATAAGGTTGTGAGTGGAGATGGTGGGTCTCACCAATAAAGTAAAAAGTTTACACAAACAAAAACCTACCTATTATAGAAATGTTGCAAACCTAATGAATTTGCCAAATGTGGAATATGTTGCGAATCTAAAGAATCAGAGGGAGTAATAAAGAACACTATATAATTTTCCAATTACCAGTAAAATCAAAGTTTCCAGCTGAAGAATCAGATGAAATTCAAACAATACGATTAAATAAAATTCTTCATGAAACAAAAAAAATAGAAAAATTAACGGCAAAATTGAAAATCAAAAATAAGTACCTCACTGAGATAAAGTTTATGGGAAGATTATCAACATAAACTTCATCTTCAGGATCTCTGCTTCTTTTCCCGTTTGGTGATTGTGAATTTGATTCCGATCGATTTTTTTTTGGGTTTTTCCTCTGGATTCCACGTGAAGTTATTAATCAATCTTCAATGATCATATGTCATTTTGGGTGAAAATGTAGATAGGGCTGAATTGAATAGTTCGATTGAATTGGATAAAATTGGGGATTTAGTTTGAGTCTTGATAGAATTGGGGATAAAGCATTCTTTAAGTAGCTTCGGGTTTAAGACATTCTTCAGCTGAATTGAGGATTTAGTTTGATAAATGAAGGATTTAAGACATTCTTTAATCTGTCTTTTTTTTTATATATAAATACAATATGATTTTTAAGTAGCTTCGTGTTTTGTTTACTTAGCTGGTTCTTATGAACCAAAAATGAAATATATTGAGCTAAATTAAACTGAATTGATTGTGTCTGAACTTAAGGGAACAAAAATGAACGGAAATGAACTGAACTGAACTGAATATGTGTGAACTGAAGTAGACTTAAAGTATTTGTGCCGAACTGGAATTTCTTAGGCAGAAGAGTGTGATATAATATGACTTTTTGGTTTGTCTGATTTTATTATTACTCCGTAGTATTTAATAGAAATTAATTTTTTTAAATAATCCTCGTACGCATTTTACATGAATATTGTACTCACACTTTCGACATAGAAAAAATTAAACTTTACTCAATTTTACAAGACATTGTTTTTTAATAAATAAAGGATTTGTGTGAATTATAGTATGGATCGAAGTTGGATGTACGAGAAACGTGATTTTGAATTTCTGCGAAGACTAGAGAAATTTCTTAATCGTGCTGTTGAACACCAAAGGTTACAAGGAGGAAATGAACAATTTGTATGTCCATGTAGTATATGTAAGAACCGAAGTACCGTAAGTTCTGTGGGTGAAATGCGGAACCATTTGGTAATGAAGGGCTTTAAACCAGATTACTATGTATGGATATGGCATGGGGAGAAAGAGGGAGAGACATCTCGTAATTCAGGCGCCGTAAAATTAGGGAATATAATTGATGATGTGGATGAATTTGATATTGATGAGGTTGACGTGGATCTTGACAATAAAGATAGTGATGAGGAGCGAGTGAATATTGATAGGATGATGGAAGATCTGGATAACGATATTGTAGAACGTCCGGAAATTTTTCAGAGATTGGTTAATGATTCTAAGAAGCCATTATACGGGGGTTGCTCTACATTCACTCGTTTATCAGCTGTGTTAGAATTGTACACCTTGAAAGCTGCGAGTGGGTGGACTGATAAGAGTTTTTCTACTTTAGTGGAGATTTTCTCCCGAATGTTACCGGAAGGTAATGAGCTTCCTACCAACACTTATCGATGTAAGAAAGTGTTGTGTCCATTGGCCATGAGTTATCAAAAAATTCATGCATGTCCAAATGATTGCATTTTGTACCGGAAAGAATACAGTTACCTAGATAAGTGTCCACGATTTATAGAACCTAGGTACAAGCTCAAAGACAATGCCAAAAGCAACAAGAAAGGGGGTCCGAGGAAGACTCTATGGTATTTGCCAATTATACCCAGGTTTAAGCGTATGTTTGCAAATCCAAAAGATGCTAAGTATATGTTGTGGCATCATGAAGGGAGGAATAAAGATGGTAAACTACGACATGTGGCTGATGCTCCTCAATGGAGAAAATTTGATAGGGTATTTCCTAATTTTGGTCGAGAACATAGAAATTTAAGACTAGGCCTTTGTACTGATGGAATTAATCCATTTGGGAATATGAGTACCCAACATAGCAGCTGGCCAATAATGCTAGTTATTTACAATATCCCTCCTTGGCTTACCACGAAGAGTAAATACATTTTACTAACATTGCTGATATCGGGTCCTAAACAACCGGGTAATGACATAGACGTGTATTTGACGCCATTAATAGAGGACTTGAAATTCCTTTGGGATGTTGTGGAGAAAGTGTTTGATGCAGCTACTGGTTCAAGTTTTCAAATGCATGCTATGTTGTATTGTACAATTAATGATTTTCCAGATTATGGAAACTTGTCGGGTTATAGGCTGAAGACTGACAAGGGGTGCCCGGTATGTGGTGATGACACAGAATCTGAGTGGTTGGAGAACAGCGGGAAATACGCATACATGGGGCATCGTCGATTTCTATCTGAAAACCATGCATATCGTAAGAGGAAGAAAGCTTTCTATGGAAAAACTGAGTGTCGACCGGCTCCGATGTTTTTGAATGGAATAGAGTATCATGAACAAGTTAAAAACATAACAAGAGAGTTTGGAAAAGCGTACAAACCTCCACCGGATGGGGTATACCACACAAAGAAATCCATCTTTTGGGACCTCCCTTATTGGGAGCACTTATCTATTAGGCATTGTATTGATGTCATGCACGTAGAGAAAAATGTGTTTGATAGTGTTATCGGGACTTTGTTGAACATGCCTAATAAGACCAAGGATGGTGTTAAAGCTAGATATGACATGGTTGCTAGAGGGCGTGTCGAGGTAAAGCCAATTAACAAGGGAAAGCGTACATACTTACCCCCGACTTCCACAACTCTATCGAGGACGGAAAATATGTCTTTGTGTGAGTCTTTAAAGGGAGTTAAGGTGCCCCATGGGTATTCCCCTAACATAAGTCGTCTTGTATCTTTGAAAGATTTGAAGCTAGTGGGATTGAAATCTCATGATTGTCATGTCCTGTTGACACAATTATTGCCTGTGGCTATTCGATCTGTTTTGCCTAAGCATGTTCGACAAGTGATCATTAAACTTTGCAAATTCTTTAGTGCAATTAATGCTAAGGACATTCATCCGGATTCATTGGATGAAATACAAGTTGATATTATTGTGACACTTTGCGAGCTTGAAATGTACTTTCCCATCAGTTTCTTCGATATCATGGTTCACCTAATCGTTCATCTAGTGAGAGAGATTAAACTCTGTGGCCCAGTCTTTCAAAGAAACATGTGGGCGATGGAGCGAGAGGTGGGGACGTATAAGAGAAGAGTGAAAAATAGGTATCGGCCTGAGGGTAGTATCGTTGAAGCAACTATTGCTTGTGAGACACTTGGTTTTTGCCAAGATTACTTGATGAGTGTGCCATCTATTGGACTTCCTGCATCTCGACATGAGGATCGACTTGAAGGGAAGGGTACTTTGGGTAGAAAGATAATTACAATTGACCGTGTGTCTTTTGATAAAGCACATTTGTATGTTTTGCAACATACAAGAAAAGTTGATGACTATTTAAGTGCTCATTTTGCCTTACTAAAGAGACAACATCCACGGAAACGTGAAAGCTGGTTGGTAAATGAGCATAATCGGACATTTGTGCACTGGTTTAAAGAAAAAGTGATGACTGAATTGTCAGAGAAAACACATAAGGTAACCGAGGAAGTAAGATATTTAGCAAATGGTCCCAAGCTTACTATTATATCTCATGAGGGGTATGATATTAACGGGTTCTCCTTTTACACAAGTCGTCAAGATGAGAAGAGTACAATGCAAAATAGTGGTGTGACTGTTGTAGCATCATCGACTGAATATGTAGGAAAGAGCAAACAAGTCATCGATGTAGCACGACCTTACTACGGGGTAATTAAGGACATATGGGAACTTGATTATAATATATTGTCGTTTACCTTATTTCGATGTAAATGGGCGGATAGTGCTAAAGGGTTTAAGGATGATGACATGGGATTCACTTTAGTAGATTTCAAATTTCTACGACACGAAGAGGACCCCTACATCCTAGCATCTAAAGCAAAGCAAGTTTTCTATGTTGAGGATCCTATAGATAAGAGTCGATTTGTTGTTCTTAGTGGTAAAAGACGCATTCTTGGTGTAGATGGGGTTGTTGACGAAGAGCAGTACGATCAGTTCGATGAACCTTCTCCTTTTCCTAACACAATCCAAGATGGGCAACTACTACATGATGAAATTTATGTGAGAAAGGACCATAATGAGGGAATATGGTTTGTTCATCCTAAATAGTTTTATGATTTGAGTACCATCTTTTTTTGAGAACCAAGTATAATTCTATATAGTTTGTACTCCGTAATAAATTGTCTATTGTTTAGTATCGGTCTGTTTGAAGTTATTTTGAACAATAAGATTGAATTAAGTTGTAAGCTTGGATATTGACTCCGTAAATCATATTAGTAAATTATTTTAGTCAAAACGTATTTGATATGTAAATATTTTTGATATGAATTTTTTTACTTTAATTTCTACAAAATTACAAAATATGGAGTATATCAATAAAGTCTTTGTGATTTTTTTTCACAAATTAAATCACAGAGTGCGTTACACTCATTTTATTAAAAAAAAAAGAAGAAGAAAATCCTTCATTTAGTATTGAAAAATTATGACTTTTTCTACTACAAAAAAATTGTTTCACCATAACAACTAAAAAAATCATCCATACACATTTTCTACAAAATAGTACTTCGTAATTGAAAAGAGAAATGAGTATGTATCTTTAAATTCAAGATGACATATACGGAGCATAAAAGATATACGTAATATATTCAAATTTTCATATATACTTACACGTACCATGTTTAGATTAATAAAAAAATTGAAAATCTAAAATAAAATATGTTATAAAACAATTTTTTTAAAAATACCGTGCATCATTGCACGGGGTCTATACTAGTAATATATTATACATTTATACTTATATCCAATATCCTGCGATAACTTGTTATTTATTCTAGCTAGCAACTCTTCTATTTAACATGTCCACGAATGTAAATTTTTCGAATAAGTTCCAGGTGAACATGGATAGAGATGAAAATATAGATTCACCCCCTAAAAAGAAGACGAGGGGTCCGACAGTAGGTAAATCGTTAGAAGAGAGGGTGAATGATAATGATACCATAGAAAGGAGTATTCAGTTCAATGCACTTGGTAAGCCTGAAGGACCATTTTTGAGTGACTTTGCAACTGATATGGGTAAGTTGGCACGAATGATCAAGATCACTCGAAGTTGGGAAGATGTACCCGTTGGAGAAAGAAATACAATTTGGCTTTGTGCGAAGGTAAACAATTATTTGAATTATGATAATTTGAGACAATTTTTTTTTTTGTGAAATGTGAGAAATTTTGAGTTTTGAGCCAAATTTTATACACAAAAACTTTGATGTTTTAGTTTTGTTATCTTGTTGGATATTCATTTGTTGTAGGTAAGTGCCACAATAACTTTGTAAGAGACAGTGTCCCATGAGACTAATTTTTATTACATCTATTAGTAACATTTTTGTAAAAAAAAATATTTCCAGAGAACATGGAATCTTACGGAAGATAAAAAGGTGTTCGTTTTAAGGATGGTACGTAATAAGTTAAAGGACTGGAGGTCAAGAATGACAACCAATTACATTTTCCACAATAAAAAAAATGGTGATGGACAAGTGGTCGTTAAGAATCCAGTTGGAAAGTATAAGCAACTCACAAAAGAAGATTGGGATGAGTTTGTTAAGCAGCGCATGGATCCTAAATTTCAGGTATTTTTTGAAATCACTCACCTAATTTGGTGCTTCAGGCAAGTACCACCACCCTCACTAATTTATAGTACTATTAGTATATATTTCCCCGTGTACACGTTTAGAGAGTGCATGGTGTAAATGCAAATTTTATTTATTTTCTACAGGAAAAGAGAAAAAAGGCTCAGGCTGCACAAAAGCATAACGAATATGTACATCACATGGGAAGATCTGGCTATGAAGGGAAGAAAACGCAATGGTATGATGAAGAACTTAAGAAAGAGAAGGAGAATAATCCTGATATCGACCCTATTGTTCTGGAAGAACGTGTAATGAGTCGCATTAATGATCGATCTTTTCTCTGGCTCAAAGGACACACCCCATCATCTAGTGCTCCTTTTCCGCAGACGCAGAAAGTGATAGATAATATCGTAAGTTAATCGTAAACTAATTGAGGTTTTTTTTGTTTGAATTAATTAATGAGAGTACATTTGCTTGTTAACAGAAGCAGTGGAAAGAAAAGGAGGAAAAGGGGGAGTTTGTTCCCTCTAGACTTGAGGATGTGTTAGTGAAAGCAACAGGGAAACCGGAACATCCGGGGAGAATAAGAGGAGTTGGTAATTTTGTTGGTCTCCAACAATTTTTTGGAAAACCGACAAGGAATGATAGGTGTCAAAAGTATACGGAGGAGGATGTCATGTTGAGGATCGAGAAGGTGAAGGAAGAAATGAGTACATTGATGGAACAGAAAATAGCGGAAGCAATGAGAAATAATTATGGAAAGATGTCGTTCTCTGATGATTATTTGATGGGTTCACCGATGAATCAATCTCATCAACAATATGATCAAAGCAGTTGTCACTCTACTTATCCTAATGACCCTTTTATCAACTTAAAGGTAAGTTCTGCATCAACATACAATTTTCTAAACACACTCTATTTATTTATTTCTCCGTATTGAATTAAATTTTCATTTTTAACTAGACATGCATATGTGAATATTTTAGGAAAGCGTTCATTGTCGACTTGCTATAAATGAAAACGAAGAAGTGATCGTTGTTGTTGAAGGGACCGTTTTACCATGGGTTGAAGGTAAAATGGTACATAACAAACCATTGACTGTGAAAAACGCTCATGTTTCGATTGATACAGTCGTTAAGGCGGATGCACCACTTCCATGTCCATGGAATGAATTTAGTAAGGTTGGAGAAGCAGAGGGAAGTTTTGCACAATGGCCAAAAACTTTGATTTTGTTATTTGAAGAAAAGGTAAACTAATTACGTCCAAATTATTTATTACTTTTTTAGTTATAAGATGTAATTGTTACTTTAAATTTTGTTGTTAGGACAATTATGAAGACAAAAAAATAAGAGGGGTGAGCAAGTCCAAAGATACAAAAGAATCCAGAAATAAGGTTCAAAAGAAGGTAATAAACCTAATTGTATTTACTTAATTGGAATTCGATAATATGCCTAGATCAAATGGGTTATAGATAATATACTGACACTTAATTTTTTTTAATAGGCTACATCCCTTGAAAAGGATAAGGGGAAAGTAAAGGTTGTAGGTGAAGAAGATGACAAAAAACCTCTTAGTGTGGAAGAGCTTGATGAATTGAGTCATCATTGCAGGTCTTTGGAAGAGAGGTTATGCTCATTCTCGAAAGATGCGTGCATCAAAATTGTGATTGATGTATCATCGGTATATTCTTACAAAGACAGTGAACCTCTTGATTGTTATTTGACAATTGTCGAAATTAGGCAAATGTTCAAATATTTGTGGCTGAATGTAGTTATACTTCAAGCTTGGGGAAGGTACGTATAAATCCACATAAATCATTATTATGTTCATCAGTAATAGTTTAATTACTAATATAAAACTTGTATTATAATGACAAAAATTGTAGTATATAGGACATGTATTGAAGATTCAAGAAAACAAGCAATATATTATGGGGGCATTTTATGAGGGGTAAGTAATATCATTATTTTAATCTATATATCTATAAATATGTATATGTATGTTACCGGGCATCTAGATATTGATATTTTTTGTCATCTTCTCTATACAGTAACCACTGGATGTTGGTTGTCATATGTTTGGGACTGAACACAATGTATATTCTTGACTCACAACAATCTACTAAAAAGACATTGACAATAAAATATGTGCTTCTTGGTGGTTGGAAATTACATTGTATCTATGGTGGAAGACGTGATTTTAGTAAAAAAACTAAACTCACTATTAAAGCGATCGAGGTAAGTAAAATTTTAACTAATTTTATATCAACTAAGAATTTGAAAAACATTTTTAATAATAATAATATTTTATTTATAACTTTAGTGTCCCCAACAACCGCAAGATTATGAATGTGGTTATTATGTCATGAAAAAACTAATTTCTATATGTTTTGTTTTCGCTTAATATTCTTAATATATAATGATTTTGATAAATGTAGGCAATTGCAGAATCAACCATGTCAATTGATGATATGGATGTCGCTAGAGAGACTTGGGCTACCAATTGTTTAGAGAACTATATAGGATAGATTATTAGCTTATTAGTGAACTTGACCGTTTGTGGTAATATTAATTGCAACTCGTTTGAATGTATTATTTTGACCTTCTTGGTATTTTCAATGAGAAACAATGTTGGTTAATTACATGTGGTGCAAGGAGTGTTTGGTTAAATTTCATTTGCAAGTATTTAAATTTTTATAATTGGTTAATGAGTTTTAAAATTGGTGAATGACGTTAACGACAATTATTTGCATCATTTCTAGACAGCGACGATGCAAAAAATGTTATTTCTAGCATCGGTTTTTTAATATTATAGCGTCAGTTGTTTTATATTATAGCGTCGGTTTCTAGTTTAAAATCGATGAAAAATTTTCACTAATTACGTCGTCTCTAACTAAAAGCGATGCAAAAGATTCTATTTGCGTCGGTTCTCAGATTAATTTGCGTCGATTGTTTAGAAAATATTGACGCAAAAAGTCACTCATTGCGTCGGTTTTTTCCAATAAAGCGACGCGATTAATAATACATATTGCATCACTTCTAAATAACTGACGCAAAGGAAAAAATGCCCCCTCAATATACGTCAACACAAAACGACGCAAATGACCGTTTAGAACCGACGTTATAGGGGTTTTTTCTACTAGTGGGAATACCCAAGTACCTAAAAGGAAAATACCCAACTGCAAAACCAGTAGACTGAAGAATTTGCATCCTGATTCGAGTATCAGTACCCCCAAAATAAATACAAGTCTGATCCAAATTGGCCTTTAATCCAGAAACAAACCCAAAATCATCCAAAACCTGCTTGACACCCATTACAGATGGAACATCTCCTCTAGTAAAGATCATGAGGTCGTCTGCAAAAAATTAAGTGATTTAACTTAATCCTGCAACACTTTGGATGGTAAGACACTTGACTCTTTTCACCAATTTTCCTCAAGGCTCGAGATAGTACTTCCATGCTGTTCTGGTCACGGAAACAATTCACCCGGCCTTGGATCCGGGCTGTACGATTGAATCACTGGATGAACAATTGAACGATTGACTTCCTTGAACCTCTCTTTTGTCTCACTCCCAGGATCGGACCTTCCCGGCGGAGTTGGCCTGCTCCCTGCACAATGAACGCACAGGGCCTCGGAGGTTGTCCGAGGGAACCCTCTCCGATGCCTAAGTCAGCCCGTGAAATGCCTTGAGAGACCTAGTTCGTGAGGAGCTAGGTGGCGTTTTTTAGGAGTAAGGGTCTAGAGAGAGAAAATCCAACCCCTCTCATGTGGGAAATGGGGAGGTATTTATACCTTCCCACAAGAGAGAGAAGTGGGAGAGGAATGGTTGGATAGAGAAGTGACAAGTGGCGGCTTCTCATCCATCCATTCCTAATTACCTTAGGCGAAATGACGGGAGGGCCCCTGGGGGTTCTGGCCCTGTCGACCAGGGACTTCCCCAGGGCAGGCGGATTTCAGGCAGTGGTTGCTAGGTTCCAGCAGGCTGGGATGGCCTATGGTCCCAGCAGCCGACGGCCATCCTTAGCGCTTTATGCTTCTCTTTCAGTTTCTTGCTAGGGACTGGTCTTTTGAGCCTTGACAGGAGCCATCCTAGGGCCTGCCCGGCAGGCGGTTACTCGACAGGCGGCCGACCCCAATCAATTGGCCTTCGCCAGTAGGAGGGAAGTAAGGCTTTTCTTCTGCTGGCGACTCTTGCTTGGAGGGAGGTTGACTTCCATGGTTGTCACAGCATTTAATGTTTTGCACTTTCCCAAGGGACGTAACGCTGCTCACGTCAAGTATGCAAAGAGTTGAGAGTGCCTTTTGCAATGATTACACTTCTCCTCTAGGTGGATTTTTGGGAACCGTGAAGAGTTCCCAATTGGTGGCTCTCCTTCCAGGGTGGTTGGAGTGTCATTAATGCCGTGTTTTCTCTTGTATAAAACCCCAGCTTCCTCCACTTTTCGGTTTAGCTTATCTTCAATCCTTCCACTTTCTTCGTCTTAATCATGGTTTGGATTAAAAAATTTGTAACCCGCCGTGGAGTTAGATATGTTACTTTTATCTTTAGAGGGTTTTGGAGGCTCCAATATGCTCGTGCTGCGTATCGTGCTGTCCGCCGTAGTCGCCGTTCACGGCTTTATTCCCGCCGGACGGGTAAGAAGGCTTCTGCTAGGAGGGGCAAGCGCCTCAAGAGGTCCTCACCTCCTGCTGCGCCTAGGTTTAGGCGCTGCCCCCAGGGAGGGGGCTGTTTTGACAGGGGATGCCACGAGTGCTTTCCGTGGCTGCACCCTGAACAATTTTACTCCAACCTTTCTGACACTGATTCCTCCTTGGCGTCAGGTCCCTCTTCGCCTGTGAAGAAGACAGGCTGTCGCACCTGCGACGAATCCCGGGCCGTTCCCTTTGGCAGGGACTGGGAGGACAGCAGCCATGACTCTGATGACAGTGAGGGTCTTGGTTGCCTGAGCGACAAGGATGAAGACGGAGCTCCTGATGATCCTTTCCAGGGTCCCCCAGACTGGGATTGGGGCTCGGATCTCGGGAGTCCAGGCAGCCCTGGGGATTATTCCCCAGATTTGGACGACGACTAGGCCTGCGTAGCAGTGTGTTTGGTTTCTGCCAGGCCGGAATTTTTGGGCCTTATGTATTTTTCTTTTCGTATCTGTCTCAAGATGTAACTTTCCCCTTCTTGGCTAATGAAATGAAATTTAATCGGGGTTTTTTTTTTTTTTGAATGACGTCGTTGGTTGCCCTTTCTCTGATATTTGTAGTCTTTCGAGGCCCTCCTTGGGAAGGGCGAACAGTCGGTGTCCAGTGTGCGACACGTGGACGACTATTAAGGGTTTTGTCAGGGGATCGCCTTTCGAACTTCTTGGGCTTTATATAAACCCTTCTCTTCCTTCATTCTCTTCTTTTACTCTTCTTGATACTTCACACCAGATAATACCTCTTGAATCTTCTTCATTTGCCGAGCATTTTTCGAGGAGCAAGGAACACCTCTTGTCACTGTCTCCGGCAACTTTATCGGCGTCCTTAGGTTAGAACTTTGAATCTCTCGCTTCTTTTTTCCCTTCCATAGCCAATATGTCGCGAGTTCGTCCCCTTTCTTTTAATTCTTTGCTCGGGGGAACTAGCGGCGGCGACGGTAGCCGACGTGACATCGCTTCTTCCTCCGGGGTCGGCCCCAGGGAGGAGGACGATTATCACAGGGGGGAGGGTGCTGAGTCACCCGAGCCAGCTCCCTTTGATGTGATTGACTCCGATGACGAGGCCCTGGAGGTGGATCCTTCCAGGGTCGCCGGCCCCCTCATTCGCAGGGAGAGGGGGAGGACCTACTTCCTGGACAAGGAAAAGTATGTGGTCCCCCTAAAGACCTATCCTGAGGCCAAGAACAGGGACCTGATCTTGGAGAGTAATGCTGCTAAGGCCATTGAACAATTTTATAATTTCGGGGAAGGGTACACGGTTGTAGTCCCTGGGGAAAAGGACACAGTGTGCTGTCCCCCAGAAGGATGTGTGGCCGTCTACCACAAGGCCTTGGAATTTGGCCTGCGATTCCCGCTGCACCCCTTCCTGGAGGAAACCTTCAGGAGGATGAACGTTGCTATTGCCCAGCTGACTGCAACTGCCATTAGATCCTTAATAGCTTACACTTGGACATGCCTTTTCCATGGCGAGGGGCCTTATATTGACGCCCTTCGTTTCATGGTCGGCCTTCAAATGGTGTCCTCATCTGGGGGGGATGGCTCCCCTGGTTATTGGTCTCTGCTGAGGCAGAAAAAATACGCCTTGGTCTGGCCGGCTATGAGCAGCCTTAAAGACTGGAAAAATAACTTTATATATGTCCATAGCGCGTCAGGGTGGAAAATTCCTAGACATTTTAGGAACCATGTCCATACCCGCATGGAGACGCGTGAGGAGTACCACCCTCGTGTTGGGGGGAAGGCCCTGGAAGTCAGGCTGAGCGAGAAGGAGGAGATTTTGGTAAAAAAGTTTGAGATTGTGGTGGATAAAGATGGGAACTTTGGCCCCGCTTTCTGGCTCCCCCATGCGGAGCTCATCACGACAGACGAGTAATTGCTTCCCCTGGGCCTGATTCCTGGCCTTGAAGGTAGTTCTAGGGATTTTTTGTTGTCACGATTTTCCAGGGACTTTATTTCTCCCTGCTTTTTAGATGACCGTCTTTCCCTTTCTGCAGATTCCTATACTTGGCGTTGGACCAAGAAGCTGGTCAGGAGGTTGGGCTTGAGCGAGGAATTGGACATTCTTTCAAAGCGTCCTTCCCTTCCTGCGAATTTTCGGAAAGGAAGCAAAGCCCTCATGAAGCTCGTGAAAGACTTTGCCGCTGGTCGAAGATTACCTCTCCCACCCCGGCTGCCTTCGTCGAAGCCGGCGACTCCTACCCCTAGCATCCATGAGGGGGAGGCGGAGGTTACTTCAGGAGCTACTCCTTCCCCCAGTCAGAAACAGGGTGCCTCTCCGGCTGGCCCTCGGATCTCGCAGGGAACGCAGCCTGGAGATTCCGAGGGGACTGGGGAGAGTGTTCCTTTGGAATTGAG
The DNA here is from genome assembly GCA_958450325.1 of Agrostemma githago. Classification (NCBI taxonomy): domain Eukaryota; kingdom Viridiplantae; phylum Streptophyta; class Magnoliopsida; order Caryophyllales; family Caryophyllaceae; genus Agrostemma; species Agrostemma githago. The sequence goes on from OY288240.1 coordinate 55,335,402, forward strand.
GAGGAAAAGAGGGAGGGAGGCTCCCAGTGCTGATTTGGTGGACCTGGAGGCGGATGTCACCACCCCTGAGGCGAAGCGCCCTGCTCGTGAGCCTTCAAGCACTCCCTTCCCAGAGGAAAATGCAGAGTTCCACTACACGACTGGTGACAGTGTGGATGTGTCAGGCTTGCTTTCTGACTCCGGAGCCGTCTTGGCCGACCGCCTTACAAAAATGGTGACCTCAACTTCTCATCAAGTGCTCCAATATATCCAGCGTACCTCCAAGGTTATGCTGGCATCTGCGGAACTGGCGGCTCTCAGCCGCCTAAGTGATGAGGAGCTAACAGTTACTCCTGGGGCTCCTCCTCCCGACCGCCTGGCCATGATAGAAAGGGATGTCTCCTTGATAAGCTCCTTGAAAGATAAAATGACAAGGCAAGAGGGAGAGTTAGAGGAGGCCAAGAAGTAGGCTGATCAATGGAGGCTGCAGGGGGAAATGGCTGTGAAGGAGGTTGCCAAGTTAGAGGCTGATCTGAAGGAGAGCCGGCAGTCGTTCGACCGAGCCAATCTATCTTTGGCCGAGATGGGGCATTTAAAGGGGAGAGTGGCTGACTTGGAGGAGCAGCTGTCAAAGGCCAAGTCGACTTTTGAGCAGGCTAAGGGGGAATGGACGAAGGAGAAAGAGACCCTGGCTGAGGAGACTGAGGCTGCAGTGGATGCCAGCTTCGCAAGCGGTGCCAACTCCTCTCTGGAGTTGGTAATGGAGGTGATAGGGGAGATGTTCCCTACCTTTGATGAGGACGCCTTCCGGAGCCTCTATACCGCTAAGAATGAAGCTCGGGCGACCAGGCAGCCTGAGGCAGATGCCGACGCTCACCAGGATGCTACGTGACGCCCCTTCTCTTTTCTTATTAAAGCTTTTATCTTTCCGTGCTGAGCCAGTGCTTATGGCCATTTTGTAATATTTGCTACTTGGTTTTTTCTTTAACTTTGTAAAGACCTTTCCACCCTTCATGGGTTTTGTTTGTGGAATATTTCTCTTTGCTTTTTATGGCAAACTGTTTTAAAATTCAGGGATCCTTTTCTCGTTTGTTTGATCGCGCCTGTCACAGCCTGTCCCTGGCTTTTGTTCAAAGTCCAGGGGGCCTACCCCCTGCCTGCCCGGAGGTAAGCAGGGTGGCTTTTGTGTTTTTTATACAAGGTTGGGGGGCCTGCCCCCAGTCCTTGTTAGTTTGGCTTGTCCCTGGCTTTTGTTCAAAGTCCAGGGGGCCTGCCCCCTGCCTGCCCGGAGGTAAGCAGGGTGGCTTTTGCGTTTTTTATACAAGGTTGGGGGGCCTGCCCCCAGTCCTTGTTAGTCTGGCCTGTCTCTGGCTTTCGTTCAAAGTCCAGGGGGCCTGCCCCCTGCCTGCCCAGAGGTAAGCAGGGTGGCTTTTGCGTTTTTTATACAAGGTTGGGGGGCCTGCCCCCAGTCCTTGTTAGTCTGGCCTGTCCCTGGCTTTTGTTCAAAGTCCGGGGGGCCTGCCCCCTGCCTGCCCAGAGGTAAGCAGGGTGGCTTTCGGATTTTTGCTGGGGGGGTTATTTTTCCCGACTTTGGCAACAGTGGGGCCTCCCCCTATTGCCCCCTGCTCGTTTGAGTATGAAGAACGCGAGTGTGAACAGGCAACGAGTATAAATCTGAATATTCTTCATTTCTTTATAAAACTGTGACATTTTCGGGTGGTCGAAGCCGTCGACATTCTTTTGACCGTCCTCCGCCATTTGTTTTTAGCAAAAATAAAAACTATCTTTGGATTTTGTTCAGACGTAGTATTTTTTCAAGGTGTCCGCATTCCAGTGAGCATGCAGCTCTTGCCCTTCAAGGTTGGCGATTTTGTATGTGCCTGGTCCCAGGACTCGAGTCACTTGGTATGGACCCTCCCAGTTGGCACTCAGCTTTCCATGTTCTCTTGACTTTCCAACCGCCTGCGTCTTTCTCAGAACCAGCTCACCCATCTGGAAGTTCCTCTGTCGGACTTTGGTGTTGAAGGCTTTCCTCATTCGTTGCTGGTAGGCAACGATGTTGGTGCTAGCTTCCTCCCTTAACTCATTTACCAGGTCCAAGGCTTCGACCATTGCAGCCTCGTTTTCAGCTTGGTCGTACTGCAGGGAGCGCAGAGAAGGGATCCTTGCCTCAATTGGTAATAATGCCTCTGCTCCATATACCAGACCAAACGGGGTCTGGCCTGTAGACTCTTTCCTGGTAGTTCGGATTGACCAGAGTATACTGGGAAGCTCGTCAGCCCACCTACCCTTGCAGTCATCCACCATTTTCTTCAGGCCATTTAAGATTTGTTTGTTGGCCGTTTCTGCTTGTCCGTTGGTTTGTGGATGACAGACGGCTGAATAGGCGACTGCGATGTTGTGGCTTTCCAGCCAGATTCTTAGAGGATCATTATCAAATTGTCTGCCATGGTCAAATACCAACATCTTTGGCAGACCGAACCTGGTGATAATATTTCGCCAGACCACTTTCCTGACCGCCGGCTCGGTAATGTTGGGCACTGCTTCGGCTTCCACCCATTTGGTGAAGTAGTCTATGGCGACAATCAAGAATTTCCTGCCCCCTGTTGCCACCGTGAAGGGTCCTAGAATGTCCATCCCCCATTGAGCGAAGGGGATGGGGGATAGGATTGGCCTGAGCTCCTGGGCCGGGGCATGGATTGATGGGGCAAAGAGTTGGCATTTTCTGCATTTCTGGGTCAGGCTCTTGGCGTCCGCCAGCATGGTGGGCCAGTAGTAGCCTGTCCTTAGGGCTTTATGGGCCAGGGATCTCCCCCCGATGTGATGCCCACAAATCCCTGAATGAATGTCTTCCAACACTTCAGCAGCTTGATCTGCCCATAGGCATTTGAGCAGGGGATAAGTAAAAGACTTCTTATAAAGTTCCCCCTCGATGAGTATGAACCAGGCTGCTTTAGCATGTACTTTCCTTTTCTGTGCTGCGTCTGATGGTAGGACACCGTGTTTCTTGAATTGGATGAAGGGAGTCATCCAGCTTTCCGGACCTTCTTCCACGGTGCTAATCGCCTGACAGGGGCCGGTAGATTTCTCATGCAAGACGTCGACCCACACTGACCTCCGTATGTCCTGCAGACTGGAACTTGCCAGTTTCGACAGGGCATCCGCTCGATTGTTCTGGGAGCGGGGGATCTGTTTGATCTCATATGATTTCAGGCCTGACAATTCTCCTTTCACCATTTCCAGGTATGTGGCCATTGCTTGGTCCCTTGCTTCGTATTCACCATTGATCTGGTTGGCGATGAGCTGGGAGTCTGTCGCCAGGACAATCCGTTCTGCCCCTGCGGCTTTAGCTAGCCTGACGCCTGCGAGTACTGCTTCGTACTCTGCTTCGTTGTTCGATGCGGGGAAGACAAACCTGAGCGCATGCTCAAAGTCAGTCCCCCCCTGGGCTGGTCAGTACGACGCCCGCGCCTGCGCCATTGGCTGTCGAGGATCCATCCGTATGCACGGTCCATTCCTCGGCAGAGGTCTCTTCTTCCCCTGAATGGGAGCACTCAGCCAGAAAATCTGGTAAGGCTTGGGCCTTGATGGCTGTTCTTGGCTGGTAAGATATACCTAGCCCACTCAGCTCGATCGCCCACTTCAGTAATCTCCCTGATTTTTTGAATTTTTCCAACACCTTCTCCAGTGGTTGGTCGGTGAGGACCACGACTGGATGCGCGTCAAAGTAAGGTCTGAGTTTCCTGGCGGCAACTATGACTGCGTAGGCGGCTTTTTCGACCATCGGGTAATTTTTCTCGGCTGCCCCCAGCGCATGACTTACGAAGTATATAGGTTGCTGGGTGCCTGCCTCTTCTCGTAAGATAACCGCGCTGATAGTTATATTGGTCACTGCAATGTAGAGGAAAAGTTTTTCCCCTGCTACTAGTCTTGCCAGGGTGGGGAGCCTCTTAAGATGGTCCTTCAATTGCTCAAAGGCCTCTTTCTGCTCGTTTTCCCACTTGAACTGTTTGTTTCCTTTCAGTATCTTGAAGAAAGGGGTGGCCTTGTCCGCTGATCGGGCGATGAACCGTGCTAAGGCGGCCATGCGGCCCGTCAGGCGCTGGATGTCTCTAATGGTCTTGGGCTCAGGAAGGTCTAGAACTGCCTGAACTTTCTCAGGGTTGGCGTCTATCCCCCGAGAGCTGACTAAGAACCCCAGGAATTTGCCGGAGCGGACCCCAAATGTACACTTCTTTGGATTGAGTTTCATTTTGTAGGCGCGCAGGGAGCAGAAGGTCTCTTGCAGGTCTATCAGGTGCTCTCTGTCTTCTTTGCTTTTTAAGATGGCGTCATCGACGTAAGCCTCAATGTTTCTGCCTTTTTGTTTTTCAAACACTTTATCAACTAACCGTTGGTATGTAGCCCCTGCATTTTTAAGCCCGAATGGCATCATCTTGTACATGTAGGTGCCTGAACTGGTGATGAACGCACACTTCACCCTGTCCGGCTGCCACAATTATACTTGATGATACCCTGAAAAGGCATCTAGGAAGCTCAGCATGGAATATCCACTGGTGGCGTCTACCAGTTGGTCGATTCTGGGGAGCGGATAACAGTCTTTCGGGCAGGCCTTGTTGAGGTTTGTAAAGTCCACGCACATTCTCCATGCGCCCGACGACTTTTTGACCATGACTACATTTGCCAGCCATTCTGGGTAGTCACAGACTTCAATAAAATCTGCTTTCAAGAGCTTGTCAATTTCTTCCTTGATTGCCGCGTCTTTTTCTGCGGACATATTTCGCTTCTTCTGTTTTACAGGGCAAGCGTCCATGCTTACGTTCAGCCTGTGAACGATGCATGATGGATCAACGCCGGGCATTTCGTCTGCCGAGTAGGCGAATACGTCTTTGTTTTCTTTCAGCAGCTTGACCAGTTCTGCCCGGTAGGACTCCTCCAGGTCAGCTCCTATTAAGACCTGCCTCCCTGGTTCTAAGTCTACTAGCATGCTTTCGCCCCCTGGTTCCAGGTGGTCGGACGCCGGGTGCTCGGCTGGTATTTCGCCTTCCCTGCTGGGGGAACTGTCAGCCTTTCTTTTTCCTTTTCTTTCTTTTTTGTGTTCTTGCAGGGCCACGGAGTAGCATTGTCTGGCTGACTCTTGGTCCCCGCGCACTTTTCCTTCTAGTCCAAAATCAGTGACATATGCTATGGTGAGGGCCCTGATGGAGATGGCCGCCTCGATTTCGTCCAGGGTGGCTCTGCCAATTAGGGCGTTGTAGGCAGATCTTGCATCCACAACAACAAAGGTTGCCCTGACGTTTCTGGCAGTAGAGCCTTCCCCAAAGGTTACGGGCAGGTCTATGACTCCCATGGGTAGCACGCCTGCTCCACTGAACCCGTATAACGATCCAGGGGCAGGTCGTAGGTGCCTTTTTTCCAGGCCCATTTTCTCGAAGGCGTCCTTGTACAGTAGATTTGTGTATACGCCAGTGTCTACCATACACCTCCGCACAATGTGGTTGCTGATCTCTAGGGACAGCACCAGAGGGTCACTGTGCGGGTATACTACGCGCCCTGCATCATCAGGGGTGATGCTTAATGTCACTCCCCTTGGACTCCCTGCTTTCTCAGCATAGCAGATCTGGTTCCTTAGTTCACGCATTTGTCTTTTTTGGCCTCTTCGACTGAGCTGGCCCTCAGTGCCCCCAGAAATCACATGGATCACCATGCGGTTCTGCACTGACCCCTCGGGTTTTTCAGATACTTCCTTCTGAGACTTATTCTTGGCTGCGTAGTTGGCTAGCCATCCGTTCCTGATTAACTTCTCGATTTCATCCTTCAGGTGACGACATTCCTCGGTGGTATGGCCTATGCAGTCATGGAAAGTGCAGAATTTCTTGGGGTCTCCTTTCGGGCTGCGGGGTTTGTTCGGGCGATTCCACTTAGCAGTTTCTTTTTCCAGTTCGAAGATCTCCGCCCTGGATTTGTTCAGGGCAGTGTAACTGTCGAACCTGGGCTGGTAGACAGTGCGCTCCTTCTTGGGAGTGTCTCCCTCTTCCCTCTGCTTGCCCGACTCACTTCTGCCACGTCCACCCTGCGGTCCCCCTTGAGGCCTTGTTTGGCCTGCAGGGGTATCCGTCAGGCCGTGGAACTCCTCCTGCAGAATGAACCCTTTCGCAATTTTCCTGGCCATGGCCAAGGTTTCTGGCTGGGCCCTGATCATCTGGTTTTTCATTTCCCCTAGAAGCAGGGAGATTGTCAGGGCGTAGGCGGCGGTGGAATCGTCGATCTCCCTGACCTGCTGGTAGGATAGATCAAACCTTCTCAGGTATTCCCTTACACTTTCACCCTTTTTCTGTTTTAGGGTCATGAGATCGAAACGAGTGAGGCGTCTTCTTTTATTCCCGGCATATTGTTCGAGAAAGATCTCGGCCAGCTCTATGAAGAACCTGACTGACCCCTGGCGGAGGTCTCTGAACCATCCCTGGGCGAGCCCTACCAGGGTGGTTGGGAAAACTTTGCACCAGATGGCATCATCTACGTCGTACATGCCCATGTGGCTCTCAAACGCTTCCAGGTGGTCCTCCGGGTCTGTTGTCCCATCAAACTTAATGGTGGGCATTTTAATTTTTGGAATGGGGTACTCTTGTACCTCAGGATGGAGTGGGGTTTTTGTGGGCCTGCCCACCAATCGTGACCTGCTTTCCCCAGACTGGTTACCATGAGTATCCCATTGTTTATGGGCCGGTTTCCTCATACTGGGGGAGCGGTGCCTTGGGAGCGGCCTGCTCGCTGCTTCGTCTTCTGTCTCAGGGGAGACTTGCCTGGGTCTCTTTTTCTGAGAATGACAGAAGCTCTCACCCTGGTGATACTTAGAATCGAGCGGTTGCCCCCGGTTGAGCCGTGATTGCAGGCTTTGGGATAAACCAGGGGCTGACTGCTCTCTGGCCGCCGGTGTTAGCCTGGAAAAAACCTCGCCTGGTTTTTCTCCCAAGCGTTTTGACATGGGCTCCCTGGGCCTCATTCGCTCTTGTAATCCTCGGGATAAGCCTCCCTGCTCTCCGGACGCTGACTCCGTTGTGTGAATGGAGAACGCCTGCTGGACAGGTGGCTCTGGATTGCCGGTAGTAATGCGCCTTTGTACATGCGCATACGCTTGTGCCGTCCTTCTTGCTTTCCTCTGAGCATTCCTGGCGGCGGTCCGCCTCGTGCCCCCGGCTTCATCCCTGCTGATTGGGGATGGTTGCCTGGGAGCCGATGCGACCCTGCCTACCAAGTCCTCAGGAGTGAACTCCTGGTTCAGCATCGCAGAGAAGAACGCGGCTGTCTGCACCATCTGAGCTGGGGTCAGATTAAGAGCTTGTCCTGGGTGTGGCCCCAACTCCGGTGTCACAGCAGTGTTAGGTCCGCCGAGGAGACTGGTTCTCCCTACCCCTAGGATCGTGGCAGGAGGAACCCTCTCCGACTGCGGCATACCATACAGGGGGGCCACCGGTGGGACCGTCGGACCCGTTCCTGCACTGGCATCAATGATTTCTGGCATGATTGTTTTAGTTTTGTGATTATGAGTGGTTGATTTTAGTGGGTAACTCGTGAGCACAACCGTAAGTTCCCCACAGACGGCGCCAAATTGTTCCGGTCACGGAAACAATTCACCCGGCCTTGGATCCGGGCTGTACGATTGAATCACTGGATGAACAATTGAACAATTGACTTCCTCGAACCTCTCTTTCGTCTCACTCCCAGGATCGGACCTTCCCGGCGGAGTTGGCCTGCTCCCTGCACAATGAACGCACAGGGCCTCGGAGGTTGTCCGAGGGAACCCTCTCCGATGCCTAAGTCAACCCGTGAAATGCCTTGAGAGACCTAGTTCGTGAGGAGCTAGGTGGCGTTTTTTAGGAGTAAGGGTCTAGAGAGAGAAAATCCAACCCCTCTCATGTGGGAAATGGGGAGGTATTTATACCTTCCCACAAGAGAGAGAAGTGGGAGAGGAATGGTTGGATAGAGAAGTGACAAGTGGCGGCTTCTCATCCATCCATTCCTAATTACCTTAGGCGAAATGACGGGAGGGCCCCTGGGGGTTCTGGCCCTGTCGACCAGGGACTTCCCCAGGGCAGGCGGATTTCAGGCAGTGGCTGCTAGGTTCCAGCAGGCTGGGATGGCCTATGGTCCCAGCAGCCGACGGCCATCCTTAGTGCTTTATGCTTCTCTTTCAGTTTCTTGCTAGGGACTGGTCTTTTGAGCCTTGACAAGAGCCATCCTAGGGCCTGCCCGGCAGGCGGTTACTCGACAGGCGGCCGACCCCAATCACATGCTAAGCACAAAGATGTAAGGGGAGAGGGGATCGCCTTGACGAATCCCACTTGCACCCTGAAAATAACCATGGACTCCTCCATTAAGCTTAAAAGAATACCAAGGATGGACAATACATCCCATGATCCATTTCACATAGATTTCAGGAAACCCCAAAGCTATCAGCATTTCTTGAATAAAGGAACATTGAACTGAGTCAAAAGCCTTCCTAATGTCCACCTTCACCATACTTCTAGGCGTAATGAATTTCCTAGTGTACCCCTTAACAAGGGTTTGAGATAACAACGTATTCTCAAAGATACTTCTACCCTTAATGAAGGCAGCTTGTTCCTCACCAATAACACTAGACAATAAAGGCTTTATCCTATTGGACAATATCTTACTGATTGTCTTGTAAAACACAGTACAACAGGAAATAGGATGAAAATCAGTCACAGAAAGAGCATCCACTCTCTTAGGAATAAGAGTAATCAAAGTTGAATTGGCTTGCTTTGACATTCTTCCTGTTTTAAAATAACTTAGAATTGCCTTACAAAAGTCATCCTCAATAATCCTCCAAGCAGCCTTGAAGAAACCAGCGGAAAACCCATCATTGCCAGGACTGCTGTTAATATCCATGCTAAAAACTGCATCCCTAATTTCCTTCACAGTAATTGGGCCAGTTAAATTACTCCAACAATCAGTAGAAATGCACTGCCCATTCTCAATAAAAGACTGCAAACCCAATACTGGAGTAGACTTACTCAGAACACTACAAGAAAAACAGTCCCAGGCGTCCGCTATTTTGGCGTCCTGGGCATATGGACGCCCACATGGCGTCTGAAAATACTTCCGGGCGTCCACCGTCAGACGCCAAACTTGGCGTCCGACTGAGTTTGGAGGACGAAATTCAGGCCAACAGGCGTCCACAGACGGACGCCATATACCCCAAATGGCGTCCACTGTCGGACGCCAATGAGAAAGCACGGGCGTCCACCTGGCGTCCGATAGTGGACGCCCGTCCAATTGTTTTCGGCGACAAATACCCGGCCACCCCCCTCTTCCCCTTCACTCTCTAAAATTTTTTTTATCTCTCTAAACTCTCTCCACACTCCCTCGCCGATTTCCTTTGAAATTCCTCCCCAATTTTCATTCTTTTTCTTAATTCGTGGTATGTTTTCTTACTTCACTTAGTTGTTATTCATTATAATTAGTTCTTATTTTTGATTGTTATCGTTATTTATTGATAGTTTGCTCGTTAATATTGTTTAGGTCTAAAATTCGATTAGGTTGATTAGTTTAGCCCAAATTCGCTTAGGTTGATTAGTTTAGTTGAAATTTGATTAGGTAGATTAGATTTGCCCATCACAATTATGAATAGGGTTTGATGAAATTGGTTGAATTGAGCTAGAATCACCTCTAGGGCCTTCCGTGAGGTTTTGTGTGACTTAGGACGGACCAAATGGTGTCGTAATAATGCCGGATTTTCCCGAAACCACTTCTATCCTGATTGGGGTTGTAAATAGGTGTTAGCGGCGCTTTTGGAAATTTGATATCTGCATTCGAAAATTTGACCCTTTTTTGACCTGTTTAAGCTATTTCTGTCTGACATGAGCCATGAGTTGTTGTGTTTTGTTTGGTTGAATTTGGATTACTTTGATAAATTAGCTACAGTTTTTGTAAATTGGGATTAAATTGTGATTTCATTTGTGAATAAATTCGGTGACTAATTTTTCTAAGGTCAATTAAAAATTAATAAGAGAGTTGCAAATTAAAAAAATGGGTTTACTTTGACGTATTAAGTTAAATTGAGGACACTCAGCTATGGAAATGAAGTTAGAGAAATTAAGTTTAAGTTAAGTGGTGATTAAATTTTCGTTTAGTAAGTTATAAATTAAGTTACGGAAATTAAACTTTTATTTGTTATATATATTTTTTGAACATAGAAAATGAAGAGAGTTGAACGCAAATGGATGTATGAGGGTAGACTTGATAAGAAGAGACGTCCCACCGTAGAATTTTTTAGGGGTGTGGAATCATTTGTCGAGGTCGCTAAAAAGTCAGTAGACTATGCATCGAGGGGGGAGGTTAGGTGTCCGTGCACTAAATGCAAGAACATTAAATTTTTTGATGTCCTTGTAGTTAAGGAACATGTCATCTATAATGGTTTTTTATCAAATTATTATAATTGGATTTGTCATGGTGAGCCACCTCAGTCTGAGGAACCCGAAAACCGTCAAAATGAGGGGGGTTTGAGAGGTATGATAGTTCACGTAGTGGAGTGCAACTTGTTTAACAACGAGAACACATATGGGAATGACTCACCCAACCAACACGACTCACCTAACCCACAAGAACCTAACCCACGAGCGAAGGCGTTCTTCGACATGTTGAACGCTTCGGAGAAACTATTATACGGAGGGTGCGAGGTGACTTTGTTAGAAGTCGCATCTATGGTAGTCAGCATTAAATGTGAGTTCAACCTACCCTTTGCCTGTGTCGATGGTATTGCTGCCTTGCTCGAGAGAGTAATCCCGAAAGACAATATCATGACCCGAACTTTCTACACAACCAAAAAAGTTGTGAAGGGCCTTCAACTCCCGCATCAGAAGATTGATGCTTGTCCAGATGGATGTATGTTATTTTGGAAAGACGATGCGATGCTAGATGAATGTAAGAGATGTGGTCAGGGTAGGTATAAGATGCTTGAGGGGGATATTGTTTTGAGGGGTAGAAAAGGGAAAAGCGATGTTAGGGGTAAGAAACCGATCCCAATAAGTCAGCTTACGTACTTCCCTATTGCACCAAGGCTTCAAAAATTGTACGCCACAAAAACAATAGCGGAGCAAATGAGGTGGCACAAGGAGGATATTAGGGTACCAGGGAATATGTGTCTTCCGAGTGACGGCGAGGAGTGGAAGCGTTTCGATAGACTACATCCCCACTTTGCGTCAGAACCCCGAAATGTAAGGCTAGGGTTGTGTACTGATGGATTTGCACCTTTCGGCCAATTTGGTAAGTCGTACTCTTGTTGGCCTGTGATGATCACACCTTATAACCTACCTCCTTGGTTGTGTTTAAAACAGCCTTTCATCTTTCTATCACTTATTGTGCCTGGTCCCAAAAATCCAAAAAATCATTTGGATGTTTACTTGCAACCTGTTATTGAGGAATTGAAACAAATGTGGGAGGTAGGGGTCGAAACATATGATGTCTCTCTTAGACAAAACTTTCAGTTGAAAGCAGCTTTGTTGTGGACTATAAATGACTTTCCCGCATACGGTATGCTCTCGGGATGGTCTACTGCGGGTCAAAAAGCGTGTCCGTGTTGTATGGAAGAGAGCAAAGCTTTTTATCTCCCAAATTCTAGTAAAATTAGTTGGTTTGACTGTCATAGACAGTTCCTATCAGAGGGTCACCCGTATAGGAAGAATAAGAAGGCGTTCAAGAAGGGTGGGGTTGTGCTTGACGACGCACCTGATCGACTCCCAGGAGATGAAATATGGGATTTGATTTCCGAGTACCCGTCCACTGTTGACGGAACCGATCAGGAGTTCAAAGACCTGAAAAAGTTGAAAAATGGTTGGTTTAAACGTAGCATATTCTTTGACCTACCATATTGGAGGACTTTGTTACTTCGTCACAATTTAGATGTGATGCATATAGAGAAAAACTTCTTTGAGCAGTTGATTCACACTGTAATGGATGTGGAGGGGAAGAGTTGTGACACTGCCGGCTCCCGACGAGATGTAAAGATTTTTTGTGACCGTCCTCAGCTGCACATAAAACGGGATGGGTCCAAACCGAGAGCCTTGTTCACACTTGACAAGGCCCAGAGAAAGGCGTTGTTGGAGTGGGTACAGAAGTTGAAGTTTCCTGATGGGTACGCCTCCGACTTCAAACGCTGTGTTGATCTTAAGAACCTAAAACTGCAAGGGTTAAAGAGTCACGACTGCCATGTCTTTATGGAGAGGTTACTTCCGGTAGCTCTAAAGCAACTTCTGCCACCGACGGTGTGGAATTCTATAACTGAGATATCTCAGTTTTTTCGAGATTTGTGTTCGTCTACAGTAACAAGTGAGGACATGACTCAGCTGGAGGATCAGATTCCACAAATACTATGCAAACTCGAGATGATCTTCCCACCGTCGTTCTTTAATTCCATGGAACATCTACCGGTCCACTTGCCCTACGAGGCTAAGGTTGGAGGACCTGTCCAGTATAGATGGATGTACCCATTTGAAAGGTACATAAATTTTTGTAACTTTATTTATAAATTTAATTTAAACATAGCTAACTTTTATTAATTAAAATACATAACTTGTTTATTTAGGTTCCTCAATCATCTGAAGAAGAAAATTGGTAACAAGGCTAGGGTAGAGGGTTCTATTTGTAATGCATATTTGACAGAAGAGATTGCGAACTTCTGCTCCCTATACTTCGAGAAAGACATCCAAACAAAAACGAAGAACCTGAACCTAGAACATTCGATTTCCATTGATCCTACTATACCAGAGTTTTTTCAAAAGAAGGGCGATGAAGGAACTTCATCCGTCGAGGGTTCTAGGGTACTAGATGAGAAAGAGTACAACCGAGCGCACCTTTACCTACTCTCTAATTGTGAGATCTTAGAGCCTTATGAGAAACAATTTGTAACTGAATATGTCGCCTTGAACCCTGACGTGAACCCTGATGACGTTTGGAGTAAGCACGATGAACATTTTCCTAAGTGGCTAAAGGATCACGTAGCTGCCTTAGACATACGTGATGATTTGGTTAGAAGTTTGGCTTACGGACCAGTGCGAGTTGTTAAAACCTGGAACCGGTACACAGTGAATGGGTTTAATTTTCACACATTCAACTATGGTAAGAACAAGGCTAGATGTAATTTCGGTGTCAGTGTGACATCTCTTGATGGTGATGAGTACTACGGCATTTTGGAGGATATTTTTGAGTTTTGTTATGCCGGCAAAGAACGGGGGTATAGAGCTGTGTTGTTCAAATGTGAGTGGAAAGACAGCTCCGTGAACGGAACCCGGGTGCATGAACGTTACAAGATCGTGGAAGTTAACCACACCCGGAAATATCCTACTTACGATCCGTTCATACTCGCGCACCAGGCCAAGCAAGTCTACTTTGCTCCTTCCCCGTACACGAGAAATGACAGAAATCAAAGTCAATGGTGGGCAGTCTTTACGACAAAACCACGGGGGCAAATAGACAGTTCTTTGTTCCAGGAAGATGCGGCTTCAAGTGGTACACGCTTGTCTCCTATTGACGAGACCATAATCTCCAAAGAAGATCAGAATGTTGTGGCAGATGAATACTCTGAGGATGATACTGAAGATGGACAGGGAGATTACATGGTTAGGGATGTTCCGGAGATCCTTGAGGAGGATGACGGACACGATGAAGAGAGTTTGGAGGACGATCAAGAGGAGGGCGAGGAAACGGAGGAGGAGGAGGATCAGAGTGAGGACAGTGAGGCTGAGGGCAATAACGACAGCGAAGATGACCTCTAGACTTGTTGTAGTAGGTTACCCACATTAATCATTGTGTTACTTATTGTGTACGTTATTTCTATTGTGTTAGATTGTAATTGCTAATTGTTGCTAATTTGTTGCAAGGTTAAGATCGACGAGGAAACGTAGCGGAGGTAGTCGGTCTGTTCACGCATCGACCTCCCAGCAGGAGGAGGAGGAAGTGGTCCTTGAAACGCCGCAGCAGGAGCAGAATGACGAGGAGCAACGACAGAGGAACACGGAGGAGCTACAAAGGACGAGAACGGGCGTGTGATTCTCAACCCCGGTCGCGTATGGTAATATAATCTAACATGCCCACTCTTTTTTAACATATGAACTTTTGGACTACATACATCTTGTAATATTTCGTACATGTCTGTGTCTCTCGACTTGGTGCAGGTTCCTCCATGGGGAGGTGACCACTGGCTGGCTGTACTAACAGCTACATGACCGACAAAGGTCTAGGGTATGCCTGTTGGACTCAGGTGCCGACGGATCAGCGGGCGCAGTGGTTCAACAACTTCCGGGTTCGTTTACTATTTTTGCTACCGAGTTCCGCACTCATAATGTGTAGTTTTTTATTATTTCTTTTACTAATTACTAATCCGCCTTGATTTTGTAGTTGAAGTTCTGTTGGAAGCCGGAGCTCGAAAGAAGGGTATATGAGCGGTACAATGAGACTTGCTCACGCCGCTTCAAAGACGTAATGAACAAGCGCCACAAGCGGGGGACTGCGCTGAAAGACCTGAAAGGTGTAGTTTTTTATATTACTCAATTTTAAAGAACAATCTAACTTCAATCTTTTACAATATTAACTAATAATATATTAGTGTTGTCATACTTCAGGTGAGGCGTTGGAGAGGTGGGTTAAGTACCACGACGACCAGGGGTTCAAGGTCAGATCGGAGAGGGCATCACAAAACAAATTGAAGAACTGTGAGCATGTGGGGAAGGCCGACCCGACACATCATCGGGGTTCACAGTCTTCGTTTCTTCGTCTCAAGAGGGTATGAATTCTAATAATATCGTACTCCTACTTGATTAATCATAAACTACGTTCACGTAAAATACGTTTGCCTAACGGTCGTATTTATTTAACAGCTACAAGCTGAACTCGGGAGGACGCCAACCGCCCCTGAGGTGTTCCTGGACATGCACGGGAAGACCGACTCGGAAGGGACTTCTTTTATGACGAGTAGAGATCAGGCAATCTGGGTGAGTACTTACTATTTCAAACAAATCAACTGTGTCTATATATTTACTTTAGGTGGTAGATAAGTATCTTTATTGATTTCATTTTCTAATAACTTGAATTGAAATCACTGTTGTGTACGCAGGATGCCTACCAAGAGGAGTTAGCAAATAACGAGAGTTCTACTAGTGGTGTCGAAGTAGACCCGAATGAGACCTATTTCAAGGTCGTGAAGGGGTACAAGAAAGGTAGTGTGTATGGTGTTGGGAATGCACACGGGATGTACTTCACACCTCCCACAGCGCGTCTAGGCACCTCCACATAGATGGAGTATACGCCACCCGAGTCTCAGCAGCCCGACCAAGAAAAGGAGGCCATGAAGCAGCAACTGAAGGAGCAGGCGGAGCAGATAAAGAAGATGCAGGAACAGATGGCCATGTTTCAGGCCATGTTCAACAAATGCAACCAAGGTCGTCCCCCTTCCCCTCCAGACGACAGAGACCCCTTTAGCGGGGATGGCGGTAACTCTGGTGCTTCAGCTAGCTTCACAGTTAGCTGATTGTTTTTTGTTGTTGGTGTTGTAACTTGATTTATGGATTATGTATCTTCGAACTAGTTTAGATTTATGTACCTTTAAACCGTATCTTAAAACTTTTTTATATAAATGGTTTTTTAGCGTAAATGTGGCGGGAGATCAAGTGTTTTGGTTGATTGAGAGTGTGTTGTGGATGGTCGACAGTTGTGGATTTGTTTTATTTTGCAGGTTTTGGCTAGACATCGAACGCTTGTCTACGGTAATGCATCAGCATAAATGGCGTCCAATAACGGACGCCAAGCCAGACGCCGGAGGGAACTAAAGACGATCTTCTATTCAGGGGAATGGCGTCTTACTGTGGACGCCAGATGGCCCAAGGTGGCGTCCATAGTCGGACGCCAACATGATGCACATGGCGTCCGACTATGGACGCCACCTTGGGCCATCTGGCGTCCACAGTAAGACGCCATTCATAGCGTCCGCTGTCAGACGCCAATTTTTTTGGCGTCCAATAGTGGACGCCCGTAAAAAAAAAGGCGACTGGTCGTGGCATCCACTTTTTAGCGTCTGTTTGCGGACGCCAGGACTCATACAGCGTCCACTAACGGAAGTCAATGGATGGACGCCAGGCCCATCTATTCTTGTAGTGGAAGCTCCTTATAATACTCCTGAAAAGCTGTGACAACTGCTGGTGTACCTTCCTGAATTGAACCATTCATATCCTTAACAGCACCTATCATTTGTTGATTCCTCCTCTCTGCTATTTTAGCATAAAAATACTTAGTAGAACAGTCTATCAGTTGCAGCTCAGTAATTTTTGCCCTTTGTTTTAACATATCTAACTCTGATCTCTTAATTTCAGCAAATGCAAAAGACAACTCCTTTTCTCTATCAAGTAGCATAGACGAAAAAGGGCTATCCTGCAATTCTTTTTGACAGGAAATCAGGCGAGCCTTAGCCTCCTTAACTCTAACAGATAAATTGGTGAAATGAGCCTTATGAAAAATCTTCAAAGCATTCTTAACCCTATTTAGCTTTCCAAATAACCTGTACACTGGAGACCCATCAACCCTACTTCGCCAAGCCGTTTCAACCGTCTGAAGAAAATCAGGGTGTGATATCCAGCTATTCAAGAAACTAAGGGGCCGTTTGGTTTGGGGTCTACAGGAAAGGGAAAGGAAATCAACTTGTTTCATTCCCTTTGTTGTCGTTTGTTTTACCATTTTTCCATTCCCTTTCCCCTCTTTCATTCCTCTCCAAAACCCCAAACTCCTCCATCTTCATTACCCCACCCCCCTAGGGTTTAGATTTCCATTCCTCTTTACCTCACCATCACCATCCTCAATTCCTCACCGTTAGATACTAGACCTAATAAATTTTGACTCGATCGTAAACTCGACCTAGTTATTTTAGAGACTTAAAATATTTGACATGCGACCCGTGTGACCCGAACCTGAAATAACCCATTAATTTAGGATTGAGACCTGAACCATTAATATATTATATTTGAAATAATAATTAAAAAGTTATTATTTAACATGTTTGAAAAATTAATTCAAAAGTTATATGAATTATTATTTTTATATCATTTAGTAATAAAATGTTCATAAATACTTCATAATATTATACGAAGTACTTCGTAAGCTTGTATATATATTTTTTAACATTTTTATTTTCAACAAGTATTTGATTAATATAATAATATTATGAATACTCAACATAAATAATATGAATAAGAAAAAGTTAGTTTTTTAATTGGTAAAAAGTGAGGCGTCGGAAATTGATTTATTTCTCATTCCCTTACATTTCGTAAACAAACGATCAACAACATCAAAGGGTAACCTTTTCCTTTCCTTTCTATTCCCTTTGTTGATTTCATTCCCTTACCCCTTCACCAACCAAACGCCCCCTAAAACTCTTCACTGGTTTAGAATTGTTTCCCATGACAGTAACAACAGCCGGCGAATGATCTGATATACTAGCCTCTAAGAAGATTGCAGCTGAAGAAGAAAAGAAGAGTACCAGTTAGAATTAACTAATACTCTATCCAATTTCGACCAAACCCTCTCAGTTGGTTCTTGCTTGTTCGTCCAAGTCATAGAGCATCCCGAACTAAGTAGATCATTTAAACAGCAGCCAGCAAGACAGGTATTAAAAGCCAACATATCAGTCAATAAGGGAGGAATAGTACTCAACTTTTCCTCGGGACTACGAACTACATTATAGTCTCCCATAGCAATCCAAGGAGTATTAGTATTGCTAGCAATCATGAAATCCCAAAGCCTATCTCTCTCCTCCGCATCATTACTGCCATAAATCACACTAAGTTGAAATCTAGAACAAGATTCAAAGTGATAGACCAAACACGAGATAGCTTGATCCAAGACTCTAACATCCTCAATCTTAACAGTATTAGGGTTGGACAGTATTAAGGGGAAGCAAGCGGTGGAATACAAAAAACAAGGAGTAAGGGTGTACGTTAAATGGAGAGGTGGAGTGAATGTGTAAGGGGGATGAATCACCTTGGTCCACTAAATAAACAAGAGTTAGGAAAACGGAATTAGAAATACGGATAAGTTAAACGAATTGGTAGGAGATGAATTCTGTAAAGATAAGTTGATTGACTCATGAAAACGAATTAAAATCGAATTAATACAAATAATGAGCCGACTAATAAAATGAGTAAAATAAACGTTTCTCGATATATAAATAATTATTCGAGACGAAAATGAAGTTTATAGAAATAAATATTTAGACGATGAAACAATATTTCCCGGAAAATAATAAGTATTCGATAAAGTGAATTAAATTGGTTTCTTGAGGAAAGAAAATAGATGTTTTGACGAAATTCCAAATAAATGAACTTCGAGCCAAAAAAAATTCGAGCTTACAAATAAATAAATAAAAAGAATTTAGAATTTAAATCGTCGAAATTGATTTTCGATAGGAATTAAATTTAAGATATAAAATAAATCGAAAATAGAAATAAAAATATATTTTAAATATAAAAAATAGAATTTTAGGAGTTTTAAACGATTAAACGATCAATTCGTTTTATAATAGAGTTAAATTGTAAATAAAATAAAAATACGAACATAACTTTTAAATTAATTTAATTTATAAAAATCAGGGGTGTTACAATATTTCCCACTAAAAAGAAGTTTCGTCCTCGAAACTTACAAAAATATAGTAATAGAATGGAAAATAAGGTTATATCACTTGAACAAAAGAAGAATGCTTAACTCGCATCACAATCTCGTTTTTTTTTTTTTTTAAAAATTTTACAACTTCAAATGTGATATGAAATCGAAATTGAAGACAAAATTTATTTCAAGAAGAGTTGGGCTCAATTACCGAAAGTTTAAAATCATTTAAATTAATAAAATCGTAAGTTAAAAATATTGGTTAATATAATGACGATAAATAATATTTGTAAACAACTTCGAGGGGAGAGTACCCAAACATTTTCAAAGCAACAGTAAAACGTTTTGATTAAGAAATTCGACAATACTTTGTTTTAAGACCAAACACAATTTGAGAAATCAATTTTTGTAGTTAGTAAATAAGAATCGAATCAGTCGACAAACATTTTCAATAATAGATTTAAAGTCTAACGACAATAAAACAAAAATTTAGACGTACGAAGTTTTTCGAAAATATTAAATCGTTTTACATAATAATCTTATAAAAAATCCAAAATATTTGTAATTATGAAAGTTTTCATAAAATCTCGATCACTTGAAAATCAAAATTAAAATTTTAAACAATTTCGAAATACTTTAAAATAAATTATTAAGGCATTTTGAAACATGACGAAATATATGCGTTATCAAAAATAAAATAGAAATGAAGTACAAAGTTTTGAAATTTATAACTCAAATTGTTAAAATTTCACGATAGCCCAAAATTTTAAATTAGTCAAACTTTCATAACATAGGTTCGGGAACAAAGGAAACGGATAAAAAGAGTCAAAGTCAACGACGAATTGAAATAAAAAATTTTAAACCCGGCAAAGAAGTCAAAGGGATTGGCCGAAGAAGAAGTAGCAGGATTTAAGAAAAGCTAAGGGAAGGATGAAATTGAGAGTCCAATAGAGTTCTCAAGAATTAGAGAATAAAGTAACATCTCGAGATTCCCGGCACGACTCCCACAACACGGGTTCCTAAATTCCATCAAATAATACTGAGTCCAATATTAGGCGCTAGGTGGTACTACTCAGTCACAATCTCCAAAAATGTCTTACGTGATTATCCAATCATTCACACGACACGAAACTAATCCACAATTGTTTTACAATCTAATCTCATCAATTAAAATTCCATGGTCATCAGACAAACCCAAACTCGCAATCGATAAGGCTCCTAAATCCAAAGCTCATAAAGTTTGAACTCGAGGTACGCCCCAAATCTCTCGAGTAAGGAACACTAAACAAGATCCGCCAATTTAACAATGTTCGGGCACAAAATTCTTAAAAATGGTCACCAACATATTTATAATGCCATAAGTACATAAGTTGGGAAAAGTACAATAAATCCTCGAACACGCTCAAACCTATAGGTAATGGTGCAAACACTTCACATCCTCAAACACGTCATTCAACTAAGGTTTTTGTCCATCAAATGCCTAATTACAACAAGCTAAGGCGACCATAATATGTTTAATAACTCAACGAAGTCACAATCTCGCTGGTCAAAGAGTTCTGAACGGTAATTCCATCAAAATGATTGACATCAAAGTATTCCTGTAAAACTAATTGATTTCATAAATGAACGATTAATGTCATATAAGATCCAAGACAAAATTAATAACTGAAATTAACGAGTATTAAGGGTAGAGAACTTAATATCTAGAACCGAAAGACTCCTCATTGATTTGGGTTCGACACCTCCACAAGTAGTGCTTCCTTCTTCCCTCGAGTTGAAGCCGCTTCACCCGACGGAGTGCTCCGAGCTCCCGAAAACCGTCAATCTCAATCACTAATAGGGTTTGGTATTATGGAATCATGTGGGAGTAGAAACGTTGCAACTTGGACATGATGAGGTAGACGAAGTGCTTAATTTTGAGATCCCCTTAGTTAGAAATGACGTTGAAGCAAATATAGTGGATGTCGGGGATATAACAAATGATGGTTTCATCGTTGAAGACAAATTCGAAGAAGAGGAGGATGAAGCTGAAGATGAGGATGAAGATCAGAATGATGAGTTTTCGGACACATATTCTAGCTCACCTGAGCTTGACAAAAATCTGGAAGATGTTGACTATGAAAGTGACTCTTCCGATGAATCATTTACTTAGCCCACCTAGCCCTTTTGTTTTCTTCATTTGATATGTCTTGCTCTGTTTTCCTCTATTTTCCTCTATAATTATATCTGTTTTGTTCTGAAAGTGACTCGTGCATTATATACTTCTGATAGTGTATTATATACTTTTCATCGTGTTGTAGTATTGTTGAATGATTTCTGCATTATATACCGTCTACTATCTCCATGCAGCTATCCAAAAGGTAAAATGTCAGTTGGGCATGGCGTTATTTCTCAAGCAGATGAGCACAGTAAGGTAACATATCGGGAGCAACGGAGGATTAATCAAGCGAAGCTTCGAAGCATATATCCTAACCGAAAAAGGCGTGGGCCAACTAGAGGGTTAAAATATGCTTCAAGAAGGACAAGAAATTCTGAAGAGAAGATTACAGTGACATTCATGGATTCCGTTCGACGCGTCGTTGGCGAAAAGGCAGCCGAATTTATATGTGATTGTAGTAAATGGGTCGAAGACATTTGTCCATTAAATGTTGTGTATGTTCATATAATTTAATACTTATTAATTTTGCTAGTTTATAATATAGTATGTTCGTACATTCATTTTTTCTTTGCAATTCTACTTTTGATGATTATATTTTTTTGATGGTAGGAATTGGGCTAAAATGAATCCGGACAAGAAAGAACAACTCTATTCCAAAATTATGGTAAGAGTTCCTTACTAACAATACTCCGTACAAAAGACAGGGTGACAATCTCTTGAATCTCGGGGGTTTTATTAGTTATATTTGATGTGGCCAGACCTTTTCTCGTTTTTTATCCCCTGTTTGCTCTCGTTATTTTGTTTTTGATGCTGTAATCCATATAAACCATTTTTGTAAATCGAGTTACGCGTACACAGTAGTATACCATTAAAGCGGTCTGGGGCCGCTTGTTGATGTGTATGCCCATTTATTCCTGTAATAGCAACATAGTAATAAATGCGATGAAATTTCATGATTAATAAAAAGATTACATAATGTGTTTGGTTGTCTCTTCTCCTTGGTTCATTTTATTTTATCTACTTCCCTTTCACAATAGGATCGATGCTTTCCATAGTGTTTTATAGCCAGAATCGCATACTGCCGAACCTAACGGACCATGGTTCACACCCACAACTTCCTGTCGTATTATTGTTGCTGCTGTACGTTGTGTTCGTTGTCTTATTGTTGTATGTTGTCCTCGTTGTGTTACTACTGCTGCTGCTTTTCTTTCAGTTAGTGTTGCAGTTGCTTTCCGTTACTGTTGTTGCTGTTTCATTACTGTATATTTACTCCTTGTTTTTTGAGGGTTTTAGGGAAAGTACAACTTACCTGAAAAAGTTGACGGCCAACCTATTATTGAATCTTTAAGCTTTCAATGCTCGAGTCTCTATAGACAATGGCGATATAGGCTCAAGGAAATGCACTTTAGAGGCAAATCATTAGCACAAGAAATAGATAGTAGACCGTTGACAGTGGACAAAAACGAATGGGATTGGCTGGTTTTCGAGTATTGGGATAGTGATCAGCAAAAGGTAATTTGTTGTAATTGTTTTTTTATGATAGATCAACATGAATATATGGAGATGTAATTAGATTTGGTTCACTTGTCTGCGAGTTACAGAAAAGAAGCAAGACTAATACTGAAAATAAAATGAAGCAATTGGACATACCGGCTAATGGTTCGAAGTCCACCGCAAGAATTTTTTATGACATGGTATTCCCCTTTTTTTTCTAGCTTAAATCTATGGTGTTTTTTAATGTACACTTAGTTTAAACAAGTATTGAATTTACGAACACAGCTTAATGAGTCACCTAATATTCCAACTCAAGATCTTGAAGAAGCACCAAGAGGTATATATTTTCACTGCATCTTTTATTATTATTCTTATTTTTCATGGTGATTACAAAGGTGGAAACTGATTGACAAAATTTTGTTAATTTGTGTATTAGACATAAAAATTCCGATGAGAATAGACTTTGGGGACCGAGTGGTTTTGGACCAAATGATGAGAAACATTTTGAAGAATTGAAAAAACTCCATGAAAATGAAATTTAGAAGCATGGTGAGGATACACTGAATGTGAAAGAGGCATATATGAAGGTGATAAAGCACAAATCTGGATATGTTAGAGGACTTGGACCTGGAGCACGACGACCAGTGGAAGATAGAATTGAAGGACGCACTAATGAACTAAGGGTGGAGCTCTCTTCTGAAATACAAGACCTTAAAGCTGCTGCTGCATTACGCGAGACTCAAATAGAGGCACTAAAAGCATCCAATGATGATCTTAGAGCATCGAATGAGCAACTTAAATCATCAAATGAGGAGTTGAAAGCATCTGTCACGAAAATAAACTCAGACGCAATTGAGCGCGAAAAGCTAATTAGAGCTGATATGCAGAGAATATTTGATGAAATCAGGTACCCGTCCTTTCAGCCTTCTTTCTTAAAAAAATCTTATTCTTACTTATCGAATGCGATTTGTATCCTGCTCAACTTCGTTGATTAATTGATTGATTTAAAAAAATTGGGTTAGGGTTTATAGTCGACGTAAGTGTGCTGATTTCAGTGGTTTTTGTCAAATTGATCGACATTGATGGTTAGGTTTAGGATTTTGGGTCATTGATTGATTCATTCCGTCAGATTAATTTGAGTTAGGGTTTAGTATATGTGTATGCGTAGTTATTCATTTAACTAAGTGATTGATTTGGAATGCGGTTTTTGCTTATAGACGGTTAATAAGCTTAATCGTATCAAATGCGATTTGTATCCTCGAGTGATAATTGGCTCCAATGCAAGTCTGAATGTAAGGTTGTAACGTCGCCAAACCCTCTGATAAGTGGAAAAAGTTTGTGAGTGAAAAAGAGGCAAAATGCAGCAGGACTTGTGGTAAGCATTCAGTTTAACATATCATAAATCTTATGTAAGACGGTTGCATGAAAGGTACGCAGCCATTTAATAAAGGCAGTAGTTTAGGCGTCGTGTATGAATTAAGGAATGGTGTTAAGAATGATGAAAGTAGGTAAAGACGGTTAGGATGTGTTTGGTTAGGATAATGAGGTGAATGGGGGATTTGGGGTGAGGGAGAATGAATCCCTCAATTTCCCTCCTCATCATTTCCCCTTGGTTTCCGTCTCATTTCATGGACCTCACTTTAGCGTCTAATATAGCAACAACGACGGTGATGATACAGTGATAGAGTAGTGAAGTTGGGTGGTCCAATCCAATTGAATAAAAAGCAAGGAAAAGAAGCAATTATAAAAATACTTATGTCATTTGATTTTTAGGCCTAAGGGCTAAGTATCTTTGTATCGGGATTTAAACCCGTATCATCTCTCATGACTTTACGAGTAAGTTAGTTATAGATTTTTTTTTGTCATGGGAACATAAGAAGTGAAGTATATTTAGTATACTACTACTTGTTCAGTAGCCCACCTCAGAAATATCCTGAATTTAATGTCACTTTTATGCCTTTATGATGCATTATGATTTGTACTTGTAGACTTTTAGTTTACTTGTATCAATAGAATAAAAGTCTTATTTTTTTTGCATGTATGTATGTATTGCTGAAAACCTGAAAGTTCACTGCTTTTTTTTCTTCAGAGAATTGAGTAAACTACCAGTAGAATGTTGAGGCATATGTATTTGTAGTTGATTGTTGATGGGAATAATCTTAAATTTCTCTCCATCTGAATTATAATTTAAAATGTTCATCTATACAGAATGGGACGCTAACACAAATGGTCCAGGGATGTTTTGAATGTTTTTTGGGCAAATGGGGTGATGGATATGGAGCTTCGTTTTTGGTTTACCACGAAGCATGGTTACCTTTTTGATAAAGCCGAGAAGTATTGATGTAAAATATTTGAGGCTTTATTTTTGATACATTAACCTCTTCGAGGTGGACATATGTAGATGCATATCGTATGTATTAACCCTATTGTTGCTTATATATATATATATATATTGTGAATCATTTATCTTTCGAACTGTAATTTTATATGGCATATTGTTACAAATATTTCGATTTTAATTAGGCTATATGCGACCCCAAAAGTGACAACCATCATTCCGTCACAAAATTACTATTGTGTGACGATATTTTTTGTCGCACAAACCCACCTAAGGGTGTGCAACAAATCAGGTGACGTTGCACGCGATGGAAAGGGGGATATTGCACAAACTACCTCTAGGGCAACAAAAAGTAATTTTGTCGCGCAAAGACTTTTTGGGCGACGAAAAAGTTTCGACGCACAAAACTGGTGTTTGGCTGCGAAAGGCAATTTGTTGCACGAACAACATAATGGGCAACGAAATACTTTTGTTGCACAAACGTTACCAAGGGCGACGAAAACACGTTTCGTTGCACATGAGAGAAAGGGCTTCGGGCTTTGGGCTGCGAAGCCATGACAAACCCAGTTTTGTTGCACAAACATTTGGGCAATGAAATACCTATTTTGGGCGACGAAATTGTTTGTTGCACAAAATCATTTCTCTTGTAGTGTTTATTCATGATTGAGACTTGGGTATTTATAGTTGCCTTGGGTCAAAATTAGGAAAGATTTGGGTATAATTTTTGAGTAAAAATATGGAAAATTGATGAGAATAAGAGATTTGAAGAATATCAGGTTTCCATAATTCCATCTGGTTGATGGTTCGTATCTTTTCTACTCTCAGTTGCCTGTTGTTCTTCATTATATTTCTTTCCCAAAACTTCTTCTCTTTTCAGTTGATTCACGTGAATCATGTCATGTGGCTGCTCCTCTCTTTCCTTAATTGCTGTAGATTTTTTATTATTACATTCTATAATTCCAACGTAGCCCACCGTGGGCCTCTTGCCTGCTTGATTATTACTTGTTTGATCTGATGTGGGTCATTATTTAACCCGAGCTCAAAAGTTTTGTACCCATAAATCTCTGTCTGACTCACATGTTATCTGGTCATTACCTGTTAATTCAAAAGTACATGAATTAATCCATTTGATATGAAAAGTGACAAACAAGGTGATCAAATCTCGAAATTAATAAAAGTGTGATAAATAATATAAATAATGTGATAGACGACCGTAAAATAATATAATAAAGGGGTACAAATATGAGTAAATATCGAGTTATCAATATGCGTAAGATGTAAATGTTCATATGCACCAGGTATGTGAATTTCATATTTGATGTAAATATGAAATTATTTACCTGCTCAAGCTGTCCAATAAGTGCAGCAGCGGGCTCGTTAAGAAACTGATGAACTTGTGTGTCGAACACGACAAACTTAGCTTCCTCCTTGCTGTAGTCAGTGACGATCAACTTTACCTGGAATCTGTTACATTTAACATGTATTAGAATGCTTATAATTCCAAAGGAAACTGCAATAAGGAAACTGTTATAAGTAATGAACGTAATGAAGTGTAACTACCTCGGTACCTTAGAAGAGAACCTGTGGCTACTGCCGTCACATGACTGGCGCGAGCAAATCCACCTACCTCTAGCATTTTTGTTGCCTTAGTCCAACATGACTTACAGCTTTCATAATACCAACCGGAGTCGCTATCAATTTTGACAACTTTAGCGACGGTGTAGAATAATCCATGTTGTAATATGTTTAAAATATTAGTGAATCAGAAAAAAGCGGAGGAGGAATCTATATGTGTTTTAGCTTCAAAGTATAAATGACCGTAACCTTTTCGTTCTTGATGATGTCGTTGATAGTCATGACTTCTAAACTGCTTATATCGTCCATGCAGTCATTTGTGGCGACAGTGTTTATAATTTGGAGGGAATTGCATAGAGCCTGTGATGAGAGGCTGAAAAGAATAAAGAGGGATATTGTCGGTAACAGTAAGAATTTATCTATTGTTGCAATGACAATAGGTAAACCACTACTATTTTATGTATTAGTACACACAAACCTTGACTCAAATGCTGCAACCTCAGGAATGGGTGGGTTAATATGGTAAGTTGTTGCATTGTAAGTGGATTGAATTCTCCATGTAGCTGAAAAATGAAAAGTAGGTAAGTTTAAAAAATATGTGACATTACATAAAGGGGGAGCAGAGTTACATAGAAAACACACAATACCTTCATAGTACTTAGTCTCAACACATTGGAGAGATAATTTTTGACTGACTAGAGTTGGGCTGACTGTTAATTAGTTCGGGTAAATTAGAGGCGTGTGGAGACCAAAGAGTGCAAGTTAACTCGCAGCCACTGTATGTTATAAAACAATAGGAAAGTATAGAGTAACTATAAGGTTCACAATAGAGTATATCAAATTAGTTATTCGGAGATAAAATAAGTGGTACCTACTTGACGTCCTCTAACTTGATGTTACGACACTGGAATCTGTTTTTCGTCTCAGTCAATGGACCAATCTCGAATAACATACCGACGACGTCTGTTAGAGTGAAAATAATGAACGGTAAATAATAAAAAGAACAGTAAATAAATTTTGATGAAGATTAAATTTGAACTAAGTAATCTATGGAACAAACGAAGTTCGTAATATTGATGTACCTATGTAGTGTGTAGTTGGTATCCTTCCATTGATAATGTCTTCGAAGCTTGAAAACTGGAAGCAATTCTTTGGTATTGCATCATCGTTCTCCAATGGTGTGACCTTGGATGAGAACTCGATTTGGAGACGACACAGGTGGGGGGTGGCTCTGTCCAAACCAGTGTTCGGTCCGACTGTTAGGCCTATGAGACTGTAGGCTCCACCGACAGTGAGTTTGTCCTTAAATTGTTGAACCAACATTTTTTTAAGGGTCGCTTGTACTACATCTTTCTATAAAAGTTGGAGGAATAGTAGTTAGTACAAATTATATATTCAAAACATATCATATATTAGAAAACAAAGTATATTACAAAACAGATTATGTATACACACTCTACGGCTTCGCATATATAATAATATAAAAAAAAGTGACCAACTTACATTGGCATCTATGAGTAAGTATTCGAGGGCATCCAACTTAGTTTTGTCTCTCAGGTTCGGCCTCCGCCATTGATGTACAACTCTCACATTGATCTGGGGTACTCTAACGCCTTGCTCGAGACCGGCTATGGATAAAACTTTAGAGGAAGACATGTTGCGGAGCTCTTCTTTTCTTTTTTTCCTACCTTTATCGGCACATTTAACTCAGATACTGCTTGGGAAATAACGGTATAAACTTGATGAAGGTGATGAAAAGTACATGATTGGAGACCATATTTAAAGAAAATAATGTGGGGAATGAGTCCAGTAGAGGATCGGAAGATTATTCCAATTCCAAATCCACCATTAAATTGCATATTCTCGAAAATGTGAAGAATTATTTATTAGCATTGTAAACTACATAGTATTAACTTAGTTTCGCATAGTAATTTGATATAGGATGCTTAATTGTAGTGCTCAATTGCCGAGGCACCATCAATTGTAAGTTTTGAATTGTTTTGAATTGTCTTGAATTGTATTGAATCAGCCAGTGATTTGTTTTTTTTGTTTAACTACTCGATGCAAGTGTGAACGCAAGAATGGTTTCACACTTGGAGCACTTCATTTAAGCCTAAATGAGTGATTAAAGGATTTGCTTAAGGTTGGATTACTTGCTAATCCTGAGATAATGAGGCTACCACGTCATGGGCCTTGGTCCCTTCTTTAATAGAAAGGAGATGGAGCATCAATTTATGTGTTTGTGTTGGTTGCTCTGACCGATACGAGAGGAGTTCAGGTCATTGACGTTGATGCTAATTAATTTTTCAAAAATTAATATTAGTGATAAGAATTTCTTAGTTTGACACTTATGTAGGTCTTTGAATTGTACTTATATACTCCCTACGATTCATTTGTTTCTTTACGTTTGCTTTTTAGCACTATTCATGAGTGGGTAGAATAACTGATATAATTTCCAATCTATAAAGTAAAACATAGTCACGTGGGATCTTTTTACAATTGTCTTAATGAATACATTAAGAATATCAAATTTTAACAATTTTTAATAATGCATAAATAAAGATAAAAACGAAACAAAACGTGCACTGGCAAGTGTGATAAAGCAAACATAAAGAATCAAATGAATCGAAGGGAGTATGTGTTAGCTGTTCGATCAATTTATAATTATGCCGTGTCTAAAAAATGTTTGCATGAAACAACCTTTTTAGGATCCCTGTCCATCCATATTTGATCCAGCTGAGAAGTGAGTACATATCTTTGATAATTCCCGCATTCGACCAAGTGAACTTGACGAAACAATGAAGTGAGTTGATTCAGGTCATGATTGTATTTGCTTTTGTACTTCTTTAGATTTTGATTGTTTTTTTTTATTCTTTTTATTTAATTAGGTATTTGATTAATTCGGCAGTCTATTTATGTTTCGTAATTCACTATATGTGTTGTTTGCATATGCTACGTAATTCTTATATCATTCAATAGCCGAGACCGTCATCATCGTGTGTTGGTGTGGTCCGTGGTCCATTTATTTTGCACATTCTATTCATGATATTCATTGTCGTGTTTATTGACTGATGAACCATCATACGCAAGAGGAGAGGTGTTGAATTAAGTAATTATTTCGAGATTTTGGATACTTGATGGCATATTTTCGTCGATGCATTTAAACATAATCATTATGAAAGTTCAATAAAAAAAAGGTTATTTAACAGCAATAATACTGACTATTGAGCGTATTCCAATAATAATACCAATTACAGTTAATCTCATAATAATACATCGAATTGGAGTATTCTAATGATAATGGTATAGTTGCATGTAGGGTTGCAACCCTTAAACCCAAGGACCTGTTACGAGTATTAACCGAAAAGACAAAAGTAGAGGGATAACAATTATACCTTATTTGCAGCGGAACAACGTATTAATAAGAAGTATAATAAACCCAGAAATATATATAATCTCCACGGACAAAATAAATAATTCCCACGGACAGAATAAATCACCCCAAACGTGATGCCTCCTTTGGTATCCACACGGGTACAGAACTGCGACGTATATGCTAGTATATAGGTACGTGAGACCGTCTCACAACTTCTCTTTATATCTCTCTTTTAACTCTTTACAAGATGAATATATTATGAGTTGTGGACATGACATAGGTCCACCCCGACGCGGCGAAGCGCGGGTTTTGGGGAGACGATAGAATTTCCATATGAGATGGATCGAATTGAATTTTAAATCGAAGTAGGAGTCGCCACCGAATTTTATGGTTATTCGGAACCATTCGAACCCACTCTATGTCGTAGTGGGCCATACTTAAAGCCTGGCCCATTTCCGATGTCAGAGTTTATTGGGTTCGTCCCTTTGCATTACGATACCGATGCCGACTGAAGCGGTTAATCGTATATTGAATGACTCTCGTTGCCAATGGATTCGGACATCCGGAAACCATGGTTCTGAGTAAGGGGTGAGGGTACGTGTTGGGAAGTTCAGCGAGAACACCCAACCCCGCCCGCACTTAGCGGCCTTTACTAAGATATCGTTCGGTTTTGTGTACACGCGTTAGTTCGACGATTGAAATGATATGCAGAGATTATTTTCTTAAGACATGTGAGGAAAAATAAATAAATGGGTTGCTAAGTCGTTTAATGCATGTTAAACTAATAACGTCAAAGTTATTTTAGCATGTGAGTCCGTTTTAGTCTAATAAAACGATAAAAAGAATATGAGAGAATAAATTGCTGCAAACACGAGAAAACGGGTTAGTAACGATTGAAATAATAATATAGGAAAGAAATATGAAATCGAGAAAATAAATATTAATCGAAATCTGAAAAATATAGTTTAAAACGTTGTTTTGTATAAAAAAACGATGTTCGAGAAAAAATAAAAAAACGAAAAAAGACGTGTTTGGGCCGTGAGCCGCGCGACTCGCCCGAGACTCATGCGGGTCGCGTGGCGGCCTGATTTCGACAACGGTTTTCGGAAAATTTTGACTAAATCGCGTACGAATATCGCATAACTCGTACTCGACTTAATATTCTCGATATTCGTTATATTCGATAGTTGATTATCAAATATTTAGAATAGTTTTGGAAAAGATGTAAATTTAGAAATCGTTTCGAAAAATAATAAAAATAAACGAACGAAAAACTAAAAAAAATAGAACCGGATCACAGACTCGTGCGCGAGTCGCCTGGACCAGGCGCGACTCGCGTAGGGGTCTGATTTTTTATTTTTTTGTTCGAAAATCGTTAACTTTATAAATCGCGTACAAATATGGATTAATTTATACTCGGTTTATATTTTCGATATTCGTCGTATTCGATATTCGATTATGAAATCGATATCGAATATTCAGAATGACTTTAGAAAAGGTTTTGAAAAAGTTTGTTTTTGAACGAAAAATAAGAAGAAGGAATTTTGAACGAAAAGTTGTAAAAAAGGATTTTGAACAAAAATAAAATGAAATCGTCGAAATCTTAATATAATTCTTTTCGATACGATATTCGATTATATAAAATCGGTATCATATTTTAAGAATATAGGAAAATAGTTTTTAGTAGTATCGATATTAGAAAAATATATGCGATGAACGACCCATATTAAAATATGAAACGACCGACGAAAATAATAAAAAAGAAAGAAGAAAAACGTGAGAAAGAGGGAGAAAGAAAGAAGAATCGGGTTTGATTTACACCCTCAACCTACATGCTTTGTTTTCTCGGGATAAGGCTCGTCGGAAAGTGGCTTAGACTTAGGAGCGTCGAGATGATAAGGATGAGTTTAGGGTGTCGGTTTGGGTGGTTGGACGTCGGGTTTGGACGTGCGGTCTAGACTCCGAGGCTTCGGGAAAAGTGTCGGGATTTGCTAACTATCGGATTGGTGTATGAACTGTGTTATAAAGCTTTTTTTTCGGTATGATGGGTGTGTGGAAACCGTGTATGTTGGCTGGAAAAATGATGTAATTGATGCCTCTTTTGTGTTGGACGGGAGGTCCTATTTATAGGGAGTTTCCGACCTTGGTTTAGGAGAGTTTGAATACCGCTTAGGATAGGAAACGTAGGAGTTTGAGGAGCATGGGAATTCCGTTTACTTGGCCAAGAAGAGAGGAATTTCGGCTGATTTGTGCTGTTTTGGCCGAGTGTTTTACACTCGGTCGGGTACTTGAATCGGTTTTTGAATAGGATTCCTGTTCGAGCTAGAATTACCGCTTGAGTAAGAAGCTGAGGAGAACGAGGATTCCGTTTTCTTGTGAGGGAAGAAAAAGAGGAAAACCGGCTGGTTTGAGGGTGTATTGGCCGAGTATTTGGTACTCGGTCAATGTCTGAATCGGTTTCCGGATAGAATTCCTACTTGAGATCGAATTCTACCTTAAACGGAATTGTTTATTATTTTTTGTATGGCTGATTTTTGTGGAGTTAGGGTCCGAACTGGACACGTGAATTATCACGGTCGGTCCGCAAGTCTCGGGAAATATCTTTGACCGGGTTTTGACTCGGTCGCTAAAAGACGGTTTTACCCCTGGTGACGGTTTCGACCCAAATTAGTGTCATTTGACTCGAAACGACCCACTGGGCCTGGATTTGAGGTTGGTTTTGTGAGATTTGTACTCCTCAAAATGTCTAAACCAAATGTCCATAATTACAAGCCCATATCCGAGTCTATCAAAGCACGTTTACGTCCTATCATCATCGGGTGTTTGGCGGGAACTACTATAGACACCTGGCGGTCAAAATGTGGGTGTCTACAGAGCCCCCACTCTGACTGAGGCTTGGACAAGGCAAAAGTCAGAGTAGCTACCAGGTCAATCAAGGATTAAAACCTGGCAGACTTCCGATCAGGTCGTTTAGGGTCCATTAGACCTACGTGAAGGGCTCGCCAGCCATAGGATAGAAGTCATACCTGAGTTGATGTTGATAATGTCGCGGGAGCTTGCCTAGGAAGCTATGGGTATACCTGTTTGCAGATATATCCTGTCTTAGAATTGCGCGGGAGCTTGCCTTGGAAGCTATGGGCATATCTGCTTGCAGATATATCCTAAAAGAAGTCGCTTGAGCTTTTCCACTGGGGAACTTAGAATTTCTGGGAGTCTTGGGTGTACCTGTATGCTGACATAATTTGTATGTAACATTTAGGCGAAACACTGACTCATGCTGGGGAAGAAAAAGGATGATTTTTCGAAAAAAATTTGAAAAGGAGAATGCTGAAAATTTTTGGAAGTTTGGAAATAAGGATGCTTGGGATGACTTTGATTCCTAATCGGATTCTGACACGGATTCCTAGAATTTCCTGGTTAGGCCTGTATGCTTAGATGAAACAGGGGAAGTGAAGCCAAAGTCCTATTCCCATGATGACTAGGAAAAGGGATATTCCCTATTATAAATAGAGGGTTTTGGTTTCTTATTTTTTATATTCCCACCCAAATCCTTTCTTTTATCTCAAAATCCCTTAGACTTTTTAGGATAAAATAAAAGAAACTATTCTTGCGATGGGTATTGATCATTTGACCGCGATGTTTCATGAGTGGGCCCAGGATTTTCGAGATGAAGATAGAGTCCAGTTGACTCAAATGGGAATTGTGGCCTTATTCCCACTTCAGCGACTTAAGGTAGATTCGCACTTCCTTGATGCTTGTTTATCCTTTTGGGATACTACCTTTCATATTTTTGCATTTCCTCGAGGAGAAATATGTCC
This sequence comes from Agrostemma githago, assembly GCA_958450325.1. Classification (NCBI taxonomy): domain Eukaryota; kingdom Viridiplantae; phylum Streptophyta; class Magnoliopsida; order Caryophyllales; family Caryophyllaceae; genus Agrostemma; species Agrostemma githago. Next base: position 55,368,803 of record OY288240.1, read on the forward strand.
TCTTCCTGAAGAGATAGCAGCTATTGGCGGGTGGTGCCCTAATGCTCGTCCTGCTATTCCCCCATTTTATCCTGACCCAAGGAGGAGGTTGAGGGATTTTCTAGGCTTGTCGCATGCTGAGACAGCCCGTATGCTGAAGGGAAATTCAGTTTCCCTATTTGGCTTGGCTGATAAATTTATGAACCCGGTTGGTGAAAGAATTACTTCTACCCATAGGCGTAGGCCTTTTGCCTTTTGTATGCTGCATAGATATGCCTTCGAAGGTCGAATGGATGCTGACTCATGCTTAGGTGAGATCAGGCTAATCAGCATAGTTGACCAAATGGAGACAGGTCACAACCCAGCTTGGCTGATAACTGGGGAGATTATTATGGGCCTTGACGCTAGGAGACTCGAACCAGGTCAGCAATTGACAGGGAGCATCCGTCTTTTGCAGGTATTTTAACCATTTTTCCGATAAATTGCCCGATTCCCCGATTTTTACGGTAATTTTGAATTTTTTTGGAATTTTCCGGAATTTCCAATTTTCCGGATTTTTTCGAATTTTTTTGATTTTGCCGAAATTTTCGAATTTTTACGAAAATTTTTAATTTTTCGAATTTTTCGAAAATTCCAATTTTTCGATTTTTTTGATTTTTCGAAAGTTTTTTACTTTTCGAAAATTTTGCAGATCTGGTTATCCGAGCGTCTGTCGATTATAGAGCCCCCGGTAAACATACCCAAATATCGCAGTAGTCAGATCGGTTCAAGGTCTCGCCGAATAAGATCAAGTCATCTCATAACTCAAAAATATTGGGATGAGGAGCTAACGTTCCATGGTGGGCCTTTGATCAGGTGGAATGTCATTTGGTGGTTCCTTTCGAGGCTGACAAGACTAGCTAGGAGAGACAAGGCCCGTTATCTGGTGATTTTGTCTTTGGACTGGACTGTCCATATCTATCCGGACCGTATCCTAAGACAGTTCGGTTCGTTTCAGGAGATCCCTGAGGCTGAGGCAATCATTAGCGTTTCGATCCAATTGACGGACGCTATGTGTGACACGTGGCTACAGCGCTGGTTTACCCGTGTCATGTGGACTATACCTCGCCCTTGTCAAACCACTTGGATTTCTGAATCCTATCGAAAATGGACTTCTGAAGAATCCCAGGAGGCCCGTAAAGCTTTGAAGACCGAAGAAGCTCTTGACTTGGCCCGCCGAGAATCGGCCAAAAATAACAGGCGGTTCTTCGAGGAGACTCCCATTACCTTTGTTGAGCCAGGGTCGGATTCTAAGTCAAAACCTAAGACTCAGACTAATGAGACTGGTGCTAGCGATTTGGAGGGAAGACTCGGACCGAGGTTGGCGGTCCGAGACAGGCTAGGCCCGCGTGACCACGAGGTGACCGGGGGGTCGAGTTTGAAGAAACGAGCCCGGGTTAAAGAGGTTCCCTTGGTGATTAGGGAGCGTTCACCTCCACCTCGACGCCGATGGACCGAAAAGGAGGCTAAGGGCAAAGGAAAGGGAAAAATGCCCTAGTTTTTTATTATTTAAGTATTAGTACTATTTATTGTGTGCTGATTTTTTTTTGTAATTTTACTATTTTTTGGGATAAATAAAGAAAGGTTTATTAGAGAACCGTTCCTGTTTTTTTTTTCGATTGCAGTGGTTGTGCCCTTTTGAGAGGCTGCCTACGTATCCATAATAAATGGAATCAAACCAAACGTAGTTCAGACTGAATTAATTTGCAATTTCGAAATACATCAAGACTATTGGTTCAAGATGTTTGAAACAGTAGAATGAATAATTCTAGCTTTTGACTTGTCTTTAAAAGTTTAAAAAAAAATGTTTTTTTTAATAAACTTTTGCAAATGACATTGAGAAAGGTGGGTTAAGGGTAGTAGCGCTTCAGCTGGTCCAGGTTAGTTGGGTTGACAAACTCGTTCCCGTCCAGATCCGTTAGCATTACCGCTCCACCTGATAGAATCTTCTTTACCAGATATGGCCCAGCCCAGTTAGATTTGAATTTTCCCCTTGGGTCTACTGGTAATAAAGCTCGAACTGATTTGAGGACCAGATCTCCTTCTTTGATGTTTCTGGGCCTCACCCTTTTGTTGAAAGCCCGCTGGATTCTCTTCTGATAGATTTGAATATTATTGAGGGCACGAGATCGTCGTTCGTCTAAAAGGACTAGCGAGTCATATCGTGCTCGAACCCAATCAGCTTCAGGTACTTGACTCTCCAGTAGGATTCTGAGTGATGGCACTTCTAACTCGACGGGTTGGACTGCTTCCATGCCGTATGTAAGGTAATACGGTGTTGCCCCGGTCGCAGTACGAATCGAGGTCCGATATCCCCAAAGTGCGAATGGTATTTTGTCGGGCCAGTCTCGATAATTATCAGCCATCTTTTTTAGTATGGTGACAATCGTTTTATTAGCCGCTTCTACCGCTCCATTGGTTTGGGGTCGGTAGAGTGAAGACGTATGCCTTTGAATCTTGTACTTGGTCAGCAAGGCTGCTGTTTCGGCTTGAAAATGGGTCCCGTGGTCACTAATGAATTCATGAGGGATCCCATACCGGCATATTATCTTATTTTGAATGAACTTGGCAACATGGCTAGCGTTGAGAATACGATAGGATTCAGCTTCGACCCATTTGGTGAAATAGTTGATTGCTACCAAAATGAAGCAGTGTCCTCCGGTTCCCGAGGGGTTTATCTTTCCAATTATATCGATTCCCCATGTTGAAAATGGCCATGGTGATGTCATGGTGTATAGCAAGGATGGTGGCATATGCTGTACATTGGCAAAAATTTGACAATTATGGCAATGTCTAACATATAGCTGGCAATCAGTTTCCATGCTATTCCAGTAGTAACCGATCCTCATGATTTTCCGGACTAGCATCTGGGCGTTCATGTGTGGACCGCATTCGCCATCATGTACTTCAGCCATAACTTTTTCGGCGTTGGTTTTGTCGACACATCGAAAGAGAGCCCCCTGTGCTGTCTTTTTGTAGAGTTGCCCATCGTCAGTGCGGATAAACTGGGTTGCCAGTCTTCGCAGGGCCTTTTTGGCTCGGCTGTCAGTTCCGGGTGGATATTCCCCGGTTGCTAGGTATGTCACTACAGCTTGATACCACGGCTCAGGATCAGGTATCTCGACTTCTTCGATGTCGTTGATATATGCTGGCTTGGATCGTCTTTCGACACATATCGGCATACTGGTCATATGGTCGGGAATATTTAGTAAAGATGCCAGCTTTGAGAGTGCATCTGCGAATTGATTTTCTTCCCGATGTAGGTATATGTATTCTACCTTGTGGAATTGTTTCTCAAGATCCCTGACTCGTGCCTGGTAGGCCACAAGATTTGCATTTCTGGTTTTCCATTTCTGGAGCGCTTGATTAATGACCAGAGACGAATCGGCGTGTACTCGGAGGTTTGTGACCCCTAAGTCGGCGGCGGCTTGTAGCCCGTGGATACATGCTTCATACTCAGCGGCGTTGTTGGTGACGTCAAAGTCTAGTTTGATTGATACGGGGGTATGTTCCCCTTTTGGTGAGATTAGGAGGATCCCGACTCCAAATCCTCGGAAATTGGATGCTCCGTCAAAGTACAAGTCCCATGCTTCGGTATCAGTGTGGAAAATGTCTTCGTCTGGGAAGGACCAAGTGTCGGTGTGCCCTTCTTCGGTTACGGGACTGTCAGCGAGAAATTCGGCTACTACTCGTCCTTTGATGGCTTTCAGTGGTACGAATTTTAGGTTGAATTCTGCCAACATTAGAGTCCATCTTGATATCCTGCCGTTGAGGATGGGCTTCTCGAAAAGGTATTTGATTGGATCCATTCTGGATAATACTTGTACCTCGTAACTGAGCATGTAATGTCGGAGCTTTTTAGTGGCCCAGACCAAAGCTAAGCATGTCTTTTTGAGCATGGTGTACTTACACTCGTACTCTAAAAACTTCTTGCTGATATAGTATATAGCCCGTTCCTCGGAGTTGACCGTCTGGGCTAGCATAGCCCCCATGGCTGTCTCTGTCGTAGTTAGGTACAGTGACAAAGGCAGACCGTGCTGAGGTGGCATTAGGACCGGTGGTGAGGCCAAAATTTCCTTGATTCTATCGAAGGCTGCTTGACATTTGTCATCCCATAGTAACCGTTCTCCTATTTTCAGCTTCTTGAAGATCGGTTCACATATCATGGTTAGCTTTGAGATGAACCTACTGATGTATTGGACTTTTCCGAGAAACCCTCTTATCTCCTTTTCGGTTTTAGGGGGCTGCATCTTGGTGATGGCCTTGATTTTGGCTGGATCGACCTCTATACCTCGTTGGCTGACGATATGACCTAGTAATTTACCAGATGTTACCCCGAAACTGCATTTCTGAGGGTTTAGCCTCATGTTGTATTTGCGTAATCGGGTGAAGAACTTTCTCAAGGCGGTGATGTGACCGTCCCTGTCTTTAGATTTGACGATCATGTCGTCCACATAGACTTCCACTTCCTTATGCATCATGTCATGCAATAAAGTCGTGGCGGTTCGTTGGTAGGTGGCCCCGGCATTGATGAGACCAAATGGCATAACTGTATAGTAATAAGTACCCCAAGGGGTAATGAAGGTGGTTTTATCCATATCTTCTTCTGCCATTTTTATCTGATTATACCCCGCATACCCGTCCATAAATGACAGAAGAGCATGATTTGTTGTGTTGTCCACTAGTATATCGATGTGTGGCAACGGGAAATCGTCTTTCGGGCTTGCTTTGTTAAGATCCCGAAAGTCTACACAGACACGAACCTTACCATCCTTTTTAGGGACTGGTACTATGTTTGCAACCCAATCTGGATACTCGGAGACTCGTATGAACCCAGCTTTGAATTGTTTGTCGACTTCCTCCTTGACCTTGAGGGACCATTCGGGCCTCATGCGTCGGAGTTTTTGTTTAACCGGCTTGAACCCTTCCTTGATTGGTATATGGTGCTCGGCTATTTTGCGATCAATCCCCGGCATGTCCTTGTAGGACCATGCGAAGACGTCTTTGAATTCTTGAAGGAGAACTATGAATTGTTGTTTCTCCTCGGGATTTAAGGATAGCCCTATCTTAAGCATCTGAGGTTCTAACGTTGTTCCCACGTTGATGGATTCGGTTTCTTCGATTACCGGATTGCGGGATTCCCTTTGCTCTAGTTGCTCGATCAGATGTGGAGGTAAGGATACCTGTTCGTCGGGCTTCTCAATGTCATTGCACATAAAATTTTCGAAATAGTTTTGAAAATGAGACAAGTCGTAAGCAGAACGGTTGTTATTATTGATCATAAATTGGGAAAAGAGCTCGAAAAGAGCTGCCATCTGATCACTGGTCAGTGGCGGGATAGGTAGGGTGCCCGGGACAGACCCCGAGACACCAGGAATGGCTAAAGGGAGCGGGGGAGTTACAGGATTGACCCTAGCACCAGACTCACTAGACTCAATCTTAGACTCTGACTGGGACTCCGACTCAGACTCGGACTCAGATTCTGGCATCTCTCCTTCTCCTGTGATTAGCTTGTAAGTTCTTCCTTGACTGTCGGTCCATTTGACAGTTTTCCTCCAAGCTCTGGTTCCGGACCCGACTTCCGAGATTAGCTTAGATGGGTCAAAGGTGCGACTGCGGAGAATGAGGCAGACTAGCTCTTCCTTTGGTGTTGGAATCGCGAGTTCTTCTCCAAAAAGTAACCCTAGCGCGAGCTCGGCATTCTTAGCATCCTCGGATTAGATGAGAGCGAAGATGTCGTCCAGTATGTAGTTGCAGTCCTGGGCCAAGTGGGTCCCAGGGCGTATGGTGGCAGGTCGATATAGGCCAGTTTGGACAGTCTCGACTACTGGAGTGACAAAGATAACTTTACCGGTTTTAGTTTGGCCCATGTTTTCCGGGGTTAGGGTGTAACCCAAGCCTGTTTGGGTCCTCCCATTGTTCAGAACTTCGAGAATTTTTTCTGCAGGGAGATCGGGCCTTGATGTAACCCCAGGTAGAAAGCCCAGATTTTGTAGCATCCGGTCAAGGGGGACGGTGAAATAGGGGCGGAAGAGATGATCTTCTTCGATGGCTCCTATGAAGTCGAACCCCCATAGATCGGTGCGGCCCGAGGTGTTGCAATTAGCCACGGTCATAGGTGTGGCTTCTAGAGTGATGACGGAGTCATGCAACGGTAGCTTGATTTTCCGATGCAAAGTGGAGGATACAGCCCTGGTTGCATGGATCCAAGGTCTTCCTAAAAGAAGGTTGAAGGAAGAAGTCACGTCGATCACTTGGAATTCCAGCTCCTTCTCTATCGGGCCTGTTATGATAGTGAGTTTTGTGGCTCCGGCTACTGACTTTGGACTTCCGTTAAAAGCCTGAATGGTTTGAGCTGTTGGAATGTAGTCGGCCTCGGTGATGCCGAGGGCTTTGGCGGTCCTCAAGGGGAGGACGTTGACTGCCGACCCGTCGTCAATTAGGATCATGGGTAAGTACTTTCCACGGCAGATAACCGTGATGTAGAGGGCCATGTTGTGGGATGGCCCAAATGGTGGTAGTTCGGCATTGGAGAAGGTAATCAGTGGGCCTTCCTCTATGGATCTTCCTTTTAGGTGAGGTAGGACTGTGGCTACCATTTCAGCCGGAGTAGCCATGGAGTCGATTTTGACTTGATCGAGGGCTTTAGTGAGTGCCTCTCGATGTTCCTGAGAGCTAACTAGGAGTTGCCATATAGAGAGGTCAACTCGAGTTTTGCCTAGCTGCTTTACAAGAGCCTTTTCAGCAGTCGGCTCTTCTGGGGCGGGTTCCACCTTAAGTGGTTCAGCAATGATAAGGGCTTGACTAGTGGCTAAGGCCTTGGACTTAACCTTCTGAATCTCCTCAGGCGTGATGGGGACGGCTTCCCCTTTGGTGAGGTAGACATCGTCTTCGTCGTCGCACCAGATCTCGTTTATTTGTGGGATAAATGGAGAAATGAGGTGTGAGCAATCCATTACTTCTCCGGAGAAGATGGCGTGAGTGGCCAACGGGTTGTCCTTGTTGTTGGGCTTACCCCCGGGTAAAGGGATTTTCCCGCTTTCAATGAGGTCTTGGATAAGGTGCTTTAGTTTCCAACATTTCTCGGTATCGTGCCCCTTACCACGATGATAGTGACAGTAGGCCTGGAGGTTGTAGGCCTTAGAGCGACGTTCGACCGGGATATCGGGTGTTGGGCCTATCAGGGTGATCAGGCCTTTTGATGATAGCCTCTGAACGGCGTTTTCATAGGTAGTGCCTATGTCAGTGAATACCCGGGGAGTGGTAGTTTTCTGGGATGAGGTATCGAGTGCATTTACCTCATCGAAAATGCTACGAGTAGCGGCAGTAGTAGTGGGCTTGTTTGTTGATGAGCTAGCCCCTTGGTATCCCTTGGTGGAGGCCTTAGTGAGGCTTTCCAACCTTAAATCATCCTCGATTCTCGTTCCCATTTCAGTTAGGACCGCGAAGCTAGGTATGATGGCGTACCGGAGGTGGACCCGGTAAGCTGGAAGTAGGTTCTTGACGAAGGCTTCAACCAGCACTTTTTCACTGGGCTTATCGACCATTTTGACGCTTTCAACCCTCCAGCGTTGAAGGTATTTTGTGAATCCTTCCTTAGGTTCCTGGGCCATTACCTCCAGGGTGCGCATAGTGGTCTGGATTTCCGTATTGTCGGCGTAATTCCGAGCGAATTCCGTTGCCACGTCATCCCAAGTTTTGTATTTCTTGGTAGGGCTGTGCAACCGGGCCGACCCGGTCCGACCCGGACCGGACCCGGTTGGACCCGGATCCGGAATCGTCAATTTTTTTGACCCTGGACCCGGACCGGAAACCAAAATATTGACCCTGGTCCGGCCCGGAAAAATACCGGGTCCGACCCGGACCGGACCGGTTGGCCCGGTTGGCCCGGAATTTTCAATTTTTTTTGGAATTCCGGTCCAAAATTCCGGACCGGTTGGACCGGTTGGCCCGGAATTTTTAAGAAATAAGCATAATTCCGGGTTTTTCGGTCCAAACCGGTCCGGACCGGAAAAAACCGGGTCAGGACCGGACCGGACCGGAACCCGAAATCGCCCAAAATGATGGCCCGGAGACCGGACCGGAATTTTTTATTCCGGATCCGGTCCAGTAGATTCCGGTCCGGTCCGGTCCATTTTTCCGGTCCGACCCGGATTTTGCACACCCCTATTTCTTGGGATCGAGCCGGTAGTACCAGGCTCTTGGGTGCTTCTCGAGGGAAGAAGCGAATAGGTGTTTGAACATGTTGGACTTAACCCCTTTAAGGGCCATCAACTCTTTGAAAGCCCGGATGTGGTGGACCGGGTCTTCAGTACCCTCGAACATTGGCAGACCCGTCAGATTGAGATTGGCGGGTAGTTCATCGGTAAGTGGGGTGTAGATCCTAGCATTCTCCGTATGGATGGAGCTTTGGGTTGTCAGATGGACCTGTTCTTGCAGTTTGAGGACTGCACTGGCCAATGCGGCTAGAGATCCGTCATCTTCGATCGAAGCGTTGGGGGTTCCCTGTTCTACGGCACTAACCCGAGTAATGATGGCGATCTGGTCTTCCCGCATTTTCCTCAATTGGTCTTGGATTTGGGCCAACGAGGTGGTCAATTCATCTATGGCTTTTTGCGTCATGGCTCGAGTGTGGGGTGACCTGTCTGTAAGGGCACCGCGTAATCAGTAACTGACCCAGATCTTAGAATCAAACGTACATCCCGAGCGAGGAAAAGACTAGACTAGAAAAAGACCGGAGACTGACTTCTAAATGGATGACGCGTGAGTGGTGCGCCTTCCTTAGGATTCGGCAGAGTGGGCCTAGTCCTGTTCGAAGGAAAGTCTACGTGAGAAATCCCCAGACTTTAGACTCGAGTGTGTAAATGGGCTTTCCTTTGTAGGTGTTGGTCCTACGAAGGTGGGCCGTGCCTTGACAAGTAAGGCGGACTAGGACGGGGTGGAAACCCGTGATATAAGATCGACGGAGTTTCGACGCTATAGACTCTTACAACCTATGACAAGACCCGACACTGCTAAATATGGGAAGTCCTAAGAAGAAGAGGGTTTTGGAAAGTGAATTTGGATTTGAAAACCGAGCAAAAGTCGGATTGGAAGACCCGATTTTTTTGAAAACCGGGAAAAGGGTTATCGGGCCGAGATTTCGGGCTTTTTTTTTTTGAAAAGGTTTGGACAGCATACCGGCTAGAAAATAGGCTATTTTGAGTCAAAAATCATAAGTCCTAAATTCGGCAGCTTTCCGGGTTTTGAAAAAGTAGATGGGTTTGAAAAGATGTAAGTTTTTGAAAAAAGACTGTTTTTGAAAGAGACCAAAGAAGATCAGGTAGCATGTAGTCATAGAAACGGTATAACGACGCCATGTATGCTCCTAGTCTAAGTCTCGGTCGGTCAAATAGGGTCTATACCAACAACGATCGCATTCTCGCAAATCAGGACGGACTTCCTAAGCCGAGTTGGTCTTAGAACCTGCCGTAAAACCCATCCGAGTTCCGCGATTGAAGTCTTTAGTGCATCCAAGTGGGAATGCACCGTGGTATAGTGGGACGTCGGTCACAAGTAACCGGCCCGGGATAGAACAGGGTTATGCATGAACCATTGAACTAAAACGTGTACATTACTAATCGAACGATTTCTTTTCGAGTCTCACCCTGAGGATGCCGATGGTAAGTGACACATCAGTTAATCCCCAGCGGAGTCGCCAAATTGTGGACATGACATAGGTCCACCCCGACGCGGCGAAGCGCGGGTTTTGGGGAGGCGATAGAATTTCCATATGAGATGGATCGAATTGAATTTTAAATCGAAGTAGGAGTCGCCACCGAATTTTATGGTTATTCGGAACCATTCGAACCCACTCTATGTCGTAGTGGGCCATACTTAAAGCCTGGCCCATTTCCGATGTCAGAGTTTATTGGGTTCGTCCCTTTGCATTACGATACCGATGCCGACTGAAGCGGTTAATCGTATATTGAATGACTCTCGTTGCCAATGGATTCGGACATCCGGAAACCATGGTTCTGAGTAAGGGGTGAGGGTACGTGTTGGGAAGTTCAGCGAGAACACCCAACCCCGCCCGCACTTAGCGGCCTTTACTAAGATATCGTTCGGTTTTGTGTACACGCGTTAGTTCGACGATTGAAATGATATGCAGAGATTATTTTCTTAAGACATGTGAGGAAAAATAAATAAATGGGTTGCTAAGTCGTTTAATGCATGTTAAACTAATAACGTCAAAGTTATTTTAGCATGTGAGTCCGTTTTAGTCTAATAAAACGATAAAAAGAATATGAGAGAATAAATTGCTGCAAACACGAGAAAACGGGTTAGTAACGATTGAAATAATAATATAGGAAAGAAATATGAAATCGAGAAAATAAATATTAATCGAAATCTGAAAAATATAGTTTAAAACGTTGTTTTGTATTAAAAAACGATGTTCGAGAAAAAATAAAAAAATGAAAAAAGACGTGTTTGGGCCGTGAGTCGCGCGACTCGCCCGAGACTCATGCGGGTCGCGTGGCGGCCTGATTTCGACAACGGTTTTCGGAAAATTTTGACTAAATCGCGTACGAATATCGCATAACTCGTACTCGACTTAATATTCTCGATATTCGTTATATTCGATAGTTGATTATCAAATATTTAGAATAGTTTTGGAAAAGATGTAAATTTAGAAATCGTTTCGAAAAATAATAAAAATAAACGAACGAAAAACTAAAAAAAATAGAACCGGATCACAGACTCGTGCGCGAGTCGCCTGGACCAGGCGCGACTCGCGTAGGGGTCTGATTTTTTATTTTTTTGTTCGAAAATCGTTAACTTTATAAATCGCGTACAAATATGGATTAATTTATACTCGGTTTATATTTTCGATATTCGTCGTATTCGATATTCGATTATGAAATCGATATCGAATATTCAGAATGACTTTAGAAAAGGTTTTGAAAAAGTTTGTTTTTGAACGAAAAATAAGAAGAAGGAATTTTGAACGAAAAGTTGTAAAAAAGGATTTTGAACAAAAATAAAATGAAATCGTCGAAATCTTAATATAATTCTTTTCGATACGATATTCGATTATATAAAATCGGTATCATATTTTAAGAATATAGGAAAATAGTTTTTAGTAGTATCGATATTAGAAAAATATATGCGATGAACGACCCATATTAAAATATGAAACGACCGACGAAAATAATAAAAAAGAAAGAAGAAAAACGTGAGAAAGAGGGAGAAAGAAAGAAGAATCGGGTTTGATTTACACCCTCAACCTACATGCTTTGTTTTCTCGGGATAAGGCTCGTCGGAAAGTGGCTTAGACTTAGGAGCGTCGAGATGATAAGGATGAGTTTAGGGTGTCGGTTTGGGTGGTTGGACGTCGGGTTTGGACGTGCGGTCTAGACTCCGAGGCTTCGGGAAAAGTGTCGGGATTTGCTAACTATCGGATTGGTGTATGAACTGTGTTATAAAGCTTCTTTTTCGGTATGATGGGTGTGTGGAAACCGTGTATGTTGGCTGGAAAAATGATGTAATTGATGCCTCTTTTGTGTTGGACGGGAGGTCCTATTTATAGGGAGTTTCCGACCTTGGTTTAGGAGAGTTTGAATACCGCTTAGGATAGGAAACGTAGGAGTTTGAGGAGCATGGGAATTCCGTTTACTTGGCCAAGAAGAGAGGAATTTCGGCTGATTTGTGCTGTTTTGGCCGAGTGTTTTACACTCGGTCGGGTACTTGAATCGGTTTTTGAATAGGATTCCTGTTCGAGCTAGAATTACCGCTTGAGTAAGAAGCTGAGGAGAACGAGGATTCCGTTTTCTTGTGAGGGAAGAAAAAGAGGAAAACCGGCTGGTTTGAGGGTGTATTGGCCGAGTATTTGGTACTCGGTCAATGTCTGAATCGGTTTCCGGATAGAATTCCTACTTGAGATCGAATTCTACCTTAAACGGAATTGTTTATTATTTTTTGTATGGCTGATTTTTGTGGAGTTAGGGTCCGAACTGGACACGTGAATTATCACGGTCGGTCCGCAAGTCTCGGGAAATATCTTTGACCGGGTTTTGACTCGGTCGCTAAAAGACGGTTTTACCCCTGGTGACGGTTTCGACCCAAATTAGTGTCATTTGACTCGAAACGACCCACTGGGCCTGGATTTGAGGTTGGTTTTGTGAGATTTGTACTCCTCAAAATGTCTAAACCAAATGTCCATAATTACAAGCCCATATCCGAGTCTATCAAAGCACGTTTACGTCCTATCATCATCGGGTGTTTGGCGGGAACTACTATAGACACCTGGCGATCAAAATGTGGGTGTCTACATGAGTCAATACTCTTTTTTCCGTATATTGGTCCATCATATGAACCTCCTTATATAGGAGATGAGAAGGTAGAATTAGGTTATTTCCATAACTCTAATTACCATAATTAGAATTAGTATAACTCTAATTACCATAACCCGACAACGCAGTTGGGTCCGTATTACTACTGACCCGATATATTTAATATATCAATATATATATATATTAATAATATCCTGTACACATTGTGTGTGACCCAATGGGCCAACTTAAGACTACCAGACACGTAACTCATTTACATGTCAACCCGACATCGACCTCTGTAGACACCCGCATTTTGCCTGCTAGTGTCTATAGCAGTTCCCGACAAACACCCGATGATGATCGGACGCAAACGTGACTTGGTATACTCGGATTTGGACCCGAAATCAATAATATCTGACATGGACTTTTAAGCGGAGTGCAAATCTCTCAAAACCAACCTCAAATTCAGGCCCAGTGGGTCGTTCCGAGCAAAATAAGACTAATTTGGGCCAAAACCGACACCAAAAATGAAACCCGTCTTTTGGCGACCGGGTCAAAGCCCGGTCAAAGACGAAACCGTCTCATAAATCAGCCAAGTTCAGCTGGCGCACAAATCTAAATTCAAAAAATCAATCAAAACAACAAAATCAATTCTTTCCTATTTTGTCTCGATTTGCTTGACCCACTCGATCGAGTGGATTGACCCACTCGGTCGAGTGGAGCGTCATTTTCCGGATCAGGCCCATTTTCTAGGGCACTCGACCGAGTGTACTAGGGCCACTCGATCGAGTGACCCTAGGTCGTGGGGTAAACTCTATAAATACCCCACGACCCCCACACTTTTGACACAAGTTTTTCCTAAGGTTTTAACCTACATTTACCCTACATTTTCAGCCATACTCTCTACACTACAAGTCTTAGAAACCCTAAGCACTACACACACAAAACCGAGTCCCTTGTCCCTCGAAAAACCAACAAACACACACACATATACACATACACACCATAACTTGCATACATCCTCGATACTCCGACGTCCCGTCATTATTCGCGAGTCCATTTCCGAGGTTCCTACTAAGCATGTATGTTGAGGGTGTCCTAAACCCCATTTCGATCCTTGTTACTCTTTTATTTACGTTTTTCAATCGTTTATATTATATCTATACTAGTATTATAATTCTAACTTCTAACATAATACTAACATTTTAATTTTTCGTATACTAATTTTGTACATTCTCGTTACTAACATTATTATACCGCGTATATATAAACTAGTATCAAAATCCGGTTCTAAATCCGTTTGACTACGATGTTTGCCTAAAGTCCGTCTAATCCTTTTACGAGCAACGACGGAGGTGGAGCCCTTTCGAGGAGCCCCGCCCCAATGTGCTCAAGGGCGTGACGTGACCGCAATCGGTCGTAGTTGAACGAATTTAGTTCCATTTTTATAATTAGTGGGGAACCCGTTGACACGAAAACCGACATCTCGTAACCCGAAAGGGTTAGTTTCGATGTCGTGACGTAGAGGGATGCATTCCGTTACTAATTCAAATTTTTTAATATAAACGTTTTCATAAAATCCCGACAACGGTATTATGATCGTATATATACACGATTATAGTACCGGAGGTCAAGTTAAATTCAAATCGTGCGATATTTGCATTTAATTTGACCAACCGTCGATTTTAAACCCAAAAGCAAAACGAGTTGACACTCGTACAGGGGCTACTCGACCGAGTACGTAGGCTACTCGATCGAGTAGCGTCCATAAATCTGGGCAGACCCCTTTTCGAGGACACACTCGACCGAGTCAGACCATGACTCGATCGAGTGGGTCCTGTAACCCAGAAAACTGAGAGTTTAAATGCAACATTTAAGCCTCGTCTTTTTACGACTTTTAGTCGACACGTGTAAAGCCAATCACGTGAATCCATTTTTCAAAACTCACGCTTATCACGACACTTTAACGACTTTGATCGATTTTTTGACGTGATAGGTCGGGACAAGGCATCGAGGCATAGGATCGGGCTAGCATCACGCTTAGGTCCTATGTCTCCGTCCTTCGTTTAATACACAACGCAATGTGTATTTAATCGGGGTTCATCCATTCGCACGATTCACGGTCTAGTTTGTATACGGGTCCGTACCTAACTTTTTGTTATTTATTATCCCGTTTCCATATCGCTTATAATTTTTGTATTGGCCGGGTTGTATTTCCGCCCGTGTAACTTGTACGTTATTTATTTTTTGAGTTTTATTTATTTACTTGCTTATCGCTTTATAAATGAACCTCGCATGTTAAATCACTCCGACCATAATTAAGATGCATTAAATGACGTAGTTAACCAACAATTCGCATGCTTAGCCCGAAAACGCTGTTTGGATATCATTTAAATCATTTTACTAACGCGCGCACACGAACACGAACGATGTCTTAGTAGAGGCCGCCATGTGCAGGCGGGGTTGGGTGTCCTTAGTGGGCTTCCCAACACGTACCCTCACCCCTTACTCAGAACCTTTGGTTTCCGGATGTCCGAAACCATTGGCGTACGAGAGTCATTCTATATACGAAAGCCGGTTTAAACGGTATCGATATTGCAATGCAAAGGGAAGAGCCCAATAAACTCTGAAATCGAAGTGGGCTTACTTTGCGTATAGCCCATGACGACATAGAGTGGGCTCGTATGGTTCCGAATAACCACAAAGTTCGGTGGCGACTCCATTTTGACTTAAATTTCGAACCCGAGAACAATCTCACCACGAGATTCATTCGCCTACCCAAACCCGCGCGTGGCCGCGTCGGGGTGGACGTACGTCATGTCCACAATTTGGCGACTCCGCTGGGGATACCTGATGTACCACATGTCATCGGGGTTCCTAGGGTGAGACTCGAAGAGAAATCGTTCGTATATTAGTGTGCGCGCATTAGTTTAATGATTCATGCATAACCCAATTTTGCCCGGGCCGGTTACTTGTGACCGACGTCCCACTATACCATGGTGCATTCCTACATGGGTGCACTAAAGACTTCGATGGCAGAACTCGCCGGGATTTTACGGCAGGTCCTAAGCCCAAATCGGCTAGGGAGTTCGTCCCGTTTCGCGAGAATGCTATCGTTGTTGGTATAGACCCTACTTTGACTGACCGAGACTTAGTGTAAAGCATACATAAGCGTCGTTATAATGCTTGTTTGACTACGTGCTACTTGGTTTCCGTGTCATTTTTCAAAAAACCATCATTTCAAAAAATGCATCTTTCCAAAAACACCAAATTTTGAAAAAATCCCGAAATACTGTCCGTTTCGGGACTCGTCTTCTCAAAATATCCAACTTTCAAAAATTCGGAATGCCGCCGAAATTTAGGGTCGATGATTTGACTCAAAATATCCTTTTTCTCTAGTCGGCATGCTGCCCATTTTAATTCGTGAATTTCCAACGCCATTCCGATTTTCTGAATTTTCAAAATTCTAATCTTGGTTTTCGAGATCCCGTTTTCAATTTCCGAACTTTTGAAAACTCGCTCATTTTATCTTCAAAAATTCAAGCATTCAACCTTCCTAATAAACCTTCCTTATTATAGGACCTACCGTCTAGCCGTGTGTCGGGTATTTGCATAGTTTGTTGAAGGTCTATAGCGTCGAAACTCCGTTGATCCTATATCACGAGTTTCCCCCCTTTCCCGAGTCCGCCTTATCTGTCAAGGCACGACCAACCCGCGTAGGGCATACCCCTACAAAGGAAAGTCCGTCTATACACTCGAGTCAAAAGTCTGGGGAAAAGTCTCACGTGGACCTTCCTTCGAACGGGATTAGGCCCACAAAGCCAAAATCCTAAGGAAGCTATACCACCCATCGAGTCATCCGTCTAGATGTCTTTCTCGAGTCTTTAGTCTTCCTTTTTAGTGTCGCTCGGGGTGTACTTTTCCTTTCTTTTTCCAAGATCTGGGTTCAGCTTCTGATTACGCGGTGTTCTTACAGACAGGCCGCCGGCAACTAGACACGCTCGAAGGATGGCTACTTTGAACAGCCTGCAAACCTCTCTGGACGCCATGGTCGCGAAGCAGACCGACATCGAAGCCCAACTGACTGAAATGAGGGTTGGCCAAGTGGCCATTGTTGCCCGCCTAGCTACAGTGGAGCAAAGGGCTCCTAATGTCGAGGCTACTGAGCCTCTAGCTGAACTAGTCAGCGCGGTGCGCCGGCTAGAAGAACAAGTCCATTTGGCTGGGAGTAACAACATCCATCGGGAGAATAGTCGAGAGTACAACCCGCTGAGTGACAAGCTGCCCGCGAACCTGAACCTCACAGGTTTGCCCATGTTTGAGGGAACTGAAGACCCGTTACTACATGTGCGGGCCTTCAAGGAATTCATGGCCATCAAGGGAGTGGATTCGTCCATGTTCAAGAACCTCTTTGCTACATCTCTTGAGAAGCAACCATGGGCCTGGTACTACAGGCTAGACCCGAAAAAATACCCTACATGGGATGATGTGGCCACCGAGTTCGCTCGGAATTATGCTGACAACACCGAGATCCAAACCACAATGCGATCTCTGGAGGTTATGGCCCAAGAGCCGAAGGAAGGTTTTACTAAATACCTTCAACGCTGGAGGGCCGAGAGCGTGAAACTGGTCGATAAGCCCAATGAGAAGACTTTGGTGGAGGCTTTTGTCAAGAACCTCCTCCCTTCCTACCGGGTTCACCTCCGGTACGCTGTCATACCCAATTTCACCACCCTTACTGAAATGGGTATGAGGATCGAAGACGATCTGAGACTAGAAGGCCTCACTAAGGCCGCTAGCAAAGGATACCAAGGGGCTTCTTCCTCTGCCACTAAGCCCCAAGCTGCAACTCGCAGCATTTTTGACGCGGTTAATCTACTAGATGCCCCGTCCAAGAAGAACACCCCACCCCGAGTTTTCACTGATATAGGTACCACCTATACTTATGCCTTACAAAGGCTGTCCTCCAAAGGCCTAATCCAACCGATAGGCCCAACTCCTGAAGTTCCGGTCGAGCGACGTTCCAAGAACTACAATGCTCACGCCTATTGCCAATACCACCGAGGCAATGGGCATGATACCGAAAAGTGTTGGAAGCTGAAACACTTGATCCAGGACCTGATTGAAAGCGGAAAAATCCCGCTACCCGGAGATAAGCCAAGCAACAAGGAGAACCCTTTCAGCTCCCATGCCATCTTTGCCGGGGAGGTGATTGATTGCTCTCACCTTATTTCTCCATTTATCCCGCAAGTGAACGGGATCTGGTTTGACGACGAGGATGATGTCTACCTCGCTAAAGGGGAAACCGTTCCCATCACCCCTGAACAGATTCGCGAGGTCAAAACTCGAGTCCTAGCCAGCAACAACCTTGGTCGTCCCTATCTAGCCACAAGCACTAGGGACATCCCCATCCCGGCAACCGTCACCGATCCACTCGGGATGGAAGTCGCCCCTGAGGAGCCGACCGCTGAAACGGCTATTATGAAGCAACTGAAGAAGACCCGAGTTGACCTCACTATATGGCAACTCTTGGTTAGCTCACAAGAGCATCGAGAAGCACTTACAAAGGCTCTCGATCAAGTCAAGATCGACTCTTTGGCTACCCCTGCTGAAATGGTGGCCACGGTCCTACCCCACCTAAAGGGTAAGGCCAAGGAAGGAGGCCCAATGATCACCTTTTCTGAAGCCGACTTGCCGCCATTTGGGGCCTCCCACAACCTGGCCCTCTACATCACGGTGATTTGCCGAGGAAAATACCTCCCGATGACCCTAGTCGATGACGGGTCAGCCGTGAACGTCCTTCCCTTAAGAACCGCCAAAGCCCTCGGGATCACCGAGGCGGATTACGTCCCGACGGCTCAAACCATCCAAGCCTTTGATGGGAGCCCGAAGACGGTATCTGGGGCCGTAAAGCTGACCATCATAACGGGCCCGATAGAAAAAGAGCTTGAATTCCAGGTGATCGATGTCACCTCATCCTTCAACTTGCTCCTAGGAAGGCCGTGGATCCACGCGGTCAAAGCTGTGTCCTCCACTCTCCACCGAAAGATCAAAATGCCTCTGCTCAACGATGTTATTACCTTAGAGGCAACCCCAATGACCGTAGCTAGTTTTAATGCCACGGGCCGCACGGACCTCTGGGGGTTCGACTTTGTGGGGATGATCGAGGAAGAGTACCTTTTTAGGCCTTACTTCACCACGAGCATTGACGATGCTCCAGAACCTAGGGTACCTTCCAGGGGCTACCTCTCGACCCGACCTTCCAGCTGGGAAGATCATCGAGGTCCTTAAGGACGAAGACTCCCACTTCGGCCTTGGCTATGCCGTCACTCCGGGCAACGTTGTCCGAGCAGGAATCGAAAAGGCCTGCAACATCATGAAGGGTATCCACTTGAGCCCTTATAGCCCACGGTTGTCTGACTACTTTGTCACACCCGTATTTGGGGCTATCCAGGTTGGACTATACCAACCCAATGCTACGCACCTCGGGACCCACTTGGCCGGGGACTGCACCTACATCCTGGATGATGTGTTCGCCCTCATCCAGTCCGATGAAGCTAACGATGCTGAGCCCGCGCTGGGGCTGCTCTTCGGGGAAGACACCATAGCCCCGACCCTCAAAGAAGACCTGGTCAACCTGATTCTTCGCAGCAACAGGTTTGACCCGACCAAGCTGATCTCGGATGTTGGCTCCGAGACGGGAAACAAGGCTTGGAGGAAGACTGTCAAGTGGACTGACAGTCAAGGAAAGATTTACAAGCTGGTCACCGGAGAGGGAGACATGCCTGAGTCTGAGTCTGAGTCTGAGTCGGAGTCTGAGTCAGAGTCTGAGGTCGAGTCCAAGAAAGTCGGTGCTAGAGTCACTCCTGTAACCCCTCTCCCTTCTGTCATTCCTGCTGTTGGCACTTCGGGGTCTGTCCCGAGTGCCTTACCAATTCCGCCACTGACCAATGATCAGATGGCTGCTCTCTTTGAGCTGTTTTCCAAATTTTCAATCAATAATAACAACCGTTCTGCTTACGACTTGTCTCTTTTAAATTCTGCTTTCAAAAACGCTTTATGCTATGACATTGAGAAATCCGACGAACAGGTACCCTTACCTTCGCATCTGATTGAGCAACTAGAGCAAAGGGAATCCCGGAATCCGGTAATCGAAGAGACCGAGTCCATAAACGTGGGAACAACCTTAGAGCCTCAGATACTTAAGATAGGGTTATCTTTAGATCCCGAGGAGAAACAACAGTTTATAAACCTCCTCCAAGAATTCAAGGATGTCTTCGCATGGTCCTACAAGGACATGCCGGGGATAGACCGGGAAATAGCTGAGCACCGCATACCTATCAAAGACGGGTGCAAACCGGTCAAGCAGAAGCTTCGTCGAATGAGGCCCGAGTGGTCTCTCAAAGTAAAAGAAGAAGTCGACAAACAGTTCAAAGCCGGCTTCATACAAGTGTCCAAGTATTCGGACTGGGTTGCAAACATCGTGCCGGTTCCTAAAAAGGACGGTAAGGTGCGGGTGTGCGTAGATTTTCGGGATCTTAACAAAGCAAGCCCGAAGGATGATTTTCCGTTACCACACATCGATATACTGGTGGATAACACGGCCGATCATGCCCTTCTGTCATTCATGGACGGGTATGCCGGATATAATCAAATCAAGATGGCGGAAGAAGATATGAGTAAGACTACCTTCACTACACCTTGGGGTACTTACTGCTACACCGTCATGCCATTTGGTCTCATTAATGCCGGGGCCACGTACCAAAGGACCGCTACCACTTTACTACACGACATGATGCATAAAGAGGTAGAGGTTTATGTGGACGACATGATCGTCAAATCCAAAGAACGGGACGGTCACATCACCGCCCTAAGGAAATTTTTCACCCGATTGCGCAAATACAACATGAGGCTAAACCCTCAAAAGTGCAGTTTCGGGGTAACGTCAGGCAAATTACTGGGTCACATCGTTAGCCAACGAGGTATCGAGGTCGACCCAGCTAAAATCAAAGCCATTACCGAGATGCAAGCCCCTAAAACCGAAAAAGAAATAAGGGGATTTCTCGGGAAAGTCCAGTATATTAGTCGATTCATTTCCAAACTAACCATGGTATGTGAACCAATTTTCAAGAAACTGAAAATAGGGGAACGAATACTATGGGACGACAAGTGTCAAGCTGCTTTCGACAAAATCAAGGAAATTCTGTCTGCTCCGCCAGTCTTAATGCCGCCTCAGCCCGGTTTGCCTCTGTCGTTATACCTAACAACGACCGAGACAGCCATGGGGGCTATGCTGGCTCAGATGGTCGACTCCGAAGAATGAGCCATTTATTACATCAGCAAGAAGTTTTTAGAGTATGAGTGCAAATATACCATGCTCGAAAAGACGGGTTTGGCTCTAGTCTGGGCCACTAAGAAGCTCCGACACTATATGCTCAGCTACGAGGTCCATGTTTTATCCAAGATGGACCCGATCAAATACCTCTTCGAAAAGCCCATTCTCAATGGCCGAATTTCTAGATGGACTCTAATGTTAGCAGAGTTCGACCTAAAATTTGTGCCATTAAAGGCCATTAAGGGACGGGCAGTAGCTGAATTCCTCGCTGATAGCCCGGTAACCGAAGAAGGACACACTGACACCTGGTCCTTCACAGACGAAGATATTTTCCATACCGATGCCGAAACATGGGATTTATACTTCGATGGAGCGTCCAATTTTCGAGGGTTCGGAGTCGGGATCCTTCTAATTTCACCAAGAGGGGAGCATACTCCCGTCTCCATCAAACTGGACTTTGATGTTACCAATAATTCAGCAGAGTACGAAGCATGCATTTATGGGCTACAAGCCGCCGCCAACCTGGGGATCACAAATCTCCGGGTACACGGCGACTCATCCTTGGTCATTAACCAAGCACTCCAAAAATGGAAGACTCGGAATGCTAATCTCGTGGCTTACCAGGCACGAGTAAGGGATCTCGAGAAACAATTCCAAAAGGTGGAGTATATATACCTACCCCGGGAAGAAAATCAGTTCGCAGATGCACTCTCAAAATTGGCATCTTTGCTGAATATTCCCGACCACGTGACCAGTATGCCAATTTGCGTCGAAAGACGGTCCGAGCCGGCATACGTTCATAACATTGAAGACATCGAGATCACTGATCCCGAACCTTGGTATCAGGCTGTATTAAAATACCTAACGAATGGAGAATACCCTCCCGGGACTGAGGGTCGAGCCAAGAAAGCCTTACGGAGGCTAGCCACTCAGTTCATCCGTACTGATGACGGGAAACTGTACAAAAAGACGGCACAGGGGGCTCTTCTCCTTTGTGTTGATAAATACAAGGCCAAGAAAGTAATGGCCGAAGTACATGATGGTGAAAACGGCCCACACATGAATGCTCACATGTTGGTCCGAAAAATCATGAGGCTCGGGTATTACTGGAATACCATGAAAGCCGACTGCCAATTTTATGTCAAACATTGCCATAACTGTCAAATCTTTGGCAATGTGCAACATATGCCGTCATCTCTGCTTTATACCGTGACGTCGCCTTGGCCGTTCTCGACATGGGGTATCGACATAATCGGGAAGGTAAATCCCTCCGGTACTGGCGGACATTGTTTCATTTTAGTAGCCCGAGAAACCCAAGCGGATTGGCAAGGGTTGGGAATAGTCCATGTAGGACGAGTGAACCATCTATGCAACCAGGTGTCGCACATAGCGTCTGTCAGTTGGAGCGTGACGCTAATAATGGCTTCAGTCTCAGGAATGCGCTGAGACGAACCGAACTGCCTCAGAATGCGGTCCGGGTAAATGTGAACTGTCCAATCAAGAGACAGGATCAGCAAATAGCGGGCTTGGTCCCTCTTGGCCAGTCCCGTCAGTTTAGAAAGGAACCACCAAGCGACCGTCCACCTGATTAAAGGGCCGCCGTGGAACACCAATTCCTCATCCCAGTAAGCTCGATTTATATGGTGACTCGAGCTTATCCGGCGCCCTCTTGAACTGATTTGGCTGCTGCGGTAGTTGGAAACGCTCGGAGGAGGCTCTATGATTGACAGGCGTTCCGACAACCAAACCTGAAAAAATATATACAAGATTCGTAAGCAACGGAATGGTCCGCTACAGCCCACTTGATCGAGTGCACCATCAGACTCGATCGAGTAAGGCTCTCTAAAGGCAAGCAGAATCTCGTTAAGAGTTCTACTCGATCGAGTAAAGCATCTCACTCGATTGATTAAGCCCTCCACAGGTGGGCAGAAGCACTTTGAAGGCGTCACTCGGTCGAGTGACAGGTCCACTCGATCGAGTGACTTACGGACCTCAGGAAATCGCGCGAAACACAAAAAAAAATCGAAATCGCGAGACATATACCTGCAGAATAAGGGTACTCCCCGTCAGTTGCCGGGTTGGGTCAAGTCGTCTAGCATCCAGACCTATAATGATTTCTCTAGTGGCTAGCCAAGCAGGGCTATGACCAGTCTCCATCTGGTCAACCACTCCGATCAGCCTAATTTGACCCACGCATGAATCAACATCCATCATCCCCTCAAAAACGTAGCGGTGCAGCATGCAGAAGGCGAAAGCCCTACGCCTATGAGAAGGGGTAGCCCTTACATCTTGACTGTTCATAAACTTGTCAGCCAAGTCGAAGAGGGAAACAGTATTTCCCCGCACCATTCGATCTGTCTCAGCATGAGACAGACCCAGGAAATCCCTCAACCTCCTCCTCGGGTCCGGGTAGAACGGAGGAATAGCAGGACGAGTGATAGGGCTCCAACCCCCAATGGCTGCGATCTCCTCGGGAAGAGGGCATATCTCTCCCCGCGGGAACGCGAAGACGTGATGGGTAGTATCCCAAAACGACAGGCAGGCGTCTAAGAAATGTGAATCAGTTACTAGACGCCGAAGAGGAAAAAGGCTGACAATCCCCATTTGGGTCACCTGAATTTTGTCCTCGTCCCGAAAGTGCTGGGACCAGGCAAAAAGCATCGAAGTAAGATGTTCGATACCCATGGCAGGAATTTGAACCTTCTCGAAAGACTAAGAGATTTTGAAGAGAAGAAGGAGTTTTGATTTGAGATGCAGTAAACTGAAGCAGGGAGACCTATATTTATAATAGGAAACCCTAACTGTAACCCTAACTACCCTGCCTCCTCAGCAAACCTGGGCCCCAGCACGTGCAGGCCTGACTTCAGACAAAACCCAGAATAGGAATCAAGTTGTCCCGAGCTTTCCTAGAAATTTCTAAAATTCTGAAAAAAATCTTCCAAAATTTTCGGCTTTTCAAAATCCAGTTTTTCCCCAGCACGAGTCGGTGTTTTGCCTATGTGTTACATGCAATTTGTTATGTGTCAGCATACAGGTACACCCAAGACTTCAGAAGCAAGTCTCCGCGCAACTACTTCACTCCCCAACGTGAGTCAATATTTATCCCAGAATGCTACAATCAGAGCTATGATGTATCAGAATACGGGTGCACCTAGACCTTCAAAAGCAAGTTTCACTCCCCACGGAGCTATCATCAGTAAGACAGGTATGACCCTCTGCCTATGGCTGGCGAGCCCTT
The DNA here is from genome assembly GCA_958450325.1 of Agrostemma githago. NCBI lineage: Eukaryota > Viridiplantae > Streptophyta > Magnoliopsida > Caryophyllales > Caryophyllaceae > Agrostemma > Agrostemma githago. Next base: position 55,392,708 of record OY288240.1, read on the forward strand.
CACGCTAGTCTACTGGACTATAAACGACCCGACCGGAAGGCTGTCAGGTCGTAATCTGCGATTGGCCTGGTAGCTACTCTGACTTTCGCCTTGTCCAAGCCTCAGTCAGAGTGGGGGCTCTGTAAACACCCGCATTTTGCCTGCTAGTGTCTATAGCAGTTCCCGACAAACACCCGATGATGATTGGACGGAAACGTGACTTGGTATACTCGGATTTGGACCCGAAATCAATAATATCTGACATGGACTTTTAAGCGGAGTGCAAATCTCTCAAAACCAACCTCAAATTCAGGCTCAGTGGGTCGTTCCGAGCAAAATAAGACTAATTTGGGCCAAAACCGACACCAAAAATGAAACCCGTCTTTTGGGGACCGGGTCAAAGCCCGGTCAAAGACGAAACCGTCTCATAAATCAGCCAAGTTCAGCTGGCGCACAAATCTAAATTCAAAAAATCAATCAAAACAACAAAATCAATTCTTTCCTATTTTGTCTCGATTTGCTTGACCCACTCGATCGAGTGGATTGTCCCACTCGGTCGAGTGGAGCGTCATTTTCCGGATCAGGCCCATTTTCTAGGGCACTCGACCGAGTGTACTAGGGCCACTCGATCGAGTGACCCTAGGTCGTGGGGTAAACTCTATAAATACCCCACGACCCCCACACTTTTGACACAAGTTTTTCCTAAGGTTTTAACCTACATTTACCCTACATTTTCAGCCATACTCTCTACACTACAAGTCTTAGAAACCCTAAGCACTACACACAAAAAACCGAGTCCCTTGTCCCTCGAAAAACCGACAAACACACACACATATACACATACACACCATAACTTGCATACATCCTCGATACTCCGACGTCCCGTCATTATTCGCGAGTCCATTTCCGAGGTTCCTACTAAGCATGTATGTTGAGGGTGTCCTAAACCCCATTTCGATCCTTGTTACTCTTTTATTTACGTTTTTCTATCGTTTATATTATATCTATACTAGTATTATAATTCTAACTTCTAACATAATACTAACATTTTAATTTTTCGTATACTAATTTTGTACATTCTCGTTACTAACATTATTATACCGCGTATATATAAACTAGTATCAAAATCCGGTTCTAAATCCGTTTGACTACGATGTTTGCCTAAAGTCCGTCTAATCCTTTTACGAGCAACGACGGAGGTGGAGCCCTTTCGAGGAGCCCCGCCCCAATGTGCTCAAGGGCGTGACGTGACCGCAAACGGTCGTAGTTGAACGAATTTAGTTCCATTTTTATAATTAGTGCGGAACCCGTTGACACGAAAACCGACATCTCGTAACCCGAAAGGGTTAGTTTCGATGTCATGACGTAGAGGGATGCATTCCGTTACTAATTCAAATTTTTTAATATAAACGTTTTCATAACATCCCGACAACGGTATTATGATCGTATATATACACGATTATAGTACCGGAGGTCAAGTTAAATTCAAATCATGCGATATTTGCATTTAATTTGACCAACCGTCGATTTTAAACCCAAAAGCAAAACGAGTTGACACTCGTACAGGGGCTACTCGACCGAGTACGTAGGCTACTCGATCGAGTAGCGTCCATAAATCTGGGCAGACCCCTTTTCGAGGACACACTCGACCGAGTCAGACCATGACTCGACCGAGTGGGTCCTGTAACCCAGAAAACCGAGAGTTTAAATGCAATATTTAAGCCTCGTCTTTTTACGACTTTTAGTCGACACGTGTAAAGCCAATCACGTGAATCCATTTTTCAAAACTCACGCTTATCACGACACTTTAACGACTTTGATCGATTTTTCGACGTGATAGGTCGGGACAAGGCATCGAGGCATAGGATCGGGCTAGCATCACGCTTAGGTCCTATGTCTCCGTCCTTCGTTTAATACACAACGCAATGTGTATTTAATCGGGGTTCATCCATTCGCACGGTTCACGGTCTAGTTTGTATACGGGTCCGTACCTAACTTTTTGTTATTTATTATCCCGTTTCCATATCGCTTATAATTTTTGTATTGGCCGGGTTGTATTTCCGCCCGTGTAACTTGTACGTTATTTATTTTTTGAGTTTTATTTATTTACTTGCTTATCGCTTTATAAATGAACCTCGCATGTTAAATCACTCCGACCATAATTATGATGCATTAAATGACATAGTTAACCAACAACTCGCATGCTTTGCCCGAAAACGCTGTTTGCATATCATTTAAATCATTTTACTAACGCGCGCACACGAACACGAACGATGTCTTAGTAGAGGCCGCCATGTGCGGGCGGGGTTGGGTGTCCTTAGTGGGCTTCCCAACACGTACCCTCACCTCTTACTCAGAACCCTTGGCGCACGAGAGTCATTCTATATACGAAAGCCGGTTTAAACGGTATCGATATTGCAATGCAAAGGGACGAGCCCAATAAACTCTGAAATTGAAGTGGGCTTACTTTGTGTATAGCCCATGACGACATAGAGTGGGCTCGTATGGTTCCGAATAACCACAAAGTTCGGTGGCGACTCCATTTTGACTTAAATTTCGAACCCGAGAACAATCTCACCACGAGATTCATTCGCCTACCCAAACCCGCGCGTGGCCGCGTTGGGGTGGACCTACATCATGTCCACAACCTCTAGTAAGGCATATCGGATACATAGACTTAAGCGGGTTAATCCGTAGGACAGTGGACATAACTCATTCAGTCTCCCACTTGTACATGTCCTCCCGAGAACGGCGTTAAGTCTCTTTGCTACTATTGTCTCCAAGTGAGAAAGAGGTAAGAAGAAGTGTCATCCTCGCATGTCTCAATCTTTTACTCGAATCTTTGAGTTGACTTGTTAAAAGAGCAAATGAATGACAATCATCCTATCTGAGCGCGGCCACGCATTTGCACAAGTCACACTCTTCGAGTGGCCAAGAAACAATAAATTCGCTTCAATAAAGGAAGAGCAAATCCCCTCTTGTCTAACCACATTCTATCACATGATCCATGCATGCCCAATAACCATCCATAGCCCCCTTTCACAGCTGACGAGAAATAGTATCAAAGCATACACATCACATGTACAGAATAGTCAAAGACTCAGTTCTAAAGACCGTAAAAGTTCATAACTTGCAAAGAACTTTACTAACACTAAGCGAAATCTTAGTAAAATCCTTTTCGGCGGGTCTGTCTAATGCATGTTCTTAACATACACCCGTGTGTCTGGTTTAGTATCTCAATACCTATGACTCAAGGAACTTAGTCATCAACCAACTCACACACCAGTCATTTAAGGGTCTTCAAATGTCCCAACACAATACCCTGACTAGAGACAAAATAATTACATCATCCAAATAGAGTTCCAAGACTAAGTCACGTACTTAGTGATCTATTTCATCAATGTAAATTATTTAGGGACAAAACTTGGTTACATTAACCAAATGACAATATGTCATACATATATCAATTATCGAAATAACTCCCACTAAACCAAACACCTCTAAAAGTAATAAGACCACTCGCCCATGCGTCTTATACCGATCATAACAATATGATCTTTAGGTAGAGGAGGTTTCGGGACATACAACATTTGTATCGGTTATTTACAAGCATATGACCAATCTACCTTCTCTCAATTAAGGCAAACTGTTAGTTTCATAAGCAACAAATTGCTTCATAAACTTTAAAGTTGAATGTGTGCTTGATTCGTAATCAAACGTCCATTTGCTTCAAAAGTAATAGAACACTAACTTTAATTATAATACTAGTCACAAAGTTGTCCTTTGGAACCGTTCCAACACAGAACTTCTCATCCAAAACAAAATTTACTAAGATTACAATCTCACGTCATCTTTGTCTGTTTGAAAATATGAATCGTTGTAACTTGTTTACAATAATTCGCTTATTACATCTTGCGCATCTCTTAAATAATTCCCCTTTTGCTTCTTAAGCGCAAAGGAACAATTCTTAGATAACATTCTAGTGACACTCACCAGATTAGTATCTACTCGTCACACAAGCACATAATAAACACATTTCTTGCAAAGTCTCATAGGCTAAAGCAATCAAATGTCGTTTAGTTAGAGAAGTATGTCACTTACATACCATATCATAATGATAAATGCACTTCCACTAGCCTCTTGTACACACTTTGTCTCTCTTCGTCTCAAAGGAAAACAAACATATTTGAATTACCACATTGAGAACGAAGATATTACTCCATAGTACTTGCTCCAATCAAATTGGATCATTCACATTTGTCTAGCAATTTTGATAATATGAAATTCATACGATGAGTCACACACACATCATATTGCATCTCTTTCAAGAAATATATTTCACATATATATGTCCAAAACTCATTAAATGAGTGATGACAATCAAAATGCTAAATCGTTCATAATAGCCTTAAGCATAATAATGTTGTAAAAAAGGGTTTTTCCATAGTCATTACTATGAGATCAATCCTTAACTACCAAATATGCTTCATAGATACTCTTATATCAATCTACATCGTCTTTATATTGAAGACTATTATTCACTATAAGACACATTTAACCAAAGTCTATACTTGGTAGTTATGGTATATAGAATCTATGAGATTTTATGTGACTTTTGGAGTCTTTGCCCATTATTGTTTCATCATAGGTCAAACCTGTGTAGGGTAATATTTTACAGCTAAGATGATCATGACTTTTCATGGATGCATCAATTTCCTCTTCAACAATTGTAGAGAATTCCTGTTAATCTTGAACAATTCAAGGTCGATTCTACTCCCACTGTTTCTATTAGAAATCACATATTTTTAAAAGAAACATACCACTCCATGCAACAAAACAATTTTATTCTTTGGATGGTTTGTTGAACCGAGTGTGAACCGAGTGTGACTAGAATCTTATCCAGGTGCATTATGATGTCTAAATGCACTACCTAGATTACGTCATATCTTGGAAATATGGAGAAAATCTCATAATTTCACAATAGTGGGAGGGAAATAAAGAAAGATATGTTTATTATTATCTTGAAGAGATATGACAATATCAAGATAGGGGAAAGAATAAAGCAAGATGATCTTCACCAAAGATGTGGAGATGTCGTGATCTTCCATGATTTAGCCTATCTTTTATTTCAAGTAATAGAGTAGAATAAAATCACACACATAAGGAGAGTATATGAAGAGTGATATTAGTTAGTGGTTTTATTTATTATTTCCTACTTAAGCACTTGTAATTTAGGCAACAATCACTCTAGTGATTTCGTATTGTAGGCTATTTAAAGCCACGACAATAATGTATTAGAGGCAGAATATGAATGTGATGAATTAACAAAAAAACCGAGTTGCATTTTGATCTTTGTGATCATGGTGTTTACCAAATTCGAGAAGGTACTTCGAATTGGCGATAAAAGATTGGGCTCCAATCTCTTTCGTGATTAGTTCCGGGTTCAAGGTCGAACTACGGGCTAAATATCCTTTTATATTATCGTTTATTTTTGTTCGTCAATAAAATTCAAGGTTACATTAACCTTTGTCCAAAAAAATACAAAAACAAGTTTGCATTGGAGCGTCCGCATTTTTATTTCGCATCATTTGTAGAATAACATAATACCCCTAATAAAACACATGTCATTATTGAGTCTAAGTTCTAGAAAATAATTTCTTTAAACTTTGAGACTTGATAATTAAGAAAAAACTGTTAGAACATTTTCGATCCATATCTCATATGGTGTCTATTCTCCGACTTACATGGACAATTTCATCAACATTGTACAAAGACTTTTATAGTGCATAATCTTCTAAAACGTCAATAAAATCTGCATATGACTCATCATAGACTAAATCATATCAAATATGGTTCGATGTAGTTTGAAACACCTTTCATTACTTCTAAGATGATCACAATCTTTTAATTCAATTCATCTTTGTTTCAATCATATCGAACGACTCGTACCAACTTATCAACTTGATCTTGTATTTTTCATCTGAACTTCGTTAAACAATTCAAAGCATTCAGATTTAAATTTCATCAAATGAACAAAACCATACATGTTACCCATTTTGCAACATCACTAGTTAAACTCACATGTATCTGTGTATGTGTGATCCAACAAGTTTAAGTACCCTTCCACTATAAATAATAGGAGTCACTTCTAATGTCATTTATCCATCTAAACAAGATTCATTTACCTCAGTTGATCCTTATCAATAAGGTTTATAATTTCATCATTATGAAACTTATTCTTATGTTTCTTGTCTCATGAATTAAGGACAATGCCACAATAGGTCAAACTTGAGTCGAGGGACTTGAACCTTTTGGTTGTTATGTTACAAATAAAAGTATCCACTACTAGGAATGTAGAGCTCAACAATCATGTTAGCCTTATTGTACTTCATATTCTTGCAAGGTATAGAGCAACAATTGTTCTACTTTTATCAAAACTTTTCATTCCCATACATGAAACAGAATCAATGTCCTTGCTTATGACTAGTACAAGAATAACAATTATTCAATCCCAGTATTAAGCTTTAAAATAAAATCAAGTGACTTCCTTTTATGAACTGAAACAACAACGTTTGTCCATTTCAATCATAAAACGTTCACTTAATTCATTATTCCACTCTCTTTGAGCCATAACATTTACAATGTAATAATCGCATTTGTTATCTTTATACCAAATCAGTAGAATGAAAGCAACAATTACTCTAGTAACATACACACTTGAAGTCATACTTCAATTGATTTGCAGATTTTCTAGACATTTCTAGAAAGTTATCTACCAATACCATATATTTGTCATTACATTAATGATAAATAATTTCGTACCTAATCTAAACTTGGGAACAAGTTTGGGTATAACAACAATTATCCTTCCCTTACTTTAACCAACATCTTAGATTCATTAATCATTATCTCAAGCAATTTTCCTAATGAACTCATAGAACATTAGTATTATTTGCTTTCTTGATACAATGTGCAACCGTCTTTTAACATCTCATGCTAAAAGGTGAGAAACCTTATTAAGTCACCTGTTTTATTCATAATAAAATGACCTAAGGTTAGGACTAATTGAAACGATTTCAATTACTAATTCTTTAGAAAGAAGCATCCAAAATTTCCTGATTATCAACATAATCATGTCATCGTATGACATATGGATTAATTAGATCATCTTCAACATTTTCTCACTTAATGGGAACGGTTCCCTTTATTGAAACAATTGATTTTGGTGCTTATAATCATCTTCATGACTCTAATTATACAGTTCATACTGTATATTAACATTGGTAATAATTTGTTGGAATTATTCTTCACAAGGACAACAGTTGTATCTCTAATTTTGAGAACGATTCTCAAGATACCAATCGACGAGGTTGAACAATTCAAACACATCTTTAATAAATGTGATAATGGTGACTAAGTTACAACTATATGTTATATGCAAAGTAAAATGATAATTAATATTAACAATCATAAACAATTTTTTGATAAAATCATGCAAACTACCCTCAAGTTCGCATAATATTCCAAGATCCTAAACCTTTTGTCGCTCAAGTGAACTTGGGCTCACTGCTCAAGCTCCAAAAGTAAAGGTAGACAACAACATTGTCAATTACATCAATATGTAATTCTTGGTTCGTCGGAATTAGTCATCATATGACACCAACTATTTGCCTCAAAGCTCAAGTCCGACTTGATAGCAATGTTAAGCAAACCAGACTGAACCTGTGGGTAACCGTTACCCACCTACTCAGTCCACACACATTGGTAAAGCACCGCTTAAGCAGTCACTTCAACCAATGGTATGAAATTGTTGTAGTGGTCAATTCTGGAAAGGCAATACTTTAATATTTGTGCGAGGGATTTAAAGCATTATGGGTCCGAAACATGTTGCTAGGTCAACTTACAAGGCAACCTAAGCACACAAGTCAGAAGTCTAAACAAAAAAAATTATGCATCATATGATATAATTATTTAATTATTATTAGTGATTTGCGCATAAAACAAGTTAAAAGATCTCATATTTTGATTCATAATCATATTACAATTCATAATTGCTATTTGGTTTGAACAATTTCACCAATATCTTTCATTTTTCCAACTACGAGGAACAATTCCCCACCCAGAAAAATTGAACGGATATATACAAAACTCGATTCACAATCGATTTGTAACTTATAATTGTCATATAGATGAACAATTCATCAAAATTAAATAAGACTCGAGAAACTCCTTTTCCGATCTATCTATGATAACATGATAATTAAAATGCATAAAATTATTTAGCCGATTTAGAAAATTAATTTTTCATTGATTCGGAAAATAAAAGTATATTCCATGTGTTTGGGGTACAAACATGGTTCCCGGCTTGAGCAGCGGTTCGGCTCTCCTCGGGATCCGGATGCGAGTCGTCGGCGTTCCTGCAAGGTGAACTCCGACCCCAAGGGATTGCCCCCGGGGCGGAGCCTCCGACGCCCAAGTCAGTATATTGTGTATGTTTATGTGTTTTGGGTATAAGTCGTATCGTAGTTAAGATCGAGATGGTGGAGGGAGTAGTAATGAATTCGCCTCCCTTTCCTCTCTACCAAAATGGGGTATTTATAGAGGAGGGGAGAGGTGGTGACATCGTCGTAGTGATGTCGCCCGGGTGATGTCGTCCGATGACATCATCTGGGTGATGTCATGAGGAGTCTATTTCGGGTCGACTAGCGGCGACTCGTAAGGACGGTCAGCCGGTACGAGGGTCCGGCCGACCCGAGGTCTGGCCGGCGCGGGGGCCGGCCGACCCGGAGTTCGGTCTACGAGGGGTCCGGCTAGATCGTGGATCGGTCGAGCCGGGATCGGGGTCCGGTGCCTAAGGACGGCCTCTATTCCCGAGGTCGGACCTACATGTCTGTCTAAGTCGGCCTACACGTCTGGGGGATTTATCCCCCGTCAATTTGCCCTCAGCAGAGTCGGATACTAGTGTCCGGGTCTGGTGCCGAGTGTGGCCGACCTATGAGATGAATGGTGTACCTGACCTTACTTTGAGTAATATCAAGTGTTTAGCCTTTAAAAATACGGTAGGAGCTGTCGAAGCTTTTACCCCGGCTTTGGATGATCAATAATCGAGAATCGTTTCCTCAATTTGCTCAAATAAAGAGCTCGGCAATGTGCGCAGCGGTAGTCGAAGGATACATGAAGAATAACCTCTTCACGGAACGGGGCTGCTTGGGGCGTCGCGATTTTAATTGAAAGACGGTAATACTTAGGGGGACGTAACCCATGCCCGGTAAACCATACGATGACGTCGTGAAGAGAACGACCGATATAACTCGGAGGGACGTAACCCATGCCCGGTAAGCAACATGATAACGTCGTGAAGGGAACGACCGATATAACTTGGAGGGACGTAACCCATACCCGGTAAATAATATGGTAACACCGTGAAGAGAACGACCGATATAACTCGGAGGGACGTAACCCATGCCCGGTAAGCAACATGATAACGTCGTGAAGGGAACGACAGATATAACTCGGAGGGACGTAACCCATGCCCGGTAAACAATACGATGACGTCGTGAATGGAACGACTGATATAACTCGGAGGGACGTAACCCATACCCGGTAAATAACAATGGAAATAAGCTTTAAGAAGGGTCATACCTTTGCTTTTGACGATAGCGCTCGGAGGCTTATGCCCCCACACTTTGGGTGGGGGAGATTCGGTCGGTAGGCCGGTTGTGGTCAGGCCACAGTCGGTTCCCGACTTATGCCCCCACACTTTGGGTGGGGGAGATTTGGTCGGTAGGCCGGCTGTGTTCAGGCCACAGTCGGTTCCGACTTGTGCCCCCACACTTTGGGTGGGGGAGATGTGGTCGGTAGGCCGGCTGTGGTCAGGCCACAGTCGGTTCCCGACTTATGCCCGGGAGATGTGGTCGGTAGGCCGGCTGTGGTCAGGCCACAGTCGGTTCCCGACTTATGCCCCCACACTTTGGGTGGGGGAGATTTGGTCGGTAGGCCGGCTGTGTTCAGGCCACAGTCGGTTCCGACTTGTGCCCCCACACTTTGGGTGGGGGAGATGTGGTCGGTAGGCCGGCTGTGGTCAGGCCACAGTCGGTTCCCGACTTATGCCCGGGAGATGTGGTCGGTAGGCCGGCTGTGGTCAGGCCACAGTCGGTTCCCGACTTATGCCCCCACACTGGGTGGGGGAGATTTGGTCGGTAGGCCGGCTGTGGTCAGGCCACAGTCGGTTCCCGACTTATTTGGTCAGTAGGCCGGCTGTGGTCAGGCCACAGTCGGTTCCCGACTTATTTGGTCAGTAGGTCGGCTGTGGTCAGGCCACAGTCGGTTCCCGACTTATTTGGTCAGTAGGCCGGCTGTGGTCAGGCCACAGTCGGTTCCCGACTTATTTGGTCAGTAGGCCGGCTGTGGTCAGGCCACAGTCGGTTCCCGACTTATTTGGTCAGTAGGCCGGCTGTGGTCAGGCCACAGTCGGTTCCCGACTTATTTGGTCAGTAGGCCGGCTGTGGTCAGGCCACAGTCGGTTCCCGACTTATTTGGTCAGTAGGCCGGCTGTGGTCAGGCCACAGTCGGTTCCCGACTTATTTGGTCAGTAGGCCGGCTGTGGTCAGGCCACAGTCGGTTCCCGACTTATTTGGTCAGTAGGCCGGCTGTGGTCAAACCACAGTCGGTTCCCGACTTATTTGGTTGGTAGGCCGGCTGTGGTCAGGCCACAGTCGGTTCCCAACTTATGCCCCCACACTTTGGGGGAGATTTGGTCGGTAGGCCGGCTGTGGTCAGGCCACAGTCGGTTCCCGACTTATTTGGTCAGTAGGCCGGCTGTGGTCAGGCCACAGTCGGTTCCCGACTTTTGGTGGGGGGTCCATTCTTTGCGGTAGGTGAATAGGGGCTCCCCCCCTTATTGCCCCCCTGCCCATTATCTGTGAGAGTAATGAACAGGTGATGGGTAGATATCGAGCTTTTTTCTGCTGCTCAAAATTGTCGGTCGCCATATTTTTTTCTCTTTTTGCGAGGCCAAGATTTTCTGAGGCCGACATAAGTGTGTGGCCGGTGGTCTAGCTTTTCGGCGTTGAAGATGACCGGTGGTCGAGCTTGTCGGCTCCGAAGATGACCGGTGGTCGAGCTTGTCGGCTCCGAAGATGACCGGTGCGACAGGACTGAGCCAGCTCTAGGGTGGCCGATGGTAGGCGACGACGAGGCCGAGACATTGATCGGTCGTCAACTCTTCAAAGTTGTTGGTTCGTCCGTTGACCGGGACGACGCTTGGTGGTGAGAGTGACGATGAGGCCGAGATGTTGATCGGGTCGTCAACTCGTCAAAGTTGTGGAAGGATGACACATGCCCTTGGGCCAAGAAAGCATTTCTAGTTGATGCTTGCCCAATCAAATATAGGGATGAGCAAATCAAGTGCCTTATTAATTTTGACTTGGGCCTTTCTCATGGTATAGATGTTTACCAACGTAAGTGGACGACATAGTACACCCAAGTTGAAATCATGTTTTATTTGGACTAGTTGGGCCTTCTCGTGAATGATGACCCATCAACCCTTCTCACCCATCCCTTCCCCGTGCTGCGTATACGAGGTATATACTCCTCCTTTGTTTATCAAGTGTCAACATGTCATCAGACTTATCCAATATTGCATGTGCCCTCTGACTTTCTTCTGACTTTTCCTTTAATTGAAAAAGTTGATCTCCTTCCTTGCTTACTTAGGAGTTAGGACTTAATATAAACTTCACCTCGTGATAGCCGGCAAACTGTCCCATCCCATTTCATATTTAAGATTAATCCGGCCACCATCATCTCGGTCGGGTCCGGAGGAGCTTCGCCTGACTCGTTACCATGAAAAAGACGGTGTCAGTTTGAGCCTTAGCTTCCTGGCCCATCTACTCGGCCGAGCGGATGGTACTAAGGCTGAGATGGCGGTGCCGGCTCGAGGTCGTCGGATACGGTGAATTCGTCGGTCGTAACCGGTGTACGAGGTGGGCTCGAAACTTCCCAATGTGAAGACGGGTTGTCGGCGTCATAGCTGGCAAGACTGGCTGGAGACGCTACCTTGTCGGAAGTCGCCGGTGAGGTCGGTTTTGATCAGCCTGGCCAACGGAGACGGGCCGTGGGCCCTTGGAGTGAGTTGATGTCGGGTGCATTACTTCTTTCATCGCCAGCCTATTTGGTAGGTGGCTTGTCCTAGCACGTCAGGTTGGCTGGCCGGCCTAGGACGCGGAGTCGGGTGGCCGGCAGGTTTGAGCGAGCCTACTACGTAGGTCTTCCAAATTTTGAGTTTGTTTTAGCATCTTCTATTCATGAATTTCATTTCTGTTGATAATTTTTGCTTTTTATCTTCATTTTCTTTTGGGGACGGGGACGAGTTCGTGGCCGGTGAGACGGCCCGCCGGAGGTCGATCAAAATGGACCGAGCCTGAGATACGGTTCAACCCACATCGTTGCTGGGACGTTTTACGGTTGATGAGGGCGGCTGGTGAGATGGTCCGCCGGAGGTCGATCAAAATGGACCGAGCCTAAGGTACGTTTTACGCTATCTTTGGATTATTCATCATGGATCATATATTTCTTCCTACTTTACGGGTTATTTTTTGTGGTTGATTTTTTTTTGTGGATCGTTCTTCAAGATGGAATACTTGATCCGAAAAATTATCATTTTCGTGTGGATCGTTCTTCAAGATGGAATACTAGATCCGAAAAATGGTGAGTTTTGAGAGTAGGCAACTTTTTGTTTAAGGTCCCCACAGACGGCGCCAATTGTTTGGGGTACAAACATGGTTCCCGGCTTGAGCAGCGGTTCGGCTCTCCTCGGGATCCGGATGCGAGTCGTCGGCGTTCCTGCAAGGTGAACTCCGACCCCAAGGGATTGCCCCCGGGGCGGAGCCTCCGACGCCCAAGTCAGTATATTGTGTATGTTTATGTGTTTTGGGTATAAGTCGTATCGTAGTTAAGATCGAGATGGTGGAGGGAGTAGTAATGAATTCGCCTCCCTTTCCTCTCTACCAAAATGGGGTATTTATAGAGGAGGGGAGAGGTGGTGACATCGTCGTAGTGATGTCGCCCGGGTGATGTCGTCCGATGACATCATCTGGGTGATGTCATGAGGAGTCTATTTCGGGTCGACTAGCGGCGACTCGTAAGGACGGTCAGCCGGTACGAGGGTCCGGCCGACCCGAGGTCTGGCCGGCGCGGGGGCCGGCCGACCCGGAGTTCGGTCTACGAGGGGTCCGGCTAGATCGTGGATCGGTCGAGCCGGGATCGGGGTCCGGTGCCTAAGGACGGCCTCTATTCCCGAGGTCGGACCTACATGTCTGTCTAAGTCGGCCTACACGTCTGGGGGATTTATCCCCCGTCACCATGTTTGATTCATAATCAACACACAAACGCAAGAAAACGACTTTTCTTAAAAGCGTTGCTCGACCCGACACCATGTCGTCCGAGTAAATATTGTGTCGTCTTGGTCAAACCTTTGCCGCCCGTGTCATCCCGTTCCGATCGGGACACACCCGTGCCAACCGAGTCACACTTGTGCCTATCGAGTCACACCCGTTCCGACCGAGTCACACTCGTGTCGACCGGGTTGACCTTGTTTCGTTCCGTCTCCATCATAATTCAAACGGGTCTAGTCCTAATCTTATTAGGACTCATCGTCAACAATAAATTCTAATAGTTTTACATTCTCAATTTCAATCGAATCTTGACTAATCTAATTAGTCTCATCGTCAACAAGGAAATTGAGGATTATAATGGGTCAATTTAGGGTAAATTAAATTAAAATATAATCAATATTAGATATTAAATTAATTTTAAGAGTCAATTTTAGAATTTAACAATTTAAATCTGCAAATTGATATACCCTCATCATAATAATCGATATTCTCATATCCTTATTCCCACTATAACAATTTACATGCAAATTACACCAATTACGTAATAATTCAGCCAAATATTTTATACTAATCGTATTAGTTCAACAAAGGAAATCCACTCTCTCATCCACTTATTTTATAATACAGATAACTCACACATGCAATTGAGAAAAGGAGAGAACTTTGTCATAATTCATCACATGCAATTTTACGTACAAGATGTAAATTCAAAGGATAGGAGAAAGATCAACAGCAATTGCGCACGACCGAACATATACTCATAATTAACACGCGGGTTGAATCTCTCATAACAACTTATGAGTCATAGATTCACGTCAATTTAATTAATACTACATAACAGAGGCTCTGATACCACTGTAGGATTACAACACTTAAACCCAAGGACCTGTTACGAGTATTAACCGAAAAGACAAAAGTAGAGGGATAACAATTAAACCTTATTTGCAGCGGAACAGCGTATTAATAAGAAGTATAATAAACCCAGAAATATATATAATCTCCACGGACAGAATAAATAATTCCCACGGACAGAATAAATAATTCTCACGGACATAATAAAGCACCCCAAACGTGATGCCTCCTTTGGTATCCACACGGGTACAGAACTGCGACGTATATGCTAGTATAAAGGTACGTGAGACCGTCTCACAACTTCTCTCTATATCTCTCTTATAACTCTTTATAAGATGAATATATTATGAGTCAATACTCTTTTTTCCGTATATTGGTCCATCATATGAACCTCCTTATATAGGAGATGAGAATGTAGAATTAGGTTATTTCCATAACTCTAATTACCATAATCAGATTATTAGTATAACTCTAATTACCAGAACTTGACAACGTAGTTGGGTCCGTATTACTACTGACCCGATATATTTAATATATCAATATATATATATATATATATATATATATTAATAATATCCCGTACACATTGTGTGTGACCCAATGGGCCCACTTAAGACTACCAGACACGTAACTCATTTACATGTCAACCCGACATCGACCTCTAGCAAGGCATATCGGATACATAGACTTAAGCGGGTTAATCCGTAGGACAGTGGATATAACTTCTTCATTGCATATGTTACCTGCAATAGCATGTAACCTTTCTGAAAAATAACTTGTTACTTCAATCTATTCAATCCACACCCACTTACCCTATTTCTTCATCTCCCTCCTACTTAAATCCTTGTCTTCAATGGCAACTCTGCAAAAAATTTAAAAAAAGTCTCGATTTCCATTACCCCCTCCTCATTAAATCTAATAATGAGCTCTCCATCAAGACATAAACATAAACTTCATTAATTAAAAAAAGCATACAGAGCATTATCAAATGTGATAATCAATCAAACCATCGAAATTAATTATCGCCCCATCTCTGATTCTCTGTCTCCATCAACTCCCAGGTACTCTCTTTTCGATTTAAGCATTGCTAATTTGTTTTATTTTGTACAAATTTGGGGTTTTGGTTTCAATTAAGGTTTTTTCCTGGGTTCGTATTTATTCGATTAACGTTTCGATTATGATTTTTGGGTCCAATTTGGGACTTGATTCGCTTCTAATTTCCAATTTTAGCACAATTCACTTGGTCAATCAAATATTATTTTATCTTTCTGCAAATTTTGACAATTTGGGGTTTTGTTTTGATTAGGTTTATTTTGTGGGTTTATATTTATTCGATTAGTGTTTCGATTATGGTTTTTATGTCCAATTCAAGAGTTTATATATGTTTATGTTTTAATAATCTGTCCACTAAGTTTTGTGAAATCTGTTTTGTCATTCACAATTGTTGTTCCAGATTTCTTCCTCTTACCAGGTCTAGATTCATCCTCAAGGGATAGTGAGAAGTAAATGGAGAGTAAAGTAAATGGTAATGGTGATAGTAGGAATTAAATGAGGCGCTTAAGGGGAAGTGGACCGGTTATTCAGGTAACATGTACAATTATCATTAGAATACTTCAATTCAATGTATTATTCTGGGATTAACTGTAATTGATATTATTATTGGAATACGTCCAATAGTCAGTATTATTACTATTAAATAACCCTAAAAAAATATTGGGCATGTTAAGTACAAATAAAATGAACTTCTTGGAAGATATAACAATCATTAGTCATAAGCTAGGTTGCACGGACACGGCAGAAAAAAAAATTAAGGAAATTCCCATCTGTACCCTCTAAGTTTTCACTTTTCCCAGTTGTACCCCTGCGTATTAGAATTAACCAACTGTACCCCTAAACTCAATTAATTAGTCCCAAGCGTGACTAAACTATGACTAGCCGTCAATTATGCCGTTAAGTGTTAACTTGGATGAAACGACATGAAATTTATCTTCTTCTTTTTTAATTTCTTTTCCCTCCAAAGTGTTACTTTCCTTCTCCCTCCAAATTTTCCCTCCGATTCTCAATCTTTTTCCTCCCATTTTTTTCCTATTTATTATCTTCTTATCTTCACTTATTTACCCATACAAACACCTCTCTTTCTTCCTCTCTCTCTCTCTCTCTCACTCTCTTAATTTTCTCTCTTATTTTGCATCATGTCTTGAAGCTATTAGTGATGAATTTCTGGGATTGAAGATGCAAATGAAAGAATTAGTGTCAAATATGAAGGGGTTGAAGTACTTTAATGTTGCATGGCTAATATTTGGTGTAGTACTTGTTTTGATAAAATTATAATAGGAAAAACATGATTGAATTGTAATGGGAAAAACATGCTTCAGGAAGTAAATGAATTTGGTTGCATAACCAAAAACTTGTTTCATATCTCGTACTTAAAGTTCTTACAAAAGTAAATTATTGTTCCCTCACGGTAATTTCTTTCAGGAAACTGACCATAACACTTACAATAATTACAGTAGGGTTAATGATTACATAGCATTCAGCGCAATAAATTTATAGTAACAAGAGCAAATCTGTAGCAGAAGTTACTCCGTAAACAGTAGGAGCAACAATTAAATAGCGACACTGGCAGCAGTAATAACTTGTAGCAACACCAATCTGTTTGACGTGATCAACTGACAGCAATAACTGCTAATAGATTGGGGTACAACTTGGAAAAATGAAAACTTAGAGGGTACAATTAGGAAAAGTGAAAACTTAGAGGGTACAAATGAGAAAGATAAATTTCAAGTCATTTCATCCAAGTTGGCACTTAACGGCATAATTGACGACTAATCCTAGTTTAGTCACGCTTGGGACTAACTAACTGGGTTTAGGAGTACAGTTGGTAATTGTTAATACGTAGGGGTACAACTGGGAAAAGTGAAAACTTAGAGGGTACAAATGAGAATTTTCCAAAAAATTAATATACATATTTAAACAAAGAGAATTTGAATATTTTCATACCTGAGATATAAGTTTGGTTACTTAAACTATCGTAAATTAATAAAATAAAAATTAAGCCTTACGGAGTATAAACTAATCTTAAAAATTTAAATAGTTATACTATTATAATATTAATTAATAAATTATTTACTCTTAAGTTGGTGTTTATAGTAACAAGTAGTCACTATAAACATATAATACTTTCCTTTTATTAAAGTCCACAAATTCTAAACAAAGTTAAGTGTGTTCGATGAGTCTCCAAACACTATGAATCGTGTCCGACACGTCTCAAAATAACACGAAAACATGTCTGGCACGTCTCTAAATAAATTTAAAAAATCGGACACGGTTCACAGGTGTCCTACACGTATTATCATGTGTCCGACACAATGATTTGGAGGAGTGTCCGTGCAACCTAGGTCATAAGAACTGCAGATTGATGTTGCCAAGTTATCAAAATTTTACCTCAGACCACTTATATTAGTGCAAGCTAAGAAAGCTCAATAAAAATGTATATCATAGATTCATAAATTAGCAGGATTGATCTTGCAATAACACTCTCATGTTGAGCATGAATAAATGAACTACTAACAAGTAGCAACAAATATCTTTATTCGAATGACATTTTGTTTGCCATCGTTCGAATGATATGATGTATAACGGACTCAACAATTTTAGAGGATATAAAATCACTCACTTAAGTATTTATTCCTTTTTTGATACTTAGAATTTTGAGGCTCTACTGGAAGATTTTTAAGTAGTTCAATTTCCATTTCTAATGAATAAAAAAACTTACTAATTTTTGTTTTCTAAATTACAACGGAATATAGTAAAATTGTTGACAAAATAATTGTTTTTTTTCCCAAATGTAATTGACAATCATTTGATGTTATATGTCTATATCAACCCAATTTTCATAGGAGGGTTGAGGAAAATATTAAGGCCAGGTAATAAAGGATGATATAAGGTGAAGTCGTGGTGGGGGCAGTGCGAAAGTAGTGGATTGAAGCTTTGAAGGTAAATATCGTATTGTTGGGAAATATTGTTTGTTTGTTCACTACTGCAATTTTCAAAACGACCTATTATCTACAAATAGTACAACTTCAATCTAGAGCCAGAAATTTAGGCTATATTTCAGTCTTTGAGTGTTTATTTCGTTCAATGCACGAAAAAATCCAAGATAGTAGTCCTCAAAAGTGACGATTTTCAAGCAAAATGACAAGCGGAAGATGCTTCGGCAAGAGCCTAAACAATTGGATATTTGGATAGTATTAATTTTTTTTTGTCATCAGCGTAGAAAACCCACCTTAATACCTTCCCAACAAATATATACCATTCTCTTTCTACAACAAATAATGTTGATTTTTTTTAACTTCTTATTTGACCTTAGCGCTGACAATTTGTATCCATGTAATCTATTCATTATTTTGTCAATGAATACGTCACGAGTTTTTTTAAAGCTATATGAAAATGTTTCAAATTTTTTTAAATTTTAATTCATTATATGAGAATTTGCACAATTTCTTAAAGAACAACCGTGCAATTTGTCCGAGATTAAAATTAGTTTTGAATCAATGAGTAGATTTAATTGTACTTTATATAATTAGTAACAATGAAATAAATTCTAACAACAAAATTATTCTAACAACAAAATTATCCTTTTAAGACGATTATGTTCTTTGATTTTTCGTACACCTATTAACATGGACAACCTGTTAAATTTTTCACGGGTATCGTACTAGTTGGGTTCTAAAACCAGATACCATTTTCTCCTTGTAGCTTCCCCAAACTTTTGATCTTCCTCAGACATGGAAAAGCGATTGCTATTCTGCTGCTCAAACCCCAGAATTCAATAGTACAGTTCGCAATCGCAACATTTTTCTCCTACCACTCTTATCTACTCAATTACTCTACTCCGCATTATTTCTCGTTTTAATTTCTTCCATGAATCCTCAATACCCACTTCTCACTCCCCCTTTCCCCCCCAATCCCTTGAACCCTAATCCACAATTCAATTTTCCACCTCAATTTCCACCACCACCACCACCTCAAAATCCTATTCCTGATCTACCAAATTCGTTTTCTTCCCTCAAAACCCTAATTGAATCATCAAATGCAACTCTCCAATCTCTATCCTCAATCCTTCCTTCACTTTCCTCACCTCCAAAATCCTTAATTCAGTGCCCCTCAAACCCTAATCATTGGCTTCCTTCAGCTTCACTCTTCCTACATTCTCTCACTTGTCCTTCCCCTCTTGAAATCGGCCCTCTCCTTGAAAACCTCCAGTATCCAAATACCCTAAAAAAAGATCAAAATTTGATGCAGGGTAATAAATTTGTTGAGCCCCTTGATGACCCCACCTCAGAATTATGTTTTTCGATTGATGATTACGTTGACTTTGATACTAATTTCTTTTATAAGGACTGTCCTGGCGTCGTTAGCTCGTTGAATAGTGATGCTTGTAATAGAATGTTCAGTCTTCCTGGTGTTTTATCTGTTGAATGTGCTAATTTTGTCGGTTGTGGTGATGAAGGAACTGTTCTGTTTTGTGGAAATAGTGTTAAGGTTCTCCCTTCTACGATATGGTTTATTAGGCGCGAAGTTGAACAATGGAATGATTACCCAAACGGGTATTCGTTGAGTGTTTGTAGGGCAATGCTGTGTGTAAATTGTGTTAAAGAGTGTGATTTATCAGCATGGATTATTGAAAATTCACCTCGTTTTGGAATTGTTGTTGACTCTCCTATGAGAGATCATTTGTGTGTACTGTTTAGACTTTGCTTGAAAGCAATGGTGAGGGAGGCAACATGTTCTTATCAGTCTCTGTTAAAAAGTCATATGAATGATGATAGTCAGGATTATAATCCGAGGTCCTTGAGTTTTAATTGTCCTGTTTTAGTTGAAGTTTTGAGGTGGTTGACATCACAACTGTCTATCTTGTTTGGTGGAATGAATTCGCGGTCTCTTGTTATTGCCATGGTTAGGCACTTGGTGTCTAAGGCTGCATCCGACGCATCACTCTTTCCCCTAGACAGGAAATTGGACCAGGCCTATGGCAATGAACAGGAAACTGACATACCTAGGGTTCAGTCCTCTCGAAAAGTGACTGAGAATGAGGGAAATGGTGGTACATATGAAACAATCTTTATAAGACCTATTTTTGTTTACCAAATTGCAACAGCTATAGCTGCATTGTGTGAGAGATCATTACTTGAGGAAAGAATCAGAGCATTGCGACATCCTACTCATCTTACTCCTTATCAACGGTTAGTGTCTTTTCACAGAGGTCAAAGTGCATCGACACCCTTTTGTAGCAGCAAATATTTTCTCATATTACAGTTATTGGTTGACATTCCGTATCTTGTTTGGATTCTTTCTATAAGCAGATTCGCTGAGCATTCCCATTTTTCGAAAAAGGCCAATGAGGAACGACAAAAACGTTCGGATTACAGGCCACTTATTGAGCACGATGGTCTTTTTAATCCGAGACAACATAATCAGGCATGTGCTCACAGCTTGAATCATTGTGAATCATTTTGTTTAAAGTGCTTATCAATATACATGTTTGAGAAAATTTATTTTTATACATAGAGGTACCTTTGTTATTGTGAAGGCTCAATCGCGTAAATGTAGTGTTGAAACATAATTTTTTTGATTGGCCGGGACTAGATAATGTAGAAGGTACGTGTTACTAAACGTTAAAGCAATGCTTCTGACTACTTAGTTGTCGCTTCTCATTCATTAGTTTAACTAAAACTATTTGAGGATGGTCCTTGAACCTTCTCCCATTGACCCAAATTGGAAGTTTGACATTATGTGAGGTTTGAAGGAAGCTCATGATTCCTCTCGGATATTATTTTGGACCACCGTAACTGCTGTAGGATTAAAGTGCGAATATGGCTCTTTAATATGGACTTATAGTTATTAATCTATTTATTTATTGTATCTTATACATGACTCAATTCATAGTTACATCAAAATGCGTATATAGCTTTTGCATCCACAACAAAAGTTGAAATTCTGGTTAATGGTGATGAACTTTCTTCGATCCGAATATAGTTATTTTCTTCGCACCTTCATGGCTGTGGTCATTCTGCTTTTCTCTAGTTAGCATTTGCCCTCTGCGTCCTTTTTTTGACTCCTTCCAACCTTCCTGAAGAACAACAGGGAGACAGTAAGCCGAAGACAAAAGAAGAGTTGTTGGCTGAGGAAAGGGACTATAAACGCCGGAGAATGTCTTATCGTGGTAAAAAGTTGAAGCGTTCGGCAAAAGAGGTATGGAGTACAAATGTACAATGGTACTCTATTTTGTTTGTTTCATAAAATTATTGAGTCGGCAGTTCGGCACAATGTGTCTGACTTTTTTAATGCTTTATTATGTTTCTGCCTTTAAACTTAAACCATCACCCTTGAGTCTTCAGCTTTGCTTAAGCTTAACTAAGGTCCAAGGGTACATGTTCTTAACTGGTCAACGGGTCGGGTTCGGGTCGGGTCGGGTCGGGCCACTTTCGGGTTATTAAAATCGGGTTGACTTCGGCCCGGGGCGTGTCGTTTTCGGGTTTGTTATTTTCACATTTTTTAGGGACATCGAGTCGTTTTCTATAATAATGTCCGGTCAATTCGGGTTATGGGTCAAACTCGGGTCTTCTGTTCGGGTGTCGGGTCGGATTCAGGTTGACTTATTCGGGTCGGGTCATTCGGGCCAGGTCGGTTTTGCTGGGTGTACATGTTCTAGGTTGTCCAAACCGACGTCGTTAATGGAACCCTAACTTCGATATCTCTTGTAGCCATGTCTGATGTACATTATTGATCACATTTTGACTGCCCTGTCTCATCTTCCAAAGTTGGTGGGTGAGACTATGCAGGATCTTTATTTTTTTTCTAATGTAAAATTGTAAATCACCTGCAGTTCATTGATTTCACTATTCTTTCTGTTTTTAACTTCTCTAAACCTGATAGTTATTCACGACCGTCTGACTATAGCTAAGGCATGAGAAGTTGAAAATTGTATCCGTTCTAGTTTCGGCATCAAGTCTCATGCACATATTTTTGTTTTGCTGACTTACATATTGACAGTCATAGATTATTACAAACCACTTTTTTGGGGTTGTATTAACCACATGGTATCACTGTATCAACCAGACGTGGCAAAAACTGACCCGATCCGACCCCATCCCCCCGAAAATAACCCGCCCGGAAATGACTCTAACCCGAAAGTGACCCGACCCGATAATACCCTGAATGTTTAGGGTTAGAATCCGCCAAACCCGTGAACCGACCCAAAAACAAGTAAATTTATTTAAAAATTGTATTTAAGCATATACAATTAATATAAAAATGATAAAAACAATCTCAACTTGGAGATTATCCTAGCTAAATAATCATAAACAAAAGAATTGATTAAAATATACTAAATATTACTCCCTCCGATTCATTTGATTCTTTACGTTTGCTTTTATCATACTTGCCAATGCACGTTTTGTTTGTTTATATCGTTATTTACACATTATTAAAAATCGTACAAGTTTGATATTCTTAATGTACTCATTAAGACGATTAAAACAAGGTCCCACATGACTATGTTTTAAATTATACACTTGAAGTTATATTAGAGATTCTCTCCACCCATAAACAGTGCCAAAAAGTAAACGTAAAGAAACAAAAGAATCGGAGTGAGTATAAGCTAAAATTTCTTAAAAACATACTCGTAGTAAGTAAGAAATATTTATTTAATTTCACAATGCTTATATATGTTTTAAATTATACTCATATTTTTGTCTCACGATTATTAATATCACCAACAAATGAAATAAATCTATTCAATGTTTGTTATATACGTGTAAGAAGTTTCAAGTAACAACTTATCCGTCTTTCATATAGATAATACTCCGTCCCGTTCAATAGTTATCTATTTTCCTTTTTGGGTGTATTATTCACTAGTTATCTATTTCCATTTTTGGTAAGTTTTTTGTTATGGGTATTTTGTAAAAATGGGTTTTCTGTGGTCCAAACCCATTATTCTTTACTTGAACTTTGATCCAAAAGTAATAATTAGCTATTGGGTAAGACGGAGGCAGTACAATATCTAATATATTAAACAAAATATTAAATAAACTCTTACTAATATTTTATACTCCCTCCGTTTTTTAATTTTTGTCCCGTTTTAAAAAATGTTTCTCACATATATCGAGGAAATGGGGCAAACATAAAAAAATGGAGTAAGTATTAAACTAAAGCTTTAAAAATTTAAGATTTTTTTTTTTTATAATAAAAAAATAAAGAAAACATTTGCAAAAGGCGTTAATATGACCCAGCCTGGAACCCGACCCGAAACTGGTATAAACCCGACTCGTATAAGATCAGTATTTTTTAAACCCAAAATACACGCGACCCATATTTACCTGAACCTGAAATGACCGAACCCGGAGCCGACCAACTGACCTGACCCAAACGGTCTAGTATCAACCAACATCAATTTTTGATGCATGTGTTGTTTGTTAAGTGTCTAGCTCAAATTTAATTCCATGCCTGCATATCTTATAAGATTTTCATTTCTCAGAGCTATTTCCAATCATATGTTTTCTGCCTATCTTAAGGTTATGAGGGACATCATTGAGGACTACATGGAATCTATTAAGCATGCTGGAGGCATTGAAGGTCCTGCAAAGGGAGACCCTGAAGTATCTGTGTTTTCATCTATAAATACTTCTGCGCTGACTGCGACGAGCCCTAAGTTAAAGCATATCTCAGAAACTGATAAGCAAGATGATTACCTACCATTGTTGGATGATGACTACTACTATGGTGACACAAAGCCTATTCATACTTCTAAAAGAGTTGAGAGACATAAGGAGTCTTACAGTCGTAAATATTCTGATGTTCGAAGAACTACTAGTAGGGATAGAAGTAATAGGGAATATTCTTCAAGGAGCCCAAGTATTGCTAGAAAACATAGCCAGTCAAGAGACCATTGGAGCCCAACTAAAGGTCAAAGACACAACCGGTCAAGAGTCTCTAAGAGCCCAAGTAAAGATCGAAGACATTACCGGTCAAGAGAGCGTAGAAGTGACAGTAGGAGCCAAGTTATTGATGAAAATGGGCGTTTGAAAAGTAACTACTCTTCTAATAGATCCAGCCAAGACGATTATAAAAAACAGAAATCATCATCAAAAAGTCTGAAGATCTCTTCTGGTCGTAAAGATAAAAGGAGATTACAATCCCCCGATAGGCAGAGATGGAATACCCACAACTATGGTGAATCGGATTCATTCGAAAGCGTTGAAATCAATGACAGATATGATCCTTCAGAAACTAGTCATACCTATGATGACCAGCTCGATAGCAGCAAATATACAAGCCTGACATCTTAATACATATATCCATGGGATTCTAATGTTTTGCTGCTTGGTTAAGAATGTGGTTTGTTGCATGCTAGATTCTGCAGTTATTTCATCAGGTAAGTGAACTCGGTGATGGAACTTTTGATATGTTGCTTATTATGATTTGCTCATTGATTTTGTTGATTCAGCTTACTGACTCACCTATGATGTAGGAAATGCTTCAGGCTTCAGAAACTTTTCTTCATATCCTTTTTATGTATCCTTTAGCAGTTTATGCGTTTTGTCAAGTTTATTTCATCCTTATTTTAGAGCATTTATACTCAGCATATTGTTGGTGAATTTTCATTTTCAGGAGTTTGTGTCTGTTTCTATTTACAAGTCTATGAGCCATATTTCATGTTTTTTATTCAGTTAGATGACACTCTATGTTCGGATTGATAGGGAGCTAAGCTAGCTAGCAACCTCCATTTTAGAGTTTAATGAGCTAGCAAACACCCAGCTTGGCACACAAAGCTTGTGAGCAGCTCAAATTTGAGATATATCTTAGTATTTTACCTTGAAATTATAACACTAAATTTTGGCGTTGAGCCTGATGCGATTCAAATATTGACTCATTGTATTCTACTACTTTAGTCTATAGGCCAACAACTTTGGAGGTTATATGAAAGTAGGCTTGAATATTTTGTTGTTGGCCACAGTGGCTAGTGGGCAAGTTTTTCTACCGTAGGTTCAGGAAGTGTAATTTATCTGCTAAAGCTTGGGTTTGATACATTTACCTTCTAGATTCTTAGTATTTACGGTTGGGCCATTGTGGCGCTGGTAGGTGTTTGAATCTTGTGGGTTTTCGTAGACATAAGTTTTCGTTCGTAGAGGCATAGCCTTAAGTTTCCTTAGTGACAAGTGCCTTCTTGCACTGGTTGAGAGTAAATCATAAGCAAAACACAAAGCCTCATTTATGACGGTTTCATACTATTGTTATAATGAAACGAATGTTCATATGCTCATGAGTCCGATTCTGAGTGCAAATTATGAGACGGGTTGTTTTTTCTTTCAATATCAGAACAGATGAAGTACCAACATTTTAGTCTTTTTTGCTGTTGGGATTAAGGCTACTGGACTTTGTCTTACGTTTACGCAGGAACTATTCTGCATGCCGTTTGTTTAGGATTATTTGTTTTCAGGTTGTCGCAGCATTTTCTGTTGGGAGGTTGGGGGCCTGGGGGATTTTGGGGGCTAGTCTTCTAGATGCCCCGTGCTTATGTGCAAACTTACGTTTTGACTAAAAACATGGAACCAGTGGTCAAGAGAACTTTTTTATTCAGCCTGGTTATCAATGTATTTAACTGAGGGTTTTATTGTAATGTGATCCGTGCGTGTGTAGCCTAACCGTTATGTTGTTTCAAATCATGTTACATTTTCTGTCCCCTTTTTGTGGAGCCAAAGACTAGCGCTATTCTTTAGTTCTGTATGCTTTAGTTCTGCATTTTGGTAGAAGGAACGAGTGGATTACTGATCTGATCAGGTTATATTTCTTGTTAATGGATACACAGTCAATTCATTCAATGCAATTTCATTGTCTCATTTGACATGCCTTCTTAGAGGGTAAGTTTCCGCCAAATTGAACCCCTTATCTTTTGCGTTTACAGACCCTCGTGAGTCGTGACATTGGGGTAATGTTATTTGCAAACGGTGCTAATTCTAAGTTGTATTCACAGTTATTTGAGATTTCCTTTTATCCCTTCCCTTTTTTTGCAGATATGGAAGGTGATAATGACTGTAGTCGCTCTTAGCACTCGGGTTTTTGTATCCTTCCCTTCTACTCCAGCTTGAGAAATTTTGTAATCTGGTTTGTAAATGTGAGTTCTATGATCTATCAGTTCATGTTTCCGGGCTTTAAATTGGTTTGTGAAATTGTTATCGGACTATCTAATTTAAGATGATCTTTAGAGCTGTATTTGTTCAATGGGATTTTTTTTATTGTTTTTTGGTTTAAGAAGAGCCACGGGGGCGATTATGATGTTGGCGGGGTTTGAACAAGTATCACCTCTCATGACTTTATTAATGGGGCGTTTGGTTGGCGAAGGGAAAATGAATGATCAACAAAGGGTATGGAAACGAAAGGAAAAGATTATCCTTTGATGTTATTCGTTTGTTTACAAAAGTTAAGAGAATCAGAAACAACTACGGATTGGATATGAATACGAGTTGAGTCAAAATTGGGTCTAGTTATATGGGTCATGATTCGGGTTGTGGTTGGAAATAATTTCCGACGCCTTTCTTTTTACCAATTAAAAAGTTGATTTTTTTTTACTATTGAGTATGCTGTTACGGAGTATTATATTAATTACACAGTATTTAAAATTTAAAAATTGTAAAAAATTATATATAATATTTCACAATTATTTTATTGTTAAATGATTATAAAAGTAATATAATTTTTTTATAATTATTTTTATAATTTATCATGTTATCGTTTTTAAGTTCGGGTCAAATGGATAAAAAAAAGGTGCTACTTTTTCATACATGCATGTTACTCAATTGTACTTGAAAATTACAATTTCACCCCTCTTATTTCTACCTTCTCATCTAATGTTGTAGAGAGATTTTTGAGAGATAAAAAAAATCTCAAAGTTGTCAAAATTCTCCACCACTACGCCGGCGACCACTCCGGTTCACCACGCCAGCCACCGCGTTTTTCCCTCCTTTTTAAAGATTGTCTATGCTATTATTTTTTCAATCGTTTCAAATTAATTAACTTATACGGAGCTTACAATAAAAAAACTATAATTAATTAAAACTATAACCAAATTAAAAAGACGAAATTAATTCGATAATAATTATAGAAATCTAATTCAAACCCTAAACCCTAAAATTCAATGTCACTCAAACCCTAAATCGGAATTAACCCTAATTAATCAATTAAAACTAATTTTACAATAGAATATCGATTACCGAATTATGATACATATTGAATTCACAAATAATTGATAAAATTGAATTTAGAATTGACGAGAATTAATTTTGATAAGGCTATTTAGAGTTTTGTTTAGAAGGAAAATCATGAAAATGAGGAAAGGGATAGTATTGGAAAATTTATGAAAGTTTAGGTAGGATTGAGTAACATGCAATTATGAAAAAGTAATTCCGTAAAAAAAACGGGTCTTGACCCTAAAGTAAATGGGTGAAGTCAAAATTTAACAGGTTTGGTGGTGATGGTGGTGGGGCTAGGTAATGGGTAATGAAAATCCAAACCCTGGGGTGAAGGTAATGAAGATAGAAAGTTTAGGGGTAATGGAGAGTAATATAACTAAATAACTAGACTGCGAAGCCCTTCTCGCCGAATGCTCTTATCTCTCGGCAAAGATCGTGTGAGTGTGCAGTTATTTCCATCTATAGAAGTAGGTTTTCGAAAGTCCATTTTTATTTGCGTTGGTTTTTCCAATGAAAGAAAGCACTTTTTTTTGGAAGTTCAAGAACAGGCGGCGCAAACACAACAAAGAAAACCAAACAAAGAAAATGAGCATAGATAGGAGTCTATCTCCAGTAAGCCCCCTTTCGATGTCCGATCTCGGATACCATGACTTACCTTCAAACGCCTTCATCGTAAATTGGTTCGCGGGCATCGCGATAAGTCCTCTGTCCTACTACAGGTGCCGCGACAACCATGATTTCCGAACGAACCGAGAGAGAGTCGAGGCGCTGCAAGCCTTTTTTTGAACGGACGAGGCAGACTACGCGGCAGACGCAGGAGACTAAGCAATTCCAGCTGACGCAGAAATGAAAAGAGTCGTGCCATTCAAAGTGTCTTTCTTGTACCTTTTTACAGGGACCAAGGCCTCGCTGTGCAAGGAGACCAAATCGAGCAACCAGTACCAATGTTGCGCACCAACCTTTTGAATTCTCTAAAGGCGATTCCATCCCGATCTCTGTTCCCGATTCTGTTTTAGTCATGGTATAAACCATAGACGACGGGAAATACCTTCTCTTAAAAGCAGTGATGGGTCGAACCCGCTTCCTTATGCGTGCTCGCTGTGCAAGGAGACCAAATCGAGCTGCTTCATCGGCTGCATCCGCTCGACTTGCGTCCGGCGGAAAAGACTTTCTGAATGGAGTAAAAGAACTTGGGATCGCAGTTTTTCTTAAGGCGTGGAATGCTGCGTCAAGTGCTTTGTTTCGAGCCAGCCGAGATCCTAGAAAGGGTTCTTTCGTGTGCTCCTCCGTCCAATCCTAGGGCAGTGACGGGCGGTGTGTACAAGGCCCGGGAACGAATTCACCGCCGTATGGCTGACCGGCGATTAGTATCGAGAGGGAAGAAAGAGTCCGGTTTCAGAGGCTTGATCAACTGTGTAATCATGGATCATCAACAAATCCCCGCGAGAGCTTAACTAATAGGGCACCTAAGATCGCATACGCTTTAAAGACCTGGTTTAACCCGGAAGAAGAAGAATCACGGTCGACTCAACTTGAGCTATCGAGTCAGTAGCTGCCTTTAGAGCTGGTGAAAATCACCAAGAAACAAAGATTTATTGCGAGACGAAGGGACGAAGCCAGAGGCTCCCTTGTCTCTACCATCGTAAGAGAAGAACGAACTAAGCCTGATTTCGCGTATGACTCTTTCTTCTAAGCCAGGTAGTTTACTTGCTGACTTGTTTCAAGTCAGGGAGAGTTGACCGACTTGCATGTCTTAAGCATAGGGGCTTGGTTTAGAAGAAGGAAATGAAATATGAACAACCGCGCTGGTCGTACGTAATAGATCGACTTTTCTTTCTCGCCAAGGGACTCGCTAAGGTGCCAGTTGTTATAGTGCTATCTTAGAATAATCGGTAGATTTGGACATAATAGTTTGTTTTGCACCTTTCTTCCTTCATATAGCGCTCCGTTAACAGCTGGCTCGCTTCGGTACTACACTCGCTTTTTCATACCCGGAGTAAGGGCGCCATCAGTTAGCTTCGAAATGGGAATTCAAAGAAACTAGGCAAGTGCATTTCAGTCGAAACCTTTTGCCTCACATCTTCGACTCCTCTCAACTGAAGGAGGATAGACTCCTAGGAAGAGGTCCTTTCGACCGGCTTTTACCTATTTCCCATCCCCTTTCCCTGCTACTTCAATCTTTGCAACAAGCTAAATCAAATAAGAACAACATTGCCTATTGTATTGCGCAGCATTTGGTTATTTATATCTCGAACGTTAGTGAGAGGAATGCGAATGAAATGGGCAGTCAGGCTCTTCGCTAACTTGATGAGTCGATCCGCCTACACGTCTTGCTTTTACTGCTGCATGAGACAATGAAAGAATCCCACTTTCGGGTACAGTTCTTCGCTTTGGGAGACTCAATTCCTATGTTACTGCTTGGGTTCGTTCGCTTTCTTCGATCGGAGGAACATCTTCGAATGCATCGGCTTCGTCCGTTGGACAGAAGCACAAGCTACAAACATTAACAACCGGTTTCGATGGTGCATCGCCTATTTCTTGTTCTCGCTCGGGAGCCAAAACCAACACGCCTGCCAAGTCATTTCTCGCCTCAACCCCCTAAATAATATGAAGAAGGGTCCTTTTTAGGGGTAATTGCTTCGGAAAATGAAAGACCCAAAGTAATGAGAAAATGACTTGTAACTGTAAAGCTATAAGGTATCATACCTTGGAGATTACGAAATAACAAAGAAGTAAAAGTGAGGTGAGGAAAAAGAAGAGAAGCCAGTAAGAAGGCTTCGCTCGCTCGCTCTAACGCTTTCTCAGGGGCATTTTCTTCCCTTTGAGTTGGACTTTAATGAAGAAAGACAGTGTTTTTTTAAGAAAGAGTGCTCCTAATCTTAGGTAGAAATGAGCGTTTTCTCTTTCTTAGCGCTTCGCTATCCGCTTTATTCTCCGAATATTCGCCATTCTGTTTTTCAGCTGGATCCGGGCTTGGTTCGCACTCAACCTCACTGGGAACTATCAGTCAGAGCTCCGAAATGACTTTCCCTCATAAACCTTCACTTCATCCTCATCGTCCGTTAGCTAGCCCTACTTGTCTTTTGACTCGGAAAAGGCGGTCGATAGACACTCCTTCCCCACCGCGTCTTTCCTTGTGTGTCGGAGATATAAAGCGAGTGCACCGGAAAAGAAGGGGAACTAAAGCATCCCGAGGTTGGCGCATCTCGTTGGGCGTGGAGAAGGCCGCTGATATAAGAAAAGAGGCTAAAGCAAGTAAGCCCGACTTCCCTAAACTTGCTCACTACCCTTACTGAGACGGCATGGACTGAAGCTTATGAGGAGAAAAGGCTCTGGCAAGAGTTTTAAAAGAAAGACCGGGCCATCGGCTGGGCGTTGGCTTTCTTTCCTAGATGGAGAGAATCCGCGAGTGGATCGACCTCAGCAGATCACGAAGCGATCTCTCGGCCAGCTCCTAACGTCGTGATCCGAACCTGCCCGGAGCGAGCCTCCCATAGAGGCAAGTGAAGTTGGTGAGCCGTATGATAGGAAACTATCTCCAAGTTCAAAATTCTGTCTCGGTAGGACATGTATTTCTATTACTATGAATATGAAAAAGTCAAGAAGGAGCGCCTGAATTCATCTTATAGAAAGCCATCTTGCTTTACTTTTATGCTATGAATAGTCATCGACTTCCGGGAAAGGGTCGAAGATGGCTAGCTTTCTTGCTTGCTTTCCGAGTAGAATACATAAGAGTATAGTCGTAAACAAAATCTTATTTTGAGGCCGATCTCTCTTCGGAGGAAAGAAGTCGTAGCCGTGCACGATGAATCTTCAAAGGAAGGTGATTTAGGTGATAGAATGGCTTCTTTGCAGGTTTGACATGACATTAGATTAGAATAGGCTAGGCTGCTAGCCTGCCTGACTGTGAGACCGACTGGTCGAACAGAGACGAAAGTCGGCGGCAAAACTCAAAATTTTTCTTTTTAGCAGATTGCCATTCCACACGCTGCCTAGCAGAGGCGTGGTTATCTGAAGTGGATTCTATCTTTTGTAGTAGATGCCGAACCTGCTGCTCTATTGACTAAGAAGGGGAAACGGGCGACAATTTGGCACCAAATATCCGGAGGGGCATGTCTAGCATAGCTCTCCGATCATCAAGGTCATGAAGTGTATATGAACCTTTCCTTCTCTATTTCTTAGGATTTTTTATGCTCCTAATGTTTTGGGGCATCCCGACAATTATATACCTGCTCATCTTTCTTAGGAGTTAAAAGAGAAAAGATAGTGGGGACTGCGCCTTAGCTCGGTGCAAAAGGCTTCTCGCGGGTCCTTTTTGGGACTTAGTCGTAGGGCGTCCCCCCATGCTACGGTTCCCTGCGGTCCGAACCCGGCGGAGCGAATCCGGAAAGATTGCCTCAGTTCGGATTGTTCTCTGCAACTCGTGATCCTTCTACGGCCAAATCTCAATTTGTCGAAAGCCTTCGATGGCTCGTCCCTTTCCGCTCCGAAGAGGAAGGTTTGGATCTTTCAATCTTATGTCGTGAGGGAAGGAGGAAAAGGAAATGGAAAAATGATGAAACAAATCCAAAGGGAATGATAAGGATTGTTTCCCTTTTCCTTTCCTTAGACCCCAAACCAAACGTCCCCTGACCATGTTAGTTGACATTTGCTCTTTCACGGGATTTGTACAGATTGATGTCATTGTTACTTATTTAATGAATAAAGTCCATGGTAAGCTACCCGAATTGAGAACAATATACTCCGTATAAACAACGTAGACATATTTGACAGATGACAATGTATTGCTTCATGTACTATAAAACTCTTGACATTTATCAGGGACTATAAAACTAGTAGGTGTATCTAGGGCTGACCATTTCATTTCATTTCATAAACAGCATGAAATAAAGGTCACAGAGATGAGACTATGAATAGTAGTGGAGTACTATAACAACTTGAACTTTAATCAAATAATTGATATTTGTTCTATTTATTGGCTGACTTATGGCGTTACACTGCACATGGGGGCTCCAGGCATCTTGAAAAGAATCCCAGCCTTCTTTTCTGCACCACATCAACAACCCGTAAATTGTTACATAAAGATACAAGTGTAGATTCAATCCATTCGCCTACATAGTCTTTGTCACAATTAGGGGGGTTAATGAGACGAGACAGCTCGCGAGCAGCTCAAACTCGGGTTCAGCTCGACGACTTAACGAGTTGAGCTGAGCAAGACGTGACTCGGCTCGAAAAACTTGCGAGTAGCTCGATTTGACGTGATTAGTTAATATTTTGCCCTTATTTAAAAAAAAATACTAATAAAAGTTACATAGTTTTTTCACCATATAAAATGTTTTTATTGATTTGGCTACTACGTTTGTCTACGTTTTTTGGATCCCAATTTATTAACACATTGGTGAAAAAAACGAAAATTTTTAATAATTATATGTAGGCTCGAACTCGCATTTTAGCTTGCGAGCTCAATTTTTTCAAGCTCAAGTAAGGTCGAGATCGGTTCGAGTTCGAATTTTGTTTAACGAGCACGAGTCGAGCAAGAGCAAGCTCGTGCTCGGCTCGACTCGTTTACACCCCTAGTCACAACGAAATCACAAAGATGCAAGTATTGTTCTCTTTTAACTTGGATAAATATATCCATGAATAATTTAAATTGTGATGTATGTATTTCGAAAAAAATTTAAGGTAGTGAGGATATGGTACCCACCCTGTGAAGGAGGCGAGGAGAAATTTTGTAGAGATCTTCATCAACAGGTTTGGAAGGTGGTCTGTATTGCAATTGTTGCTGCTTCTTGTTGTTGACTGTATCATGGGGCTTCTCCGTTGCCATCACGTCAAACACCTTCCCCGGGCCTTGTTTCCTAGTTCCCTCCCTCCCTTGCGTCTGCTTTCCTTGTGATATTTTAGCCTATATAACATGAGGAAAATACTCCGTATTAGAATCCTATAATCCTAAATGAGGTTCTGCAGGGCCTTGTTCGTCGGGTATGCGTACTATTCTGCAGATACATTTTACTAAGACCATACATCATGTGCACATCCTTACAAGTTACAACCTTGGCATCATTGAAGTGATTGGGGTCAGGAGTCAGGATAAATCACATGTTCTTATTTCCCTTCCAACATTTCCACCGACGCACGTACTAATAAGCTAGCTGCCCCAAAAGTCGAAGACATGCAAAAACAACGAAACCCATGACTTCAAACCACCCCTTTTATGTCGTTGGTTGACGCAATCACTTCAAATTAATAAAGTAACATGCATGTACTCGTATGATGTTAGGCCTCTGCAAAATTTTGTAGGCTGGCTCACAGATTAATTAGCGCACAGTAAAGTACAGTAGAGCAACAGAATGCAAAGAAACAGCATAATGGAAGGAATTAGAGAACCTGTTTAGAAGGCGGAACAGTACTACGAGGTTTCTTCTTATACTCTCCTGAAGCAGTAGTAGTCGTTTTATTGCTATAAGCCTCACATTCTCCGGAGTAAGTATAACGGCCTAGCCCAGCTTGTCTTGCGCATTCAAAGTACTGAGTTATTGGTAACTCATTCACGTCGTCCCAATTCCCGAATCCCGGTATTTGACCCCCCATTTTCTTCATTTCCTTCTATAACATTATTATTCACATATAATATTAAATTTCCTCACACATGAGATTGGTTTGTGAGTGAGATGCTCTCACAATTATCGAAATGCCTAGTTACATTTAGGGTTTGTATGTAATGTAATACAAGACCATCTTAAAATAGTACTGAGTGTGTGTAGTTCTTAGAAAACAAGCATTGGTTAAAGTAGGGGTTGGATAAGATGACAATTCTGACTTATACACAACTAGTGAGACCGTCTTACCCAAACTTATCCTAAAAAATAGTGTAGTGTAGTGTAGTACAGCAGGAGATAATATCATCAATTGTATAGGAAGGAAATAATAGGAAGAGAGGAATGGAGCTTACATGATGATATATAGGAGATTACGAGAGGTGAAGGAAGAAATGATGTTCAAGTAGAGGAGGAGTTTTATTGAGGGAATAGAGGAGAAAATAAGAGCAGGCCAGGAGAGTGGCAGTGTATGAGGAGGGGGGGCTGGGTAAGGGGGGCGGGGGGCATACAAGCAAGCAAGAAAGAGACGAGAAAGTTAGACATGCTTGATTTACAAAAACGGGATGGAATTCACTGTATTAGCTTTTTGATTATAAAATGTTAGGGTGCACATTTTTAATTTCTGATGCTCAATGTAATTAATTGGTAGACTCTATTGCTAGGTTATCCAATGGGGGTAAGAATATCATTGACGGTGATAATCATTTCATGATATTTTTTAGGTTCATTTGCTTATATATTATCTTTGTTGCAAAAAAATTGTCCCATTTTCTCATCATATGTGAGGAGTATTTTAATGAAACGGGACAATCATAGTG
This sequence comes from Agrostemma githago, assembly GCA_958450325.1. NCBI lineage: Eukaryota > Viridiplantae > Streptophyta > Magnoliopsida > Caryophyllales > Caryophyllaceae > Agrostemma > Agrostemma githago. The sequence continues at coordinate 55,427,597 of OY288240.1, forward strand.
GATGGTGAGAGTATATTTCATACCAATACTCTTTATTTCATTGTCACTTGTCTACCTTTTTTTTATACAAACTAGATTAAAGCCCGTGCGCTGCACGAGTTAGTTGGCTTAATTACAATGATGATGTACATTCGTTAAATAAGAAACTTAATCAAACTATGTCATTACAATAAATAAGATGATCACATGATATTATTAATCAAATTTAATTTCAACTGAATTTATAGTTTTAAGAGCTTATTTTAAAACTCAAAAGAACACATGATTGCTCTTATTTATAATATAAAATTTCATCACCTTATTATAAATTTTTGATGTGGAAATAATTTTACGCTTGTAGTCTTATTAAGAGATTTTTTAAGACTCAAAAGTTTTTTTATTGATATCTAAGAACGAATGAATTTTTTAATTGATATCTAAGAATGAAATATTAGTCTTATTTATAATATAAGATTCTATCGCCTCATTATAAGTTTTCGATGTAGAATAACTCAAGTTTCATAGTCTTAAAATCTGCTTTTAAGACCCAAAAAAACGCACGATTACTCTTATTTATAATATAGAATAATCGCCTTATTTTAATATTTTTGATGTGGATAATTTTAGGTTTGTAGTCTTTTTAAAAGCTTTTTAAGATTAAAAAGATTGATGGTTGATATTTAAAACCAAAAAATGACTCATTTATGATATAGAATTTCATCATCTCATCATAATTGTTATTTATATAATAAAAAAAATTAACCTTATTATAATTTTTCGACGTGGGATAATTTTACTTAAATTTATTTAAGTTTAGATATAGTCTAATTAATTAATAACTTTTATTTATAGACGAATGATTACACTTATTTATAATATATAGAATTTCATCAACCCATCTTAATTTTTTGATGTGGGATAAATATACTTTAACTATATAGTCTTAGTCTTAGGAACTTCATTTTAGTCTCAAAAGATTGTTGCTTAATATCTAAGAACGAAAGATTACATAAAATTCTATCACCTCATTATAATTTTTCGATATGTGATAATCTAATTTAACTTTATTTGTATTCTTATTAAAAACTTTTTTTTAAGACTAAAAAGTTTTTTTGTTGATATCTAAGAACGAATGATTAGTCTTATTTATAATATAGATTTACATCACCTCATCATAATTTGGAGAAGCGATTACTTTTATATATATAATAGGATTTCATCGTATTATGATACTCTCTTCGGTCACTATTTTTTTCCTCATTTCATTAAAATACCCCTCACAAATATTAAGGTGATGAAATTCTACTATATAAATAAAAGTTTATAGTCTTAAGAGTGTTTTAAGACTCAAGAGTGTTTTTAAGACTCAAAAGAGGAGGAGTATAATTTTTCGATGTGGGATAATTACTTAAGTTTATAGTCTTACACTACTAGAAAACCCTTGATTTCTTGACCCTTTAAGCTAGACACTTTTATAAGCGTCCACCCTTTTCCTTATCTAATATTCTTGTTGACCCTTTAATGTGTCAAGAATTATATTATATTATATTTTATAAATCAATTCTTCCACTGAAATGAGCTATAAATGAAAATTGAGTATCCTACTTTTTACCAAAAAAAGAACCGCCCTCCAATTTGTAATCTCCAAAATTAAACCTAATGAATCCTTTCCTTGATTAATGTGCTGCTCATTCAGTCCCTCATATCATATGCTTAATTGACCTTTCAAACCTAATTCTTCTAATTTCATCATCGTGCTTATAATTCATCATCGTGCGTTCAAACACACTGCCGATTATTCATAAACGCTATTACCTTAATCTTCGTTGTTGATATTATCATAATCTACGCTTGAATCGCTACTGTGATTATCATAATTTTTCACCTTATCTCGTTCATCAGGTAAATACATTCATCGATTAATTTCATGAATTTGTTGTTCAATTTATCAACTTTGTCGGTTTGAATCGAGTTAACTCCATTGTGATTATGATACTAGTGGTTTATTTTTTGATTTTTCTGTGAATTTTTAGTTGGTTTTTTAATTAATCGAGTTCATGATACATGTGGGTCAATTATTGGAATCTTTCAATTTCATTTAGAAATTTCTCACTACGGATTAGCAGGTACGGTTTATATTTTGATCTTTCAATTTTCATCAATCAATTTTGCTCTAATCCAATTGCTGAACGTAACACGAGTTTGTATCTTATAGAATGCACATTCAAAACTTGGTAGAGATAAAAAAAATAGTCATGTTTTGAAGTAGGAAATAGAAGTAGTTAGTACTGACCTCGCTGCTGCACTGAAATTTTCAGGAATAACCCATACAAAAGAGGTTGTGTTGAGGCTGCAGAGGTTCAGTAAAGTACCTTCCAGGGTCAGATGCATGGAATTTTACCCTTCTACTTGTAAACATTACTCCGTACAACAGAACGAAGAAGAGATGTATGAAGAACCAACCTTATAGAAAGTACTGATGTTTCTAATGTGGAGTTTGGCCAAAGACCAGATAAAAGGATAATCATCTCAATGACCACATGTCCAAGCTGTTCCAGACAATAAGTAAGTCAAATAATGGCTTACTTTGGAGAGGGCTCTCTCTGTTGATGACTTGACGTTACAGTAAGAAATTCACTATTGGGCACAAAATACGCTACTAAAGTTAAAGGTTGAAGTAGCACGGAAGGGAATAAATAAAGAACCTTACCATATCATCAGAGCAGAAGGGATAGCAAGCCTAAAAAAAAGCCAGGGATATCTTGAAAAGATGCCTTTGAGTACTTTACTCTGCAATTTTATCTTGCAGTTTCGCAAATGGTTTGATGATGCAATTGCAGTTGGCTTGTAGGAGACAAATGCTATGGCCTTGCCAACTGCGTCAAAGGATGGGAGGCTGTAAGTTATAATTTTGGATGATTGGCTTATTGATATCCATTAGTGTTCTCGATGCTAATTTTATTATGTATTCTTTCATCTTTCTTACAGATCGTCTCGAATAGTTCTACTGAAAGGGTATGATAAAGTGGTTTTGCCAGGTAGGATCTCCCCTTTCCTTCAGCATGGCCAAAAAATTATAGGAAACGGAAGTGCTATATGCTGTTGGCTTATATATTTCAAACAATCAGATTCACAAATTATGGAAGTCAGAAAGCATCCGAAATATTTAACAATCCATATGCTACTCTTCTATTCTATTGGGATGGTCTTAACCGGCAGGTTATTGTCTTAGTTAGTGATCAGTAGTCGGTCATTACAGGACAACAATTGTTAGAAATTGAGTATCATGACCAAATGTTATTTGGTCACTTTGACACTGTCTTGAATGATTTTTCTCATAGATTTACCTACTTTGTTTTGTCTTTTAGATTAGAGTAGGACCTGTTGAAAAAGTTTCTGAAGCGGAATCTGAGCACTACTTCCATAGTCATCCTTGTGGGAGTCAAATTGGAGCAATTGTGAGCCACTAGGTTTGTCACTCAGTACGTTATTTGTTTCTGACACCCACCACTATGTATAATACCTACCTGAGGCCGATTTTTTCTTTTTCTGCTATTCAGAGTACCATTATGCCGGTTCGCGTCTATATCTTCAGGACAAGTACAAAGAGCTGGAAGAAAAATATTCAGATGGGTTAGTGGTTTGATATCTAGTGTATTAAAAATGAATTATGTGCTCGTTTTGATTGGTTGATTAAAGATCGGCATCTCAATTGGAGATGGAATGGCTTCAAGGGCTAAGAATTGCTTAGCTTGTACATGGATTGATTGATTGATTGATATATAATACATACATTTTAACAAAAAAAAAATCTTTGCTGAATTCTGAACGCAATCATCATCTGTCATTTTTAGTATCCCGGATTATCTTTGCTAATATTCCCGACATTTGGTGAAATTTTGATGAACAGAAAGTGATAAAAATGCAGAACTTCTTGACCAGTGTATATGAAGAGGGTGATGCTCGATCAGCACTTATCCATATGGTACAGTCGTTGCAGCATGCTAAGAGTGTAGTTGATGTCGTGTCTGAAAGTCGGGTATTCGTCTTTTCCATCACTAGACTATTGATAACTAAAATAACTTCAGCATTGACTTACTTAACCGACCTGCAAAATTGTGCAGATAAAGACACATTTTGCAAGACCTAACTGGAGGAAGGTGTTCACTCAATTAGCTGCAGACTACGCATCACAAAGAATAGGTAAAAACGCAAACACTTGACTATGATTCTTTTATTGTTTGGACGGGGTTGGTAGTTTACTGATTTAGTGACTAAAAGGTGCAAAATGTATCTACTTCTCTAAGTATCTTTTTGAGTGTGCATATCAGGATTGGAGATGCGAATAACAATGACATTATCAGGATTGGAGATGCCATTAATTTTCTTAATACTATCCATACAACCCCAAATGTACTAGCAAAAGAGGGTCACAAGAACTATTCTTTTTCATAATCATGTAATTTTTTTAAGCTATTTTCAACTGTTATATCCTTTGGTTACATATCAAACATGCTTTTGAATAGTTGGAGCATCTAATTTGATGTGGATTTTAGAGCTATGAATGCAGAAAACGGTCTACTGTTTTCAGAACAGTTGATAGGTTCGATTGATTTTGCTTTTGGGAGTAAAATGAGGAATATATAATGAAATAACACAGAAATTTTTTGTGTGGTATTATCTGATGTAAACCTTCCTTGTGAAACATGTGTCGTCTTTTTTCTGCAATCCTGCAATAGGTCTGATGTTGAACATCATGGTGAGAATATATATCTGAATACAGAAGACAGAAACATTATACTGTGGACTTAGTGGAGCGAGCTATCTAAACGTGGTGACGAAAGACTCTGTTATCAAACAAAAGATGGGTGATGCCTCACTTCTTTCTAGTTCTATCAAGCTTGTATGGTTAGTTTTTTCATAATGATGTCTGCCTACCAATTTTACAGGTAAATTAAAATTTACAATAGTTAATCCACCTCTTCCGTCGCTGGGTTCATGGGGTAAGGCCCAATTCGTTTCTTATCTGTGCACACAACTAGATATATTAGGAGAAGTACGACCCCTAGTTCGTGTTAGGCTGATACAAAATACCAAGTATGAAGTAGCAGATTCTGTTTTGCATTGATGAAAAAATTGAGTTCAATGCATATCAGGTTCTTGTTTTGGACAGACTTCATACCTGATGGGAATGCAAGGGTATTAGATAGTAAAGCAGTCCACTGTGGTATTCGGTTTAACCTGGCAGGTGTTGAAGGCAAGATCTCACAAGATAAACCACTTACTTGCTGAAATAAAGTTGTCAGCGATTTCTGGATATACTCTTCTCACATTAATCGTGGAACACGACATCTGCAAAAACATCCCAGTTATAAGTACGCCCCCTACTTTTCCAGTCAGATTATTAATGTTTGCTCTTACTATATAAAGTGATATCCAAATATTACTCAATTATCATGGTATATAAATACATGACAAAGGGAGCAGTTGAATTTCTTGTGAAACCTATTAGGATAAACGAGCTGGAAATCTATGGCGGCATGTTTGGAGGATGCAATCAGTATGTTCATTTCACTTAATCTCTTACAATGCTATTCTGTGCACCGTATTTGACATTAGAAGTTCGGTAACTAGCTGTTTATTGCAGGGCAGTAGAGAACCTGGCCCTACAGATGAAAGCATTGCCCAGGAGAAGTTATAAGCCACTACTAAAAATAATGCTGCTACTAGTGATCGGTCATGCGGGTCTAAAGCTTATGCCCCGATGCAACAAGACCGTTTCAAGAAAGAAAGCAACACACATGTTTGAAAACTTGCCATGGAACTGTTTAGCCTATAAAATCATTTATGGGCCTTCAATCATGACCAAACGGTTTGTGTGTATCTTGTGCTAGTTTAAAAAATGCATAAGTCCTCAATAATACGGCAGGATGCAACCAGAAGTCAACAGAAATTGTAAATTATAAATTTAATGACCTAGGAATGTAAACAAGGTACATATTACTCATGTTCCTTTCCATCTTATCTGTCCAAAGCTGGTCTGTTTCCTTCACAGGTACTTTGATAAGCTCTTTGCGTCATTGGTGGACTATGTGAATAATCACATGGCACACCTTCCTAGGTATCTCAAGTTTCAGCTCATGCCTCGTAGCGTTTCTCTGCTGCCAAATCGGATACTGGTAAGCATTCAGCATCGTTCTAATTATTTTCCTCTGGAGTCTCGAGAATCTGCTGCTATTTATCCAGTTAAAACAATCATACTTCTTTACCATTGCAGGAAGTTCTAGAACACAAAAAGGAGACGACGAAATTGATGGATGACAAAATTGGTTGACTTTTTGAACTTGGACATTACATAGATTTTTATTTTTTTATTTTGAGAGAAAGCCACACATACCGTTTTTTTTTTAAAAAAAAAATTGAGTTTTAATTGTCTAGGATATTTTTAATGCTACTTCCGATTGCGAAATATTTGATTGAAGATTATTCTACGTGTTTGTCTTATAAACATTCTTTGATTATGAAATATACGATTGGAGATTATTTTAATTAAGTGATTGTTTTATGAACCTTCATTAATTTCTAAGTGGCTCTTGTTATAATTGTTAACAATAAGGCCAACTCGATCTTTGTGTATTATGTAAATGTAGTATTGCGCTTATTTGAGAACATAAATCTGCAATCGTAAGGAGTTAGATGTTGGATCGAAATATAATATTAATATATTTTATGATCAAATTCTCGACGCTTTTACGATGTCAAAGTGTTGATAACAGAATTTTATATTATTATTTCTCGACTCTTTTAACCGTAGAAAGTCCCGCGCTTAGAAAAAAGTTTAGCCGGGAAAAAAATACCGTGACATAGAAAAGCGTCGAGGTTGCATATTTTAGTATACATGTGGTGACGTAAAAAAGCGTCATGAATAATATATTCAACATTTTAATGCGTCAAGAATGACGACACAAAGAAGCGTCGAGAATTCCTGACACCCAAAATCTCCACGCTTTTACGAAGCGTCTAGAATTAAATTTGCGACACTTTAAAGCGTTGAGAACCTACCTTTAAAGCGTCAAGAAACCAATGGATTTGTACTAGTGTTAAGAGTTTTTTAAGACTCAAAAGATTTTGATTGATATCTAAGAACAAATAATTAGTCTTTATATAATATAGAATTTCATCACCTTATTATAATTTGTCGATGTGGGATAATTTAACTAAAACTTATAGTCTTATTTATAATATAGAATCATCACCTTATCATAATATTTAAGAACGAATGATTAGTTAGTCTAATTAATAATATAGAATCATTAACTTATCATAATTTTTCGATGTGGGATAATTTATTTAAGTTTATAGTCTTCCATCATCTCATCATAATTTTTCTATGTGAGATAATTTATTTAAGATTATAGTCTTAAAAACTCTTTTTAAAATTAAAAAAAGTATGTCCCTACTTTTGATTATAATATACAATTTCATCACTCCATTTTTAAGAGTTAAAAGTTTTTTTGTCGATATTTAAAATTGAATGATTACTATTATTTACAATATAGAATTACATCACCCCATCATAATTTTTCGATGTGAAATAATATAAATGTTTTTCTTGGTTGATATTTATTTAAAACCGAATAATTACTCTTCTTTATAATATAAAATTTCATCACCTTATCATAATTTTTCGGTATAGGATAATTACTTAAGGTTTATAATATAAAATTTCATCACCTCATCATAATTTTTCGATATAGGATAATTACCTAAGGTTTATAGTCTTAAGAACTCCTTTTGAGATTCAAAAGATAATTACTTAAGGTTTATAGTCTTAGGAACTCTTTTTGAGATTCAAAAGACTTTTGGTAGATATCGAAGAACGAATTATTACTCTTTATTTATAATATAGAATTTCATCATCATATTATAATTTGTCGATGTGGGATAATTTTAAAACTGTCATATGTAATAAATTCATTACATAATGTGAAACAAATAATATGAAATTTATATTCTAATGAAAGCATTTGTTACCACGAATATAATTATTTTATTTTTATAATTTATTTTACGATAATGTTTTTAAAAAATGAACTTTAAAGGTTTTTAACTAAGAATGGTAAAACATCCCATTAATATGATAAATTAAATATATATTATAATAATTAAAAGATTCTCTAGTTGATTTTTTTTTATTATTATTTATGATACTTTCCTAATTTGAGATTTGATGAAACGGAGTTGCAAAAAAATCTGCTATTAAATCTACTTTCCATATAGAAATTGCATCCGGTGAGTTGGTCTTCTTTAAATGAGTCCGTCCCGCAAATCACAGCCACACGATCAAATCACATGGATGGCTGAGATTCAATCTCAGCGTCATCTTCATCGTATATAATCTTATTGTTACAGTAATAGAACACTATTACAGTAACATAAATATCTTACTGTGACACTGTCACAGTAATAAGGAATTACAATAATAATGTCAGAGTAATACTGTTACAGTAACAGAACACTATTACAGTAACACAAATATCTTACTATGACACTGTCACAGTAATAAGGAATTACAATAATAATGTCACAGTAATATGAAATTAAAGAGTTATAAATATCTTACAGTGACACTGTCACAGTAATAATGTCAAATTCATTTATCAATTGACACTACAAAGTAGTAACATCAACATGAGATTAACAGTAGCACTGTTCATTTATCATTGTTACCCTAACACTGTTACAGTAATATTTTTACCGTAAAACTATTACATTAAAATTGTTACCGTAACACAGTTACAGTTTATAGTAGTATTGTTACTGTAACACTTCAACACTGTTACAATTTACAGTAAGTTATAATAATATTGTTACTATAACACTTCAACACTGTTTTCAGTTTACCGTAATTTACAATAAGTTATAATAATATTGTTACTGTAACACTTCAACACTGTTACAGTTTTAATGACAGCCCTATTCTATATCACCCACGTACAATTACCACCCACATACACATTACGTTTCCTACCTTACATCTGCTATTTTTTTTAATTTCCTTCGCCGCCTCCTTCTCCTCCTTATCGCGCTTGCCACCGCTCATCCCAGCCATCACCAGTTCCTCGCCTCCTATCTCCTTCTATTGCTCCTACTCCTTATCGCCTCCACCTTGCCATCATCCATATAAGCACCCTCGACAATCTCTATTTTTGCTTCCTCCTCTAGGCTTGCGTCAAATTGGTAATTTGCTCTCTGAATGCTTTCATCAAATTGTCAATCACTATTTTGCCTTCTATGTGTTTGTTATAATTACTTAGTATTACATATTTTTTTTTAGAGTTTTTTGTTTGATTCGTTAATTTTTAGTGTGTTAGGGTAAGAAATTCTTGAAGTTATGATCTTTAAAGCTAAATTTGGGGTTTTACCTTAATAAAGTTGTGATCTTTATACTAATAATGATTTTCTACTGTGACAGAGTAAGAACTTGGATTGGGATTTGGGATAATCGAGGGCACCTGCACTTTTTTTTTTGTGATTATTTTTGGGTTCATACTTTTGTGAGTAAATTAGTTGGGGACGTGGTTGAATGACAGCCCTTGGATCTCTTAGATCCAATGGTCTAAGATCGCGGGACGGACTCATTTAAGATGAGAGACTCACCGGATCCTCACTATATATATATATATAGAGGTGGGTTCCTATGAGTCCATTATATATATTGAGTCCCTAAGTCCTCTTCCCATCCGTCGGATGGGAGATGGATCAAGGGACGAGATAAATCACTAGATTAATAAAAAAATAAAAATAAAATAAGAAGATACTGCTCCAACAAAATAGGAAGGAGAATATTATAGTAACGTATCATTCACACACATTCAATCATTCATTCTCTAGATTCCATCGCTTCTTCTTCATCTCTCTCTCGCTCACTCAAATAATTCATTCTGTTGTTCGTCGTTCTTTCTTCAAAATAACACAATCAAGACCTCATTCATTCAGTCACCGTCCTCATATAGCGAAGGTAGAGTTTATTTCAAAACCACAATCGCGAAGACATTCAAAAATACAATCGGGAAGACATTCAATCAATAGTCGCCTTCTACTTTTCATTCAATGGCTGATATGCAGATCATAGGAAAAACAAGCGGTTAGTATATACATTATAGTTTCTAAATTTCCAGTTTCTGTTTAAAATGATAGCAAATTACCAGATTCTGTTTAAAAATGAACTGCGTATTCATGAAACGATATCTGCGCACACATTTTTTTTTTTGTTATTTTAGTTCACATGCAGTGTTACTTTGGTGTAGAGTGTCTGTTACTTTAATTCATCTAAGTTGTTACTTTAATTCTTTACGCCTATAATTGTAATACGAGTCATTGCGATATATGGAATCGCCGTATTAAAATAATAAACAAAAAAGATAATGTTTCCTAAATTGGAGGGAGTCATTAAGATGATACTGATTTTTTAGTTTCTACTTTTATACGTTATAAATATGATGAGTTATTTTAGTTCACATACTGTGTAACTTTGGTTTAGAGAGTCTGTTATTTTAATTCCAAAATTGTATTACTTTAATGGTCCGTTACTTTAATTTATACTGGTTGTTACTTTAGTTCTTACCATCTGTTATTGTAGCGCATTAGAGAGTAATTGGGATATATGAAACAGTCGTATTAAAATAATGATTTAAAAAGATATTGTTTCCTATAATGGGGGAACGTGATTCCCTACAAAATAGGAAACAAATAAAAATATTAACTGCCCATTCAGAGAAACATGCTGCGTTACTATAGTCAACAACATCCAATAAGGATAACCTACAATCAAAATACACAAGTTCAGTAAACGAATTATAATAGACGTCAAGTCATTCATCTTCCACCTTGTGCCGCTGCAGAAACCTCCCTCTATGGCTGATATTCAACCGGTCAAACAAATAAACCGTAATTTTTTTGTCTTTGATTTATACTGTAGACACCATGAAGGCAATACTCCTTATTATCAGATACTACGCTCATTGTATGAGCACTGTATTACCACATAATTTTTAAAAAATGTGAATGAAATCTGAATAGCATTATTTTAGTGCACAATAGCCGTTACTTTAATGCACACCACCCGTTACTTTAGCGACCTTCATGAGTTACTTTGTGTCTATTTTATACGCATCTTCTGGTAATTTGATTAACTCAATGCAGTGGTTTGCTTTTCAGATGACGCAGCGGCACACGAATGGTGCAGGGATGTAGGTGAGAGTTTCACGCCATACGTAGGGCAGATATTCAAAGACCAGGAAGAGGCGGTAAACTTTTATAAAATCTACGCATTGGCCTGCGGGTTCGATGTCAGGAGGTACACAACGAAAAGATGGCGGGGTGGTGAGATTAAATCAAAGCTGCTGGTATGTAACAGGCAGGATTTTAACAAGAAAAAGAAAGTCAGCGAAGATGCAGCGTCCAAGGAGGCGACGTCGAAGGGGGAAGAGGTCAAGGAGACGGCAGAGGGAGTCACTGTGAAGGAACCAAAAAGGAAAACTAAGGTCCGTCGTATTGGCTGTATGGCAAGAATTAAGTTGTTCAGCAATGGCGGACCTATGAAAATTGTTGTTTTTCACAGTGGGCACAACCACGAGCTAATTTCACCAAAAGACAGGGAATTTCATAAGTTATCAAGAAACCTCACGAAGTACCACAGGCAAATGATTCTGAACAATTCACGGGTACGTATTGAGTGGCTTCTTGCAGGTTCAATTATATAAGTTCAGGTCACTATGTGTTTAGTACACCGCGCCATGGGTAATATTTTGTTACTGTAATGCACATGCTATCTTACCGTGGTTCATAGCATCCGTTACTTTAATGAATGCCGTCTGTAAATTAAAAAAATGTCTGGCTCAGTTAATCAACGCGTTACTTTAATGCCGTCTTACTGTTAGTTCAACTGCTGTCATACGTTACTTTAATAAAAGAATTGTTTCAGCTGAAGATCGGTGCCACGCAGACGTACAAGATGTGTAAGGAACAGGTTGAAGGGTTCGCAAACGTAGGTGCCAGCTTGGTCGACTTCAAAAACTTTGGCAGAGATATAAAGTGCTTCGTCCATGAGAGAGATGGTCAGCTATTCATTGATCGTTTCAGAGGTATGGCGGACAATCGGGAGGGATTTTTTTTGATTACGACCTGGATGACGACGGTAGTTTGAGCAGGGTATTTTGGGCTGACGGCGTTGCTAGGAGGAACTACAGGTTGTTTAGTGACGCAGTTTCATTCGACCCAACATACGGGACGAACAAATATAAGATGATATTTACCCCGTTCACTGGTGTCGATCACCACAAACGATCCGTGACTTTTGGTGGCGCTCTCATTGCGCACGAGGACTTTGAATCGTTCAACTGGGTGTTTGAACGGTTCTTGAAGGCCATGGGTGGCAAGGAACCTGCATACCTCATCACTGACCAGGATCCCGGGATCATAGCATCGTTCGCGAAGATGTTCAAATCAGCATGGCAACGGTTTTGTATGTGGCATATAATGAATAAGGTACCCACTAAATATGGTGCCTCGAGGGCTGACTACCAGGAATTCCTGAAGAAGCTGAATGCAATAGTGTGGGATGAGGACATCGATGCAGCAGCATTCGACGAGCGGTGGATGGAAATAATGGAGGAGCACGACGTGGGCGATGTTCAGTGGTTCACAACTACGTTCTCGATCAGGAAGCAGTGGGTCATGGCACACTGCAGGGATCTGAAGATGGGTGGCTTAATGCGAACGACTCAGAGATCGGAGAGCGAAAACAGTTTTTTCAAACGGTTTGAGAACCAACATGGAACGTTGGTTGAATTCTGGATGCGGTTCGAGAGCGCAATGGATCAGCAGAGGTATAACCAGAAGAAGCTTGACAGCGAGAATCTACAATCTCTGCCGAAGACAATGACCCACCTCCTGATAGAACAGCACGCAACAAGGGTGTACACCCACGTGATTTTTGATGAATTTCAAGAGGAGGTGGCGGGTTCAGTGGGGATGTGCAGTGTGCGAGGATTTGCTGAACGGGATGGGGTTGAAATAACTACAGTGAGGGATGCAACCAGGGGTAAAGAATTCCTGGTCAACTACAAACAAGGTACGCAATGGCCTGCTTGTTGTCATCATTTATACGGGATTTATGAGTTAAAGTAACAGAATGAATAAATCAGAGTAACACACAACATGAATTAAAGTAATGCGATTTGTATTCTGTGGATCCAGCGCAGAATGCTTTTGTTGTGCGTGATTTTGTGTATTAAAGTAACAAAAGGTGTGAATTACAGTAACACAATATATGAGTTAAAGTAACGCGGTTTGAGGGTGTTGGTTCTGATAGTCTTAATGTTTTAATAACATCCTGCAGAGACGTCTGACATCAAGTGCACATGTAAATTGTTTGAGACAAGGGGAATACTGTGTCGACACATAATTTGGATATATTCATCTAAGGGACTGACAAGTATACCCGATAACTACGTTGCGAGAAGGTGGTCGAGGGATGCACTGCGCAATTCTCGTGTTGGTGACGACGGTCTGGAAGGCGATGATATTGACATCATAGACGGAAAGCAGATAGAGATGTCTAATCTGTGGTCGGAGGTTCATGAGACGATAGGTATTCTACGGTCTGCTAGTAAAGAAGATGTTGAGAGCATGTGCGCTTTGATCAGCGAATTCAGGATGAAGCTTAAGCCGATTGGGGGTAGCAAGACACTGAATAAAACCCAGGAATTGGAAGAGATGCTGGGATGTACGTCAACAGCAGAGATAACGATACTCCCGCCGAAGATTTCCAAGACAAAAGGAAGCGGCAAAAGGTTGTTATCAAGCAAAGCGAAATCCATTGCACTTGCAAAGAAGCCCAAGCGCATGTGCAACAATTGTAAGCAGATGGCGCATCATGACAAGAGGAATTGCCCCAATCCCTTTGCAAAACGACCGCCAGCGACAGTCGAACCATCCGACGATGAATCAGAATCAGAATCAGAATCAGAATCAGAATCAGAGGACGAGGAGGATGCAGAAGATGAACCAGTATTCTGATTAGGGAACTGTGGTTCTTAGACCGACGTAGCCTAAAATTTACAGTAGCTAATTGAATTAATTACAGTAACAGTTTTTAAAAATTTTATTTAAATACAGATATTAATTCTTTGGTGAATATTATGACTAGAGTAAGTTTCGGTTAAAGTAACACACATAATTCATTAAAGTAACGTGCTAGATGAATTAGAGTAACACGGAAAACCTAATTCATTTTTAAAGTGTTGACTGTATTACAGATATTCATCCCTTGGATAATATAATATTTTACTAGAGTAAGATTCAGTTAAAATAACATACATTATTCATTAGAGTAACATGCTAAAAGAGTTAGAGTAACGCGGAATAATGTTAGTCGAATTACAGATATTACAGAAGTTATTCTTTTTCTATTTGTTTGTGGAGTACTCAATGAAGAAGGCATTACAATTTTGTTTAAGTATGATGCTGTGTTGATCCTGCATTGAATTAAGAGACCATGATGCACGGTGAAATATATTAGAGTTGAAGTAACACATGACATTAATTGAAGTAACAGACAATACGAGTTAGGGTAACAAAGTTTAAAGGATATAATTACATAGAAATGTGACAGAATGAAAGCAACTGTTTTTCTGACAACACAATTTGTCAAAACCTTGTACTAAACGACGATTATGTTTTTTGTTAAACGAAAGTACTAGTTAATCCAACAATTTACGGGCTACTGTTTCCGGCCCTTTCCTCGCTTATAGGTGTTGAGCCCCTTAGCCTTCGATTCTTCAATTAATTTTGGCCTGGCTGCCACAAACTTTTTCACATCAGCAATCAGCCGCTTCCGGGCGCTATTCAGGTCTGCTAGGAGAAGAGTGGTGCAAGCTGAACCACCAGGTACCTTCTGTTTACCTTCCTGCCGAGGTCCTCATGTACGAATTCACGTCCCTCGTATAATAGCATGTGCATCAGAAGAAATGTCCCTGACTCATCCTTGTTCTTGACTTTGTCTTGCCAACCAAGCTTAATCGTGCGAAACCTGTACGCCACAATTTCCTCCGCACCAGGTACTTTATAGAAGTCAAGGAAGTCACTCATATTCCCCACCTGAATGTCATTGATGATAAAAGTCAAGGAAATCGCTCGTTGGCGCGCAAAGATTGTGATTAAAAACTGATTAAATGAATAAAAGAGAGGCTCACAATTGCTTTGACGGATGCAAAGAGGTCTGTATCTCTGATTGCCGTATAACGACAGTGGTCGAGGAGATCGACTGTCTTTTTAATTCGGTTGATTACTACGCAGGAGAAGTACCCGTCGACGTTGATGGGCACAAAGAACAATTCAGCGTCCAGTTGCAACGTACCACCACAATTACTCCTGAATATATGCCATTGCTCCATCAAGGCATCTGCATTCTGAGTGGATGGACTGTCCGGATCTTCGGCAATAATCCTCATTACCGCATCCTGTAAACAAATGTAATCAAATACAAAAGTAATTGTGGTGAAAATTAACTCAATGCAGTGGTTGGTGTCATTGTGGTTCAGTGATCCTTCTGTTACTTTTGCAACTGACGTTACTTTAGCTCACAAAGTGTGTTACTTCAATTCATGAGATCCGTTACTTTAACCTGTATCATCTACATTATTGCTCTTGTGACATATATGATGTTACTTTAATTGAAAGAATTTGTTACTTTAGTCTATATTATCTGTTACTTTAGTGTCCACACTCTTTTTCACTACACATTCTGCCGATTGAATATACATTCCATGCGCGGTTAATTTATTACATACCGTTTGTCGCAGACCAAAATACGCCATCTTCGGAGAATTACCCGACCCACTGCCGTTTGCAGCGAGGCTGTTCATAAGCATTGACCAGCACTCGACAACAGATGACGATATGTCCTCACCCGGAAGCATGGACATCACATCACCCCGAGTCATCACGGCCAACGGTGAATACTCCGCAACCATTTTGCTGTTTTCAGAACGGATCGTTAGGCATCGCGAAACAACAGATAGATGACAGAAATTTAGACAACAATATGTTGACGATATGTGTAGCGATCGTGCTATTACCTGCCGTTGTAATTGTTGTGCTGAATTAAGCAGTAGTCCACGACATTTTTCCGCATGACGGGGAGATTTCCAAGCAGGGTCCTGTTGTTTGAGAGGAACGGGCATGCCATCGGTACACTGGGATCCGCATCACCACAGTCAATGGAGCATCCTAAGCCATCCCTGTCACCCCTAGCTCGACTACCAAGGACAGATAATGACCCGGTGGTGTCCGGTGATTGATGGGCGGGTTCTGCAGCGGGTGTTTCTGGAGTGGATGGTGGCCCACGACTCTTTTTAGAGGGTCTATCGTCAGGGATCGCATCTCCTGACCTCTTTTCAGGCTCACTGACGGACGTGGCAACATCTGACATAGTCTTACTGATGGCATGGTTGGCTTTATCAGTTACAAAGAAGGACACCCGCAATATCAACACGTCCCTCTCCTTATTAAAGTCACAGAGACATAGCGTCGCGGCAATTTCTGCCCTATAGAGATTGTTCGCCTCGCAGGTCCCCAATGGACAGTTGAACTCCTCACCGGCGTACAACATCATGTGTATCATGAGGTATACGCCGCAATCATTAGCCGAGAACCCGCTGCCCTGGCATCTGAACGGTACGTTGACGAGAGGGAACGAAGAGACACTGGCCCCCTTGGTGATGCCTCTCTGAACCATATACTTACCCATTTCTTCGGCCTTGATGATATTCAATGAGATAAAATAAAAACATATGAGAATGAGAAAATGACGAAACACCATTCATTTTTATGCCATGTTTATATACGACGATTTATATATAACAAACGGTAAATATATACACCAAAATGACCAGACTTACTGAGAGGCGTGCGATCCCAACGTAAGGAAGACTTTCAAACTCCCCCTCGTCATAGGACCTATTATCAAGGTATTCGATGCGCTGTGACAAAAAATTGATACACGCGCAGCTGTAATGGTCATTGTTTTCCGACAGCACCGGAATGAATACCTGTAGGTGGGAGATGGGTATCGCGTTTGTAATTATAATAGAGGTGGGAGCTTACAAAACATAGGATCTAAAATAAAAAATACCAGATCAGAATCTAGATCGAGATTCCCTTCATTTTCTTCGATCCATATGTTCCAGAAGTTGAACAGTGCTTCGCTCATGTCCACAGAGACACCACCCTTTCTGTTCCTCCAAATCTGGAGAGCTGTATCCTGCATGAAATTTGTTGAAGTAACAGGTCGCTATCATTAGAGTAATGCACAAAGTGCCTTACAGTAACAGAACCATAGAACCACAGTAAAACACTTTTTTGTATAAATATTTTATATCAACTGATATGGTGACATTATATTAATATTACTAGAGTTTGTTGATGATGTTGCACTTATCGTATTGAATGAGAAAGGGTATGAGAGAGCTTACATTGTGGCTGACACCGAAGAAGCAACGTGATGTCCGCCGCGGTGCAGACTGAGCAGCTGCCAAGCGATTCATAAGTATGCATCAGCAGTCAATTACAGCATTCGAAAGCTGCTCTCCAGGCGCCAGCGTGGCCAACTCACCACGTGGAATGTTAAAAAAGTCACTGAACCTCACAATCATTTCTCTGCAAACATTCGAACGGACTATGAAACATTTAACAAAAACGCCGATAAAACGCATTAACAAAAATTAGAAGATGTTGACCACTCACGATGCAATGTATTTTTCAATTTTGTAGAAGACGTAGTCGATTACGTCTTTCCTGACAGACAAAACAGACCTGAAAAGCCTGCTATCCCGACACAGGAAGTCCGACAGCGTAAGCTGGTCAGGATCTGGGACATCACAGTCACAAGAGCTGATAAGTGTGGTTTGTAGTGCCTATTTTGTAGTGTTTTGGTCCCATTTTCCTTGTAGAATCGCTCCTTGGGAGCGGTTTAGGGGCTTCTTATGCTTCCTTTAGTTCGTTTCAGGTTCCCGAGACCGATTTGGAAGAGTTGGAGCGATTCCGACTCTATATATACACATTTTGGAGCCAACGAGATAAAGGAACGATGACTCGATGCTTCGGAATCGACCCCGAGACCTTGGGACCCAATCCCGAGCCTCCGAGACCCGATCCCGAGTCCCAAGAATCGATGAGAAGTTCATGTGAAGCAAGGAGGAAGCAAAAGGGTCATATTGGAGGCCTACAAGATTCATCCCCGACGGGTATGCACCTCATCCCGTCGGGGATGAAGTGCACTTTTGAGGGTGCTACTGCAAGGCCGTCCCGGTCGGGACCAACCCGTCCCGGTCGGAACCAACCCGTCCCAGTCGGGATGGTGGGTCCGTCCCGGTCGGGATGACCCGTCCCGGTCGGGACCACCCAGTTCCACCCGCATTTCACTTTTTTTCTTCTCCCTTCCATTTGTAACCCTATATATACCCCTCCTCTTGTGATCTTTGCTTAGGTTCTTCACTTCCCACTAAACCCTAGACTACTTTAGGTTAGATTAGATTAGATTAGTGTAGATTAGTCTTTAGATTATCGTTAATTATAGATTAGTGCTTGTAATTTGGAATTCTTCAAGATCTCCATTCAAGCTTGACAACCTTGGATGTTTGTTTTGGGTTCTTCCATTTATGCAAGTTTCCTTCTTCTTTTCATCTTCTAGTATGGTATAATCTCTTCTCCTTTTACTCTTAATCCTTTATTGTTCATCAAGTTTGAATCTTTAGTTATTGTTTATTGTTTTGTTCATCATATTTGGTTGTTTCATTATGTATGTTTTGGTGTTTGTGTTGTTTTCTCTTGTTAGTGTTAGTTTTAGTTTAGATATGTTAGAGTAGTGTTCTTGCTAGGGTTAGTAGGGTGATTAGGGTTTTAATTGGGTGACTAAGGGTTTGTTGGAGGAATTGGTGGAAGATTTGGGTTTCCTCTTGAGTGATGCACATTACATGTTTGTTGGAATGCTTGAATGACTAACTAGGTTGGAATGCTTGTTTTTCTTGTCTTCCTTTGTCGTGTGTGTCGCCGGATGGGTTCCATGAGGAACCTCTAGGTGAGTCTAAGTTAGATTACCTAGATTACCCTACTACCTCCTTCACTCTAACTCCTCCTTGACCATTCCGTTACCCCTTTGACCCCGACCTAATCCTAGCCCCTTTCCTCGTTTGTTTTCTTTAGTCTTGGTCTAGCTCTCTCCCCTTCTATCATTCTCTAGCTTAGCTCGTTGACTTGGTCTCGTATTTGGGCGAACTTGGTCTAGACGCCTCTTACCGTCCCAGTGGATTCGACCCGACTTACCCTATCTACCCAGTTAGGATTAGCCGGTTATTTATTTGACGGTTGGGATCCACGACAAATTCCTTCCCGTCAAGAGCACCCAAGCCTCTCATCGACGACTTGCATGCATACCAGCTGCGTTTCAGAATGAAAAAAGAATGGGTGGAAGACCTTCCTTTCGTCTACCACCACCGACAAACACTCACCAACGTCCACATCTCTAATTCTGTCAATATCCCACAGAGAAAGAACTAACTGGCGGTCACTGTCCAAATTCAGTTCCTCCTGAATAACCTCGTTAATCTCAGCCGTCGAGTACGGCTGAATGTTAAGATAATCCTCCTCACCTTGATTTGTATTTTTGGCCTCAAATACCGGCCCCTGCAACGACAAATCCCTAGCACGACGCAGCGCCTCACAGACTTCATCCACCACCCGGTGTAGCTCTGCTCCTCCCCAGAATGATTGGGATGCTTGTGATGGCACCGGGTCTTCGGGTAATGGATTGCCCGATGTTATCCTCCTGATCTTCGCAGCATGTGAGACCCACCAATCATGGAATACGATAGCATTCCTTCCCATCATCAGATGAATGTGATGGACATCCTGCAAGAAACAATAACTGTGTAGTGAAAAGAGAGTGGATGCTAAAGTAACAGATAGTATAAACTAAATTAACAAAAATCTTTCAATAAAAGTGTCATCATATATGTTGGAGCAATAACGTAGATGATAGAGGTTAAAGTAACGGACTGTAAACATTAAAGTAACGCATAATGTTCACTAGAGTAACGTCGGTTATATGCTAAAGTAACAGAAGATATGTTAGGGTAACATGCAGATTTACAGACATCCAAGATTTACATCCTTACTGGTGGACACTAAAGTAACAGATAACACTAATTAAAGTAACAAATGGTATAGATCAAAGTAACACATATATGCTGGATGAGTAATGTAGATGATGGAGGTTAAAGTAACGGATTGTAAGAATTAAAGTAACACATATTGTTCACTAAAGTAACGTCAATAATCTGCTAAAGTAACAGAAGATATGTTAGAGTACCATGAAGATATACAGACATCCCAGATTTAAATCCTTACTGATTCTCCAAGTCAGACACATATAGATTCATTAACGAATTAATGACAAGATTACTTACGTCGACAGCCTTGGTCCTCAGCTCACTATCATCTTCAAGGCCACGAGGAAGTTTGATGGTGGTGAACTTATCGCCCTCTTGACCAGGCAATGTACCATCATCAGCGTGACGGTCCTGTGTAATCCTCAGCGACGACGGCGCGTCTCCCCCCGTCACCACACGTACACAACGGGGGTACTTCACATCAGATAGGGTAAGCAATCCCAACCCACCACCAATAAACTCGCCGGCCAACCGTTCAAGCATGCGTTGACCATCCCATTGCTTGATCAAAGGGAGATCGCACGGGCACGGGAGATTGCGGTAGTCAAACCGCTGGAAGTAGGTTATCATTAAAAACGGCACACAGCCAAGTAGATATGATCGGCTATTGAACACAAAATCCTCACACGCCTGCGCCAGTCCTTCCAAGATGAACGTGCACCAGTCAAAGTTTTTAATCCGCTGTACATCTTGCACCGCCTTCAGTAGTCTCAGATCAACACCATGGTTGGACGTCGGGTTGAAAAATATCGACATGCTGTAGAGAACGAACATCCTACAGAACGTCTCGCCACCCTCTACATCCTCCTGTAGTTTCCTAAGGACCTTTGACAGAGGGATCGCATCACCGTCATTTGCGACATGAAAATCAGCCCTCCACTTTCTCTTCAGCTCCACGACGGACTCAGATTCGGCTGCCTTCGATCGACCCATCGGCAGCAGCTCAACAGGGTCCGCTCCAACTGGAAGGAGGAAGCAGTCATGTACATCGTGCTTGGTTACCAGGAACTGATTTCTCCCGCACCGAAAAATCAGCGTGTCGTCACTAAATAAAGACATGAAGTCAGTGGCAAACTTTACAGGGAAACTACTAAGGTGCATTTCAAGTACACTGCCAAACCCGATTGTTTTAAGCGCCTCACGCTACCTCTGGTTTAAATTAGATATCAGAACAACGAGGAGCTTCGGGCTGCATCTGACCGACGCCGAACGGTCGACGTTGGATTCACCAGACTCTTCGGTAGCTATTTTCTTCAACTTCGAAGGCTTGACAGCCGTTTTTCTCGCCCGTCGAGCTCGATTCTTGACATGACCCTCCTTCACACCATCAGCGACAATCTTACCTCCTTTTGCCATCTGAAAAATGAATTACAGTAACAAAAATTAAGCATTAAAGTAACAACATACATGAATTAAAGTAACAAGAAACACATACATTACAAAACGCTGCAGGTAAAATGGTATCAATAGAAGGGTAGGTTAGTTATATAGGTTATTCTTTAAAATAACGAATGATAGCAGCTAAAGTAACAAACAATGTTCACTAAAGTAACGAAAATAACATGCAGGGGAGCCATGGAAAACAGAAGACATATATAATCAAAATCGGACATAAAGAACTAATCAACCGTGCATTCTATGTACAAAATGAGAGAAATAAAACAAAAACAACTAAAGGTAATCAGCATACCGAACAAACCCAAAATTTACTCTAAAAGTAATTAAAAACCACAGAAAAATCCCTAATTTACCTTAGGTTTAGAATTCAAATAATAGAAGGGTAAGGTTAGTTATATATGTTATTCTTTAAAATAACAAATGACACCAATTAAAGTAACATACAATGTTCATTAAAGTAACAAAAATAACATGCAGGGGAGCCATGAAAAACAGAAGACGCATATAATCAAAATCGGAAATAAAAAACTAATCAACCGTGCATTCTAGGTAGAAAATGAGAGAAATAAAGAAAAAACAACTAAAGGTAATCAGCATAACGAAAAAAACCAAAATTTACTCTAAAAGTAAATAAAAACCACAGAAAAAACCCTAATTTACCTTAGGTTAAGAGTTCAAAAATTGTGTAGCTCAGTCGTTGATGAATGTAGACGGTATGAGCGAAGATGAGCGAGGATGAGAAGATGATGAAGACAGTAAAGAAGGCGGGAGTGTTCCAGAAATCAAAATAAGCTCGCTTGTTGTGAGGAAGCGGTGAAAATTGAGTAAGAAAATTGAGAGACAGTAAATTGAAAATTGAGGAAGCGGTGAAAGTGTGAAGTTGAAAGGGTTGACAGAGATAGAGAGATAGGTGGGAGATATTAAGGGAGGAGAGAGAAAAACAAATATATTTTGAAAGATATTATTGTTATTACCTTAATTATGTGAATAAATCTACACCATTAATCTAACAATGAATCAATGGCTGATATTGGGACACAAGGACTCAAAACATATTGAGGGACTCACCTGATCCCACTTCTATATATATATATATTATATATATATATATATATATATATATATATATATATATTGATTGGCTGAGTCAGAGGGAATAATACATACAGTAATAATTAACACAATTTTCTATGGTATTAAACTATTAAATGCAATCAATTGGTAGATTCGTGTTTAACTTTCAACTAGTTTCATGGCCTGTGAATAATCACGAGATCTTTTAAAATTTATTTGTTTGTTTAATATTTTAAGAATTCTAAAAAATTTTAACAATTGAAATTGAGCACAAATATTTCAAAACTATTTCATCCAATAGCACTTAGATAGAATTTGAATAGTCAATCAATATATTATATATATATATATATATATAGAGAGAGAGAGAGAGGAGATCATAAGGGCCACCTATGTATATAAGTTCCAAATCTTATTATTAGCATTCAGATCAATTATAGATGGATGAGTGAGATGTGAAGATACATATTTATTTTTAAAAAAAGAAAAATGATAGTTTACATTTCCATGCACCTCATCTTTTTTCCCACTCTCTTTTTTCCATCACATTCATTGCTCATCACATTGCTCCATCACATTCCAATCCTTGATTCAATTGCTCCAAAACATTCCACCTCCATCACATTCCATTTAGTTGCTCCAAAAGCTCCGATTCTGGATATTTTGACACAACCCAAAACCCTAAAAGCTTCATTATATACGTTCATAATACTCGGTGGTTAAGTTGCTTTGTGTACAAATAAAACTACTTGTACGTAATGTTTTACCCGCCCCGTTGAATCTCTTCCACCTCAGAAATCAACTTCCTCAACGGCTTCCGTATGTACGTACTTCTTCTTCCCCCAATTCTGTTAACCCTAATTTTTCCAATCCTATTTTATTGCATTTTCCCACTGTTGTTGGTTAGCTGTATTTTTATTATTCATGAATTTGATTTAATTTTACCCTAATCTTCTGCAATTTTTGCTGCTAAATCATGTTTCTGCTAAATCAACTTTAGTCTACGATCAAGCTTTAAACGATTTGTAAGTTTCGTGCCAAATTGCAAGTAATTTCATGTTTAATTTGATGGAGCCTGCTATTATTTGTTCCGTAATTGGTGTGTTTGACTGAAATTGATTGAATTTTATCTCTATGATGGCAATAGAAGTATTGAATCGTTGTTATTTGGTTATGTAATTGGTGTGTTTTTGTGCATGTTTCTCGAGTAGTTCGCGTATCGGATTTGAGTTCATTTGGTTTGGTATGATATTTTTTTTGAAATAATTTATGAGGAGGGTTGTGTTGAAATGTTGAATGATGAAAGAAGGTGATTCCTGATTCGGAGATCCATGTTTCCTTTACCCACTTCGACTAATTAGGATTAACCCTATTTTGAGAGGGTTAGTTTGTTATCTTGATTGGTTATTAGATACTACGTAGGAACTAACTTCGTACGAGTCTAAGAATTGCGTTTTGTGTTGTTGATAGTGTTATAGTTTCAGAAGATGAAAGTTGAAGTTCTATGGTCTTGGAATTGAAGTTTCAAGCATACAGTTGAATATATGAGCAGAAGAAAAATTAACATTCTACCATTTAATTATGAAGTTGTAGACGTTGTGCACTGAAGTTGTAAAGAGAAGGATTTAAAGTTTCAAAGTTATGTTCTACAAATCAAAGGGGCATGATGTTGAAGTTTCAGAAACTGAGAGTTGAAGTTGTAATGTTTTTGAACTGAAGTTGCAAGCGTGTGGTAGATTGTTTTGAATGTACACTAGTTAACTATGACGTTGTAAATGTAATGTACTGAAGTTGCATTGCAGGTGAATTAAAGTTCCTAACAAACTGTTATTTAAATATTGAAAGTCATGCACTGAAGATGCAATTATATGTGTTTTGAAGTCTCGGAAGCTTAGAGTTGAAGTTTCATAAATTGAGAGTTGGAGTTGTAAAGAATTTGAATTAAAGTTCCAAGTGTGTTGTTGTATGTTTTTACAGAGAAATAATGTTCAACTTTCCAGCAGTTATATATAAAGTTGTAATTGTTGTGCTTTGAAGTTCTAAAGTGAATGAGTTGAAGTTATAAAGTGATTTTTTTGAAAGTATAAACTAGTTTTGTGACCCGTGCATTGCACGAGATGCCTATAGTATTTCTTATCGAAAACTATTACATGTCGACGTTTCCCCCTACTTCAGAGTGTAAGTTGCGTGAATGTGTCTAACTCGATCCATGTGTGTGTAATACATAATATATGTAAGAATTATCCAACAACCAAATACAGATTTGAATAATTATGTGTGAAGACTTAAATCGTCATGCAATCGTGATAAATGGTAAAAGTAACAAAACTATGAAAATAAATGAGAGGGTAAATATAGTAGTTTATTATACGTCATAAACAGTCTAGTAATTTTTGGTATTTTGGATATTTGTTAAAGTTGTTCTAATGTTTAACTAAAGGAGCTGAATTTGCGGTCATTGTGTGTGAAGTCCTTTTTTTTATTCTTGTATTTTTCCCCAACTTTCTTGATTCGCCTCTTCTGGAAGGGTAATGTCATCTGTGTAAATTGCATCCTCGGCGTCGGAGTCCCTGCTTATTTTGGCAATTTTATTATGGTGTATTAGTATTTTGGGTAATAATATAACGATATTGGGTGTAAGTGTAAGAGTAGTGATACTCACTCTAAGACAAGCTTTCTTTTATCCTTTTTTCTTGGGTGTCCTTGTAATAAAGTCTCCTATTTTATTTCTCTTGGATGATCTCAGTGTTCTTCCATCTGTAGAGTTAATAGGTGTCACTAAGATGCTCATCACCTGGAAAGTCGGCAACTAAATAATACAGAATACTATACGATATACAAAATACCTCAACTTATAGCACTTGTGTCGTGTATCTACATGCTCATTATTTTCTTGTCATATTGTAGTATAGATATATTAGCGCACCTCCGTGAAAATATGTACTTGTAATATTTACTTTGTTTGGAGAAAATAGACCAAGCGAAAGAGTCGAGACATACCGTGGAGGATGATGGGAGGCGAATACACGGTGAGCTGAGTTCTCTCGAGCGACGTGTGGGTGCGGGTAGATTGGAGAAGCCATTTGAACATACCTCTCCTCCATTAATAGCCGAAGAAGATGTTAATTGCATCCCATTTACTATAGGAATGCAAAGAGGCTAAGGAAGCTAAGTAGATAGTAACGGCCAAGGAGTTTAACTGTAGCAGAGATAGATATGTATGTATTAGCATAAGAAGAATAGATAGTGGAGTAATAGTAAGAATAGATGGGACACGTGGAGGCAAAAGGTAGGGCTTAGCAAAATGATGTGGTGTAATTAGAATTAGTGGAATGAGTGATTAGTGATTAGTGATAGGTTAGGATGATGGAAAAAGAATGACTTTTTATAATATAGTATAGATACTGTAGTATTCGACGAGTTCTAAAGTTTCAGAAAGTGAGAGTTGAAGTTGTGTAGTAATTGAATTAAAGTTTCAAGCGTACATATGAATATTTTGTCAGAAAAAACTTCGATCGGAAACCAACGTTGCCTTGATGACAAAAACAGAAAATCCGACTTACCACCCTCCACAAATTGCACTAATGAGAGGAGTTCTAACAACGTCACACATAAAACTTCAATTAAAAAACAATCTTACTCTGATTTATCGCCATCAAGAAGATCCAAAAAATGAAAACAATTTCTCTTAATGAAGAAAATGATGAACCAATATCTGTCATGAATCTGGTACTACCTTTAAATAATTTTTATTCGAAGCAACAATGGAGAAGAGATGGACCATGATGAAAGTTTTCAGTATTGGGATTTGGCTTGGTTAATTAATTGATGTGGTGGAGAAAAAAAATGTATGGTCTTTATTTTGGAGAGAGAAGTTGTTAGTGATAGGTTAGGTGTGTTTTTCATTTAATGCCAAATCAACTAATCTCTTAATTACTTAATTGCAAAGCAAATCTCAACTCTTGATCTAAGGTTAATCCAATGACTAACAATAGGATTTATGGACTTCAATTTATGTGTGACCTTATTTGAACTCATCTCCCCCCCTCTCTCTCTGTCTGTCTCTCTCTCTCTCTCTCTCTCTATATATATATATATATATATAACACACACATATATATATAAAAGTTGGATCTTTTACCTCATTTAATTTTTTTGTACAATTTACCCCACTTCCTAAGCCATTGGATTTATCATATCAATGTCTCAGATTAATTACTTACCCATGTAAAACCCTATATTTTTTTTCACTTCCTCCTCTTTACGTTTATTTGATCAGTTTATTTCAAAGCTGCTCTCTTTCATAAGCACACTTAAATTTCCCAATTTTATTTTTCAATTTCTCAACCAAATCAGTTTCTATTCAAGATTAAATTTGTAGGTTAATCTAATTTCACTCTCTGACTCTCAATTTTGTTTTTCAATTTTTCATCAAAATTAGTTTTCATTTAAGGGTTAAACTTTCAGGTTAAGTCAATTGATGCGCGTATTTTATATGCACTTTTTATGCTCTTATTACGCGCATTCTCGTACTTATCGAGTAGTGAAAGCTATTATTTTGCCCCGAATTGACTACTTTGTGGTGTGTATTATCTTTTTGCATGAACGGAAGCCACATGAGCTAAAACGTATCAAAACCGAGCCAAAACAAAACTGGAAAGAGCTGATTGCAAAAATGGGCCAATAATAGTCGGCCGACCATGACGATAGTCGACCAACAGTTGTTTTAGTCGGCCGACTATTTGGGTGACATCAGAAGATCAAATTAAGTCAATATTAGTCGACCGAGTATTAAATTAATCGGCCGACTATTTTCTGGGCTGCTGACAGATTTCGTGTTCAGCAAGCAGTTTCCTAATCAGTTTTAATTCTTTATGAGCTGTATAAATAAGGCTTTTCAGCCACTTTTACTTCTACCTGTTTTTTAGACTACTCCATACTTTTTACTCCTTCTCCTTAGACTTTTATTTAGATCTCTTCTCTTTATTCTCTTAGAATTTCATTTAGTTTAAATTTTCCTCTTAGAAACTCGGTTATTGTAAGATTGCAATTTTCGAATCGCCTGCATTCCTTTTATTAATTTAATCTAATCTTTCTTGCTTCTTCTTCATTCTTGATTTGTGTGGACGTCCGTCCGCATCGCCCAGCGCCCCGCGCGGGATCGACCCGGTTTTCAACGTGTGGCGGCGGCCACCCACGCGACCCCCTCCCTACCGGGGGCTGGTCCGATCTCGCGTACGGGACGAAGTGTCGGACCTCGATTTGGATGACGATCAGGACTTGTACTAGACAGGTGGGGACACCCGTGTTTCCGTTTGTAAATCGATCGAGTCGTGGTTGTAAATGTTTAAAGGCCATTTTGTTTGGTAAGGCGACCTTTTTAGTGAACTGAAGTTGTCGTTGATTTGTGGAGTCGCCACCGAGTCAATTATAAGGACTCGGAAACCGTTCAAGTCAACTTTGATCCCTTGCCGGCTCAAAGTTGAGTGGCATGGGACCTAAAGATAAAGACTTGTATCCTTAAGCACTCCATGCCTGTATTGACTCTCATCGCCAATGGTTTCAAACATCCGGAAACCGTAGATTCTGAGTAAGGGGTGAGGGTACGTATTGGGAGGCCAACATCCGATAGATGTCAACACCCAATCCCGCCCGCACTATAGCGGCCTCTACTAATCAATCGGTGGGCTGATATCCTAGTTCTTTTGTTGTGGTGAAAGTACTGTAACATCCGTTGTTTTAACCCTATGTCTTTTACTATGTCGGTTGTTTTAAGGACAGATAAGTTTTATCGTCAAAATAGTAGTGTTTACATTCTTTGCATGCGATTTCACTTGACAAGCAGGCCATGAAAAGATGTACATTGGAGAGTAGGGAGTACTATGTATTATACGTATTAGCAGATCATTTTTAACGCGATAATACGGATATTAGTCATTCTCGTGGTATACCTTACCTGGTATGCTGCTTAAGATGCGTCGGTTCGGTATTAATAGGGATGCGTCGAACCTAATAAGGCGAGCACCGGAACTAATACGGAACCCGACCATCTCTTTGTTCAGTTTTAGTTATTTTACGTTTTGAATTCCGTGTTAGGTGATTTAGCATGCGTTATAAGGTCATAAAAGCAATAAATCATACGAAAAACTGTAAATGCGAATGTAAGTAAATCACAATGTGAGGAGTTGCACCCTCGGAGTATACACTAAACGAGACTTGATGCATAGATAGGTTTGAGAACGAATATCGGAATTACTCGGATCTTGTTTAGTGTGTTTTAGTATTTGTGTTTGAAGTTGGGACGTTACGTGTTTTAGTAGACGTTTGTGGGCTTAATGCCCACATCTAGTGTTGTCTTAGTGCATAATAATAGAAAGTGCGAATATGGAAAGTTTTGTTTAGATGGCAACCTAGTGACGATACGACTTCGACTGGCGGATCCTCCTAGCTTGACCCGTTATCCCGGCAGAGTTCCGTTACCGTTTGACCTTCCCGCGGCTATTCCGGCAGAGCTCCGTTATTATTTGCTAGTTCTGCGGCTAATCCGACAGAATCTGTGTACTATTTTTGGGCTAGTCGATCACAGGCACCTCGGTATCAAGTGGAGTGCTCGAAGGTGAGGAGTAGCGTCGATGTCGCTTTTATTATCGGAACTAGGATAGAGTGGATCGTTTGCCTCGGGTGTCGGAGTGCGAGCCCTTAGCGAGAGTTTTTGAGGGGGAAGTGAAGATTGATTGTTGTGTGTCGAAATGAGGGCGTGAAAGGGAGTATTTATAGGTGTTTTCGGCCCTCGTCGCCCATATGGGCGCCCGTGCTGGGGCGTGCCAAGACTCAGGCGCCTGGGTCCGAGCGTGGGGAGACCCAGGCGCGTCAGGTGGTGCGGTTGGAGTTCTGAGGATACGGTTTTGATACTTTTCAAAACCGAGAGGGAGGAGTTTGATATGATTCTTGTGGATTAAGTTTACCCCGGGTTTGACTTAGCGCCGTGGGTTTAGTGGGCCTCGGGTGTTTATCCCGAGGTTCGCTTGGCGCGGTGTTGACTCGGTTCGAGTTTCGGGACTGACTTGGGGTCCCGGTGTCAGAATTGACTCTAATTAGTGTCTATGTGATCGTAACGACACGACTAAGGCCGCCATCATGTTAGTTTAATTTGCCCGAGTAATTTATTTGATTCGTTCTATAGAAAAACTATCTAAAACACCGCGAACCCACGTCGCGTTAAAGTCCTATCGTCATTGGGTGTTTCTTGGGCATCTCTGTAGCCACCAGGTCCAAACCTGGGTGTCTACAGAAGCCCCCACTTTGACTGAGGCTTGGACAAGGCGAAAGTCAAAGTATAGCCGCCCAGGTCAGTCGAAGATTACGACCTGGTGGCTGTCTGGTCTGGTCATTTTAAGTCCGTTAGACTGTGCGTTAAGGCTCGCCAGCCAAGGTTTAGAAGTCATACCTAACGTCTTCACTTGCGGTTGCTTGCTTCGGCTCGGGCCGTTGCTTGTTATCTCGTTCTTGATTCTTTGTGCGCGTGCTTTGTCTTCTTCGGTTTATTTAAGGTTTTGTTTTATTTTAAGCGCTTTTATGTGTTAGGTGTAAATGTATTGGCCTTTAAATGTTTCGGGATGCTTGTGAACCCTTGATGACATAAAACGTTCGAGGGCCTTGGTCTCCACTCGAGCGATCGTCTTTGGGATGCTTATGACCCTTAGGACAAGAATAAAGTGATATAAGAATATTCGAGGGCGTCAGTCTCCACTCGAATAGTTGTCTTTCGGGATGCCTCTGACCCCTAGGACAAAAATTGTTGTGCCTCCGGGATAACTCTGCCCCTCGGGCAAAATTGCCGTTTCCTGTGCCTCCGGGATCTTAGATCCCTTGGACAAAATTGCTGTGCCTCCGGGATAACTCTGACCCTCGAGCAAAATTGCTGTGCCTCCGGGATCTTAGATCCCTCGGGCAAAATTGCTCTGCCTCCGGGATCTTAGATCCTCGGGCAAATTGCTGCGCCTCCGGGATCTTAGATCCCTCGGGCAAATTGCTGTACCTCCGGGATAACTCTGACCCTCGGGCAAATTGCTGTGCCTCCGGGATAACTCTGACCCTCGGGCAAAATTGCTGTGCCTCCGGGATCTTAGATCCCTCGGGCAAATTGCTGTGCCTCCGGGATCTTAGATCCCTCGGGCAAATTGCTGTGCCTCTGGGATCTTAGATCCCTCGAGCAAATTGTTGTTTGTTTAATTGTTTTAGTTAAAAGTTTTGTTTTGTTTGTCTTAGTTAATTTTGTTTTGCAGGCTTGTCTTTCTTTGTTCGGGTTTGTTCTTGCTTTTGTTTCGATCTTGGGTTTGTTGAGTTCGCTCAGAGTTTGCTTACATTAGTCTTGGTTGTTTTGTTACGCGTCCGGATGCAGCGTTAAGTGCTTCTTTTATTAGTCGGGGCTGTATTATCGATGTTAATTAGTAGTTGTCCCATCATTGTTGTTTTGCTTGTCTTAGTAGGTGCATGTGTATTGTCTTTGAGTTGCGTTTGTTTTGCTTCGTCCTAGTCTGGGCTGGGCCGCTTGGGCGCGCATCCTTCAGCGCTCCAAGACTCAAGCGCCCAGCCCCCAGCGCGCTAGAACCCGAGCGCGTCAGCTGGGGCGGTCGGACTTTCGTGGTCCGGGTCTGTTTAAGTAAACGAAGATTGGGGCGATCGTTTTATTTCACCAAAATCGAATGCGTCGCCCCTTTCGCCTCAAGATTGATTTTTCGACTTTGCTCACCAAATTTGTCTCGATTTCCACTATTTTACGACAATGTCGACTCCGGGTTAGTGTTCTTTACTTCTTTAATGTCGGTTTTGCTTGATTAGATTGATTATGAGTTGGTTTGTTGGAAACCCTAGAAAATCGATTTGGGTGTTTTTTATTCACTAAGTTTCGATGTTCGTGCTTGATTTTATTGTCAAATTGGGGTCGATTATAGCTTGTTGAAGTGTTTATAAGCTCGATAAGTATGTTCGAGGTGTGACAGTGGCTTGCTATGGGAAATATGTTTGGAATGCTAGGGTTAGGGACCGTCTCTCGATTATTCCTGTGATTATTTTATGTACTTTTGTTCAAATAGTGTTTATGAGGATATGGGTAGCTCTATTGTCGATTGCTAAGGCTAGGATGACCTTTAGAACCCTCTGTAAGGTTTTGTGTGTCTTAAGACGGACCAAAAGATCCCGTAACGATGCCGGATTTTCCCAAAACCACTTCCATTGTGACCGGGATCGAAAATGGGTAACATCTTTAGCAGACTATCGGGGCAAGTTCACAGACTCCTCGAGGGATTCGCAGGAGACATAGAAGTGTCTCGTCTCAGCGGCGCGACCCTGAGACTATTAACGAGGCCGAGTTCGATAGAGTGAAGAAGCGCAGGCTTCCGGAGACGGTGGCTAGAAGGGCTCATGCTTCGGCTTCGGTACCGGAGAATGAGGAGATCGTTTACGAGGATCCCGAGTTGGCTCGGGACTGGGATGGTCATCAACTGATGTTTCATCTTGACCGTCATATTTCTAGCCGCATTGTGCGGGGTCTGGTGAGTGTCCTATTCGTGCTCGTTAGTAATGACTCGGGTTTTGCTATTGTTATTATTTTTGCTCGGGTTAGGCCAGATTTGTTTTGTTCATCCTAGCGTTGTTGCGGTTTGTAGACCCAAGGTCCGATGAGGACTTTCTCGGGCTTTACTACGTGCCTCGATATCTATTTCCAGAAATTGACCCCTGCGGTAAAGGAGATTATTGCGGGGACTGCTCTAGGTCCCGTGGTTGGACAGTGGGTTAGGTTGGTGGGTTGCCAGACTAAATGCAGCCTTATGGTGATCAGGGCGATGATAGATCGCTTTCATGATACTACCTCGACCTTCCACATGGCTTTTGGGGAAGTCGGGATGACCCTAGAGGACTTTGGGATGATTAGCGGTATGCCCTGGGGTCCGAATAGGATTAGGTGAGCCGCCGAGGGTCCTAGTCTAGATAGTGATGAGGTGCGGAGCCTCATCGGGGATTGTTTACCACGTGAGGCATACAGTATGCCTCATGCTATAGTGAGTTCATACATCACCGACCACTTCGAGCGAGTAGCGGTGTTAGAGGGTCGGAAGGCTAACACGCCGGAGCAGGATGCTCGGCTATGGCTGTGGTATTTTCTAGGGTCGACTCACTTCTCGGATAAGGGCGAGAGGTTTAGTACTAGGATTTTGCCCTTCCTAGCCGACCTGACTCAGCTAGGGCGCTACGATTGGGTGACCGCGCCTTTCGCGGAGATGACTCACTGGCTGCAAGTCATGGTGAGGCCGCTGGTGATAGGGTCGGCCTCAGTTGTGCCCATCGTGGGTCCGGGCCTTATACTGGAGGTTAGTTGTTGTTTTTTGCTCTTGTGTTTTGAGTTCTACTTAGTTTTCGGCTTGATTTTGCTAAAGTCATTTTGGGGTTTTATAGGCTTGGATCTACTCATATTTCCCGTGTTTGGCCCCTAAGATGGTACGGCGCACCCGAAGAGATTCCCGGCGGGAATCGAGTGGAGGTTGGCTTAGCCTAAGAG
This sequence comes from Agrostemma githago, assembly GCA_958450325.1. NCBI lineage: Eukaryota > Viridiplantae > Streptophyta > Magnoliopsida > Caryophyllales > Caryophyllaceae > Agrostemma > Agrostemma githago. Next base: position 55,460,897 of record OY288240.1, read on the forward strand.
CACAGTTAGCCATTACCCGGTGGAAAATGCGCTGGTTAACAAGCTAAGCTTTGACGATGTAAGTTTCCTTCTATAGTTTATTTGCTCAATAGCCCCCAAGGCTTGGGATTTTATTAGGATGTCGGTTTTATTTGTGTAGTTTGTGGCCCGCCCTTGGGCTAATTACGAGGGCGTGCCGGAGTATGTGGCTACGGAGCTGAGGCCGCGAAGTTACAGAATGATGCTTCTTCATGCGTTGATTCGTCCGGTTTGGTACCTGAGCGAGCGGTTGGTGCGTCAGTGTCTGTATGATGACTTTAGGGTACCGGTTGATCCTCCACGGACCATGTTCAGACCACCGTCCGCCGCAGAGGTCCTCGAGGATAGGGACGGAGAGGGAGGCGATACACTCTTGGTGCTTGGTGCTTCCTACTTATCTCACGTCACCCAGCGGTTAGCTTGGTATCGCCTTGTGGTAATGTTCTAATTTTGGTTCTAAGATTCTTGTTGTGGTTTGTTATTTCTTTGCCTTTTGACTGACCAATCTGTTGTCTCTTCAGCTGGCCGATCCGGCTGACGAAATCTAGCCCCCAGATTTTCCCCTGACCCTGCTCAGGGTGGATGCGGCTGGGATACCCTTTACCGAGCCTCTCCCCCCGTGCTCTGTAGAGGAGATGGATGCCGGGATAGAGTGGCGTGACCGGGTATACCAGGTGACTTTTGATTCTTGTTTTTGATTTGGGTTCTAAGAATGTAGAGTCGGTTTGCCTAACTTTTATGGTTTTACTTTTCAGGTTTCGTCGGCTTGCCATCAGCGGCTGTGGCAGGCTGCCAACTGCTTCCGGGCCTATGCCTAGAGGGTTTCCCGTGACACTTCGGAGCCTCGATCGGTGAGTTTGTGTGACTGAGGTGCATTCCTAGGCTGTTTGCGTGCTTTCCTAATGCTCGAGTGTATTTGCAGGATGTCTTGGATATGGTGGGACAGCTGGAGACTCAGGTGACCGAGCTCGAGGCGAGAGAGGTTGAGTCACAGCGGCTCCTGCAATCTCGGGCTGACGAGATCGCCTTCCTAAAGGAGCAGTTGGCTCGGTCTTGGGGTGAGACCTCTACACTGGGTGAGGCCAGACATAGAGTCGAGAGGGAGACTGAGGCTGAGGCTACGGGTGCTATGGAGGAGGTTGGAGGGATTCCCGAGACAGCTACCCTAGATATGCTGTCGGGGATGGATGGTAGTGAGTCTCCTCTTATAGACCTGGAGAACCTAGGTTTAGATGACCAGCTTTGCGAGATTGTGATTGCCGTCGGCGCGGCTTCTAGGAGTCCTTCTTAGCCTCGATTTGTGTATGAATTTGTATATGCTGTATATTCGTTTTTTTTTAAATTTCTGTATTTTGAGTTAATTGGATTAGTCTTGTGCCTTCGTTTGGTGAATTTGTTTACCTAGATTGACAAGTAATCACTTTTGCGTTCATTCATTTTGCGAGGTGACCCGGTTTAGGGTGCGTTGGCGTTGCAAAGAAGTATGAAAATCATTTCTTTCGGATGTTTTGAAATGTGTTAGTTTGAGCCGGGAATCTGATCAGGTAGTACGTCGATCAAAACGTTTTTGACTCGAGATGTAAAATATGAATGTGCTTTGATTACATGTGTCAAGAGATGAGCGTAATCGTTTTGGCATTCAGAATGGGATCGAAGTTTAAAATTCGAACAATTTTTGAAAAAAAGTTAGATCAATTTTATGTATTCATAAAATTGCCTTGTTACAGACGCGACTCGACGACGACCGTTAAAAGGCTACAACACGCCTAGGTGGGGTAGCTTATCCCCCTAAAAAAAGAGAAAAAAAACGTCTAACTCTCGTGCGTCCGACGAGTGAACTCGCGTTCCTGTAGCTCTTGCATGGGTATCTCGGTTTTCAGGCGGGCTTTAGTGACTCCGGGAGGTCGTTCCTGATGTCCGAGGTGTAGGATGATAGTTATGGTGATCACGGGGGTTCAAATTTCTATCCTTGGGTTGCCCGGGTTGAGTCATTCATGGCTTCAGGCGCTCGGACTAATGCAGTTGGGTCCTGGGCCGCTTGGGCTTGGGCGGCCGAAGACCCGGGCGCGTGGGCCGGTGCGGTTTGAACGCCGGGTTATGGAAATTTTCGTTGTTTTCTAATTCTTGTAGGATTAGGGCTGTATATACGGGTTGTGGGTGCATGTTCTAGGCATACTAGGATATCCGTAAGGCATATAACCATATCTAGGGCTATGTCGGGTTTTGGGAATGTCCTGACCGAGTGGGCGGGTTTGTTTAAGAAATGTCATTCCGAGGTTAGTTCAAACGATGGTTTGTCGACGGTTGTTGCACTGAGTCGAGTCAAGGTACATGATGATTTTTTACGGGCATGCTCTAGATTTTGGGACCCGGAATATCATGTTTTTGCTTTCCCCCGGGGTAAAGTTTGCCCTTTGCCCGAAGAGATAGATGCTATAGGCGGGTGGAGTTCGGTTCGACCTTGTGTGCCTTGTGGGGATGGTGCTTACGTGGAGCGACTTTACCACTTTTTGGACCTTTCTTCATTAGAGGAGGCTAAAGGCTATTTTGGTGTGGATGGTCTTAACTTAGAGTTGCTTTCTAGGACCTTCTCACGGGTTGGCTCTCGCCATTTTTCGGCCTTAGCATGTAGGCGTGCTTTTAACATTGCTATTGCTTGCTACTATCTTTTTGAGGATGCGCGGTCACGTGAAAGTTGGGGTAATCCTCGAGTGTTGGATGTGGTAGCGGCTATGGAACATGGACAATCACCCTCTTTGCTCATTTTAGGTGAACTTATTTTGGGTCTCGACGCTAGTGTTCCGGTACAGGGGATACCTTCTCGGGGTTCTAGGACCATTTTACAGGTGTTTTTTTTGTTATGTTTTGTAGCTTGGTTTCACTTGTTTTGTGGCTGTTTTGACTTTGGAGGTGCGATGCTTCATTGTTTTTCGTGCAGGTTTGGTTGCAAGAGCGGCTTGGTTTAATCAACCCTCCCCGGTGTTTCAAAGATTACAACTACTGGGGTTTCACGGGCCGGAAAATGGTGTTGGTGTGGAATAAAAGTCCCGAAGAGGAGGATTGGCTTTCCTACTTGGTTAGGGGAGAGATTTTCATCAGGTGGTCCATCCCGTGGTGGAATATTAGTGGGCGCGTCGGGTTTCCATTTTCGTCTTCGACCTGGGCTTTGTTACTACTATCCATGAGGGATCAAGTTTATATTTACCCGAGCATGTTGTCAAATCAGATAGGTGTCCGACCTCCTATTCCGGATGATGCTAAGGTCGTTTCTAGTTCTGATCCACGGACCGAGGATTTGCTTAGGGGGTTCAGGGTGTCTTGGGAGCAGAAGCTCGACCGACCGTCAATACTTCCGTCCGGAAGAGAGTTTGTGGATACCCGTCAGGACAGACCGACCCAAAATTTAGGAAGACAGCACCGCTGAGAGGCGAAGAGGAGACTCGAGAGACTCGAGAGACTAAGTGCCTAACCAAAGACAGTGGGACCGATCCTAGTTTAGTCAGTTCATCCGAACGGGCCAAGACTGACAAGACCCATATTAAAGCTGCGAAAGAGCAAAGAAAGTGGGATTTGCTGGACACACGTGTGGATAGGGTGTTAGAAGCTTGCTTTCGGAAAATCGAAGAGGAAGAACGCAAGCAGTCATACCGAAATGGTAAGGGTAGGGAAAATTTGGACCGGTAGAGGCCAGCCGTTTAGTACTATGTTGTATTAATTGATATTACGTGGCGTATTATTACTAGTTTTTGTGGAGTTTAGACACATTATTAATTTTCCGGGACGCCCGGATTTTGGATGCTTGATGTTGATGCCTCGACAAAGGCTCGATTTAACCAGTTTTGTTTTTAATGAGAAGTACATTTATTTTTCTTCTTCTTTTTTGTTTTTGTGGTGGCTCGCAACTCAATTCTTCATTTTACCCGGAGCGCCCTTTCGGGTTTTCACTCCGTCTTCGGCTCACCTTTTCGTTTTGTTTTTCTTTTTTTGGTTTTTTTTTTACGGCTCGCAACTCGATTTCTCATTTTGCCCGGGGCGCCCTTTCGGGTTTTCACCCCGTCCTCGGCTCATCATTTTTTTTAACGACGGCTCGCAACTTGTTTCTTCATTTTGCCCGGGGCGCCCTTTCGGGTTTGCACCCAGTCCTCGGCTCGTCGTTTGTGCTTCGTCATTTTAACTCACTCATTGATCGGGTCGTGGGAGGAATCCCAGTTTACTCATGAATCGATTAATCGACTTCTTTGTTTAGTTGTTTGGTTGTACCCGGGGAAGGGTTGCCTACTTATCCGCCTTCGAACGAAATCAAACCATGTTCGTAGTTCTTTTAAAAAATGTGAGTGAGTTTGCTTTAGACTCATCTATGCCAATTATCGATGCGAACTTGATTAATTTTTTTTTTGTTTTTGGTTTTGCTTCCCCCTTAAGTCGGATGTTGGGATGTGGTTGGCAGAGTGTCTAGGGGTAGTATCGTTTTAGTTGATCCATGTTGGTTGGGGTTGAGAATTCTTGACCGTCTAGGTCGGTGAGGATCACTGCACCACCGGAGAGTATTTTCTTGGCGAGGTAAGGGCCCGCCCAGTTTGGCTTGAATTTCCCTCTAGGGTCGACGGGAAGGGGTGCTCTAATGGATTTGATTACCAAATCTCCCTCGTGTATGTTTCGGGTTTTCACTCGCTTATTAAAGGCTCGTTGGATGCGTTGTTGATAGGCTTGTACGTTGGATAAGGCATGTATCCTACGCTCGTCTAGGAGTACTAGCTCATCGTATCGTTTTTGGTTCCATTCCTCTTCGGGAATACCGCTCTCGGCTAATATCCTTAGTGACGGTATTTCTAGCTCTACGGATTGTACGGCTTCGGAACTGTAGGTTAGGTAATATGGTGTGGCTCCAGTGGGTGTTCTATAGGATGTTCGGTATCCCCATAAGGCGAAGGGGATCTTGCTTGGCCAATCCCGGTAATTGTCTATCATTTTCTTAAGGATTGTGGTTATGGTTTTGTTGGCTGCCTCTACGGCCCCGTTTGTTTGAGGTCTATAGGGTGAGGATTTGTATCTTTGGATTTTGTATTTGTCGAGGAGTTTTTGGGTGTCGGCCCTGAAGTGAGCCCCCTGGTCGCTAATGATCTCGTGAGGTATGCCGTAGCGGCAGATGATGTTGTTTTGTAAGAATTTTACTACTTGTTTTGAGGTTAGTACGGTGTAAGAGGCGGCTTCAACCCATTTGCTGAAATAATCAACGGCCACTAGTATAAAACAGTGTCCACCGGTCCCGGATGGGTGCACTTTTCCTATGATGTCTATTCCCCAAGTAGAGAAAGGCCAGGGTGTGGCTATGGTGTGTAGAGGATGTGGAGGTAGGTGTTGGACGTTAGCAAAGATTTGGCAATTGTGGCAGTGTCGGACATGACGTTGACAGTCTGCCTCTAAGGTAACCCAGTAATAGCCCAGTCTCATTATTTTTCGGGCTAGTAGGTGTGCACTCATGTGGGGTCCGCACTCTCCGCCATGTACCTCTTCCATGACTTTCTCGGACTGGTTTTTGTTTATGCACCCAAGGAGGACTCCTTGTGGGGTTCGTTTGTATAGTAATCCTTGATTCAGGATGTAATGGGTGGCTTGCATTCGTAGGGCTCTTTTGTTCTTGGCATTAGTGTTGGGTGGATATGACCCGTGGGTTTTAAAGTCTAGGATTGCTTTATACCAAGGTTCTTCGGGGGTGTCATCGGTTTCGAGGCCATGGATGTAGGCCGGTTGTTCGCTTCTTTTTACACAAATGGGCATAGAGAAGAGGTGATCGGGCATGTTTACTAGTGAGGCTAGCTTAGATAATGCGTCAGCGAATTGGTTCTCTTCGCGGGGTATGTGTATGAAGTCGATTTCGGTGAATTCTCAGGATACCGTTTCTACTTCGGTTTGGTATGGGGTTAGGCTTTTTCTATAAAATTTCCAGTTTCCCGTGGCTTGGTTTATTACTAAAGATGAATCTCCGTGTACTCTAAGGTTTTTGATTCCTAGAGATATGACTGTTCTTAGACCTATTAGGCAGGTTTTATATTGGGTTGTGTTGGGGGAGTTTATTTTGGTGGAGGTTTGTTTGCTTCCGAGTTTATTGTTGTTTGGTTAGTGGCGGTTTGAGCCTAAGGTTGTTATTCCCGATCTCTTCGTTAGGGTGAAGCCAAGTGGGCCATTTGTTATAGCCCTTGGGTTTAGTTGATTCGTCACCGATAATTGGCATAAAGTCGAGTTTTTAAGCGTTTAAAGTAAATTGTTGAAAGAATGTTAAGCGATTGTCGAGGCATATTTATAAAAAAAAAGATTGTTTTATTGATAATAATAGACGGCGGGCTAGATGCCCGCGGTTTGTTTTTGGGGGAGGTGGAGGACATGTCCCTCACACCTCCCTAGACTCGATAAGAAAGAGACATTTATTATTATTAGTTTAGTCTAGGCCCTATGATGAACTAGACTCCGACTCAGGTGCAGACTTGTTGGCCTCGGTAGGCGTCTTAGTGCCCTCGTACTCGGGGTATGCCCCGAATTTTTCTTCCTGAATGAGGTGTCGAACTTGTTGCCTAAATTAGCGACATTTGCTAATGTCATGTCCTCGGCCTTGGTGGTACCGGCACCATTTGTCACCATTCCAATGTGACGGCCTTTTGTCGGCAGGCGGGTCAGGTGTTGGATTCAAGGGGTAGAGCAACCCGTCAGATATTAGCATGGTTAGGGCCTGATCATGGGATAACCCAAGGTGTTCTAGTAGCCGGAAACCCCTTTCCTCGGAGTTATCCGTTAGGAGGCGAGTGGGCCTTTTTGTTAGTAGTGCGATTTTCACTACCCCTGTTTTTATCAAGCCCTCGATTTTATCTTTTAGCAACGTACAAGATTCCATATCATGGCCGTTGCCCCTGTGGTAGTGGCAGTATTTCCCGTTGGACCAGTGGCGGGATCTATGCTTAAGTGGGGGATCGGCCATTGGCCCTATGGGTCGTAAAAGGCGAAGGGAGGCTAATCTTCGGAGTGCAGCCGCGTAGCTGACCCCGATTTGGGTGAACTTTTTCTTGGGTTCGATGGTCTCGGGTGAACCTACGTTCTCTCCTTTGATCGTCCCGTTGCATGGGGAGATGGGGTGTTTGGGAAGTTCCTCGAGTCTCTCCTCAATATGGGCTATCCTAGCCTCAATTCTTGAGAGTATGGGGTGTATTTGTGACACTAGGAGGGTTAAGCTCTCGATGGTCGCTGCGAGGTCGAGGGATACGGGGTCTGGCTGAGTGCCTAGTTCATCCTCAATGTTCAGGACCTCTTCCCCTAGGGGGACAAGGTTGGAGCAGTCAATAGTGTCATCGAAGATGGCGTGGACACTAAAGGGGTTCGTAGTATTATTGGGTTTCTCAGGTGGGGGAAGAGGGATTGTCCCGTTTTCAATCATGTCTTTTATGGTATGCTGACGGGTGGGATTTGCCGTGGATCCCGCCGATCAAAGTAAACCAACTAACCTAGGCTTGGTAGCTAGGGCAAGTCGGGTCGATATCCTCAGGGACGGTAAATGGGTTTAGTCTAATGGGTGCTAAGGTCCTAGACTAGGTCCGAGACAAGCTAAACTAGGGTGATGGCTATAGACTATCCTAGGTCTAAAACACGAAAAAGGAAGACAAAACAAGCAACTAATGACTAATGGGAGCAAATAAATCAACAAGAAGGAAAACTAGGGCTAGGTCGGGTTCATGGATGTCAAGGAGATAAAAAGAGAAAAAACGGGGTCACTAGCGTGCTTTCGTAGCCTAGGTTCCGATCGGGCTCTCGCTACTTAAACGGCCTAGAGGTCATCCTCACCACGCTCTCGCTACTACTGAGGAAACCAAAGCAACCAACCAAATAAACACATACAAGAGAAGAGACAAGGAAAACAAGAATTGATCGTCTCTAGTCTCACAAGCATTTCATCGAGCATGTAGAGTGCAAGGCAATTGGTAATCAACAAAAACAAAAACTAATACCACCCATCTTACCCTAATCATCCCTAATCACACTCAATCCCCCTACTAACCCTAGGGGATGACTACTCACACATATCTGCTATACTAAAACAAGCACAAACAATAGAAACAATCACAAGAACAAAAGAAACATTCATAATGAAGAACAAGTATGAACAACAAACATAAACAAAGATGAAAACTTGAATAACAATAAAGATTAAGAGAAAAGAGTAGGGAAGGATTATACCAAGCTACAAAGGATGAAAAGATGAGAACTTGTATATAAAGAACACCTAAAACCTCCACCAATGTTGTCAAGATTGGATAGATTCTTCAAGAGATCCCTTAATACAAGATTAGCTAACTAGATTAAGGACTAATTAAGGACTAATCCACACTGATCTAACCTAAAGTAGTCTAGGTTTTAGTGGGTAATGTCTAACATAAGCATAAGATAGTGTAACAATACAAGAGGGGGGGGGGTATTTATAAGGTTACAAGAGTGATGGAGAAGAAAAGAAAGAGTCACGGCTACAGCTGCTTCTGAAGGTGGTGGTCCCGACCGGGAAGGATTTGGTCCCGACCGAGATCATGCATAACACCGGGCGGTGTTATGCTCTTCCCGGTCGGGAAGCTTCCTTCCCGGTCGGGACGGCCCATCAGAAGACACTTCTTTCTTGCACTCTTTCCCGACCGGGAAGGATATTCTTCCCGCCCGGGAAGGGTCTTGCAGGCCTCCAATATGATCCTAAAGGTCCCTATTTGCTCTTCATAGGCTTCTTATCGATTCTTGTTGCTCGGGATCGAGTCTAAGGGCCTCGGGAATGGGTCCCAAGGTCTCGGAATCGAGTCTAAGCCACCGAGTGATCGTCGCTTCTCTTCGATGGCTCCAAAAGTGTCGGAAACGAGTCTGAATCGTTCCATTTCTCCAATATTGGTCTTAGGAACCTAAAACAAGCTAGAAGAAGCGTAAGTAGCCTCGAAAACCGCTCCAAAGAGCGATTCCACAAGAGAAATCAGGACCAAACACAACAAATAAGCACTACAAAACACACTTATCATATGCCTGAGCCGAAAACAAGACTCTGTGTCGTGGCCCTTGCCACGGTGATATTATGACAGTACTTATTATCGTCCCACGACTTTGCCCTCTTGTCTGTGGGTGGGTCTGGAGTATGACCTATTAGTTCGAGCTTCCCCTGCTCGGTCAATCTTTTTAAGGCTTCGGTGTATGTGATGCCTAGCTTAGAAAATGTTCTAGAAGTGAAATTTGTCCTCCCCTGGGCAGTTGGCTCAACTAGGTGTACTTCCTCGGTTTTATTATTCCCATAAGATCGGGCCCCCGTAGAAGTGGTCGGCCCTTGATAGCCTTTCCCCATTATCTTGGAGAATGTCCCTCTTTTCATATTATCCTCTAGGCGTATTCCTAAAGTGGATAGCTCCTTAAAGGTGTGGATATTTTGGTACCTAAGATGGGAGGTATAGGCTGGCCTAAGGTTATTGATGAATTTTTCCACCAAGGTGGCTTCGTCTGGGCGATTTATTAGCTGGGTACTGACCTTCCTCCATCTAGTCAGAAATTCTGAGAAACCTTCCTTCTCATTTTGGGAGAGGACCTCAAGGCTCCAAATGGTGACTTGCGTTTCGGCATTATCCGCGTACTGTTTTGCGAATTCTATGGATATATCGTCCCAGGTAGATACCTTCTTAGGGTCAAGTGAATAGAACCAGGATCGTGGGGTGTCTCCTAGGGATGAGGGGAATATCCTAGTGAAGAGGCTAGGTTTGACTCCTTTAATGGCCAAGTAATCCTCAAAGGCTCGGATGTGGTTAAGGGGGTCCTCAGTTCCCTTGAACTTAGGTATGTCGGCTAGGGTCCTAGGGAGAAGTTCTCAGGTAATTGATCGTTCACCATTTTGAATTTCCTATGGTTTTCGAGGTGGACGTTGTTTCCCTGGTTCAGGCGCATTTGATTTTCGAGGAAATCTATGCGGTTCATGGCAGATTGAATTGGAGGGTGTCATCTTGAGGTGGGATAACGGGATCGCTTGGGATGAGGCCGATAGGTGCCCCACCTAGCGGGGTGGAATTTCGAAGGGCCTCGTTGAGGACCCGGGTGTGGTGTTCATCTGAGGCCTTGTCCTCCAGATGGCCTAAGCGAGAATCTATGTTGTTCACAGACGCGTTTACTGTGATAACAGTGGCTTGTAAATCCCGGATTAGGTCAACTAATGCTCCTATGGTGTTGTCTGCGGATTGACCGACATTGTCCTCACTGTGATTGCTTGCGTCCACGCTTGAATCTCCCGTCATGACTGTGAAAATGTGTTTTTGGTGAGAACTAGTTTGTTGGGTATTTTAAGAGCTCGAAGGAATGCTTTTAACTGAGTGACGTAGAGACGAGACCCTTGACTCGCGAGTGCGCGTGGTTAATGATTTAGGGACTCGGGTGTTTTAGACTCTTGGTGTACTCGGCGAAACGCCTAGCGAATTATAGATCTCTGAGATGAGATGATTCGACGCAAACCTCGGAGGTGAGGTTTAAAGAGAACTTCTCGGAATGAGACGACCCAAAAATGTAAAATCTCGAGTAGAGGTGACCCTAGTAGCTAATATGGACAGTTAAACACACAATTGTACGACATAAGAAATTGATCGCGATCCCGGCTCAGGATCAAAGAATTTTGATATTTTTTGAAAACGACCGATACTCACAGAGGAAAATTTTGACAAAGGTGGTTTTATAAACTAAGGTGACGATGGTGTGGTGACATCGTTTGCGATGAGAAAAGGTGTTGCTATGTGTGTGTGATAACACGCAAATTTGGACCGTTTTACCCCCTATTTTCACTTGTATTTGACTCGATTTTGTGTGCTTTAACGTCAATATAACTCATTTTTGACTACATTTCGTATTTTCTAGTTTGAATTTGGTTTTTTCCGTATTCATCGTCTTTTTCGTAGAATTTCATACTGCTTTTGTGTGTTTTTGTCTTATAGGTACGTGTTCGTGAATAAAGGGGCGAATTGAAGCGAGAGGAGCCAAATCAAGAGATCGAGTCAAACCCCGAGTCAAACCCGATTCACCAAACCCATTTCACCCAAACTACCCTCCTAAATTAACCCACTCATAACCCACTTTCCTAACCCATTCCATCACTTGTTAACCCGTCCTCAACTCACCATTTCAGCCCAAATACAAACCAACACTCCATCAACCCACAACCCATCACAAATCAACCCAACTCCACAATTCAATTCAACCCAAATTCAAGGTCAAACCCGACTTTGACCTTGACCCATTACCCAAACTCAAACCTCCCTCCACCGTTACCCATCATCCTTATCACTCACCTTCTCCCCTGAGCTCCGACCTCCCTTCGCCTGAGCTCCGGCCAGTCACCGGCAACCACAACCGCGAACCACTTCCTCCATAATCGACCGCCACTTGAAACCCCACCTTCGTCTTCACATCTCCATCCCTCTACCTCCATTAACCAAACTCTGACCCACAACCACACCGGCAGCCAATACCACCACCAAACCAACTCCCTCTATTAACCCACCAACCACTGACCACCTTCACATTACTCTGTCTCCCTCCGGCTACCATTCTCCACCGCACAACAGCGCAGCAGTCCGGATTCCGGCGAGCAACAATGAAGCGCGGCAGCCTCCTCTGTTCCCCGACCAGCTCCAGCAACAGCAGCGCCGGAAACCAGCCGCGCCTTCCCTTCGTCTTCCTATTCTCCGGCGAATGGGCAGCACACCAGCAGCAGAGCGCCAGTGAGCCGACAACAGCGACGACATATCGCAGCAGCAGCAGCACCAGTCGAGTCACCGCACTTGACCCTTGCCTCCGTTTGCCCAGCCAGTTCGAGCCCAGATTCCGGTTCCGAGCCGCCAAATATTCGACACAGAACAAGCAACAACATCGGCAGCTCAGAACCGGAACTCCACCTTCGTCTCCATCTTCTTCTGTTTTCTGGCGACTATCGCCGGCATCGACACCAACTTCGGTGTCGACCCGGCTCGACCAAGATCCGGAGTTCGAGGAGTATAAATCGACATTTGAATGGGGACTCGAGGAATTGAATTGGAGTGGACAGGTGAGGATCGGCCGAAGGAAATTAAAATGACCGGTCGAAGTCGCGATTACCGCAGGGCAAAGTTTTGCCCGGTGGGTTAGTAATGCAAAACCGCAGGGCGAACTTTCACCGGATGGGTTTCATAGGGTGAAGTTTAGTTGATGGGCATTTGGGCTTCCACTTATTGGGCTTAAAGATTAGCGTTTTGATACCCTCTTTTCTCTCCTCTATATATATATATGTAACTCCTCATTTGAGGAGGAGACACCATTCCACCACTCCACCACAACACTACCTAAGCTAGTCGAGTAGTAGTAGATTATTACTAGTAGATTAATTAGTAGGAGATTTTTGGAGGGTGACAATCCAAAAATCTCCACCTATTTAGATCTAATTAGTTTCTTTATTAATTAGTGTAAAGACTCCATCTTTATTATATTCAAGTTTCTATTGTAGTTCTTTTGGAGATTTTCAATGGGTTAGTGACAGATCCATTGTCATCTTCATCAAGCTTCTCCTTATTTTTATTATTATCGTTTTCCTCCAAAGTCGGTATATTTCTCTTCCTTTCCCTAATCTCTAGTTAGATTCAATTTCATTCTATTTCTAATCTCTCGTCTAGATTTAATTTAGTTATTGTTTTTCTATAGATTTAATTATTAGGCTTGTTTAGTTAATTTCTCCTTAGTTATCGTTTTATTAGTTCTCATTATGCATTGTGAGTAGATTTCTTGTTAGGGGTTTAGGGAGGAAGATCTTGGGTAATTTGAATTGAGGGATGTCATCAAAAAACTCATTTTAACAGAATATAATCATATATTACAAGTTTATGCCGAATATTACGATTTTACAAACTAATTCAACAATTTAATCGTTAATCTCGTAAAAGCGATAAAAATACCGAAACATGCAAATTTTCAACTTAAAAAAATTTTCCAGATTATATGACATACATATATTGTCAAAATTGAAATATAAAAATATACATGCAATTACACAATTAAAAACACGAAATACCGAGTACCATCGACGTTACCTCTAATCCAAGTCTGAATCGATAATATATTCGTCAGCCTCGGGATCGTCCACGAATCCTAAAATATATCAAAATCATGGCAGAAAAATACCATGAGAAAAACTAATAAAATCAAGGTGAATAACGAATGAAAACGACATCGATTATTACCTTAACGAAGGGCTCAGAAAGATGATTAATTCGACGATAAAAATGAGACGATTGGGACTTGAATTAAGCAAAAATCTGCCCAGGGAGATGGAGGTATACTCGGCCAAAGGGAAGGAATAAAGATGTTGAATTTTTTTTAATGCACAAATGAATGTAAGGAAGGAGAAGGTTACTAAAGTTAAATGAGCATAAATGGAATTAAGATGGATGAAGAATTCAATGTCCTTATTAGCATAGGTTGACCGGCCAAAAAGCATAAGGGAAGGAATGAAAAATTTGAGTATTAAAGCCTCAATTCAATGACAAGAAAAGAATCTTATGTTTACGGTTTAAAGTGATAAAATGAAACGTGTTAGTAAAACTTAGCTAAATTGCGACAAGAAGCTTTGTCGCTCCAAAATATGAGGAAAAGGTCTCAAATGATTTATAAGTTGATAAAAATAAGAATCGTAAAATAGTTAAAGGCATTTCAAAGCAATTCGAGTAAACCTCGTGTAAGAAAATAATTATTCTCGAAGTTTCGTAATAAAATCATAAATGGCTTGTTTTTAGTAACTAAAAATATTTCTTAGTTGAAAATATTTCATAAACGTATTTAAACATTTTTGGGAAAAGGAACAACTTAAATCCGAGCTTTAAAACGTCAATTCTAAGAGAAATAGAATTCTTCGCGGAAATTTAATTAGTTTACGAAGAAAACCAAATAAATAGATGTAAAAGAATTAAAATCTTTTAAAATAAAAATAAATGTCATTAAACTCAAAATTGAAGATAAGCTTGAAAAATTGATGAAACATAAGCCAAAATGTAATAGAGTTATAACGATGTCATAACGGAAATAATAAAAATGCTAGGAAAATAGCGGGTGTTACAATCTTCCCCACTAAAAGAAAGTTTCGTCCTCGAAACTGAGAATAAGCAGAAAGGAAATCGAGGTTTATCTTACTCGAAGAGATGAGGATGCGTATTTCGCATAAAAATAGTTTTGATTTTAAAAGAAAATTTTACAACTTTTAAAGTGATACTAATTCGAATACGAATATTTATTTCAAGAGGGATTGAGCTAAGCTACCCGGAATTTAAAATCTTCTAAATTAATGAAATCATAAGGTAAAGTTATTTGATAAAATACTATTGTTGAATAACATTTGTAAACGAACTTGAAGAAAATAGGGTGACCAAACATTTTCAAAACAAAAGTTAAACAATTTGATAAAGAAATTCGAAAATGTTTATTTAATTTTTTTATGAAGAAACAAAATTTAGTTCGGAGAAATCAAATTTTGTAGGTAGTAAAAATCGAACCAGTCGTCAAACATTTTCAATAACAGATTCAAAAGTCCACAAACAATAAAAAGAAAACTAATTTCGAAACGTTAAAATTTTGAAAATGTTATCAAAGTAATTATGAAAGTTTTTGAAATTATTATCAAACTTGAATATACAAAATAATTTCGACAGCGTTTTAAATAATCCTATAGAAATCGAAGTATTTAGAAATATGAAAGTTTTCATAAAATTCCGATTGCTTGAAAATCAAAAAGTGAAATAATTTCGAAATAATTTAAGATAAATTATTAAAGCATTTTGAAGCAGATCTAAATATAAATATCAACCAAAGATAAAACAAAAGTGATATAAAGTTCTTAAATTATAATTCAAAAATTATTAAATTTTACGATCTCCGAAAAGTTTAAGTTAGTCAAACTTTTTACAAAACAGGCAAGTTCACAATTAGAAATTATAGCTCAATATGTTAAAATTTTACGATAACCCATTTTTTTAAAACAAGTCAAACTTTTAATAAAATAGGGAGTTTGAAAAATGGTTAACGGGTAAGTAAAACAAGGATAAACAATAAATCAAAATAAGAACTTTCAAAATCAATAAAGGTCGAAGAGATTAGCAGCAGGTGCGGTAACAGAATTCAAGAGAGGCTGAAAGGAAGACAGAGTTGAGAGTCAAAAAGAGCTCTCAAGGATTATAGAAGAAATTAACCATCTCGAGACTCCTAGCACGACTCTCACAAGCACGGGTTCGTAATTGGCCCATCAAACAACGCTAAGTCCAATATCGGTAAAGGGTGGTCCTACTCAATTTACAATTTCCAAAATTATCAACTGCCACAGCCTCCAAAATTAAGTCTTACATACTTATATAATCTTTCAATTAGTATGGTACGAATCCACAAATGATTTAGACTAATCCATTAATTAATTTTCAACCGGTCATCAAAACATACCCAAACTCGTAATCACTAAGGCTCATAAATTCCAAGCTCATAAGGTCTGAACTCGAGGTATACTTCAAATTTCTCGAGTAAGGAACACTAAATAAAATCCACCAAATAACAATGTTCGGACACGAAAACTTCAAAAATGATCATCAACATATTCTTAACATCATCAACAGACAGAGGTTAGTAAAGTACGCCAAATCTTAAACACACTCAGCCTGACATGTAACGACAGATATTCACATTTTCAAGCACGTCATTCGACTAAGGTTTCTGAGAATCCCATCAAATTTCATATCGTAACAGCGGAACCACTAAAATATTTGTTAACTCAACGAAGCCACAATCTCGTTGGTGTAAGGATTCTGAACTGTAAATCCATCAAGATGATTGGCATTAAGTATTCCTCAAAACAACGTGATAAATTCAACCTCTAATTGTGCAAGATGTTTCTCTTCTTCAAGGCTAATAATGATCTATCCAAATTTAGGTCGGTCAACTCCAAAATTCGTAGGTTACAACCTTACATCAACGATCCACGATCTAATCCATAAGAAACAAGGTTTAATCTATGTCAACCAAAATTTACTAAACATTAACATGGACCTGAAATGATACCACAACACTCAGAATAATAACTTAAGCAGTGATTATGATCCCAAAATTACACGATTAGTCCATTAAGTCAAACATTAGGTAGGAATCCCAAGGTAATAAAATTTTTTATGCTTGACTAGGTTCTATTTGGGTATTAGGTATCCATCAAGATATAATTGTCACTATCAAAAAATGTACTTAACTCTAAGTCCTTTTTATGGTCAAGTAATTCCTAACCCAAGCTTGATCAATCTCTTTGGTACAATCCTAATTCCGTTAATCAACTAATACCATTCAAATCAATTCCTCAAAAGCTCACTCGATTAGATAACAGGGCAGAACTCACAATCCTCAAACCATTGGTAATAAGGAGTTAGCTAAACCTCTAACATATTTAACTTCCAAAAAGATTCATTATGATAGAATTCGGTCTAACCAAAGAATCTCAAGAGGAAGATGGTAGAGTAGAAGAATTTATCAAGGATTCACCAAGCGGATGAAGAGGAGATATAAAAGAGAAGAATTAGAAGAAGTAGAGGAAGAAAGAAAAGAGTCGATGATCCTATATTACTAAGTTCTTGAACAAGAGGCGAATCTTCGGGCCTCCAGAGTTCACGAGGGATCCGAATGGATTACTTCATCTTCTTGTAGAGGAATGAGCACACAAGTCTTGGGTCGCTCCATCTGGATCTACCGCGACATCATGAAACAGGAATCTACTCTTGATCATCTGGCCTATAGCTTAAGCAAACTGAATTTGGGCTGAAAGGTCACCATTGTATCTTCCTTGTAGCACAAAGTTATCCACTCGAGTCAGCAGGTATTTAAGAATTCTAAGCAGGTCTTGTCCCGATCTGGAGTAGCATCCTATCAACATCTTGTTCATTCGTCTTCTTCCAACAAAAGCAACAAATATTCAATGCTAATCATTGAGTTACAAGAACATATAAACCTAACAGTTAAGTCCTTATTTGTTTCTACCCATCTCTAATAATATTTTATTTACTGTTTAAATAATTTACTGGTATTTTCCTTAATTTCAGGTGTAAGCGTTGGGAGCAGTGATGCTCTGGTACCAACTGTAATCCGCTAGAAAATCTAACACGATACAGTGGCGGAAACACTGTAGAGTCGGGATTAAAACACACTGTAACTACGTCTTAGTAAAATTAAAATGATAAAGTCAAACAATAGGCCTTAACTAAAATGGTCAAAATTTAAAATAATCCACAAAAGAGGTTTGAACAATCCATAAGACATAATTATTAAAATAAATAAGCAGGATCCATAACTGCTCGCCAGCCCACCCGAAGAGAAACACATATACCTGCCATGTTAAAAACATAACAGCCACAATCAGTGGGGAGCAACGTCAACGTTCTCCCAGCCGTATAACATGATTTTAAAACTGTAATTACTACTATAGAAAAATAGTAAAAATGAAAAACAGTAAAAAACATTATAATAAAAATAAGCTTTCAGCGAAAAACTTCACGTATCGAAACAATATAACAAAAATGAGTTTTCCGGAGAAATCATAAAACATTTGGCAACCTGCAAATCAAAATTATATTGATAATAATAAAAATATTCAAAATGGCGTTATGGATAGGATTAGCGTAGACGACCAGACTTTCACTAGGATAATACTGGAAACTAGCTTCGAGAACTGTAGGCTTACTCATAATAGAATCCAGTCTCTAACTAGGCAACTCAACTATAACAGGACTGCGTGCAGCGAGGTCCTGGTTTAAGTAGTATACACCCCTCCTGGATACAAACCATATCCAGTTCAACCCGGCGCGACTTACACGATGCGATATCTAAGTTTAAGGGCACAATGCACACTCTTCTGAACACAAACCATGCTCAGTTCAACAACCAATGTGCCCCATAAAGACACATCAGCCTTACAGTTGATGGCAAAAATGTACATCCTAGACTATATTACTCTAACCCCACACTTGTCCTTATTCCATAACTCCAAAACCAAGCCATTATCGATATTTAAAAAGATATAATCATTGTAAACAATATGGAGATAAAAGGAGTAATCATTATATTCTAAAAGAGAAAACTTTCTATTTTAGGAAACTTCTACTTTTAGAAACCTTCTTAAAAATAGCATCATATCAAAATATCAAAAATATTAGTTCATACTAACACAACATTTTTAGTAAACGATATAGATTTATAAAACTAATACTTCCGGCCTTAACGATATTAATTTCTAAAACGAGAACAATCGGGTTCATTAAATTATTAAAATATCTTAAAAGTGTTTATAAAATGATTAAAAATGTCTTAAACATTTTGATACTACTAATCAGGGTGTTTTACAAATTTATGAAAGTAAAATTCTCTAATTATTATTAGTTTTGACAATACGATTATAAATAGGATTTTACGGCAAATGTTAAATTAAATCTTTTAATGTCTTTTATTTAATTAAACTAATGAATATATTTAGAGTATGTTAAGGGATGATTTAACTCCTAAAGTTTCAGATTTAAATATTTTAAAAATTGCTGAAAAAATAATTCTTTTAGGTAAGACGAAACATTTTAACAATAAATCGTAGTTTGTCCAAAAATCAATACTAATTAATTAAAGACTTTAATAAATAGTACAAAAATTATGTAAAATAGATAAAATATATTTATGGACATTCTTTCCAGAAAATAAAATTTTCCAGAATACTTAGACTCGGTTTTTAAAGGGTTTTCTCGTTAATTGTTTAATCTCGACAATAACGATTAATAAAAATTGTAATTACAAAACGATTTACGTATTAATATCCAAAAATTATTATTAAAATTGAAAATCATTATTTTCCAGAAACTATTATTTTTCCAGATTTAATAAATCCCGTTAAAACCGTCTTTTAAACCCGTTTTCACAGTTAACGATTCCATTAATAAAAATTATCGTTCCTAACATTTTATTAAAGCACTAAAAATCATAAAATCACATTTTATTATGAATTCATCAGAATCATATTTTTTTCAGATTTAATCATAGGACCAGAAAACGAGAATTTAAACGACATACACGGTTTTAACGATAAACGATGATTTAAAGTGATTAATTAATTCATCCACTTAACAATTCCAAAAAATTATGAAAAAGTTCATAAAATTCTATTTCATCAGAAAGTTTCACCACGTCAAAAATCAGATTAAAATAAAACGTTTAAGTACTAGAACTAAAAATTGGTTTTTAATCATTATTGTTCGTAAACGGTAATAATTCAATAATCGATAACTAAAATATCGGAAAAATACTAAATTATTAAAAATCATCAAAAAACCCATTTTTACAGAATATAATCATGTATTACAAGTTTAGGCCAAATATTACGATTTTACAAACTAATTCAACAATTTAATCGTTAATCTCGTAAAAGCGATAAAAATACCGAAACATGCAAATTTTCAACTTTTAAAAATTTTCCAGATTATATGACAAACATATATTGTCAAAAATGAAATATAAAAATATACATGCAATTACACAATTAAAAACACGAAATACCGAGTAACATCGATGTTACCTCTAATTCAAGTTTGAATCGATAATATACTCGTCAGCCTCGGGATCGTCCACGAATCCTAAAATATATCAAAATCATGGCAGAAAAATACCATGAGAAAAACTAATAAAATCAGGGTGAATAACGATTGAAAACGACATCGATTATTACCTTAACGAAGGGCTCGGAAAGATGATTAATTCGACGATAAAAATGAGACGATTGGGACTCGAATTAAGCAAAAATATGCCTAGGGAGATGGAGGTATACTCGGCCAAAGGGAAGGAATAAAGATGTTGAATTATTTTTTAATTCACAAATGAATGTAAGGGAGGAGGAGGTTACTAAAGTTAAATGAGCATAAATGGAATTAAGATGAATGAAGAATCCAATGTGCTTATTAGCATAGGTTGACCGGCCAAAAAGGATAAGGGAAGGAATGAAAAGTTTGAGTATTAAAGCCTCAATTCAATGACAAGAAAAGAATCTTATGTTTACGGTTTAAAGTGATAAAATGAAACGTGTTAGTAAAACGTAGTTAAATTGCGACAAGAAGCTTTGTCGGTCCAAAATATGAGGAAAAGGTCTCAAATGATTTATAAGTTGATAAAAATAAGAATCGTAAAATAGTTAAAAGCATTTCAAAGCAATTCGAGTAAACCTCGTGTAAGAAAATAATTATTCGCGAAGCTTCGTAATAAAATCATAAATGGCTTGTTTTTAGTAACTAAAAATATTTCTTAGTTGAAAATATTCCATAAACGTATTTAAACATTTTTGGGAAAAGGAACAACTTAAATCCGAGGTTAAAAACGTCAATTCTAAGAGAAATAGAATTCTTCGCGGAAATTTAATTTGTTTACGAAGAAAACCAAATAAATAGATGTAAAAGAATTAAAATCTTTTAAAATAAAAATAAATGTCATTAAACTCAAAATTGAAGATAAGCTTGAAAAATTGATGAAACATAAGCCAAAATGTAATGGAGTTATAACGATGTCATAACAGAAATAATAAAAATGCAAGGAAAATAGCGGGTGTTACATTATCGACCTCTTCCTCTCTAAACATCACCTCCATCCACAAGCAAGCTTCAAGTATTTAATATGAGGCACAAAAAGCATTTTTGGCCTCATTTCCCAGTTGCACATCCCCATACCTTCCTTAAGTTGTGGTTCCCCATCTTCATCACTTGTCCTCATATCATCTTGGAGGAGAGAATTGAAACTTCTAACGGCGGTTTCAATATCTTCCAAACCATAGCTTCGCTTACTTGCAAGAGGCTCATGATGTTCTTCCACATTTTCGCACGAGGGTAAATTGGGCTCATCATTTCCACCCAACGACCTCACAACTTCTACCACCTCATTCAACTCACTAACCTCCTCCAATTCTTCACCAACAATGCCTTCATCAAGGCTCATTTCCTCATTTGTCTCTTCTTAGGTAGACAATTGAGGTTCTTCATAGCAAGTCTCGCTTCCCGAAGAGACTTCATCGGCGGCTTCATGATTGGGTTGCTCCTCTTGCTCAAACGAGCATCCTTCGTCTAGTTGTGACGTTCGAGTTAAAGACATTACGGTTTTAGCCGCTATGGCATTTAATTGAACCTCCATCGCCTCATTTTCCCTTCGGATTTGGGCCAAGATTTCATAGTCCTTTTGCAATTGGATGGCCATTTCTTGTTGGCTCTTTTACATTTGAAGAATCGATTGAAATAACTCCAATTTGGGCATTTGGTGGTCATTGGGGTCTTGTAATGCTCCTTGAAAATCTTGATGATGCCCAAGGGGTGAGGCATCATATTGTTGGTAGTGAGGTTGAGATGATTGATAGTATTGTGGGTTTTGGGGCTCATAGTGTGGTTGAGGTGAAGGGTAATATGGTTGAGGTGAAGGGTATTATGGTGGGTTTTGGGGGGATTGGCTTCCATATGGTGAATCATGATGAAACATGGTGGGTTCACAATGATAGCTTGAGTAATAGCCACCAAGATCATAGGATTGATAAGCGTTCACTTGTTGGTAGCCGTTTCCATGTCCTTGAAACTCATACCCACGAGTGTCTTGATTACCCCATGAAGCTTGATGGTAGTTAGGAAACGTCATGGCATATTCTTGATTCATATAGGGAGAGGAGTAATTTATGGCGGCTTCTATAGGCGGGGAGTTTAGATCAATCCTCAAATTTTGCTCGAAAATCGTGGCCCGTACCCGGTTGAGGACCTCTCAATCTAGCAACCGTCCGTTGATGCGACTCTTAGTTGTAAAGAAGAGGATGGTCATCACCTCTAGGCACAAACTGTAGACTAGGAGCAAACGTGAGAAGTCTAGTGCTTTTTGGGCACTAGACAAGAAGGAAATAAACTTCACACACACAAGAAGCAAAGGAAAACAAATAAAAACACAAAAAAAACAAAGACAAAGTCAAGTAACTAAGCAAACAAAGTCTAAACTAGCACCGTCCCCGGAAACGGTGCCAAATTGATGGGAAGGATTTGCCGTGGATCCCGCCAACAAATAAAACCAACTAAAGCTAACTGGGCAGAAAGGGCAAGTCGGGTCGAGTCCACGGGGACGGTAAAGAGGTGTCTAGACTAAGGTCACCCAAATACAAGACTAGGTGTCAAGGCTAAACTAAGCTAAAACTATGAAGAGGGAGAAGACTAAGATAAGAAATAAGCTATGTGTGACAACTAAATCTAGAGGATTCTACTAACTAGGGGAATAAAGACAAAGAGGATGGAGAAAACAAATAAGAAAAGGACTAGGATTAGGTCGGGTTCAAGAGTGATGGGATGATCAAGGAAGAGCAAAGGTGAAGGGGTAGTCGAGTTATCTAGGTATAGCCCGGGCTCTCGCACCAAAACCGACCTAGAGGTTCCTCGCTCTCGCGCAAGAACCCATCCTAGCAACATACAAGGTCACAAGAAGAAGGCAAGAAAACATGCATTTGCAACTACAGGTCATTCAAGCATTTCATCAAACATGACATATGCATACAACTAAGAAGCAACCAAAACTACCACCAACATCTTAAACAAACCCTTAATCACCCATTAAAACACCCAATCCCCCTACTAATCCCAGCAAGAGGACTACTCACTCATGTTCGAGATAGTAAACCCAACAACCATAATGAAACAAACATAAACATGAACATTCATAATGGATTGTTGAAGGTTACTAAACATAAACACAAATGAAAACTAAATAGAAGAGATTAGGGAGAAGAAGAATTATACCAAAACCAAAAGAAGAACAAAAGTTTGAATCGTTGCATAAATAAACCCAAAGGAAGATCTCCAATGTTGTCAATAGAGTAGATCAACCCAAAAAGTCTTCAATATTACAAAGATGGAACTAAGATTAAACTAAGATCTAGGAGTAATTAAGGAGAGATTAAAACTAATCTACACTAATCTAAGCTAATCTAACCTTAAGTAGTCTAGGGTTTTGTTGGGTAATGTAAAAGATGCTTAAAAACAATACAAGAGGGGGTATATATAGGGTTACATAAGGGAGGAGAAAAATGGAACACGGGCAGAGGTGGGCTCTTCCCGGCCGGGAAGGTGATGATCCCAGTCGGGAAGGTGATGATCCCGGCCGGGAAGGCCTCTCAGCAGGTCTTCTCTTCTTGCAACTCATCCCGATCGTGATGGACATGGTCCCGACCATGATGGGTCCTTGTTTGCTCTTCCTAGGCTTCTTATCGATGCTTGGTGCTCGGGATATCATCAAGTGGGCCCCATGGGACTCGGGAATCGAGTCCAAGTTACTGAGTCATCATTGCTTCTCCTCATTGGGTCCATACGCGCTAGAAACAAGTCGGAATCGTTCCATTTCTCCAAGTAAGGCATTATAAACCTAAAACAAGCTAGAAGAAGCGTAAGTAGCCTCGAAAATCGCTCCAAAGTGCGATTCCACAAGAGAAACCGGGACTAAACACAAGAAATAATCAATAAAAAACACACTTATCAGCGCCACACGCCCAGCTCGCGACTCCTCCAATCTGACCACCACCACTACTTCCGACGACCATGCCCGACCTCCGGCGAAGAACCGACGCTCATGTATTGGGATTGATTTGAATAGGATTAAATTGATTGAATTGGAAAAGAGCTAAGAGTTGAATGACTATTTTACCCTTCATTAATGAGGTGGCAGTAACTTTTCTTCTTTTATTTTAATAGAGGAGTAGAGGGAGGCAATATAAAAGGGATGGACCCTCATTTCCTGAGGGAAGGCCGGATAGTAGATAGAAAAACGGAGGCCGCACTGTAGGATTAGAGGAGAGGAAGTAGGATTAGATTTCATTTTTTTCTTTCTCTCTTGCACTTTCATTTTCTTTTTTTAGTTTCATCTAAATCTAGTTTTCAAGTTGTATTAGTTTAATCGGTTGGAATCAAGACTCGATCTTTTCTTATTAATTCTCTCATTTCATCTATTTATGCAATTCTTCTTCAAGTTGGTATAATTTATTTACTCCTCTTTTATTAAAGTTTCCATCTTTATTGTTTATTCATGTTTATTATTATGATTAGAATAGTGGGTAGTTTAATTAGTCTAGTTTTAATGATGTTTGAGTAGTTAATTTCTAGGGTTGAGGAAAGCTTGGTTTGTCTCGTTTTCTGGGTTTTGTTGTGAGTTTACGTTCTTGTCTATTATTGTTGGTATTGTCCATTGATTGCGATTTTTGTATGATTTGCTTGTCTTGGCCGCGATGGGTGAATCGTATTTTGTCGAGCTTTCTTTGGGTGGGTCGACCTAGTAATACGTGTGAGAGCCCGTTATTAGGACCGTCCCGGGTAGATAGAGACTCAAGAGAGACCTTTTATCTCCCCAATTACCGATTGTAATCGACTCGTTTGTGAACTACGATAACTCCCTTGCGACTACCTCGTTGACCTTGACTCTAGTCCATTTTATCGTATTTATTTCATTTGTTTGTTTGACTTGTTTAGCTCGCTAGTTTAGAACCTTCTTCCGACCAAAAACATATCTTTTCTCGACTAATACCTTAACTTGACCGAGACTCTTATCTAGCTAGAACGTCCCTGTGGAATTCGACCCGAGTTACCCTCGACTACCCAAGTTTAGGATTAGTTGGTTTTTACTTTGATTGATCGGGATTCACGACAAGTCCCCGTCCGTCAAATTGGCGCCGTTGCCGGGGACGGTGCTATGTTTGTCTTAGTTTAGTTTTGGAATTAGTTTTCCATTTTTTTACAATTAGTCGATAGCTAGTTTTGTATATATTTGTGTGTTTTTGTGCTTTCTGGTGGCTTTTCTTGAATCTCTTCTCTCCCTTCTTATCTATAATGCCTTGCCTTATTATATTGATTTGGTGGAGCGGGATGCCTTTCATGGGCTTGAGAGTGAGGATGTTTATGGTCTTCTTGAGAATTTTGTGGACTTGTGTTGTGTGTTTAAAAGGGATGGTGTGCCCCTTGATACCATTAAGCTTATATTGTTTCCTTTTTTTCTTAAGGATGAAGCTAAGAGATGGTTTTGCTCACACCCTCCTAACACCTTCACCTCTTGGAACCCACTAGCCCTTGCATTTCTTAGGAAATCTTTCCCTCCCTCGAAGATTGCCATGTTTAGAGATGAGATTCTTAACTTTGAACAAGGCGAGTTTTAGAGTTTGAGTAAGGCTTGAGATAGGTTTAAGGGTTTATTGAGAGCTTGTCCAATCCATGGAATCCCACTTTAGCTAACCACTTCGACCTTCCTTCAAGGTTTGCTTCCTCACCGTAGAAACTTAATCATATTTTCATCCGAGAGAAAATTTAATGAGTTAAATGATGATGAAGTTTCCGGTTTAATTGAAAGAGTGGCTAGTGTCAATGACCAATAGGGATTGTGAGAGTGAGAGAAGACCCACCCATGCTTTCCTTGCAATATGTGTCAAGTGATAGGGTCGAGTCTTATTCTCTTGATAATGTGTATAACTCTCATATTAGTCAAGTTTCTCATCCCTTTATGAATGTGAATGCTATGCATGTTATTTCATCTACTTTTGCATCTTGTGATGATTTGGGAAATACTTTATATTCACTTCCTTCTTGTTCTTTTCCACCTCTTATTGATAATGAGGAGGATGATGATTTGCATGTTGAATATGTTCCCCAACCCCCTTTGAATGATGTTAATAATGATTTGCATCCTATTGACTCTTGTGAACCGACTTGCCTTCCTTCAACACAACTTCCACATCCCCTTGTCCAACTTGCACCTCTTGTTATGAATGTTAATGATTGTGAATTGGAATGTGTGCTTTTTGAGGAAAATGTGTGCTTGGATAAGCTTAATGATTTTTGTAGAGAGGAAAACCACGAAGATCTTAGCTTGTATGAGTTGGAGGGCGTATCATTTGAGGTCGATTATGAGAGCTTGGAAAGGGAGTTGAATAAAGGAGAAACTCTTGAGGTCAAGAAGGAGCAAAGAGAAGATAATGAAATATTAGATGATGCTTTGAGTGATGAGATTTTAGATATCGATGATACTTGGGATTGTGAGGTTGATTTCTTTGAGGAACCTATTTTAGAGAAATTTGAGCCCTTCCCTTGTATGGATTTTGAGTCTCTTTCACCTATTGATGATTTGGATCTTGTTTCTCTTACTCTTTTGTTTGAGCCTATGGTTATATATGATGATTGTGAAACTCTTTTAGAAGAGTTTGTGTCGACTCTTGATTTTTCACTTGATGGTTATTTGATTGAGACACTTGAGGATGGAGAGATGATTAACACCCCCACTATGAGTGAAAATGGGGAGAATGATTGTGTGAGTGCCTCTCCTCTTGTGAATTTGGAGTCGAGTGATAAATTTTGAGAATTTGATTTTGATAATGCCTACCCTATCCACAAACCCTTCACTACCATTCATATATATTGGTTTCGTGGATTCTCTTGCTTGCCTAACTATGACCATGTTGGTGAGGATTGTTCAAATTCATTTGACAAGTTATTGAGATCGTTGGTAGGGTATTCAGAGGACTCACTTGTTTCATTTGTGTTTAAGTGTATATATTTCCTTTTTTTGTGTTTTTGTGTTGTTTTCTTCTTGTGTGTAGGTGTCCACTTATGATCTCGAAGAAGGAACAACAAGATGGTGGATAAAAGGGAAAAGATCAAGAATCACTCACCAAGTGATGAAAGATCGAGTTTGAAATGGTAAATTCTTCACCCACCCTATCTTATCTCCCTTTTTGTCTTAAACATTGAGGACAATGTTTCGCTTAAGTGTGGGGGAGAGTTTGTTGCTTATTAGATCACACTTGGATTGATTTGGTGGAAGTTTTGGATTTGGTGATGTGATTTTGTTGTAAATATGTGTTGTGTTGGTATGTTGGTAGTAGTTTGGTAATGTCGCTCCTTGTGAATATGTGTTGTGGATTTTTTTTATTTTTCTTTTGTGTTAGTTATGTTTCTTGTTTTGTCGAAAAAGTTTCAAAAAACTCCTAAAAAATTGAAAATTTGAAGAATCCAAAAAGAAGTTTTGCATTTTCCTAAGAGTTTAGTCGATTTTCTATATTTCAACTTTAATGAAAAGATTGATTTGGAAATACTTAGGGTTGCATGTTAGTATTGTGAATCGATTAATATGTGCTTTCATTATTTATTTAGGGTGTATACCATCATTATTGTTCACATATTCATCTCCTGGTGTGATATTTCCTTATGTTCATTTTGTCCTATGGTGACCAGATTCCGACTTGGTGACACTATTTTCATTACAAAATCACAAAAATCCACAAAAATGAGAAAATCCCAAGAAAACACAAAAACAAAGTGTTTAATAATTGCTCAAATTGCATTTCAAAGTGACAAATTCAAAAAAATCAAAAGAAGAAAAGAGTCACTTCTCAAATAATTCGAAGTGTTTCGAAAATAAACGAATTGAAAAATATGAATGGAAAAAAAATGAAAAAGAAGAAAAATCAAAAGAAAGGAAAGTTTTTCAAATAAGTGAGCTTATGCATTTTTTATTACTTCATCTATTTCACAAATAAATTTAGCCTCCTTTCTAGTCACCAAGTTCGTACCGGGACGATCCGAACTTCTTACTATGTGAGAGGAGGGACTTTGTGTTTCATTTTTGGTTATAACACCATGTTAGTTAACTCCATCTCCGTCTTACACCCTATTTTGCTTACCGAAGTTATAGATTAGTAGATGTACAATGAGACTATGCAACTTGTGAAGTACTTCCTTGTCATTCTTTATGTTTTAGTTGGAATTTAGAATTTTGATTATCGATTTGGGATTTGCTTCTTATTGAGGGAGGTGACTCGTTTGGACTTGAGATGACCATTATATTATTGGTCGTCTCGCAATTTTGGCAAGACCCCACTTGCCTTGCAAGGGGATAATGTCCTCATAGTATCTCTTTGTGAGTTGAAGGGACGGACCGAGCCCGTTTATTGTCTCGTATCGGCTATTATGTTTTTCTATTTATTTTGTGAATAAATTGATTTTGTCGTAGACTATTTGAAATTACTCGAGGGGCGAGTAAGGTTTAAGTGTGGGGGAGTTGATAAGCGTCATTTTTGTCGTTATTTTACCCATATTTGGATCTCTATTTGTCTAAATTTTTCGTGCTTAATTGTTATTATGGCTCATTTTAGTCGTTAATTGGTAATTAGTAATATATTTTATAGTTATTTGTTAATAATGTTATTTCCCGAGAAATCGTTACTGCTTTTTGTTGATTTGATTTTGTAGGATTTGGAGCGGGAATCAACGAGAAGAAACAGGTCAAAAAAAATCGAGCTAAAGGAAAAGAGTAAGCAATCGAGTCAACCCGAGCCAAAGTCGAGTTTGACTTGACGGAGCCTCCCTCCTACAATCCTAATATCTTATCCTTCTCACTCCCTAATTAAATTCACATAACAGTCATCATTTACACCACCTTCCTCCACCATTATCACAACTACTCCTCCTCAATCAACCTCCATCATCACTAACCTTGAGCTCGGTAAAAATGCACCTCCAAACTCCGGCGACACTCCACCCATTTCCAACTCACATCTCGCCTGAAACCACTAATCTACGACCTCAATTTTCGACCTTGGTCCACCATCCTCCCCTGCTCATCGCTCCTCTGACCACCCAGCAGCGCTGAACTCCGGCAGCCTCAACTTCGGCAAAGCTCCACCACCTTCCTGCGTGTCGCACGTCCTCGAGCCGAACACCGCAACCCTAATCTCCATCACCATGACCATTTACTCATCCTCAATGAACCTCCATCGTCATCACCATCGAGCTCCAGCTTCCATTGTCATTAACCCAGAACTCGATTGAACCCGAGTCCTCCTCAATTCTCATCCATTTCAGACCACCGCGCACCACCGTCATCCACCTCCAGCTGATGCCCAGCTTTCTCGTGCATCCTCGGCATCACTGCTCTACAACTCCGATGAGCCACAGTAGCAACCACCAGACTCGACCTCCCCTGCTCCGTCGTGCGCCGACCTCTGCTTCGTCGTGCGCTGACCTCTGCTTCGTCGAGCTCCGACCAACAGGACAACAGCAGCAGCAGCACCGAGCTCCATTGCCTGACCCCACTATTCGACCTACAGCAGCCAGTTCCGGTGCGCCACACGCCCAGCTCGCAACTCCTCCAATCTGACCACCACCACTACTTCCGACGACCATGCCCGACCTTCGGCGAAGATCCGACGCTCAAGTATTGGGATTGATTTGAATAGGAATTAATTGATTGAATTGGAAAAGAGCTGAGAGTTGAATGACTATTTTACCCTTCATTAATGAGGTGGCAGTAACTTTTCTTCTTTTATTATAATAAAGGAGTAGAGGGAGGCAATATAAAAGGGATGAATAGGGATGGCAACGGACCGGATCCGGACCGGATCCGCATAGATCCAGATCCGGATCCGCACCCCTAGTAGCGAATCCGGATCCGGTCCGGATCCGACGGATCCCAAAAATGTAGATCCAGATCCAGATCCGCCGGATTTGGATCGGATCCGGATCGGATCCTCGGATCCAATTTTTTACTTAAATTCTACAAATTTTTTAATTAATACGTATTTACGACCATATTAATTTTCATAATTTTACAAATAAAACCGAATATAAAGATTCATAATCAAATATTAATAAACTAAAAGAAAAAAAATTAGAAATAACCAAAAAAAACACAAATTAAAGTACTAAGTTTTTTATTATTGTTAATTTTTTAATAAAACGGATTTGCGGATCCGGATCCGGATTTACTTATTAAGATCCAGATCCGGATCCGTTTAAAGATATGGATCCGGATCCGGATCCATATCCAACGGATCTCAAAATTTAGGATCCATATCCGATCCGTGCGGACCGGATCTTGCGGATCCGGATCGGATCCTGGATCCGTTGCCATCCCTAGGGATGAACCCTCATTTCCTGAGGGAAGGCCGAACAGTAGATAGAAAAACGGAGGCCGCACTGTAGGAGTAGAGGAGAGGCAGTAGGATTTGAATTCATTTTTTTTCTCTCTCTTGCACCTTCATTTTCTTTTTTTAGTTTAATCTAAATCTAGTTTTGAAGTTGTATTAGTTTAATCGGTTGGAATCAAGACTCGATCTTTTCTTATTAATTCTCTCATTTCATCTATCTATGTAATTCTTCTTCAAGTCGGTATAATTTCTTTACTCCTCTTTTATTAAAGTTTCCATTTTTATTGTTTATTCATGTTTATTATTATGATTATAATAGTGGGTAGTTTGATTAGTCTAGTTTTAATGATGTTTGAGTAGATAATTTCTAGGATTGAGGAAAGCTTGGTTTGTCTCGTTTTGTGGGTTTTGTTGTGAGTTTACGTTCTTGTCTATTATTGTTGGTATTGTCCATTGATTGCGATTTTTGTATGATTTGCTTGTCTTGGCCGCAATGGGTGAATCGTATTTCGTCGAGCTTTCTTAGGGTGGGCCGACCTAGTAATAAGTGCGAGAGCTCGTTATTAGGACCGTCCCGAGTAGATAGAGACTCGAGAGAGACCCTTTATCTCCCCAATTATCGACCGTAATCGACTCGTTTGTGAACTACGATAACTCCCTTGCGACTACCTCGTTGACCTTGACCCTAGTCCATTTTATCATATTTATTTCATCTCTTTGTTTAACTTGTTTAGCTCGCTAGTTTAGAACCTTCTTCTGACCAAAAACATATATTTTCTCGACTAATACCTTAGCTTGACCGAGACCCTTATCTAGCTAGATCGTCCCTGTGGAATTCGACCCGACTTACCCTCGACTACTCAACTTTAGGATTAGTTGGTTTTTACTTTGATCGATCGGGATTCATGACTAGTCTCCGTCCGTCAAATTGGCGCCGTTGCCGGGGACGGTGCTATATTAGATTTTTGCCTTAGTTTAGTTTTGGAATTAGTTTTTCATTTTGTTTACAATTAGTCGGTAGCTTGTTTTGTATATATTTGCGTGTTTTTGTGCTTTCTTGTTGCTTTTCTTGAATCTCATTTCTCCCTTCTTATCTATAATGCCTTGCCTTGCCGACCATAGTAGACCGGATCCCGACTTGTTTGCCTCTCCCATTAATATTGGGGTTTTTGAGGGTCCCTGCTTCGATATTAAGCCTTATTATATTGATTTGGTGGAGTGGGATGCCTTTCTTGGGCTTGAGAGTGAGGATGTTTATGGTCTTCTTGAGAATTTTGTGGACTTGTGTTGTGTGTTTAAAAGGGATGGAGTGCCCCTTGATACCATTAAGCTTATATTGCTTCCCTTTTTTCTTAAGGATGAAGCTAAGAGATAGTTTTGCTCACACCCTCCTAACAACTTCACATCTTGGAACCCACTAGCCCTTGCATTTCTTAGGAAATTTTTCCCTCTCTCGAAGATTGCCATGTTTAGAGATGAGATTCTTAACTTTGAACAAGGCGAGTTTGAGAGTTTGAGTAAGGCTTGAGATAGGTTTAAGGGTTTATTGAGAGCTTGTCCAATCCATGGAATCCCACTTTAGCTAACCACTTCGACCTTCCTTCAAGGTTTGCTTCCTCACCGTAGAAACTTCATCATCTTTTCATCCGAGAAAAAATTTAATGAGTTAAATGATGATGAAGTTTCCGGTTTAATTGAAAGAGTGGCTAGTGTCAATGACCAATGGGGATTTGTGAGAGTGAGAGAAGACCCACCCATGCTTTCCTTGCAATAAGTGTCAAATGATAGGGTCGAGTCTTATTCTCTTGATAATGTTCATAACTCTCATATTAGTCATGTTTCTCACCCTTTATGAATGTGAATGCTATGCATGCTATTTCATCTACTTTTGCATCTTGTGATGATTTGGGAAATACTTTATATGCGCTTTCTTCTTGTTCTTTTCCACCTCTTATTGATAATGAGGAGGATGATGATGATTTGCATGTTGAATATATTCCCCAACCCCCTTTGAATGATGTTAATAATGATTTGCATGCTATTGACTCTTATGAACTGACTTGCCTTCCTTCAACACAACTTCCACATCCCCTTGTCCAACTTGCACCTCTTGTTATGAATGTTAATGATTGTGAATTGGAATGTGTGCTTTTTGAGGAAAATTGTGCGCTTGGATAAGCTTAATGATCTTTGTAGAGAGAAAAACCACGAAGATTTTAGCTTGTATGAGTTGGAGGGCGTATCATTTGAGGTCGATTATGAGAGCTTGGAAAGGGAGTTGAATAAAGGAGAAACTCTTGAGGTCAAGAAGGAGCAAAGAGAAGATAATGAAATATTAGATGATGCTTTGAGTGATGAGATTTTAGATATCGATGATACTTGGGATTGTGAGGTTGATTTCTTTGAGGAACCTATTTTAGAGAAATTTGAGCCCTTCCCTTGTATGGGTTTTGAGTCTCTTTCACCCATTGATGATTTGGATCTTGTTTCTCTTACTCCTTTGTTTGAACCTATGGTTATATATGAAGATTGTGAAACTCTTTTAGAAGAGTTTGTGTTGACTCTTGATTTGTCACTTGATGGTTATTTGATTGAGACATTTGAGGATGGAGAGATGATTAACACCCCCACTATGAGTGAAAATGGAGAGAATGATTGTGTGAGTGCCTCTCTTCTTGTGAATTTGGAGTCGAGTGATAAATTTTGGAAATTTGAGTTTGATAATGCCTACCCTATCCACGAACCCTTCACTACCATTCTTTTATCTTTGTTTGCCAGTGGTGGAGCTTTGGTGGAGTTCGGCGCCGCAGGGTGGTCAGAGGAGCGACGAGCAGGGGAGGATGGTGGACCAAGGTCAAAAATTGAGGTCGTAGATTAGTGGTTTCAGGCGAGATGTGAGTTGGAAATAGGTGGAGTGTCGCCGGAGTTTGGAGGTGCATTTTGACCGAGCTCAAGGTTAGTGATAATGGAAGTTGATTGAGGAGGAGTAGTTGTGATTATGGTGGCGGAAGGTGGTGTAGATGATGACTGGTATTTGAGTTTAATTAGGGAGTGAGAAGGATAAGATATTGGGATAGTAGGAGGGAGGCTCCGTCAAGTCAAACTCGACTTTGGCTCGGGTTGACTCGATTGCTTACTCTTTTCCTTTAGCTCAATTAATTTGACCTGTTTCTTCTCGTTAATTCCCGCTCCAAATCCTACAAAATCAAATCAACAAAATGCAGTAACGATTTCTCGGGAAATAACATTATTAACAAATAACTATAAAATATATTACTAATTACCAATTAACGACTAAAATGAGCCATAATAACAATTAAGCACAAAAAATCGAGACAAATAGAGATCTAAGTATGGGTAAAATGACAACTAAAATGACGCTTATCAATTCCCCCACACTTAAACTTACTCGCCCTCGAGTAAGCTCAAATAGTCTACGACAAAATCAATTTATTCACAAAATAAATAGAAAAACATAATAGCTGATACGAGACAATAAACGGACTCGCTCCGCCCCTTCAACTCACAAAGAGATACTATGAGGAGATTATCCCCTCGCAAGGCAATTGGGGTCTTGCCAAAATTGTGAGACGACCAACAATAAAGCACAAAACTCAATAATATAATGGTCATCTCAAGTCAAAACAAGTCACCTCCCTTAATAAGGCAACTAAGCAAATCCCAAATCGATAGTCAAAATTCTAAATTCCAACTAAAACATAAGGAATGACAAAGAAATACTTCTCAAGTTGCATAGTCTCATTGTACATCTACTAATCTATAACTTCGACAAGCAAAATAGGGTGTAAGACGGAGATGGAGTGAACTAACATGGTGTTATAACCGAAAATGAAACACAAAGTCTATCCTCTCACATAGTAAGAATTTCGGATCGTCCCGGTACTAACTTTGTAATCCCCTAGAAATTCTAACGCAATACAGTGGCGGAAACACTGTAGATTGGATCAAAACACACTGACAAACTATATCTTATTAAAAGAAATGGTAAGTCAATACAAATACCTCTTTTTACAAAAGGATTAAAAGTAAAATCTCCAAACGGGTTTATACAAATCCATAAATAAACATGAATGAAGGAAGAGTAGGATCCACGCTACTCGCTAGCTCACACCCAAAACCCAGCAGCAAATACATGTCATGTTATAAACATAACAGTCACGTCAGTGGGGAGTAACTCGGACGTTCACCTAGCCATATTATATCATATGAAAAAATAATAGTATTATTATATCAAAATACTTAAAATGAGAAAACATTAAAACGATATAATAAAATAAGTTTTCGGAGAAAACTTAAAACATTTGTCAACCTGCAAATCAAACCAATCGATAATAATAATCATATCCAAAAATGGCGTTATGGAAATTCGATTAGTGCACACAAGGCTAGACTTTCACTAGGATAGTACTGGAAACTAGCTTCGAGAACTGTGGACTTAACTCATAACAGAATCTAGTCTCTCACTAGGCAACTCAACTATAACAGGACTGCGTGCAGCGAGGTCCTGGTTTAAGTAGTATACACCCCTCCTGGATACCAAATGTATCCAGTTCAACTGACGGCGACTAACACGATGCGATATCTAGCTTAAGGGCCCAATGCACACTCTCCTGGCCGAAACTACGCCTAGTTCAACGACCAAATGTGCCCCAAATGGGCACACCGGCTTTATAGCTGATGGCAAAAACGTACATCCCAGACTATATTACTCTAACCCCACATTTGACTTTATTCCATAACTCCAAAATAGTCATTATCGATATTCAAAAGATATAATCATTATGAGGATAAAAGGAATAAACATTTTATATTAAAAGGGAAACTTTCTATAAATAGAAACTTACTATTTTTAGAAACTTACTTAAAATAGAAATAGTGTTATAGAAAATACGTAAGTTATTAAAAATAAGTGAAATGTATAATAATAACATTTATAACGAAATTAACATTTTATTATTATCATTGTTATCGTAACTTTAATATATTTCTAAATTCGTAACTCGAAATATAAATAAAATATAATAAGTCAATATATAGTACTTTATAAATAATTAGGAAATCAAGTTAAAACTATAAATTTTAGAAATGAGACGTTTTTATGAAAAACGATATCAAAATTTATTTGAGTCAACGAGTTTTATAAATGAAATGAATTTTACAAAGGTTTCAAATTATTTTTAGCAAATAGCATTTATTAATAAATAATACGGATTTTACTAAAAATAGTCAATTGTAAACAAATAAGAAATTATTAGTGAAAATAGTCTCGACCTAAAATATATTTAAAACAAAATTGACAATTTTCACATTTATTAGAATAAATCGTAAAACAAAAATTAATTAATTAAACAAGTATACAAACCTCGATTATAATATAAAAATACGATTTTGAGTCAAAATAATAAATTAACGTAATATGAAGAAAATATGAAATAGTTATTATTTAGTTACTAGTGTCACGATAATCAACAAAATATTATAACGATCGTAAATAATTAAATCACCAACGATTTATAAAATGATATCGAAAACTTGTAAAAATATTGATAAGGCATATGATTTAAAATTAGTATAATTAGCAAATAATAAATAGCTAAAATTAGAAAAACCGAAGTTAAAAATATTTACTACATACTAGTACTCAAACATACGATATAAAATCGAGTAACGCCCTAAAGTTACCTTGAGTCGACTTGTCTTCGACGGGTCTTCACCAAGTCTCGTAAAATAAGAGATGAACGGGAGGATTAGAATAAGCAGACCAAGCAAGCTAGAGACGGAAAAGAGGAGCGGCATGATCTACGACAACAGCAGGCAATGATAGCAGCACCTGAGACACGCCCACATTAAAACCGGACACTGAGCAGGAGCATGAACACGGACTTCACGCTATCAGTAGCATCAAAAACGACAGACAAAAAGGGGGACAACTGCAGCAGCGACAAAACTGGGCGACAATACGACGACCGTAACGAACCAAACTAAAACGAATAGCAGCAAGAAGAGCCGAGTACAACAACAAACAGCAGCCACGAGCACAACGATATCAGTAGCGGCGAGTAGGCAAAATAGATAAGGAACGAACCGACACGAACAGAGTAAGACAGTCCGTAAACAACAGCAACGGAAAAAAAACGAAAATAGCAGCAGTCTACGATCGACGAAACGACTCGAACATCACAGTAACAGCAGCGAAGTCTGGACGAAGCAGAAGAAAAAGGAGACGCGGGTAGCAGATCAACAAAGGCAGAACGAAGAGGGAAAAAAGGAGAATAAGGAATTAATAACAGCAGCAAAATACACGACTAACAGCAGCAGTAAACGCAAGGCAGAACACAGCAGCAAGATAAAATCAGAAGACGACAAAGAAGAGAAGAAGGAGAACAAACGGACAGCAATAAGAACAAGATCAACAACAAAACGAAGAACAAATAAGAAGAAGAAAAGAAGCAGACAGCAGTAGCGTGACTGAACAGCAGCACAAAATACAGCAGTATCAACGACCACAAAAACAACAATAACAGCAATGAAACAGAACGAAGACGAAGGAGAAAAAAGGGGAAGAGGACAGACGAGAAAGAAAAGGAAAGAGGAGGAAAGTACCCTCACAAAATTTGGCAACGGATGGCAGCCGCGATGATGTAAAACAGAGGAAAACAGGGGGGGTCGAGTGGTGATGACGATTGATGATGAACGAATATGGTGGAGGATGATATGGTGCATAATTTGACGAAGATGGTGAAGGGAATAGCAATTCAGTCCAATGAATCAGGAAATGGGGAGTTGAACCAAATAAAGGTTGAAGCGGTGGGAAAAGCAAAGAGGTAGGGGAAAGGGATGTAAGTGGGAGGAAAGAAGGTAATGAATTAAGTGGTCCATTTAATAATAAAAAAATACGAAAACGGCTTAATTAAGTGAATCGGGTATGAACCGAATTCCAAAATGATAAGTTAACTGACCCATGAATCGAATTAAAAATAGAATTAATAAAATTAATAAATAATCGTGTCATCTAATAAAATTAGTAAAATAGACGTCTCTCGAGATATAAATAATTAATCGAGACGAAAACGAAGTTTATAGAAATAATTAATTAGACGATGAAATAGTATTTCCCGATAAAAATAATAAATCTTCGATAAAGTGAATTAAATTGATTTCTCGATGAGAGGTAATAAATGTTTTGATGAAATTTCTAATAAATGAACTTCGAACCGCAAAATAGAAATTCGACCTTAAATAAAAAGAATTTAGAATTTAAATCGCCGAAATAGACTTTCGATAAGAATTAAATTAAATGTATAAAATAAATCGAAACATAAATAGATGTACGTTTTAAATATAAGAAGAGTTTTTCGAGACAAATAGAATTTTAGGAGTTTGAAACGATTAAACGATAAATTCGTTTTATAATAATTTTGAGAATTACGAGTTAAATCGTAAAAAAAATAAAAATACGAACGTAATTTTAATTTAATTTAAATTTGTAAAATCAGGGGTGTTACAATCTTCCCCACTAAAAAGAAGTTTCGTCCTCGAAACTAACAAAAACATAATAATAGAATAGAAAACAAGGTTATATCATTTCAACAAAAGGAGATTGCTTAACTCGCATCACAATCTCGGTTTAAAAGTTTTCATAGCTTCAAACGTGATATGAAATCGGAATCGAAGACAAAATTTATTTCAAGAAGAGTTGGGCTCAATTCCCAAAGTTTAAAATCATAAAAGCGCAAGTTAAAAATTTATTTTACAAAATAATGACGATAAATAATATTTGTAAACGAGCTCGAGGGGAAGAGTACCCAAATATTTTCAAAACAACAGTAAAACGTTTTAATTAAGAAATTCGACAATAAAATAAAAACTTAAGACATACGATGTTTTTTCGAAAACTTTAAACCGTTTTACATAATAATCTTATAGAAATCAAAATATTCGTAATTATGAAAGTTTTCGTAAAATTTAATTACTTGAAAATCAAAACTAAAATTTTAAACAATTTCGAAATACTTTAAAATAAATTATTTAGACCCTTTTGAAGCGAGACCAAAAATAAAACAAAAATGAAATACGAAGTTTTGAAATTTGTAACTCAAAATGTTAAAATTTCATGAAAATCAAAATTTTTAAATTAGTCAAACTTTACATCACATAAGTTTAGGGAAATGATAAACGGATAAATAGAGTCAAAGTCAACGAAGAAACGAAACAAAAGTTTTCAAACCTGATAAAGAAGTCAAAGGGATTGCCCGACGAAGAAGTAGCAGGATTCAAGAAAGCTAAGGAAAGCACGAAATTGAGAGTCAAATAGAGCTCTCAAGGATTAGAAAATAAATTAACCATCTCGAGATTCCCGGTACGACACCCAGAAACACGGTTCCTAATTTTCATCAAATAACGTTAAGTCCAAAATTAGGCACTAGGCGGTACTATTCAGTCACAATCTCCAAAAGTGCCACACGTGATTATCCAATCGTTCAAACGACAAGATACTAATCCACAAATGTTTTTAGAATATAATCCCATTATTTAAAATTCCAACGGTCAACAAAACACACCCAAACTTGCCATCGATAAGGTTCCTAAATCCAAAGCTCATAAAGTCTGAACTCGAGGCATACTTCAAATTTCTCGAGTAAGGAACACTAAACAAGATCCACCAATTTAACAATGTTCGGGCACAAAATTCTCAAAAATGATCACCAACATATTCATAATGCCGCAAGTACAAAAGTTTTGGAATGTACAATAAATCCTCGAACACGCTCAAACCTATAGGTAATGGCGCAAACATTCACATCTTCGAACACGTCACTGGGCTAAGGTTTATGAAAATTCCATATCGTATCAGCGAGACCACCAAAATATTTATTAACTCCACGAAGCCACAGTCTCGTTGGTAAGGGTTATGAACTAAAAATCCATCAAGATGATTCGCATTAAGTATTCCTCAAAACAACGCGATCAATCCAACCTTTAATTGTGCAATATATTTTTCTTCTTCAAGGTTAACAACAATTTATCCAAGTTAGATCACTCAACTCCAAAGTCAACCTTAAACAACGATCAACGACCTAATCCTTAAGAAACAAGGGTAATCTATGTCAACCAACATTTCTAACGATATTAATGAAAACCTTCGATGGTACCACAACACTCAGGTTAACACTTTAACCAATACTCTACGATCCCGAATATTCACGACGCATCCATCAAATAAGCATTAGGTAGGAATCCCAAAGTACTATTATTATTAGCTACAGTTAGTTCGGTTCTATGTCAGGTACTAGGTATTCATCAAATATGACATACTTTCACTACTCCAAAATATATTCAACTCTAAGTACTCCAAAATAATCAAAGTAACCTATAACCCAGGGTTTAGTGTCTAAAGTATCATCCTAATTCCATCAATCAACAATTTGTCATTCAAAACAATCCTCAAGAATTTCTTACTTTCTCAGAAGATATGGTAGACTCGCAATCCTCAAACCAGGTAACAAGGATTTACTAAACCTCAAACATCTATAACTTAACTCTTATGGGGTTCACTGAGACGAAATTTGGTCAAACCAAGAATCTCAAGAGGAAAGACGGTAAAGTAGGAAAATTAATCGAAGATTTATCTCAAGAATGAAGACGAGAATTAATAAGAGAAGAATTGAAAAAGGCAGAAGCAAGAAGAAAAGAATCAATGATTCTAGACAATAAAGACCTAAAAAACGAGAAGGGAATGTTTGGACCTCTAAGATTCACGAGGGAACCAAAAGGACTACTTCATCTTCTTGTAGAGGAACGAGAATGCAAGTCTTGGGTCACTCAATCTGGTTCTACTGTAACATCGTGGAAGAGGAATCTGCTATTGATCATCTAACCTGTAGCTTAAGCAAACCGAATCTGGGCCGCAAAGTCATCATTGTATCTTCCTTAGCACCAAGTTGTCCACTCGAGTCAGCAGGCGTTGAGAGTTGTAAGTAGGTCTTGTCCCAATCTGGAACAGCATCACGTCAGCATCAGGTTCATTGATCTTCTTCCAGACAAAAGCAACAAATATTCAATGCTAATCATTGAGTTACAAGAACATATAAACCTAACAATTAAGTCCTTACTTTGTTTCTACCCATCTCTCACTAATATTTCTCTAATGTTCAAATCATTTACTGGTGTTTTTCCTAAAATCAGGTGTAAGCATCGGGAGCAACAATGCACTGATACCAACTGTAATCCCCTAAAAATTCTAACGCAATACAGTGGCGGAAACACTGTAGATTTTGATTAAAACACACTGGCAAACTATATCTTATTAAAAGAAATGGTAAGTCAATACAAACGCCTCTTTTTACAAAAGGATTAAAAGTAAAATCTCTAAACGGGTTTATACAAATCCATAAATAAACATGAATGAAGGAAGAGTAGGATCCACGCTACTCGCTAGCTCACACCCAAAACCCAGCAGCAAATACCTGTCATGTTATAAACATAACAGCCATGTCAGTGGGGAGTAACTCGGACGTTCTCCCAGTCATATTATATCATATGGAAAAATAATAGTATTATTATATCAAAATACTTAAAATGAAAACACATTAAAACGATATAATAAAATAAGTTTTTGGAGAAAACTTAAAACATTTGTCAACCGGCAAATCAAGCCAATCGATAATAATAATCATATCCAAAAATGGCGTTATGGAAATTCGATCAGTGCACACAAGGCTAGACTTTCACTAGGATAATACTGGAAACTAGCTACGAGAACTGTAGACTTAACTCATAACAAAATCCAGTCTCTAACTAGGCAACTCTACTATAACAGGACTGCGTGCAGCGAGGTCCTGGTTTAAGTAGTATACACCCCTCTTGGATACCAAATGTATCCAGTTCAACTGACGGCGACTAACACGATGCGATATCTAGCTTAAGGACACAATGCACACTCTTCCTGAGCGAAACTACGCCCAGTTCAACGACCAAATGTGCCCCAAATGGGCACACCGGCTTTATAGCTGATGGCAAAAACGTACATCCTAGACTATATTACTCTAACTCCACACTTGACTTTATTCCATAACTCCAAAATAGCCATTATCGATATTCAAAAGATATAATCATTATGAGGATAAAAGGAATAAACATTTTATATTAAAAGGGAAACTTTCAATAAATAGAAACTTACTATTTTTAGAAACTTACTTAAAATAGAAATAGTGTTATAGAAAATACGTAAGTTATAATAAGTGAAATGTATAATAAAAGCATTTATAACGAAATTAATATTTTATTATTATCGTTGTTATCGTAACTTTAATATATTTCTAAATTTGTAACTCAAAATATAAATAAAATATAATAAGTCAATATATAGTATTTTATAAATAATTAGGAAATCAAGTTAAAACTATAAATTTTAGAAATGAGACGTTTTTATGAAAAACGATATCAAAATTTATTTGAGTCAACGAGTTTTATAAATGAAATGAATTTTACAAAGGTTTCAAATTATTTTTAGCAAATAGCATTTATTAATAAATAATACGGATTTTACTAAAAATAGTCAATTGTAAACAAATAAGAAATTATTAGTGAAAATAGTCTCGACCTAAAATATATTTAAAACAAAATTGACAATTTTCACATTTATTAGAATAAATCGTAAAACAAAAATTAATTAATTAAACAAGTATACAAACCTCGATTATAATATAAAAATACGATTTTGAGTCAAAATAATAAATTAACGTAATATGAAGAAAATATGAAATAGTTATTATTTAGTTACTAGTGTCACGATAATCAACAAAATATTATAACGATCGTAAATAATTAAATCACCAACGATTTATAAAATGATATCGAAAACTTGTAAAAATATTGATAAGGCATATGATTTAAAATTAGTATAATTAGCAAATAATAAATAGCTAAAATTAGAAAAACCGAAGTTTAAAATATTTACTACATACTACTACTCAAACATACGATATAAAATTGAGTAACATCCTAAAGTTACCTTGAGTCGACTTGTCTTCGACGGGTCTTCACCAAGTCTCGTAAAATAAGAGATGAACGGGAGGATTAGAATAAGCAGACCAAGCAAGCTAGAGACGGAAAAGAGGAGCGGCATGATCGACGACAACAGCAGGCAACGATAGC
Source organism: Agrostemma githago (assembly GCA_958450325.1). Taxonomy (NCBI): domain Eukaryota; kingdom Viridiplantae; phylum Streptophyta; class Magnoliopsida; order Caryophyllales; family Caryophyllaceae; genus Agrostemma; species Agrostemma githago. Next base: position 55,503,108 of record OY288240.1, read on the forward strand.
AGCACCTGAGACACGCCCACACTAAAACCGAACACTGAGCAGCAGCATGAACACGGACTTCACGCTATCAGTAGCATCAAAAACGACAGACAAAAAGGGGGACAACTGCAGCAGCGACAAAACTGGGCGACAATACGACGATCGTAACGAACCAAACTAAAACGAATAGCAGCAAGAAGAGCCGAGTACAACAACAAACAGCAGCCACGAGCACAACGATATCAGTAGCGGCGAGTAGGCAAAATAGATAAGGAACGAACCGACACGAACAGAGTAAGACAGTCCGTAAACAACAGCAACGGAAAAAAAACGAAAATAGCAGCAGTCTACGATCGACGAAACGACTCGAACATCACAGTAACAGCAGCGAAGTCTGGACGAAGCAGAAGAAAAAGGAGACGCGGGTAGCAGATCAACAAAGGCAGAACGAAGAGGAAAAAAAGGAGAATAAGGAATTAATAACAGCAGCAAAATACACGACTAACAGCAGCAGGAAACGCAAGGCAGAACGCAGCAGCAAGATAAAATCAGAAGGAGACGAAGAAGAGAAGAAGGAGAACAAACGGACAGCAATAAGAACAAGATCAACAACAAAACGAAGAACAAATAAGAAGAAGAAAAGAAGCAGACAGCAATAGCGTGACTGAACAACAGCACAAAATACAGCAGTATCAACGACCACAAAAACAACAGTAACAGCAACGAAACAGAACGAAGATGAAGGAGAAAAAAAGGAGAAGAGGACAGAAGAGAAAGAAAAGGAAAGAGGAGGAAAGTATCCTCACGAAATTTGGTAACGGATGGCAGCCGCGATGATGCAAAACAGAGGAAAACAGAGGGGGGGGGGTCGAGTGGTGATGACGATTGATGATGAACGAATATGGTGGAGGATGATATGGTGCAGAACTTGACAAAGATGGTGAAGGGAAGAGCAATTCAGTCCAATGAATCAGGAAATGGGGAGTTGAACCAAATAAAGGTTGAAGCGGTGGAAAAAGCAAAGAGGCAGGGGAAAAGGATGTAAGTGGGAGGAAAGAAGGTAATGAATTAAGTGGTCCATTTAATAATTAAAAAAATGCGAAAACGGCTTAATTAAGTGAATCGGGTATGAATCGAATTCCAAAATGATAAGTTGACCGACCCATGAATCGAATTAAAAATCGAATTAATAAAATTAATAAATAATCGTGCCGTCTAATGAAATTAGTAAAATAGATGGTTCTCGAGATATGAATAATTATTCGAGACGAAATCGAAGTTTATAGAAATAATTAATTAGACGATGAAATAGTATTTCCCGATAAAAATAATAAATCTTCGATAAAGTGAATTAAATTGATTTCTCGACGAGAGGTAATAAATGTTTTGACGAAATTTTAAATAAATGAACTTCAAACCGAAAAATAGAAATTCGACCTTAAATAAAAAGAATTTAGAATTTAAATCGCCGAAATAGACTTCCGATAAAAATTAAATTAAATGTATAAATAAATCGAAACATAAATAGAAGTACGTTTTAAATATAAGTCGAGTTTTTCGAGACAAATAGAATTTTAGGAGTTTGAAACGATTAAATGATAAATTTGTTTTATAATAATTTTGAGAATTACGTGTTAAATCGTAAAAAAAATAAAAATACGAACGTAATTTTAATTTAATTTAAATTTATAAAATCAGGGGTGTTACAAACTTGGTGACTAGAAAGGAGGCTAAATTTATTTGTGAAATAGATGAAGTAATAAAAAATGCATAAGCTCACTTATTTGAACAACTTTCCTTTCTTTTTATTTTTTTTATTCTTTTTTTTTCCATTCATTTTTTTCAATTTGTTTATTTTCGAAACACTTCGAATTATTTGAGAAGTGACTCTTTTCTTCTGTTGATTTTTTTGATTTTGTCACTTTGAAATGAAATGTGAGCAATTATTAAACACTTTGTTTTTGTGTTTTCTTGGGATTTTCTCATTTTTGTGGATTTTTGTGATTTTGTAATGGAAATAAAGTCACCAAGTCAGAATCCGGTCACCATTGGACAAAATGAACATAAGGAAATATCACACCATGAGATGAATATGTGAACAATAATGATGGTATACACCCTAAATCACTAATGAAAGCAAAGATTAGTCGATTCACAATACTAACATGCAACACTAAGTATTTCCAAATCATTCTTTTCATCAAAGTTGAAATCTAGATAATCAACTAAACTCTTAGGAAAATGCAAAACTTCTTTTATGGATTTTTCAAATTTTCAAATTTTTAGGAGTTTTTTGAAACTTTTTCGACAAAATAAGAAACATAACTAACACACAAAAGAAAAAAAATCCACAACACATATTCACAAGGAGCAACATTACCAAACAACTACCAACATCCCAACACAACACATATTTACAAAAAAAGAAAAAGAAAATACAAAAGAAGAAAAAGAAGTGGCATAGCAACTCAAAAGCCAAATGCAAAAGAAAAGAATGCCAAAGAAAATCATCTCACAAAAAGAACCCTCACCCTCAAAAATAAGACTTTTTCCGACTATTACCGTGATGAGCCTACCAAAGGACCGAGTCCCTAGGAAGGATGATAGCGGTAAATAGTCGGTCTTCCCTCACTTTGCAACCATTATCCACCTTTTTTAAGCATGGGACAACCCTCTTGGCTTATCGCTAAAGGGGGCGGGGCTTCACTTACCTACAATGTCGACTAACTCCGTGGTTCATCCTTTTTCCATCCCGCCTATCGTTCTGTGGTACGTTCTTAGAAGGTTAGGAGGAACCTAGGTAAGTTACCAACGTTTTTATTGCTTTGTCGTCATACTATTAGTGTTTTGTCCATTTCGATTTGTGTCATTAGCTTGGGAACGTTGTCACTTGTCACTTGCATTGAGTCCTTAACCGGTGCTTCTTTCACCGCTTTGTGGAGGGAAGCGGTATTTGTTTCTTCTTAGATGCAACCGTTTGGTGTTTGTTTGTTTGTGTGTTTATGTGTTCTCTTGTTCGGTTGTATCCGCAGTTTTGTCGCAAGACCTCACTTGCTTTACGGAGAGCACTTGTCCTCTAAGTGTTCTCGCGTGAGTTGAAAGGGCTTAGGGTGCGCTAATACCCACTCGGTTAGTAGTCTAGTTTCTTTTAGTTTTTAGTTAGTTTGTGCTTACTCGAGGGTGAGTAAGGGTTAAGTGTGGGGGAGTTGATAAGTGTGTTTTGTAGTGCTTTTTCCTTGTGTTTGGTCCCGGTTTCTCTTGTGGAATCGCTCCTTGGAGCGGTTTTTGAGGCTACTTACGCTTCTTCTAGCTTGTGTTAGGTTCCTAAGGCCAATATTGGAGACATGGAACGATTCCGACTCGTTTCAGACACATTTGGAGCCAACGAGAAGAAGCGACGATCACCCTGTGGCTTAGACTCGATCCCGAGCCCTTGGGACCCATTCCCGAGCACCGAGAATCGATGAGAAGCCTAACAAGAGCAAGGAGGGACCTATCGAAGCCTACAAGACCCATCCCGGTCGGGAACACATCCATCACGACTGGGATGAAGAGACGAAAAAGACGAAGCTTCTGGAGGTTGATCCCGACCGGGATCATGACCTTCCCGGTCGGGACCAACTCTTCCCGGTCAGGATGCCCCCCTTCCCTGCCGGGAAGGACCCAGAATGGGCTGTTTTCGCTTTCCTCGCTTCCCTTACCCGTGAAACCCTATATATACCCCCCTCCCCCCCCCCTCTTGTATGGTTTAAGGACTTATGCTTTACTTTTCATTACCCACTAAACCCTAGACTACATTAGGTTAGATTAGCTTAGATTAGTGTAGATTAGTCCTTAGTTAATCCTTAATCTTAGTTTAATCCTTGTATTATGGGAATTCTTGAAGATCTCCACCAAGATTGACAACCTTGGTTGATGTATTTGGGTTTTTCTCTATGTATGCAAGGTTTCTTCTTTTCCTCCTCACTAGTTTGGTATAATCTCTCTTTTCCCTTCTCTTAATCTTGTTTTATCATTCAAGTTTCAATGTTTAACTCTTGTTTATTGTTTTGTTCATCATCCTTGTTAGTTCTTCATTGTGAATATGATTGTTCTTGTGTTTGTTTATAATGTTTGTGTTAGTTTAAGTTTAGATATGTGTGAGTAGACTCTTGCTAGGATTAGTAGGGGAATTGGGTGGTTTAATGGGTGATTAAGTGTTTGTGTAGATTGTTGGTGGAAGTTTGGGTTGCTTCCTAGTTGTATGCATAGAACATGTTTGATGAAATGCTTGAATGACTTGTAGTTGCAAATGCATGTTTTCTTGCCTTCTTTTTGCGGTCTTGTGTGTTGCTAGGATGGGTTCTTGCGCGAGAGCGAGGGACCTCTAGGTTGGTTTAAGTAGCGAGAGCCCGGACTATGCCTAGATACCTTGACTACCCCTTCATTCTTACTTCCCCTTGATCATTTCATCACCCTTGAACCCGACCTAATCCTAGTCCTTTTCCTATTAGTTTTCTTCATCATTTTTGTCATTGTTTCCTTTAGTCTTACTGTACTCTTAGTCTTAGTCTCTCCCCCCCTTCATTGTTTTAGTTAGTTTAGCTTAGTTGACATAGTCTCGTATTTGGGTGACCTTAGTCTAAACCCTCCTTACCGTCCCCGTGGACTCGACCCGACTTGGCCTATCTACCCAGTTAAGATTAGTTGGTTATTATTTGATCGGTGGGATCCACGGCAAATCCCTCCCGTCAATTGGAAACGCCCATTACATGCCGAATCAAGTGTACTCCGGCAATCATCATATAACCCGTTATAAAATTGGTTACAAAGAAACCAAACCTTAAAACCATGGTGCGAGCATTCCTTCACAAGCTTCTTGAACCGCTCCCACGCTTCATGAATATTTTCATTCGGAGTTTTACGAAAATTGGTGATTTGACTCCGGAGCATGTTCGTCTTTTGTGGAGGGTAATAGTGCTTGTAGAAGGCAAGGGCAAGAGAATTCCAATCGGTGATCCCCTCGGTGACTTTATCAAGATCGACTATCCACTCCCTAGCGGAATCCCGTAATGAGAACATGAAGAGCATCTCCATGACTTCTTCTTGAGTTACCCCGACCAGAAGCGGAATCATGGAGCAATAATCAGTAAATATTCTCATATGCTTGTGAGGATCCTCCTTAGGGTCACCGCCGAATTGATTCTTCTCCACCAAAGTAATGAAGGCGGGTCGAATCTCGAATGTACCCTGAGTGGTAGTTGGTCGTTTAACCAACTTAGGAAGAGCAGTTTGCTCGGGCTCCGAATGACTAGAAAGCTTCGGCATTTTTATGATCGGAGGTGGTAAAATGATCTCAGACTGAGATTGATTTCCCTCTTCAAAGAACTGATTCTCAGCTACAAATTCGGTATGAATAGCTTCCAAAGTCTCGAGATCGGGACCTGCGGAAATCTCTCTCCAAAACTGTCGTCGCCTACGAAAGGTTTTCTCGGGTTCAGGATCGAACGGAGTAAGCTCTAATGAGCGAAAAGACCAGGACATAAGCAAAACTACAAGTAGGGAGTGAGATCAATCTCAAAGAGTTTTAATTCCTTGAGACGAAAGAGAGCAAAAAAGAAACAAGCTAAAAAACAAGAAAACCCGTTTCCCCGGCAACGGCGCCAAATTTGATATGGGTTAAGTCGTCTTACCCAATCAAGATAAACCCAATAATGCTACTAACAGAAATATAGCGGCAAGAAAGGTATAGCATCCACAGGGAAACAGTTAAACACGTCTAATAGCTATGGCGATTCTGAAATGCTCTAAACGGGTTGATTGATGGAAAAATATAAAAACACTACTAAAATGTGAATAAATAATCGAATCTAACAATGAGATGAAAACTAAGGTGACGGGTTCACGATAGATGTTCAACAATTAGGCAACGACGATAATAAACACATAACATGCTAGTCGACTATAATACGTTCTCTCGAATCGTATCAACCTAGGAAGGATCTAACGGGCTCTCGCAACTTATTAGACTCCCTACCAAATCGCGCGTGATCTAATCCTAATTCGGCTTTCGCAGAGGAACTAGAATTTCCCAAACAGATTAAAATGTTGTGGCCTTTAACAAATTAATCGACAAATAAAGCACGCGAAAATGGTACTAGCATAATTATAAATTTAGTATCGAAGAAACATAATCGTATAATAATCCATTGAACCCCCTCGACCCTAGCTATAAAATTAGCTACTCATGATGATTACGGAACAACAATTCGCATACATAAAATTCATGATAAATAGTGAAGGAAATAAAATTCACGATAATCAAACAAAAATCTAGCGAACTATACAGAGCAACAAATTGCAAAAAGAGAAAATTACAACGAACTAAGTAATTTACGATGAAGATTGAAACATAAAACTGAAAATTGCATAAACGAATTTACCGAAATCGAGAACGAGTTGAAACCGAGTGCTAGAATTCTAAGAGTCATGTAGCTTTTCTAATGTAAAAGTTCTAAGTTATCCAAAGTGATCGTCAAGATACAACTCCTCCTTAGTTATACAAAATAGGCGGAAATAGGCTGAGAGTGCACGCCGGCCGGCCGGCAGGGGGCCTGCCAGATGTAGGGGCCAAAGCACACTTTAAAATCAAGCTTAAATTATCTTTGTGTCACGCCGGCCGACCGGCAGGCGGCCTGTCAGGGCAGAGTGGCGCGCACAACACTAATAAAACAAGTATTAGGCCGCTTTCCATGGCCCAATGAATCGACACTTCTCATTTCTTCTTCGCCTAGACGTCCTAAAGCACGGGTTTTGTCTCGGGATCGTTCTTCTAACCAGATATGAGTGTAAATGCACATAAAGACCTAAAATCGTGTAGAATCTACAAAAACACACACTCAAAGCAAAATCTTAGAAGAAACGGCTCTAAAGAGCACATTCCGACCGGAAAAGACAACGGAATCGAGGGAATAAAGCTATATAAATACGACACATCAATGATTTTGGTGATGATGATGATCAGTAGCGGATTGCTGACTCCGCTACCTCTCCGTGTACATATTTGTAATGTCTTTTCTCTATCCTCGGTTTTTCTTTGTGTCCCCCCACCGATTTTGAGTCCATGATTTGGACATTGGGGACAATGTCGAATCTAGCGTGGGGGAGTTTGGTATTTCATTAGTTTTATTTTCTCGAGTCTTAGTGTTTGTCTATGATACCGATTATGCAGCAATGATGACAATTTGCACTCTTTAGGCTACCTACTCATTCTTAATTGGCATTCATTTGACCTTTGTTATGTGGAATAATAACTAACCGATAAGTATTCAACCAACTAAGCTGTAATTTGTGATTCCCATTTAAACCAACCTTGCATATAGGCTTTAGCTACAAAATTGGTGAGATTTAGAGCCTCCTGTAGCCAGTACATTCATACCTGGCTACCAATTAAGATTGTGTGTAGGTCTCCTCGTGGAATATGTTATGTCAATACGCATAAGTATGGTGTTTTCCCCTCTATTTTGACTAACTTGCCTAGTGATCATTTTGGGACATTTTCATTTTCATCCATTTCTACCCATTTTCCCCTTGGCTAAAATTTTAAGAATTCACAAAATGAACTACAAAATCAAATTTGCCTACCTAGCCGAGCTTGATGAAGTAGGTCACCTAGTGCGTTCTATGCTCGTTATTGTGTGAATATGGAGATTTTTGTTGGACGTTTGGATGTGGTTGACTCTGTTTCAAGGGAGTTTGTAGATCTTGTCCGGGTCAATTTGAGTCATTGTACATTTGCTTCTAGTTTCATCAAGCTCTGGAAAAAAAATCAAATCAAAAGAAAAAAAAATCCAAAAAAAAGAGAAAAAATCAAAACAACAAAAATATGTTATTCTCGTTACTTTTATTTTCCGTTTACTTTATGAAATTTGAGCGCCCTCTTTTGACCCCAGATTCGTTCTCGTGGATTGGTGACTTATATGTTTTGTTTATGGAAGTGGAAGAATTTTTGAGTTGAGCATTATCACACTAGTTAGTTCACTAGCTTGGCTTTAACCTCACATGACCATATCGATTTCCACCTTCTACCTTGTTATCACCATCCTTGCCTCCCTATGTGATCTTAGCATGTTTTGTAAAAATTTAGAGGTCGATACCATACTAGATTGCGGGCATATTTCCACGAGTTGGAGTAGTTGAGCATTTTCATATATATTCCACATATACTTACCCGCCTATTTGAGCGTTGAGTGGCTCCGTGAGTAGCCTATGCAAGGTTTTGGTTGAAAATGTGGTTTCTACATATTATGCTTGGTGAAGTTGTGCATTTGTTGATGGTTTATTTTTCCTATTTCCCCATCTTGGAATTTGTTTCTTAGACTTGGTTGGATGTTTGCTATGATGGACTTGAGTATTTTTGAAAGCCTATTCCCTACTTTGAGCTGTTTCGGTATTGTATTAGTTGTTTTCTTACGGGTCTTGCTTGAGGACAAGCAAGAGTTTGGTTCGGGGGAGTTAGATGTGTCGTGTTTATGTAGCTTTATTCCCTCGATTCCGTTGTCTTTTCCGGTCGGAATGCGCTCTTTAGAGTCGTTTCTTCTAACATTTTGCTTTGAGTGAGTTTGTAGATTCTACACAATTTTAGGTCTTTATGTGCATTTACACTCATATCTGGTTAGAAGAATGATCCTGAGACAAAACACACGCTTTAGGATGTCTAGGCGAAGAAGAACCTGAGAAGTGTCGATTCATTGGGCCATGGAAAGCGGCCCAATACTTGTTTCATTAGTGATGTGCGCGCCACCCTGCCCCGACAAGCCGCCGGCCGGCATGACACATAGACGATTTAAGCTAGATTTTAAAGTGTGCTTCGGTCCTTGCATGTGGCAGGCCCCCTGCCGGCCGGCCGGCGTGCACACTCAGTTTTTTCCGCCTATTTTATTTAACTAGGGAGGATTTGTATTATTACTATCACTTTTTTTTCATACTTAGAATTTTCCCTTAGAAAACACTCGTGACTCTTAGCATTCTAGCACTCGGTTTCAACTCGTACTCGATTACGGTAAATTTGTTTATGCAATTTTCAGTTTTATGTTTCAATCTTCATCGTAAATTACTTATTTCGTCGTAATTTTCTCTATTTGCAATTCGTTGCTCTGTTTAGTTCGCTAGATTTTCGTTCGATTATCGTGAATTTTATTTGCTTCACTACTTATCATGAATTTTAAGTATGCAATTTGTTGTTCCGTAATTATCATGAGTAGCTAATTTTCTTGCTAGGGTCGAGGGGGATCGATGGATTGTTATACGATTATGTTGCTTCGATACTAAATTTATAATTATGCTAGTACCATTTTCGCGTGCTTTATTGTCGATTAATTTGTTATAGGCCACAACATTTTAATCTGTTTTGGAAATTCTAGTTCTCGTGCGAAAGCCGAATTAGGATTAGATCACGCGCGATTTGGTAGGGAGTCTAATAAGTTGCGAGAGCCCGTTAGATCCTTCCTAGGTTGATGCGATTCGAGAGAACGTGTTATAGCCGACTAACATGTTTATGTGTTTATTATTATTGTCGCATAATTGTCGAACATCTATCGTGAACTCGTGACCTTAGTTTTCATCTCATTGTTAGATTCGATTATTTATTATCGCATTTTAGTAGTGTTTTTATATTTTTCCATCAATCAACCCGTTTAGAGCATTTTAGAATCGCCATAGCTATTAGACATCTTTAACCGCTTCCCTGTGGATACAATACCTTGTTTGCCGCTATATTTTTGTTAGTAGCATTGGGTTTATCTTGATTGGGTGAGATGACTTAACCTATATCAATTTGCAAGTTCTCCACTATCCGATTGTTGTGGCCGAAGCCGCCTTGGTTTGCTCCCCTTCTTTAGGCGATGTGATTACGCCATAGACCTTTTGAAAATCCAAATTCTCTTCGTTTTTCTTTGAATTTGCTTTTCTTTCTTTTTATTTTCCTCAATTTTTTCTTTATTCCGGGATAGGTGACGTGACTACACCTATGCCCAACTTTTCACCCTTTCGTTTTAATTTCATTTCTTTTCTTCTATTTCATTTTTTATCTCTTAGCCACTTGGCTAGGGTCTAGGTGATGTGATTGCACCTAGGCCCGCCACTATTTTACCGTTTTCTTTTCGTTTATTCTCTTTATTCCAAAAATTTCGAAAAATCCAAAAACATTTGAAAAATCATAAAAATTCAAAAAGATTTTTCTTATTTTTCGTTTCCGTCTTTTTCGATCCTCCCCTACTTGTCCATTGAGGACAATGCACAGTTTTAGTGTGGGAGAGGATCTACTATATTTTATTTTCTCAAAAATCTTCCAAAAACCATAAAAATTCAAAAATTCTGAAAAACCAAAAACATTTTCACTTTCTTTTTCTTTTTCCTCTCTCGTTTCGTTATGTTTTCATGTCCCGTGTATGGTCTTGTTCTCTACTCTTACAGGTAACCACCACCGTGATAGCACGATTTGAAGAGATTATGAAAGCACCCGCTTGGTAACTTCCTTCCTTCTTTCTTCTTTACTTTCATAGAGGAGTTAGGTTGTTGCTATTGGGAGGCTCTCGAAGATGAGCATTTTGGGTGTTGTGGTAGATTTTGTGCTTGAATGTCGATGGAGTATGGAGTTCATGACTTTACTTGTGTTTTCTTTTACTTGCCTTTCCTTTTTCGTGTGTTCCTTTTGCCTTTGTATAGTGTGTCTAGGACTAAATGTTTTCGAAAACCCGATTACAAACTTATTACAAGAATTAAGATTCCATTGTAGATTTTGGACCTTAGTCTAGTAGAATGACTCTAAATCAATGAACTTGTTGATTCTTTAGCTTGAGTCCACCTTTTCTACTAGAGGTTTACTTCGGGGTTTGCATTTGACCACCCATGGAGGAGTTAGGCCTTGGTTCCCACATCCCGTTTTCTAGGTGACCTTGCCTTGGTTCCCGCATCCCGTTTTCTAGGTGACCTTGCTCGAATGACCATTGCACCTTTAGTCCAAATCCCTTCCAGCTTTTTGTGGGTTATCCGGGAATGGCGTGCGTTCTTGTTTACCTATTTTTCCTCCACCTATACATCACCACAATAAGTTTACACAAAAATAACCTCCAAGCTTGGTTTTGAACCACATCAAAAAGCCAAAAAAGGGCAAACCAAAGCAAGAGAAAAGGGCACAAAAATATGAAAAACAAGGGAGAGAAAAGGAGCTTCAAATGAAAATCATATCATCAAAAATGCCTCCTTCAAAAAAAACCTTGATCAATTTGTCGCCGTGAAGTGCTTACTAGAGGACCGAGTTCTAAGGTAGGAAGATAGCGGTGATTAGTCGATCCACCAAAAATTGTAAACACTCCACCTTTTTTGTTTGGGCTAACTTAGGAAATTCGAGTTTGGAACGACCCTCTTGGCTTAGCCAAAGAGAGCGGGACTGCACCTACCTACAGTGTCGAACGAATCCATGGTTCGCTTTTTCCACTCCGTTTTACGCCTCGTAGTACCCCTTTAGAAGATTAGGAGGACATAGCTAAGTTATCAACATCTTTGTTGCTTTAATGTCATAGTATTAGGCTTTGGTTCTTGTCTACGTGGGTGATTTATCTTGGAAGTTTATTACTGTTTTAGGTTAGTAATCGGTGTCTTCCCCGCCGTCTAGATGAGGGATTCGGTGTTTTATTTTTGCTTTGGATGAGTCTATTCTTTCGTGTTATGTGTTTTTGTGTGTTTAGTCGCATCCACCTTTTTGATCAAGCCCCAACTTGCCTTGCATGGGAGTACTCTACCTCATGGGTATTTCGATGTGAGTTGAAGGGACGGAGTGGGCCCGTTAATTGCCCCGTGTCGGGTTAGCATAGTTTAGCTAAGTAGTAGTAATTGTTGTAATTTCTTTTTAGGTCTTTGCTCGAGGACGAGCAACGGTTTAGTGTGGGGGAATTGTTGTGTGCTAAATTTAGACTGTTTTTCCTCCCATTTAGACCTGTTTTTCCCTCGTTTTGCGAGATTAGAGTGCAATTATTGCCTTATTTCGAGTATTTCTCGCATTAGCATCCCTCTTGTCCATTTTATGTGTTTTTTTGTAGCTTTTCTATCAATTTTGATAGGTTTTGGCACCAAAAGCATGATCGAGCTTCCACGAGCACAAGAGAGGGGAATGTCATCCGAAAAGCAGAGCACACAACTTAAAGTTCAAAGCCATCCAATCATACGACGAAGAATGAGACAGGAAAAGAGGCCAGAAAATGACCGGGTGAAATTTCACCCGATGAAAAACCACCGTGCGAAATTTCACCCGAAGGTAAATTTGCCTCCCCGAAGATTTTCACCGAGCTCCTCCACCGGGCAAAATGACCGAGAGAACCTTCGTCCACCGGGTGAAATTTCGCCCGACGGTAAAGACGTCCAAAAATTGCAAAACGGGAAAAATTCCACCGGGTGAAAATTCACCCGGCGGTATTGATCCGTGTACGACGGGGCGAAGTTCCACCTCATGAAGATTAAAGGGTGATTGTCTCACTAATGGAGCAAAAAGTTGGATTTGGGCTTTAGGTTAAGAGATCCATTAAGGGTTTACTATATATATATATATATATATATATATATATATATATATATATATATATATATATATATATATATATATGTATACCTTGGTTTGTTGCCTAAGCCACCATCACATTACCATAATGCTTTCATTAGTTTAGGCCTCCATTAGTTCCATTCTCTCACTACTTACCCCTCCATTTAGTAGATTATTCTAGTAGTATTCTTAGTAATTCTCTATAATTCTAGTAGTTTACATAGTAATTTAGTAGTAGATCTTCATAATTTCCATCAATTTCCTTCCTTTAGATCTTATTTTCGAGTTTGTAGAAGATTATTTCAAGTTTTTATTTGAAGATTTGTGAAGATTATCAAGGGATTAGTGACAAATCCTCTATTCTCTTCATCAAAGATTTATCCTTTATTTATGCAATCTTCTTATTTATTGTTGATCTTCATAGTTGGTATATTTCTCTTCCACTCTTTAATCTCTAGTTAGATTTATTATTGTTCTTTCAATCTTATTCATTTTATTGTTCTTTCATTATTGTCTTATTTTGATCATCTTTATTTATGTTGTTCTATATTGTTTCATGTTTAATCATGTTTATTGTTATTTTGATCATCTTTGTGTTGTTAGTTTCTCTAGATTTCATTTATGTTGTTCTATATTATTTCCTAGTTCATTTTGTTAATTGCAATTTCTTTCATAGTTTTGTGGTTAAATTGTTAGATTGCAATTCCTTATTGTTTTGTTGTTATTTTCCTTAGATTTAGTTAATATGCATGTTGTAGTTATTTTCTCCTTTGTTAATGTTTTGTTGTTTTCCATTATGAGTAGTGTATACATTTCTTGTTGTGGGGTTTAGGGATGAGGACGTGGATTATTTGAATTAAGGGATGTTGGTGGGTAGCTTGCTTGTTGGTTTATCTTGTTTAGGGTTGTTGTGTCATTGTTGTTTTAGTCCGGCCAACTAGACCGACCTTGACTCATTTCTATCAATATGGGGAAACTCGGGGTAGAAATTACCTTAACTTGAGACTTGCCCTTCTTTGCTGCGAAAGCGGATTTTTAGGTGGGTTGGGTGAAGAAACCGAAAGGTGGCATTCTCCCTTTATCGATGTTGTGACCAACCCGATTCCGATTTTCTTAGACCCCAATTTCCGAATCCCGACTTCCCCTTAAAACCTTTTCCTTGATTGATCATTTCTTGTCATTTCTATTGTTATTTCTCCTGTCATTTAATTCTCGTCTTTTACCGCATTTCTAGCATAGACTCGACCCTTTAAAACCCCCCACTCTAGATCCCAAATACGTTGCTTTTAACTCAATATCATTTTGTTCCCTATAGACCGACCTCGACTTACCACGAATACTATAGTAGTTTTTGTGTTTATGCGAGTCTATAAATATTGTTTGATCTCACATCCTTCGCTAAACGACCGATCCGATTGGGGCGCGTCAGTCATCGTCACTGAAAACCTGGTTATCCATGAAAAAATACCTGAAGCACAATTACTTAAAAGTAAAAACTAATTAAATTAAAGTTAAACAAAGTTGTAAATCTCTTATACTAAATATAAACAAAAAGTTAAACAAAAAAAGGTACTAATAAAATAATACCAACATTTCCTACTGTAGACACCCAGATTTGGACCTTGTGGCTGCAGAAGTGCCCAACAAACACTCGATGATGATCGGATTGCAACACGACACGATTTTACGATGATTTAGATGGTTTTTCTATAGAACGGATCAATAATTACTCGGGAAAATTAATTCAACATAAAGACGGTCTTAGTCGTGTCATTATGGTTGCATCGACACTAATTAGAGTCAATTCTGATACCGGGGCTCTGAATCGGTACCGAAATACGGAAAGTCAAACCCAAGTTAGCACGTTAGGCCAAGTCGAGCCTCGAGACGCGCACTCTAGGCCCAATGGTGCATGTGCTAGGGCATAAGGCAAAACCTTAGCAACCAAGCAAGAGCGAAACGTTAGCAAACATTGCGTATAATCTCCGCTTTGGAAAGTTTTCAAATCAGATCTTCAAAATCCCAGTGTCCTCCTCTCTGGCGCCTCAAACCTACATCGCCTTGTCTCAGGCGTCCCAGTTCTGGGTCGCACAACTTCTGACGCCTAAAATATCGATTTAATCTCAGTTCTGGGCATCCGGAAACCGAAGGTTCTGAGTAAGAGGTGAAGGTACGTGTTGGGAAGCCCACGAAGGACACACAATCTCACCCGCACATAGCAGCCTCTACTAAGATATCGATCGATGTTTAAGTGTGCACGTTAGTAAGACGATGAGAATGTATGACAACCAGTGTTTTGGGCTATACATGTGAAATGTGTGTTCACTACATCATTTAATGCATATTTAGAATTTGTCGGAGTTGAATTTAGCATGTGATGTTCATTTGAAAACAGTAAATATCAAACAACGAATTAAATAACTTGAAAGTAAGTACAAATTACACGGGTGGAATACACCCCGGAATTCACAATACGACAAGCGAAGATATAATATTATCGGGTTAGAAACGGTAACGTAAACCATAAACGAACTCGTAAGTAGAAAACGTAAATTGAAACCGTAAACCAAATGATTGGACAGACTCTAATCAGCTACGTATTGCGTTACGTATTGACCAGAGGACAGAGGCTTGAATGCATGAACTGGTGCGGCCTGGAACTCAGGCGCCTGTGATGAGGCGGCCTGATGTTCAGGCGCCTGAGATGGGGCGGCCTGATATTCAGGCGCCTAACCCTGGACGCCCAGAAAGGCGATGTTTGGGACCAAAGCGTGGTGCTAGCTCGATCCTGAAGCCTCGATATCTTGTCTCGACTCATCCTAACGAAAGTTGACCGTCTCGATCCGTCGTATACCGAGTCCGATTAAAGATTCGTCGGTATAAGACTTACATAATAAGACGTTCGCTCAAAGTCTTACAACAATAAAAACGAATGCGAAATGTGGATTTGAAAAGAAGACGCGTGATAGATTAACACTCGTCGACTAACGTTGCAAGTGTTATTCCCTGGGCAAAATGTGAATCGTTGTGGACTATATTGGAAGTCTACGATATCTCATTTTGGCCATAATGGGTACTTGTCCATAACCGTCTCAATTTATGATAGATTGACCATATCGACTTAATACGAATATCGGAGCCCTCCGTGTCGCGACGTCGTTATCGGGTCGCGTAGACCTTACGACTCTCGTATTGATGTCATAGGGTTTCGTACCACTTCGATTATCGATAGCTCTTTACGCACGATATTTGATTACGGAATCGACATCGCGATATACCCCGAAGGGTTAAGCGCACACCATAAGGCGCCCCAACCTTCTGGTGCCTGGAGCGGCGCACCTCAAAATTGGGGCGCCACCTCCGGTGCGGTCTATTTGGGGGTTATACGGACTTTAGGCAGCGTTAATTATCGTATGTGTTCGATTTGTCGTCGCAAACATTAGGCCCTTTGCGTTTCGGCATCTTAGTTTGGCCTTTAAGGCCTACGACGCTCGATTTAGCGTCATCGGACGTTTGCTCGAATCGATTTTGAAAATAGTTTTTGTAATAGTATACGCGATATTAGTATAACGGAAAGCAAAAGTTAGTATGTGAAAATGTAAAGTGTTAGTAATGTTGGTAGCGAGAAATAAAATATTAGATATGAAAATGTAAAATGTTAGTAATGTTAGTAGTGTTAGTAATGCGAATATATAAATAGAGATTAGAAACGGGATTTGTACACCCTTAACCTACATGTCAATTGTCTCGGAAAACGGGCTCGTGGAGTATCGTCGTGGACACGGGGAGCTGTTCGAGTATGTAGAATGAGTTAAGGTGTGTTTTTGTGTTTGGGACTACCGAACCCTTGTCGAATGAAGAGAGTAGTTTTCGAGATTGACTCGGTTTGACTCGGTTTGTGTATCATGTATGTGAAGGAGAGAAAGATCTCTCGAATTTCTAAAATGGAGTTTCAGAAAAATAGTTGTCGACCTTTGATACGATGCACGTAAGGGTGTATTTATAGAGGTTTGCGATATGTTCCGACTCAGAATTTGGGCGCCCGTAGGCCCGTGCTTTAGTATAGGGGAGCTCCCCTTGAGGCGGCTCAGTTTTGGAACGCTCGGATGCGAGCGGTTGAAATCGCGCGTATCGGAAAGTTGCTCAAAATACGAATTGATATCCGTGTTATTCGAGGTATGATTTCTTTCCGTTTGACTTTGATTGATTGTGTACTTGGATGCCATTGTGGCTCTTTTGAATTTCGGGTTTCGACTTTGACCGGGTTTGGCTCGGTCGACAAAAGACGGTTTTGCCTCTGGTGGTGGTTTTGTGTCAAAGTAGCTTTATTTTATTGGAAACGACCCACTAAGTCTGGATTTGAGGTAAGTTTTGAGAGATTTGTACTCCGCTAAGTGCCCACGTTGGATACTATTGATTCCAAGTCCTTATTCGAGCATATTGATGGATGTTAACTTCCGATCATCATCGGGTGTTTTGTTGGAGACTGCTACAGACACAAGTAGACAAAATGCGGGTGTCTACAAACTCCAAGACACATCGTAAACATACGTAACTTCCACAACCTCAACCTCGAGTACTAAAACGCCTAAATCAAATTCGAGTAGTCGTGAGATCCTTTCTCAATCATCTACACATTTTATCTCGTTTAGTGTACACTCTGAGGGCGCAACTTCTCACATAATGTGATTTACTTATATTTCGCATTTACAGATTTCGTATGATTTACCGCTTTTATGATCATAATCGCATGCTAAATCACCTAACACGAAATTCAAAACGTAAATAAGCTAAAACTGAACAAGTGGTGGTCGGGTTCCGTATTAATCCCGATGCTCACCCCTCACACGTGGTTTGACGCATCCTTATTAATACCGAACCGACGCACCTTAAGCAGAACACCAGGTAAGGTATACCACGAGAATGACTAATATCCGTATTATCACGTTAAAACTGATTTGCTAATACGAATACTATCTAGTACTCTCTACTCTCATATGTGTATCTTTTCATGGCCTGCCTGACACGTGAAATCGCATGCAAAGAATGTAAAACACTTACTTTGACGACAAACTTACTTGTCCTTAAACAACCGGTGTAGCAAAGGCATAGGGTGGGATTGGTAGAACTAGGAACGAAGTTATCAGCCCATCGGATGATTAGTAGAGGCCGCTATGTGCGGGTGGGATTGGGTGTTATGTCTATCAGACGTTGGCTTCCCAATACGTACCCTCACCCCTTAATCAGAATCTACGATTTTCGGATGACCAAAACCATTGGCAATGAGAGTCATTCTAGACATGGAATGCTTAAAGATACAAGTCTTTATCTCTAGGTCCCCATGTCACTCAGCTTTGAGCTGGGTAAGGATTAAAGTTGACTTGAACGGCTTCCGAGTATCCCAAAATTACTCGGTGGGGACTCCACATATAGACGACGAATTCGGTTCACTAAAAAGGTCGTCAGACCAAACATATCGGCCTTTAAACATTTATAAACACGTCTCGATCGATTCAACGGAAACATAGATGTCCCTACGTCTATCTAGTACAATTCAATTCGTCAACCAAATCGAGGTCTGACACTTCGCCACGAACGCGAGATCGGATCAGCCCAGACCAACGAGCGTCTGAGGGGCCGTCTGGGTGGCCGCCACGACGATCCCCACGCAGGTGTGCACGGGCAGCGGTATGACGGCATCCACAGTTTGGCGACACCGCTGGGGGTTTGGAAACAAGTTTCCAGCGGTGGTGTAACTCGAACGAGGCTGGTGAAGCCCATTTCCTAGTTTCTTTTTGTGATCACTACAGTTTTAAGCCCACCCTAAACAATTTTAGGACCAATCGACCTTCTTGCGGTAGGGTTCTTGGACCAGACCCGCGGGGAGACCCCCGATTGACGTTCCACCCGTCCAAGGTAGTCCCGCATTCCGTGAATATGCCAAGCGGCTATCAGATCCAAGTGGAACAGGGCAACAATCATCTCCACTCGAGGTGACACGTCTCTGCCGAAGCGAGGACTTTTCATGGAAGGTAGCCTACCCTAGCCTACCCGCGTCCGCATCCTGCATGAGTGTATGCCTGTCTAGTTATGTGTAGCGTGTTGTGACAACCCGAATAAAACATTAAAACCTGGATTTAACCACAACAACATATTCAACTACACCCAAACTCCATTTTCGAAATGACATTTTTCTTTTCAAAACCATTTTTTGCGCCGCTACTCCGATCAGAATCAAACTCACTATTCCGAAAACCATTTTTAGCGCCGTCACTCTGGCCAAATTCACACTCACTATTTTCAAAAAGCTCATTTTAGCGCCATCACGCTGGCCAAAACAAAACTCACTATTTTCAAAAAAGAAAAACGTTAACATACTGTTATTACCGCCAAAGTTCCAACTAATAGGATCAAGGCACCTAACACGGTTACATTTTTCATTTTCAAAATGCTTTTGCATATACCGTTACCATCACCAAAAATTCAATCAATGAAATCAAGTATCTAACACGGTTACACCCACAAAACACTTTTAAACACACCATTATTATCGCCAAAATTCCAATCTAAGGGATAAAAGTGTCGAACACGATCACACCTTCATTTCTTTTGAAAAATATTTTCAAAACACCGCTATCACCACCTAAATTCCCGTAACGAGAATTTGGCTACACTTTGTAAGCACCACCGCGAACACCGTGTTTTATAAAAAAACACCCTTTACATCGCAAATATCGCACTCCTAATTAATAGAACTCTCGATAACAACGCAACCTCACAATTTTCACATCTCTTCAAAATCGGTTCTTCTATAACCACCTTTTTGCGATATCACAACTCCCACTGTTTCTATCGTTAATTTTTCCACTCATGAACTCTTGACACCCATATGGCAACACTTTCCGAGTTATCACGAACGGTGTCACTTAACCATCGTATCACCAATTTGAAAACTCCCACTTTCAAAAACTTGCTTTTCAAATTCATCCATTTCTGAGAACATCAAAATCCTTTGATTCCAAGTCGGGATCAAGATCAATTCCTTATGTCGTACAACCGTGTGATTAACTGTCTGTGCTAGTTACTAAAATCACCTCTGCTCGAGGTCTTACATTTTGGGTCATCTCATCTTGAGAGTCCTCTCTAAATATCACCTTGAGATTTGTGTCAAATCATCTCGTTCTAGAGATTTGTGTCTAATAGGCGTCTCGCCGAACACGCCAAATGTCTAAAGCACCCGAGTCCCAAACCTAACAACCGCAAGCACGCGCAAATCAAGGGTCTAATGTCAGTGTCGCTCACCTACGAGCATTCATTGAGTCCTTCACGTCATCCGGTGGATCTGTTCTGATCTCCAACGTAATTCTGCAGAGTTATCCTCCGACATGGCTACAACCTCAATCTTTAGCATCAAGAGCTTAGCCAACATGGTCTACAATATCGCCACGTCCATAGCTTCAATGGAAGCATCCATCCGCAACCTTAATGAGCGGGTTAATTCTATTAACAAAATTAAGAGTAATCATTCGTCTTTGAATATCAATCTGAAATCTTTTGAGTCCTAAAAAGAATTGTTAAAACTATAAACTTAAGTAGAATTATCAAAAATCGAAAAAGTATGGCGATAAAAAACAAGAGAAATTATAATAAGCTGATAGAGTTCGATTATATATAAATAAAAATAATCTAACACAGAATTTAAGAGTGGTAATGAAAAATAGTATTATACCAACAGTTGTATGTACAACTACCTCAAAGTTGTTGAGTTTTTGTGAGTACTTACTGAGTTTATATAAGTTTTTGAGCTGAGTTGTAAGTTTTTGAGTTAAAACATTTATGTGATTTTGCTCGATAACTTTACATTAAAACTCAGAAAGTTTACAACAAAACTCACAAATTTTGTGACAACACTCAAAATCATAAAACCAATTGTATATAGAGCTATTTACAACTGGTTGTATAATCTATTCATTGGAGTGGTAACTTATCATCTTCTATTAGATCAACTATATATACATTTATTATATACTCCCTTCGTACCACAATGATCTTCCCATTTCATTGTGTCACGTGGATTAAGGAGCACATGTTAAACAAATAATAAAAAATTAAAAAATTAATTAATGGGTTAAGATGGTAAATTACTTATGAATCGAGGTATGTTATATGATTAATATTGATTTTAATTTTAATGATGTCAATCTTTGTAGGTTGGAATTATTAGGAAAGCGATTGGGTTGTTTTAGTTTAAAAATTTGCCAAAAAAGAAAAACGATGAAATTTGAAGAAATTAGTGGTATTTCCTTATTAGCAAAAGTGGAAAAAGTTAGTGGTATGGAGGGAATAAGAAATGAACACGTCTCTTTATATTATCATGAAATTTGATTACTCATATCACTATATACACTCTACGTATAATATGTTTTTGAATTATCTATGTCAAATTGGGTCTCTTACTTTACATAAATACGTAAATATTATTTGTCATTTTATTTATTAATTATTACATTTATAATAATACTTCGTACTCTGTAGATAATATTGTTTGATGCAATAGCTAATAGAGAAATACTGCAATACTAACTACTCCTCCGATTTTTTATCTTTTTGCCTCTTTCATTTTTGAGCTGAGTTAGATCTTTTCCTCTTTTCTTTTTAGGCTATCAATGTATGGTTCACATTTACTCTCGGGTGAATCAGGTCGGGTTCGGGTCAGCAAGCTACGGGTAAGATCACTTTCGGGTTATGGAAATCAGGTTAACTTCGGTTTTTGGGTTTGCTATTTTCAACTTTTTTAGGGACATCAATTCATTTTCTATAATAATAGTCGAGTCACTTTCGGGTTAGCCTGAGTCAATTCGGGTTAAGGGTCAACCTCGGGTCATCAGTTTGGGTGTCGGGTGGGGTTCGGGTTGGGTCATTTGGATCCGGTCAGTTTTAATTTGCCAGGTCTAGCTACAATGTATGCCTATAATTTAATTTGATGTTTAACGTAGATATTATCTTTCTAGAAACATATGTGGATAGTATTCTTTTACTATTAGGCATAATCTTTCCTTCGACTTATTTTCTTCTATTGCGCAGTCTCACCAATTTATGCAATTATTCAACTACGTGTCATCATCAATGTCACTAAAAATTGGCCCATGCATCGCACGGGCTTTCCAACTAGTCATTATAATAATAAGATAACAAAAGGGAAAAAGGATCACTCCCCTAAAGAGGAAACTTTCCATTTTGGGAAATTTCTATATGTAGAAACTTTATAAAAATAGCATTATATCAAATTATTGAAAATAATAGTCCATACTAATAAAAAAAAATTTAGTAAACGATATAGATTTGTAAAACTAATACTTTCGGCCATAACGATATTAATTTTTAAAATAAGGTTAAATGGGTTGATGAAATTATTGAAATACCGTACGAGTGCTTAAAATGATTAAAAATGTCTTAAACATTTTAATACTACTAATTAGGGTGTTGTCAACCAAAGATGTCTTAGCCTAGTGGTTAAGATTAGGTGCTCTAGGACAGTAGGTTCCAAGTTTGAATCCCCCTCCCCTATATTGTAATGCGACTAAGTGCGCTCTTCAATGAACCAAAAAAGGGTGTTTTCAAAATGTATAAAATTAAAATTCTCTAATTATTAATAATTTCGACAAAACAAGCATAAATAAGATTTTACGACAAATGTCAAAATAAATCATTTAACGTCTTTTATTTAATTAAACCATTAAAAAAATCGAATATGATAAGGGGTGATTTAACTTATAAAGGTTTAGATTTCAATATTTTCAAAATTGCTGGAAAAAATAATTCATTTAGCTGAAACGAAGCATTTGAACGATAAATCGTAATTTTGTCCAAAAATTTATACTACCATTTAAAGACTTCGGTAAATAGTAAAAAAAACTATGTAAAATAGCTAAAATACATTTTTGAGCATTCTGTCTAGAAAAATAATTTTTTTCAGAATCTGTAAACTCGGTTTTTAAAGGGTTTTCCCGTTTATTGTCTAATCTCGACAATAACGATTAATAGAAATAGTAATTACAAAACGATTTAAGTATTAATATCCAAAAATTATTATTAATCCTAAAATTGTGATTTTCCAGAAACCACTCCAAAATTCCAGATTTCACAAATTCCAATAAAACCGTATTTTAAAACCCCTTTCCACAATTAACGATTCTCTTAATAAAACTTGTCTTTCCTAATAACTATTTAAAGCACTATAATTATAAAAATCATTTTTTTCATCATGAACTATCAGGAACATTTTTTTCAGATTCAAAACAAAAATCAGAAATCGGGAATTAAAATGATAAACACGGTTTTAACGATAAATGACGATTTAAAGTGATTAATTAATTCACCCACTTAACAATTCCAAATAACTATAAAAAAATTCAGAACATTCTTTTTCACCAAAAAGTTTATCCATGCCAAATATCAGAGTAAAATAAAATGTTTAAGTGCTAGAACTAAAAATCGGCTTTTAATCATTTTTGTCCGAAAACAATAATAATTCAATCATCGATGTCTAAAATATCAGAAAAATACAAAATTATCAAAAATCATCAAAAACATAAATTTTACATAATATATTCATATTTTACGTGTTTAGGCCGAATATTACGATTTTACAAAATAATATAACAATTTAATCGTTAATCTCGTAAAAGCGATAAAAAATATCGAAACATGCAAATTTTACGACTTAACATTTTTTCCAAATTATATGACATAAATATATTGCCAAAAATAAAATTATAATTATATACATGCAATTACACAAATAAAATCATGCAATACCGAGTGACATCGACGTTACCTTCAATCCAAATCCAAGTCTATCATGAATTCATCGGCCTCGAGATCGTCCAAGAATCCTACATCACCGGACAAGTATGGTACAAAAATACCATGAGAAAATCTAAAAGAACCAAGGTAAATAACGATCGAAAATAACATCAATTATTACCTTAACGAAGGTATCGAAATAACGATTAATTAGGTGATGAAAACAAGAGGATCAAGACTCAATTAGAGACAAAATATGGCTAGAAAGGCTGCTGAAAAATCACGGCCAAGAAGAGAAAATGAAGAGAAATTTTGTTGTTTATTGTGGTTGAATAAAATGAATGAGAGAAGTAATGAAAGAGAGGATGAATATGGACCTTAAAAAAATGACAAAAACTAAGTTAAGTCCTCCTACATGAACCGGCCAAATAAAGAAGGAGTTTGAAGAGTTTGTATTAATCCACCAAAATGAATGAAGAAAGAAAAATATCTAATGTTTAACATAATAAAAAGAAGTGTATAAAAAAAATGTAGTAAGGGTGTGCCAAGGGGAGGTCACAGACCAAAATGTGGGAAAAGGTCCCGAAATAATTTGCAAGTTGATAAAAAGAAGAATCGTAAAATTATTAATGGTATGTTTGGGTACTTGAATTTGGATTTGAATTTCAGATTTAAAATATTTCAAGCGTTTGAGAACCTTGGATTTGGATTTGAAATTTTGACAAAATCCAACTTAGTTCAAATTTGACTACTCCCTCAAGTTCTTAGTATATGGCTAGTCATTTCAAATCCCTTGCTTTTTTTTTTTGTTTTTTTCCGCATAATCTTGTTAGAATATACTTTTTTCTTTATTTATTTTCCCGTATTTGAAATTTATATTTTTCTAATGATAAAGTTTTTTAAAAAAAATTTGATGACCTTGACCCGACTCTACCCGCCCAAATTCCAAACCCAAATCCAATGGTACCCAAACACAATTTTGGATTTGGATTTGGATTTGAATTCTAGAAATTCAAATACAAAAATTGAATTCATGATATTCAAATCAATTTCGAGTACCCAAACACAACCTAAAGGTATTTCAAAGCAATTCGAGTAAACCCCGCGTTGGAAAATAATTATTTACGAAACTTCGTAATAAAATCATTAAAGGCTAAATTTTCGTGAATAAAAATATTTCTTGGTTGGGAATATTGTATAAATATGTTTAGACAATTTTAAATCCGAGCTTAAAACGTTAATTCATGGAGAAATAGAATTCCTCGCGAAAAAATAAATAGTTTACGATGAAATTTAAATAAATAGGTTTAAAGAAATTAAATGTTTTAAAACAAAAAATAAATATTATTTGACTCGAAAATAAAAATAAAGCTTGGAAAAATGATGTAAACGTGATAGAGTTATGACAGAGTCATAACGGGAAAGATAAAAGAGCTAAGAAAATAGCGGGTGTTACAATCATCCCCACTAAAAGAAAGTTTTGTCCTCGAAATTGAGAATAAGTAGAAAGGAAATCGAGGTTTAACTTACTCGAAGAGATGAGGATGCTTAGCTCGCATCGAAGTCTCGGTTTTCCACGTTTCTTCTTCAAACCGATTACAGTGCCATAGAACTTTTACCAGAGGTACAATCTTGTTCCTTAAATGCTTCTCGCAGCGATCGGTAATCTTCATCGACCTTTATTCATAGGTCAGATTGGGTTCGAGATCAACAATCTTCGGTTCCAGCACATGCTCGGGGTCACTAACATATTTCCTCAACAGAGACACATGAAAGACATCGTGAACCTTATCCATGGAAGCAGGCAACTCCAGGTTATAAGCGACTTCGCCCACTCTCTCGACGACATGGTACGATCAATGAACTTAAGGCTAAGCTTGCCCTTAATCCCAAACCGTTTCATCCCTTTCATGGGCGATACCTTCAGGAACACAAGATCACCAACCGAAAACTCCAAAGGTTGGCGATGAACATCGGCATAAGACTTCTGTCGATCCTGTGCGGACTTCATCCTAGATCGGATTACATCCACAACATCGATAGTCTGAGATAACAGATCCGGACCCAAAGCCTTCACTTCACCGGGAACGTCCCAATAAATGGGACTTCGACATTTACGACCATACAGTGCTTCGAACGGGGACATCTTAATGGAAGCATGGTAGCTGTTGTTATAGGAAAACTCTACCCGCGGAATATGTCAGATCCAATTCTCTTGAAAATCCAATGCACAACACTAGTAGAAAATGATCAAATTGCTGCTCCTTATTTGAAGCGTTTCTTGAAAATCCTTTTTTTTGTAAAATTACTTAAGGAGTCGTTTCTTTAAAATAAAAATAAAAAAAGGCATGGTGCGGCGTCTATCCTCACAAAATGACGCCACACCCATTCTTTTTATTCTAATTCATTAATCAATTTTTCAGCCAAATCCAAACACCTCCCATCTCCTTCTTCGCGCATCAGAGTACTCCATGTCGATCTCCAAAACTGAAACACTCTCCAGCCATTACACAGTACACACCCTAGATCCATCGCTCTTCCTTCCGCCTCCTTCTGCTGTTCAGTTCCTCCTTCGTTCATCCCAGTTCTGCCTTTAGGCTCCTCCTTCCAGCGGCTGTTCCGTTCCGTCTGTGTTGCTCATCATTCGCGCTTCTCCTTCCTAATCCCCACCCAAATGACGCCAGTAATGTAGTTGTTCCTGTCTCAGGTAGTTTCCCCTTCATCTCAATTCACCCTAGTTTAATTTCAGGGTTGTTGCTTTACTCGTTAATGTGCCCAAAGATTGAAACCTTAAGACTTGAGATTTACCAGTTTTTTGTCACAAATTTTGGGTTTATTTTACAAATTTTGGGTTTTAAATTTGTTCCAAGATGAAAAATGAATTGTAACTTAGGGTTTATGACAATTTGATAGCGTTTTGTTGCTAATTACCTTGAAAGGGTCGAAACTTTAATGTGTCGAGTACTCGATAAAGGTTGAAACTTTAATCAATATTATCCTGTTCAGATAAAAGGGACATGTTTATGTCAGTTTGTAGTCATTTTGTGTACTGTCTTTAAAGTTTATGTAAAGATTAGCTACTCTGTGCACTCTTAAATTTCCTCTTTGCAGGTCTGATATATATGGTAAATTCATTTCTTACATGGGCAATTTACCTTGTTTTCAGTTCTGTGAATGACTTGTACAAGTCGTTCTGAATAGCCCTTTAGTATGCCTCGTAAATTGTCAGACTTATAGAGTTATAGCCTTATAGGTAATGTTTTGAAGACACTAAAGTGATGATGTTATATGTGCTTAACACTTGTAATTCTTTCTACAACCTGAAGGAGCCATAATGAGTGAATAAAACTTAATAACAGAAACAGACTGCTCTAACCCAAGAAGCGGAAAAACATTAATTCATATCTAAATAAAGATAAAGACTAAATTTTTATCGTCAATCTTTGAGAGTATTTTCTTTCATTTTCCCTTGCATCCTTCATAGTGTATATTTATTAAGTCACTGGGGTAATATATTACATACTCATACATTGTCAAAGAAGTCTTAATAGGAAACTCCTAAGTTAGTATTTCCTTTGCAATCCCCTCTTTACGTGGTAAATTCCTTTATCCCTTATGAAATTGGTTACTACGCAGACTTCTTGATAGTCATGGATTTCGATGGAATCCATCTGGTGACATAGTTCTAAAT
Source organism: Agrostemma githago (assembly GCA_958450325.1). Taxonomy (NCBI): domain Eukaryota; kingdom Viridiplantae; phylum Streptophyta; class Magnoliopsida; order Caryophyllales; family Caryophyllaceae; genus Agrostemma; species Agrostemma githago. The sequence goes on from OY288240.1 coordinate 55,530,158, forward strand.
TATTATTATTCCCCTGTTTACTTATTATGGTGTGTTTAGATTCGACCATTTTAGTGTCTTTGCTTATTGAGGCTAGTCATTCTCATCCACTTTTCTCTTCCAAACTTTTGCTTTTGTTGTATTTTTTCATCCTATATGGGATGCATAACCATACTTTGGTCGCATTCTTTTCGTGTCTAATTTGTGGAATTTAGTACAATTGTTGATTGACTGTGTCGAAAAATGCTCGAAATGAGGTTATGTTTTAGAATCAAATATCTTAGGGCCTATAGTCCATTTCAACATATTTTTCTATCATTTCATAAAAAATCCATTCGTTTTGATCCGTGGTAGTGTTTTGTACTCATCTAATAGAAAATTAATTGATGAGTAATTAATCATGAGAACTGAGTAGGCTGGTGTATAAGTTAGCTGCTTTATACTCAGGATGCATCATGAGTTTTTAGTTGACATTGTATGGTTATCATGTTTATCCTAACACCTCATGTGTGCATCGATGAAATGATGACTATATCTGATTGGTTTTGGTAATTTGTTGGTCTAGTACGTAGATTCTTTTTTAGAATATGTTTGCTGAAAACATTGTGTTGAAGAAAATCATGTTGGGTATGTTATCTGAGAGTGAAGTTAATTAAGGATGTGGGCTTGTATCATATTTAGTTGGTATAGTATGGAGTTTTCCATCTGAAGTGGGATTATACAGTATATCGATGTGCATGTATGCTTATCAATTTGTATTTTAGCTTGATACTTTTTTTTGTTCCTTAAATACGCAGGGACTCTTATTTGAGCGCAAATATAAGGATGCCGTTATCATAGTTCAAGAGGTTACTCAGGTTAATATGCAATTGCTTTGTATATGTTACTGTATTACATAAGTTGTTTTGTCGTGTGTGACGTTGTAAGGTTAAGGTGACACTTATCAGGTTGTGGCTTTCAACAAAACAATAAAATTAAATAGTGAGAAAAACAGTTGACAAATAGGATCTTGAGGATGGATTTGCAAACAAAATACTACACGACATCGCAAATAACTAACTGACTGACAGCAGTTAGCTGGTTAGCAAACTAGCGGTTTGATTAATTCAAGATTCTTATGTTCTATGTACCCTAAATGAGTGAAACACAAACACGGAGACGATGCATCTCACTTGATGTATCAGCCTATGCTAGACCTGTCAAAAGCCTATGTAACGCGAAGGTACTTTTACCCTGATCCAACTTGTATACCGATCCAACTGTTATAATCAGAACCTGAGTTTGGCCCTCCTAACCGTTCTCCATTGTCGCATGTAGAATGCCGAAACAGTTTAGTGAGCTACTCCCTCCGATTCTTTGGAATTTCTACATTTGATTATAATACTCCTCACAAATCATAAAAAATGTAGCAAACCTAAAGAATCGGAGGTATTACTTTATTATATTCCATGTTACTGTTTGGTGGAAGACATGTCCTAGAATTTACTGTGTGTCAGAATTATTCTAATGCAAAACAGCAAGATATAATTTCTGAACTTAATAAGTTGGTGAGCAACTGGCCTGCAGAAGTTGAAAAGGCTCAAAAGCAAGAGCACCAACGGGTATGTCATATAGTTCATTTGTATTTGTATTGTGTAAACTCCATGATTGCAAGAAGAGGATGTACGAGTATGATTTATGCTCTTTGAGTGCTTGCTGTGGAAAAAGTCTATCTGCTATGTGTAAAGATGAGCCTCCATTAAGACCCCAGGGCTTGTATTCTCCATTTCACTAAGATGTATTTTTGGCATTTTCTCTATGACATACTCCTTATATTAGAGCCACGTGTTTGTTTTTTTTTTTCGATAAAATATAGTGCCCAAAAGTAACTGAAACATCATAGTGAAATGGAGCGAGAATAAGATCGGACTTTTGAGTACGGAGTACTTTCTCCATTCCATTTATTCTTATATTCCCTCCGTTCCAATCATTTCCATGTATTTGGATATTACGCACTATTCATAGATGAGAAGAATTATCGATATAACTTTTAATATATACGATAAAATATAGTCATGTGAGATCTTGTTTAAATTGTCTAATCGAATGCATCATGAATATCAAATTTTTATAATTTTTAGAAATATGTAGCTAAAGATATATACAAAAGAAAGCGTGCATCGACAAATGTGAAAAAGTAAACGTATGAAATTGATTGGAACGGAGGAAGTACATTTCTAATTTAGCACAAGGTCTTGTTGACATAATCAGTTCATTGATTTTGTATTCTTCCATTTCATGGCCTTTACTTTATTATTCTACTCCGTATTAGTTATTGATGCATTTTCAATTCTCAAACGGAGAGGATTTGGTCGTAGTAAAAGTAATACAAACAGAGTATTATTGTCTTACATAGTCAACGCATTGATCTGCAAGCTACGAGGTTCTATTTATTTATTTGTTCTATTTATTTATTTATGGACTTTTGTGTTAACTGAAGTTATGAACTTTTGTGTTAATTGAAGTTACAACTTTATGTTGTTCAATAATTGGTTTTGATGGTGTGAAATCTTGAATTGATGTGTGTTTGTTTTTGTGAGTTCAAGATACATAGGTAAACCGTGGGCGTTAATGACAACTGGAGTATTTGAATGTAGAGATTCATATTTGTTAATATGTGGTATGAGATTTATGATATGTTTATAACCTGTGGGAGTTTAATGATTAACCATTTAACCTTGTGGCTTTTCTCTTTTATTTTTTTACAAATAAAACATGAGTAATTATTGGTTAATTGTTTTATGATTAGATTATCAATTTGCTAAACATTGTTATTTTGTTGATCTTGGGTTTTAGGTATGGATCTTCAACAAGCAGGAGCTCTACAACAACGATGAAGATGAGAGGAATGAATTGCGTAACAAATGAGCTTTATATTTTACAAATCGTACGTGCATTAGGTTATCAACTTCTAACTTTTACGATATTTTTTTTTGGACGATTTTTTTAAGTTTATGAGTAGTTTTTGCTTGTATCCATGTTACTTTTTGGACTTGTATAAATGTTGTGTTTGTCGATCGGAATAGATAATGTAAAATATTTAGTTTTGTTTAATTCAAAATGCATATTGAAAGCCATCCAAAGTGCTCTAAATTTATATCTTTTTATTCAAAATAAATACAATTTGAGGCATCATTAAAAAAAATCCTATAATAGACCTTTACTTGTGGAGTTTATTTTTGAAAAATGCCTCCAATAATGCTCTTATTTGCGGTGTTTTTTTGCGATGACACACAATATACTCCCTCTGTAATCCCCTAGAAATTTTAACGCAATACAGTGGCGGAAACACTGCAGAGTTGTGATTAAAACACAATGACAAACTATATCTTATTAAAAGAAATGGTAAGTCAATACAAATGTCTCTTTTTACAAAAGGGCAAAAAAAATAAATAAATTTTAATGGGTTATACAAATCCATAAATCATTATATATATATATTTTAGGCTTTTTTCGAGCGATCTCATTGGTCCGTTCCATCAAATCTCAAATTAGGGGTAAAAACCTTTAGAGTTCATTTTTTAAAAACATTATCGTAAAATAAATTATAAAAATGAAATATTTAGATTCGTGATAAAAAATGCTTTCATTAGAGTATAAATTTCAAATTATTTGTTTCACATTATGTGATGAATCTATTATATAATATCACAGTTGTAAAACTATCCCACATCAACAAATTATAATATGATGATGAAATTCTATATTATAAATATGAGTAATAATTTGTTCTTTGATATTTACCAAAAGTCTTTTGAATCTCAAAAAGAGTTTTTAAAAACTTTTAAATTATCCCACATCGAAAATTATGATGGGGTGATGAAATTTTATATTATAAATAATAGTAATCATTCGGTTTTAAATAACGACAAAACAACTTTTGAGTCTTAAAAAAACTTTTAATATATAAGACTCCAAACTTAAAATCATTCCACATTGAAAAATTATAGTGAGGTGATGAAATTATATACTTCGTATTATAATCAAGAGTAATGTATGATGTATTTTTTTTAATTTAAAAAAGAGCTCTTAACACTATAAACTTAAGTAAATTATTTAAGATAAGTTGATGAATTCTATATTATAAATAAGACCAATAATTCGTTCTTAAATATCAATAAAAAAAACAATTAAGTTTTAAGAAGTCTCTTAATAAGACTACAAACCTAAATAAAAATAATCTCACATCAAAAAATTATAATAAGGTGATGAAACTTTATATTATAAACAAGAGTAATCATTCGGTTTTAAATATCGACAAAAAAAACTTTTGAGTATTAAAAAAGCTTTTAATATACTCCGTATAAGACTACAAACTTAAAATCATCCCACATTGAAAACTTATAGTGATGTGATGAACTTTTATATTATAATCAAGAGTAATGTTAGAGTATCATGTATTTTTTTTCTTTTTAAAAAGAGCTCTTAAGACTATAAGCTTAAGTTATTATCTCACACCGAAAAATTATTACGAGGTGATGACTAATCATGTGTTCTTAAATATCAATCAAAAAATCTTTTACGTCTTAAAAAATCTCTTAATAAGATTGCAAACTTAAGTAAAATAATCTCACATCGAAAAATTATAATAAGGTGATGAAACTTTATATTATAAATAAGATAATTTTGTGCTCTTAGATATTAACCAAAAATCTAATGAGTCTTAAAAATATATTAAGACCATTAACTTAAGCAAAATTGTCCCACATTTGAAAAATTATAAAGTTTCATCAAACAAAAATCTTTTGAGTTTTAAAAAATTTCTTAAGACTATACACTTAAGTAAAAAATTATAACAAGGTGATGAAATTTTATATTGTAAATCAAACTAATAATAATTCTTCCTTAGACATCAACCACAATCAACTGTAAGTATTATGAATTTCTACTAAATAAGAATAATTATTGTTTTTAAATATTGTGGACATGACGTAGGTCCACCCCGACGCGGCCACGCGCGGGTTTGGGTAGGCGAATGAATCTCGTGGTGAGATTGTTCTCGGGTTCGAAATTTAAGTCAAAATGGAGTCGCCACCGAATTTTGTGGTTATTCGGAACCATACGAGCCCACTCTATGTCGTCATGGGCTATACACAAAGTAAGCCCACTTCGATTTCAGAGTTCATGGGGCTCGTCCCTTTACATTATTATACCGATACCGTTTACACCGGCTTTCGTATATAAAATGACTATCGTGCGCCAACGGTTTCGGGCATCCGGAAACCGAGGTTCTGAGTAAGGGGTGAGGGTACGTGTTGGGAAGCCCACTAAGGACACCCAACCCCGCCCGCACATGGCGGCCTCTACTAAGATCGACACCGTTCGTGTTCGTGTATGCGCGTTAGTAAAATGATAAAATGATATGCAAACAACGTTTTCGGGCTAGGCATGTGAATTAAATGTGAATTACGTCATTTAATGCATCTAATTATGGTCGAAGTGATTTAGCATGCGAGGTTCATTTATAAAGCGATAAGCAAGTAAATAAACGAAACTCGAAAATAAGTAACGTACAAGTTACACGGGCGGAAATACAACCCGGAATTCACAATACAACGATTATTATAACGATTAGAAGAAATAATAAACTAAATAAGAAAAGTGATAAATAGAATACACGACTCGACAAAGACCCGTATATAACAAATGTTCACTAGATCGTGAATTAGCTAGACGAACGAACCTTAATTAATTACGCATTATATTGCATATTAATTAAAGGACGGAGGTTCGAGACCTAGGCGTGACTCTAACCCGATCTCGAACCTCGATGTCTTGTCCCGACTTATCACCTCGAGAAATGGAGTCTAAATTAATTATGTGTCGGATACGACTAAAGAGTCGTCGACATAAAATTAATAGTGCTAGACCGTCGATCAAAATCGTTTTGAGTGTCGTGATGTGCATGAGTTTTAGAAAAATGGGTTCACGTGATGGCCTTTACACGCGTTGACTAGAAGTCGTAAAAAAAGACGAGTATCAAAATATGGAAATATGTCGCGAAAGTCGCGTATCAATGTAAGGACCGAAAAGGGTAGAAAGTCGAGAAAATGGGAAATAGAGCTCGGCCAAACAGGCCTGCCCGCGAGTCGCCTGGCCGGTCGCGCGACTCGCGTGGGGGTCTGGTTGGGTATTTTTTATTTGTCGAAAAAAAATCGTCAATTTTTATAATCGCGTGCCAATGTGGTTCAATTTACTCGATTTATGTTTTTGCTAAATTAGGAATTTTGAATTAGTGACGAAATTGTATCCCTCTACGTCACGACATCGAAACTAATCCTTTCGGATTATGTGATGTCGGTTTTCGTGTCAACGGGTTTCGTACTAATTGAAATGGGATCAAATGCGTTCAACTATGACCGATTGCAATCACGTCACTCCCTTGAGAACATTGGGGATGGGCTCCTCGAAAGGGCTCCACCTCCGTCGTTACTCGTAAAGGGATTAGACGGACTTTAGGCGATCATCATAGTCAAACGTATTTGAAACCAAACTTTTAGTATTAATATATATATACACGGTATGATAGTGTTAGTAACGAAGAGATAAAGTTAGTATACGAGAAATAAAAATGTTAGTGTTATGTTAAAGTTAGTATTATGATACTAGTATAGTTATAATGTAAATAATGCAAAAACGTAAATAGAAACAAAGTAGTAATGATCGAAATGGGGTTTAGGACACCCTCAACATACGTGCTTGGTATAGGCCTCGGAAATAGACTCGTAAATAGCGACGGAATGCTGGAGTATCGAGGATGAATGTGAGTTATGGTGTGTATATGTGTGTGTGTGTGTGCCGGTTTTTGAGAGCAAAAATGGCTCGTTTTTTTGTATTGTTTTGCTTGGGGTTGTAGTGTGGTATGTTTAGGAGGATTAGGGTAGAATTTTGTAGGGTAAATGAGGGTTGTAAAGGCTCTTTTTCAGCTCTCCAAACTTGAAAAATGAATAGGGTTAGGGGTGTATTTATAGAGTGAGGGAGTTGGGTGAGTTGAGTTAATTTAGAAAGGGTTGACTTTTGATTTGATTTGCTTTTTTGAATTCTGATTTGGGCGCCAACTTCTAGAAGCTGAATTTGGCTGATTTGTGTGACGGGTTCGTCCTTGACCGGGTTTTGACCCGGTCGCTAAAAGACGGGTTTTATTTTTGGTGTCGGTTTTGGCCCAAATTAGTCTTATTTTGCTCGGAACGACCCACTGGGCTTGGATTTGAGGTCTGTTTTGTGAGATTATTACTCCGCTAAAAGTCCATGTCGGATATTATTGATTCCGAGCCCAAATCCGATTATACCAAGTCACGTTTGCGTCCGATCATCATCGGGTGTTTGTCGGAGACTACCATAGACACCTGGCAGTCAAAATGCGGGTGTCTACAGAGCCCCCACTCTGACTGAGGCTTGAACAAGGCGAAAGTCAGAGTAGCTACCAGGCCAATCGCAGATTACGACCTGACAGCTTTCTGGTCGGGTCGTTTATAGTCCAGTAGACTTGCGTGAAGGGCTCGCCAGCCATAAGCAGAGGATCATACCTGTCTTGATGATGGTAGCTCCGTGGGGAGTCAAAATTGCCTCTGGGGATGTAGGTGTACCCGTATGCCGACACATCCTGCCTTGGATGTAGCATCTCGGAGGAATCACCGACTTATGCTGGGGGATAAAATAGCTCTGTGGAGACTTGCTTCTGAAGTCTGGAGTGTACCTGTATGCTGACACATAACAATTTGTATGTAACATATAGGCAAAACATTGACTCGCGCTGGGGAGGAATGATACTGAATTTTTGAAAATGCCACACTTTTTGAAAAGAATGTTGTCACAATTTTTGTCACAGGAAATTTTTAGGGGATTTTTAGGAAAGCTCGGGACAACTTGATTCCTATTCTGGGTTTCTTGTTTGAAATCAGGCCTGCGCGCGCATAGGGCCCAGGTTTGCTGAGGAGGCATGACAGTTAGGGTTACAGGTGGGGTTTCCTGTTATAAATATAGGTCTGCTTGCTTCAGCTTTTTGCATCCTAACTCAAATTCTTCTTTATACTTCTCAAAATCTTTTAGACTTTCAAGAAAGTTAGAAACTTCTGTCATGGGTATCGATCACTTGACCGCCATGCTTCTTGCCTGGTCCCAATACTTCCGGGACGAGGAGAAGATTCGGCTGACCCAGATGGGAATTGTCAGTCTGTTTCCTTTCCAACGACTGATAATTGATCCACACTTCTTGGACGCCTGTCTGTCGTTTTGGGATACTACCCACCACGTCTTCGCGTTCCCACGGGGAGAGATATGCCCTCTTCCCGAGGAAATCGCAGCCATAGGTGGTTGGGGCCCAGCTGTTCAGCCTGCTACTCCCTCGTTCTACCCGGACCCGAGGAGGAGGCTAAGGGACTTCTTGGGTCTGTCTCATGCCGAGACAGATCGGATGGTGCGGGGAGATACTGTTTCCCTATTCGACCTGACCGACAAGTTTATGAATAGCCGGGATGTGAGGGCCACCTCTGCTCACAGACGTAGGGCGTTCGCCTTTTGCATGCTGCACTGTTACGTCTTTGAAGGGCTGATGGAACTTGACTCGTGCAGGGGTCAAATTAGGTTGATTGGAGTGGTTGATCAGATGGAGACTGGTCATAGCCCTGCTTGGCTAGCCACTGGGGAGATTATCATGGGTCTGGATGCCAGGCGACTTGACCCGACCCGACAATTGACGGGGAGTACCCGTATTTTGCAGGTATACATCTCGCGCGTTTTTTTTACGCGAAATCCCTGAAGTTCGTAAGTTAACCGATCGAGTGGCCTCTGGCGAACCCTTCTGTTGCTTATAAAATTCGCGTACTCTTTTCAGATATGGCTGTCGGAGCGGCTATCAATCATAGAGCCCCCTCCGAGTATTCCCAACTATCGGAGCAGTCAAATTAGCTCCCGAAGGCGGCGGATAAGCTCGAGTCATCTAATATACCGAGCTTACTGGGATGAGGAGCTGGTGTTCCACGGGGGTCCCTTTATGAGGTGGACCATCGCTTGGTGGTTTCTTTCTAAGCTGACGGGGCTGGCCAAGAAAGACCAAGCTCGCTATTTGGTGATCTTGTCCCTCGAATGGACAGTTCACATTTACCCGGACCGCATCCTGAGGCAGTTCGGTTCGTCTCAGCGCATTCCTGAGACTGAGGCCATTATCAGCGTCTCGCTCCAACTGACGGACGCTATGTGCGACACCTGATTGCAAAGATGGTTCACTCGTCCTACATGGACTATACCCAGCCCTTGCCAATCCGCTTGGGTTTCAAGGGCTTACCAGAAATAAACTTCTGAGGAGTCTGAGGAAGCTCGCAAGGCCTTGAAGCTTGATGAGGCCTTTGAACTGGTTCGCCGCGAGACGACGAAAGATAACAGGGATCTCTTCGTTGGGGGAGATATTCCTGAAGCTGCAGCCCGGGAAGAATCGGGTCTAAAGTCACAAACTAAGACTCGATCTAAGGAGGTCGGTTCTAGCAGCAAACGGGGGCGGCCAAGCCCCCAGACTGATTTGGAGAGACGCCTCGGGCCCAGGCTGGCGGCCCGGGACCGACTGGGTCCGCGTGACCGGCTTCCTGAGGCCGTGAGGGCCCGACTTGGGCCTATCGAGGTGATGGGGGATTCGGGCTCAAACGGGCGAGCCCGAGCTAGAGAGGTTCCTGTGGTGATTCGGGATAGCTCCCCTCCACGTCGTCGCCAGTGGACGGCTAAGGAGGCTAAGGACAAAGGGAAGGGTAAGATGCCCTGAATGCCGAGTCCTTCAGCTTTATTACTATTTAAGTATTATTACTATTTTTTGGTCGTGTGTTTTTTTTGTATTTTTGAATTCCTGCATTTTGTAATCTCCCGAGTTTATCGGGGTTTTTTTTTTTGAATTAATAAAAAGTTCATTATCAAACCATTCCTGTCTTTTCTCGATTGCATTGGTTGTGCCCTTTTGAGGGGCTGCCTACGTATCCCCAATTAGCAGAATCAAACCAAACGTAGTTCAGGCTTAGTAAAATTTGCAATCTCGAATTACACCAAGACTAATGGTTCAAGATGTTTTTTGACAGTAGAATAAATAATTCTAGCTCATTGACTTGCTTTTTTTGTAAAATAAAGATTTTGATACATTTGGCTAATGACATTGAGAAATGGCTAAGGGTAGTAACGCTTCAGCTGGTCCAGGTTGGTCGGGTTGACGAACTCATTCCCGTCCAGGTCCGTCAGCATCACTGCTCCCCCTGACAGTATCTTCTTTACCAGATATGGCCCAGCTCAGTTGGGTTTGAATTTTCCCCTTGGGTCAACCGGTAGCAAAGCTCGAATAGACTTAAGGACTAGATCCCCTTCTTTAATGTTTCTGGGCCTTACCCTCTTGTTGAAGGCCCGTTGGATCCTCTTCTGGTAGATTTGGATATTGTTGAGGGCACGATTTCGTCGCTCATCTAGTAGAACCAACGAGTCATACCGCGCTCGAACCCAGTCAGCCTCGGGTACTTGGCTTTCTAGCAGAATTCTGAGGGACGGTACCTCCAACTCGACAAGCTGGACTGCTTCCATCCCATAGGTTAGGTAATACGGTGTTGCCCCGGTTGCGGTGCGAATTGACGTCCGGTACCCCCATAGGGCAAAAGGTATTTTGTCGGGCCAATCCCGGTAATTATCAGCCATCTTTTTGAGTATGGTGACAATCATTTTATTAGCCGCCTCCACTGCTCCATTCGTTTGGGGACGGTAAGGCGAGGACGTGTGCCTTTGAATTTTATATTTAGTCCGCAAGGCTGCGGTCTCAGCTTGGAAATGAGTCCCGTGATCACTGATGAATTCATGTGGGATCCCATACCGACATATTATCTTGTTCTGAATGAACTTGGCGACATGCTTAGCATTGAAAATGCGATATGATTCAGCTTCGACCCATTTGGTGAAATAGTCGATAGCTACTAATATAAAGCAGTGCCCACCAGTACCAGAGGGATTTATTTTCCCGATTATGTCGATACCCCATGTTGAGAACGGCCAGGGTGACGTCATGGTATAGAGCAAAGATGACGGCATGTGTTGCACATTGCCGAAGATTTGACAGTTATGACAATGTTTGACATATAACTGGCAGTCAGCTTCCATAGTATTCCAGTAATAACCGAGCCTCATGATTTTTCGGACCAGCATGTGAGCATTCATATGTGGGCCGTTTTCACCATCATGTACTTCGGCCATGACCTTCTCAGCCTTATACTTATCAACACAAAGGAGAAGAGCCCCTTGTGCCGTCTTTTTGTACAGTTGTCCGTCATCGGTACGGCTGAACTGAGTGGCTAGCCTTCGTAAGGCCTTCTTGGCTCGACCTTCCGTCCCGGGAGGATATTCTCCGTTTGTCAGGTACTTTAACACAGCCTGGTACCATGGTTCGGGATCAGTTATCTCAATGTCTTCAATATCGTGAATGTATGCCGGCTCGGACCGTCTTTCGACGCAAATTGGCATGCTGGTCACGTGGTTGGGAATATTTAATAGAGATGCCAATTTTGAAAGTGCATCCGCAAACTGATTCTCTTCCCGAGGTAGGTATATGTATTCTACCTTCTGGAATTGTTTCTCGAGATCCCTTACTCGTGCCTGGTAAGCCACGAGATTAGCATTCCGAGTTTTCCATTTTTGCAGTTCTTGGTTAATGACCAAGGATGAGTCACCATGTACCCGGAGATTTGTGATCCCCAGATTGGCGGCGGCTTGTAGCCCGTAAATGCATGCTTCGTATTCTGCTGCATTATTGGTAACATCGAAGTCCAGTTTGATGGAGACGGGTGTATGCTCCCCTCTTGGTGAGATCAGGAGTATCCCGACTCCAAACCCTCGAAAATTAGATGCTCCATCGAAGTATAAATCCCACGTTTCGGCATCGGTATGGAAAATATCTTCGTCTGGGAAGGACCAGGTGTCGGTGTGTCCTTCTTTGGTTACCGGGCTGTTAGCGAGGAATTCAGCTACCACCCGTCCCTTAATGGCCTTTAATGGCACAAATTTTAGGTCGAACTCTGCCAACATTAGAGTCCATCTAGAAATTCGGCCATTGAGGATGGGTTTTTCGAAGAGGTATTTGATGGGGTCCATCCTGGATAACACATGGACCTCGTAGCTGAGCATATAGTGCCGGAGCTTCTTGGTGGCCCAGACTAAAGCCAAACACGTCTTTTCGAGCATGGTATATTTGCACTCATACTCTAAAAACTTCTTGCTGATGTAATAGATGGCTCTTTCTTCAGAGTCAACCGTCTGGGCCAGCATAGCCCCCATGGCTGTCTCGGTCGTTGTTAGGTATAACGACAGAGGCAAACCGGGCTGAGGCAGCATTAAGACTGGCGGAGCAGACAGAATTTCCTTGATTTTGTCGAAAGCAGCTTGGCACTTGTCGTCCCATAGTATCTGTTCCCCTATTTTCAGTTTCTTGAAAATTGGTTCACACACCATGGTTAGTTTGGAAATGAATCGACTAATATACTGGACTTTCACGAGAAATCCCCTTATTTCTTTTTCGGATTTAGGAGCTTGCATCTCGGTGATGGCTTTGATTTTAGCTGGGTCGACCTCGATACCTCGTTGGCTAACGATATGACCCAGTAATTTGCCTGACGTTACCCCAAAACTGCACTTTTGAGGGTTTAGTCTCATGTTGTATTTGCGCAATCGGGTGAAGAATTTTCTTAGGGCGGTGATGTGACCGTCCCGTTCTTTGGATTTGACGATCATGTCATCCACATAAACTTCTACCTCTTTATGCATCATGTCGTGTAATAAAGTGGTAGCGGTCCTTTGGTATGTGGCCCCGACATTAATGAGACCAAATGGCATGACGGTATAGCAGTAAGGACCCCAAAGTGTGGTGAAGGTAGTCTTACTCATATCTTCTTCCGCCATCTTGATTTGATTATATCCGGCATACCCGTCCATGAATGATAGAAGGGCATGATCGGCCGTGTTATCCACCAGTATATCGATGTGTGGTAACGGAAAATCATCCTTCGGGCTTGCTTTGTTAAGATCCCGAAAATCTACGCATACCCGCACCTTACCGTCCTTTTTAGGAACCGGCACGATGTTTGCCACCCTGTCCGGGTACTCGGACACTTGTACGAAGCCAGCTTTGAATTGTTTATCGACTTCTTCCTTTACCTTGAGAGACCACTCGGGCCTCATTCGACGAAGCTTCTGCTTGACCGGTTTGCACCCGTCTTTGATAGGTATGCGGTGCTCGGCTATTTCCCGGTCTATCCCCGGCATGTCCTTGTAGGACCATGCGAAGACATCTTTGAATTCTTGGAGGAGGTTTATGAATTGTTGTTTCTCCTCGGGATCTAAGGATAACCCTATCTTAAGTATCTGAGGCTCTAAGGTTGTTCCCACGTTTATGGACTCGGTTTATTCGATTACCGAATTCCGGGATTCCCTTTGCTCTAGTTGCTCGATCAGATGTGGAGGTAGGGGTACCTGTTCGTCGGATTTCTCAATGTCATAGCATAAAACATTTTTGAAAGCGGAATTTAAAAGAGACAAGTCGTAAGCAGAACGGTTGTTATTATTGATTGAAAATTTGGAAAACAGCTCAAAGAGAGCAGCCATCTGATCATTGGTCAGTGGCGGAATTGGTAAGGCACTTGGGACAGACCCCGAAGTGCCAGCAGCAGGAATGATAGAAGGGAGGGGGGTTACAGGAGTGACTCTAGCACCGACTTCCCTAGACTCGACCTCAGACTCTGACTCAGACTCCGACTCAGACTCGGACTCAGACTCAGGCATGTCTCCCTCTCCGGTGACCAGCTTGTAGATCTTCCCTTGGCTGTCAGTCCACTTGACAGTCTTCCTCCAGGCCCTGTTTCCCGTCTCGGAATCAACATCCGAGATTAGCTTGGTCGGGTCAAACCTGTTGCTGCGGAGAATCAGGTTGACCAGGTCTTCTTTTGGGGTCGGGGCTATGGTGTCTTCCTCGAAGAGCAGCCCCAGCACGGGCTCAGCATCATTAGCTTCATCAGACTGGATGAGGGCGAACACATCATCCGGGATGTAGTTGCAGTCCCGGGCCGAGTGGGTCCCGAGGTGCGTAGCATTGGGTTGGTACAGTCCAACCTGGATAGCCCCAAACACGGGTGTGACAAAGTAGTCGGCCAACCGTGGGCTGTAAGGGCTCAAGTGGATACCCTTCATGATGTTGCAGGCTTTTTCGATTCCTGCTCGGACAACGTTGCCCGGAGTGGCGGCATAGCCAAGGCCGAAGTGGGAGTCTTCGTCCTTAAGGACCTCGATGATCTTCCCAGCTGGAAGGTCGGGTCGAGAGGTAGCCTTCGTCCTTAAGGACCTCGATGATCTTCCCAGTCTGTGTCAATGCTTGTGGTGAAGTAAGGCCAAAAGAGGTACTCTTCCTCGATCATCCCCACAAAGTCGAACCCCCAGAGGTCCGTGCGGCCCGTGGCGTTATAGCTAGCCACGGTCATTGGGGTTGCCTCCAAAGTAATAACATTGTCTAGCAAAGGCATCTTGATCTTACGGTGGAGGGTGGAGGACACGGCTTTCACCGCGTGAATCCATGGCCTTCCTAGGAGCAAGTTGAAGGATGAGGTGACATCAATCACCTGGAATTCAAGCTCCTTTTCTATCGGGCCCGTTATGATGGTCAGTTTTATGGCCCCAGCTACCGACTTTGAACTCCCATCAAAAGCTTGGATGGTCTGAGCCATCGGGATATAGTCAGCCTCGGTAATGCCGAGGGCTTTGGCGGTCCTCAGAGGAAGGACATTTACAGCGGACCCGTCATCAACCAAGGTCATAGGGAGGTATTTTCCTTGGGAAATCACCGTGATGTAGAGGGCCAGGTTGTGGGAGGCCCCAAATGGCGGCAGGTCGGCTTCAGAAAAGGTGATCATTGGGCCTCCTTCCTTGGCCTTACCCTTTAGGTGGGGTAGGACCGTGGCTACCATTTCAGCAGGGGTAGCCAAAGAGTCGATCTTGACTTGATCGAGAGCCTTTGTAAGTGCTTCTCGATGTTCTTGTGAGCTGACTAAGAGTTGCCATATAGTGAGGTCAACTCGGGTCTTCTTCAGTTGCTTCACAATAGCCGTTTCAGCGGTAGGCTCTTCAGAGGCGACTTCCATCCCGAGTGGATCGGTGATGGTTGTCGGGATGGGGATGTCCCTAGTGCTTGTGGCTAGATAGGGATGACCAAGGTGGTTGCTGGCCAGGACTCGGATTTTGGCCTCGCGAATCTGTTCAGGGGTGATGGGAACGGTTTCCCCTTTAGCGAGGTAGACATCATCCTCGTCATCAAACCAGATTCCGTTCACTTGCGGGATAAATGGAGAGATAAGGTGAGAGCAATCAATCACCTCCCCGGCAAAGATGGCATGGAAGCTGAAAGGGTTCTCCTTGTTGCTTGGCTTATCTCCGGGTAGCGGGATTTTACCGCTCTCGATCAGGTCCTGAATCAAGTGTTTCAGCTTCCAACACTTTTCGGTATCATGCCCATTGCCCCGGTGGTATTGGCAATAGGCCTGAGCATTGTAGTTCTTGGAGCGTCGCTCGACCGGAACTTCAGGAGTTGGGCCTATCGGTTGGATTAGGCCTTTGGAGGACAGCCTTTGTAAGGCATAGGTATAGGTGGTACCTATATCAGTGAAAACCCGAGGTGGGGTGCTCTTCTTGGACGGGGCATCTAGTAGATTCACCTCGTCAAAAATGCTGCGAGTTGTAGCCTGGGGCTTAGTGGTGGAGGAAGAAGCCCCTTGGTACCCTTTGCTAGCGGCCTTAGTGAGGCCTTCCAGTCTCAGATCGTCTTCGATCCTCATACCCATTTCAGTAAGGGTGGTGAAATTGGGTATGACAGCATATCGGAGGTGAACCCGGTAGGAGGGGAGGAGGTTCTTGACAAAAGCCTCCACCAAAGTCTTCTAATTGGGTTTATCGACCAGTTTCACGCTCTCGGCCCTCCAGCGTTGAAGGTATTTAGTAAAACCTTCCTTCGGCTCTTGGGCCATAACCTCCAGAGATTGCATTGTGGTTTGGATCTCGGTGTTGTCAGCATAGTTCCGAGCGAACTCGGTGGCCACATCATCCCAGGTAGGAAACTTCTTTGGGTCTAGCTTGTAGTACCAGGCCCGTGGGTATTTCTCGAGAGATGCAGCAAAGAGGTTCTTGAACATGGACGAATCCACTCCCTTGATGGCCATGAATTCCTTGAAGGCCCGTACATGTAGTAACGGGTCTTCAGTTCCCTCAAACATGGGCAAGCCTGTAAGGTTCAGGTTTGCGGGTAGTTTGTCACTCACTGTAACACCCCCGTTTATCCAAGAGCCTTAACAAGACCTTCCCGGATAAATGAGAGTGTTACCATCTCGGGTTAACCGAGGTAGTAGTCACATCACAACACAATACTGAAACACAACCGAGTTTAATAGATTATTCAAAAGATGCAAACCAAGTTCGAGAAATAAGTATGGTTACAAAACCCAAAACAACTTCATGAATTAAACGGTCTATTAAATACTAGTAATGGAAATATGCTAAGAGTATAACAACAATGGCCACTCGCTCCCTTCCCGATCAGCAATTCCCTTCAGTTAAAGCACATGTAAATGGTCCATATCTGCATCAATACTCTGCTCCCCAAAAGACCGTAAATATCAATTGGATCGTCGCAGGCCCCCAATAAAATAGGGTGACAAGGTAGACAATGAAAACACGATTAGAACATGCTAACAATAATATACGAGTACGGAATATGAAACAACAATTCTCAACCATCTTATTACTATTATGGGTACCAATTAACAATATCATCTTCACATCCTCAGTACCATCACGGTACCAATCAATATTCCCATCTCAATATTCTCATCTCAACTCTTCTGGCAGGCCCTTTCATTCCGAGTGTGCACACCCCCCGCAGGTTCAACAACCCGCGAGGAGAAATCAGGGAGGGGACCGTGATCAAAGGTCCCGGCTAGGTCTAAAGCTAGCCTCACCAACTCCAATATAACAATATTCAACAATCATTCTTCCACCAATACTCAACATTAATCATATTATCACAATATCACATCGTACTCGTAATTCATACATGCATAATAATATTAACATATTCTAAGTAAGGAGAACCTTACCTAATTAGCTGCTCACCACAGCGTCGCCAGTATAACTCACCACGGAAATTCTACGAAGTCCGATCCTAGTAAAATATTGTATATATAAATTAATATTGTTCCTAACATATTTAATATATAAAATGGAATCGATGTCGTTATAATTAAATTATAAAATAAAAGAGTAACCAACCTAAAGAATCTACTCCTAAGATTAATATATATTAACAAGTACGTACCAACCTAAAGAATCTACTCCTAAGATTAATATATATTAACAAGTACGTACCAACCTAAAGAATCTACTCCTAAGATTAATATATATTAACAAGTACTACGTACCCCACGCACTAATACTAACATTGCACCCTACAAAAGCTTCAACTACAACATCGAACCGGTACTAGCTGCAATACAACCCGCGAGGAACAGCCCACACCACGCAATACCAAACGAAAAACCCAAACAAACCCGTCAATAACAACAGTACATAACCGCACCAACATTACGTAGTAATACACTCACCATCACAGTACATCATGTCCACAACCACACGGAACCCGAACACAACGACTCCTTCCTTACTCCCTCCAACCTTAGCACACCACAGGCCGACACTACTAGCGGTAAATTAAACCGACCCTAACCACAGTATTCAACATTATTACCATCATTCAAGACGACAATATCACAACGATAACAACAACAATACGGAAACGACAACCAGAAGGCGACACTAACAACAGACGACACTACCATTCGCGACCCCCATATCGACACCAAGGTTCAACCACATGCTAAATATAGAAAATAGGATGTTAACTTACCTATAAAAGGGTGTACGGTGGATCACGGCTGACTATACGTGAGGACTTAAGAGGGTTGAGAGGAACGGTCTGAGTGTGCGACGATGGATGCGGATTGTTTTGTCGTTGTTTGGTGTGCGTAGGGTTAAGGAGAGTTTGCTGCTTGTATGTATTATTTAAACGGGGTGTAGGTTTTAGGGCCTAGGTATATATATTTAAATGGGTGTGGGTGTACGTGAGTATACTAGTGGACTAGGTTAGTAATACGATTGCACTTCATATGAAATTTGGGCCCAGGTACTATTAAGAGTATTATTAGTAGCTTGTCTAATAGATTATTACGTGTTATCCGTAATATAAATGGTCTTGACTCGATTGACCCACTATAAAACACGGATATTACAATCTACCCTCCTTATAAAGAATTTCGTCCCGAAGTTATCACAAAGTGGCTGACACAATCACTAAGCAAACATAATAAAGGAAAGCACCCGGGTATAACATTCTACCCTCCTTATAAACAAGGTTACGTCCCCGTAACCGAAGTAATTACCTGATCGAAGAGATGAGGAAAACGTTTCCGCATTGATGATTCTGTTTCCCAAGTGGCCTCCTCGACGTTGTGATTAGACCACAAAACTTTGACAAGAGCTGTTTCCCCTCTACGAGTTTTTCGAACTTTTCGATCTAAGATTTCCTTTGGCACCTCCTCATAAGTAAGAGAATCATCTAACTGGATCGTCTCGGGTTCAATGATGTGAGACGGGTCACTCAAGTATTTCCTCAACTGGGAAACATGAAACACATTATGGACTTTATCAAGTGCTGGGGGAAGTGCTAATCGATATGCCACCTCCCCTATCCTATCCAGAATTTCATAAGGTCCAATAAACTTTTGACTCAACTTGCCCTTCTTCCCGAACCTCATAACCCCTCTCATAGGTGACACTTTCAGCAAGACCTTATCACCCACAGCGAACTTAACCTCTCGGCGGTGGAGATCAGCATAACTCTTCTGACGATCTTGTGCTGCTCGCATCTTCTGTCGGATCACATGTACCTGCTCGATCATCTCCTGAATCATGTGGGGCCCCAACACTACTGCGTCGGCCTTCTCGTCCCAACATACTGGGCTCCTACACTTCCTCCCATATAAAGCTTCAAACGGTGCCATTTGGATGCTAGCATGGTAGCTGTTGTTGTAAGAGAACTCAATCAAATCCAGTCGATCCTCCCACGAACCCCTAAATTCCAAAGCACAAGCCCGCAGCATGTCCTCCAAAGTCTGTATGGTTCGTTCTGTCTGGCCATCAGTCGCAGGGTGAAAGGCTGTACTCATCTTCAATCGTGTACCCAAGGATTCTTGCAGCTCCTGCCAAAATTTCGATATGAACCTCGAATCACGATCTGACACAATGTCCTTAGGTACTCCATGTAATTTTAGGACATGCCTCCTATAAGCCATTGCTAGCTCAGCCTTACTCCACGTATCCTTCATTGGCACGAAGTGAGCCGACTTGGTGAGTCGATCTACTATCACCCAAATCATGTTATTCCCCTTTGGGGTTCTCGGCAAACCGACAATGAAATCCATGGAAATGGAGTCCCACTTCCACTCAGGTACCTCTAAGGGTTGCAGCTTACCCTGTGGTCGTTTGTGTTCACTCTTGACCTTCTGACAAGTCAGGCATCTGGACACAAACTCGGCCACCTCTCTCTTCATGTTCTCCCACCAAAATGTCTTCTTCAGATCCTTATACAACTTGTCCCCTCCTGGGTGTACCGAGTAAGGACTACAATGCGCCTCGGTCATGATCTTCCTCCTTAATTCTCCTCCTTCCGGTACCCACCACCTGCCATTGAACCTGAGGCTCCCGTCTAGGTGAATGGTGAGATTTGAGGGTTCACCTTTCTCAATGCGGGCTCGCCACATTACATACTTCTGATCCAAAAACTGCTCTTCTCGTATTTCGTCGTACAACTCGGGTTGAATCGCCAAGTCCGACATTGCTTCCCCTTTCCTTATCACATGAATCCCCATCTGTTGCACTTCATTCCTTAGCTTCAATCTGGACATATCCAAACACAAAGAATGCACCGATTTCCTGCTTAGAGCGTCGGCCACCACATTTGCCTTTCCCTCGTGGTATAAAATCTCCATGTCATAATCTCCGATCAGCTCTATCCACCGCCTCTGCCGCATATTCAACTCTTTCTGAGTGTAGATGTACTTCAAACTCTTGTGGTCTGAAAACACCTTGAATGTTGCCCCATACAGATAATGTCTCCATATTTTCAGAGCAAACACCACTGCCCCAAGTTCTAGATCATGAGTTGGATAGTTCTCTTCGTAAGTCTTCAGCTGACGTGAAGCATACGCAATGACTTTACCATTCTGCATTAGTACACAACCCAACCCATTTTTCGATGCATCAGTGTATACCTCAAAATTTTCGCTCCCTTCGGGTAAGGCTAGGATTGGGGCCGTAGTCAGACGCTCCTTCAAGGTTTGGAACGCCCTCTCACAGCTGTCATCCCACTTGTACCGAATCTCCTTCCGCATAAGGTTAGTCAATGGTCTTGCTATCTTTGAGAAATCCTTCACGAACCTTCGATAGTATCCGGCTAACCCCAAGAAACTCCGAATCTCTGCCACATTCTTTGGCGCCTGCCACTTTGAGACAGCTTCGATCTTGCTCGGGTCTACCGATACCCCCTCTTTCGAAATCACGTGTCCCAAGAATGCGACCTTCTCCAACCAGAACTCGCACTTTGATAACTTAGCGTACAACTGGTTGTCTCGGAGTAATTGCAATACGATCCTCAGATGCTCTGCATGCTCTTCCCGGTTCCTTGAATAAACCAGGATATCATCGATAAACACAACAACGAACTTGTCCAAGTAGGGTCGAAAAACTCGGTTCATCAAATCCATGAAAACAGCAGGCGCATTTGTTAGACCAAACGGCATCACCACAAATTCATAGTGGCCATACCGAGTTCTGAATGCGGTCTTAGGAATATCTTCGTTCTTGACCCTCAGCTGGTGATAACCGGATCTCAAATCAATCTTTGAAAAGATACCAGCCCCACTCAGTTGATCGAATAAATCATCAATACGAGGCAAAGGGTACCGGTTCTTCACAGTGACATTGTTCAGCTCCCTGTAATCGATGCACAGCCTCATGCTCCCATCCTTCTTCTGCACAAACAAAACAGGAGCACCCCATGGCGATACACTAGGTCTGATATACCCCTTATCCATCAATTCCTCTAGCTGCTTCTTCAACTCAGACAACTCCTTAGGCCCCATACGGTACGGTGCCTTAGAGATCGGTCCCGTCCCTGGCTTCAGCTCAACACTGAAATCGACCTCTCGCCTTGGTGGTAAACCTGGTATCTCCTCCGGAAATACGTCCCCAAACTCGCTCACTACAGGAATTGAATCGGAAGACAACTCCTCGGCTCGAGTATCCCGTACATGGCACAAGAATAACGGACTTCCCTTCTTCAGATGGGTCTTCAGGGTAATGGCTGCTATGATCTTCACAGTTGGCTTAATCACAAAGCCTCTATAAGACACTCTAATGCCCTTCGGACCTCTTAAAGACACTTTCTTGAGGTTACAATCAATCTGGGCTTTAAACCGTCCCAACCAATCCATCCCCAGGATAATGTCAAAGTCATCTAAGGGAAACTCTATTAAATTAACTGGCAGGTCGACTCCCCCAACTATTAAGGACACATTACGAAAGACTCTCGTACACCTAACCGACTTCCCCGAGGGTGTGATTATATCATCAGCTATATCTTCAAATTCTACTAACCCCAGACTCGGTACATGGTTACAGGCTACAAATGAATGGGTTGCCCCAGAATCGAACAGAACAAAAGAAGGCTTCGAGTTAACGAGAAAGGTACCCGTGATAACTTGTGTGTCCTCCTCAGCAGCCGGCTTCCCCATAGCAAAGAGCTTCCCAGTGTTCTTACTTCCTTCAGGTGCCCCATTAACAGACGTAGTTGGTTTGGTGGCTGCAGTTGACTGGTTAGTGCTCCCAGATCCCTGATTGTAATTCCCTTGTGGCCGGTTCCAGTTCCCCTGTGATCGGTTCCAGTTCCCCTGTGATCTGTTCCAGTTTCCCTGGTATCGATTTCCTTGATTAATACTCTCGGATCCCGACACCGGAATGGAATTAGGATTACCCTTCTTCACCCGACACTCGTAAGCACGGTGCCCTGATTTTCCACAGGCGAAGCACTTAACTGGTTGTCCATTGCAGTCCGTCCCTGGGTGGTTATAGTTGCAATTCTTACAGTTATAGCTTCTTACATCTCTCCTACCTGGGTTATAACTACCACCCCCATAATTGTACCCTCCAGAATATTGAGGCCTTGGTCCCTGAGGTCGATTATTCCCATGTCTTTTCGCATCCCCCTGCACAGCTCCCTCAGACTCAGCTTTCCTCTTTTCACTCTTCTGACCGCTCAGCTCCTTAATGCGATCAGCTATTCGTTCGGCATGCCCGGCTCTCAAGTATACCTCTTTCATATCAGCATTATCCCCCATGGGTAGCCTTTCCAGGATTCTGATAGACAAGCCCCTCTCGAAGCGGGAAGCCAATAGTCCAGGACTCAAATTGAGGTCAGCAGAATAAATGGCCAGCTCCATAAACTTGTCGTAATAGTCCTCGACAGTCATGTCGTCTGTCATGGTGAAACGATCAAATTCAGCTCTTTTTGCACTACGGATATGTTCCGGAAAGAACTCCACCCTTAGTGCTTCTGCGAGACTCTTCCATCCAAAGATGTCCTCCCCATAATCCCCTTCCTCATGCTCCGCAATAAGCTTGTCATAGTTAAGGTGCCACCATAAATCGGCCTTGCCACTTAAATAGAATGCAGCTTGACCCAGTTCCAGATTCTCCGGACAACTCACGGTCTGGAACACCTTCTTCATTTCTCTCACCCAGTTCTCTAGCTGCGACGGTCCACCAGTCCCGTCATATTTACTGGGACGAAGGCGTGCTATCGCAGCGCTGATGGCGGCCGCGTCTGTCACTGGTGGTTTCGGGACGTGGATGTTTCTCAGAGCTTCCAAAAGTGCATCGTTAGTTTCCTTTAAGCGCGCCATTTCTTCGACACTCGGAGTGGTTGGGGTAGAGTTCGTAGCTGCTTTCTTTGACATGATTACTTCAAAACAACAATAACATACACATGAGCCTTAAATGCTCATATATCATAGCAGTATACTAGTATCAACGTTGTAACTACTCATATCATCGAAAACATCACACTTATAACTACTCATGAATTATGCAATTCAAAGGAAATTCATATCATCATCGCAGGCCCATCCTATTCTACCCCCTCTCAATCTCACACGTAGTTACCGGGTCCAAACCAAAAGGGCCGAAGGTTGGTATGAGGACGTCTCCCCAACCAGAGATTTTAAATGGGCTCCTAATGGTCTATCACCGGGGTTCATTTTAATTCCTATGCTCATTTATTCAGGCTCCAGAATCGATCGCTCTGATACC
Source organism: Agrostemma githago (assembly GCA_958450325.1). Classification (NCBI taxonomy): domain Eukaryota; kingdom Viridiplantae; phylum Streptophyta; class Magnoliopsida; order Caryophyllales; family Caryophyllaceae; genus Agrostemma; species Agrostemma githago. The sequence continues at coordinate 55,553,636 of OY288240.1, forward strand.
ACTTTGTAACACCCCCGTTTATCCAAGAGCCTTAACAAGACCTTCCCGGATAAATGAGAGTGTTACCATCTCGGGTTAACCGAGGTAGTAGTCACATCACAACACAATACTGAAACACAACCGAGTTTAATAGATTATTCAAAAGATGCAAACCAAGTTCGAGAAATAAGTATGGTTACAAAACCCAAAACAACTTCATGAATTAAACGGTCTATTAAATACTAGTAATGGAAATATGCTAAGAGTATAACAACAATGGCCACTCGCTCCCTTCCCGATCAGCAATTCCCTTCAGTTAAAGCACATGTAAATGGTCCATATCTGCATCAATACTCTGCTCCCCAAAAGACCGTAAATATCAATTGGATCGTCGCAGGCCCCCAATAAAATAGGGTGACAAGGTAGACAATGAAAACACGATTAGAACATGCTAACAATAATATACGAGTACGGAATATGAAACAACAATTCTCAACCATCTTATTACTATTATGGGTACCAATTAACAATATCATCTTCACATCCTCAGTACCATCACGGTACCAATCAATATTCCCATCTCAATATTCTCATCTCAACTCTTCTGGCAGGCCCTTTCATTCCGAGTGTGCACACCCCCCGCAGGTTCAACAACCCGCGAGGAGAAATCAGGGAGGGGACCGTGATCAAAGGTCCCGGCTAGGTCTAAAGCTAGCCTCACCAACTCCAATATAACAATATTCAACAATCATTCTTCCACCAATACTCAACATTAATCATATTATCACAATATCACATCGTACTCGTAATTCATACATGCATAATAATATTAACATATTCTAAGTAAGGAGAACCTTACCTAATTAGCTGCTCACCACAGCGTCGCCAGTATAACTCACCACGGAAATTCTACGAAGTCCGATCCTAGTAAAATATTGTATATATAAATTAATATTGTTCCTAACATATTTAATATATAAAATGGAATCGATGTCGTTATAATTAAATTATAAAATAAAAGAGTAACCAACCTAAAGAATCTACTCCTAAGATTAATATATATTAACAAGTACGTACCAACCTAAAGAATCTACTCCTAAGATTAATATATATTAACAAGTACGTACCAACCTAAAGAATCTACTCCTAAGATTAATATATATTAACAAGTACTACGTACCCCACGCACTAATACTAACATTGCACCCTACAAAAGCTTCAACTACAACATCGAACCGGTACTAGCTGCAATACAACCCGCGAGGAACAGCCCACACCACGCAATACCAAACGAAAAACCCAAACAAACCCGTCAATAATACCAGGAAATAACCGCACCAACATTACGTAGTAATACACTCACCGTGGAGTACTCTCGGCTATTCTCTCGGTGGATATTGTTACTCCCAGTCAAATGGACTTGTTCTTCTAGTCGGCGTACTGCGCTGACCAGTTCAGCTAGAGGCCCAGTGGTCCCGACATTAGGAGTCCTTTGCTCCACTGTAGCTAGGCGAGCAACGATGGCCACTTGGCCAGCCCTCATTTCAGTCAGTTGGGCTTCGATGTCGGTTTGCTTCTCGACCATGGCGTCCAAAGAGGTTTGCAGACTGTTCAAAGTAGCCATCCTGCGGGCGTGTCTGGTTGCCGGTGGCCTGTCTGTAAGAACACCGTGTAATCAGTAACCGAACCCAGATCTTGGAATCATAAAAAAAGTATATCCCGAGCGACACTAGGAAAGAAGACTAAAGACTCGAGAAAGACACCTAGACGGATGACTCGTGGGTGGTGTAACTTCCTTAGGACTTTGGCTTTGTGGGCCTAATCCCGTTCGAAGGAAGGTCCACGTGAGACTTTTTTCCCAGACTTTTGACTCGAGTGTATGGACGGACTTTCCTTTGTAGGGGTATGCCCTACCCAGGTTGGTCGTGCCTTGACAGATAAGGCGGACTCGGGGAAGGGGGGAAACTCGTGATGTAAGATCGACGGAGTTCCGACTCTATAAACCTTTGACAAACTATGCAAAGACCCGACACACGTCAAGACGGTAGGTCCTATAATAAGGAAGGTTCACTAGGAAGGCTGGATGCTTGAAATTTGAATATAAGATGGGCGAATTTCCGAGAGTTTGAAAATTGAAAAAGAGTTTCGAAAACCGAGATTAGAATTTTGAAGAATTCAGAAAATCAGGGTGGTTTCGGAAATTCGAGAGTTAAAACGGGCGGCATGCCGACTAAAGAAAAGGATATTTTGAGTCAAATCGTCGATCCTAAATTTCGGCGGCATTCCGAGTTTTTGAAAATTGGATATTTTGAAAAGACGGGTCCCGAAACGGACAGTATTTCGGGTTTTTCAAAATTTGGTGTTTTTGGAAATATGCATTTTTAGAAATGACGGTTTTTGAAAAAAATGACACGGAAACCAAGTAGCACGTAGTCAAACAAGCATTATAACGACGCTTATGTATGCTTTACGCTAAGTCTCGGTGGGTCAAAATAGGGTCTATACCAACGATGATAGTATTCTCGTATACAGGACGGACTTCCTAAGCCGAATTGGTCTTAGGACATGCCGCGAAACCCTTACGAGTTCCACCATCGAAGTCTTTAGCGCACCCATGTAGGAATGCACCGTGGTATAGTGGGACGTCGGTCACAAGTAACCGGCCCGGGCAAAAATTTGGGTTATGCATGAATCATTAAACTAATGCGCGCACACTAATATACGAACGATTTCTCTTCGAGTCTCACCCTGGAAACCCTGATGACATGTGGTACATCAGGTATCCCCAGCGGAGTACGTCGCCAAATTGTGGACATGACATAGGTCCACCCCGACGCGGCCACGCGCGGGTTTGGGTAGGCGAATGAATCTCGTGGTGAGATTGTTCTCGGGTTCGAAATTTAAGTCAAAATGGAGTCGCCACCGAATTTTGTGGTTATTCGGAACCATACGAGCCCACTCTATGTCGTCATGGGCTATACACAAAGTAAGCCCACTTCGATTTCAGAGTTCATGGGGCTCGTCCCTTTGCATTATTATAACGATACCGTTTACACCGGCTTTCGTATATAAAATGACTATCGTGCGCCAACGGTTTCGGGCATCCGGAAACCGAGGTTCTGAGTAAGGGGTGAGGGTACGTGTTGGGAAGCCCACTAAGGACACCCAACCCCGCCCGCACATGGCGGCCTCTACTAAGATCGACACCGTTCGTGTTCGTGTATGCGCGTTAGTAAAATGATAAAATGATATGCAAACAGCGTTTTCGGGCTAGGCATGTGAATTAAATGTGAATTACGTCATTTAATGCATCTAATTATGGTCGAAGTGATTTAGCATGCGAGGTTCATTTATAAAGCGATAAGCAAGTAAATAAACGAAACTCGAAAATAAGTAACGTACAAGTTACACGGGCGGAAATACAACCCGGAATTCACAATACCACGATTATTATAACGATTAGAAGAAATAATAAACTAAATAAGAAAAGTGATAAATAGAATACACGACTCGACAAAGACCCGTATATAACAAATGTTCACTAGATCGTGAATTAGCTAGACGAACGAACCTTAATTAATTACGCATTATATTGCATATTAATTAAAGGACGGAGGTTCGAGACCTAGGCGTGACTCTAACCCGATCTCGAACCTCGATGTCTTGTCCCGACTTATCACCTCGAGAAATGGAGTCTAAATTAATTATGTGTCGGATACGACTAAAGAGTCGTCGACATAAAATTAATAGTGCTAGACCGTCGATCAAAATCGTTTTGAGTGTCGTGATGTGCATGAGTTTTAGAAAAATGGGTTCACGTGATGGCCTTTACACGCGTTGACTAGAAGTCGTAAAAAAAGACGAGTATCAAAATATGGAAATATGTCGCGAAAGTCGCGTATCAATGTAAGGACCGAAAAGGGTAGAAAGTCGAGAAAACGGGAAATAGAGCTCGGCCAAACAGGCCTGCCCGCGAGTCGCCTGGCCGGTCGCGCGACTCGCGTGGGGGTCTGGTTGGGTATTTTTTATTTGTCGAAAAAAAATCGTCAATTTTTATAATCGCGTGCCAATGTGGTTCAATTTACTCGATTTATGTTTTTGCTAAATTAGGAATTTTGAATTAGTGACGAAATTGTATCCCTCTACGTCACGACATCGAAACTAATCCTTTCGGATTATGTGATGTCGGTTTTCGTGTCAACGGGTTTCGTACTAATTGAAATGAGATCAAATGCGTTCAACTATGACCGATTGCAATCACGTCACGCCCTTGAGAACATTGGGGATGGGCTCCTCGAAAGGGCTCCACCTCCGTCGTTACTCGTAAAGGGATTAGACGGACTTTAGGCGATCATCATAGTCAAACGTATTTGAAACCAAACTTTTAGTATTAATATATATATACACGGTATGATAGTGTTAGTAACGAAGAGATAAAGTTAGTATACGAGAAATAAAAATGTTAGTGTTATGTTAAAGTTAGTATTATGATACTAGTATAGTTATAATGTAAATAATGCAAAAACGTAAATAGAAACAAAGTAGTAAGGATCGAAATGGGATTTAGGACACCCTCAACATACGTGCTTGGTATAGGCCTCGGAAATAGACTCGTAAATAGCGACGGAATGCTGGAGTATCGAGGATGAATGTGAGTTATGGTGTGTATATGTGTGTGTGTGTGTGTGCCGGTTTTTGAGAGCAAAAATGGCTCGTTTTTTTGTATTGTTTTGCTTGGGGTTGTAGCGTGGGATGTTTAGGAGGATTATGGTAGAATTTCGTAGGGTAAATGAGGGTTGTAAAGGCTCTTTTTCAGCTCTCCAAACTTGAAAAATGAATAGGGTTAGGGGTGTATTTATAGAGTGAGGGAGTTGGGTGAGTTGAGTTAATTTAGGAAGGGTTGACTTTTGATTTGATTTGCTTTTTTGAATTCTGATTTGGGCGCCAACTTCTAGAAGCTGAATTTGGCTGATTTGTGTGACGGGTTCGTCCTTGACCGGGTTTTGACCCGGTCGCTAAAAGACGGGTTTTATTTTTGGTGTCGGTTTTGGCCCAAATTAGTCTTATTTTGCTCGGAACGACCCACTGGGCCTGGATTTGAGGTCTGTTTTGTGAGATTATTACTCCGCTAAAAGTCCATGTCGGATATTATTGATTCCGAGCCCAAATCCGATTATACCAAGTCACGTTTGCGTCCGATCATCATCGGGTGTTTGTCGGAGACTACCATAGACACCTGGCAGTCAAAATGCGGGTGTCTACAAATATCAACCAACAATATTTTGAGTATAAAAAAGGTCTTAATTTAGTTTAAGGTCTTAATAAGACTAAAAATTTTAAATTATCCCACATCGAAACAATTAAAATAAGGTACGGTGATGATTCTATATTATAAATAAGACTACAAATTTTAGTAAAATTATCCCACATCGACAAATTATAATAAGATGATGGATTTCTACATTATAAATAAGACTAATTATTTGTTAGACTATATACTTAAATAAAGTATCGCATATCGAAAAATTATACTCCCTCTCTTTTGAGTCTTAAAAAACTTTTGAGACTATAATAAGACGATGGAATTCTATTATAAATAAAAGTAACCACTTCTCCAAATTATGATGAGATGAGGAAATTCCAAAAAATTATAATAAGGTGAATTTTTTTATTATATAAATAAGACTAATCATTCATCAAAAACATATACTCCAATAAGATGATCAAATTCGATTATATAAATAAAAAGTAATTATCTATCCTTTAACTTAGATATAAAAATAAACTCTTTTAAGTCTTAATAATAGCTCTTAAAACTATAAACTTAATTAAGTAAATTATACCACATCGAAAAATTATAATGAGGTGATGAAATTTTGTATCATAAATGAGTAATCTTTCGGTTTTAAATATCAACCAACAATCTTTTGAGTCTTAACAAACTTTTAAAAAGACTACAAACCTAAAATTATCTCACATCGAAAAAATTAAAATAAGGTGATGATTTTATATTATAAATAAGAGTAATCATGCGTTTTTCTGGGTCTTAAAAGCGGATCTTAAAACCATAAACCTTGAGTAAATTATCCTATATCGAAAAATTATGATGAGGCGATAGAATCTTATATTATAAATAAGATTAATCTTTCATTTTTTGATATCAACTAACAAATTCATTCGTTCTTAGATATCAATTAAAAAAACTTTTGAGTCTTAAAAAATCTCTTAATAAGACAATGAACGTAAAATTATTTCCACATCGAAAAATTATAATAAGTTGATGAAATTTTATATTATAAATAAGAGTTGTCATGTACTCCCTCCGTCCACTATTTATCGCCCCACTCCATGAATATATGTGAGGATTATTTTAATGGGGTGGGGCGATAGATAGTGGACGGAGGGAGTATTATTTTAAGTTTTAAAATGAGCTATTAAGACTGTAAACTTAGCTAAAATTAAGTTTGATTACTAATATCACGTGACCATCTTATTTATTACTATAATGATATATATTGATTAAGTTTCTTATTTAACGAATATACATCATCAATGTAATTAAGCCCATTAACCCGTGCAGCGCACGGGCTTTAATCTAGTTACTTTAATAAAGAAGAGTAGGATCCACGCAACTCGCTAGCTCACACCCAAAACCCAGCAGCAAATACCTGTCATGTTATAAACATAACAGCCACGTCAGTGGGGAGTAACTCGGACGTTCTCCCAGCCATATTATATCATATGGAAAAATAATAGTATTACTATATCAAAATAATTAAAATGAGAAAACATTAAAACGATATAATAAAAATAAGTTTTCAGCGAAACTTAAAGCATTTGAAAACCTGCAAGTCAATATCAATCGATAATAATAATATTCAAAAATGGCGTTATGGAAATAAATAAGTGCAACGGAATAGACTTTCACTGGGATCATACTAAACTAGCTTCGAGAACTTAGTCAAAACAAATCAGACTTCGGTCTCTAACTAGGCAACTCAACTATAACAGGACTGCGTTCAGCGAGGTCCTGGCTTAAGTAATGTACACCCCTCCTGGACACCAACCGTAATCCAGTTCAACCCGACGACGACTTACACGATGCGATATCTAAGTTTAAGGTCAAAATATACACACTCCTGAACACAAACCATGCTCAGTTCAACGACTAATGCGTCTCAACATAGACACACCAGTTTTATAGTTGATGGCAAAACGTATACCCTAGACTGTATTACTCTACCCATACACTTGTCCTTATTCCATAACTCCAAAACAACCATTATCGATATTCACAAGTAAATATAATCAATATAAATAATATGAGGATAAAATGAATAAATAGAAACTTTCTATAAATAGAAACTTACTAATTTTAGAAACTTACTAAAAATAGTCTTATAGAAAATACGTAAGATATTAAAATTAGTGAAATGTATAAAATAGCATTTCTAACGAAATTAATATTTTATTATTATTATCGTTATCGTAACTTTAATATATTTCAAAATTCGTTACTCAAAATATAAATAAAATATAATATCTCAATATATAGTATTTTATAAATAATTAGGAAATCAAGTTAAAACTATAAATTTTCAGAGAGGGGATATCTTAAGAAAAACGATATGAAAATTAGTTGAGTCAAGGAGTTTTATAAATGAAATGAGATTTATAAAGATTTCAAATTATTTTTAACAAATACATTTTATCGATAAATAATACTGATTTTACTAAAAATAATCAGTCGTAGACAAATGAGAAATTATTAGGGAAAATAGTCTCGACTAGAAGTGTATTTAAAACAAAATCGATTATTTTCTTCTTTATTAATATAAGTCGTCAAACGAAATTAATTTATTGAACAAGTATAAAAATCTCGATTATAATATAAAAATACGATTTTGAGTGAAAATTATAAATTAACGAAATACGAAGAAAATAAAATATCGTTATTATTTAGTTACTAGTGTCACGATAACCAACAACATATAAATTACTAACGATTTATAAAACGATATCGAGGGTTATAAAGATATTGATAACGTATACGATTCAAAATTAATATAATTAGCAATAATATATAGCTAAAATTTGAAAATCGAAGTTAAAATATTTACTACATACTACTACTCAAACATACGATATAAAATCGAGTAACGTCCTAAAGTTACCTTAAGTCAAAATCCAAAATGATGTCCCTCTTGATCAATCCAAGCTCCAAACTTTAATAGTGACGCCTTTAGGCTCCAAGTGGTAGAATCAGCAGTCTTCAGAACAAGGTACACCACGACAATCGAGAAGACAAAACAATGGAATGAGATAAGGGTATTTGACACAGGACGGAAAGGGAATGTATGAGTCAAATAGAAACCCGGAGGCTGAACATAATAGAATCGAATAAGACTAAGTAAAGATGTGAATCGTCACGAAAGTGACGCACAAAGAGGAAACGGGTAGCAACATCAAACATACAACGAACCAAATACAAGAACGAAGGGACGGTAGTGAGTAAGAAGGACTCGTAAGAAGAAATATCAGACGACAAATTAGTAGCATCAAAATCAACAAAGACAGCAGTATGTTGATAAGAAACTAGAGAAGATAACAAGGAACTGCAGTAGCATGACATCGAGTAACAATAGTAGACAAGGAGACGACGCAGCCGCAGTGACAAGTACGGACACCAACAGCACAAAAATGAAATGGAGACGGAATAACGCAAGACAGCGATAACAACAACAACAACAAAACGTACACAACATCAGTGGAGCATCGTGCAGCAGTGAAGAATTAAACCAGACGCAAGAGGAGAAGAATCAGCAGAAAAAAGAGAGAAAAGACTGATTAATTACAACGAACAGCACAGAAGCAGCAGCACAAATGGTGACAGCAGAATAGCGACAGCAGCAACAGATCAGGGAAGAACGAGAAGAAAGAATAATCGAGCAGGCACAAACGAGAGCAGCAACAATAGCGCATCAGCAAAAAGTCGACAATTGAGGAAGAAAAACAGGAACAAAGATCAATAAAACGCAGTATCACAAGGCAGGAGAGAAGGACGGAATTTACCTTTCATCAACTAAGGCAACACAACAGAAACAGACCGCCGACTGATCGACGACGGCAACGGAAATAAAACAGAGGAGAGGAGGATAGGCAAGGGAGAAGCAGGAGCAGGGCTACGAACAGAGCATGGTGACGATGGATGTAGGTGATGGATGGTGAGGATGCAAAAAAGGATGTTGTTGGTGGCTGCCAAAGAATCAATACGGAGGGATAAGTTGCAGACAAAGCAAGGAGAATGAGAAGGAAAGAGGAACGAACATAAGAAGGGGAAACGAAGGGATAAGAGGTGAAGCGGTTGAATGAAACCGTAAAGGGGGTTGAAAGCAGATAAGGATGCAAGGGCAAGTGGAGGAGTCAGAGGTTGACAAGTGAAAAAGAACCAAAGGATTAATTTAAAGAATCGGTTAGTTGAAGAACTCCGTAACGATAAGTTAATTGACCCACGAAACCGAGTTAAAATCGAGTCAATAAAATTAATAAATAATCGGGTCGTCGAATAAAACAAGTAAGTAAATTATTCGAGATGGAAACGAATCGTATAGAAATAGGTAATTAGACGATGAAAAGTATTTCCCGATAAATAATAAATCTTCGATCAAGTAACTCAAATTGATTTCTCGAGGAAATGTAATAAATATTTTGACGAAACATAAAATAAATGAGCTTCGACCCGAAAAATAGAAGATTCGAGCTTAAACGTAAATAAATAAAGTAATTTAGAATTTAAATCGTCGAAATAAACTTTTGATAAAATTTAAATTAAATGTATAAAATGAATCGAAACAGAAATAAAAATATGTTTTAAATATAAGAAGACTTTCCGAGTCAAACAAAATTTTAGGAATATGAAACGATTAAACGATAAATTCGTTTTATAATTTTTTTTTGTATTACGATTTAAATCGTAAAAATAAATATGAACATAATTTTAATTTATAAAATCAGGGGTGTTACAATCTTCCCCACTAAAAAAAAAGTTTCGTCCTCGAAACTTATAAAAATATAAGGATAGAATGGAAAAAAAATTATATCATTTGAACAAAAAAAAGGAGAATGCCTAACTCGCATCACAATCTCGATTGTTAAAAATTTTACAACTTGAAACGTGATATGAAATCAAAATCGAGGACAAACTTTATTTCAAGAAGAGTTGGACTCAATTCCCAAAGTTTAAAATCATTTAAATTAATAAAATCGCAAGTTAAAAATTATTTTATAAAGCAATGACGATAAATAATATTTGTAAATGAACTTGAGGGGGAGAGTTCCCAAATATTTTCAAAGCAACAATGAAACGTTTTGAATGAGAAGTTCGACAGTATTTTGTTTTAAGCCCAAACAAAATTTGAGAAATCAAACCTTGTAGTTAGTAAATAATAATCGAATCAGTCGTCAAACATTTTCAATAACAGATTTAAAGTCTATCAAAATAAAACAAAAACTTAGACATATGATGTTTTTCAAAAATGTCAAATCTTTTAACATAATAATCTTACGGAAACCAAAATATTAGCAATTATGAAAGTTTTCGTAAAATTAAAACACGCTTGAAAATTGAAACAATTTCGAAATACTTTAACATAAAATATTAAGGCATTTTGAAACAGGATTAAATATGAGTTATCAACCAAAAACAAAACAAAACAAAACACAATGTTTTGAAATTCATAACTCAAAATTTAAAATTTCAGGAAAATCCAAAATTTAAAATTAGCCAAACTTTTCATAACATAAGTTCGGGGAAAATGACAAACGGATAAATAGAGTCAGAGTCAATGACAAATCGAAACAGAAATCTTTAAACCCGATAAAAAAGTCAAAGGAATTGGTCAAAGAAGAAGTAGCAGAATTCAAGAAAAGCTATGGGGAGAACTAATTTGAGAGTTAAATAGAGTTCTCAAGGATTGAAGAATAAACTAACCATCTCGAGATTCCCGGTACGACTCCCACAACAGGGTTCCTAATTTTCATCAAATGATACTAAGTCCAATATTAGGCATTAGGTGGTACTACTCAGTCACAATCACCAAAAATGTCTCACGTTATCCTCCAATCGTTCAAACGACACGATACTAATCCACAATTGTATTACAATTTAATCTCATCCATTAAATTTCCAACGGTCATCGAAACACATCGAAACTCGCAATCGATAAGGTTCCTAAATTCAATGCTTATAAAGTTTGAACTCGAGGTACACCCCAAATTTCTCGAGTAGGGATACTAAACTAGGTCCACCAATTTAACAAAGCTCGGGCACGAAAATCTTCAAAAATGATCACCAACGTATTTATAATGCCACAAGTACAGAAGTTGGGAATGTACAATAAATCCTCGAACACGCTCAAACCTGTAGGTAATGCCGCAAACACTCACATTTTTAAACATGCCATTCAACTAAGGTTCTTGAGAAGTCCATCAAATTTCTAATCACCATGGTGCAACCACAAAATATTTAATGCCTCAACGAAGCCACAATATCGTTGGTCTAAGGTTCTGAACTATAAATCCATCAAGATGATTCGCATTAAGTATTCCTCAAAACAACGCGATAAATCCAACCTCTAATAATTAATGGCAATATGTTTCTCCATTTCAAGGTTAACAACAATTTATCCAATTTAGGTCACTCAACTCCCAAAGTTCATAGGTTACAACCTTAAACAACGATCAACAATCTAATCCTTAAGAAACACGGGAAATCTATGTCCACCAAGATCTCTAATGACTTAATGAAAACCTGAAATGGTACCACAACACTCAGACTAACACTTAACAACACTCTATGATCCCAAATATTCATGATACAACTACCAAATAAGCATTAGGTAAGAATCTCAAAGTGATATTATCAGACTTTGGTTCTAGGTTAGGTACAAGGTATCCATCAAAATATGACATACTCTTACTACTCCAAAAGATCATTCAACTCTAAGTACCCAAAATAATCAAAGTAACCCATAACCCAAGGTACAGTGTCTAAAGTATCATCCTAATTCCACCAATCAACAATTTGCCAATCGAATCAATCCTCAATAATTTCTTACTTGCTTAAAAGATAGGGTACAACCCACAATCCTCAAACCAGGTAACAAGGGTTTACTAAACCTCAAATATCTATAACTCGGGGTTCAGTAAGACAGAATCTGGTCTAACCAAAGAATCTCAAGAGGGAGATGGTATAGTAGGAGAATAGAACAAGGATTCACCAAGCGAATGAAGATGAGAATATATAAGAGAATAATTGGAAGAAGTAGAGGAAGGAAGAAAAGAATCGATGATCCTAAATAAATAAGATTTAAAACGAGAGGAGAATCTTCGGACCTCCAGAGTTCACGAGGGAACTAAAATGATTACTTCATCTTCTTGTAAAGGAACGAGCACACAAGTCTTCCGTCACTCATTCTGGATCTACTGCGACATCATGGAACAGGAATCTACTCTTGGTTATCTGGCCTGTAGCTTAAGCAAACTGAACCGGAGCTGAAAAGTCACCATCGGCATCATCCTTGGAGCACCGAGTTGTCCACTCGAGTCAGCAGGCGTTGAGAGCTCTAAGCAGGTCTTGTCCCGATCTGGAGCAGCATCCTATCAACATCTTGTTCATTCATCTTCTTCCAGACAAAGGAAACAAATATTCAATGCTAATCATTGAGTTAGCATAACACATAAACCTAACAGTTAAGTCATTACTTTGGTTTCTACCCATCTCTCACTAATATTTCTTTAATGTTAAAATCATTTACGAGTATTTTTCCTAGAATCAGGTGTAAGCGTCGGGAGCAACAATGCTCTGATACCAACTGTAATCCCCTAGAAATTCTAATGCAATACAGTGGCGGAAACACTGCAGAGTTGAGATTAAAACACACTGACAAACTATATCTTATTAAAAGAAATGGTAAGTCAATACAAAGGCCTCTTTTTACAAAAGGGCAAAAAGAAAATTCTTTTAATGGGTTATACAAATCCATAAATTACTTTAATAAAGAAGAGTAGGATCCACGCTACTCGCTAGCTCACACCGAAAACCCAACAGCAAATACCTGTCATGTTATAAACATAACAGCCACGTCAGTGGGGAGTAACTCGGACGTTCTCCCAGCCATATTATATCATATGGAAAAATAATAGTATTACTATATCAAAATAATTAAAATGAGAAAACATTAAAACGATATAATAAAAATAAGTTTTCAGCGAAACTTAAAGCATTTGAAAACCTGCAAGTCAATATCAATCGATAATAATAATATTCAAAAATGGCGTTATGGAAATCAATAAGTGCAACGGAATAGACTTTCACTGGGATCATACTAAACTAGCTTCGAGAACTTAGTCAAAACAAATCAGACTTCGGTCTCTAACTAGGCAACTCAACTATAACAGGACTGCGTTCAGCGAGGTCCTGGCTTAAGTAATGTACACCCCGCCTCGACACTAACCGTAATCCAGTTCAACCTGACGGCGACTTACACGATGCGATATCTAAGTTTAAGGTCAAAATATACACACTCCTGAACACAAACCATGCTCAGTTCAACGATCAATGCGTCTCAACATAGACACACCAGTTTTATAGTTGATGGAAAAACGTATACCCTAGACTGTATTACTCTACCCATACACTTGTCCTCATTACATAACTCCAAAATAGCCATTATCGATATTCAAAAGTAAATATAATCAATATAAATAATATGAGGATAAAATGAATAAATATTTTATATTAAAAGGGAAACTTTCTATAAATAGAAACTTACTAATTTTAGAAACTTACTAAAAATAGTCTTATAGAAAATACGTAAGATATTAAAATTAGTGAAATGTATAAAATAGCATTTCTAACGAAATTAATATTTTATTATTATCGTCGTTATCGTAACTTTAATATATTTCAAAATTCGTTACTCAAAATATAAATAAAATATAATATCTCAATATATAGTATTTTATAAATAATTAGGAAATCGAGTTAAAACTATAAATTTTCAGAGAGGGGATGTCTTAAGAAAAACGATATGAAAATTAGTTGAGTCAACGAGTTTTATAAATGAAATGAGATTTATAAAGATTTCAAATTATTTTTAACAAACACATTTTATCAATAAATAATACTGATTTTACTAAAAATAATCAGTCGTAAACAAATGAGAAATTATTAGGGAAAATAGTCTCGACTAGAAGTGTATTTAAAACAAAATCGATTATTTTCTTCTTTATTAATATAAGTCGTCAAACGAAATTAATTTATTGAACAAGTATAAAAATCTCGATTATAATATAAAAATTGTTATAAAACGAGAGAGAGGAAAAGTAGAGAGAAAATAGAGCGAGAACATATGTGAGAGAGTTATCTTATTCATGTCATTGAGAGGGATATATATAGTACATCAGCAATGATAAAGAAGTTTACATATGGGTCAAAAGCCTAATGGACATTCACCTAATATGATTTCATAACACTCCCCCTTGAATGTACATTACGGAATAATATGTTTCATAAAAACCTCACTCGAAAAAAAACCCCGTGGGAAAAAAAACTAGTGTAAAATAGAGCACATTATTCCTCAAACACGCATATGATGCTGCCTCATCAAAACCTTTCCATGGAAAACCCAGTGGGACAAAACCATAGATAAGGAAAAAGAGTACAGCGCGTGCATACTCCCTCTGATAGTTACATCACTCGGAAAATAACAATATTATCCATGATGTGACGATGAATCTCGATATTTGAAATAATAATCATCATACTTGATAAACTCCATAGATGTCTTCGATAATTAGAAATTTATCATTGATCTTCAAATAGTTATACGGATAATATGAAGATAGTCTTTGATTGTTGCGTCTTCATCCAAATATCATTTCAACATTTCAAAGTATAGTCAGATTATCAATAATTTGCACGAATATAATATGCGACTAAATTTACTATATGAATATGAAATGATGCAACGATGTGATAAGAAAACTAATATGAAATTATATACTTAGTTTCTATATATCAACATGATGACTCGATATGCAAACTGTATTGTATACTCTTCAATACCATCAATAAATTTGACGAATTTCAGGATTATGAGCTCATTGATACCAATAAATATGTCGACGGTCTTACGGATTTATAAAATCCTTATTCAATAGGCCACTTGATATTGCGCACAAATGTGTAGCCATTTCTTATCGATGTAATTTCGTAGAATCGTCATTCTACTTATATATTACTGTACACGATAAATAACGCGTAATTTGATATGATGAAACTTCTTTTGTTTTACCAACTTGTCATTCACTTTCTCCCCCTAAGGTGGTAAAAAAAATATTCAAGATAGATTGCAATCATTTACTTAACCGCCTTAGAATGCGTTTATCATATCATATGCAAATAAGATTTCATTGATGGGTATTTTTGCAAGATTATGATATATTTCGGGGAGTACGTGATTCATAAAATAATTGACTTTTAATGGCTAATTCTAAATGCCAAATTTAAGAGATCAATTTATTCACATGATAATGATCAAATTGTGAATTCTAATAACACAAATTACTCGTATTTGATATGTGGTCTCAAAGTCACTTAAAACAATATCGATCAATTCGTAGAATTGAACTTAAAATATGTTTATTCAACCTCGAGTAATGTGCAATTGGATCTCCAAATATCATCATTCATAGTCAATTTTAATGCACAATTCTTAAACCCATACTTTTAAGCACTTGTTGATCACATATGCTTAATCAGTTCATGTCAAATGTTGATATTTGTTCGCAATTAATTGCAATAATGCATATGCGAAGTTAGCTGATCTCAATATGTATAATTAGCAATTGCATGCCAAACTATTGAATGCTTAACTTACTCAATATGACACAAACTTTATATTCATCTCGCAAAATGGAACACTTCTAGTGTCTCATGTAAATTTGCAAGATCTGTCATATATTAATATCCTTTTGGGAAATATAACAATATATTCTGTTTGAGTAATTACTCAAATGAATATTTAAGAGTTATGAAGTGAGATATTTTATACTTACACATAGAGTAAAGAATTGGAGAATAATTATGAGTAAGATTAGTCCATAAATAAATTATCTCACATTAAACTCATGGGAGACTTGACTGAACTTATACCGATCGAAGATCGTAAATTTACAGAAATCATCTCCCATTATACCGATAAAATAACGTCTCACATTAATGTGATAGGAGACTTACTCACATTGTAATGACAAAAAAAAATTGATAGGAGATTGTCTCGCATTAAAATGATAGAAGGCAATCTCACATTAAATCATCACTAAACAACTTACAATGAAATGCAAGTTATGCGTGACAAATATAACTTAAAAATAATGAACATAATTATGAAAATTTTAACATTCTAAATTGCTAATAGTAAGTATATCATGTCACTACGAATTTGTAATACCCTAAGGATGGTCATCACTATTTCATACAATATAATATGTAGCAAAATAGAAAGATTATTACCGTAATTACGAAAATTTTACTACCATAACTACATAGCTTTAATAAGGTAGAGAATATATTATTATAGAAATTAAATATTTATGATATCAAAATCTATGACTTTAGGAAATGTGTAGTTTAGATAATCATCCAAATTAACATCTAAATTATATTGTTGAAATAATATAAAGTTGTCAAAGTTTCTGTTTAAAAATATATTGACAAAGAGATAAACAAAATATTAGTATCATAGGAACTTAACTATTATGCTTTAAAGTATATATCTCAATCGTTAAAACGACTACTTTAATATGAGTATAATTTTTTGTCATAGAGATACGAATATGGAGATGCATTGAAAATACCCCATATATATACTATGATCTTCTTATAGTCATAAGGTAATAATAGATCAGATGTGTATCTTCAAAAGACATGAATTAACTTCTTAATATAGGACTGAGAAATAAAATACGACTTCTTTGCTATAAAGATGCAAGATCAAGAAAAAATAATGAACTTCTTGGTTTGATAGATGCAAGGATTGAAAAAAAAAATAACGAACTCCTTGCTTGAGAGATGCAAGGATTGAGAGAAAAATTAACGAATTCCTTGCTTGAGAGATGCAAGGATTGAGAGAAAAATTAATGAATTTCTTGCTTAAGAGATGCAAAGATTGAAAAAGAAAATAATGAACTCCTTGTTTAAAAGATACAAGGATTGAGAAAAAAAATGAACTCCACTCAGTTGTTCTATACTCAGTTTTCAGAATCTCGTGCTGATAACGTGTTATAAAACGAGAGAGAGGAAAAGTAGAGAGAAAATAGAGCGAGAAAATATGTGAGAGAGTTATCTTATTCATGTCATTGAGAGGGATATATATAGTACATCAGCAATGATAAAGGAGTTTACATATGGGTCAAAAGCCTAATGGACATTCACCTAATATGATTTCATAACAAAAATACGATTTTGAGTGAAAATTATAAATTAACGAAATACGAAGAAAATAAAATATCGTTATTATTTAGTTACTAGTGTCACGATAACCAACAACATATTATAACGATCATAAATAATTAAATTACTAACGATTTATAAAACGATATCGAAAGTTATAAAAATATTGATAACGTATACGATTCAAAATTAATATAATTAGCAATAATATATAGCTAAAATTTGAAAACCGAAGTTAAAATATTTACTGCATACTACTACTCAAACATACGATATAAAATCGAGTAACGTCTTAAAGTTACCTTGAGTCAAAATCCAAAATGATGTCCCTCTTGATCAATCCAAGCTCCAAACTTTAATAGTGACGCCTTTAGGCTCCAAGTGGTAGAATCGGCAGTCTTCAGAACAAGGTACACCACGTGTAATCCCCTAAAAATTCTAGCGCGATACAGTGGCGGAAACACTGTAGAGTCGGGATTAAAACACACAGAACTATGTCTTAATAAATTAAATTGGTAAAGTCAAACATGCGACATACATAAAAATGGCTAAAATTTAAAACAATCCATAAAGAGGTTAAACAATCCTTAAGATATGATTATTAAAAAGATCAAGCAGGATCCAAGACTGCTCGTTAGCTTACACCCACCGGAAAATAAACACGTATACCTGCCATGTTAAAACATAACAGCCACAATCAGTGGGGAGCAACGTCAACGTTCTCCCAGCCGTATAACAGGTTTATAAAACAGTAATTACTAATATAGGAAAAATAGTAAAAATGGAAAACAGTAAAACAACATATTAAAATAAGCTTTAGCGTAAAACAAATTAATCAAAAGGGTTTCCGAAGAAACATAAAAATATTTGCCAACCTGCAAACCAATTTATATCGATAACAAATAAAATAATCAAAAATGGCGTTATGGATAGGAGTAGTGATGAATGCTAGACTTTCACTAGGAGAATACTAAAAACTAGCTTCGAGAACTTAGTTCAAACAAATCAAACTTCGATCTCTAACTAAGCTACTCAACCATAATAGGACGGCGACTTATAAATGCGTGGCCCTAGTTTAAGATGATATGTACACCCCTCCCGAGCACCATAAATACTCAGTTCAACCCGACGGCGTCTTACACTGCGAGGCACGAGTTTAAGGTCAAAATGTTCACACACTCCCGAGCACCATATATGCTCGGTTCAACAACCAGTGTGCCCCATAAAGACACACCAGCCTTATAGTTGATGGCAAAAACGTAAACCCCAGAATATATTACTCTAACCTCACACTTGTCCTTATTCCATAACTCCTAAACAGCCATTATCGATATTCAAAAGTTGTAAACAATATAATTAACATGAGGATCAAAGAAGTAAACATTTATATTCTAAAAGAGGAAACTTTCTATTTTAAGAAACTTCTATTTTTAGAAACTTTACTAAAAATAGCATTATATCAAAATAGTGAGAATATTAGTTCATACTAATACCACATTTTTAGTAAACTAAATAGATTTATAAGACTAATACTTTCGGCCTTAACGATATTAATTATTAAAGTAAGATCATTTGATTTTATGAAATTATTAAAATATCGTATAAGTGTTATAAAATGATTAAAAATGTCTTAAACATTTTAATATTACTAAAGGGTGTTTTCGAAAATTAAAAAGCTAAACTTCCCTAATTATTATTAGTTTCGACAATACGATTATAAATAGGATTTTACGGCAAATGTCAAATTAAATCTTTTAACGTCTTTTATTTAATTAAACCATTGAATACATTAAGAGTATATTAAGGGATGATTTAATTCACAAAGTTTCAGATTTAAATACTTTCAAAATGGCTGAAAAAAAATAATTCTTTTGGGTAAGACGAAGCATTTTAACGACTAATCGTAATTTGTCCAAAACCAATACTTATTAATTAAAGACTTTAATAAATAGTACAAAAATTGCGTAAAATAGCTAAAATATATTTATGGACATTCTGTCCAGAAAAGAAAATTTCCAGAATTCTAAAACTCAGTTTTTAAAGCGTTTTCTCGTTAATCGTCCGATCTCGACAATAACGATTAATAAAAATAGTAATTACAAAACGATTTAAGTATCAATATCCAAAATTTATTATTAAACCTAAAAATCATGATTTTCAAGAATCTACCATTTTTCCAGATTTTCAAAAATTCCAGATTTAATAAATCCCGTCAAAACCGTCTTTAAAACCCGTTTTCACAATTAACGATTCCCTTAATAAAATTTATCGTTCCTAACATTTAATTAAGGCACTAAAAATCATAAAATTACATTTTAATATGAAATCATCAGAATCATAATTTTTTCCAGATTTAAACCAAAGACCAGAAATCGAGAATTTAAACAACAAACGCGGTTTTAACGATAAACGATGATTTAAAGTGATTAATTAATTCATCCACTTAACAATTCCGAAAAATTATTTAAAATCAGATTAAAATAAAATGTTTAAGTACTAGAACTAAAAATTTGACTTTTAATCGTTTTTGTCCGAAAACGGTAATAATTCCATAATCGATATCAAAAATATCAGAAAAATACTAAATTATTAAAAATCATCAAAAACAACATTTTTCCAGAATATAAACATATATTACATGTTTAGGCCGATTATTACGATTTTACAAATTAATATAACAATTTAATCGTTAATCTCGTAAAAGCGATAAAAATATCGAAACATGCAAATTTTCAACTTTAAAATTTTTTCCAGAATCCGTGACATACATATATTTCCAAAATAAAATATAAAAATATATACATGCAAATACTCAATTAAAATCTTGAAATACCGAGTAACATCGACGTTACCTCTACTCCAAGTCTGAGTCGATAATATATTTGTCGGCTTCGGGATCGTCCAAAAATCCTACCAAACACGGAATTCACGGCAGAAAAATACCATGAGAAAACTAATAAAAATCAAGGTAAAAATCGATCGAAAATGATGTCGATTAATACCTTAACGAAGAGAACGGAAAGAGAATTATTATGACGATAAAAATGATGCGATTGGGACTCAGAAATGGAGCAAAAATTTGCCTAAGATGGAGGAGTAGTACACGGCCAAATGAGATGGAGGAAGGTTGAGTATATTTTTTTTATGACAAGAATGAATAAGGTGTAGTATGGAAAATGGATGGTTTTCAAAAATATAAATGAGATTAAATGGTTGATGAAAACTATGTGACATCCACATGAATTGGCCGGCCAAAAGAGTTGATGAAGGAGTATGAAAAGTCTTGATACTAATGCTATAATGAATGAAAATAATTTATCTTATGTTTACGTTTTAACGTGATAAAATGAAACGTTTAAATAAAACGTAATAAAACTTGTGACCAAGGGCTTAGTTGGTTCAAAATGTGAGTAAATGGTCTCAAATAGTTTATAAGTTGATAAAAAGTATAATCGTAAAATTATTAAAAGCATTTCAAAGCAATTCGAGTAAACCGCGCGTTCGAAAATAATTATTTACGAAACTTCGTAATAAAATCATTAAAGGCTAAATTTTCGTAAATAAAATATTTCTTAGTTGAAAATATTATATAAATATATCTAGACATTTGTAAGAAAATGAATAGCTTAAATCAGAGTTTAAAAACTTTAATTCGTAGAGAAGTAGAATTCCTCGCAGAAAAATAATTATTTTACGAAGAAAATCAAATAAATAGATTTAAAAGAATTAAAATCTTTCAATACAAAAATAAATACCATTAGACTCAAAAATGAAAATAGAGCTTGGAATAATGATGAAACATAAGGCCGAAATGTGACAGAGTTATGACGAAGTCATAACGGAAATGATAAAAATGCTAGAAAAATAGCGGGTGTTACAATCCTCCCCACTAAAAGAAAGTTTCGTCCTCGAAACTAAGAATAAGCAGAAGGGAATCAAGATTAGCCCACTCGAAAAGATGAGGATACAAATTTGTATAAGAATTTGCTTTAAAAGAAAATTTAATAACTTTCAAAGTGATACGAAATCGAACGCAAAGATCTATTCCAAGAGGAACTGGGCTAAGCTACTCGGAGTTTGAAATCTTCTAAATTAGTGAAATCGTAAAGTAAAGTTATTTGATAAAATAACAACGCTAAATAGCATTTGTAACGAGCTTGAAGAAAATAGGGTAACCAAAACATTTTCAAAACAAAAGTAAAACAATTTGATTAAGAAATTCGAAAATGTTTATTTTTCTTAAGAAACAAAATTTAGTTTGGAGAAATCAAATTTTGTAGTTAGTAAATATCGAACCAGTTATCAAACATTTTCAGTAACAGATTCAAAAGTCCACCAACAAAAAAAAAACGAAAAAATAATTTCAAAACGTTAAAACTTCGAAAATGCTATCAAAGTAATTATTAAAGTTTTCAAAAATATTATCAAACTTGAACATACAAAATAATTTCGACAATGTTAAAATATTTTACATAATAATCCTATAGAAATTGAAATATTTGGAAATATGAAAGTCTTCATAAAATTTCGATTGCTTAAAAATCAAAAATTGAATTAATTTTGAAATAATTTAAAATAAATTATTAGGGCATTCTTAAACATATTTAAAAATAAATATCAACCAAAGATAAAAAAAAAGTGAAGTATAAAGTTCTAAAATTATAATTCAAAAATGTTAAATTTAACGATATCCGAAAAGTTTAAGTTAGTCAAACTTTTTACAAAACAGGCAATTTCACAATTAGAAATTATTAACTCAAAATGTTAATATTTTACGCTAGTCAAACTTTTTATAAAAATAGGGAGTTCAAAAAAAATGGTTAACGGGTAAATAGAACAAGGATAAATAAATAAATTACAATAAGAGATTTCAAAATCGATAAAGGTCGAAGGGATTAGCAGCAAATGCGGTAATAGAATTCAAGAGAAGTAGAAAGGAAGACCGAGTTGAGAGTCGAAAAGAGCTCTCAAGGATTATAGAAGAAATTAACCATCTCGAGATTCCAAGCACGACTCTCAAAAACACGGGTTCCTAATTGGCCCATCAAATAACGCTAAATCCAATATCGGTACAGGGTGGTCCTACTCAATCTAAAACCTCCAAAATCATCAACTGCTATAGCCTCTAAAATTAAGCCTTACATACTTATATAATCTTTCAATTAGTATGGTAAGAATCCACAAATGATTTAGACTAATCCATTAATTAAGATTCCAACAGTCATCAAAACATACCCAAACTTGTAATCACTAAGGCTCGTAATTCAAAGCTCATAAGGTCTAAACTCGAGGTATACTTCAAATTTCTCGAGTAAGGAGCACTAAATAAAATCCACCTATTAACAATGTTCGGGCACAGAATCCTCAGATTACCAACATGTTATAATGCCACAAGTAAAGAAGTTGGGGAAAGTATAACAAGTCCTCAAACACGCTCAAACCTATTGGTAATGGTGCAAACACTCACATCTTCAAACACGTCATTGGGCTAAGGTTTCTAAAAATTCCACCAAATTTCACATTGTATTAGTGAAACCACCAAAATATTTATTAACTCAACGAAGCCACAATTTCGTTGGTCTAGGGTTATAACAGTCCCAATAAGATGATCCGTATAATAGTATTCCTCAAACAGCACAATAAAACCAAACTGTGATTGTGCAAGATAGTTCTCTTCTCCAGGGACAACAACAATTTATCCAAGTTAGATCACTCAACTCCAAAGTTCATAGGTTACAACCTTAAACAACGATCAACGATCTAATCCTTAAGAAATACGGGTAATCTATGTCAACCAAAATTTACTAAGCATTAATGAGGACCTGAAATGGTACCACAACACTCAGGCTAACATCTTAAACAGTGATTTATGATCCCAAAGTTCCATAATTAGTCCATTAAGTCAACATTAGGTAGGAATCTCAAGTAATATTATTATTTACACTTGACTAGGTTCTATGTTGGGTATTAAGTATCTGTCAAAATATGATATAACTCTCACTATCTAGAAATTTACTCAACTCTTGTGACCAAGGGCTTAGTTGGTCCAAAATGTGAGTAAATGGTCTCAAATAGTTTATAAATTGATAAAAAGTATAATCGTAATATTATTAAAAGCATTTCAAAGCAATTCGAGTAAACCGCGCGTTCGAAAATAATTATTTACGAAACTTCGTAATAAAATCATTAAAGGCTAAATTTTCGTAAATAAAATATTTCTTAGTTGAAAATATTATATAAATATATCTAGACATTTGTAGGAAAAGAAATAGCTTAAATCAGAGTTTAAAAACTTTAATTCGTAGAGAAGTAGAATTCCTCGCAGAAAAATAATTATTTTACGAAGAAAATCAATTAAATAGATTTAAAAGAATTAAAATCTTTCAATATAAAAATAAATACCATTAGACTCAAAAATGAAAATAGAGCTTGGAATAATGATGAAACATAAGGCCGAAATGTGACAGAGTTATGACGAAGTCATAACGGAAATGATAAAAATGCTAGAAAAATAGCGGGTGTTACACCACGACAATCGAGAAGACAAAACAATGGAATGAGATAAGGGTATTTGACATAGGACGGAAAGGGAATGTATGAGTCAAATAGAAACCCGGAGGCTGAACTTAATAGAATCGAATACGACAAAGTAAAGATGTGAATCGTCACGAAAGTGACGCACAAAGAGGAAACGGGTAGCAACATCAAACATACAACGAACCAAATACAAGAACGAAGGGACGGTAGTGAGTAAGAAGGACTCGTAAGAAGAAATATCAGACGACAAATTAGTAGCATCAAAATCAACAAAGACAGCAGTATGTTGATAAGAAACTAGAGAAGATAACAAGGAATTGCAGTAGCATGACATCGAGTAACAATAGTAGACCAGGAGACGACGCAGCCGCAGTGACAAGTACGGACAGCAACAACACAAAAACGAAATGGAGACGGAATAACGCAAGACAGCGATAACAACAGCAACAAAACGTACACAACATCAGTGGAGCATCGTGCAGCAGTGAAGAATTAAACCAGACGCAAGAGGAGAAGAATCAGCAGAAAAAAGAGAGAAAAGACTGATTAATTACAACGAACAGCACAGAAGCAGCAGCACAAATGGTGACAGCAGAATAGCGACAGCAGCAACAGATCAGGGAAGAACGAGAAGAAAGAATAATCGAGCAGGCACAAACGAGAGCAGCAACAATAGCGCATCAGCAAAAAGTGGACAATTGAGGAAGAAAAACAGGAACAAAGATCAATATAACGCAGTATCACAAGGCAGGAGAGAAGGACGGAATTTACCTTTCATCAACTAAGGCAACACAATAGAAATAGACCGCCGACTGATCGACGACGGCAACGGAAATAAAACAGAGGAGAGGAGGATAAGCAAGGGAGAAGCAGGAGCAGGGCTACGAACAGAGCATGGTGACGATGGATGAAGGTGATGGATGGTGAGGATGCAAAAAAGGATGTTGTTGGTGGCTGCCAAAGAATCAATACAGAGGGATAAGTTGCAGACAAAGCAAGGAGAATGAGAAGGAAAGAGGAACGAAGATAAGAAGGGGAAACGAAGGGATAAGAGGTGAAGCGGTTGAATGAAACCGTAACGGGGGTTGAAAGCAGATAAGGATGCAAGGGCAAGTGGAGGAGTCAGAGGTTGACAAGTGAAAAAGAACCAAAGGATTAATTAAAAGAATCGGTTAGTTGAAGAACTCCGTAACGATAAGTTAATTGACCCCCAAAACCGAGTTAAAATCGAGTCAATAAAATTAATAAATAATCGGGTCGTCGAATAAAACAAGTAAGTAAATTATTCGAGATGGAAACGAATCGTAAAGAAATAGGTAATTAGACGATGAAAAGTATTTCCCGATAAATAATAAATCTTCGATCAAGTGACTCAAAAATTGATTTCTCGAGGAAATGTAATAAATATTTTGATGAAACATAAAATAAATGAGCTTCGACCCGAAAAATAGAAGATTCGAGCTTAAACATAAATAAATAAAGTAATTTAGAATTTAAAGCGTCGAAATAAACTTACGATAAAATTTAAATTAAATGTATAAAATGAATCGAAACAGAAATAAAAATATGTTTTAAATATAAGAAGACTTTCCGAGTCAAACAGAATTTTAGGAGTTTGAAACGATTAAACGATAAATTCGTTTTATAAAAGTTTTTTTGTATTACGAGTTAAATCGTAAAAATAAAATACGAACATAATTTTAATTAAATTTTAATTTATAAAATCAGGGGTGTTACACCCTCCGAGTTCTTATGATTGCCCCAATTGGTTTTGGGGTGAAAAATAAGGAAGCGAAAATGAGTCTTTACAAAAGAAAGAGGAAGAGAGAGAAATGGATGAGTAAATATGAACCACACATTGGGTAAATGATAGGAACTCAGAGGGAGTATATATTTGCGGCCCCTCCATTTGCGGCGTCAGGAAAAATGCCTCAAATAAGGGGTTTTATGGAGCCGCAAATCAATTTTTTTCTACTAGTGCAAGCCCGTAACATATCCTCCAGAGTTTGGATTTTTCTCTCGGACTGTCCATCAGTAGCAGCATGGAAAGCGGTTCTCTTCAATAACTTGGTTCCCAAAGCATCCTGCAATGCCTTCCAGAATTTAGAGCAAAATCTCGGATCCCAGTCCGAATTCCGAAACAATCTCAAGCGGTACGCCATGATGACGGATGATCTCGACAACATACACCTCTGCGAGCTTCTCCAGACTCCAAGTGTCGCGAATAGGGACGAATCGTGCACACTTGGTCAGGCGATCTACTACAACCCAAATACCGTTCCTTCAATTCACAGTTTCTCGGTAATGTCATTACGAAATCCATCAATATGCATTGCCACTTTCATTCTGGAATAGGGAGTGGTTGAAACAAGGCTCCAAGCTTCTTGTGCTCGAACTTCACTTGTTGACAAGTTAAGCACTTAGGCCCTGTTTTTTTCGGCTGAAATAGGGCTGAGCTGAGCTGAGCTGGTCTGATAGGAGCTGAGCTGGACTGATAGAAGCTGAGCTGAGCTGAACCAAAAGAAGCTGAAACTAATAATTACTTGTATAAATTATCTAATAATATTTTAAAAAATGAAAAAAAAATATAACACCAATTAATAATAATAATAATAATAATAATAATAATAAAATTAATTAATTAATAATAGTAATAACAACAACAACAACAACAACATAGTACTCTCTCCAATTCATTTGATTTCTACTTTATTTTTTTATACTTGACAATAGTAAAATTTGTTAGGCATATATCTTTGATTACTTAATATACAAAATTTTATATTTTGATATTCTTAAATTTTAATACAATACAAATAATACTCATATGCTATATTGTATGGTATATATATATATATATATATATATATATATATATATATATATATATATATATATATATATATATATATATATATATATATATATATATATATATATATTAGATATTCTATTCACTAAAAAATATTGTAAAAAAAAAACGTAAATGAATTGTTATGGCATTGAGACAGAGTGCATAATAATATAAATTAATAATTGTTATAATAATAATGATGATAAAAAAAATAGAAAATAATAATAATAACGATAATACTGTAATAACAATGACGATGATGATGACGATGATAATAATAATTTGTTATTATTACTAACATTAAGAGATATGGGTAATAAAAATAACAAGAACAATAATATTATCATTATTATTATTTTTTTAAGAAAAGAAACTTGCATTAATATCGAAATATCATAACAACAACAACAAGACCTTATTGTAATTTGTTTCGATCTTAATGCAACTCCCGTTTCATATAAATAAATAATAATAATAATAATAATAGTAATAATAATAATAATAATAATAATAATAATAATAATAATAATATTACTATTACTATTACTTTTACTATTACTATTACTATTACTATTATTCTTCTTCTTCTTCTTCTTATTATTATTATATTTTATTATTATTATTATTATTATTATTATTATTATTATTATTATTATATTTTATTATTATTATTATTATTATTATTATTATATTTTTTTTTTTTTTATTATTATTATTATTATTATTATTATTATTATTATTATTATTATTATTATTATTATTATTATTATTATTATTATTATTATTATTATTGAACTATTATTTTAGGAGCTGAAAATATTGGAGCTGGACTGAAAATATTAGGGCTGAGCTGGGCTGAGCTGATAGAAGCTGAGCTGGTCTGAAACAGACTGAAAATAAGCTGAAAAGAACAGGGCCTTACTTAGAAACTCCGCAATGTCCTCTCTTATATGAGGCCACCAAAAATGGAACTTCAAAACCCGATACATCTTGTCACCTCTAGGATGAAAAGAGAACCTCATCTTTTGTGCCTCGGTTAGAACTTGCTTTCTTACCTTAGCGTCACTAAGAACTACCCAACGGTTCTTAAACTTCAGTGCTCCACTGGAGTCCACAACAAAATCGAGAGCCTTACCAAGATTCATCTTTTCTCGGATACTGGCTACAAAAGGATCTTCCTACTGCTTCTCACGAATCTCACGAAAAAGAGTTGGTTCAGCAACAAGAGTATTATGCGGACTCATAGAATCATCCAAGATCACTTCGATCTTTGATAAGTGTGGTTTGTAGTGCCTATTTTGTAGTGTTTTGGTCCCATTTTCCCGGTAGAATCGCTCCTTGGGAGCGGTTTAGGGGCTTCTTATGCTTCCTTTAGTTCGTTTCAGGTTTCCGAGACCGATTTGGAAGAGTTGGAGCGATTCCGACTCGATACATACACATTTTGGAGCCAACGAGATAAAGGAACGATGACTCGATGCTTTGGAATCGACCCCGAGACCTTGGGACCCAATCCCGAGTCCCGAGACCCGATTCCGAGTCCCGAGAATCGATGAGAAGTCCATGTGAGGCAAGGAGAGACCAAAAGGATCATAATGGAGGCCTACAAGACCCATCCCCGACGGGTATGCACCTCATCCCGTCGGGGATGAAGTGCACAATTGGAGGGGCTACTGCAGAGCCGTCCCGGTCGGGACCAACCCGTCCCGGTCGGGACCAACCCGTCCCGGTCGGGATGGTGGGTCCGTCCCGGTCGGGATGGTCCGTCCCGGTCGGGACCACCTGACTGTAGTCCGCATTTTATTCTTCTCTTCTCCCTTCCATTTGTAACCCTATAAATACTTACCTCTTGTATTGTTTATGGATCTTACCTTAGTTTAGCCTCTCTTAAGTCTCTCTACATCATATAAACCCTAGTTTAAACTCTCCTCTCATTAGTTTAATCTTCCTTTAAACATTAGCTAATCTTAGTTAATTAGAGTGGTAACTAGTTCTTGTATTAAGAGGGCACTTGAAGATCTTTCCAAGCTTGACAACCTTGGGATTATTTTGGGTTTCTTATTTATACAAGATTGCATCTTTTCTTCATCCTAGTGTTGGTATAATCTTCCTTTACTCTTGTTTATTGTTGTTTACTCAAGTTTGCATCTTTATTTAGTGTTTGTTGTTATTGATTGTTATTGTTCTTGATGAAGAGTGTTAGGGTTATGATGTTGTGTTCCTTTCTTATTGATGTTGGTTTTTCTTTGACTATGAGTGAGTAGATATCTTGTGGGTTAGTAGGGGGATTAAGGGTAGATTATGGGTGATTAGGGTTTGATTGGGGGTAAAGGGTGATTCTTTATTGTTAGTCACATATTTGGCACACCATGTGTTTGTTGATATGCTTGTATGAGTTGTAGTGGCCATGCTTCTCATGCTAGTTTTCTTCTACCCATTGTTTGCTTTGTGTGTGGATATGTTGAGCATTGTCATCGACATCGGTTTAAGTTGCTATCGCCCGGACCGAGCCTAGCAATTAGGAGGCACCTACACCCTTAATCGACCCAAGTCACCCTACTACACTTATGAACCCGACCTAACCCACTCCCTTCCTTCCATATTTGATACATCTTGTTAGTTAGTCATCATTTCCTTTAGTTTCTTAATTAGTTCGATTATTAGCATTGTTTAGCACTTCTCTTTAGTTTGCTAGTTGGTTTGTGTTTAGTTATCCTAGCTTAACCATGTTTAGCCTAGTTGATTGTTAGTCTACTTCCTACTTCTCTTCTCATCAAAAATTCATCTGGTAGTAGTCCTTTGTGTTTGTTTGGTAGCATAGTCTTGTTTTAGGCCGATTTAGTCTAAACCTTGCAATACCGTCTCCGTGGACACGACCCGACTTACCCTAACTACCGTTAGGTGCTAGTTGGTTACTTATTTGGCGGTGGGATCCACGATAAATCCCACCATCAATTTGGCGCCGTTGCCGGGGACGGTGCATTGTTTAGACTTTGTTTGCCTATTTCTAGACTTAGTTACCCTCCTTTGTGCCCTTCTATAATCTCTTGTGAATATTCTCTAGTTTTTTTTCTTGATTCCTTAGCCTTCTTTTCTCTTTGTCTCTAGTTGTGCTTGCTTATTGTCGTTACCTAGTGCCCATAAAGCACTAGGTGTTCTCACGTTTGTTCTAGTGTGTAGTGTATGCCTAGGCGGGGAGGCGAATCCTTTCTCTTTAATCCAGAGCCGGAGAGGCTTTTTCGAGCTTTTCGCCAACGGACGATTAACCGGGTTAGGATCTCTCAACCAAGCGCAAGCAATACCCATCAAGAACAAGCTCAAGGAAGCGATAGTGAGGAAGCATATCGAGAGACGGCCGAAGGGAATTTCACCAATCCCTTTGGAGATTCTAGTCCTAGCTCCCCTTCTACATCTACATCAACTCCGTCTACACCATCTTCTCCCTTACATCCAATAATGCCGAAATTTTCCTCCCACTCTACATTTACGGAAGACGTCTTGCCGGGACCCAATGCTCTACCGGCCGCTTATGCCGGAAATTTTACGGCCAAGACCCACTTCATCCAACTTGTGGAAAGGAACCAATTTAGTGGTTTGCCCTCCGAAGACCCGCACCAACATATGGAGACCTTCTCTGATTATTGCGACGCTATCTCTCAACCCGGGGTTACACAAGATCAAATCCGATGGGTTTTATTTCCATTTTCTCTTATTGGAAAAGCGAAGCAATGGATTAAAGGTCTAGATAGGGCAACCATGGGCATCGACACTTGGAAGAAACTTGCATTGGCATTCTACCAAACTTTCTACCCTCCGGAGAAGACTAACTTGCTTAGGGCCTCCATCACCGGTTTCCAACAACGGGATGAAGAGAGCTTATATGAAGCTTGGGAGCGGTTTAAGTCATTGGTTAGATCATGCCCTCACCATGGACTTTCACAATGGTTCTTGGTCCAACAATTTTGGAACGGTCTTTATGAGGACTCAAGAACTATACTTAATATGGGCTCCAATGGTAGGTTCACCGAGGTCGATGATGACCAAACTTGGGCGAGAATCGAAGAGATGGCGGTGCATAATTCGCAATACTCTAGGCCTAGGAAGGCAAACCGAGGAGGTAGGCACGAGGTTGATGCTATAACCCAATTAAGCATTGACCTTGGGGCTCAATTGAAGACACACATGGAATCCATTGACAAGAAGCTTCAAGGTCACCTCACTCAAGTCCAAAGCATCGGTTCCTCCCACCAAGCCTCAATCCATGAAGTGAATGCTTTGGGATTTGCACCTCCTCTCCCTTATTATGGCATGTGTGATACTTGTGGAATCGTTGGTCATGACCCTATGCATTGTAGAGGGAGTATTGAGCAAGTGAATGCCTTTCAAGCATTCAAGCAAGGTACTTCCTATTCCAATCAATACCAAGCTTCCAATCAAGTCCCTCAACAACAAGCTTTTCAACACCAACAACAACATCGTCCTTATGTTCCACCTCCCTTAAGGGACAACAACCAAGGTTACCAAGGCAACTCAAGGCCTTTCAACAACTTCAAGCAAAGTAACCAAGGTTCATTCAACAACAATCAAGGGTTCCAACAAGGGAACTTCAACCAAGGCTACCAAAACCACAACCATGGCAACAACCAAGGCCTTAATCAAGGCAATTCTCATGGGTTCCAAGGGAACCGTCAACAACAAGCAAATCAAGGCATTCAACAACAAAGCAAGCCTAGGAGCCGGTCTCCTACTCATGACTATGGCATTCCTCTAGCCATCACCGACACTCCGCATAATCCACAATCCCCACCTCGAGATTTCAACATGCAAAAGCAATTGATGGAAATGCAAAGGAGTCAATTGGAAACACAAAGGTCACAACAAGAAATCATAGCCCAGATCTTAAATGAAAACAAAGAGACAAGAACTCATTTGAAGATGATTGAGAATCAAGTTGCACAACTTGCATCGGGAAGTTCTTCAAGACAAAGAGGGCAATTACCTCCTCAAGGTGTAACTCCGACTTTTGAGCATGTCAATGCCATCACCACAAGGAGAGGTACATCTTATAACCCTCCCCCACACCCGAATGAGCAAGAGCCAACAAGAGAGGTTGTGCCTCCTATTCAAGAGAACTCAAGCAAGGAAGATCCAATGGAGGAGCAAGTCTTATGGGAGGTTGAGAAACCTCAACAAGACAAGCTTCCCCCACCTCAAGCTAAAGATAAGGGTAAAAAGAAAGTGTCATTTGAAGAGTCTACCCCGATTGAGCAAAACAAATACCAAGTCAAGTTGCCTTACCCATCAAGGCAAATGAAGACTAAGGTAGACTCTCAATATGACAAGTTCCTTAACATTGTGAAGAAGTTGGATGTGAGTGTCCCATTCACCGAGCTACTTACCCAAATCCCGGCATACGGAAAATTTATGCGAGAAATATTGGCTAGGAAGAGATCCGTCGACAAGGAAGAGACCATCGCATTCACAAGGGTGGTGAGCGAGCTCATTCAAGGTTCTACGCTTCCAAAGTTGAAGGATCCGGGTAGGTTCTCGATCCCTTGCACCATAGGGCACTACAAGATCGAAAGAGCTTTATGTGATTTGGGTGCGAGTGTAAGCATCATTCCCTACTCCATTTGTTGCCGACTTGGGATGAAGGAGCTTAAAAGTACCTCTATCACGCTCCAAATGGCCGATAGTTCATTCAACCGACCATTGGGGATGCTAGAGGATGTGCCGGTGAGAATCGGTAAGTTCTTCATTCCGGTTGACTTTATCGTGCTCGATATGCGGGAAGATGAAATCACTCCTATTATTCTTGGGCGCCCATTTTTACATACCGCCGGTGCCATGATCGATGTGAAAAACGGTAGGATCACATTCGAGTTAGGCGAGGAGAAGCTAGTGTTTGACCTTCAAGGTAACACTTCGCCTACCAACGACGAGTCATGCAATATGATCCAAGCCAAGGAAAACATCGATCTAGGGGAAGAACCGAGACAAAGCATGAACAAGGAATCTTATGTACTTGAGGATGATGACTCCGATTTGGAGGAGGATGAGAGTCCATGTCATGGTTTTAATGACAAGTTGAAGGGCAAAAAGGATGAAGATGAGCCTCCCTTGGGGCCACACGAGGATAGATGGACGTTTGGGTATATACCGAAGGATCGAAAGTACAAGTTCAAGCCATTGAACTTAGTAGATCGGGATGCCCCGGGAACGTCGAGACAAGGCCATGAAGAGCTTTGGTTTGTGGATGCTTATATTACTAGCTTGATTGAAGACTTTGCTAGGGCCTTCGACTTGTTTCTTCGTGCCCTTGATGGAGATGGAATTAGTTTTGGGTGTTGAAAAAGAATTTAAGAAAGTACCACCTTGGTTTGACGGAGTTCCACAAGAACCGTCTCTTTGTATATATCTCTTTCCCTTTTAGTTGTTGCTTTTGTGAAATTCTTGTTTATTTGGATGATTGATGAGCGTTGTGAGGGAGGGAATTTGATGTGTCATTTGAGTTTATTGTGATAGGTATGAAGTGGAAGTGATTCCTAGAGAAGATTGGTCATTGTTGGAGCTTGGATTGTGTGAAGGGACGTCGGTTTTTGAGGCTCGGTTCGAGCTTTTGGGTGCTATAGAGGGTTTGGAGACTCTTCCCGGCATAGAAGAGGTCATCCCGTCCGGGATGGAAGGCCCATCCCGACCGGGAAGGATGCCATCCCGACCGGGATGAGGTACGCAAAAGTTGGGTTCACTGGCAGTCCGTCCCGACCGGGACGAGGTCTTCCCGACCGGGACGAGACAGCCATCCCGACCGGGACCACCCATCCCGACCGGGATGGACCCCTTGTCCTCCGTCGGCTCTTTTCTTCATTGTTTGAGACCACCCAACCACTTTATACCCCCTCCCAACCTCCCTACATGTCCTTACTCTCATTGTATGACCCTTACACCCCATATGCACGTTTTCACTTCACTTTCTATTCACTTCAAACCGTCTTTTGCATCAAAAACCCGCCTCATTTTGCATTTGTAACCCAACCATGGAACCGGATCGCATTTGGAGAGGAATAACGACGACGTGGACAAGCTAAGTGCCTATTTTGACTTATGAAACGATGGAGCGAGTGAGTTGGTAACCGTATGGTACGGCAACTATCCTCTCTTTTCCGTTTTTATCGCTTGTCTTCTTGGTTTATTCCCTTTCCCTCTTATCATTTGTGTCATGGTGGCCTTCGAGGCCTTGGTGTGCTTGCTCCCGACTCTCGATGATGTGATTACATCGAGAGTCATTTTCAAAATCCAAATTTTCAACGTTTTTCACTCTTTCTTTTTGAGGATTTAGTCGGATTTAGGCGGAATCCGGGCTAGGTGACGTAATTACACCTAGTCCTCCCCTCCCATTTCCTTTTATTTCCTTCTTTTTATTTTTCTTCCCCCTTCCATATCTTTTCTTGTCTCGGCCCATGGTGACTTGACTACACCCCGGCCGGACGCTTTCTACCCTTTTCTTCACCTTTCTTTTTGATTTCTAGTTTTATTTTCGTAGTTTCTTTTGTGCTCCCATGCACTACGGTCGAGCATGAGGACATGGCTCGACTTAAGTGTGGGGGAGTGGCATTCTAGCATAGTTAGTTTTATTTTCGTAGTTTTTCCAAAAAAATCTTTAAAAACCCTAAAAATTTGAAAAATTTTCATAAAAATCAAAAAGATTTTCCTTTTGTGTGTTTTTCTTTTGTGTCATTGTGTCGTATATTTGTTTTGTTGTGTGTTTTGCCCCCCTCTTTTCTTTGTAGGTTGCCTAATCGCCATTAGCTTTGGAGAGCTTTCAAGACTTCCGGTATCATCTTTATCCCTTTTTCTTCTTTACCTCTTGCGGAGTTTGGAGAAGTTTTGTGATGAAGTGTGCTCGGGAGGAGCTTTGTAAAGATTGTGGTGGATTTGGAGACTTGTTTGATGATAGGGGTGGTGTTTGTGTTCTTTATGTGTTTGTTTTGTGTTGTTCTTGCTTTGTTGCTTTTGCTTCTTGTTTTCTTTTGTTTTTGTCGAGTCTTTGTTTTGTGTTTTGTTGTGTGTCTTGTGTGTAAATGGTTTTCAAAAACCCGGTTTAGAGGTTAGTGTGTGAGTGCATATTTTCCCTTCTTAGTAGTGTAAATCGAGTCTTGGACTTTAATCTAGTAGAATGACCCTAAATCAATGATTTCGTTGGTCCTTTACCTTGAGTCCACCTAGCTTACTAGGGATTTACTTCGGGATTTGCATTTTGACCATTTTGACCACCCACGGTGTGAAAAGGCCTTGGTTACCGAGTCTCGTCCCTTAGGTGACCGTGTCTAGGATCGTTTGATTAGTCCAAGTTTTCTCCCCTTTTTGTGGGTTTGAAGGGAAATCGCGACCCCCGACTCACCCATTACCTACCTCCCACTCATTTTCACACAATAAATTGCAACTTGTTGATTCCTCTCTTTCTTGTCATGCAATGAAATGCCAAAAGGCCAAATCTTGCCAAAAGGGGCAAAGAAAAGAAAAGAAAGAAAAAAATGAAAGAAAGAAAAGAATGAAGAAAAAGAAAAGGCACAAAAGCCAAAAAGAAAATAGAAAAGAAGAAAAAGAATGGCATGGCAACAAGCGAGCAAAAATGCAAAAGAAAGAAAAATGCCAAAAAGAAAACCCGTCTCACAAAAATAACCCCTACCTCTCAAAATAAGCCTTTTTCCGACTTTTGCCGTGAAGAGCCTACCAAAGGACCGAGTCTCGAGGAAGGATGATAGCGGCATTAGTCGGTCTTCCCCCACTTTGCAATCATTTCCACTTTTTACTTGGATTAGTTAGGCGGTTTTGGACACGGGACGACCCTCTTGGCTCACGCTAAAGGGGGCGGGGTCTCACTTACCTACAGTGTCGACTAACACCGTGGATCATCACTTCCCACTCCGCCGATCGTCCCGTAGTACGTTCTTAGAAGGTTAGGAGGAACCGAGGTAAGTTACCAACGTTTTTATTGCTTTGTCGTCATACTATTAGGGTTTAGTCCATCTTGGTTTGTATTGCTAGCTTGGGAACGTTGTCACTTGCCTTAAGTCCTAAACCGGTGCCTCTTTCACCGCTTGTTTGAGGGAAGCGGTATTTCTTTTCTTTTGGGTGCAACCTTTTGTGTGTTTGTTTGTGTGTTTGTTTGTTTACGTGTTTGGTGTCCGGTTGCATCCACAGTTTTGTCGCAAGACCTGACTTGCCTTGCGGAGTGCACTTTTCCTCTAAATGCACTCGCGTGAGTTGAAAGGGCGTAGGGTGCGCTAATACCCATTCGGCTAGTTTAGTAGTTAGTATGTGCTTACTCGAGGGCGAGTAAGGGTTAAGTGTGGGGGAGTTGATAAGTGTGGTTTGTAGTGCCTATTTTGTAGTGTTTTGGTCCCATTTTCCCGGTAGAATCGCTCCTTGGGAGCGGTTTAGGGGCTTCTTATGCTTCCTTTAGTTCGTTTCAGGTTTCCGAGACCGATTTGGAAGAGTTGGAGCGATTCCGACTCGATACATACACATTTTGGAGCCAACGAGATAAAGGAACGATGACTCGATGCTTTGGAATCGACCCCGAGACCTTGGGACCCAATCCCGAGTCCCGAGACCCGATTCCGAGTCCCGAGAATCGATGAGAAGTCCATGTGAGGCAAGGAGAGACCAAAAGGATCATAATGGAGGCCTACAAGACCCATCCCCGACGGGTATGCACCTCATCCCGTCGGGGATGAAGTGCACAATTGGAGGGGCTACTGCAGAGCCGTCCCGGTCGGGACCAACCCGTCCCGGTCGGGATGGTGGGTCCGTCCCGGTCGGGATGGTCCGTCCCGGTCGGGACCACCTGACTGTAGTCCGCATTTTATTCTTCTCTTCTCCCTTCCATTTGTAACCCTATAAATACTTACCTCTTGTATTGTTTATGGATCTTACCTTAGTTTAGCCTCTCTTAAGTCTCTCTACATCATATAAACCCTAGTTTAAACTCTCCTCTCATTAGTTTAATCTTCCTTTAAACATTAGCTAATCTTAGTTAATTAGAGTGGTAACTAGTTCTTGTATTAAGAGGGCACTTGAAGATCTTTCCAAGCTTGACAACCTTGGGATTATTTTGGGTTTCTTATTTATACAAGATTGCATCTTTTCTTCATCCTAGTGTTGGTATAATCTTCCTTTACTCTTGTTTATTGTTGTTTACTCAAGTTTGCATCTTTATTTAGTGTTTGTTGTTATTGATTGTTATTGTTCTTGATGAAGAGTGTTAGGGTTATGATGTTGTGTTCCTTTCTTATTGATGTTGGTTTTTCTTTGACTATGAGTGAGTAGATATCTTGTGGGTTAGTAGGGGGATTAAGGGTAGATTATGGGTGATTAGGGTTTGATTGGGGGTAAAGGGTGATTCTTTATTGTTAGTCACATATTTGGCACACCATGTGTTTGTTGATATGCTTGTATGAGTTGTAGTGGCCATGCTTCTCATGCTAGTTTTCTTCTACCCATTGTTTGCTTTGTGTGTGGATATGTTGAGCATTGTCATCGACATCGGTTTAAGTTGCTATCGCCCGGACCGAGCCTAGCAATTAGGAGGCACCTACACCCTTAATCGACCCAAGTCACCCTACTACACTTATGAACCCGACCTAACCCACTCCCTTCCTTCCATATTTGATACATCTTGTTAGTTAGTCATCATTTCCTTTAGTTTCTTAATTAGTTCGATTATTAGCATTGTTTAGCACTTCTCTTTAGTTTGCTAGTTGGTTTGTGTTTAGTTATCCTAGCTTAACCATGTTTAGCCTAGTTGATTGTTAGTCTACTTCCTACTTCTCTTCTCATCAAAAATTCATCTGGTAGTAGTCCTTTGTGTTTGTTTGGTAGCATAGTCTTGTTTTAGGCCGATTTAGTCTAAACCTTGCAATACCGTCTCCGTGGACACGACCCGACTTACCCTAACTACCGTTAGGTGCTAGTTGGTTACTTATTTGGCGGTGGGATCCACGATAAATCCCACCATCAATCTTCATACTTCCCAGTTCACGAGCCAAATTTTTGGACACACCAGAACACGGGGTTAAGGAATGGAGGGTCTTTCTGCTAAGAGCATCAACAACCACTTTAGCTTTTCCCTCACAATACACCAATTCAAGGTCGTAGTCGTTCACTAACTCGATCCAACGTCTCTGCCTCGCATTCAGTTCTTTCTGCGTGAAGAGATATCGCAGACTCTTACGGTTAATGTTAACCTTGCATCTTACTCCATACAAATAGTGTCTCCAAACTTTCAACGCATGCACCACCGCGGCTAACTCCAAGTAGTCATGGGTAGGAGGATAATTCACCTCATGAATTTTCAACTGTCTCGAGGCATAAGCGATCACCTTACCACTCTGCATAAGGACGCAACCCAAACCATTATTAGAAGCGTCACAATATATATCAAAACCAACTCCTTCCTTAGGTAGGGTCAGGACAGGAGCAGAGGTAAGCCTTCTCTTGGGCTCAGAAAAAGCATCTTCACAGGCCTGACTCCACAATTTTTTTTCTCTTTCTTGAGTAATTGAGTCATGGGGCGAGCTAATTTAGAAAATTCCTACACAAATATTTGATAATAGCCAACAAGACCTAAGAAACATTGGATCTCGCCAACATCTTTGGGGCTTGCCCAAAGCTCGATAGCTGAAACCTTAGTAGGGTCAACTTTAATACCTTCCTTTGCGATAACGTGACCCAGAAATGCCACTTCAGAAAGCCAGAACTCACATTTGGAAAACTTAGCATACCACTTTTGATCTCGTAAGATGCCAAGAATAATCTTGAGATGTTCTGCATGCTCAGCTTCTGACTTAGAATAAATTAGGTGTCGTCAATAAAGACAACGACACACTGATCCAAGTACTCCCTGAAAGTTATGTTCTTTTGATCCATAAAAACGCCAGGAGCAATGGTTAGTCCAAAAGACATGACTTTGAATTCATAGTGTCCGTACCTTGAACTAAAGGCCGTCTCGGAATATCATATTCACGGACGGTACTTTGATGGTATCCAGATCTCATATCGATCTTGGAAAATACGGAAGCACCCTTTAGTTGATCGAAAAGATCATCAATTCTGGGCAAAGGGTATTTGTTCTTAATCATAACCTTGTTGAGATCACAATAATCAATACACAGGCGCATCGAACTGTCTTTCTTCTTGACAAATAGTACCGGAGCGCCCCAAGGGGAAGAACTTGGACGAATGAAGTCTTTCTCAATCATATCATCCAACTGCTTGCGTAACTCTTGCAACTCAATGGGAGCCATTCTGTAAGGTACCTTGGCGATCGGGCCAGTACCAGGTACAAGTTCAATAGTGAATTCCACATCTCATTCGGGAGAAGTACCTGGTAACTCCTCGAGAAATACATCTGCATAGTCACTCACTATACGTACTTCCTCGAGTTTAGGGAGTTCAGCAGTTACAGTCACCGTACATAGAAATGCTTGGCAACCTTTTCTCTGCAATTTGATAGCCTTCATGGCTGAAATAATCTTGATACCCTTCTGTCTTCAACCACCACGATAAGTAATAAGAGTACCTTCGGGAGTCGTCAGAAAAATATTCTGTTCTCGACATTGGATTTTGGCATCACAGAGAGCTAACCAATCAATCCCCAGAATAACATCGAATTCGGCAAGAGGGAACTCAAGGAGAATAGAAGGAAGGATGGTACCAGCGAACAGAATAGGTACATCCTGATAAGCTTTGGAGCAATGGACAATTTCGCCAGAAGAAAGAGATATAGATATAGTCTCAGCTTGACAAGGAGTTAAGGATAATTTTGAAGCTAGGATGGAAGATAAGACTGAATTTGAAGCACCAATATCAAAAAGTATATAATCATTAACTCCACGAATTGAAAACGTACCAGTAACCACATCAGGGTCAGACTCAGCATCAGCGCGGCTCATATGAAAAACTCGTCCCTTACGAGGAGCAGGAGTAGTAACCACACCAGCTGCAATTGCAATATTGGCAGTTGGCTTCTTTGGGCGTTGAGGAGAGCGATGCCCGGATTCTCCACAAATGAAACATACAATGGGTTTACCATCATACGTCTTTCCTGGGTAATAAGTTTTCTTGCATTTATAACAAGCGGATTCCTTCTTGTCGTTAGGCTTGGGGTGGTAGTTATTTTTCTTGTAACCGCTACCTGTAACAACATACAGTACATTCAAAACTCTTTTAGAAGGAAAGATGATAAAATAAGAAGGGAAAGGAAAAATAATCCAGACCCCCAAAGTTTAACTTCTTTGAAGAAGATGAAGAATTATTCCCAGAATGGGAGAAGGGTCGTTTATAACCAGAGGAAGGGTTCATCGATTTCACCCGCTCGATTGAAGTCTCTGCAAACCGCGTGACATCGTAGAGCTCATTAACCGTTGTAAGACTCCGGGGAAGGTTTAGAGCAATATCGGCTCGGAGTCCACCTCGATAATAGAAAGCTCGGGCGTTCTCGTTGTGCAGCAGATCTCCAGCATAATGCGACAGGAAACGATACTGAGTGGTGTATTCTGCTACAAACATTGTGCCTTGACACAGAGCGCTGAATTCCGTCATCCTCTGATGTCTCAGTTCCTGAGGATAAAATCTTCGCTCTAGAAGGGCCTTTAATTGAGCCCAGTTGAACCCTGGAATTTGAAGTGTGGGACCAACCTGAGTCCACCACTGGTCTGCTTCATCGGACAGATATAACACAGCTAAGGCCACCTTCTGGTCCTCGGGGACGGAGTAAATTTCGAACTACCATTCCATCAATTGGAACCAACAGTTCATGACTTCAGGATCAACAGAGCCATCGTAAAAATCCAGCCTGCTCTTGGCCATACCTTCAGCTGCGTGAGAGAAGTTAAAGGGTCTTTGGTTGTTCCTGTTGTTCATCACATTCATGGTGTGCATTATGGTGTTCAACGTGTCAACTAGTGCCACGTTGAATCTGCCTTGATCATTGTCGTCGTCGTCATCGTTGTCGTCGTTATTGTTGTTGTTGTTGTTGTTGTTGTTGTTGTTGTTGTTGTTGTTGTTGTTGTTGTTGTTGTTGTTGTTGTTGTTGTTGTTGTTGTTGTTGTTGTTGTTGTTGTTGTTGTTGTTGTTGTTGTTGTTGTTGTTGTTGTTGTTGTTGTTGTTGTTGTTGTTGTTGTTGTTGTCGTCGTCGTCGTCGTCGTTGTTGTTTCGTGCTTTTCTTCCGGCCATCTTCACAATCACAGATAACAACATATAATCAATGCTAATCATCGAGTTTCAGGAACAGGAAATCTTAACAGATAAGTCCTTATTTGTTTCTTCCCAATTCTAATAATATTTTTATTTACTGTTTAAATAATTTACTGGTGTTTTCGTAAATTTCAGGTGTAAGCGTTGAGAGCAGTGATGCTTTGATACAAACTGTAATCCCCTAGAAAATCTAACGTGATATAGTGGCAGAAACACTGTAAACTCGGGATTAAAACACACTGTAACTATGTCTTAATAAATTAAAAAGGTAAGTCAAACCATAGGCCATAAATAAAAATGGCCAAAAAATTGAAATAATCCATAAATGGTTTTGAACACTTCATAATACAGTGCTCTTATTAAAACAAGCAGGATCCACAACTGCTCGTTAGCCCCACCCAGAGAAACACGTATATACCTACCATGTTAAAAACATAACAGCTTCAATCAGTGAGGAGCAACATCTACGTTCTCCCAGCCATATAACATGATTTTAAAACTGTAATTACTATTATAGAAAAATAGTAAAAACGGAAATATTAAAACATTGTAATAAAATAAACTTTCAGTGAAATCTTCACATGTCGAAACATTAAAATAAAAATGAGTTTTTCGAAGAAAATATAAAACAATTGCCAACCCGCAAACCAAATTATATCGATAATAATAATAATAATAAAATATTCAAAATGGCATTATGGATAGAAGTAGTGTAGAATCTAGACTTTCACTAGGATAATACTAAGTACTAGCTCCGAGAACTGTAGCCTTAACTCATAACAGACTCCAGTCTATAACTAGGCTACTCAACTATAATAGGACTGCGTGCAGCGAGGTCCTGGTTTAAGTAGTGCATACCCCTCCTAGACAACAATTATGTCTAGTTCAGTTGACGGCGACTAACACGATGCGATATATAGCCTAAGGTCAAAACATACACTCTCTTGGGCAAAACTACGCCCAGTTCAACGATCAAATATACCCCAAATAGACTCACCGACTTTATAGTTGATGACAAAAACGTACATCCCAGACTATATTACTCTAAACCTACAGTTGTCCTTATTCCATAACTCCAAAATAAAGTCATTATCGATATAAACAAAAGATATAATCATTATAATAATAAGATAACAAAAGGGGAAAAATATCACTCCCCAAAGAGGAAACTTTCCATTTTGGGAAATTTCTATATTTAGAAACTTTACAAAAAATAGCATTTTATCAAATTATTGAAAATATTAGTCCATACTAATAAACCATTTTTAGTAAACGATATAGATTTATAAAACTAATACCTTCGGCCTTAACGATACTAGTTTCTAAAATAAGGATAAATGAGTTTATGAAATTATTGAATATCACACAGGTGTTTGTTAAATTACTAAATATCTTAAATAGCTTATTACTACTAATTAGGGTATTTCCAAAACTTTTAAAAATAAAATTCCCTAATTATTAATAATTTCAACAAAACAAGTATAAATAAGATTTTACGAGAAATGTCAAAATAAATCATTTAACGTCTTTTATTTAATCAAACCATTAAACAAATTTAGAATATGATAAGGGGTGATTTAACTCATAAAGTTTCAGATTTCAGTATTTTCAATATTGCTGGAAAAATCATTCATTTAGCTGAAACAGAGCATTTTAACTATAAATCGTAATTTGTTCAAAAATCAATACTACCATTTAAAATCTTCGATAAATAGTACAAAAATTATGTAAAATAGTTAAAATATTTTTTTGGACGTTCTGTCCAAAAAAATAATTTTTTCAGAATCTATAACCTCGATTTTTAAAGGGTATTCCAGTTTATCGTCTAATCTCGACAATAACGATTGATAAAAATAGGAATTACAAAACGATTTAAGTATTAATATCCAAAAATTATTATTAATTCAAAAAAATGTGATTTTTTCCAGAAACCATCATTTTTTTCCCAGATTTCCGAAACTCTTGATTTCATAAATTCCAATAAAACCGTCTTTAAAACCCGTTTCCACAATTAACGATTCTCTTAATAAAACTTGTTGTTCCTAATAATTATTTAAAGCACTAAAAAAATATAAAAATACATTTTTTTTGCCAAGAACTATCAGGAACATTTTTTTCCAGATTCAAAACAAAAATCAGAAATCGGGAATTAAAATGACAAACACGGTTTTAACGATAATCGACG
Source organism: Agrostemma githago (assembly GCA_958450325.1). Lineage (NCBI taxonomy): Eukaryota > Viridiplantae > Streptophyta > Magnoliopsida > Caryophyllales > Caryophyllaceae > Agrostemma > Agrostemma githago. Next base: position 55,596,962 of record OY288240.1, read on the forward strand.
ATTTAAAGTGATTAATTAATTCACCAACTTAAAAATTCCGAAGAATTATGAAACAATTCGGAAAAATATTTTTCACCAGAAAGATTATCCATGCCAAATTTCAGATTCAAATAAAATATTTAAGTGTTAGAACTAAAAATCGGCTTTTAATCGATTTTGTCCGAAAACTGTAATAATTCAATAATCGATATCTAAAATATCAGAAAAATACAAAATTATCAAAAATCATCATAAACATTATTTTTACAGAATATATTCATATTTTACGTGTTTAGGCCAAAGGTTACAAATTTACAAAATAATATAACAATTTAATCGTTAATCTCGTAAAAGCGATAAAAAATACTGAAACATGCAAATTGTACGACTTAAAATTTTTTCCAGATTATGTGAAATACATATATTGTCAAAAATATAATTATAATTATATACATGCAATTACACAAATAAAATCAGGCGATACCGAGTAACATCGACGTTACCTTTAATCCGAATCCGTGTCTATGATGAATTCATTGACCTCGGGGTCGTCCAAGAATCCTACATCACCCGACAAGTATGGTACAAAAGTATCATGAGAAAAACTAAAAGAATCAAGGAAAATAACGATCGAAAATAACATCGATTATTACCTTAACGAAGGGATCAGAATAACGATTAATTTGGTGATGAAAACGGGACGATCAAGACTCAATTAGAGACAAAATATGGCTTGAAAGGCTGCTGGAAAATCTCGGCCAAGTAGAGAAAATGAAGAGAATTTTTGTTGTTTAATGTGGTTGAATAAAATGAATGAAAAAAGTAATGAAAGAGAGGATGAATATGGACCTTAAAAAAATGATAAAAACTAAGTTAAGTCCTTCTACATGAACCGGCCAACATCAATAGAGGAGCAGTATGAAGAGTTTGTATTAATCCACCAAAATGAATAAAGAAAGGAAAATATCTAATGTTTAACATAATAAAAAGAAGTGTATAAAAAAAATGTAGTAAGGGTGTGCCAAGGAGAGGTCACGTTACGAAATGTGGGAAAAGGTACCAAAATAATTTGTAAGTTGATAAAAAGAAGAATCGTAAAACTGTTAAAGTTATTTCAAAGCAATTCGAGTAAACCTCGCGTTGGAAAATAATTATTTCCGAAACTTCGTGATAAAATCCTTAAAGGCTAAATTTTCGTTAATAAAAACATTTCTTAGTTGGGAATATTGTATAAATGTTTAGAAAAATAAATAACTTAAATCCGAGATTAAAACGTTAATTCGTAGAGAAATATAATTTAGAGCAGGAAAATTAAATAGTTTACGATGAAAATCAAATAAATCGGTTTAAAAGAATTAAAATCTTTTAAAACAAAAAATAATTATTATTTGACTCGAAAATAAAAATAAAGCTTGAAAAAATGATTAAACAGAAGGCCGAAACGTGATAGATTATGGCGAAGTCATAACGGGAAAGATTAAAAGCGCTAGAAAAATAGCGGGTGTTACAACTCCGAAATTGTGTGATATGAGGGAGTGTTTATAGAGTTGAGGAAGGTTTGAAAATGTGCTTGGGCGCCGAAACCTAGATTTTGTAATCTTAGTTCAAGCGCGGGAGGGCTTGCCCTCTGATTCTCGAGCGCGGGAGCCCGTGCGCGTTAATTCTCAGGCGCGGGAGCTGCGTATCTGTTCTGAGGCGTGTAATGTTTCCCAAAATATGGGATTGATATCCGTGTTAATTGGGGTATGATTTGATTTGTTTTGATTTGATTTACATTTTGTATTTGGACATTATGTTGTACTTTGGCTTGTTTCGGGTTTTCGGCTTTGACCAGGTTTGACTCGGTTGACAGAAGACGGTTTTGTCCTTGGAAGCAGTTTTGGCTCTAAGTAGCTTTATTTGATTGGAAACGACTCACTGTGTCTGAATTTGAGCTCGGTTTTGAGAGTTTGTCCTCTGTAATATGCCCGAGTCCAGTGCCATTGATTACGAGCCCACATTCAAGTGTATTGATGCATGTTAACGTCCGATCATCATCGGGTGTTTGGCGGGAAACTGCTACAGACACCAACAGGCATACTGTGGGTGTCTACAAAGCCCACCCTCTGACTGAGGCTTGGACAAGACGACAGTCAAAGTAGCTCCCATGTCAATCGAGGATTACAACCTTGCAGCCTTCTGGTCGGGTCATTTATAGTTTATTAGACTTTGCGTAAAGAGCTCGCCAACCACAAGATAGAAATCATACCTGATTTCTGTTACTTACGATAGCTTCCGGAGTGGAAAGGAGGTGGTGTGCACTCGTGTCCTTGAGGCACCCCTTCCGGACTATAAGGCGAAACATTCCTTCTGCTGGAGCTTGCTTCAGAATTTGGTTGGGCGCTTTCTCGAGCATCATCGATCGGGATGGAGATCCATATGATAGTGTCGGAAGGAACTTCGCTTCTCGGAACCGCCTGAAGTTCTGATCTTGGTTTGATCGAGGGCCTTAGTAAGTGCCTCCCAATGTTCCTGTGTGCTAGCAAGGAATTGCCACAAAGCGTGGTCAACTCTTGTCCTTTTCGAGAGTTGTGTCAGAGGTTAGCTCTTTGGTTGCGGTTTCCACCCTGATGGGATCAGTGACGGTTGTAGAGCTGGGGGTTTCTAGTAGATTAACCTCATCAAATGCGCCACGAGCTGTGGTTGTGGAGGGAGTTTCTTTGAATACGGGAAACTTCGCCTTTCGAAACTGTCGAGAGTTATGGTCTTGGTGGAGCTTCCTTTCTTTTAGCGTAGGGATAAATCTGTGGGGATGTATAATCTTGTGCTCTGTTGGAGATGTCAGAAGACGTCGGAGGCTCCGTTGGAGACATTGAATTGAAAACGGATGCCACCGTCGGGGAATTGTTGACATGTAATTCCCTGGCTCAAATACGCTGGGGGGAGACTTGTACCTGAAATGTTAGATATATCCAAGAGGCAATAGCAGATATAGAAGATAGCAAAACAACATGCAGATATAGCAGGCAATAGAAGATATCAAAATGCAGTTAACATCCATGGGCTTTCGCCGAGGAAAATGATTTTTTTTCCTTTTGAAATCGAAGTTCTGACAACAGCTGATGTGACAAGGGATAGGTTTTCAAAATTTGAAGGCTTAGAAAAAATTTGCAGTTTAATAGACCAAAGTTTGACCTTGTCGAAAAGGTTTTTTCAAATGGCTAAACTTTTGCAATTTTCAAAATAGGTATTGGAGAGAGGTATACCGACAGACTCGACTTTGGACGCGACATGACAAGTTGACAGACGCGACTTGGACTCTCGAAGGGTTGGGTCGTGACTCGGTAGGAGGTGGGCTACTTAGGATGACAAGATTCTTAAGTTGCGCTATTCTGCAGCCTAGGCGAGTGGCAACATGGTTGAATCTCGGAATGGGAGAGATCAGTTAGAGGTGGATTGCAGTTGTTTGCAATGGGACTGTTTCTTGCATTTACAGGACTTGCCAATAACACTACTGTAGTCTAGTGCTCTTTTGAATTCTTAGCTTTGGGATTTCTTCCCAAAGTAGGTGTTGCTTCGAATCCATGATAGATTCTCGTCTTCGACTGAGCTGAGTACTAGGACACACTATAGAAAGGTGGCTAGATTTTTGAAAGTAATTTGGATTTTGTGAGTGGATGGAGAACTTTTGTTCAAGAGAAGCCCCGGATAATAAATCAAACTGTTGAGAACATGACAGTGTTGTGATAGGAATGGTGCTTCTTGAATTTGTATCAATGTTGGTTGTTGTGCCCTTGTCGAAGGGCTTCCTACGTGTTCATGTGCGGTTAAATCAAACTAAGCGTAACACCCGCGAGTTTTCTAGCTTTGGTATTTATTTTGTTACGACTCCGTCGTAATTATGCTATTAATATTAGCATCTTTTCTCCTCCACTTTTGAGTTTCAATTATTTTCAAGCTGTGGACATGACATAGGTCCACGCCGGTGCGGTCAGGCATGGGTTAGGGTAGGCGGATGTTCTCGTGTGAGATTGATCTCGAATCGAATTTAAATGATAATGGAATCGCCATCGAACTTTGTGGGAGTTCGGACCTGTTCGAACCCACTCTATACTTAGGCGTATCGCGCGTGAAGCATGACTTGCCTTATAATAGTAGAGCTTGTAGGATTCGTCCCTTTTCATAACAATACCAATGTTGAATTATCGAATATTATATATCGAATGACTCTCGTTGCCAATGATTTCGGGCATCCGGAAACCAAAGGATCTGAGTAAGGGGTGAAGTTCCATGTTGGGAAGCCCACGAAGGACACCCAACCCCGCCCGCACATAGCGGCCTCTACTAAGATATCGATTGGTGTTCGTGTACGCGCGTTAGTAAGATGATGAAAGTGTATGCCAACCATTGTTTTATGCTAGACATGCGAATTACGTGTTCACTACGTCGTTTAATGCATCTTTGGGATTTGTCGGGGCTGAATTTAGCATGCGATGTTCATTTTAAAGCGATAAATGCCACGCAATGAATTAAATAACTTGAAAATAGAGATTACAAGTTACACGGGCGGAATACAACCAAAAATTCACAATACGACAAGCAATATTAATAATATTGGATTAGAAACGATAAACGTAAACTATAAACGAATTCGTAAATAGAAACGTAAACAGAAACCCTAAATCGAATGATTGGACATAATCCAATCAGTTACGCATTATATTGCGTACTAATAAGAGGACAGAGATTCGGGCGTATGAGCCCTTGCAACCTGGAATTCGGGCGCAGGGAGCTCGGCGTCCCAACTTTCAACCGCGGGTTCTGGGCACTCGAGTCGGCAGTGTATGGGACCAAAGCGTGTTGCTAACTTGATCCTGAGGCCTCGAAGTCTTGTCCCGACTTATCCTAATGAGATTTAGTTGCCTTGATTCATCGAATATCGAGTCCAACTAGGGAATCGTCGATATAAGATTAATATTGCGAGACCTTCACTCAAAGTCATAAAGGAAAACGGTATTAGATTGAAAATTGATATAAAATGTGGGTTTTGAAAGGAAACACGCGATAGATTGGCGCATGTCGACTAACATCGCAAGTATGACTCCGTAGGCGAAACTTGTATCGTTGTTTGACTATTTTTAAAGTCTACGATACCTCGCTTTGGTCTTGATTGGGTACTTGTCCTTAATCGTCCCGATTTATGATTTAAATCGAATATATTGACATAACACGAATATCTGAGCCTTCCGTACCGCGGCGTTGTTGTCGGGTCTCGTGGACCGTACGACACTCGGATTGACATCATTAGGTTTCATTTTAGCTCTATTTTCGGTGACTTCTTATGTATGACATTCGAAAATCGACATCAAACATTTCAGAGCGACGATTATAAGTGACATCGAAAACATACGACAAAGGATTCCACGATCACGTCATAATCCGAAGGTCAGGCGCCTGGGGTGGCGCGGCTCAAGCGTGAGGTGCCACCACCCTAGCACTCTGTCTGGTGGTTATGCAGACTTTTGGCATAAACTTTGATCGGATGCGCTCGTTTTAAAAGAAAATCGATTCAGATTAAACATTTTGCACTATTAGACAATGACATTGACCATGGGTACTTGATGTGCGAATTTGGTGTCATATGATGTTTATTCCGAACTGATAACAACTTGTCCTTGTAGGTAGTAGGTCCTACGTATCTCGAGATAGTTTTTTGATCGTTCACTTCTACGATGTCGATACCGTCATCGGACGCCCACTCGAGTCGTGTTAAAATAGTTTTGATTATATATACACGGTATTAATAGGACGAAAGCGTAAAAACATTTTAAGGGGTTGACTTGCTTTAAACAACCAAATACGCGAGGTGACGAGATAAGCGACCGGTGACGCGAGTGCAATACTCTTGTGTTCGGGTTTCCTTATTTTGTCACCCTTAGTACTCGATACGTAAAGAGTGAGTATTTTATCGTCAGAAAGTTAGTATTTATGTGTTAGGAACGAAAAATAAATGTTAGAATGCGATAATGAAATGTTAGTATAGTTAGAGTACGATAAATAAATGAGTTTAGAGATTAGAAATGGAGTTTGAACAACCTCAACCAACATGTCAAATGCTTCGAAATACAGGTTCCCAAAGTATCCTCGTAGACACGGGGAGCGATTCGTGGTATATAGGGAGAGTTAAGGTGTATTTGTTACAGTTTTGAGTATGTGTGAAAGAGAAAGAGCTCTCGCACTTTTGTATTCGGAGATGAGAAAATGAATTGTCGACCCTTGAAATGATGCACATAGGGTGTATTTATAGAGTTTTGCGAAATGTTTATGGTTTCAAAATTCAGGCACGGCAGGGCCATCGCCCTGATATTGGGACGCCTCACCTGGGGCGGCTCAGTTCTGAGGCGCCTAGTCTCAGACAATTGAAATCGCCCGTATCAGAAGTTGCTCAAAATACGGATTGATATCCGGGTTATTCGAGGTACATAAGGATTCCGTTTTGACTTTGGATGATTACATATTGGGACGCTATTGTGGCTTATTTTGTTTTCGGATTTCGACTTTGACAAGTTTTGACTCGGTCGACAAAGACGTTTTTGCTCCCGGTGGCGGTTTTGGCTCAAAGTAGCTTTATTTTATTGGAAATGACCCGTTCAGTCTGGATTTGAGGTCGGTTTTGAGAGATTTATACTCCGCTAAGTGCCTACGTCGAATACTATTGATTTCGAGCCCATATTCGAGCGTATTGATGCATGTTAACGTTCGATCATCATTAAGTGTTTTGTTGGAGACTGCTATAGACACGAGTAGACGAAATGCGGGTTTCTACACAAGCCAAACATTTATTATTCTCGTTAAAAGACTTTAATTATTTTATTTTTCCATCATAAGATGTTTATATAAATTTCGTCACAAACTATTTATTTATTCGCGAGGAATTCCATTTTTCCTACGAACTATTGTTTTAAGCTCGGATTTGATTTGTTTATTTTCCTAAAAATGTCCAAGCACGTTTATATAATATTTCTAACTCGGAAAATATTTTTATTACGAAAAATAATCATATACCTTTCTGTTAACCACCACCACGATAAGTAACACGAACACCTTCACGAGTCTTTAAGAAAATCGTCTGATCTCGGCACTGTTCAGACTTATGAAGAATGACCCGTGAAGATTACTGATTGCCATGAGAAATGCTTAAGGAATAAGGTTGTACCTTTAGTAAAGGTTTTATGGTGCTGTAATCGCCGGTTTGAAGAATAAACGTGGGAAATCGAAGCTGCGATGCGAGCTAAGCATCTTCACCTCTTCGAATAAGGTAGACTCGATTTCCTTTCTGCCTATTTTAGTTTTGAAGATGAAAATTTCTTTTAGTGGGGAGGATTGTAACACCCACGAATTTCCTAGCCGTGCTATTTGTTCTGTCACGACTCTGTCGTAATTCTGCTATTAGTTTTAGCATCTTTTCTCCTCCACTTTTGATTTCCTATTATTTTCAAGCCAAACATTTTATTATTGTCGATAAAAGACTTTAATTATTTTATTTTTGCATCATCACAAGATGTTTATATAAATTTCGTCACAAACTATTTATTTATTCGCGAGGAATTCTATTTTTCCTACGAACTATTGTTTTAAGCTCGGATTTGAGTTGTTTATTTTTCTAAAATTGTTCAAACACGTTTATATAATATTTCTAACTCGAAAAATATTTTTATTACGAAAAATAATCGTTTAATGATTTTATTTCGAAGTTTCACATATAACTTTATGTGGACATGACATAAGTCCACTCTGACGCGGCCACGCGCGGGTTTGGGGAGGCGAATGAATCTCATGTGAGATGAATCTCAAATTGAAATTTAAATCGAAATGGAGTTGCCACTGAACTTTGTGGGAGTTCGGGCCCATTCGAACCCACTCTATATCTTGGTGGGCCGTGCACGAATTACGGCCCATTCGGATCTCAGAGTTTATTGGGTTCGTCCCTTTGCATTGTGATACTGATACCGACATTATCGGATACCGTGTATTGAATGACTCTCGTGCGCCATTGGTTTCAGACATCTGAAAACCACAGTTCTGAGTAAGGGGTGAGGGTACGTGTTGGGAAGTTCACAAAGAACACCCAACCCCGCCCGCACTTCGCGGCCTCTACTAAGATATCGCTTGACTTTTGAATACGCGTGTTAGTAATTCGATTAGATGATATGCAAACAGTATTTTTGTAAAACTAGAGAAAAAAGAACCCTAGTGACAGAAAGAGGTGTGGCCACGGCCTGGAATCTCTGGCACGATGGCCAAGGCTCCGACAACTTCTCCCACTCCAATCAATGTCACTAGAAGGAAACACAGGCGAAATTCTAAAGACAAGGACACTACTAGTACCGATCTACTGAGGAAACAACCCATGGACGTGTTGCTGAAAGAAAAGTCCATGCAGGACATATTGGGCGTTCCACCTTATGATCTTAATGAAGAATTTTCTATTGAAAACGCTATTGAAGATGAACCTAAGCTCGACCTTCCGTCTACAGACAATCATGATGAAGAAACAAGAGAAGGAGTTGAGGAAGGGATCTGGTTTGTACGCCAAGGAAAGAAGAACGTCCCTTGCCCTAAAGAAGTTCCGATGCTCCAAATTTCTGCTGAGGATGTACAGCCCGAACTGGACTATTAGAAGAACGCTGTGTATGGATTCATTATTGGAGCAAATCCACCATGGCATATCCTTGAGGGTTTTCTGAGGCGAATATGGAAACAACACAACAACGATAAGATCTCTTTCTTTCCAAATGGAGTCTTTCTTGTTAGATTCCAGAAAGAGGAGATGAAGACTGCTGTTTTGAATGCTGGATACTTTCTCTTCGATAATAAACCGATGATCATTAGGCCATGGACCCCGGAGATCGACTTGAAGAAGGAAGAGGTTAAAGTTTTGCCAACCTGGATTAGGCTGATGGACTTACCTCTCAAATTTTGAGGTTCATGCCTCCTAAAATTAGCATGCTTTGTGGGACCGGTTGTTCATCCAAATGATGCAACGAACCAAAAAACCAGACTGGGATACGCCAGAATCCTAGTGGAGATTACTATTGGTCAGACACTTCCATCTTACATACAATTCAAAGACTAGAAAGGAGAGATTGTGTCCATCAAGGTTGAATACGATTGGAAACCAGTGTTACGCAGTGGCTGCAAAAGGATGGGGCATGAAAAAGTGGACTGTAGAGTAGGAAACAAAAAAAACTAACGAGAAGCCAAAGAAAACTAAAGTTTGGCGACCTGTTTCTAAACAGCAGGTACTACAGTGGCGATCCCTGACCAAAGGAAGATAGGTGATATAGAACCACAGGCTCAAATTATCGACTATGCTCCTGTGTCCCCCCCCCCCCCCCCGAGAAGGGCTGAGGAAGAAACAAACAAGCCAACTGGGGATACTGGTAACCAACCTGAAGGTATTATCCAGAATCAGAAACTTAAATCATCATTTCTTCAGGTTCTGCAGAGCCCACCACTCAATTTGAAGGAGGGGGCAAATGGTGACTCTTCTTCCAAAAGTATATTATGATTAGTTACGGTTTCTGGAATGTTAGAGGCATGAATAAAAGGAAGAAACAAATTGAGATAAATAATTTTTTCTTCATAATAAAGTAGGTGTTTTTGGGTTATTAGAGACTAAGATCAAACCTAATAATCAGAATTTAGTTGGGTCGAATGTCTTCAATAAGTGGTGCATTTTGACTAATTCTCACATGCACCCAAGAGGAAGAGTCTGGGTAGTTTGGGACCCCGCTCAATGTGACGTCCATCCACTTCAGTATACTGACCAATTGATCCACTGCCGGGTGACGGATTTCTATGGTAGATCATCCTATATTACTTTCGTTTACGCCTTTAATGATATCCATGAGAGAGCTCCCCTTTGGAATGACTTAAGAGACATTGCAAACACGATTTCTGGCCCTTGGATGGTTGGGGGTGACTTCAACTGTGTCCTCAGACCAGAAGAGAGATTAGGGGAGATTTTATTCTCGCAGAAGCAACCCCTTTTCAGGAATGCATTGATACTTGTGATCTTATAGACAGCCCTGCGGAAGGCTCTCTGTATACTTGGAATAACAAGCAACGTCTTGAGGATAGAGTATTTAGAAGACTTGATCGATGCCTTATTAATCAGGACTGGTTGACTGCTAATGACGACTACGTTGCTCAATTCTTACCTGAAGGTTTATTTGACCACTGCCCATGCTTAGTCAGGAGGAGGGGAACTACTATGGCCAGGAAGAGATCTTTCAAATACTACAATATGTGGAGTAAAGCTTCTAACTTTAAAGAGATTGTTGCTAAGATTTGGCAGGAGGAAATAGCTGGCACGCGGATGTTCTGTGTTGTCAAGAAGCTGCAAAGATTAAAGAGACCTCTTAAGGAGTTGAACAAGAACCAATTCTTAGAGATTGAGGAAAATGCTGATATTGCTCATACCAAACTCCTTGATATACAGAAAAAGTCTTCACAGTAACCCTAGTAATTAGATTCTAAGGGAGCAAGAGAGGGAGGCAGCTGAGCTTTATAGTACACTACACGATGCGAGGTTGAATTTTCTTAGACAAAAAGCTAAATGTGCCTGGTTAAAGGATGGTGATCAAAACTCTGCCTTCTTCCATGGCACATTGAGAGCCAGACGTGCTACTAATACCGTCTCCCAAATTAAGGATGCCCAAGCAGTGAGCCACTCTGATACAAATGGAATCCAGGCTGCTTTTCTAAACTTCTACAATCAACTCCTAGGAGAAAGAAAACATACCACTCCGCTGAGTCACATGATTATTGATCAGGGGCCTGTTTGCTCTCTTCATCACCAGCAGATTCTTGACCGACCTGTCACTGATGATGAAATCAAGAATGTATTGTTTGACATCCCGGATGATAAGTCTCCGGGTCCGGATGGGTATTCTAGCAGATTCTTCAAGGATAGCTGGGACTTGATTGGGAAGGAGGTAACTGATGCCATCAGGGATTTCTTTTCCTCAGGTCGCATTCTAAAACAGATCAACTCTACTGCTATTAATTTGATCCCAAAGGTCGAGCGACCTGAATCTGTTCTGCAGTTTAGACCCATCGCATGTTGTAATATCATATATAAGACCATATCAAAATTGCTCTGTGCGAGATTGGCAGCTGTCTTACCCGATGTTTTTCCCCAGTCCAAGGAGGCTTTGTAAAGGCAGAAGTATTCTTGAAAATATTTTAATATGTCAAGATCTCATAAGACTCTATAACAGAAAGAGTACTTCTCCACGATGTCTATTCAAAATCGATCTCCAAAAGGCATATGATACTGTGGAACGGGGATTTATTGACCAAATAATGAGACTGCTAAAGATGCCAGCAAATTTCAGGAACTTAGTGATGCAATGCATCACAACTGCCTCCTACTCCTTAACGCTCAATGGTGAATGTTTTGGTTTTTTTCTTGGGAAGAGAGGACTGCGACAAGGCGACCCTTTATCTCCCCTTTTGTTTACCCTTTTGTATGGAGTATTTGACGAGAATTTTGAGCTTTACAACCTGCAATTATCCTTTTAAGTATCACCCGCTTTACAGGCCTATGAAACTCACGAGCCTCATGTTTGCCGACGACCTTCTGTTATTTTCCAAAGGAGATATCTAATCTATGATGGTCTTATTAAGATCCTTCTCATCCTTCTCTGCTGCTAAAGGTCTTAAAATGAGTAGGGGGAAGTCGAATGTGTATTTTAATGGAGTCTCGAATGCTATTAAGGCTGACATTCTTCAGGTATCGGGTTGTGCTGAAGGAACTCTACCATTCAAGTATCTGGGAGTCCCAATAAAACCGTCAAAACTTTCTATCTTGGATTGCCAGCCTATAGTGCATAACTTGGTGGACCGAATCAGGAAATTTGGGGCTAGGAAATTATCTTACGCGGGAAGGATCGTTTTGATTAAGAGCGTTCTCTCTACACTCCACTCTTATTGGGCTTCTATCTTTATTATTCCTACCGCAGTCATTAAGCAAATAGACTCGATTTGTAGGAATTATCTTTGGGATGGGGGAGCTGACTATAATAGATCTCCCCTCGTCTCTTGGGATAAGTCATGCAAGCCATACAAGGAGGGCGGCCTCAACTTGATTCAGACTGCAACTTGGAACAAAGCTGCCATTGGAAAACTTGCTTGGTGGGTGAGTACTTGTCAAAATAAGTTGTGGGTGCACTGGGTTCACCACGTTTATCTGAAAGGCAAACCATGGGAGGACTATCAACCCAGTACGGACTCGGGATGGGCTTGGAAGAAGGTTTGTCAGGCTAGAGACACTCTAGCCCCGACATACGCTGCAAATGAAATTCAGAATTACAGCACTGCTGCAGCGTATAAGTGGCTTAGAGAGAAGAATAATGCGCTGAATTGGCACTGTCATATTTGGACAAACTGGTCCTCTCCTAAGCATCGGTTTATTGCTTGGATTAATCAGCAACAAGCTCTAAATTTGAAGGACGGACTTCATAAACTGGGCATCGCACAGGATGATGTTTGTTGCATTTGTGCTACTGAACCTGAAACTGCTGACCACCTGTTTAATTCGTGCGTTTACAGCAGGAGACTCATTGCAGCTGTTCGTCAAAATCTTAATTGGGCATGTGCGATTGATCTTACCTTGAGGGGTAGGAACAATTTGAAAGGGACTAAGCTTCAACGTGCAATAAAGAATGGTGTTATCAATGCTTTAATATATCACATATGGAACCAAAGAAACAAGAGTAGAATGGAGCTACAGTTGAAGAATCCGGAGATATTAGGCAAAGACATATCTAATGAATTCCGAGAATTCTGCAAGCATAGGAAAACCGACAAGTTGGCCAATAGAGATACTATGTTTCTTAATAGCCTCTTGAGGCATCACGTGTAAATTGTCTTGATGTAATTTTACCCATCAATATACTTACCTTTACAAAAAAAAACAGTATTTTTGACTAAACATGTGACTTATGTTTGATCTACGTCATTTAATGCATCTTTGAATTTATGTCGAAGTTGTATTTAGCATGCGAGGTCCATTTTAGTATAATAAAACAAACAATGAAAATAAATCGCTAAAAAAACAAACAAGTTAGTAACGGTAATAACGGTTTGCAAATAATATAGTGACATAAACGACATGATGCATGGTTTTGAAAGGATGAATCACGTGATAGACTTGACACGTGTTGACCGAAGTCGTTAAAAAAATGATTTATCGAGCCTTGAAATATATTAAAGGTTCACGGTTTTGTCGTGATGAGGGGCCACTCGATCGAGTCATAGAGGGACTCGATCGAGTGGTCCTCGTAGAGACCTTCTGCCCAGTTTTTGGGGTGTCTCTCGATCGAGTGGCTATGACACTCAATTGAGTGCCCCCTGTACGAACCAGAGTTCGTCTTGCAATTTTGCATGGATTTTAAAATTGCTAAATCACGTGAAAATATAATATGATCTTCACTCGATTTAGTTTTCGATACTCGTCATATTCGATACTTGATTATAGAATCAATATCTAATATTAGAGTGGATTTTGTAAAAGATGAAATAATTCCTCCGCGTTGTAATGTCGTAATTAGTCTTTTTGGACCGTGTGACTATTACCTCGGCATCAACGGAATTGTATTATTGATTGATCCTTTAGATCCGATATTCGATTATAGAGTCGATATCGTATCCTAGGAAATAATGCTTTTTCGAAAATAGTATGATAATATTGATATTAGAAACGAGAAAAGACATAAATAATACTAAAAAAACGTGGAAGACGAGAAGGACGAGAAAAAGAGGAGAAAAAAAAAGAGAAGACGGGATTTGTAACACCCTCAACCTACATGCTAAATTATCTCGAAAATGGACTCGTAGCAGCGGCCTAGGCACGGGAGTGTTAAGATGTATATAGGTGTGTTATGGCGTGTATAATTGGGAAAGGATTTGACGAGTTTTGCTCTCGGGTCTTTGACAAGTTTTGATCTCGGGTCTTTGAAGAGTTTTGATCTCGGGTTTCCTACGGGATTTCTAGAGGAAAATGGGGACGGTACTTGTGTTTAGTTTGCCTAAAATTGCCTAGAATTTCTGGTTGTGAATTTATGTTGTGAATTGTCGGGAATTGTGTATGTGTAATTGCTGTCCTTGTAGGCTTGCAAAGGGGTGTATTTATAGGAGGGGTTTCCGGCTTTGTCTAGGAAAGATACCCAGCTTGGATAGGAAGAAACACCTATTTTGGATAGGAAAAGCTTGCTTAGGGTGGAAGAAAACACCGACTTGGATAGGAAGCAATCCCGGTTTTGGATAAAAAAGGGAGTCACTCGATCGAGTGGTGTATGACACTCGATTGAGGACTCGGTCTGACACCGGATCCCGTGTATTTTGTGAGCATACTCGATCGAGTGGGCTGGTCCACTCGATCGAGTGGGTTGGTCCACTCGATCGAGTGGGTCCGGTCGGGTGGGAATTCTTTTAGAGATAGAATCTTATCTCTAATGGAGTTGTTTAATCCTTTTTTGTAGCTGGTTTTTTTGTAGTTTTTGACTTCAAGTTGGATTTGGGAACTGATGCGGCAGATTTTTATGCCTCGGAAACGCCTTTGACCGGGATTTGACTCGGTCGCTAAAAGATGGTTTTGCCCTTGGTGTCGGTTATGACACAAATTAGTCTTATTAGATTGGAAATGACCCACTGGGCCTGGATTTGAGGTTGGTTTTGTGAGATTTGTACTCCGTAAAAAGCCCAAGCCAGAAGCTAATGATTTGGAGCACATATCCGAGCGCGTAAAAACACGTTTGCGTCCGATCATCATCGGGTGTGTCAGAAACTACTATAGACACCTGACAGCCAAATCTGGGTGTCTACAGAGCCCTCACTCTGACTGAGGCGTGGACAAGGCGAAATTCAGATTAGCTTCCAGGCCAATTGAGGATTAAGACTTGGCAGACTTCCGGTCGGGTCGTTTATAGTCCAATAGACCTGCGTGAAAGGACTCGCCAACCATAAGATAGAAACCATACATGAATGGATGCTAATAGCTCCGTGGGGACTTGTTTCTGAAGCCCTGGGTGTATCTATATGTGGATACATCCCATCTTGGAGCTGCGCGGGAGATTGCCTAAGAAGTTCTGGGGTGTCCGTTTGCAGACACATCCCATCTTAGAACTATGCGGGAGCCTGCCTAAGAAGCCCTGGGTGTGTCAGTTCGCAAACACATCCTAATCCAAAATTACGCGGGAGCCTGCCTAAGAAGCCCTGGGTGTGTCCGTTCGCAGACACATCCCAACTCAGAATTATGCGGGAGCTTGCCTAAGAAGCCCTGGGTGTATCTATATGTAGACACATCCCGTGTTTCTTCAGGATGAATGTCACCTTTGGGCTTTTCGCTGGGGAGTTTAGTGAGTTGCGCAAGCCTGCTTCCGAAGCCTTGAGTTGTACATGCTTTGTACGGTTAAACAAAACTTGATGTTCCTTTGGTAAGCCAAGCTGGTACCTGAAATGTTAGATATATAGACAGAAATAGCAAACATAGCAGATAGCAAGACAACATACAGGAAATGCAGTTAGCATCTATAGACTGACTGGCGCTGGGGAAAATGATTTTTTCTTCATTTTCAAAATGGAAAGGGGTAGAAAAGAAATTTGCAGTTTAAACAGACTGAAATTTGACCTTGTCGAAAAGGATTTTTTCAAATGGCTAAGTTTTGCAAATCTTAAAGCAAGAATTTGAAGAGAGAGGTCTACCGACAGACTCGACTCTGGACGCGACAAGACGAGTTGACAGACTCTCGAGGTGTTGGACCGTGACTCGGTAGGGGGGTGGGCCACCTAAGATGACAAGACTCTTAAGTTGCGCTTATTCCGTAGCCTAGGCGAGTGGCAACATGGTCGAGGTCGAAATAGGAACGATCTGTCATATGGGGATTGCAGTAGTCTGTAATGAGACTATTTTTGCATGACATGAATTAGAAGTGACAATGCCGCAGTCTAGTGCCCTTTTGAATTTTTTGGTTCGGGGTATATTCCCAAGGTAGGTGTTGTTTCAAATCCTGACGGATTCTTGTCTTCGACTGAGCCGAGTACTAGGACACTAAAGAAAGGTGGCAAGATTTTGAAAGTCTTTTGGATTTTGTGAGTGGATGGGGAACTTCTGTCTAATAGAAGCCCCCAGGATGACAAAGCTAGCTGTTGAGAACATGACAGTGTCGTGTCCGGAGTGATGGTGCTTTTTGAATTTGTGTCAATGTGGGTGGTTGTGCCCTTGTTGAAAGGCTGCCTACGTATTCACGTGTAGTGAAATCAAACCAAGTCGTAGTTCAGTGGATTGGAAGATATGTTATGGTGCCTAGTTTAAAAGGGCTTTGTGTGTAACTAGCCATAACAATGGTGTAGGCTAGGTGCATTCCCAATGATGTCTTGATCAGAGGGCTAGAATGGTTAGGATGTTGATCCTGTGACTGTGAGCGTTCTCCGGGGTAGCCCCCAAAGGTGGTGTGAACTATTTGGGCATGTCCTATGCCGACTGCAAATTGAGTTCCCGTATTTGGGGTTGGTAACTGGTTTGGATGTTTTTGGAAATGTGGTGCTAGGTCTTAAGTGGCTTTGATGTTTTCGAAATCTGGAGCTCGATTTTATGGAGCTAAGGCTTCGAGGGTAAAGTATTGCAATGCGGTAGGAAAGGAGGAAGTCGAGTGAAAATGACTCGGACTTTGATTGGGCTGGTTTGATAATGCGGGATCTGGTTTCCATGTCTCGCCCTAATGGTTAGAGGTATCTTATGGAGCTTGAATCCTCAAAATTCCGGGCTGTCTCTTAGCCTAGGTCTCGAGAAGGTCTGGAGGGTTGTGATGTGGGAAGGCTAGATGTGGTGTTAGCTGACCAGCCTGAATATCTCTCCCCTATCTGATGGTATGAGCATCAATAATTTTTGAATTGACCGTTTCATTTGAGTTGACCGTGCCCTGGTCAAGGAATGTTGAGAGTTCTTTTTTATCATAGTCAGCTCTTTTGTTTTGGCCTTTTGCTTTTTTTTGGACTTTTGATTTTTTGTGTCCAGCCTTTTCTTTTTCCTTTTTTTTTGTTTTTTTTGCTATCCCCCTATGGCGTGGGTAATATGTACGGGTATTCAAGGATCTGTGGCATCCATTTGTGGGTGGATCTGGGGCTGGCCCCATCAGTTAGGTTAGGCTTTTGGAGCTAAGCTTTTGTAAGCATGGCGGTTTGGATCTCGGTATTGTCATCATAATTTCGAGCAGGCTTGGTGGGAGCATCGTCCCGAGTTGGGTATTTTTGGCATCACGTCTATAGAGTTACGAAGCTTTTTCTTGGATAGACTAACGCCTAAGGTAGGGATTGGTCAGTCTTATTAGAGGGGTGTTTATTGTGGGAAATGGGCTTGCCTCCCATCTTGAACCCAAACTAGGAGACTACCTAGGTTCGTCATAGGATTCAATACCGCTCCAGCTAGGGGTAGTTATGTGGCTTTCTATGTCAGACATGGAACAGGTAAAGGAAAACACGGGTCTCGATTTCCCGCAGTCATTATAGATGTGCCTATAGTCACGTGTATGTGCTCACAGTGTACGATGGTGTTCATCAACACATAAGGAAATTATATATGAGAAATAGAAAAGCTGATTTTATTGAATTTTGAAAAGAGGACAGAATACAGCTGACCCTGACTCTAACTTTGAAACTGAAAGAAATAGTACATCCTAGACTCAGACTCAGACTTAAACCAAATCTAGACCCTCGGATGATGTGGTTAGTAGTCTTTGGCTTCTAAGGACTAGAATTGATGTCCAGTATAGCCTTCGGTAGAAGCTTCACCCAGATCTTCATTATGTCGAAGATCGTCTTCAATCCTGGTGCCCATTTTGGTAAGCACAACAAAGTTTGAAATACCGACATACCTAAGATGGACGCGGTAGGAAGGTAGGAGGTTGTTGATGAACACCTCCACTAGTGTCTTCTCGCTGGGCTTGTCTACCAGCTTAACACTCTCAGTCCGCCAACGTTGAAGGTATTTGGTGAAACCCTCTTTGGGCTTCTGGGCCATGACCTCCAAAGTACGCATCGTGGTCTGGTTCTCGGTATTATCAGCGTAATTCCGAGCGAACTCCGTGGCCATGTCATCCCAAGTCTTGTACATTTTCGAGTCAAGCCTGTAGTACCAGGCTTTCGGGTGCTTCTCGAGGGAGGAGGCAAACAGGTGCTTGAACATGGTCGATTTCACTCCCTTAACGGCCATGAACTCTTTGAAGGCGCGGATGTGAAGCACCGGGTCTTCGGTCTCGTCAAACATTGGTAGGTCCGTAAGGTTGAGATTAGCGGGCAGTTCGTCATTCAGAGGTGAATAGGCACGGGCATTTTCCGTTTGGATAGTGTTGTTCGTTGACAAATGGACTTGTTCTTCCAACTTGCGGACTATGCTGACCAGTTCAACCAAAAGGCCCAGTAGTCTCAACCCCACCATTAGGATTCCCTTGTTCTAAGGCGCTCAAACGGGTAACAATAGCTATCTGGTCGGACTTGATAGCTGTCAGTTGGGACTCAATCCGAGTCAACGAGACCGTCAACTTGTCCAAAGCTTCTTGCATCTTGTGCTTATGTCTGGTTACCGGTGGCCTGTCTGTAAGAATACCGCGTAATCAGGAAAGTTCCTTCGGAACTCAAATACACCAAGGCATGGGAAATAGCGCGGGAGGAGAGACGACTCCAGTTTGACTCGGGTTAGACTCTCCTAAGACAAATGTATGGGGTACGATTCTCGGAGTGACTGTGATTAATCGCTTCGTCAGAGAATAGCCCCCAAGTGTGACTAAGGACTCAAATAGGACTCAGATGGTGTGACATCTAAGTGACTCGAAAGTGGGGTACGTGAGACAACACGTGTAAGACATGACCCTTAGAGAAACCGTGATTGATTGCTCTGCTGAAGGATAGCCCCCGAGTGGGATTGAAGACTTTGTAAGACTCGAGTGTCGGACGAGTGACCCTTAGACGTAAGGATTATGAACCTTTTCTTGTAGGGCTATGCCTTGTAAAAGGTTGACTCGGCCTCGATGAAAGGCATACGGGGTAAGGGAAGAAACTTGCGATGTAAGATCGACAGAGTTTCGACACTAGAGACCCTTTACTTGACTTGAATAAGGCAGACCCTTAAGTTAAAGGAGTTTTGAATTGAGATGACTCGAATAACAAATTGAAAGACGGGCGAAATTCCCTTAGGAGAGGTCGTGGGGACCGTCCTGCTAGAGGGAAGGATCGCGTGAGCCTTTCTAGTTAGGACTCGAGTGTGTACGAACCTTCCATTTACGAGTGTATGACTCGTGTTGGTTGGTTTTGCCTTTAGAATAAGGTGGACTAGGATGGGGAAGAAACCCGTGATGTAGGATCGACGGAGTTTCGACGCTATAGACCCTCGACAAATTATGAAAAAGACCCGACACACGGATAACGGTAGGTCTCGTAATAAGGAAGGTTTTTGAAAAACGATTGATTTTTGAAAATTGAGAGAACGGTCCTGAAATTGGTGGTGGGCCAATAGGACAGGGTTTTTTTTGAAAAGTTGAATATTTGGAATTTTGAAGATTTGAATATCGAAAGTAAATTTTCGAAAATTTGAAAATCGAAAATAAGATCCCAAAGATTTGAAAATCGAAGATGGCATCTCGAAGATTTGAAAATTGAAAATGGCATCTCGGAAATTTTAAAAGTCGAAAATGGCATCTCGAAAATTTGAAAATCGAGAATGGCATCACGAGGATTTGGAAATCGAAGTTGAATTTTGAAAATTCAAAAATCGAATGGTGGATCGGAAGTTCGAATTTTTAAATGGGCAGCATGCCGACTAGAAAATAGGCTATTTCGAGTAAAATCATAAGTCCTGAATTTGGTAGCTTCTCGGGTTTTGAAATTGGATGTGTTTTTTTTGAAAAGGTGTATTTTTGGAAGATGACGGTTTTTGAAAACGACATAGAAACCAACTAGCACATAGTCACACAAGCATAATAACGACGCCATGTATGCTCTACACTAAGTCTCGGTCGGTCGAAATAGGGTCTATACCAGTGTACATGGCCTTTTCGAGAATCGGGACGGACTTCCTAAGTCGAGTTGAGCTTAGAACATGCCGCAAAACCCATACGAATTAGCCATGGACACCTTTGACATATCCATGTTGGAGTATATCACGGTATAGTGGGACGTCGGTCGCCAGTACCGGCCCGGGTAAAAATGGGGTTATGCATGAACCGTAAAACTAAAATGCGTATTGTACTAGTCAAACGATTTCTATTAGTGTCTCACCCTGAGGATGCCAATGGTAAGTCACGCATCAGTAGTCCCCAGCGGAGTTGCCAAATTGTGGACATGACATAGGTCCACCTCGACGCGGCCACGCGCGGGTTTGGGTAGGCGAAATGAATCTCATGTGAGATGGATCTCGAATTGAAATTTAAATCGAAATGGAGTCGGCCTAGAACTTTGTGGGAGTTCGGGCCCATTCGAACCCACTCTATATCTTGGTGGGCCGTGCACAAAGTACGACCCATTCGGATCTCAGAGTTTATTGGATTCGTCCCTTTGCATTGCGATACCGATACCGACATTATCAGATACCGTGTATTGAATGACTCTCGTGCGCCAATGGTTTCGGACATCCGGAAACCAGGGTTCTGAGTAAGGGGTGAGGGTACGTGTTGGGAAGTTCACAAAGAACACCCAACCCCGGCCGCACTTAGCGGCCTCTACGAAGATATCGCTTGACTTTTGAATATGTGTGTTAGTAATTCGATTAGATGATATGAAAACAGTATTTTCGACTAAACATGTGAATTATGTTTGATCTACATCGTTTAATGCATCTTTGAATTTATGTCGAAGTTGTATTTAGCATGCGAGGTCCGTTTTAGTATAATAAAACAAACAACGAAAATAAATCGCTAAAATATGAACAAACAAGTTAGTAACTGTATTAAGGGTTTGCAAATAATATAGAGTGACATAAACGACATGAGGCATGGTTTTGAAAGGATGAATCACGTGATAGACTTGACACGTGTTGAACGAAGTCGTTAAAAAAAAAGATTTATCGAGCCTTGAAATATATTGAAGGTTCACAGTTTTGTCCTGATGAGGGGTCACTCGACCGAGTCACAGAGGGACTTGATCCAGTGGTCCTCGTAAAGACCTTCTGCCCACTTTTTGGGGTGTCACTCGACCGAGTGGCTATGGCACTCGATCGAGTGCCCCCTATACGAACCAGAGTTCGCTTTGCAATTTTGCATGAATTTCAAAATTGCTTTTTAATGTTGAAGATTGACGATTTTGCTAAATCACGTGAAAATATAATATGATCTTCACTCGATTTAGTATTAGATACTCCTCATATTCGATACTTGATTATAGAATCAATATCTAATATTAGAGTGGATTTTGTAAAATATGAAATAATTCCTCCGCGTTGTAATGTCGTATTTAGTCATTTTGGACCGTGTGACTATATTACCTTGGCATCAACGAAATTGTATTATTGATTGATCCGATATTCGACTATAGAGTCGATATCGTATCCTAGGAAATAATGCTTTTTTGAAAATAGTATGATAATATCGATATTAGAAACGAGGAAAGAAAGAAATAATAGTAAAAAAAAAGTGGAAGACGAGAGGGACGAGAAAAAGAGGAGAAAAAAGAGAGAAGACGGGATTTGTAACACCCTCAACCTACATGCTTAATTATCTCGAAAACGGACTCGTAGCAGTGGCTTAGGCGTTGGAGTGTTAAGATGTATATATGTGAGTTATGGCGTGTATAATTGGGAAAGAATTTGACGAGTTTTGCTCTCGGGTCTTTGGCGAGTTTTGATCTCGGGTCTTTGACGAGTTTTGATCTCGGGTTTCCTACGGGATTTCTAGAGGAAAATCAGGACGGTACTTGTGTATAGTTTGCCTAAAATTGCCTAGAATTTCGGGTTGTGAATTGATGTTGTGAATTGTCGGGAATTGTGTATGTGTAACTGCTGTCCTTGTAGGCTTGCAAAGGGGTGTATTCATAGTAGGGGTTTCCGGCTTTTTCTAGGAATGGTACCCGGCTTGGATAGGAAGAAACACCTCTTTTGGATAGGAAAAGCTTGCTTAGGGTAGAAGAAAACATCGGCTTGGATAGGAAACAATCCGGTTTTGGATAAAAAAGGGAGTCACTCGATCGAGTGGTGTATGGCACTCGATCGAGTGCTCGGTCTGACACCGGCTCCCGTGTGTTTTGTGAGCCTACTCGATCGAGTGGGCTGGTCCACTCGATCGAGTGGGCTGGTCCACTCGATCGAGTGGGTCCGGTTGGGTGGGAATTCTTTTAGAGATAGAATCTTATCTCTAATGGAGTTGTTTAATCCTTTTTTGTAGCTGGTTTTTTTGTAGTTTTTAACTTCAAGTTGGATTTGGGAACTGACGCAGCAGATTTTTATGCCTCGGACACGCCTTCGACCGGGATTTGACTCGGTCGCTAAAAGACGGTTTTGCCCTTGGTGTCGGTTATGACCCAAATTAGTCTTATTCGATTGGAAATGACCCACTGGGCCTGGATTTGATGTTGTTTTTGTGAGATTTGTACTCCGTAAAAAGCCCAAGCCAGAAACTAACGATTTTGAGCCCATATCCGAGCGTGTAAAAGCACGTTTGCGTCCGATCATCATCGGGTGTGTCGGAAACTACTATAGACACCTGGCAGCCAAATGTGGGTGTCTACATTATATATTTTCTAGCGCGAGGTTTACCCGATTTCTTCGAAACACCTTTAACTAATTTACGAACCTTCTTTTGTCGACTTATAAATTTATTTTTGGACCCTCTTGGACCCCTAGTGTGACTACACTAAACTCTTTTATGTTAACAAGTAACATTTTAATTCAACTTCAAAATTGTGGAACTTTTATTTACTCTCTTTAACACTCTTGGATTCACCCTCAATCTCCCTCTATTCCCCCCCTTGATTTTCCCTTTGGCTGAAATCTTGGAGCCTATTATTCTTGGTGTTGATTTTCGGTAACTCGCCCTTTTGACCTATCCAAATTAGTGTAGACACCCAAATTTTGACCTGGTGGCTGCAGGGGTGCCCGACCAACACCCGATGATGATCGAAATACAACGCGACGCGAGATTACGATGTTTTAGATAGTATTTCTATAGAACGGATCAAATAATTACTCGAAAAAATTAATTCAACATCAAAATGGTCTTCGTCGTGTCATTAAGGCCGAGTCGACACTAATTAGAGTCAATTCCGACACCAGAGCCCCGATTCGGTCTCGAAATATGCAAAGTCAAACCAAAGTCAAGGCGTCGGGCCAAGCAAACCTGAAGACACCCGCCCGAGGCCCACCTGGCACTCGACGCGCTAGGGTTAATGGGATTTCTTAATCCCCAAGCTACACAAATATACGCTTTTTCTCCATTTTGGAAAGTATCAAAATCAGATCTTCAAAATTCCAGGCGCCTTACACCAGGCGTCTCAATTCTCATGCGCGGGACACCAGGCAACCCAGTTCTGGTGCGCAAGAGGTCAAGCATCCGAACAGTCAATTTGAACAGCGCGAACAACTATAAATACCCCCACTCATTTCGCTCATTCGACACCAACTCAAATTCGTGAACTCTTTCTCTCACAATTCGTTCTCCCCTTATTTCTCTCTAACTTAGGTCGCACTCCGACTCTAAGTACAATCCACTCGATCGTTGTCCCGACACGCGAATCGACGCTACTCCTCGTTGTTCCTTGAGCACCCCACTCAATTTGAACAAAAAGGGGAACCTGTGCTTCACTAGCCACCCTTAAGTATCGTAGCGAAGCTCTCCCGGATTCACAGTAGGACAAACTAGGAGGATCCGCCTTGAAGACGTATCGCCACTGGGTTGTCGTCTAAACAAAACTTTACATACCATCCTTTTATTATGCACTTTGATAATCTCGAGTCCGACTAATATGGACGGGAGGTCCATGGCACGTTATAAACACATGTAACGTCCTCAACTTCAACCATAGGCACTAAAACACCCTAACTAATCCCGAGTAGTTTCGAGATCCGTTCTCAACCATCTACGCATCGTGTCTCGTTTAGTGTGCATTCCGAGGGTGCAACTCCTCACTACGTGATTTACTTACATTTCGCATTTACAACTTTCGTATGATTTACCGCTTTTATGACCTTATAATCGCATGCTAAATCACCTAACACGGAATTCAAAACGTAAACAGGCTAAAACTGAACAAAGCGATGGTCGGGTTCCATATTAATCCCAGTTCCACACGTGGTTCGATGCATCTCTATTAATATCGAACCGACGCACCTTAAGAAGAATACCAGGTAAGGTATACCACGAGAATGACTAATATCGGTATTATTGCATTAAATCTGATTTTCTAATACGTATAATAATTAGTACTCTCTACTCTCCTACATACGTGCATCTTTTCATGGCCTGCTTGTCACGTGAAATCGCATGCAAAGAATGTAAACACAACTAATTCGACGACAAAGCTTACTTGTCCTTAAACAACCGACATAGCAAAGACATAGGGTTAAAACAACGGATGTTATCGCACTTCCGCCACAATTAAGGAACAAAGTTATCAGCCCACCTATTGATTAGTAGAGGCCGTTATGTGCGGGCAGGATTGGTTGTCAATGTCTATCGGACGTTGGCTTCCCAATACGTACTCTCACCCCTTACTCAGAATCGACGGTTTCCGGATGTCCGAAACCATTGGCAATGAGAGTCATTCCAGGCATGTAGTATTTAAGGGTACAAGTCTTTATCTTTAGATCCTATGCCACTCAACTTTGAGCCAGCTAAGGATCAAAGTTGACTTGAACGTTTTCCGAATCCCCATAATTGACTCGGTGATGACTCCACAAATCGGCAACGAATTCAGTTCACTAAAAAGGTCGTCTTACCAAACATATCGGCCTTTAAACATTTACAACCACGTCTCGATCGATTCCAACGGAAACACGGGTGTCCGCATCCGTCTAGTACTATCCGAATCGTCAACCAAATCGAGGTCCGACACATCGCCCCGTACGCGGGATCGGACCAGCCCCCGATGGGAGGGGGCCGCGTGGGTGGCCGCTACAACAAATCGGAGGTCCCGCGCGGGGTGCCGGGCGGTGCGGACGGGCGTCCACAGTTTGGCGACTCCGCTGGGGAATTGGAAACATGTTTCCAGCGGTGGTGTAACTCGAACGAGGTCGGTGAAGCTCATTTCCTTGTTCCATATTGTGGTCACTACAGATTTTGGGCCTACAAAGCCCACCCTAACCGATATTAGGAAAATCGACCTCTTCGCGGTAAGATCCTTTCGGACACGCGGAGAAACCCTCGGTTGACGTTCCGGCCGTTTAAGGTAGCCACGCATTCTGTGGATATACCAAACGAGTGGTGCTGAGCGAACAGTACGACACTCACCTCCCCAGGTGACCTGTCGTCACCTAAGCAAAGACTATTCATGGGCGGTAGCCTACCCTAACCTACCCGTGTCTGCATCCTGCATGAGTGTACGCATTCCTAGTTATGTGGAACGTGTTTGACAACCCGAATTAAACTTTAAAATATGGATTCAACCACGACAACATATTCAACCGCACCCAACTCCATTTTCGAAAACACATCTTCTTTTCAAAACCACCTTTTAAGCGCCGATGCTCCGACCAAATTTAAATTATTTTCAAAAAAGCACTTTTAGCGCCGTCACCATAGCCAATTTTACGCTCATCACTTTTAAAAGACAATTTTAAACGCCATTAATCTGGCCAAGATGAAACTCGTCATTTTCAAACAACAACGACATACCGTTACTATTACCAAGTTCCCAATTAATGGGATCAAGGCACCTAAAACGGGTACATTTTTCAAAAATATTTTTTAGCACATACCATTAACATACCGAAACTTCAATTAATGAAGTCAAGGAACCCAAAACGCTTACACTCACGGAACATTTTTTACACGCGTACCGTCACCACCATCGAAATTCCAATCAATGGAATCGACAAGCACGATCGCATGTTTTAAATTTTTTTCTAAAAAACACATTCACCACCTAAATTCTGTAATAAGAATTTGGTCACAACTTCAAAGCACCGTAATAGACACCACTTTCTCTCATGAACACCGTCTACACCGTGAACTTTGAACTCCTAACTAATAGTAGTCTCGATAAAAAAATGCAACGTCATATTTTTTTAAAATACCGGTTCTCTAACAACGCGTTTCTTTTAAAAAAATCACAACTTAAACTTTGCTATCGTCGAATCCTCGACACTCACACAGCAACACTTCCCGACACACCACAACCGATGTCACTAAACCATCGTAATACCGGTTTTTACAAAAAAACTCACACTTTCGAAAAAGTTTGTTTTTTTAAAACCCATCCGTTTTCAAAAACATCAAAACTCTTTGATTTGGAGCCGGGATCAAGATCAATTCCTTACATCGTACAACCGTGTGATTAACTGTCTGTGTTAGTTAATAGGGTCACCACCGCTCGAGGTCTGACATTTTGGGTCGTCTCATCTTGAGAAGTAGTCTTCTTTAAATCTCACTACCGAGATTTGTGTTAAATCGTCTCGTTCTAGAGATACAAGTCTATTAGGCGCTTCACCAAGTATACCAAAGGTCTAAAGCACCCGAGTCCCTAATTCGATAACCGCAAACACGCGCAAATCAAGGGTCTCATTTTCGCGTCGCTCGCATCCGAGCGTCCCTCGAGTCTTTAAGTCATCTGATTGATCCGTCCTGATCTCCGACATCGTCTTGCAGAAATCATCCTCCAACATGACCACAATCCCGAACTTTAGCATCAAGGACTTAACCCACATGGTCTACAACCTGGTCACATCTGTAGCTTCCATCAAAGGCTCTATCCATAAACTTAATGAGCGGGTAGATTCCCTTGAAGCCAAGCCCCAAAACCTTCGACCAATCCAAGTGAATAAGGATAGGGTTGTCCAAAAGAAGAAACCCCTAGAAAATTTGCTGATTTAGAAAGCTCATACGAAGAAGCCCTGACACTCGCCAGCCAACATGGCCTACTATCTCCCTTAGAGCCAACACCCGAACCTTCTTTAGGACAATGGAGAAAATCATCAGATCCCTTAACCTTCTGCTCTTCTCACCAAGGACCTGGTCATAAAACCCAATCTTGTACCAAGTTAAAACATGTCATCCAAAACCTGATTGAGGAAGGAACATTCCCTCCCTCAAGACGACAAAAAGCGGATTTCATCTTTAGTAACACCGAGGGAGAGATAGTCACATCCGTGGTTGTCACGAGCTATCTCAAACCCCTCGACAATCCATCAACATAAATAAATACAAAACACCCATCAAGGGTCGCATCCCCAGAAGACTTCTTAAGGATCTAAGCTGATGGTGGGATTTGTCGTGGATCCCGCCGATCAAATAAATAACCAACTAATCCTAGTGGGTAGCTAGGGTAAGTCGGGTCGAATCCACGGGGACAGTAAGAGGCGTCTAGACTAAGGTCACCCAAATATGAGACTAAGTCAACGAGCTAAACTAAACTAGAGTAATGGGAAGGGAGAGAAGGCTAAAGCTATGACTACGGTAACGGAGAGAACAACTAAGGAAACGGGCTAGGATTAGGTCGGGTTCAAAGGGGCAATGGAATGGTCAAGGAAGAGTAAAGGTGAAGGGGGTAGTCGGGTAATCTAGGTGTAGTCCGGGCTCTCGCTACTTAGACCAACCTAGAGGTTCCACCTAAAACCCATCTTGGCGACACACATGACAAACGGGGCTACTAGCGTGTTATCGTGGCCTAGGTCGCATCCGGGCTCTCGCTACTTAGACCGACCTAGGGGTCGTCCTCACCGGGCTCTCTCTACTTAGTGAGGGAACCAAACCCACAAGCAAACTATTACCCACAAGAGAAAGGCAAGAAAAACAAGCATATGCATACAAGTCATTCAAGCATTTCAACAAACATGTACCATGCATCAAACCAAGAGGAAACCCAAATCTTCCACCAACATCTCCAACAAACCCTTAATCATCCAATTAACACCCTAATCACCTTACTAACCCTAGCAAGAATCTACTCAAACATAATCAAACTACAACTAACAAGAACAAGAGGAATCGACATAAGAATCCAAACATGCATATGTGAAACTAACAAAGATGATGAACAAAATAATAAACAAGAACTAAAGATTGAAACTTGAATGATAAAACAAGATTAAGAGAAGGAAAAAAGAGAGAATATACCATACTAGAAGAGGATGAAAGATTGAAACTTGTATCAATAAGAAAAACCCAAAACAATCTCCCAAGGTTGTCAATCTTGGTTGAATCTTGAAGAATTCCCTTAATACAAGACTAATTACTAAGATTAACGATAAACTAAGGACTAATCTACACTAATCTAAGCTAATCTAACCTAAAATATTCTAGGGTTTAGCGGGAAGTGAAGAACATAGGAATACAAGAGGAAGGGTATTTATAGGGTTACAATGCAAAGGGAGATGAAACAAGCAATCACGGGCTATAACTGGGCCATCCCGTCCGGGATGAGTTGGTCCCAGTCGGGATGAGGTGGTCCCGGTCGGGATGGACCCCTTCCCGGTCGGGATGGCCTCAAAACAGCAGCTCCTCTTTTGTGCACTTCATCCCGGACGGGTTGAGGTCATACCCGTCGGGGATGAGTCTTGTAGGCCTCCAATATGATCTTTAAGGTTCCTCCTTGCTTCACATGGACTTCTCATTGATTCTCGGGACTCGGGATCGGGTCTCGGAGGCTCGGGATTGGGTCCCGAGGTCTCGGGGTCGAATCCAAGGCATCGAGTGATCGTTCCTTCACTTCGTTGGCTCCAAAAAGTGTATGTATTGAGTCGGAATCGCTCCAACTCTTCATGAATGGTCTCGGGAACCTGAAACGAACTAGAGGAAGCATAAGTAGCCCATAAATCGCTCCCAAGGAGCGATTCCACAAGGAAAATGGGACCAAAACACTACGAAATAGGCACTACAAACTACACTTATCAACTCCCCCACACTTAACCCTTACTCGCCCTCGAGTAAGCACATACTAACTACTAAACTAGCCGAGTGGGTATTAGCGCACCCTACGCCCTTTCAACTCACGCGAGAACACCTAGAGGACAAGTGCTCTCCGCAGGGCAAGTGAGGTCTTGCGACAAAACTGTGGATGCAACCGGACACAAAACACATAAACAACAAACACACAAACAAACAAACAAAAATCGGTTGCACCCAAAAGAAAACAAATACCGCTTCCCTCAAATAAGCGGTGAAAGAAGCACCGGTTTAGGACTCAAGGCAAGTGACAACGTTCCCGAGCTAGCAATACAAACCAAAATGGACTAAACCCTAATAGTATGACGACAAAGCAATAAAAACGTTGGTAACTTACCTAGGTTCCTCCTAACCTTCTAAGAACGTACTACGGGACGATCGGCGGGATGGAAAGTGATGAACCACGGTGTTAGTCGACACTGTTGGTAAGTGAGACCCCGCCCCCTTTAGCAAAGAGCCAAGAGGGTCGTACCATGTCCGAAACCGCCTAACTAGTCCAAGTAAAAAGTGGAAATGATTGCAAAGTGAGGGAAGACCGACCACTACCGCTATCATCCTTCCTAGGGACTCGGTCCTTTGGTAGGCTCTTCATGGTGATGATCGGAAAAAGGCTTATTTTGAGATGTGGGGATTATTTTTGTGAGACGGTTTTCTTTTGGCATTTTCTTCTTCTTTTGCATTTTTGCTTTGTTTGTTGCCATGCCATTTCTTTTTCTTCTTTTCTATTTTCTTTTTGGCTTTTGAGCCTTTTCTTTTTCTTCATTCTTTTCTTTCTTTCTTTTTCCTTCTTTTTCTTTTCTTTGCCCTTTTGGCTTGATTTGGATTTTGGCATCTCTTTGTGATTTAGAAAGAGAGTAATCAACAAGTTGCAAATTATTGTGTGGATATGTGTAGGAGGTAGGGTAATGGGTATGTCGGGGTTGCGCATCCCCTTTCAAACCAACAAAAAGGTGGAGAACTTGGACTAATCAAACAATTCTAGACACGGTCACCTAAGGGACGAGACTCGGTAACCAAGGCCTTTTCACACCGTGGGTGGTCATAATGGTCAAAGGTGCAAATCCCGTAGTAAATCCCTAGTAAGCTAGGTGGACTCAAGGTAAAGGCGCAACAAAATCATTGATTTAGGGTCATTCTACTAGACTAAAGTCCAAGACTCGATTTATACAACTAGGAAGGGAAAGTAAACACTCGCACACTAGCCTCTAAACCAGGTTTTCGAAAACTGTTTACATACGCGACACACAACAAAACACAAAACAAAGATACAACGAAAATGAAAGAAAAAGAGACAAAACAAAACAAAACAAGGAGAAACAACACATAAACAAAACAAACACCACCCCGATCTTCAAACAAGTCTCCAAATCCACCACAATCTTTACAAAGCTCCTCCCGAGCACACATCATCACAAATCTCCTCCAAACTCACAAGAAGCAAAGAGGGAAAAAGGGATGAACAAATGTTACCGGAAGTCTTGAAAGCTCACCAAAGCTAACGGCGATTAGGCAACCTATAAGGAAAAAGAAGGGGCAAAACACGCACAACAAAACAAAAATACGACATAACGACACAAAAAGGAAAAGACACAAAAGGAAAATCTTTTTGATTTTTATGAAATTTTTTCAAATTTTTAGGGTTTTAAAGATTTTTTCGAAAAAATACGAAAATAAACCTAACTACGATAGAATATCGCTCCCCCACACTTAATCCGAGCAATGTCCTCATGCTCGACCGTAGTGCATGAGAGCACAAAAGAAAAGAAAGTACGAAAATGAAGCTAAAAATCAAAAAGTGGAGAAAAGGGTAGAAAGTATCCGGCCGGGGTGTAGTCAAGTCACCATGGGCCGAGACAAGAAAAGATATGGATGGGGGAAAAAATAAAAAGAAAGAAATAAAAGAAAATGGGAGGGGAGGACTAGGTGTAGTCAAGTCACCTAGCCCGGATTCCGCCCAAATCCGACTAAATCCTACAAAAGGGTGAAAATCTTGTAAAATTTGGATTTTGAAATGACTCTCGATGTAGTCACATCATCGAGAGTCGGGAGCAACATATACCAAGGCCCTGAGGGCCACGATGACACAAATGATAAGGGAAAGGGAGTATGCAAAGGGAGACAAGCTATAAAAGACGGAAAAGAAAGGATAGTGGCCATACCGATCGGTTAGCAACTTACTCACTCCATCGTCTCAATGATCAATGTAAGCACATAGCTAGTCTTCATCATTGCTATTCCTCTTCATTCTCGATAATACCGCATGGTTGAGGTAGTAATGGTGTGAGGGGGTAGAAATTGATGTGAAAGTCGGTGTCAAGTAGATAGAAGATGAAGTGAGGGTATGAAAATGAAGTATGTGGGTGGTATGATATGAGCAAGGTAGGGAGGTTGGGTGGGGGTATAGAATGGTTGGGTGGGCTTAAATGTCGAAGAAGAGGCACCAAAAAGGAGTAGGGGACCATCCCGGTCGGGATGGATGGTCCCGGTCGGGATGTCACACCCGTCCCAATCGGGAAGCTCCCTTCCCGGTCGGGATGGCACTCCAGTAGACTCGACTTTTGGCACCGTCATCCCGATCGGGACGGCCCCATCCCGGTCGGGACGACACACCCTTCCCGGTCGGGAAGGGTCTTCATTACTCCCATGACCCCAAAAACCGATTCCCTTACTCACATTCCAAGCTCTATCGATAACCAATTCTTTCAAGGAGTCATCTTCACTTCACCTATCACAATAAACTCAAAAAACACATCAAATTCACTCCCTCACATCGCTCATCAAAATACCAAAACAATTACAAGAATCCCACAAAAACAAACAAATCCAAGAAACAAAACACACAAATACAAGCACAAGTACTCTAAAGAAGAGGAAGGGGGAATATACAACATAACGGTTCTTTAGGAACTCCGTCAAACCTAGGATGGTGGACTCTTCTTCAACCATAGCCCTCAAGGGCATGGAGGAGCAAGTCGAACGCACTACCGACATCATAATGAAGGCCCAAGAAGCGCTCAAACCTAGCTAACCTCCACGGCCTCCAAGGTGGAGGCGAGAAGTAGGAATCCCAAGACCCAACGTCATCATTCATGTCGTCTCCGGGGTCTGTCCATCCTACGAGCTTCACCGACCTCTTCCTCCCTAGGCATCGCCTCCAATCACTAGCGAGCTTCATTTCCAAGAAACGAGGCACAAAAAGCGGTTTTGGCCCCGTTTCCTTGTTGCACACCCCCACACTTTCCTCAAGTTGTGGTTCCCTATCTTCATCGCTTGTCCCCACGTCATCTTGGAAAGGAGAATTGAAACTTCTACCAGCGGTTTCAACCTCTTCCAAACCATTGCTCGGTTTACATACAAGGGGCTCTTGATGCTTATCCACATTATCGGACATGGGCAACTTGGGCTTGTCAATTTCACCCTACAACTTCACAAACTCCACCAAATCATCTAACTCACTATCCTCCTCCAATTCTTCACCAACGATGCCTTCATTAAGGGTCATATCCTCATTCGTCTCTTTTTGGGTAGACGATTGAGGTTCTTCAAAGCAAAGGTCGCTCCTCAAGGGGACTTCATCGGCGGCTTCACGATTGGGTTGCTCCCCTTGATTAAGTGAGCACCCTTCGTCAAGTTGTGACGTTCGAGTTAAAAACATAACGGTTTTAGCCGATATAAGATTTAATCGCGCATCAATCGCCTCGGTTTCCTTTCGATATTGGGCCAAGAATTCATCTTGATCCTTTTGCATTTGAATGGCCAATTCTTGGGTGCTCCTTTGAAATTGAAGAGTCGATTGATACAACTCCAAGTTTGGCGATTGGTGGTCATTGGGGTCTTGTAAAGCTCCTTGAAAATCTTGATGATACCCAAGGGTGGGGCATCATATTGTTGGTAGTGAGGTTGAGGTGATTGGTAGTATTGTGGGTT
The DNA here is from genome assembly GCA_958450325.1 of Agrostemma githago. Classification (NCBI taxonomy): domain Eukaryota; kingdom Viridiplantae; phylum Streptophyta; class Magnoliopsida; order Caryophyllales; family Caryophyllaceae; genus Agrostemma; species Agrostemma githago. Next base: position 55,629,991 of record OY288240.1, read on the forward strand.
ATGGGGTTCATATTGTGGTTGGGGTGGAGGGTAATATGGTGGGTTTTGGTGGTATTGGCTTCCATAAGATGAATCTTGATTGAACATGGTGGGTTCACATTGATAACTCGAGTAATAGTCACCATGATCGTAGGATTGGTAATCGTTCACTTGTTGGTAGCCGTTTTCATAACCTTGAAGTTCATACCCACTAGAGTCTTGATCCCCCCAAGGAGCTTGATAGTAATTAGGAGTCATCATGTCATAGCTTTGGTTCATAGAAGAAGAGGAGTAGCTCATATCGGCTTCTATGTGTGGGGAGTTTAGATCAAACCCCATGCTCGCTCGAAAATCGTAGCTCATACCCGGTTGAGGACTTCTCAATCTAGCAACCGTCCGTTAAAGCGGCTCTGAGTTGCAAGAAGAAGATGGTCACCACCTCTAAGCAACGTGAGAAGCCTAGTGCTTTTTGGGCACTAGACAAGAGAGAAATAAACTTCACACACACAAGAAGCAAGGCAAAAAAAAGAAAAAGGAAAAACACAAACACAAAGACAAAGTCAAGTAACTAGGAAAACAAAGTCTAAACTAGCACCGTCCCCGGCAACGGCGCCAAATTGATGGTGGGATTTGTCGTGGATCCCGCCGATCAAATAAATAACCAACTAATCCTAGTGGGTAGCTAGGGTAAGTCGGGTCGAATCCACGGGGACGGTAAGAGGCGTCTAGACTAAGGTCACCCAAATACGAGACTAAGTCAACGAGCTAAACTAAACTAGAGTAATGGGAAGGGAGAGAAGGCTAAAGCTATGACTACGGTAACGGAGAGAACAACTAAGGAAACGGGCTAGGATTAGGTCGGGTTCAAAGGGGCAATGGAATGTTCAAGGAAGAGTAAAGGTGAAGGGGGTAGTCGGGTAATCTAGGTGTAGTCCGGGCTCTCGCTACTTAGACCAACCTAGAGGTTCCACCTAAAACCCATCTTGGCGACACGCATGACAAACGGAGCTACTAGCGTGTTATCGTGGCCTAGGTCGCATCCGGGATCTCGCTACTTAGACCGACCTAGGGGTCGTCCTCACCGGGCTCTCGCTACTTAGTGAGAGAACCAAACCCACAAGCAAACTATTACCCACAAGAGAAAGGCAAGAAAAACAAGCATATGCATACAAGTCATTCAAGCATTTCAACAAACATGTACCATGCATCAAACCAAGAGGAAACCCAAATCTTCCACCAACATCTCCAACAAACCCTTAATCATCCAATTAACACCCTAATCACCCTACTAACCCTAGCAAGAATCTACTCAAACATAATCAAACTACAACTAACAAGAACAAGAGGAATCAACATAAGAATCCAAACATGCATATGTGAAACTAACAAAGATGATGAACAAAATAATAAACAAGAACTAAAGATTGAAACTTGAATGATAAAACAAGATTAAGAGAAGGAAAAAAAGAGAGATTATACCATACTAGAAGAGGATGAAAGATTGAAACTTGTATCAATAAGAAAAACCCAAAACAATCTCCCAAGGTTGTCAATCTTGGTTGAATCTTGAAGAATTCCCTTAATACAAGACTAATTACTAAGATTAACGATAAACTAAGGACTAATCTACACTAATCTAAGCTAATCTAACCTAAAATAGTCTAGGGTTTAGCGGGAAGTGAAGAACATAGGAATACAAGAGGAAGGGTATTTATAGGGTTACAATGCAAAGGGAGATGAAACAAGCAATCACGGGCTGTAACTGGGCCATCCCGTCCGGGATGAGTTGGTCCCGGTCGGGATGAGGTGGTCCCGGTCGAGATGGCCTCAAAACAGCAGCTCCTCTTTTGTGCACTTCATCTCGGACGGGTTGAGGTCATACCCGTCGGGGATGAGTCCTGTAGGCCTCCAATATGATCTTTAAGGTTCCTCCTTGCTTCACATGGACTTCTCATCGATTCTCGGGACTCGGGATCGGGTCTCGGAGGCTCAGGATTGGGTCCCAAGGTCTCGGGGTCGAATCCAAGGCATCGAGTGATCGTTCCTTCACTTCGTTGGCTCCGAAAAGTGTATGTATTGAGTCGGAATCGCTCCAACTCTTCATGAATGGTCTCGGGAACCTGAAACGAACTAGAGGAAGCATAAGTAGCCCATAAATCGCTCCCAAGGAGCGATTCCACAAGGAAAATGGGACCAAAACACTACGAAATAGGCACTACAAACTACACTTATCATAAGCCTAAGAAGAAGGCCCCGAGCCTAGGTCAATGTCGTAGTAGGGTCAAGTCATAGTACGGTTATTTCCCTTCTAGAGTCATTGTTATGTTGAGTCTGAGGTACGGGGACATGTCCCGACCTCCCTAGTCCTGTCTAAACACCACTCCTTTTGGAGTCTATCAATAAAAGCAATTCTTTCTTCTCTACTACGAACCTCGACAATGCTTGATTTAAACAATAATGTGAATACTTTCACTTGTGACTAGTTGCGTTTAAACAACATGCCATGCATTTATCGACTCCTCAAAACAATGAAGAAATGAAAAAATCGAGATCCTGTGTTCTCTTTTACCTATTCTATGTCTGGTATAGAAAGGCACAAACTACCCCTTAGAACGAGCATTACTGAATCTTATGACAAATCTAGATAGTCTTTTAGCATGTGATCAAAGACGGAAGGCAAACCCATTTCCCACAATAAACATCCCTCCAACAATGACCGACAAATCCACCGTATGTGCTTGTCAAACCAAAAGTCTGAAATGGTCAAAAGGGGCCAAAGAAAAAAATGAAACCAAGGCCAAACTAACCCGACCCAATTCAATGATCAAGACCGAACTCAATGGTCGAAATCAAATCCCAACCATCCAATTCGATTTCAAATACAAGTCCGAACAAAGAGTAAAGGTGAACAAACAGGTCAGCTAGCACCGATTATATTAGCATCCCTACGTTACAACGCTTAAGACCTCCCTGAGATGCTTTTTAGGAGACAATCCGGAATCCTGAGGATTCAAGCTCAATAGGATAATCCTAACCATTAGGGCTAGACATGGAAATCAGATCCCACACAATTTACATCCCGCCCGATTGAAGTCTGAGTCATTTTCACTCAGCTTTCCCTTTCCTCCCACATCACAAAACCGTAACCCCGTAGCCTTAACTCCACAAAAATCAAGCTCCAGATTTTGATTCATCAAAGCCACTCATTACCTAGCTCCACATTTCAAAACCATCCAAGCCGGTCACCCTGACCTAAACGCGGCATCTCGATAATTGTCACTTTCAAGGGGTCATACCCGACCACTTTGCCTAAGTTCTTAAACTAGGGTGAAAGCCCATGCAAAGCACTTCACATCGATAATTGGGATAACGAGTCTAAAGCAAAATCACTCACATCTATTATGAACTATGAACATGGTTTGATTCCGTCTAAAGACAGATACGTAGGCAGCCCTTCCAAGGGTACAACCAACAAAAAAATAACAAAATCGATTACTCGATTTGCAAATCGGAACCACTCCTATATTCCGATTAAAGAGTGATTTCAATGATGAATCTCAAACGCTGAGCCGAGGACGGGGTGAAAAACCGAAAAGGCGCCCCGGGCAAAATGAAGAAACGAGTTGCGAGCTGTCGTAAAAAAAATGACGAGCCTAGGACGGAGTGAAAACTCGAAAGGGCGCTCCGGGCAAAATGAAGAATCGAGTTGCGAGCCGTAAAAAAAAATAAAGAGCAAAAAAAAGAAAAAAAGGTGAGCCGAGGACGGAGTAAAAACCCGAAATGGCGCTCCAGGCAAAATGAAGAATCGAATTGCGAGCCACCACAAAAAAATGATAATAAAATAAAATAAAACAAAAAATGCGCTTCTCATTAATGCAAAATCAATTAAATCAAGCCTTTGTCGAGACCCTTTACATCGAACATCCAAATTCCGGCTACCCGGTAAATGACAATGTTTCAAGTAAAACCCTGCAAAAACTAGTACTACTACGCCACATTATATTAACTAATACAACATAGTACTAAACGGCTGGGCTCTACCGGTCCAACTTCCCTTTCCCCTTGTCATTTGGAAGTGCCTCTTCTGGTCTCTCACCATAGACCCTCAGAATACAGGCTTCCACTCTTATCTTAGCCAATGACGAGTCCAGCCAATCATACTTCCCCTCGTCACTCACATTTTTAATATGGGTCTTGTCAGTCTTGGCCCGTTTAGATGAACTGACAGCACTAGGATCGGTAACACTGTCTCTGGTCGAGCGCTTAGTGATGTTAACTCGAGTCACATCCTTATCCTTTAGCATCGTGGTATTTCTGACGTTCGACTTGCCCTGCCCAGGAGGATATCCGTAAGCTCTCCGTCAGGAACGAGTAGGGTTTGTCGGTCGAGCACTTTCTATAATAACGGGACGTGAAAACCTCTGTCTCCGAGACACTCCAAACTCCCTGAAAGAACTTTCCGTCCACGGATAAGATTTAGGGGGATCAGCAGTAACCTCCAATACAGTTCGCCTTACACCCGTTTGGCGCGTTAACTCGCTCGGGTAAATGTAAATCTGATCCCTTAAGGATAGTATCTGCATAGTATGGGTCGATGATAAGAACGGAAACCCAACCTGTCCACTGATATGCCACCACGGGAATGTCCATCTAATATCAACCCGCCCGTTAGCCTGCAAGTAGGAACGCCATCCTTCTTCAGTGTAACCATCGTTCCAAGGTTGCGCCATCTTCAGACCCGTGAAACCTTTGTAGCTATAGCCCTTGACGGACCGAGGGGGCTCGATCAAACCAAGCTTCTCTTGTAGCCAAACCTGAACGAATCACAACACAACGTCAAAACTTTCGAACTAAAGCAAGTTTCGAAAAAGGAAAGGAGTACACTGACATACCTGCAAAATGATCGTAAAACCTCGAAAGGGAGCATGATGTATCCGCACACGAGCATCGAGACCTATGATAAGCTCACCCAGAATAAGCAAAGAGGGCGATCGCCCGTGTTCCATCCCCATTACAACATCCAAAACACAAGGACTACCCCAACCTTCATGCACCGACGCATCCTCGAAAAGGTAATAGCATGCGACTGCGATATTAAGAGCCCGTTTACAAGCCAAAGGCAAAATATCACGAGAGCCTTTCTGTGAGAATGTCCTAACAAGCAATTTTAGGTCAATACCACCTTCTCGAAAGAAAACCTTAGCTTCCTCTAGCAAAGGAATGTCCAAAAAAATGACGAAATCGTTCCACGAGAGTATTATCTCCAAGGGGTATACAAGGTTGAACCGAACACCACCCACCTATAGTATCTAGCTCCTCGGGAAGGGGACAAACATTACCTTCCGGGAAAGCAAAAACATGATTCTTAACATACCAAAAACTAGAACATGCCAACAAGAAGTCATCTTGCACCTTAACCTGCTTTAGCGCGGTAACCATAGACAAACCATTACCTGGACAAACCTCAAGGTCACATTTCATAATACGACCCATCCATCCGGTTAAGAGGCTCCCAAAACTCGAAACGACTCAAAATAAAACAAAGAAGGTATAAAGACACTATGGGTGATCTAGTATGTCTAAAACGAGTACTCATAACCCGCATATATAAGCTTAATCCCACAACAATTAGGAAATTAAGGAAAATTTCCATAACTGAGATTCGGGTCGCCCGAACCCAGACGCCTCAAGACCGGGTCACCCGGACCCAAGCGACCCATAATCGAGCCGCTCAGGCCCAAGCGTCGAAGGCCTGGGTCATCAGGCTCCTGGCATCCGAATTCCTTGCTGTCAGCCATGCTTTACCCCCTCGGCTGTCACTTGACAACCCTGGACGTCAGGAACGACCTCATGAAGTCGCTAAACCCCTTTCCAAAAGTCGAAATGCCCGCGTGAGAATGACAGGGCCACACAGACGATAAACTTCGTCCATCGAATCCACCGGACTTAGACATTTTTTTATTTTCTTTTTAGGGGGAATAAGCTGCCCACCTAGGCCTGTTGTAGCCTTGAGTGGCATCATCAATTCGCGTCCATAGCTCAATACGGCGTTATCATTAGAAGATATAAAAAGTAGTCTAACTTTTTTCTTTTTGCCTCATTTTAAACATGAATGTCGAGACAATCACACTTCTCTCCCAGCACCGAACACGTACTCGGTCGAAACACTCTAGCAACAAAGCATTTCTTACATTTTGCACGTCTCGAGTCAAACATTTTAATCGACGCACCACTTGATCCAACTTCCGGATCAAATAAACACATTTCAAGAATTCCTAAAAACATTTTCGTACTCCTATGAAATCATAACACATCTAAAATATCCTAAACTACAACAGAACCACAAACGAACCAAAGTTGAAATGATTACTAGTCTTCTAAGTCAACATTTCAAAAGAAAAAACAAAACGCAAGACTAACGAGTCAATCGAAATACTAAAAGTCTAAAAATATACAAATTATACAAAATCCGAACACAAATCGAGTTTACAAACTATGGAGGACCTCTAGAGGTTGCACCTACGGCCAACACATACTCACCTATATCATAATCTAGATCTAAATCATCCAGATCAAGAATTGGAGACTCAGTACTTTCCATGCCCGACCGCATATCTAAGGTACCTGACTCGGGAATTTCTGACACATCTTCGGTAGCGCCCGTAGCATGACCCTCTGCTCCAAACCTAGCCTCGCCCTGAGTCCGAGCCAACTGCTCCTTAAGCTTGGCAATCTCATTATCCCGAGATTGCAGGAGTTGCAGCAACTTGGCCTCATTTGTCTCGAGCTCGGTCACCCGAGTCTCCAACTACTTTACCATATCCAGAACATCCTGCAAATACACCTATACTTTAGGAAAAAACGCAACCAGCCTTGAAAACCAGCCCTAAGAAAACACATACTTAGCGATCGAGGTCCCGAAGTATCACGGGAAGAGACAACAGCCGCCCTCGACGCATAGCCCCAGAAGTAGTTGGCAGCCTGCCACAACCACTGATGGGAAACCGACGAAACCTGAGAGACGAAACCAGACAGATTAGTCAAACAAAACAAAACCCTCAAGAGCCGAGTTCAAGGGAAACCGCGAAACTTACCCTGTATACCCGGTCACGCCACTCCATCCCAGCCTCTATCTCCTTAGCGGAACACGGAGGAAGATGCTCTGTAAAAGCTACCCCAGCTGCATCTCCTTAGCAGTGTCAAGGGGAAGTCTGGGAGCTTAACAGCATCAGCTGGATCGGCCAGCTGAAGGAAAAGCAAGTCATTCAATATACAGGCGTACACAAAACCATATAACAAAATAAGCAATAAAACAAGGAACCGAGTACTCACCACGAGGCGGTGGCAAGCTAGCCAATGGAAGACGCGGGACAGATAGGAGGCACAAGGCACCAGTAATGCGTCGCCTCTCTCTCCGTCCCTACCCTCACGAGCCTCTGCGGTGGTCGGTGGTCTAAATATAATCCGGGGAGGATCAACCGGCACCCTGAACTCGTCATATAAGCACTGACGCATCAACCTCTCGCCCAGATACCACACCGGGCGAAACAACGCAGAAAGGATCATCCTCCAGTAGCTCCTAGGACTCAACTCTGCCCCAACATACTCGGGCAGACCCTCATAGTCGGCCCAAGGATGGGCCACGAACTGCATAAACAAACCAAAATTTCAATAATTCTAATCTTGGGGGCTACTAAGGAAAACAAACCGTAAGAAAGAAACTTACATCATCGAGGTGTAGCTGGTTCACCATCACATTCTCCGACGAGTAGTGACTCGTCGTGCTCTTAACCTGAGCCAACTTCCACTCAATCACCGCCTGAAACCTAACCGGACGAGCGGACATCGTCTTGAGTGCCAAGGGAGGAAAGTACGAATAGATCCAAGCCTGCAAAAAACTGAAAACATCGTCAACAAAACCAAACCGAACTAAGTAAAACCCTGAAACCGAGCAAAAGAGACAATCACTAACATCCAAAACGAGACCTGGACCCATGATGGATAAAGCCGATCCGGAGTCCACTCTCTGTGGCCTCACCATGACCTGTAGGCAGCAGGTCATCTTTACGAAAGTCGCGGTCACCCAATCAAAACGTCCCAGCTGATCCAAGTCAGCTAGGAAAGGCAAAATCCTAGTGCTAAACCTCTCACCCTTATCCGAGAAGTGGGTCGACCCTAAGAAATACCACAACCACAGACGGGCATCCTGTGCCGGCGTGTTGGGCACTCGACCCTCTAGCACCGCCACCCTCTCGAAGTGGTCGGTAATATACGAACTCCCCAGAGCATGGGGAGCACTGTAAGCCTCACGCTCTAAACAATCCCCGATTCAACCCTTGACCTCATCACTATCTAACCTAGGGCCCTCAGGAGCCCACCTAATCATCTCAAGATCCCAGGACAAACCCATAATAACCCCGAAGTCCTCCAAAGTCATCCCGACCTCTCCGAAAGACATATGAAAGGTCGAGGTTGTGTCGTGAATGCGATCTACCATCGCTCTAATCACCATAAGGTTACACTTGGTCTTGCAACCTACCAATCGGACCCAGTGACCGACCACAGGGCCTAAAACCATCCCCTCAATAATCTCCTTTGCCGCGGGGCTAAGCTTCTGAGAATAAATCTCCAAGCACTTCGTAAAACCCGAGAAGGTCCTCATCGGACCCGAGGACTGCAAACCGAGATAATACCAGCATAAACAAATGAAATCGACTCAAACTGAAAATAAAGCCTTAACCAATAAGCACGAGTCAAGGTACTCACCAGGTCGTTCACGACACGGCTAGAGACATGCAAACGAGACGAAAAAATAACTGATGACTGTCCCAATCCTGAGCCCGGAGGGATCGTCGTAAAAAACCTCCTCACCCACGTTGACAGGACCTGGGACATGGGTCTTCCTGGCAACCGTCACAGACAGTCTACGCCTTGTGACCCTATCAAAACCAGCCTCATCCGTGGCTCCCAGTTTACGACGCTGCGAAGGAACGCTTCGTCGCCGCTTACGAACCTCCCGGGGAGTCATTGAACTCGAACCGGCAGTCTCTCCGCTAGTACCAGTCGTAGGAGCTCCCTCGAGACGCTCAGTGTCATCTCTAACTGCAAAACAAAACAAAAAAGCATATGCCTCGAGTCAGGTCACAGTAGCCTAAACAAGTCAAAATAAGCTCAAAATTTTAGACAGGGGTATCAAAATTCCGAAAAACCCACTAGCACCCATTTTCGTCCCCGGTCGCAATAGAAGTGGTTTCGGGAAAATCCGGCATCGTTACGGTATCATTTGGTCCGTCGTTAGCCACAAAAACCCTCACGGAATGCCCTAGAGTACATTCTGACTAACAAAAGTCCACGTGGAGGTCACCCATAACGTCACAAACACTCGTCGATCGGAATTCCAAAGGTCAAGTGCGGGAATAACCAGGAAAACGATCCCTAAACCCTAGCATTTCGAGTTCCACCCATAGGGAGCCATTAGAACACCTCAAAACTCCATATCAAGCTCTATTCTACCCTAATTTAACAATGGGACCAAGAATAAACATCAAAACCTAGTAAAAATAAAACGCCCAAATCGATTTCTAGGATTTAAGCAAAATCGACCCACAATCAATCTAATTAAGAACAAATCGACAATAGATGAGTAAGGAACACTTACCCGAGGTCGACATAATCGAATATGACGAAAATCGAAATGGAAATCGGCTGAACAAAGTCGAGAATGCGGGATTAGGTCGAAGGGTATCGCGCGTTTCGCTTTTGAGACGAAATGAATTCGCCCACTTTCCTTTGATGACTTTAAACCAATCTGAGCATCAAAATCTCAGGCGCTCCAAGTCAAGCGTCCCTTTATTGGACTGATGGAGGCTAGGCGACTGAGGATTAGGGCGCCCCAGAACCAGCGCCTGTCTAATTAGCCTGAAGCAAAGACGAGAACAAATTGGACATGATACCAAATAGCCACAAGATGCACCCTTCTATACTAAACAAAATAAGCAGGAATGTGATAGTTTACTACCCCCCAATCAATAAGGCAAGCCCTAAAACCTCCTCTAAATCAAAATCAACCCCCAGTGGAAAAAACATAAAAAACTTTTCATAACATAGGTTCCGGAAAATGGTAAACGGATAAATAGAGTCAAGGTTAACGACAAACCGAAACAAAAGTTTTCAAACGCGATAAAGAAGTAGAAGGGATTAGGCAAAAGAAGAAGTAACAGGTTTTTAAATAAGCTAAGGAGAGTACGAAATTGAGAGTCCAATAGGGCTCTCAAGGATTAGAAAATAATTTAACCATCTCAAGATTCCAAGCACGACTCCCCCAAACACGAGTTCCTAATTACCATCAAATAATACTAAGTCCAATATTAGCCACTAGGTGGTACTACTTGGTTACAATCTCAAAAATGTCTTACATGACTATCCAATCGTTCAAACAACACGATACCAATCCACAAATGCTTTAGAATCTAATCTCATTAGTTAAGATTCCACAGTCAACATAACACACCCAAACTCTTGATCGATAAGGATCCTAAATTAAAAGCTCATAAGGTTTGAACTCGAAGTATACTCCAAATTTCTCGAGTAAGGAAAACTAAACATAGTCCACCAATTTAACAATGCTAAGGGACGAAATCCTCAAAAATGATCACCAACATATTTATAATGCCGCAAGTACAGAAGTTGGGAAAGTACAACAAATCCTCAAACACGCTCAAACCTATAGGTAATGGCGCAAACACTCACATCTTCAAACACGTCATTCAGCTAAGGTTTCTGAAAATTCCATCAAATTTCATATCGTAACAGCGAAACCACTAAAATATTTATTAACTCAACGAAGCCACAATCTCGTGGGTCTAAGGGTTATGAACTATAAATCCATTAAGATGGTTGGCATTAAGTATTCCTCAAAACAACGTGATGTATCCAACCTTTAATTGTGCAATATGTTTCTCTTCTTCAAAGTCAAGAACAATTTATCCAAGTTAGATCACTTAACTCCAAAGTTCATAGGTTACAACCTTAAACAACGATCAACGATCTAATCCTTAAGAAACACGGGTAATCTATGTCAACCAAAACTTCTAACGATATTATTGAAAACCTTTAATGGTACCACAACACTCAGGCTAACAGTTTAAACAATACTCTATGATCCAAAATATTCGCGATGCATCCATCAAATAAGCATTAGGTAAGAATCCCAAAGTAATATTATCAGTTACACTTAGTTTGGTTCTAATTTAGGTACCAGTTATCCATCAAATATGATATACTCTTACTACTCCAAACTATCTTTCAACTTTAACTACTCTATATAATCATGTAACCTATAACCCAAGGCTGATCGGTATCTAAGGTATCATCCTAATTCCATCAAGCAACAATTTGCCATTCAAATCAATCCTCAAGAATTTATTACTTGCTTAGAAGATAGGGTAGAATCACAATCCTCACATCAGGTAACAAGGATTTACTATACCTCAAATATCTATAACATTTCACGGGGTTCACTGAGACGGAATTCAATCTAACCAAAGAATCTCAAGAGGAAAGATGCTAAAGTAGGAGAATTAATCAAAGATTTATCATCAGAATGAAGACGAGAATTTATAAGAAAAGAGTTAGAAGAAGTAGAGAAAGGAAGGAAAAGAATCGATGATCCTATATTACTAAGTTCTTGAACCAAAGGAGAATCTTCGGGCCTCCAGTGTTCACGAGGGAACTAAAAGGATTACTTCATCTTCTTGTAGAGGAACGAGCACATAAGTCTTGGGTCGCTCCATCGGGATCTACTGCTACATCATGGAACAAGAATCTACTCTTGATCATATGGCATGTAGCTTAAGCAAACTGAACCGGACCTGAAAAGTCACCATCGACATCTTTCTTGGAGCACCAAGTTGTCCATTCGAGTCAGCAGGTGTTGAGAGTTCTAAGCAGGTCTTGTCCCGATCCGGAGCAGCATCACATCAGCATCTTGTTTATTCATCTTCTTTGAGACCAAAGAGACAAATATTCAATGCTAGTCATTGAGTTACAAGAACATGTAAACCTAACAGTTAAGTCCTTACTTGATTTCTACCCATCTCTCACTAATATTCTTTTAATGTTCAAATCATTTATTGGTATTTTTCATAGAATCAGGTGTAAGCGTCGGGAGCAACAATGCTCTTATACCAACTGTAATCCCTTAGAAATTCTAAAGCAATACAGTGGCGAAAACACTGTAGATTTAGGATTAAAACACACTGATGTTCTATATTATAATAAAAGAACGGTCAGTCAATACAAATGCCACTTTTTACAAAAAGGCTAAAATAAATATTCTCCAAACAGGGTTACAAAAATCCATAAATAAACATGAATGGAGAAAGAGTAGAATCCACGCTACTCGCTAGCTCACACCCAAAACCCAGCAGCAAATACCTGTCATGTTATAAACATAACAGCCACATCAGTGGGGAGTAACTCGGACGTTCTCCCAGCCATATTATATCATATGGAACATAATAGTATTATTATATCAAAATATTTAAAATGAGAAAACATTAAAAACGATATAATAAAAATAAATTTTCAGCGAAACTAAAAGCACTTGCCAACCTGCAAGTCAAAAATCAATAGATAATAATAATATTCAAATATGACGTTACGGAAATTCAATCAGTGTGCACAAGGCTAGACTTTCACTAGGATAGTAATGGAAACTGGATTCGAGTGCTGTAGACTTAACTCATAACATAATCAAGTCTCTAACTAGACAACTCAACTATAACAGGACTGCGCGCAGCGAGGTCCTAGTTTAAGTAGTATACACCCTTTCTGGATACCAAATGTATCCAGTTCAACTGACGGCAACTAACACGATGCGATATCTAGCTTAAGGGCACAATGCACACTCTTCTGAGCGAAACTACGCCCAATTCAACGACCAAATGCGTCCCAAATAAGCACACCAGCTTTATAGCTGATGGCAAAAATGTATATCCCAGACTATATTACTCTATCCGCACACTTGTCTTTATTCCATAACTCCAAAACAAGTCATTATCGATATAAACAGAAGATATAATCATTATAATAACATGAAGTTAAAAGGAATAAACATTTTATATTAAAAAGGAAACATTCTATAAATGGAAACTTACTAATTTTAGAAACTTTCTTAAAGAGTAGATTTTTTTTATAGAAAATACGTAAGTTATTAAAATAAGTGAATTGTATTAAAATAGCATTTCTGACGAAATTAACATTTTATTATTATCGTCGTTATCGTAACTTTAATATATTTCTAAATTTGTTACTCAAAATATAAATAAAATACAATAAGTCAATACATAGTATTTTATAAATAACTAGGAAATCGAGTTAAAATTATAAATTTTAGAAAATAGATGTTTTAAGAAAAAATGATATCAAAAATAATTGAGTCAACGAGTTTTATAAATGAAATGAATTTTACAAAGGTTTCAAATTATTTTTATCAAATAGCTTTTATTAATAAATAATACGGATTTTCCTAAAAATAGTCAATTGTAAACAAATAAGAAATTATTAGCGAAAATAGTTTCGACTAAAAATATATTTAAAACAAAATCGACTATTTTCTCATTTATTAGTATAAATCGTAAAACAAAAATTAATTTATTAAACAAGTATACAAAGCTCGATTATAATATAAAAATAAGATTTTGAGTTAAACTTATAAATAACGAAATATGAAGAAAATATGAAATCGTTATTATTTAATTACTAATGTCACGCTATCCAACAAAATATTATAACGATCATAAATAATAAAATCACTAACGATTTATAAAACAATATCAAAATTTGTAAAATATTTATAAGGTACAAAATTTTAAAATAATACAATAAGCAAATAATAAATAGCTAAAATTAAAAAACCAAAGTTAAAATATTTACTACATACCACTACTCAAACATACGATATAGAATCGAGTAAAGTCCTAAAGCTACCTTAGGTCGACGGCGAATCGATCATGTACTTGTCCTTCCATATTTTTGACCAAGCTTTGATCCTTCCGACCCTTGTTCCACCAAAAGCTTGAGTCTCTAACGGCTCCAAAACACGTAGACATGAAAACAAAGCAGTCGGAATAAGAGAATGTAGGAAAACTAGAGATGACACGAAAACCTGACAAAGGAAAATAAAGAGGAAGAAGGGATCTATATCAAAACTAGGCATAAAAGGATCCGAAATAGGCTGTATAAAAAAAATAACGGAAGGAGAAGAAGAACGTAAAACAGACCAGCAGTAGCACAAATGCAAACAACAACCACGAAACACATGACGACACCGCAATAGATATCGGAACCGAGCAAAACAGCACCAAACACGGCAGTAACAACAGCAGCGGCGAGAATCAGCAACATCAGCAACAAAACAATGTAAGAAGGAAAAAAGAAAAGAATAGGAAGAAGGATAGAGGAACGAACGATATCAAATATCGACAACAAACAACGACGATGATACGATAAGAATAACAATAGTAATGTAAAAAAAATGATGACGAGCCGAGGACGGGGTGAAAATCCGAAAGGGCGCCCCGGGCAAAATGAAGAATCGAGTAGCGAGCCGTAAAAAAAAAGCAAAAAAAAAGAACGAAAGGGTGAGCCGAGGACGGAGTGAAAACCCAAAAGGTCGCTCCGGGCGGGAGGAAGAATCGAGTTACGAGCCACCACAAAAAAAAATTAGGGTTTTTCTATGGGATACCCTTCAACTATTGGCTTTTCCAAGTAGTACCCCCTCCTTTTTCGTATTACATGGTGTATCCCTAAACTTTACTTCAGTCCATACCATAACCAAAGTGATAAGTGTATTACAATTATTTTTTTAAACTGAATAATTAACATATTAATCAATCCAATTTGATGCTACAAACCACCTCTTTTTCTTTACCATTCACCAAGCCACCAAATGCCCATCAAAACGCACTCTGTTGTCGGCCGACATCGACCTATCTCCCTCACTCTTTTAAATCCATCAACCTCAATCCCTCCGTCACCCCCATGTCGTAGTGTGGTGGAATGGATTTTTTCGAGTAAAGGATGCAAATTGAATAAATATATCATGGTTGATGAAAGTAAAATGGAGAATAATCACTATTTATATCATCAATTGAGAAATTTCCGTTGGAAAATTATAACTTTGGTTACAATATAGACTAATTTACAAAGTTTAGGGGTACATCTTGTAATTCGAAAAGGGCGGAGGTACCACTTGCAAAAGTCGATAGTTGAGGGGTACCCCATAGAAAAACACAAAAAATTAATATGAATAAAGAAAATGTGCTTCTCATTAATGCAAAATTAGTTAAATCAAGCCTTTGTCGAGGCCCTTTACATCAGGCATCTAACATCCGACCACCCCAAAAATTGACAACATGTCAAGCAAACCCCACAAAAACTAGTACTAATACGCCACATAATATCAATTAATAGAACATAGTACTAAATGGCTGGGCTCTACCAGTCTGACTTTTCCCCTTTCTCGCCATTCGGGTGTGCTTGTTCGGGTCTCTCACCATCGACCCCTCCGAACACAAGCCTCCACCGCCCTAGCTAAATGCGAGCCCAGCCAATCCCACTTCCCCTCCTCACTCACATTCTCAATATGGGTCTTGTCGGTCTCGGCCCGTTTAGATGAACTGACGAATACTAGGATCGGTAATGTCGTCTTCGGTCGGGCGCTTAGTGACATTAGCCCACATAGCTTCCTTATTCTGTAGTACGGTCATCTCCACAATCCTTAACCTTTCTCTCACATCCGACAACCCCGGATGTCAAGAACGACCTTCTAAAGCCACTAAACCCCTTTCCAAGAGCCGAAATGCCCGCGCAAGAGTAACATGTCCACACGGACGGTAGATTTCGTCCGTCGGATCCACGAGACTTAGGCGTCTTTTCATTTTTTTTAGGGGGATAAGCTACCCCACCTAGGCGTGTTATAGACTTTTAACGGTTATTGTCAAGTCGCGTCTGTAGCCTAATAAGGCAATGTTATGAGTATGCAAAAAAGTGGTCTAACATTTTTCAAAAGTTGCCCGGATTTTAACTTCGACTTCATTCTGAATGTCAAAACAACCACACTCATCTCCTAATACACTCGGTCAGAACACGTTAATGTTTTACATTTCGCCCGTCTAAAGTCAAAACATTTTAATCGACGTTCTATCTGATCCGATTCCCGGCTCGAACTAACGCATTTCAAAACATCCAAAAAGAATTGTTTTCGTACTCCCATGCAACGCCAGCGCACCATAAACTAAGATCAAATCACAAATAAATGAACGCAAAAGTGATTACTTGTCAATTTAGGTACACAATTCGCGAAACGAAAACACAAGACTAATCCAACTAATTCAAATACTAAAAATCTCAAGAGAATATATAAAACATACAAATCCATACACAAATCGAGGCTAGGGAGGACCCCTAGCTAGAATCCGCACCAATGGCTATCGCAACATCACAAATGTCGTCATCTAAACTTAGATCCTCCAGATCCAGAAGAGGAGACTCACTACCATCCATTCCCGACAGCATGTCTAAGGAAGCCATCTCGGGGACTCCTCCAGCCTCCTCGGTAGCACCTGTAGGTCGACCCGTAGCCTCAGCCTCAGCCTCTCTCTCAATCCGATGCCTAGCCTCACCCTGCGCGGAGGTCTCGCTCTGAGACCGAGCCAACTGGTCCTTAAGCTGAGCAATCTCTTCGGCCCGAGATTGCAGGAGTTGTCGCGCCTCAGCCACCTCCGCCTCAAGCTCTGTCACCCGAGTCTCCAGCTGCCCCACCATATCCGGGACATCCTACAAATACACCTAAATGTTAGGGAAACACACAAGCAACCTAGAAAGCTACCTTAGTCACGCAAACTTACCGATCGAGGTCCCGAAGTTTCACGGGAAACCCTCGACGCATAAACCCGGAAGCGGTTGGCGGCCTGCCACAACCGCTGATGGCAAGCTGTTGAAACCTGAAAGGTGAAACCACGAAAGTTAGACAAACCAACTCGAACCCTTAAGACCCAAACCAAAAACGAAAGCAAAAACTCACCCGGTATACCCGGTCAAGCTACTCTATCATAGCATCCATCCTTCGGCAGAACACGGGGGAGAGGCTCAGTGAAAGCTATCCCGGCCGCGTCCACCCTAAGCAGCGTCAAGGGGAACTCTGGGGGCTGAATAGCATCAGCCGGATCGGCCATCTGAGAAAGCGACAAATCGGTCGGTCAGGGGGGCAAGAAAACACTAAACCATGAAACAAACCTTAGAATAAAAAATTAAAACCTTACCATAAGGCAGTGGAAAGCTAGACGCTGGCTGACGTGAGATAGATAGGAGGCACCAGGCACCAGGAGCGCATCGCCTTCTTCTCCATCCCTACCCTCGAGGACCTCTGAAGTGGTCGGTGGTCTTAACATAGTCCGGGGAGGATCAACCGGCACCCTGAAATCGTCATACAAACACTGACGCACCAACCGCTCGCCCAGATACCAAACCGGGCGAAACAACGTAGGAAGGAGCATCCTCCTATAACTTTGAGGCCTCAGCTCCACAGCCACATACCCGGGCACGCCCTCATAGTTGGCCCATGGGCGAGCCACAAACTATACAAACAAAACCAGCATCTCAATAAATCCTAAACCTTGGGGGCTACCAAATAAAGCGAGACATAAAGAGAAAACTTACATCCTCGAGGCGTAGCTGGTTGACCAGCACGTTCTCCGAAGGGTAGTGGTTGATTGTACTCTTAGGCTGAGCCAGCCTCCACTCGATCCCCGCCGGGAATCTCTTCGGATGAACCCGCACCATTTCAGGTGCCAAACAGGGGAAGTAGGAATAGATACAAGTCTGCAAAATCCCGAAACACCTTAGCACAATTAAGTCAAGCTGAGTAGAACCCAAAATACAAGGACGGGAATAACAACTAACCTCTAGTACAAGGCCTGGACCCACAATGGGCAAGGCTAAGGCCGACTCCACCTCCAACGGCCTCACCATGACTTGCAAGCAACGAGTCATCTCCGCGAAAGCCGCGGTTACCCAATCAAAACGTTCTAGCTGAGCTAGATCAGCCAGGAGAGGTAAAATCCTTGTGCTGAACCTCTCGCCCTTGTCCGAGAAGTGGGTCGATCCTAGGAAGTACCACAACCATAACCGATCATCCTGCTCCGGCGTGTTGGGTTCTCGACCCTCTAACACCGCCACCCGCTCAAAGTGATCGGTGATGTACGAGCTCACCAACGCATGAGGCGCACTATATGCCTCACGCTCCAAACCATCCTCGATAAGGCCCCGCCCCTCATCACTATCTAGCCTACGACCCTCGGCAGCCCACCTAATCCTATCCGGACCCCAGGG
Organism: Agrostemma githago; assembly: GCA_958450325.1. Classification (NCBI taxonomy): domain Eukaryota; kingdom Viridiplantae; phylum Streptophyta; class Magnoliopsida; order Caryophyllales; family Caryophyllaceae; genus Agrostemma; species Agrostemma githago. The sequence continues at coordinate 55,648,363 of OY288240.1, forward strand.
TAAACCAGTAATCATCCCGAAATCCTCTAAGGTTATCCTGACTTCCCCAAAGGCCATGTGGAAGGTCAAGGTAGTATCATGAAAGCGATCTACCATCGCTCTAATCACCATGAGGTTGCACTTAGTCTTGCAACCCACCAGCCGGACCCACTGCTCGACCACGGGACCTAGAGTAGTCCTCGCGATAATCCCCTTTACCGCGGGGGTCGACTTCTGAGAATAAATCTCGAGACATGTAATAAAGCCCGAGAAAGTCCTCATCGGACCGGGGGATTGCATACCAAAACAATACAAGTATAAACGAAACAAACCTATCCTAAGCCGAGCCAAAGTCCAAGACATAACTAATAAACATGAATAGGACACTCACCAGACCATGCACAATGCGGTCAGAAACGTGTAGGTCGAGATGAAACAATAACTGATGACCATCCCAGTCCCGAGCCCACTCAGGATCCTCGTAGCCAATCTCCTCATTCTCCGGTACGGGAACCTGAACATGGACCCTCCTAGCAACTGTCTCGGGAAGCCTGCGCTTCCTCACCCTGTCAAAATCGGCGTCATTTATGGCCTCCAGATCACGACGCTGAGATTAAATACTCCGTCATCTCCTGCAAATCCCACGGGGAGTTTGTGAGTTCGTCTCGGCGGCCTCGCCACTAGCACCAACCGTGGAAGCTCCCTCGGGATGCTCGGTATCACCTCTAGCTTTAAAATCAGACAAAACACAAAAAACCCATGCCTCAGGCCAGGATAAAGCAGCTTAAACAAGTCGAAATAGGGTCAAAATTTCGGATAAGGATATTAAAATTCCGAAAAGGCCGTTAACATCCATTTTCGATCCCGGTCACGATGGAAGTGGTTTCGGGAGAATCCGACATCGTTACGACACCTTTTGTTCCGTCGTAAGACACACAAAACCTCACGGAGAACCCTAAGCGCCATCCTAGCCCATAGAAATCGACAAGGGAGCTACCCGTATCCTCACAAACACTAATTGAACAAGATTACGCAAAACAAATGCGGGAATATCCGAGAAAACGGTCTCTAACCCTAGCATCTCGAACCTATCACTATAGGGAGCCATTCTCGTACCTCGAAATCCCCTATCAAGCTTATAACTACCCTAACAAGCTCTAATCGACCCTAATTTAACAATAGGATTAAGCACAAGCATCGAAACTTAGTAAATTAAAAACGCCCAAATCGATTTTCTAAGGTTTCAACAAAACAAACTCACAATCAACAAAATCAAGCAAAACCGACAATAAATGAGTAAAGGACACTTACCCGGTGTCGACATTTTCGCGTATGGCGGAAATAGAGTCGGAAATCGCGTAAAAAAATTGAGAAGGCGATTTTGGGGTGAAGGGGGTGACGCGTTTGGCTTTTGGGTCGAATGAAGAAACCCCCCAACCTTTGTTCACTTAAACAAACCTGGTCCACGAGAACCTGACAGCCTCAGGTGATGCGCACGGATTCCAAACCGCTGGGGGCTAGGCGTCGGAAGATTGGGGCGCAGATGCGCGCGCGTCTGAACAGTCCAACAAAGACTAAAATGGGGACAAACGAGGCTTAACGTTCAATATACACGAATCACACGCCCTTTTAACACAAGCAAAATAACAATGGCGAAACAATTAACTAATCGATGAAGCACGCCCGTTACCAAAAAACGATAATGAAACAAGCGTAAAAGCCGCACTTAACACGGGCTCTGCACCCAAACACGTAATAAAACAACCCAAACCGAACCAATCAAAGCAAACTCAGAACAAATCTCAAATGCATAACAAAAAAAACAAAGCAAAAGCAAACTCGAACAAAATAAGACAAGACCGGAAAACAAAAGCCACCTAACTAAAACAAATAAACCACAACAATTTTTGCCTAATGGGTCTTAGTTATCCGAGAGGCATTGGAGTCTGATACCTCCACAACAATTTGACTCGAGTGGATACCAACGCCATAGAAGGAGTCTGACACCTCCACAGCAATTTAACTCGAGTGGATACCAACACCCTCGAAGGAGTCTGATACCTCCACAACAATTTAACTCGAGTGGATACCAACGCCCTTGAAGGAGTCTGATACCTCCAAAACATTTTTCATTCGAGTGGATCCAACGCCCTCGAAGGAGTCTGATACCTCCACAGCAATTTAATTCCAGTGGATACCACCGCCCTCGAAGGAGTCTGATACCTCCACAGCAATTTAATTCAAGTGGATACCAACGCCCTCGAAGGAGTCTGATACCTCTACAACATTTTTCATTCGAGTGGAGACTGACGCCCTCGAATGGTTTATTTTGTCCTAGGGGTCACAGGCATCCTGAAAAATAGCTATTCGAGTGGAGACTGACGCCCTCGAATAGTTTATCTTGTTTTTCTTTGTCCTAGGAGTTATAGTGTAGACACCCACATTTTGACCGCCAGGTGTCTATAGCAGTTTCCGAAAAACACCCGATGATGATCGGACGTAAACATGACATAATACACTCGATTTTGGACTCGGAATCAATAGTAGTTGGCACGAGCTTTTACCGGAGTAAAAATGTCGCCAAACCGACCTCAAATTCAGGCCGAGTAGGTCGTTTCCAGTCAAATGAGACTAATTTGGGTCAAAACCGTCACCAAAGGCAAAACCGTCTTTTAGCGACCGGGTCAAACCCCGGTCAAAGGCATTTCCGAGCCATAAATATCTGACGCAGCATCCGAGAATCCAGTTTGAAGTCAGATTCCTCCCAAAATCAGCCACGGAAAAGAATTAAGCAACCAAAACTCTCCCTTAAAGATAAAAATCGATCTCCAAAAGGAGACTTCTACCCAGCTCAAACCCACTCGATCGAGTGGACCGGTCACTCGGTCGAGTGAGTCCACAAAAACCGCCAAATCTAGCAACAGACCGGACACTCGATCGAGTGTTGTGCACTAGTCGATCGAGTGACCCTTGTTCCAGCTGGAAACCGGGTGTCCCCTGCAAGTAACCTTTTCCTATCCAAAGACGGAATCCCACTTCATCCCAACCGGTTGTTTTCTTCCTTTGCAAGACATCTATCTCCTATCGCAAGTCGGGTATTTCATCCTATAAATACCCCACCCCCGCAACACAATTTCATCATCAATTATCAATCATCAATTATTAATCAATAATTCACAACACAACAATTCCAATCCCGACATACACAAATTACAACCCAGATTAACAGCAATACTAGGCATATTATATTCCGATCTTTCCTCTAGAAATCCTATAGAATTCCCGACCATTCACAACCCGAAATTCTAGGCAATTTTAGGCAAACCGTATACAAACCCGAGAGCAAAACTCGCAAAATCCCCTCAATAGCCATACACACCATAACTCACCTATATACATCTTAACGCTCCCGCGCCTAGGCCGCTACTACGAGTCCGTTTTCGAGATAATCAAGCATGTAGGTTGAGGGTGTTCCAAATCCCGATTTCTTTCTTTCTCTCCTTCTTCTTCTCGTTTTTTTTGTGTCGTCAAGCGTCATCGTCGTTATTTTATTTTATTTTTTCTAATATTATTATTACTACTATCGTAATTAGCAATAACGAGTCGTCCCTAAGGATTCGATATCGACTCTATAGTCGAATATCGGATCTAAAGGAATCAATGATTAAAACTATTTTAAGCATAATCTCGTTGATGCCGAAATAATCGTCACATAGTCCTAAAAAGACTGATACGACATTACAACGCGGAGGGATTTATTTTGATTCAAAACAATTTCTAAAAAATCTTTTTCTAACCATCGCTCTAAGTATTGGATCTTGATTTCGTAGTCGAATATCAAATATTTACGACTTTTGAAAATTTTAAGTCGGGTATAAATTGTGCCATATTTTTACACGACTTAGCGAAATTATCGGTTTTCAAAAATTAAAAGCAATTTTGAAACTTGCAAATCGAGTCACCACTCGAACAGGGGGCACTCGATTGAGTGCCATAGCCACTCGATCAAGTGACACCCTAAAAATCGGGCAGGAACTTTTTTCAAGGGATACTCGACCGAGTCCCTCCATGACTCGGCCGAGTAACCCCAATTACGCCTAAATAAACGCGTCTTACACGCTACCAGTCTCGACAAACCTTTTTCAAACGATTTCGGTCAACACGTGTCAAGTCTATCACGTGAATCTAGTCTTTTCAAAATCATGCATCGAATCATATTTGTATCGTTTATTCAATTTACAAACCGTTACTAACTCGTTTGTTCTCTTTTTTGAAGTTTTGTTTCTCGTTGTTTATTTTATTGTACTAAAATGAACATCACATGCTAAAACAACTTCGACATAATTCAAAGATGCATTAAACGACGTAGATCAAACATAATTCACATGTTTAGTCAAAACGCTCTTTGCATATTATTCAACCGTTAAACTAACACGCGTACACCAAAAACGAACGATATCTTAGTAAAGGCCGCTAAGTGCGGGCGAGGTTGGGAGTTCTTTGTGAACTTCCCAACACGTACCCTCACCCCTTACTCAGAACCGTGGTTTTTGGATGTCCGAAACCGTTGGCATACGAGAGTAATTCAATACACGATTACCGATAATGTCGGTATCGGTATCGCAATGCAAAGGAACGAACCCAATAAACTCTTAAATCGGAATGGGCCGTACTTTGTGCACGACCCACTACGACATAGAGAGGGTTCGAACGGGTCCGAATTCCCACAAAATTCGGTGGCGACTCCAACTTCAATTTAAATTTCAATTCGAGATCCATCTCACACGAGATTCATTCGCCGCCCCAAACCCGCGCGTGGCCGCGTCGGGGTGGACCTATGTCATGTCCACAATTTGGCGACTCCGCTGGGGAAACTTGATGTACCACTAGTCATCGGGATCCCTAGGGTGAGATTCGAAATGAAATCGTTCGATTAGTAATGTATGCGTTTTAGTTCGATGGTTCATGCATGACCCAAATTTTTTCCCGGGCCGGTTACTTGTGACCGACGTCCCACTATACCACGGTGCATTCCTAAATGGGTGCACTAAAGACTCCGATGGCGGAACTCGCATGGGTTTTACGGCGTGTTCTAAGTCCAATTCAGCTTAGGAAGTCCGTCCTGATTTGTGAGAAAGCCGTCGTTGTTAGTATAGACCCTATTTCGACCGACCGAGACTTAGTTTAAGAGCATACATGGTGTCGTTATACTGCTTCCAGGACTACATACTACTTGATCTCCGTGTCATTTTCGAAAACCGTCATTTCAAAAAATACATCTTTCCAAAATATCCAATTTTTAAAAAACCAAATTACCGTCCGTTTCGGAACCCACTTTTCAAAATATCCAATTTTCAAAACCCGGAATACTACCGAAATTAGGATTTATGATTTGACTCAAAAATAGCCTATTTTTAGCCGGTATTTTATCCATTTAAAAAATTCAAAAAATTTCGGCTTTTCAACAAAATTTGTCCCGACGGCACTTTCGCCAATTATTTTAAAAAATCGGGACCCTGTTTTCGATTTTCAAATTTTCGAAAATTCGCTTTCGATATTCAAAATTCCGAAATTCCAAAAATGCATCTTTTCAAAAATATCCAATTTTCAAAAACTCGGAAAGCTGCCGAAATTTAGACTTAAGATTTGACTCAAAACAAGCCTATTTTCTAGCCGGCATGCTGTCCATTTCAATATTCGAATTTCCGATCCTCATTCGACTTTCGAATTTTCAAAATTTCATTCCAATTTTCAAATCTTCGAGATTCCATTTCTATTTTCAAATCTTCAAAAACTCCATTTCATTTTCTCCAAATCTTCAAAATTCAATTTCGATTTCCAAATCTTCGAGTTGTCATTCTCGATTTTCAAAGCTCCGAGATGCCATTTTCGATTTCCAAATCTTCGGGATCTTATTTTTGATTTTCAAATTTTCGGAATTTTTTTTCGATATTCAAGTTTTCAAAATTCCAAATATTCGACTTTTCAAAAAGTTCGGTCCTGTCGGCATGCTGCCAATTTCAAAAGACGGGACCGTCTCCCAATTTTTTCAAAATGCGAAATTACCCGCTACCATTCTAATATTTCAAAATGCTCAGTCTTATTGGTCCACCATCAATTTCAGGACCGTCCCCTCAATTTTCAAAATTCAATCCTTCTCAAAAATCTTCCTTATTTAGGAAGTCAATCTTTTTTCAAAAAACCTTCCTTATTATAGGACCTACCGTAATCCGTGTGTCGGGTCTTTTCATAAGTCATCGAAGGTCTATAACCTCGAAACTCTGTCGATCCTACATCACGGGTTTCTTCCCCAACACGAGTCATACACTCGTAAATGGAAGGTTCATCTAAACACTTGAGTTCTAACTAGAAAGTCTCACGCGACCTTTCCCTCTTACAGGACGGTCCCCACGACCTTTCCTAAGGGAATTTTGCCCGTCTTTCAATCCGTTAGTCGAGTCATCCTAATTCAAAACTCCTTTAACTTAAGGGTCTACTCTAATCACAGGGCCGTCCTTATTCAAGTCAAGTCAAGGGTCTCTAGCGTCGAAACTTTGTCGATCTTACATCGCAAGTTTCCTCCCTTACCCCGTCTGCCTTTTCTCGAGGCCGAGTCAACCTTTTACAAGGCACAACCCTATAACAAAAGGTTTGTGATCCTCACATCTAAGGGTCACTCGTCCGAAGCTCGAGTCTTAACAAAACTTTCGATCCCACTTGGGGGCTACCCTTCAGCAGAGCGATCAATCACGGTTGTTCTAAGGGTCGTGTCTTACATGTGTCTCACGTACCCCACTTTTGAGTCACATAGATGTCGCACCGTTCGAGTCCTACCAGAGTCTTTAGTCTCACTCGGGGGTTGTCCTCTACCCGAGCAGTCAACCACGGTCACCTTAAGAGGTACTTTACGTCCATCCTACATCGGCGTCCTTATGATGCCTTCTCCGAGTCGAACCTATGCTACGAACACTCAAGTCACCTAGGGTTAGGTCACCACGGTTGGGCCGAGCACGTGACGCGGTCACCCCATTTTCAGACTCACCCTTCTGCAGCTCGAGTCTAAATTCGCGGTCGTTACCTCGTCTAGGTCAACGTACGAGTATCCCGATCCAAGAATCTTAGTCATTCCTGTCCCTCCGGGCCGTGTTTAGTTCGACTCCTTCTCTTGCACCTGGGCAAAATCGACCTTTGGCGAGTTCTAACACCGGTCGCATCTTCCTACCAAGGACCCAATGAACGAGACACTACCTAACCACGACAAAGCCCGCACCATCGAGAAGGGGGATATCCAGGGAAGCATGCTTATGCTATCTTGCTCCATTAACAATATCTTCTCGAAAATCAATACCGCCCTAGATAACCTAGGTTCCAGGGTAGCCATCATCGAAGAGGATCTTGCAAGAACCCAATCTCGTCTAACACAACTAGAACGGGTAAGGCAGCCAGTCACCCAACCGGGCCATTTAAAGGGTGAGGACTCTTATGAAACCATCCGATACCCCCAAGATGGCAAGACCGAGAGAGATAATCCGCAAGTCACCTCTCCGAAAATCAAGAACCAGTCGAAGGTAAGGACATTTACCCACTTGGATATGTCCTACACCGTCGCTTTCCAAAGGTTGGTTTCGAAGGGGCTAATACTACCCATAGGCCCAACAGCCGACGTACCTTTGGAAAAACGGTCCAAAGCATGGAATGCCGTGCATTACTGCAAATTCCACAGAGGGAGGGGATACGATACAGAGCAATGCTGGAAACTGAAACACCTCATCCAAGATTCCGTCGATGCTGGGAAGACACCCGTCATGGAAACATTGTCACTTGCAAGGCCCCTAATGGACTATACAGGGCCCAACAACCAAAGCATCCAATCTACCTCCCATATACCCAAGAGTCTGGATTTGATTTGAGTCTTAGTCTTAGTCTGAGTCCGAGTTTAGGATGTACTATTTCTTTCAATTTCAAAGTCAGAGTCAGAGTTAGAGTCAACTGTATTCTGTCCTCTTTTCACATTTCAATAAAATCAGCTTTTCTATTTCTCATATATACTTTCCTTATGTGTTTCCGAGAACATGATTAACACCATCATACACTGTGAGCACATGCACGTGACTATTATAGGCACATCTATAATGACTGCAGGAAATCGAGCCCGTGTTTTCCTTTTACCCGTTCCATGTCTGGTATAGAAAAGCCACATAACTACCCCTAGCATGAGCAGTATCGAATCCTATGACAAATCTGGGTAGTCTCCTAGTTTGGGTTCAAGACAGGAGGCAAGCCCACTTCCCACAATAAACACCCTTCCAATAAGACTTGACCAATCTCTACCTTAGGTGTTAGTCTGACCAACAGAACAAAGAGAAAAAAAGCTGGACAAAAAAAATCAAAAGTCCAAGAGAAAAAAAAGAAGCAAAAGGCCAAAAGAAAAAGAGCTGGCCATGACCAAAAAAAAGAATTCTCAACACCCCCGAACGGATACGGTCAATCCCAAGACCGGGGCTAAGAGGTCAACCAAAAAATATTCAAGAACCCATGACCGTAGTGAAAACGGTCAATTCAAAATTATTAATACTCATACCATCCAATAGGGGAGAAACAATCAAGCTGGTCAGCTAACACCACGTCTAGCCTTCCCACATTACAACCCTCAAGACCTTCTCGAGAACTAGGCTAGAGACAGCCCGGCATTTTGAGGATTCAAGCTCCATAGGATACCCCTAATCTTTAGGGCCAGACATGGAAACCAGATCCCGCATTATCAAACCTACCCCGATCGAAGTTCGAGTCATTTTTACTCGACTTCCCCATTTCCTACCACATTGCAATACCTTACCCTCGAAGCCTTAGCTCCACAAAATCGAACTCCAGATGTCAAAACATCAAAGCCACTTACGACCTAACACCACCAAAAACATCCAAACCAGTTACCGACCCCAAACACGGGAACTCAACTTGCAGTCGGCATAGAACATGCCCAAAATAGTTCACATTACCTCTGGGGGCTACCCCGGAGAACGCTCACAGTCACAGAATCAACATCCTAACTATTCTAGCCTTTTGATCAAGACATCATCGGGAATGCACCTAGCCTACACCATCGCTATGGCTAGTTACACACAAAGCCCTAATGAACTAGGCACCATAATATATTTTCAACACTGAACTACGGCTTGGTTTGATTTCACTACACGTGAATATGTAGGCAGCCTTTCAACAAGGGCACAACCACCCACATTGACACAAATTCAAAAAGCACTATCATTCCTATCACGACATTGTCTTGTTCTCTTTGTCGTCCTGGGGGCTTCTCTTAGGCAGAAGTTCTCCATCCACTCACATAATCGAAATACTTTCAAAATCTAGCCACCTTTCTAAAGTGTGTCCTAGTACTTGGCTCAGTCGAAGACGAGAATTTGTCAGGACTCGAAGCAACACCTACCTTGGGAATATACCCCGAAACCAAAAGATCCTAAAGAATAAGTCATTGCTATTGCTGAGTCCTACAGAAACAGTCTCATTACAGACTATTGCAATCCCCCTATAACAGATCTATCCCATTTCGATGTTCGACTGTATTGCCACTCGCCTAGGCTGCGGAATAGCACAACTTAAGAGTGTTGTCATCTTAGGTGGCCCACCCCCCTACCGAGTCACGGTCCAACCCTTAGAGAATCCAATTCGTGTCTGTCAACTCGTCATGTTGCGTCCAGAGTCGAGTCTGTCGGTATGTCTCTCTTCAAATCTTCATTTAAAAATTTGCAAAATTTAGCCATTTGAGAAAATCATTTTCGACAAGGTCAAATTTCAGTCTAATTAAACTGCGAATTTCTTTTCTAACCCATTCAATTTTGAAAACCTATCTCCTAGCACGTGAGTTGCTTTCAGGACTTAGATTTCAAAATGAAGCCAAAATCATTTTCCCCAGCGCAAGTCAGTCTACAGATGCTAACTGCATTTCCTGTATGCTATCTAGCTATCTGCTATATTTGCTATTTCTGCCTATATATCTAACAATTCAGGTACCAGCTTGTGCTTCCCAAAGGAACATCAAGTTTTTACTTCCCCAGCGTGAGTCGGTGTTTGGCCTAAATGTTACATACGAATTGCTATGTTTCGGCATCATACAGGTACACCCAGACTCGAGAAGGAAGTCTTCTCGCAAAAACTCCCCAGTGGAAAGCTCAGGCGACATTTTTACTAAAGAATCGGGATGTGTCTGCGAACGGACACACCCATAGCTTCCTATGCAAGCTCCCGCGTAATTCTGAATCGGGATGTATCTGTAAACAGATACACCCATAGCTTCCTATGCAAGCTCCCGCGTAATTCTGAATCGGGATGTATCTGTAAATAGATACACCCATAGCTTCCTATGCAAGCTCCCGCGTAATTCTGAATCGGGATGTATCTGTAAACAGATACACCCATAGCTTCCTATGCAAGCTCCCACGTAATTCTGAATCGGGATGTGTCTGCAAACGGACACACCCATAGCTTCCTAGGCAAGCTCCCGCGCAACTCCAAGATGGGATGTGTCCGCAAATGGGCACACCCAAGGCTTCCTAGGCAAGTCCCCACGAAGCAATTAGCATCAACTCAGGTATGATTTCTATCTTATGGTTGGCGAGCCCTTTTACGCAAGTCTAATGGACTATAAACGACCTGATCGGAAGTCTGCCAGGTCTTAATCCTCGATTGGCCTGGTAGTTACTCTGACATTCGCCTTGTCCAAGCCTCAGTCGGAGTGGGGGCTCTGTAGACACCCACATTTTGACCGCCAGGTGTCTATAGCAGTTTTCGAAAAACACCCGATGATTATCGGACGTAAACATGACTTAATACACTCGATTTTGGACTCGGAATCAATAGTAGTTGGCACGAGCTTTTAGCGGAGTAAAAATGTCATCAAACCGACCTCAAATTCAGGCCCAGTAGGTCGTTTCCAGTCAAATGAGACTAATTTGGGTCAAAACCGTCACCAAGGGCAAAACCGTCTTTTAGCGACCGGGTCAAACCCCGGTCAAAGGCATTTCCGAGCCATAAATATCTGACGCAGCATCCTAGAATCCAGTTTGAAGTCAGATTCCTCCCAAAATCAGCCACGGAAAAGAATTAAGCAACCAAAACTCTTCCTTAAAGATAAAAATCGATCTCCAAAAGGAGACTTCTACCCGGCTCAGACCCACTCGATCGAGTGGACCGGTCACTCGATCGAGTGAGTCCATAAAAACCGCCAAATCTAGCATCAGACCGGACACTCGATCGAGTGTTGTGCACTAGTCGATCGAGTGACCCTTGTTCCAGCTGGAAACCGGGTGTCCCCTACAAGTAACCTTTTCCTATCCAAAGACGGAATCCCACTTCACCCCAACCGGTTGTTTTCTTCCTTTGCAAGACATCTATCTCCTATCGCAAGTCGGGTATTTCATCCTATAAATACCCCACCCCCGCAACACAATTTCATCATCAATTATCAATCATCAATTATTAATCAACAATTCACAACACAACAATTCCAATCCCGACATACACAAATTACAACCCGGAATAACAGCAATACTAGGCATATAATATTCCGATCTTTCCTCTAGAAATCCTATAGAATTCCCGACCATTCACAACCCGAAATTCTAGGCAATTTTAGGCAAACTGTATACAAACCCGAGAGCAAAACTCGCAAAATCCCCTCCCTAGCCATACACACCATAACTCACCTATATACATCTTAACACTCCCGCGCCTAGGCCGCTACTACGAGTCCGTTTTCGAGATAATCAAGCATGTAGGTTGAGGGTGTTCCAAATCCCGATTTCTTTCTTTCTCTCCTTCTTCTTCTCGTTTTTTTTTGTGTCGTCAAGCGTCATCGTCGTTATTTTATTTTATTTTTTCTAATATTATTATTACTACTATCGTAATTAGCAATAACGAGTCGTCCCTAAGGATTCGATATCGACTCTATAGTCGAATATCGGATCTAAAGGAATCAATGATTAAAACTATTTTAAGCATAATCTCGTTGATGCCGAAATAATCGTCACATAGTCCTAAAAAGACTAATACGACATTACAACGCGGAGGGATTTATTTTGATTCAAAACAATTTCTAAAAAATCTTTTTCTAACCATCGCTCTAAGTATTAGATCTCGATTTCGTAGTCAAATATCAAACATTTACGAGTTTTGAAAATTTTAAGTCGGGTATAAATTGTGCCATATTTTTACACGACTTAGCGAAATTATCGGTTTTCAAAAATTAAAAGCAATTTTGAAACTTGCAAATCGAGTCACCACTCGAACAGGGGGCACTCGATTGAGTGCCATAGCCACTCGATCAAGTGACACCCCAAAAATCGGGCAGGAACTTTTTTCAAGGGATACTCGACCGAGTCCCTCCATGACTCGGCCTAGTAACCCCAATTACGCCTAAATAAACGCGTCTTACACGCTACAAGTCTCGACAAACCTTTTTCAAACGATTTCGGTCAACACGTGTCAAGTCTATCACGTGAATCTAGTCTTTTCAAAATCATGCATCGAATCATATTTGTATCGTTTATTCAACTTACAAACCGTTACTAACTCGTTTGTTCTCTTTTTTGAAGTTTTGTTTCTCGTTGTTTATTTTATTGTACTAAAATGAACATCACATGCTAAAACAACTTCGACATAATTCAAAGATGCATTAAACGACGTAGATCAAACATAATTCACATGTTTAGTCAAAACGCTCTTTGCATATTATTCAACCGTCAAACTAACACGCGTACACAAAAAACGAACGATATCTTAGTAAAGGCCGCTAAGTGCGGGCGAAGTTGGGAGTTCTTTGTGAACTTCCCAACACGTACCCTCACCCCTTACTCAGAACCGTGGTTTCCGGATGTTTATAACCGTTGGCATACGAGAGTAATTCAATACACGATTACCGATAATGTCGGTATCGGTATCGCAATGCAAAGGGATGAACCTAATAAACTCTGAAATCGGAAAGAGCCGTACTTTGTGCACGGCCCACTACGACATAGAGTGGGTTCGAACGGGTCCGAATTCCCACAAAATTCGGTGGCGACTCCAACTTCGATTTAAATTTCAATTCGAGATCCATCTCACACGAGATTCATTCGCCGCCCCAAACCCGCGCGTGGCCGCGTCGGGGTGGACCTATGTCATGTCTACACATAGGCATCCCTTAAGACAGTTATTCGAGTGGAGACTGACGCCCTCGAATAGTTTATCTCGTTTTACTTTGTCCTAGGGGTCTTATGTATCCCGAAAGACAACTATTCGAGTGGAGACTAACGCCCTCGAATAGTTTATCTTGTTTTTTTTTGTCCTAGGGGTGAGAAGCATCCCAAAGGTAAGTGTTCGAGTGGAGACTGACGTCCTCGAGCATTTTATTTTGCTTTGTCCTAGGGGTCATAGGCATCCCAAAAGACAGCTATACGAGTGGAGACTGACACCCTCGAATAGGTTATCTTCTTTTACTTTGTCCTAGGGGTCATAGGCTTCCCGAAAGACAGCTATTCGAGTGGAGACTGATGCCCTCGAGTAGTTTATGTAACACCCGCTATTTTTCCTAAGCATTTTTATGCTTTCTGTTAGGACTCCGTCTTAACTCTGTCACTTTTCGGCCTCATATTTCATCATTTTACTAAGCTCTATTTTAATTTTTGAGTTTAATAATTTTTATTTTTAATTTCAAAGATTTAAATCCTTTTAAATCCATTTATGTGGTTTCTTCGTAAACTAATTAATTTTTCCGCAAGGAATTCTATTTCTCTTCGAATTGACATTTTTAAGCTTGGATTTAAGTTATTCCTTTTCCTAAAAATGTTTGAATACGTTTCTATAATATTTTCAACTAGTAAATAGTTTTATTTAAAAAAAATTAGTTGTTAATGATTTTTATTACGAAGCTTCGCGAATAATTATTTTCTTACGCGAGGTTTACTCGAATTACTTTGAAATGCCTTTAACTATTTTACGATTATACTTTTTATCAACTTATAAACTATTTGAGACCATTTACTCACATTTTGGACCAACTAAGCCCTTGGTCACAAGTTTTATTACGTTTTATTTAAACGTTTCATTTTATCACGTTAAAACGTAAACATAAGATAAATTATTTTCATTCATTGTAGCATTAGAATCAAGACTTTTCATACTCCTTCATCAACTCTTTTGGTCGGCCAATTCATGTGGATGTCACATAGTTTTCATCAACCATTTAATCTCATTTATATTTTTGAAAACCATCCATTTTCCATATTACACCTTATTCATTCTTGTCATAAAAAAAATATACTCAACCTTCCTCCATCTCATTTGGCCGTTTACTACTCCTCCATCTTAGGCAAATTTTTGCTCCATTTCGAGTCCCAATCGCATCATTTGTATCGTCATAATAATCCTCTTTCCGTTCTCTTCGTTAAGGTATTAATCGACGTCATTTTCGATCAATTTTTACCTTGATTTTTATTAGTTTTCTCATGGTATTTTTCTGCCATGAATTCCTTGTTTGGTAGGATTTTTGGACGATCCCAAAGCCGACGAATATATTATCGACTCAGACTTGGAGTAGAGGTAATGTCGTTGTTACTAGGTATTTCAAGATTTTAATTGAGTATTTGCATGTATATATTTTTATATTTTATTTTGGCAATATATGTATGTCACGGATTCTGGAAAAATTTTAAAGTTGAAAATTTGCATGTTTCGATATTTTTATCGTTTTTACGAGATTAACGATTAAATTGTTATATTAATTAGTAAAAACGTAATAATCGGCCTAAACATGTAATATATGTTTATATTCTGGAAAAATGTTGTTTTTGATGATTGTTAATAATTTAGTATTTTTCTGATATTTTTGATATCGATTATTGAATTATTACCGTTTTCGGACAAAAACGATTAAAAACCAATTTTTAGTTCTAGTACTTAAACATTTTATTTTAATCTGATTATTGACGTGGTGAAACTTTCTGGTGAAATAGAATTTTCTGAATTTTTTCATAAGTTTTCGGAATTTTTAAGTGGATGAAAAAATTAATCACTTTAAATCATCGTTTATCGTTAAAACCGTGTTTGTTGTTTAAATTCTCGATTTCTGGTCTTTGGTTTAAATCTGGAAAAAACTATGATTCTGATGATTTCATATTAAAATGTAATTTTATGATTTTTAGTGCCTTAATAAAATGTTAGGAATGATAAGTTTTATTAATGGAATCGTTAATTGAGAAAACGGGTTTTAAAGACGGTTTTGACGGGATTTATTAAATCTGGAATTTTTGGAAATCTGGAAAAAAGGTAGATTCTGGAAAACCATGATTTTTAGGTTTAATAATAATTTTTGGATATTAATACTTAAATCGTTTTGTAATTACTATTTTTATTAATCGTTATTGTCGAGATTGGACGATTAACGAGAAAACGCTTTAAAAACCGAGTTTTAGAATTCTGGAAATTTTATTTTCTGGACAGAATGTCCATAAATATAATTAACTATTTTACGTAATTTTTGTACTATTTATTATAGTCTTTAATTAATAAATATTGATTTTCGGACAAATTGTGATTTATCGTTAAAATGCTTCGTTTTACCTAAAAGAATTATTTTTCCAGCAATTTTGAAAGTATTTAAATCTGAAACTTTAAGATTTAAATCATCCCTTAACATACTCTAAATGTATTTGTTGGTTTAATTAAAAAAAGACGTTCAAATATTTAATTTGATGTTTGCCGTAAAATCCTATTTATAATTTTATTGTCGAAACTAATAATAATTAGGGAATTTTAGCTTTATAACTTTTGAAAACACCCTAATTAGTAATATTAAAATGTTTAAGATGTTTCTAATCATTTTATAACACTTATACGATATTTTAATAATTTCATAAAATCAAATGTTCTTACTTTAATAATTAATATAGTTAAGGCCGAAAGTATTAGTTTTATAAATCTATATTGTCTACTAAAATGTGGTATTAGTATGAACTAATATTTTCACTATTCTGATATAATGCTATTTTTAGTAAAGTTTCTAAAAATAGAAGTTTCCTAAAATAGAAAGTTTCCTCTTTTAGAATGTAAATGTTTACTTCTTTTATCCTCTTATAATTTATAATGATTATATCTTTTGAGTATCGATAATGGCTTTGTTTTGGAGTTATGGAATAAGGACAAGTGTGAGGTTAGAGTAATATATTCTGGAGTTTACGTTTTTGCCATCAACTATAAGGCTGGTGTGTCTTTATGGGGCACACTGGTTGTTGAACCGAGCATATATGGTGCTCGGGAGTGTGTGAACATTTTGACCTTAAACTCGTGCCTCGCAGTGTAAGACGCCGTCGAGTTGAACTGAGTATTTATGGTGCTCGGGAGGGGTGTACATATCATCTTAAACTAGGGCCACGCATTTATAAGTCGCCGTCCTATTATGGTTGAGTAGCCTAGTTAGAGACCGAAATTTGATTTGTTTGAACTAAGTTCTCGAAGCTAGTTTTTAGTATTCTCCTAGTGAAAGTCTAGTCTTCATCACTAATCCTATCCATAACGCCATTTTTGATTATTTTATTTGTTATCGATATAAATTGGTTTGCAGGTTGGCAAATATTTTATGTTTCTTCGGAAACCCTTTTGATTAATTTTTTTTACGCTAAAGCTTATTTTAATATGCTGTTTTACTGTTTTCCATTTTTACTATTTTTCCTATATTAGTAATTACTATTTTAAAATCCTGTTATACGGCTGGGAGAACGTTGACGTTGCTCCCCACTGATTGTGGCTGTTATGTTTTAGCATAGCAGGTATACGTGTTTATTTTCCGGTGGGTGTGGGCTAACGAGCAGTCTTGGATCCTGCTTGATCTTTTTAATAATCATGTCTTAAGGATTGTTTAACCTCTTTATGGATTGTTTTAAATTTTAGACATTTTTATGTATGGCGCATGTTTGACTTTGCCAATTTAATTTATTAAGACATAGTTCTGTGTGTTTTAATCCCGACTCTACAGTGTTTCCGCCACTGTATCGCGCTAGAATTTTTAGGGGATTACAGTTGGTATCAGAGCATCACTGCTCCCGGCGCTTACACACCTGAAATTAGGAAAAAATACCAGTAAATTATTTAAACAGTAAATAAAGATATTATTAGAAATGGGTAGAAACAGATAAGGACTTAACTGTTAAGATTATCTGTTTCTGAACTCAATGATTAGCATTGAATATTTGTTGCTTTTGTGGGAAGAAGACAAATGAACAAGATATTGATAGGATGCTGCTCCAGATCGGGACAAGACTTGCTTAGAACTCTCAACGCCTGCTGACTCGAGTGGACAACTTGGTGCTCCAAGAAAAATGCCAATGGTGATTTTTAGCTCCAGTTCAGTTTACTTAAGCTACAGGCCAGATGATCAAGAGTAGATTCTTGTTCCATGATGTCGCAGTAGATCGAGATGGAGCGACCGAAGACTTATGTGCTCGTTCCTCTACAAGAAGATGAAGTAAGCCATTTTGGACCCCCTCGTGAACTCTGGAGGCCCGAAGATTCTCCTCTGGTTCAAGAATTTAGTAATATAGGATCATCGATTCTTTTCTTCCTTCCTCTATTTCTTCCAATTCTTCTCTTATATATTCTCATCTTCATTCTCTTGGTGAATCCTTGTTCTATTCTTCTATTCTACCATCTTTCTCTTGAGATTCTTTGGTTAGACCGGATTTTGTCTTAGTGAACCCGTGTTATAGATGCTTGAGGTTTAGTAAACCCTTGTTACCTGGTTTGAGGATTTTGAGTCTGCCCTACTTTCTAAGCAAGTAAGAAATTCTTGAGGATTAATTTGAATAGCAAAATGTTGCTTGATGGAATTAGGATGATACTTTAGACACTGAACCTTGGGTTATAGGTTACCTTGATTATTTTGGCGTACTTAGAGTTGGATATATTTGGGAGTAGTAAGAGAGTATGTCATATTTGATGGATACCTAGTACCTAACCTAGAACCAAACTAAGGGTAACTGATAATATTAACTTGGATTCTTTACCTAATGCTTATTTAATGAATGCATCGCGAATATTTGGGATCATAGAGTATTGTTTAAGGTGTTAGACTGAGTGTTGTGGTACTATTGAAGGTTTTCATTAATGTCATTAGAAATTTTGGTTGACATAGATTACCCGTATTTCTTAAGGATTAGATCGTTGATCGTCGTTTAAGGTTGTAACCTAGGAACTTTGGAGTTAAGTGATCTAACTTGGGATAAATTGTTGTTGTCCCTAGAGAAGAGAACTATCTTGCACAATCACAGTTTGGTTTTATTGTGCTGTTTTGAGGAATATTATAATACGGATCATCTTAGTGGGACTGTTATAGCCTTAGACCAACGAGATTGTGGCTTCGTTGAGTTAATAAATATTTTGGTGGTTTCGCTGATACAATATGAAATTTGGTGGAATTTTTGGAAACTTTAGCCCAATGACGTGTTTGAATATGTGAGTGTTTGCGCCATTACCAATAGGTTTGAGCGTGTTTGAGGATTTGTTATACTTTCTCCAACTTCTTTACTAGTGGCATTATAAACATGTTGGTAATTTGAGGATTTTGTGCCCGAGCATTGTTATATTGGTGGACCTTGTTTAGTGATCCTTACTCGAGAAATTTGAAGCATACCTCGAGTTCAAACCTTATGAATCTTGAAATTAGGAGCCTTATCGATCAAGGGTTTGGGTATGTTTTGTTAACCGTTGGAATCTTAATTATGGATTTGATTCTAAAGCATTTGTGGATTAGTATCGTGTCGCTTGAACGATTGGATAGTCACATAAGACTTAATTTTGGAGGCTAGGGCAGTTGATAATTTTGGAGGTTGTAGATTGAGTAGGACCACCCTGTACCGATATTGGACTTAGCGTTATTTGATGGGCCAATTAGGAACCCGTGTTTGTGAGAGTCATGCTAGGAATCTCGAGATGGTTAATTTCTTCTATAATCCTCGAGAGGTCTGTTTGACTCTCAACTTCGTCCTTCTTTCTGCTTCTCTTGAACTCTGTTACCGTAACTGCTGCCAATCCCTTTGACCTTTATCGATTTTGAAAACTCTTATTTTAATTTATTGTTTACCCTTGTTCTATTTATCCGTTAACCGTTTTTCGAACTTCCTATTTTATAAAAAGTTTGACTAGTTTAAAAAAAATGGATTATCGTAAAATTTTAACATTTTGAGTTATAATTTCTAGTTGTGAAAATCCCCATTGTGTAAAAAGTTTGAGTAACTTAAAGTTTTCGGATATCGTGAAAAATATTTTTGAATTATAATTTAAGAACTTTATACTTCACTTTTGTTTTATCTTTGGTTGATATTTATATTTAGATCTGTTTCAAAATGCCTTAATAATTTATTTTAAATTATTACGAACTTATTTCAATTTTTGATTTTTCAAGCGAACGGAATTTTATGAAGACTTTCACATTTCCAAAAACTTTGATTTCTATATGATTATTCCATAAAAGGTTTTAACATTGTCGAAATTATTTTATGGTTTGATAACGTTTTTGAAAACTTTCACAATTATTTTGATAACCTTTCCGAAATTTTAATTTTTTGAAATTAGTTTCTGTTTTATTGTTGATGGACTTTCGAATCTGTTATTGAAATTTTTTGACGATTGGTTCGATTTTTACTGACTACTTTTGATTTCTCATAACTAAATTTTGTTTCATCAGAAAAAGAATATTATCGAATTTCTTAATCAAAATATTTTACTTTTGTTTTGAAAATATTTTGGTTATCCTATTTCCTTCGAGTTTGTTTACAAATGTTATTTGACGTCATTGTTTTATCAAATAACTTTACTTTACGATTTTATTAATTAAAAAAAACTTTAAACTCCGAGTAGCTTAGCCCAATTCCTCTTGGAAAAAATATTTGCATTCGATTTCGTATCACTTTGAAAGTTGTAAAATTTTCTTTTACAGCAAAATTTTTATGCGAATTTGTATCCTCATGTTTTCGAGTGAGGTAATCTTGATTTCTTTCTGCTTATCCTTAGTTTCGAAGATGAAACTTTCTTTTAGTGGGGAGGATTGTAACACCCCGCTATTTTTCCTAAGCATTTTTATTCTTTCCGTTAGGACTCCGTCTTAACTCTGTCACTTTTCGGCCTCATATTTCATCATTTTACTATGCTCTATTTTAATTTTTGAGTTTAATAATTTTTATTTTTAATTTCAAAGATTTAAATCCTTTTAAATCCATTTATGTGGTTTCTTCGTAAACTAATTAATTTTTCCGCAAGAAATTCTATTTCTCTTCGAATTGACATTTTTAAGCTTGGATTTAAGTTATTCCTTTTCCTAAAAATGTTTGAATACGTTTCTATAATATTTTCAACTAGTAAATATTTTTATTTACAAAAAAAATTAGTTGTTAATGATTTTTATTACGAAGCTTCGCGAATAATTATTTTCTTTCGCGAGGTTTACTCGAATTACTTTGAAATGCCTTTAACTATTTTACGATTATACTTTTTATCAACTTATAAACTATTTGAGACCATTCACTCACATTTTAGACCAACTAAGCCCTTGGTCACAAGTTTTATTACGTTTTATTTAAACGTTTCATTTTATCACGTTAAAACGTAAACATAAGATAAATTATTTTCATTCATTGTAGCATTAGTATCAAGACTTTTCATACTCCTTCATCAAATCTTTTGGCCGGCCAATTCATGTGGATGTCACATAGTTTTCATCAACCATTTAATCTCATTTATATTTTTGAAAACCATCCATTTTCCATACTACACCTTATTCATTCTTGTCATAAAAAAAAATATACTCAACCTTTCTCCATCTCATTTGGCCGTGTACTACTCCTCCATCTTAGGCAAATTTTTGCTCCATTTCGAGTCCCAATCGCATCATTTTTATCGTCATAATAATCCTCTTTCCGTTCTCTTCGTTAAGGTATTAATCGACGTCATTTTCGATCAATTTTTACCTTGATTTTTATTAGTTTTCTCATGGTTTTTTTCTGCCATGAATTCCGTGTTTGGTAGGATTTTTGGACGATCCCGAAGCCGACGAATATATTATCGACTCAGACTTGGAGTAGAGGTAACGTCGTTGTTACTCGATATTTCAAGATTTTAATTGAGTATTTGCATGTATATATTTTTATATTTTATTTTGGGAATATATGTATGTCACGGATTCTGGAAAAATTTTTAAGGTTGAAAATTTGCATGTTTCGATATTTTTATCGTTTTTACGAGATTAACGATTAAATTGTTATATTAATTTGTAAAAACGTAATAATCGGCCTAAACATGTAATATATGTTTATATTCTGGAAAAATGTTATTTTTGATGATTGTTAATAATTTAGTATTTTTATGATATTTTTGTTATCGATTATTGAATTATTACCGTTTTCGGACAAAAACGATTAAAAACCGATTTTTAGTTCTAGTACTTAAACATTTTATTTTAATCTGATTTTTGACGTGGTGAAACTTTCTGGTGAAATAGAATTTTATGAATTTTTTCATAAGTTTTCGGAATTGTTAAGTGGATGAAATAATTAATCACTTTAAATCATCGTTTATCGTTAAAACCGTGTTTGTTGTTTAAATTCTCGATTTCTGGTCTTTGGTTTAAATCTGGAAAAAACTATGATTCTGATGATTTCATATTAAAATGTAATTTTATGATTTTTAGTGCCTTAATAAAATGTTAGGAATGATAAGTTTTATTAATGGAATCGTTAATTGAGAAAACGGGTTTTAAAGACGGTTTTGACGGGATTTATTAAATCTGGAATTTTTGGAAATCTGGAAAAAAGGTAGATTCTGGAAAATCATGAATTTTAGGTTTAATAATAATTTTTGGATATTAATACTTAAATCGTTTTGTAATTACTATTTTTATTAATCGTTATTGTCGAGATTGGACGATTAACGAGAAAACGCTTTAAAAACCGAGTTTTAGAATTCTGGAAATTTTCTTTTCTGGACAGAATGTTCATAAATATAATTTAACTATTTTACGTAATTTTTGTACTATTTATTATAGTCTTTAATTAATAAATATTGATTTTCAGACAAATTGTGATTTATCGTTAAAATGCTTCGTTTTACATAAAAGAATTATTTTTCCAGCAATTTTGAAAGTATTTAAATCTGAAACTTTAAGAGTTAAATCATCCCTTAACATACTCTAAATGTATTTGTTGGTTTAATTAAAAAAAAGACGTTCAAATATTTAATTTGATGTTTGCCGTAAAATCCTATTTATAATTTTATTGTCGAAACTAATAATAATTAGGGAATTTTAGCTTTATAACTTTTGAAAACACCCTAATTAGTAATATTAAAATGTTTAAGATGTTTCTAATCATTTTATAACACTTATACGATATTTTAATAATTTCATAAAATCAAATGTTCTTACTTTAATAATTAATATCGTTAAGGCCGAAAGTATTAGTTTTATAAATCTATATTGTCTACTAAAATGTGGTATTAGTATGAACTAATATTTTCACTATTCTGATATAATGCTATTTTTAGTAAAGTTTCTAAAAATAGAAGTTTCCTAAAATAGAAAGTTTCCTCTTTTAGAATGTAAATGTTTACTTCTTTTATCCTCTTATAATTTATAATGATTATATCTTTTGAGTATCGATAATGGCTTTGTTTTGGAGTTATGGAATAAGGACAAGTGTGAGGTTAGAGTAATATATTCTGGGGTTTACGTTTTTGCCATCAACTATAAGGCTGGTGTGTCTTTATGGGGCACACTGGTTGTTGAACCGAGCATATATGGTGCTCGGGAGTGTGTGAACATTTTGACCTTAAACTCGTGCCTCGCAGTGTAAGACGCCGTCGAGTTGAACTGAGTATTTATGGTGCTCGGGAGGGGTGTACATATCATCTTAAACTAGGGCCACGCATTTATAAGTCGCCGTCCTATTATGGTTGAGTAGCCTAGTTAGAGACCGAAATTTGATTTGTTTGAACTAAGTTCTCGAAGCTAGTTTTTAGTATTCTCCTAGTGAAAGTCTAGTCTTCATCACTAATCCTATCCATAACGCCATTTTTGATTATTTTATTTGTTATCGATATAAATTGGTTTGCAGGTTGGCAAATATTTTTATGTTTCTTCGGAAACCCTTTTGATTAATTTGTTTTACGCTAAAGCTTATTTTAATATGTTGTTTTACTGTTATCCATTTTTACTATTTTTCCTATATTAGTAATTACTATTTTAAAATCCTGTTATACGGCTGGGAGAACGTTGACGTTGCTCCCCACTGATTGTGGCTGTTATGTTTTAGCATAGTAGGTATACGTGTTTATTTTCCGGTGGGTGTGGGCTAACGAGCAGTCTTGGATCCTGCTTGATCTTTTTAATAATAATGTCTTAAGGATTGTTTAACCTCTTTATGGATTGTTTTAAATTTTAGCCATTTTTATGTATGGCGCATGTTTGACTTTGCCAATTTAATTTATTAAGACATAGTTCTGTGTGTTTTAATCCCGACTCTACAGTGTTTCCGCCACTGTATCGCGCTAGAATTTTTAGGGGATTACAGTTTATCTTGTTTTATTTTGTCGTAGGGGTCACAGGCATCCCGAAGACGACCGCTCAAGTGGAGACTGACGCCCTCGAACGTTTTATTAAGTCCAAGGGTTCACAAGCATCCCAAAAACATTTGTTCAAATGGAAGCGAATACATACGAACATTCTTCGCATCTACGCTTAACGCGTCCCTACATACAAAGACATTTAAAATTGAACAAACTTTTAAGCGCTCCAAAAAAGGCAAAACACACGAGCATGAAAAACTGAGAACGAGATGACGAGCACCGGCCCGGGCCCAAGCAAGCAAAGACATCAGGTACGATTTCTAAGCCTTGGCTGGCGAGCCTCAACACGTAGTCCAATGATCTTAAAACGACCCGACCGGACCGCCACCAGGTCGTAATCCTCGATTGACCTGGGTGGCTATACTTTGACTTTTGCCTTGTCCAAGCCTCAGTCAAAGTGGGGGCTTCTGTAGACACCCAGATTTGGACCTGGTGGCTGCAGAAGTGCCCAACAAACACCCGATGACGATAGGACTGCAACGCGACGCGGGTTCTCGATGTTTTAGGTAGTTTTTCTATAGAACGGATCAAATAAATTACTAGAAAAAATTAAACTAACATTATGGCAGCCTAAGTCGTGTCGTTACGGTCGCATAGACACTAATTAGAGTCAATTCTGACACCAGGACCCCGAGTCGGTCCCAAAACTCGAACCGAGTCAGCACCGCGCCAAGCAAACCCCGGGATGCACACCCGAGGCCCGCTAAGCATCACGGCGCTAGGTCAAGAGAGGGAAACCTTAACCCCCAAGCTACGTATTATACACCCACCTCTCGGTTTTGGAAAGTATCAAAATCGTATCTTTAAAACACCGAGCGCCTCACCCTGCGCGCTTGAGTCTCCACCCGCCTGAACCCAGGCGCCTGAGTCTTGGTGCGCCTGGATTCAAGCATCCATCCGGGTGACAAGGGCCGAAAACACCTATAAATACCCCCCTCACCTCATTCGTTCGGCACATCTTCTTCAATTCTCTTCCCCCCTCACTCGTAAGAGTTTCTCGCTAAGGGCTTGCACTCCGACACCCGAGGCAAACGATCAACTTGATTGTAGTTCCGAAAAAAGCGAAATCGATATTACTCCTCCACTTCGAGCACTCCACTCGATGTAATATGGTAAAAACGAGTATGAAATGTGGATTCGTAAAGGAGACACGTGATGGATTAATGTAACACTCCGTGTTTAATAAACGTATTTAAAATTTTTATCCTTCGTTAAACAAAGCTTAAGACTCGAAAATATTTTGTGAGTAACTTGTCGTTCTGACAAATTAAAATATTTTCTCATCTTGTAAAATTTAAAAATAATTTACCGAAATTTTTATATAACGTTTTAAAATCCCGTTACACGAAGACGTGAACAGGACTACTGAACGATTTTTATATTAAACTTGTAACAAAAGTTTTTAAGATAATTACAACCTAGTATCCGTAATATTTACTTATAGTTATTGTCCCATAATACTATTTATCGTCTGTTTTACTTACCGTCTCACAAGTTTCTTTTAAAATAAATTTTACGGGTTCCATTATTTTAATTCCGTAATCTTATATTTAAACTTTTTGAGGAAGAAAGAAGAAAGTTTGTACGATAAATGGACTAAACGGTCTTTTTTTAAATTCTCACCCAACACGACATGCATGTGCATGCCGTGCATGGAATTTTCGTTTTACTTAGTATGACTAATAGACCCTATTCTATAGCTAGTAGATAGATTTTATTATTTTTTATTCCTTTTAACTCCTATATAAGGCATTTAATACACTACCACTAGTAGAAAAATTTGAGTGGTGTTGGTACGCACCATTAATTTCACTAAGTACTTACTCTATTTTTACGTCTTTAACTACTCCTTAAGCCTTCTATCCTATTAATTCACTTAACTTATTATACTTATTAGTTTATTTTAGTAAGGTCAGAACCTAACTAATTTATTTTCTTTTGTATGGGGAAACGTATTGTCTAGAAGAAGGAGGAGACGAAATTCTCAGCTTAGACGACATCATTGACCTAGACAACCTTTAGTCTTTAATTATATCATTAATAAATAGTAGCTATTAAGGTAACCAAACTTTTCTTTTAACACCATTTTATATATATATATATATATATATATATATATATATATATATATATATATATATATATATATATATATATATATATATATAAGTATATATAAGTATATATTTATATTACTAACTTAACAATTTGCTTAATTAAATATTTAGGCTTATTTGTATGGCTAAATTACTTATGTATATAAAAAAAATGTTACGTGGTATTTTATTTATGTTATATATTCTATTTATGATTAAATTCAACTTAACTAAAATATCACTTGTTAAATTTATTTATCACCTTTACATTTCTGTATATTTAAGAAACAGATAAAATGGTTAAAAGAACCTAAAGAGAGTAAAACTTACTTATGCTGTGTTAAATTCATGTTAATTGTATTTTACATGTTATTTATGTTTTTATACTTACAAATTCCATTTCATATTATTTGTTCCTCTTGTTAATTTTTATAGCATGTTTAAGTTTAAATTGGTTTTAGTATTTTTATTGTTTATTTATGGAGGTAATTTTTAGTCCACTTATATTTTTATAAAGTATAAACTTGTAATTAAGTTTTCTATAATAAATGAATTTAATTTATTCTGAAACTTTTATACGACGATCATAATTATTAAATTAATTCCACCTCAAATTTTGTAAATCGACTAAGTATGATTTAAATTATATTTTTCAGAAAATGTTAAGATTTTAAAATAATATGTTATTATACCCTAAGTTTTAATTTAATATAAAACCTTATTTAAAAGAAATTCCTATTTTAAAAATAAGTTTAAAATAAAGGTTACTCCGTATACGATATTTGAGATATGATGTTTCAGATGGCACTAGAGGAATAAAGTATCACATTGTTTCACCGAACCTAAGACTTTGGAAAAGTGAATATTCAAATGAGTCACCCAATTATTAAGTGTCACCAAAGAAAATACTACATGTTCACGGGGCGACTTTTATAGAAGGTTTACGATGCGAGTCTAGGACGAATAGGTTGTGTTGGATTCTACCATTCATGGTGTTTCGACTGCACTTGTAATGAAAAGCAGACTCAAAAGCTGCGGCCGAGAGTCGACCTAGTGTTTAAGGTAGTCGTTCTACGGTGGTGAGGACTGCGGTCCAAGAGACTACGTAAGGTATGTGCGCATGTATAGACAAGTACTTGATCAGTATTACCACCTAGGTAGCGGGGGCAGAATAGAATTCTGAAAACTGCGGGTTCCTTCTTATTAGTGATGCAGAGAATGTAATCATCAACTTTCATTTTGCCCAGAGCCCCGACTGAATAAACGTATAATATAATTGAAGTCCAACCCAATTGAGCCTTATGGGTGAGATGTAAGCCTCATAAGATCGATTCGGTCTACGAGTCGGTAACACAGTTACTTCTATTAGTGAGATGCAAGCCAAT
Source organism: Agrostemma githago (assembly GCA_958450325.1). Classification (NCBI taxonomy): domain Eukaryota; kingdom Viridiplantae; phylum Streptophyta; class Magnoliopsida; order Caryophyllales; family Caryophyllaceae; genus Agrostemma; species Agrostemma githago. Next base: position 55,675,478 of record OY288240.1, read on the forward strand.
AGGATGTAGCAGTGATACTAGGAGCCACGACTCGTGTATTTATTTGTTTACGTGGAAAATGATTTAAAATCAAATGGCTGCCAATGTCCCATCTTCTAAAAACATTACCGTTTTCATCACCTCAGATGTTGGTTGATTGAATAATTAAAGAAAACTATTTGTTAAGGGATATCCTTTAATATTTTTGTAAGCAAATTGTTGGTTATTCACATGATTGTCTTATGTGTATGGGTGATGTTAGAAGAACGGTTCGGTTGTTGTTCCCCTTAGCGGTCACTGTTTTTTTCATGTTTGCAGGTATAGGGCGATTTGGGGGGGGGGGGATCAAGCGAGAAACTTAATAATATGTTTGTAGAAAATACGATCTATATTTTGTACTAGTGCAAGACTATGTTGTTAATAGTCGTTTCTTATAAGGATCCGTAGTGATCCGGATTTTCAAAATACTCTGATATTGTATAATTAAATGACTTAGACAATTTTCCGCATTATCTATTAATTTAAGTCATAAAAATCCGGGTTGTTACAATTGGTATCAGAGCGACAGTGTGACTGTAAATGAGGATTGAGCTACATTTACCTAACAAGGAGCACGCTTGGGTAGACTTACTAAAATACTAATACAATATTAGATCACTAAAAATGAGAGATTCACGTGGGAACAGTTAAGATCCTACTAAATAATTTATCGGGGTAGAAATAATTTAAGGGAAACGCTTATGTGTTAACTTTTGTTCATGTTAATTATGTGATTATGTGTAAGGTGTAATAGTAGAATAAGGGTTAGAGACCTTACGTCTTCTTATCTTAGATTGTTACCTAACCAAACTTGGATAAGTTTTTTAAACTTTTGAGGATCAATTACAGCCTAATGAAGCCGGATAATCCAAACCTGGACATGACCCTCGAGAAAAGGAACTAGTTTAAAAAATGGCTAGCCGCAAAGAAGGCTGCAGAATATGACCGAAGGGAGATAAAGCCTATGAGTTTCAATTCCATTTCAAACCTTTCCAGTATGAATTGATTAATAAAAAGGAGAAGTTAATAAACGCAAACGTCAGTTTTAAGAGATATGGACCAGACTACTTTGTAGGAACAATAGCAGAGCACGGATATTGGTGCACAAATATGGAGACCGGATTTCGTTATGCTAAAGTACCTGATGAATGGAAAACCCTCTTTGCCGTAGACTTCCTTGGGGATAAATATATAGATTGGTGGCAAGGGAAATGCCCACCTGACGGATTTTATATTAAGTGGGACGAGTTTAAAATACCATTGTACTACTTTGCTAAAGGTCTAGATAGAAAGCTTGTAAAATCTAACAAACTTTAGTGTTATTCTGTAATCGTATGACTAAAGAATGTAAACTACTTATGTAATATGTTGTAACACTTTCCGAAGTATGTTATATATATAATTTGGTACCTAACTAAATGGCATTGTGTATAAATCCTTGATTTTTGGTAAGCTTTGCGCATTAACGAAAATCACAGATGACGAGAAATGAAAACAATCAGGACGAAGCAAGACGTCAACACATTGAAGACGTTATCACTGAGATGGACAACCAGTTAGCCGCAACCCAAGCCCTTTTAACCCAAGTTATGAATGATAACCATCAGAACCCTAATCCTAACCATCAGTCAGCCTTCGAAAAATTCTCTAAACACCGATCCTCCACCAATTATGGATCAGACAACCCAACAGACCTATTTGAATGGTTAGAAAAAATAGAAAAACTTTTAAAACATAGCCACACACCTGTTGGAGAAAAGGTGGAGCTAGCAACCTTCTTTTTAAAGGAAGAAGGCAATATTTGGTGGAGGATTTCTAAGGAAGGACATACAGCCACACCCGGAGCCAGTTGGAAAGATTTTAGGGGAAGTATTGAGGATAAATTTTACCCTGCCGTAATGAAATGGCAGAAGAAACAAGAGTTTAACCAGTTAGAAATGAGATATATGACCTTACATGACTATACTAAGAAGTATGAGGAGTTATCCAAATTTGCTAAAAGACTAGTACCAGATGAACCCTCCAGAATTGCCCAATATGTTCGGGGAATGGAAACTGAGTTCGGGAAAATTATGTCGGGACTTGACTTTGATACTTTTCAGAAAGCTTATGAGAAAGCCTTTATTGTGAAAAATGTGATCCAAGCTGATAAGAAAAAGAAGAAACCCTTTATTCCAACTGTATCGCAATCCAGTTTCATTCACAAATACTTTTTCAATAGAAACAATTCTAACCAGAACAATTTCAAGAAACCAGTGTATAAGAAAAACTACCAGAAACCTAATTACCAGAATACTAGCCGAGCCAACAATACCTCTTTTACAAAACAAGCGCAAGCAAAAGATACTGCGACCTGTTTTCTGTGCAAACGTCCAGCTCACCCGAACAAAAAATGTAATGGCCGACCTATCACACGCTTCTACTGTAAAGTGGAAGGACACAAGTCATTTCAGTGTCCAAAGAAGTCAGGAACTAACGCAAATCAAGGACCACCTTATGCAAGAATTTAGGAAAAGGTCTATGCCTTGACGGAAATGGACGCAGAGGAATTTGAGGATGTCGATGTTGTCTCTGGTATATTTTCAATTAACTCATGTTTGGCACGCGCGTTATTCGACGCGGGGGCATCTTTATCCCATGTATCACCCTCTTTTGCCACCCGAGCGAACTTATCAAACCCTGTGAGTGTGGATGCATAAAATAATATGTCCCAAAAATGCAACCTCATGTAACAAAAATTCACACTTGAACAATTTAGCGTACCACTTGTGATTTCTCAAAATATTCAAAATAGTACGTAGGTGCTTTTCATGTTCGACAGAGTCCTTAGAGTGCACCATAATGTCATCGATAAATACTATCACGTAAGTATCCAAATATTCGTGAAATGTTTCTATTCATCTGATCCATGAAGACTGTTGGTGCATTGGTTAACCCAAAAGGCATAACTCAAAACTCATAATGACCATAACGAGTTCTAAAAGCGGGTTTCTGAATATCCTCCTCCTTAACCAAAATCTGATGATAACCCGACCTTAGGTCAATCTTGGAAAATATACCAGGTCCTTTAAGTTGGTCAAACAAATCATCTATCCTCGGAAGTGGATAATGGTTTTTAATGGTTACCTTATCTAATTCTCTATAGTCAATACATAGTCTCATACTATCATCTTTCTTCTTAACAAAAAGCACACATGCTTCCCAAGGTGATGTGCTTGGTCTAATGAATCCTTTTTCCAATATTTCTTCCAATTGCTTTTTCAATTCCTGAAGTTCTATAGGAGCCACCCTATAAGGTGATTTAGAGATAAGAGTTGTTCCTGGTACGAGATCAATAGTAAACTCTACATCTCTCAAAGGTGGTACTCCAAGTAAATCCCCAGGAAAAACATTTGGAAACTCTCTCACCATAGGTATGTCACTAATTTCCATCTTATCCTCAATCTTAGTGATATTACAAAGGTAAACCTGACATCCTTTTCGATACAAACTCATTAACTTCATTGCCGACACTAGCTTAGTCATTTGATTCGATCTTAAGCCCTTATAGGATACCCGATCTCCAAGTGGGCTCCTCAAAGTTATTTTCTGATCCCTACACTAAAATTGGGCATGGTACGTACCTAACCAATCCATCCTAAGAATAACATCAAAATTAGGGAGGTTAAAACTTATCAGGTTAGCTAAAAAGGTAGACTCCAAAATGATAATAGGCACATCCTTAAATAATACGTTAAAACTCACAACTTGACCGTTAGGTAAAGATATTATATCGACAAAAAAAACTTTTGAGTCTTAAAAAAAGCTTTTAATCAATATATATATATATATATATATATATATATATATATATATATATATAGATTCAAATAAGGGCAACAACTATTTCAAGGGCATAAGGTCAAGTGTTAAAGTTACACAAAAAGTGCTTATTAAAGTTACACGAGATGAGTGATAAAGTTGCACTTTATCACTTGAAGTGATAAAAGAGCTGAATGTTATAGTTACATATCAATTTTAAACAAATGCAACTTTATCGTATGTCATCTGTAACTTTAATATCCACTTACTGAAACATGTTGCCCTTATTTGAACCTATCTCTCTCTCTCTCTCTCTCTCTCTCTCTCTATATATATATATATATATATATATATATATATATATATATATAAAATTAAAGGAAGCTTTTTTTTATTTTACAATCAATATTAACTATATTATTATTTTATTTTCGGGTTTTGAGTAAACATGAGGTTATAAGTAGTCATTTTAATTCTAACGTAAGACAGATTTTGAGTGAAAGTAGAATTCTTTTTATAAACAACACAAGTATATTAATTACTAATTACATATACGCAGCACGGGTAATATGTCATATTATATATAACAATAAAAATAATGCATGGGCTTAAAATTGATTGATTATATAACACGTAAAGATGATTATCATTATATTGAGTATATTGATTTGAGTAACATGAGGTAATAAGTAGACATTTTAATTCTAACGTAAGACGGATTTTGAGTGAAAGTAGAATTCTTTTTAAAAACAACACAAGAATATTAATTACTAATTAAATAGACGCAGCACGGGTAATATGTCATATTATATATAACATTAAAAATAATGCATGGGCTTAAAATTGATTGATTATATAACACGTAAAGATGATTATCATTATATTGAGTATATTGATTTGAGTAAACATGAGGTTCTAAGTGGACATTTTAATTCTAACGTAAGATGGATTTTTAGTGAAAGTAGAATTCTTTTTTATAAACAACACAAGTATACTAATTACTAATTACATATACGCAGGACGGGTAATATGTCATATTATATATAACAATAAAAATGATGCATGGGCTTAAAAGTGATTGATTATATAACACGTAAAGATGATTATCATTATATTGAATATATTGATTATTATTAGTAATAGTTTAAAATAATAAATTTTGATTTGAAAATAGAATTCATACTCTTAACCTTATAAGACAGATTTTTTTTAATGCACATAATTTTTTTAAATAACTTTAAGCATGTCGGGTCAAAATACTGAATACGGGTCGGTTTAATTATGAGTCGTGTTATATGGTTCCGAAACGGATTATGGTCTGAATACGAATAGTTTCGAATGTCGATTTTTTTTCCTCTTTTTATTTATTTTAATAGTACTTCGTATTATTTTTATACTCCTTAATTATGATGTTATATTTCAATTATTTAAACTAATATTCATCGCACAGACTTTATATTTCAATAATTTTTTTTTAATAATTTAAAGATAAAAATTAAATTGAATAATATTAGTTTACATTTTTAATTAAAATATCGAGTTGTAGATCAAGATTGAGAGATCTTGGCTCTTGACCTACGAAAAAATAAGTTAGGCATGTCGTTTTAGGTTTTGTCTTATATTAATGTTGAGTACTATTTAACACGAAAACACAACTTTTGTCTCCTTTATACAACTGTACAGGAGAGTAAGTCACTAAAAATGCTAGATGATTTAAGTTAAGATTAGACATAAAATTATATTCAAATAAAAGGATAATATACACGGAGTAATAATTAATTTCTCCCTTCATTTTTTTTATTAACTCCATGTGGGTTTGGTACAAATGTTTTTAAAAAAAGTGAAAAGGTAAGAGGAAATTGATGATATAGTGCATGTGATGAGAGAAAAATACTAATTAATAAACTTTCATATGAAGAAACGAAGCAAACTAAAAAAAATCCCTAAAAGAAAATGGGGTTAAATCAAAAAAATGGGGAGAGTATATATTGAATTGTTAATAGGTTAAAATTAGAGTTTAACAAAATCTAGGCGTAGAATAAATTAACTAGAATTGTGCTTTAGACTTTGTAGTCTCTTTCCTTCCAACGGGTTGAACGGGTCGGGCCATGTCATGTCCCTAAATTAACAGGTAATTTAGGATTTGGGAAAAATAAACTGGGTTCATGACCCAAAAAATAACAGATTTGGTGGGACGGGTTTGCGGGTCATGTTGAATTTAAAGGGAGATGGTTGCATGCATGCAAATATATTAGATGTAGTAGAGTCAAGTGGTTAGCGAATAGAAGACATAAATAAACTCAATGTTCGCAGATGAGTTGTCATAGTCTCACGGACATATTAATATTGATCACAGGCGCAAGACCTGGGATTTTGATGAGTGTCATTTGTGTAACACCCCTGATTTTATAAAATAAATTAAATTAAAGTAATATTTTTATTTTTATTTTATTACGATTTAACTCGTAATTCTTAAAATTATTATAAAATGAATTTATCTTTTAATCGTTTCAGACTCCTAAAATTCTATTTGACTCGGAAACTCTTCTTATATTTAAAACATATTTTATTTCTGTTTTGATTCATTTTATACATTTAATTTTATTCTTTTGAAAGTCTATTTCGACAATTTAAATTCTTGTGGACATGACATAGGTCCACCCCGACGCGGCCACGCGCGGGTTTGGAAAGGCGAATGAATCTTCTTATGAGATGGGTCGAATTGAAATTTAAATCGAAGTGGAGTCGCCACCGAACTTTGTGGGAGTTCGGGCCCGTTCGAACCCACTCTATATCTTAGTGGGCCATGCACAAAGTATGGCCCATTCGGATGTGAGAATTTATTGGGTTCGTCCCTTTGCATTTGATACTGATACCGACATTATCGGATACCGTGTATTGAATGACTCTCGTGTGCCAATGGATTCGGACATCCGGAAACCATGGTTCTGAGTAAGGGGTGAAGGTACGTGTTGGGAAGTTCACAAAGAACACCCAACCCCGCCCGCACTTTAGCGGCCTCTACTAAGATATCGTTTGATGTTTTAATACGCGCGTTAGTAATACGATGAGATGATATGCTAACAATATTTTGCCGAAACATGCGAAGATTAGAATAAGTTGCTACGTCGATTTAATACATCTAAATTAACGTCAAAGTTGTATTTAGCATGCGAGATTCGTTTTAGTATAATAAAACAAGCAATAAAAATAAATCGCTGAAAACATGAACAAACAAGTTAGTAACGGTTTGCAAATTGAATAATCGACATGAATACAATGCAATGCACAGTTTTGAAAAGTTTATGATACGTGATTGACTTGACACGTGTTGACCGAAGTCATGAAAATATTTGATCGGGACTCGAAAGATGCTAACAGACTCACGGTTTTGATGAACCAGGAACCACTCGATCGAGTCACTCTGGGACTCGACTGAGTGGTCTCGGAAAAAAAGCGTTCTGGTCGAATTATGGGGTGCCACTCGATCGAGTGGGCTAGGCACTCGATCGAGTGCCTCTTGTACAAACTGTGGTTCGTTTCGTTTTTGATTTTGAAATTGCTTTTTGTAAAATCGATAATTTTGCTAAATCGCGTATAAATATAGTATGATTTATACTCGACTTAAATTTTGATATTCGTCATATTCGACACTTGATTATGGAATCAATATCGAATATTCGGAATGATTTTTGGAAAAGATGTTTTATAAATTGTTTGAAAATCGAACTAAGACAAAATAAAATTCTCTCCGCGTCGAAATCGTCGTATTATGTCTTTTAGGACCATGTGACGATTGTCTTAGCATCGACGAGATTAATTTTAATTCTTTTAGATACGATATTCGATTATAGAATCGATATCATATTTTAAGAATGTTTGTTTTGTGAAAATTAGATAGTTGTTACGATAATATCGAGATTAGAAACGAGGAAAGAAAAGAAAAGAAATCAAAAATAAAAAGTAATAAAAAAATGTGAAAGACGGAAGAAAAGGAAGAGAGAAAAGGAGAAAGCGGCATTTGCGACACCCTCAACCTACATGCTTATTTATCTCGAAAACGGACTTGTAGTAGCGGCCTAAGCGCGGGAGCGTTAAGATGTATATAGGAGAGTTATGGTGTGTATAATTGGGAAGGGATTTGACGAGTTTTGCTCTCTGGTCTTTGACGAGTTTTGATCTCAGGTTTCTTAAAGGATTTCTAGAGGAAAATTCGGGATTGGACGTGTATAATCTGCCTAGGATTGCTGGAATTTTGGTTGTGTATTGTTGTAGTGATGTCGGGAACTGTAATTCTTGTTGTAATTGTGTGTGCAAGGGGGTGTATTTATAGGAGAGGTTCCCGGCCTTGTCTTGGATGAGAAGAAACCTACTTTGGATAGGAAAAGGTTGCTTGGAGGGGAAGAAACACCGGTTTGGGTGAAATAGGATTCCGGTTTTTGGATGGAAAAAGGAATCCGGTTTTGGATAGGAAAAGCTTGCTTAATTCTTCTTCATTGCTGATTTTTTGTAGTATTTGACTCTGAATCAAATTGTCGAAGCTTGCGCAGCTGATTTCTATGCCTCGGAAATGCCTTTGACTGGGGTGTGACCCGGTCGCTAAAAGACGGTTTGCCCCTGGTCTCGGTTTTGACCCAAATTAGTCTCATTTGATTCGAAACGACCCACTGGGCCTGAATTTGAGGTCTGTTTGGTGATATTTTTACTCCGCTAAAAGCTCGTGCCAACTACTATTTATTCCAAGTCCAAAATCGAGGGTATTAAGTCATGTTTACGTCCGATCATCATCGGGAGTTTTTTTGGAAACTGCTATAGACACATGGCGGTCAAAATGTGGGTGTCTACAGAGCCCCCACTCTGACTGAGGCTTGTACAAGGCGAAAGTCAGAGTAGCTACCAGGCCAATCAAGGATTAAGACCTGGCAGACTTCCGATCGGGTCGTTTATAGTCCATTAGACTTGCGTGAAAGGGCCCGCCAGCCATACGATAGAAATTATACCTGAGTTCTGTTGTCGGGAGTAGCTCCGTGGGACTTTTTTTTTAAGCCCTGGGTATATCTGTATGCAGATACATCCTGTCTTAGAGCTGCGCGGGAGCTTGCCTAAGAGGCCCTAGGTGTGTCCGTTCGCAGACACATCCCGATCCGAAATTACGCGCGAGCTCGCCTAAATGGGTGTGCCCGTTTGCAGACACATCTCTATTCAAAATTACGCATGAGCTTGCCTAAGAAGCCCCGAGTGTGCCCGTTTGCAGACACATCCCAACTCATGATTACGCGGGAGCTTGCCTAAGAAGCCCTGGGTGTACCTATATGTAGGCACATCCTGTATTTCTTTTAGGAGGAATGCCACCTTGGGCCTTCCGCTGGGGAGCTTAGTGAGTTTGCGCAGGCCTGCGACTCACGCTGGGAAATAAAAACTTGATATTCCGTTGGGGAGCCAAGCTGGCACCTGAAATGTTAGATATGTAGACAGAAATAGCAAACATGGCAAATAGCAAGACAGCATACAGGAAATGCAATTAGCATCTATAGACTTACTTGCGCTGGGGAAAATGATTTTTTCTTCATTTTGAAATCGAAGTCCTGAAAGCAACTCACGTGCTAGGAGACAGGTTTTCAAAAATTTGAAAGGGGTAAAAAAGAAATTTGCAGCTTAAATAGATCGAAATTTGACCTTGTCAAGGATTTTATCAAATGGCTAAGTTTTGCAAATTTCAAAGCAAGAATTTGAAGAGAGAGGCCTACCGACAGACTCGACTCTGGACGCGACAGGACGAGTTGACAGACACGACTGGACTCTCGAGGGGTTGGACCGTGACTCGGTAAGGGGGTGGTCCACCTAAGATGACAAGAATCTCAAGTTGCGCTATTCCGTAGCATAGGCGAGTGGCAACATGGTCGAATCCTCGGAATGGGGAAGATGTGCTATTGGGGGATTGCAGCAGTCTGTAATGAGACTATTGTAGTCTAGTGCTCTTTTTGGATCTTTTTTGGTTTCAGGGTATATTCCCAAGGTGGGTATTGCTTCGAGTCCTGACAGATTCTTGTCTTCGACTGAGCCGAGTATTAGGACACACTATAGAAAGGTGGCTGGATTTTGAATGTCTTTTGGATTTTGTGAGTGGATGGCGGTCTTCTGTCTAAAAGAAGCCCCCAGGATGACAAAGCTTGCTGCTGAGAACATGACAGTGTTGTGACCGGAATAATGGTGCTTTTTGAATGTGTGTCAATGTGGATGGTTGTGCCTCTGTTGAAAGGCTGCCTACGTATTCACGTGTAGTGAAATCAAACCATGCCGTAGTTCAGTTGATTGAAAGATATATTATGGTGCCTAGTTTAATAGGGCTTTGTGTGTAACTAGCCATAGCGACGGTGCAGGCTAGGTGCATTCCCAATGATGTCTTGATCAAAGGGCTAGAATAGTTAGGATGTTGATCCTGTGACTGTGAGCATTCTCCGAGGTAGCCCCTAGAGGTGGTGTGAACTATTTGGGCATGTTCTATGCCGACTGCGAGTTGAGTTCCCGTGTTCGGGGCTGGTAACTGGTTTGGATGATTTTGGAAATGTGGTGCTAGGTTGTAAGTGGCTTTGATGTTTTATCATTTGGAGCTTGATTTTGTGGAGCTAAGACTTCGATGGTAAAGTATTGTAATGTGGCAGGAAAGGAGGAAGTCGAGTAAAAATGACTCAAACTTCAATCGGGGTAGGTTGATAATGCGGGATCTGGTTTCCATGTGTGGCCCTAACGGTTAGGGTGTATCCTATGGAGCTTGAATCCTCAAAATTACGGGCTGTATCTTAGCCTAGGCCTCGAGAAGGTCTTGAGGGTTGTAATGTGGGAAGGCTAAATGTGGTGTTAGCTGACCAACCTGATTATTTCTCCCCTATCGGGTAGTATGGGCATTGATAATTTTTGAATTGACCGTACATTGATCAAAGGACTCTTACTTGAGTTGACCATTGACCACGGTCACGGGTTTTTGAATTCTTTTGGTTGACCTCTTAGCCCTGGTCTAGTTGACCGTTTAACCTTGGTCATGGATGCTTTTTTTTTCGATGATGGCCTGTGTTTTTTTTTGTTTTGGCCTTTTGCTTGGACTTTTGATTTTTTGTCCAACTTTTTTTCTTTTTTTGTTAGTCAAACTAACACCTATGGTAGGTATTGGTCGATCTTATTAGATGGGTGTTTATTGTGGGAAATGGGCTTGCCTCCCGTCTTAAACTCAAACTAGGAGACTACCTAGATTTGTCATATGATTCGATACCGCTCATGATAGGAGTAGTTATGAGGCTTTTCTATACCAGACATAGAATAGGTAAAAGGAAAACACGGGCTTGGTCTCTTGCAGTCATTGTAGATATGATAATAGTCACGTGCATGTGCTCACAGTGTATGATGATGTTCATCATGTCCTTGGAAACACATAAGGAAAGTATATATGAGAGATAGAATATTGAAAGTTGACTTTATTGAATTTTGAAAAAAGAGGACAGAATACAACTGGCTCTGACTCTAACTTTGACTTTGGAAGAAATAGCACATCCTAGACTCGGACTCGGACTCGGACTTAAATCAAATCCGGACTCTCGGATGTTGTCATTAGTCGTCGGCTTCTAAGGACTCGAGTTGATGTCCAATATAGCCTTCAGTAGAAGCTTCACCCAGATCTTCATTATGTCGAAGATCGTCTTCAATCCTAATGCCCATTTCGGTAAGCACCGCAAAGTTTGAAATGCCGGCATACCTAAGATGGACGCAGTAGGAAGGTAGAAGGTTGTTGATGAACGCCTCCACTAGTGTCTTCTCGTTGGGCTTGTCTACAAACTTCACACTCTCAGCCCGCCAACGTTGAAGGTATTTGGTGAAACCCTCTGTTGGATCTTGGGCCATGACTTCTAGGGTCCGCATGGTAGTCTGAAGTTCAGTATTACCAGAATAGGTTTTAGCGAACTCGGTAGCGACATCTTCCCAAGTTGGGAATCTTTTTGCATTAAGCCTATAGAACCATGCTTTTGGATATTTCCCGAGGGATGCGCCGAACAAATTGATGAACATGTCGGCTTTGACCCCCTTGACTGCCATGAATTGTTTGAAAGCTCGGAGGTGTAATAATGGATCCTCCGTCCCTTCGAATATGGGTAATCCTTCTAAGTTGAGATCCTTTGGTAGTTTCTCACTAATGGGTGTACAGGCTCGGGCATTTTCCATGTAGATAGCGTTGTTCATTGACAAGTGGACCTGTTCTTCCAGTTTGCGGACTGCGCCGACCAGCTCAGCAAAAGGCCCAGTAGTTTCACCCCCATCATTAGGAGTCCCTTGTTCTATGACGCTCAAACGGGTGGTAATGGCTATTTGGTCGGACCTAATAGTTGTCAATTGGGTCTCGATCTTAGCCGGTGAGACTGTCAACTTGTCCAAAGCTTCTTGCATCTTGTATTGGTGTTTGGTTACCGATGGCCTGTCTGTAAGAATACCGCGTAATCAGCAAAGTTGCTTCGGAACTTTAAGCACACCAAGGCATAGGAAATACCGCGGGAGGAGAGACAACTCCGGTTTGACTCGGGTTAGACTCTTCATGGGAGGATTTGTCGTGGATCCCCACCGATCAATAAAAAACCAACTAATCCTAACTGGGTAGATAGGGTAAGTCAGGTCGAATCCACGGGGACGGTATGAGGTGTCTAGACTAAGGTCACCCAAATACAAGACTAGGTCAACTAAGGAACAATGACTAACTAAGAGGACGAATAAGTCAAATAAGGAAAGAATAGGGTTAGGTCGGGTTCATAAGTGTAGTAGGATAGATAGGAGATCGATGGTGCAAGGTTCACCTAGTTACTAAGGATGGTCCGCGCTCTCGCGTCAAGGCCTATGTCCGCACTCTCGTGTCAAAGACAAAACCCGAATTCTTATGCAAGGTCGGTCCGCGCTCTCGCTTCTAAACCCAAGTCCGCACTCTCGTGTCAAAGACTAAACCCGAAAACACAAGAATTCAATCACAAGTCGACCACAAAATGAGAAGAAGAAGACTAGCATGAGAGGAATGGCCAATTCTACTCAAACAAGCAATTCAACAAACACATGGAGTGCCCAACATGTGACTAGTAAAAAGATCAACCTTTACCCTCAATCAAACCCTAATCATCCATAATCAACACTTAATCACCCTACTAACCCCACAAAAAGTCTACTCACACATATCTAAACAAACATTAACATAAACAAGAGAAATCCACACAAACAACAAAACATACATAATGAAACTAGTGAAAACTATGAACAATGAACAAAGATTAAAACTTGAATGAATAAACAAGATAAAGAGAAGGGAAAAGAGATTATACCATACTAGAAGATGAATGGAAGAAGGAAACTTGCATAAAAGAGAAAACCCAAATACATCAACCAAGGTTGTCAATCTTTGTAGAGATTTTCAAGAATTCAATTAATACAAGGATTAAACTAGGATTAAAGATTAACTAAGGACTAATCTACACTAATCTAAGCTAATCTAACCTAAAGTAGTCTAGGGTTTAGTGGGTAGTCAAGAACATAACATAGGAATACGAGAGGAAGGGTATATATAGGGTTACAATGAGTAGGGAGATGAAACAAGTAACGCGGGTCTGTATCTGACCCTTCCCGGTCGGGAAGGATTGGTCTCGGTCGGGAAGGCCCCCTTCTCGGTCGGGAAGGCCTCAAAACAGAACAATCTTCAATTGTGCACTCCTTCCCGATCGGGAAGGCATCATCCTGCCCGGGAAGGACCTTGTAGGCCTCCATTATGATCTTTTTGGTCCCTCCTTGGTTCTCATGGGTTTCTCATCGATTCTCGGGTCTCGGGATCGGGTCTCAGAGGCTCGGGATCGGGTCCCAAGGTCTCGGGGTCGAATCCAAGGCATCGAGTGATCGTTCCTTCGCTTCGTTGGCTCCGAAAAGTGTATGTATTGAGTCGGAATCGCTCCAACTCTTCACGAATGGTCTCGGGAACCTGAAATAAGCTAGAGGAAGCATAAGTAGCCCATAAACCGCTCCCAAGGAGCGATTCCACAAGGAAATGGGACCAAAATACAGTAAATTAGGCACTACAAACTACACTTATCAACTCCCCCACACTTAACCCTTACTCGCCCTCGAGTAAGCACAAACTAACTACTAAACTAGCCGAGTGGGTATTAGCGCACCCTACGCCCTTTCAACTCACGCGAGAACACCTAGAAGATAAGTGCTCTCCGCAAGGCAAGTGAGGTCTTGCGACAAAACCGTGGATGCAACCGTACACAAAAACACATAAACAAACAAACATACAAACAAACAAACAAAAGGTTGCACCCAAAAGAAAAGAAATACCGCTTTCCTCAAATAAGCGGTGAAAGAAGCACCGGTTTAGGACTCAAGGCAAGTGACAACGTTCCCGAGCTAGCAATACAAACCAAAATGGACCAAACCCTAATAGTATGACGACAAAGCAACAAAAACGTTGGTAACTTACCTAGGTTTCTCCTAACCTTCTAAGAACGTACTACGGGACGATCGGCGGGATGGAAAAAGGATGAACCACGGTGTTAGTCGACACTGTAGGTAAGTGAGACCCCGCCCTTTTAGCAATGAGCCAAGAGGGTCGTCCCTTGTCCGAAACCGCCTAACTAGTCCAAGTAAAAAAGTGGAAATAATTGCAAAGTGAGGGAAGACCGACCTTTGCCGCTATCATCGTTCCTAGGAACTCGGTCCTTTGGTAGGCTCTTCACGGCAAAAGTCGGAAAAAGGCTTATTTTTGTGGGGTTAGGATCTTTTTGTGAGACGATTTTCTTTTGGCATTTTCTCTTTTCTTTTGCATTCTTGCTTTGTATGTTGCCATGCCATTTCTTTTTCTTCTTTTCTATTTTCTTTTTGGCTTTTTGTGCCTTTTCTTTTTCTTCAATCTTTCTTTCTTTCATTTTCTTTTCTTTGCCCTTTTGGCTTGATTTGAATGATAGGCATTTCTTTTTGCAACAAGAAAGACGATTTCAACAATTTGCAACTTTATTGTGTGGAAATGTGTAGGAGGTAGGGAAATGGGAGAGTATGGGACGCGCTTTCCCTCTTTAAACCCACAAAAAAGGAGGGAACTTGGACTAATCAAACAATCCCGAACACGGTCACCTAAGGGACGGGACTCGGCAACCAAGGCCTTTTCACACCGTGGGTGGTCATAATGGTCAAAAGTGCAAATCCCGTAGTAAATCCCTAGTAAGCTAGGTGGACTCAAGGTAAAGGACCAACGAAATCATTGATTTAGGGTCATTCTACTAGACTAAAGTCCAAGACTCGATTTATACTACTAGAAAGGGAAAGTAAACACTTGCACACTAGCCTCTAAACCGGGTTTTCGAAAACCTTTTTACACACAAGACACAACTACACACACAACACAAAGACATGACGAAAATGAAAGAAAGAGAGACAAAAGATAACAAAACAAAACAAGGAGAAACAAACACATAAACGAAACAAACACCACCCCGAACATCCAAACAAGTGTCCAAATCAACCGCAAACTTTACAAAGCTCCACCCGAGCACACCACATCAAAAACCTTCTCCAAACTTCACAAGAAATAAAGAGGGAAAAGGGATAGAAGATGTTACCGGATGTCTTGAAAGCTTTCCAAAACTAACGGTGATTAAGCAACCTATAAGGAAAAGGGAGGCAAAACACACACAACAAAACAAATATACGACACAACGGCGCAAAAGTAGAACCCACAAAAGGAAAAATCTTTTTGATTGTTATGAATTTTTTTCAAAATTTTAGGATTTTTAAAGATTTTTCGGAAAAAAACTACGAAAATAAAACTAACTACGATAAAATATCGCTCCCCCACACTTAAACCGAGCAATGTCCTCATGCTCGATCGTAGTGTGCGGAGAGACAAAAGGAAAGAAAAGAAACTACGAAAATAAAGCTAAAAATCAAAAACGAAGATGAAGAAAATGGTAGAATGTGTCCGGCCGGGGTGTAGTCAAGTCACCATGGGCCGAGACAAGAAAAGATATGGATGGGGGAATAAATAAAAAGAAAGAAATAAAAGGAAATGGGAGGGGAGGACTAGGTGTAATCAAGTCACCTAGCCCGGATTCTGCCCAAATCCGACTAAATCCTAAAAAAAAGGGTGAAAACCTTGTAAAATTTGGATTTTTCGATTGACTCTCGACGTAGTCACGTCATCGAGAGTCGGGAGCAACCATACTAAGGCCTCGAAGGCCACCAAGACACCATGACTCAAGGGGAAGGGGGCAAACAAGAGAAAACAAGCAATAATAGACGGAAAAGAAAGGATAGTTGTCGTACCCATCGGTTAGCAACTCACTCGCTCCATCGTCTCAATGGTCAATATAAGCACTTTGCTTGTCGTCATCATTGTCATCCCGCGTCGAACTTGAAAGTGTCGCATGGTTGAGTTAGTAATGGTGTGAGGGGGTGAGATTTTATGTGGGGCTCGGTGTAAAGTGAAGAGGAAATGAAGTGATGGCATGTAAATAAAGTGTAAGGGTCGTATGATAGGAACAAGGAAAAGAATGGAGGTTGGGAGGGGGTGTACAATGATTGGGTGGACTAAAATGACGAAGAAGAGGCACAGGGGGGAATAGGGGGCCATCCCGGTCGGGATGGGTGGTCCCCGTCGGGATGACATACCCGTCCCGGTCAGGAAGCTCCCGTCCCGATCGGGATGGCACTCCAGTAAACCCAAATTATGGTACCCTCATCCCGATCGGGATGGATCCTTCCCGGTCGGGATGCTTCACCCTTCCCGGTCGGGATGACTTCTTCCCGATTGGGACGCTCTCTTCGTGGCTTCCAAAACCCCAAAAGCTACTCAAAGCTTCAAAAACCCGTTCCCTTGCTCACAATCCATGCTCTATCGATAACTAACCATTCCTATCTAGGAGTCATCTTCACTTCACCTATCACAATAAACTCAAATACAACATCAAATTCTCTCCCTCACAACGCTCATCAACAATCCAAATAACAAGAATAACACAAAACAAAGAGTCCTAGGAACAAAATCACAATAAACATAATTACAAACACAAAGCTAAAGAGAAGAGAGGTAGGGGAATGTACAACAAGACGGTTCTTAAGGAACTCCGTCAAACCGAGGATGGTGGATTCTCATTCTTCAACCATAGCCCTCAAGGGCATGGAGGAGCAAGTCAAACGCACTACTGACATCATAGAGACGGCCCAAAGAGTGGTCGAGCCTAACAATCCTCCACGGCCTCCAAGGTGGAGGCAAGAAGTAGAAATCCAACGACCCAACGTCATCTTGCATGTTGTCTCCGGGGTTTATCCATCCTACAAGCCTTACCGATCTCTTCCTCCCTAAGCATCGTCTCCTAGCACAACCAAAGCTCAAAATTCTAGCACAAGTGTCGAAAGGGAGCTTAACCCTCTTCTTATCATCAAGCAAACTCAAGTCATCAACAAGTTCCGGCCCATTATCTTCCAATCCTAAAACATCTTTCTTCCCCACATCATCAATAAGAAGAGATTTGAAACTCAAGCAAGCGGTTTCAACCTCCTCTAAACCAAGATCCAAATTACATACAAGGGGTTTACAATGCTTCATTGGATTGTCACATATGGGCGACTTGATTTCTTCATTCATGTCCCATGACTTCACAACACTAATCACCTCACTCAACTCATCCCAAAGTTCAACATCCTCCACAATAGTCTCGCAAGAAGCGGCATGAAGCTCAAGAGGGGGGCAAGCGGTGGGGATTGAAGGTTCAACAAGTATAGAGGGGGTAGACTCTTGACTCTCCTCTATTATAACGGTGTTTTCATCAATGAAACTCTTCAAATTCCCACTATCCTCACCCAATTCTTCACCAAAAACTTCTCCATCAAGGATTATCTCTTCTTTTGCCTCTTCAAGGGAAATTTCGCTACCAAGAGGACCATCATCGGCGGCTTCGTGATTAGGTTGCTCCCTTTGCTCAAGTGAGCACCCTTCATCGAGTTGCGATGTTCGGGATAAAAGCATTACGGTTTTCACCAACAACGCATTTAATCGAGCATCCATCGCCTCGGCTTCCCTTTGATATTGGGCCAAGAATTCTTGCATTTGAATGGCCATTTCTTGTTGGCTCCTTTGAAATTGGAGAAATGATTGATATAACTCCAAGTTGGGCGTTCGGTGGTCATTGGGGTTTTGGAGTGCTACTTGGTAGTGAGGTTGGGGTGATTGGTTGTATGGTGGGTTTTGGGGAAATTGGCTTCCATATCCTTGAAGCTCATACCCACGGGTTTCTCGATTACCAAATGAAGCTTGGTGCTAGTTCGGAGACATCATGGCATAGTTCCTATTCATGGAGAAAGAGGAGTAGCTTGTTGCGGCTTCTATGGGTGGGGAGTTTATATCAAACCTCATGCTATACTCGAAAATCGTGGCTCGTACCCAGTTGAGGACCTCTCAATCTAGCAACCGTCCGTTAAAGAGGCTCTAAGTTGTAAAGAAGAAGATGGTCACCACCTCTAGCCACAAACTGTAGACTAGGAGCAAACGTGAGAAGTCTAGAGCTTTTTGGGCACTAGACAAGAAAGAAATAAACTCTACACACACAAGAAGCAAAAGAAAAGAAAAAAAGAAAAAAAGAAAACACAAGACAAAGTCAAGTAAATAGGCAAACAACGTCTAAACTAGCACCGTCCCCGGCAACGGCGCCAAATTGATGGGAGGATTTGTCGTGGATCCCCACCGATCAATAAAAAAACAACTAATCCTAACTGGGTAGATAGGGCAAGTCAGGTCGAATCCACGGGGACGGTATGAGGTGTCTAGACTAAGGTCACCCAAATACAAGACTAGGTCAACTAAGGAAAAATGACTAACTAGGAGGACGAATAAGTCAAATAAGGAAAGAATAGGGTTAGGTCGGGTTCATAAGTGTAGTAGGATATTTAGGAGATCGATGGTGCAAGGTTCACCTAGTTACTAAGGATGGTCCGCGCTCTCGCGTCAAGGCCTATGTCCGCACTCTCGTGTCAAAGACAAAACCCGAATTCTTATGCAAGGTCGGTCCGCACTCTCGCTTCTAAACCCAAGTCCGCACTCTCGTGTCAAAGACTAAACCCGAAAACACAAGAATTCAATCACAAGTCGACCACAAAATGAGAAGAAGAAGACTAGCATGAGAGGAATGGCCAATTCTACTCAAACAAGCAATTCAACAAACACATGGAGTGCCCAACATGTGACTAGTAAAAAGATCAACCTTTACCCTCAATCAAACCCTAATCATCCATAATCAACACTTAATCACCCTACTAACCCCACAAAAAGTCTACTCACACATATCTAAACAAACATTAACATAAATAAGAGAAATCCACACAAACAACAAAACATACATAATGAAACTAGTGAAAACTATGAACAATGAACAAAACAATGAACAAAGATTAAAACTTGAATGAATAAACAAGATAAAGAGAAGGGAAAAGAGATTATACCATACTAGAAGATGAATGGAAGAAGGAAACTTGCATAAAAGAGAAAACCCAAATACATCAACCAAGGTTGTCAATCTTGGTAGAGATCTTCAAGAATTCAATTAATACAAGGATTAAACTAGGATTAAAGATTAAATAAGGACTAATCTACACTAATCTAAGTTAATATAACCTAAAGTAGTCTAGGGTTTAGTGGGTAGTCAAGAACATAACATAGGAATACAAGAGAAAGGGTATATATAGGGTTACAATGAGTGGGGAGATGAAACAAGTGACGCGGGTCTGTATCTGACCCTTCCCGGTCGGGAAGGATTGGTCTCGGTCGGGAAGGCCCCCTTCTCAGTCGGGAAGGCCTCAAAACAGAACCATCTTCAATTGTGCACTCCTTCCCGATCAGGAAGGCATCATCCCGCCCGGGAAGGACCTTGTAGGCCTCCATTATGATCTTTTTGGTCCCTCCTTGGTTCTCGTGGGTTTCTCATCGATTCTCGGGTCTCGGAGGCTCGGGATCGGGTCCCAAGGTCTCGGGGTCGAATCCAAGGCATCGAGTGATCGTTCCTTAGCTTCGTTGGCTCCGAAAAGTGTATGTATTGAGTCGGAATCGGTCCAACTCTTCACGAATGGTCTCGGGAACCTGAAACGAGCTAGAGGAAGCATAAGTAGCCCATAAACCGCTCCCAAGGAGCGATTCCATAAGGAAATGGGACCAAAATAAAGTAAATTTGGCACTACAAACTACACTTATCAACTCTCATAAGACAAATGTGTAGGGTACGATTCTCGAAGTGACCGTGATTAATCGCTCCGTCGAAGAATAGCCCCCAGGTGAAACTAAGGACTCAGATGGTGTGACATCTAAGTGACTCGAAATTGGGGGACGTGATACAACACGTGTAAGACATGACACTTAGAGCAACCGTGGTTGATCGCTCCGCTGAAGGGTAGCCCCCGACTCCCCGAGTAAGATTGAAGATTTTGTTAAGACTCGAGTGTCGGACGAGTGACCCTTAGACGTAAGGACCACGATCCTTTTGTTATAAGGCTATGCCTTGTAAAAGGTTGACTCGGAAAAGACACTAGACGGGTGACTTGTGAAAGATGGGCCTCCCTTAGAATTCGGCATGTGGGTCGAGTCCTGTTCAAAGGAAGGTCCTTGTGAGACATTCATCAGACTTTAGACTCGAGTGTGTAAACGGGCCTTCCTTTGTAGGAGTATGTCCTACGTAGGTAAGCCCTGCCTTAGTCAAATAAGGCGGACTGGGGTAGGGAGGAAACCCGTGATGTAAGATCGACGGAGTTTCGACGCTAAAGACCTTCGATGACTTATGACAAGACCCGACACTGCTAAATACGGGAAGTCCTATGGAGAGGAAAGTTTTGAAAAGGAAGTTAGAATTCCGAGAAAATCGGTGGATGGCCCGATTTTTCGAAAATCGAAAAAGTGCCATCGGGCAGCAATTTTGAAGGTTTGAAAATATTTTTGAATTTTGAAATGGGCAGCATACCGGCTAGAAATAGGCTATTTTGAGTAAAATCATAAGTCCTAAATTCGGTATGCTTCCCGGGTTTTGAAATTGGATATTTTGAATTTTGAAAATTTGAATATCGAAAAAAAAATAAAGAATTTCTGACGATTTGAAAATTGAAGATGAGATTCCGAAGATTTGAAAATCGAAAACGGCATCTCGAAGATTTGAAAATCGAGAATGGCATCTCGAAGATTTGAAAATTGAAATAGAATTTTGAAAATTCGAAAAAATTGAATAGTGATCGAGAATTTGAATGTTGAAATGGACAGCATGCCGGCTAGAAAATAGGTTATTTTGAGTAAAATCATAAGTCCTAAATTTCGGCAGCTTTCCGAGTTTTTGAAAATTGGATATTTTTTGAAAAGATGCATTTTTGGAATGACGGTTTTTTTAAAATGACATGGAAACCAAGCAGCAAGTAGTCAGGCAAGCATTATAACGACGCCATGTATGCTTTACACTAAGTCTCGGTCGGTCGAAATAGGGTCTATACCAGTGTACATGGCCTTTCCGAGAATCGGGACGGACTTCTTCCTAAGTCCAGTTGAGCTTAGAACATGTCGTGAAACCCATATGAATTAGCCATGGACACCTTTGAGATATCCATGTTGGATTACATCAATAGTATAGTGGGACGTCGGTCACCAGTACCGGCCCGGGAAAAGATGGGGTTATGCATGAACCGTAAAACTAAAACGCGTATTGTACTAGTCAAACGATTTCTATTCAAGTCTCACCCTGAGGATGTCGTTGGTAAGTCACGCATTAGTTAATCCCTAGCGGAGTCGCCAAATTGTGGACATGACATAGGTCCACCCCGATGCGGCCACGCGCGGGTTTGGGGAGGCGAATGAATCTCCATATGAGATGGGTCGAATTGAAATTTAAATCGAAATGGAGTCGCCACCGAACTTTGTGGGAGTTCGGACCCATTCGAACCCACTCTATATCTTAGTGGGCCATGCACAAAGTATGGCCCATTCGGATGTGAGAGTTTATTGGGTTCGTCGCTTTGCATTTGACACTGATACCGACATTATCGGATACCGTGTATATAATGACTCTCGTATGCCAACGGATTCGGATATCCGGAAACCATGGTTCTGAGTAAGGAGTGAGGGTACGTGTTGGGAAGTTCACAAAGAACACCCAACCCTGCCCGCACATTAGCGGCCTCTACTAAGATATCGTTTGATGTTTTAATACGCGCGTTAGTAATACGATGAGATGATATGCAAACAATATTTTGCCTAAACATGCAAAGATTAGAATAAGTTGCTACGTCGATTTAATGCATCTAAATTAACGTCAAAGTTGTATTTAGCATGCGAGGTTCGTTTTAGTATAATAAAACAGGCAACAAAAATAAATCGCTGAACACATGAACAAACAAGTTAGTAACGGTTTGTAAATTGAATAATCGACATGAATATAATGCAATGCACGGTTTTGAAAAGTTTATGACACGTGATTGACTTGACACGTGTTGACCGAAGTCATGAAAATATTTGATCGGGACTCGAAAGATGCTAACAAACTTACGGTTTTGATGAACCAGGAGCCACTCGATCGAGTCACTCTAGGACTCGACAGAATGGTCTCGTAAAAAAGCATTCTGATCCAATTATGGGGTGCCACTCGATCGAGTGCCCCCCGTACGAACTGTGTTTCGTTTTGTTTTTTATTTCGAAATTGCTTTTTGTAAAATCGATACTTTTGCTAAATCGCGTATAAATATAGTATGATTAATACTCGACTTAAATTTCGATATTCGTCATATTCGACACTTGATTATGGAATCAATATTGAATATTCGGAATGATTTTTAGAAAAGATGTTTTATAAATTGTTTGCAAATCGAACTAAGACAAAAAAAAATTCTCTCCGCGTCGAAATCGTCGTATTATGTCTTTTTAGGACCATGTGACGATTGTCTTAGCATCAACAAGATTAATTTTAATTCTTTTAGATACGATATTCGATTATAGAATCGATATTTTATTTTAAGAATGTTTGTTTTGTGAAAATTAGATAGTTGTTACAATAATATCGATATTAGAAACGAGGAAAGAAAAGAAAAAAAAATCAAAAATAAAAAGTAATAAAAAAAACGTGAAAGACGGAAGAAAAGGAAGAGAGAAAAGGAGAAAGCGGTATTTGCGACACACTCAACCTACATGCTTAATTATCTCGAAAACGGACTCGTAGTAGCGGCCTAAGCGCGGGAGCGTTAAGATGTATATAGGAGAGTTATGGTGTGTATAATTGGGAAGGGATTTGACGAGTTTTGCTCTCGGGTCTTTGACGAGTTTTGATCTCGGGTTTCCTAAAGGATTTCTAGAGGAAAAATCGGGATTGGATGTGTATAATCTGCCTAGGATTGCTGGAATTTTGGTTGTGTATTGTTGTTGTGATGTCGGGAATTGTAATTGTTGTTGTAATTGTGTGTGCAAGGGGGTGTATTTATAGGAGAGGTTCCCGGCCTTGTCTTGGATGAGAAGAAACCTACTTTGGATAGGAAAAGGTTGCTTGGAGGGGAAGAAACACCGGTTGGGGTGAAGTAGGATTCCGGTTTTTGGATGGAAAAATGAATCTGGTTTTGGATAGGAAAAGCTTGCTTAATTCTTCTTCATTGCTGATTTTTTGTAGTATTTGACTCTGAACCAAATTGTCGAAGCTTGCGCAGCTGATTTCTATGCCTCAGAAATTCCTTTGGTCGGGGTTTGACCCGGTCGCTAAAAGACGGTTTTGCCCCTGGTCTCGGTTTTGACCCAAATTAGTCTCATTCGATTGGAAACAACCCACTGGGCCTGTTTGAGGTCTGTTTGGTGAGATTTTTACTCCGCTAAAAGCTCGTGCCAACTACTATTGATTCCGAGTCCAAAATCGAGTGTATTAAGTCATGTACGTCCGATCGTTATCGGGTGTTTTTTTGGAAACTGCTATAGACACCTGGCGGTCAAAATGTAGGTGTCTACAATTCTAAATTCTTTTTATTTATTTATATTTATTCTCGAATTTTCTATTTTTTGGCTCGTAGCTCATTTATTTTAAGTTTCTTCAAAATATTTATTTCATTTCCTCGAGAAATCAATTTAATTCACTTTATTGAAAATTTATTATTTATCGGGAAATACTATTTCACCTTCTAATTATTTATTTCTATAAGCTTCATTTTCGTCTCAAATATTTTATTTACTCGTTTTATTTGACGGTCCGATTATTTAATTATTTTATTTACTCGTTTTAATTCAACTCGTGGGTCAGTCAACTTATCATTATAGAATTCGTCTCCTTCTCGATTCATTTAACTAACCCGTATACATCGTATACATATGTCTCGGAATCCGTACACTTTTTGGTGAAGTGTATTTAACCCACTTGATTCAATGGACCACTTGATTCATGATTCATTTCGTTTTCCCACATTTAACATACACTTCCCCCTGCCATTTGGTTCCCACCGCTTCACCAACCTTCTCCTCTTCTTTTCCCTTTCGTTTACTCCATTCATCCTAATTCCTGATTCGTTCTTCTTCTATTTTTTTTCATCTGTTCGCTTTCTCCTTGGTTTTCCCGTCTCCTTCTCGTTTTTGCTGCTGCTCTGTTTCTGTTACTACTGTATCAACATTTCTGCTGCTGCGTCCGTCTCTCTGGCCAAGCATCCCTGGCCTGTACTCATCCTTTTCATCGTCGGAATCGGTGTGCAATCTGTTCCTTGTTCTTCTTCCTTTCACTACTGTTGTTTGTTGCTTTGTCTGTCGCTGCGTGTTGTTCCTTTCTTCTTCTTCTTCTTCTGTTTTTCTTCTTCACCTTCTTCGTTCCTTCTCTTACCCACTCGTCTCATCTGTTTTGCTGCCATCCTCTTCTCTTCTGTAATTATTCTTTATCTACTGCTGCTGCGTTTGTATGCTGCTATTGCTTCTGTTTTTACGTTTCTTCTTCTCCTCTTCGTATCCTCCTGATTTCATCTAATTATTCCGCTGCTATTGCTCTCGCTACTGTTGTATGCTGTTGTTCAATTTTCAACCATTCTGCTGCGTTTATGTGTTGCTACTGCGTCTGTTTTATTTTCTTCATTATCCTTCGTTCGTTTCCTGTTCTTCTTCCTCTTCGTTGTTGTTGCTTGATGTTGTTCCTTTGTGTATTTCTTTTCTTCTTTTTACTTCTGTCTGATTTTGGTTGTCCTTTGGCTGCTACAGCTGTCCGTTGTTTTTCTTTTCCTCTTCGTCTTCCATATTTCCGTTCCTCTTTGTCGATTTTATTGCTGCTGTTGTTGCTATTTAATGCTACTTGCTCGTTTTCTTCACTGTCCTTCTCTCTCGAGCCGTTTTGTTGTCATACATTTTGCTGCTGCTGCGTCATTTTTTTTGTAGTAGCTAGTGCTCTTTTCGCTAGTTTCGACGTCGAATATGTCGATCTTTGATCTCTTTCTTCTCCTCTATTTCGGTTTCCTATTTGCTTTTCTGCTGATGCTTTTTCGTCAGTTCTTATCTATCGTTGTTGTCTATTTTGCATCCGTTTTGTGTCTCCAAGTCCGTGTTTGTCTTCTTTCCCTATATCCTTTCCCTCCTCCGTTCTTGCTAATCTTCCCTTCACCTCTACTCTTGATAATTCGATCATTTATCCAATCTTTTCCGTTTTTGGCTTATGTCAATTATGCTCGCCTCATTCTTTTGTTTCGTTTTCTTGATTGTCGTGGTGAATCGTCGAAAAGAAAAATTAGCGGTTCTACAACTTGGAGCTTAGGGACGACATTTCTACTGATTTGAAGCCTAGGTTGATCATGAAGGATGAGTACGAGTTCGTTTCGGATATCAACATAAGGTAACCTTAGGACGTTACTCGATTTTATATCGTATGTTTGAGTAGTAGTATGTAGTAAATAGTTTAACTTCGGTTTTCTAATTTTAGCTATATATTATTGCTAATTATATTGATTTTAAATCGTTTGCCTTATCAATATTCTTATAACTTTCGATATCATTTGATAAATCGTTAGTAATTTTATTATTTATGATCTTTATAATATTTTGTTGGTTATCGTGACACTAGTAACTAAATAATATCGATTTCAGATTTTCGTCATATTTTGTTAATTTATAATTTTTAACTCAAAATCGTATTTTTATATTAAAATCAAGATTTGTATATTTGTTCAATAAATTAATTTCGTTTTACAACTTATATTAATAAATGAGAAAGTAGTCGATTTTGTTTCAAATACATTTTTAGTCAAGACTATTTTCCCTAATAATTTCTCATTTGGCTGGGATTGATTATTTTTAGTAAAATCAGTATTATTATTGATAAAAAGTATTTGCTAAAATTAGTTTGCAAGCTTTATAAAATCTCCTTTAATTTATAAAATTCGTCGACTCAATTAATTTTTATAACGTTTTCTTAAAAACATATATTTTCTAAAATTTATAGTTTTAACTCGATTTCCTAATTATTAATAATATATTATATATAAATATATAGTATTTATATTTATATGACCTTGAATTGGTGTATTGTGAGGGAAAAGCTAACGTAGTTGCTGACGAAGTTGGCCAGCTCTAATCCCTTAGAAAATCTAACGCGATACAATGACGGAAACACTATAGAGTCGGGATTTAAAACGTTGTAACTATGTCGTAGTAAAATTAAAATGGTAAAGTCAGACAATAGGCCTAAAATAAAATGGCCAAAATTTAATCAATCCACAAAAGGTGGTTTAAACATTCCACAAGACATAATTACTAAAAGAGAATAAGCAGGATCCACAATGCCCGCTAGCCCACACCCGGAAACAAGTATATCTGCCATGTTAAAACATAACAGCCACAATCAGTGGGGAACAACGTCAACGTTCTCACAGCCGTATGACAGGATTTTAAAACTATAATTACTACTATAGAAAAATAGTAAAAATGGAAAACCCTAAAACAACATATTAAAAATAGGCTTTCAGCGTAAAACCAAAATAATAAAATGGGTTTCCGAAGAAACATAAAGATATTCGGCAACCTGCAAACCAATTTATATCGATAATAAATAAAATAATTAAAATGGCTTTATGGATAGGATTAGTGTAAGATCTAGACTTTCACTAGGATAATACTAGAATCTAGCTTCGAGTACTGTAGACTTAACTCATAACAGAATCCAGTCTCTAACTAGGCAACTCAACTATAACAGGACTGCGTGCAACGATGTCCTGTTTTAAGTAGTGCATACCCCTCCTAGACAATAGATATGTCTAGTTCAGCTGACGATGACTAACACGATGCGATATCTAGCTTAATGTCAAAACATACACTCTCCTGGGCGAAACTACGTCCAGTTCAACGACTAAATGTGCCCTAAATAGACACACCGGCTTTACAGCTGATGGCAAAAACGTACATCCCAGACTATATTACTCTCACACTTGTCCTTATTCCATAACTCCAAAACAAGCCGTTATCGATATTCAAAAAATATAATCATTATAAATAATAAGAGAACAAAAAGAAAATATCACTTTCCAAAAGAGGAAACTTTCTATTTTATTAAACTTCTATTTTTAGAAACCTTACTAAAAATAGCATCATATCAAAATAGCGAGAATATTAATTTATACTAATTCGACATTTTAGTAAATGATATAGATTTATAAAACTAATACTTTCGGTCTTAACGATATTAATTTCAAAAACGATAACAATCGGGTTTATGACATTATTAAAATATCGTACAAGTGTTATGAAATGATTAAAAATGTCTTAAGCATTTTAATACTACTAATCAGGGTGTTTTCAAAAGTCACAAAGCTAAAACTCCCTAATTATTATTAGTTTCGACAATACGATTATAAATAGGATTTACGGCAAATGTTAAATTAAATCTTTTAACGTCTTTTATTTAATTAAACCAATGAATATATTTAGAGTATGCTAAGGGATGATTTAACTCTTAAAGTTTCAGATTTAAATATTTTCAAAATTGCTGGAAAAATAATTCTTTTAGGTAAGACGAAGCCTTTTAACGATAAATCGTAATTTGTCCAAAAATCAATACTTATTAATTAAAGACTTTAATAAATATTACAAAAATTATGTAAAATAGTTAAAATATATTTATGGACATTTTGTCCAGAAAATAAAATTTTCCAGAATACTTAGACTCGGTTTTTAAATGGTTTTCTCGTTAATCGTCTAATCTCGACAATAACGATTAATAAAAATAATAAATACAAAACGATTTACGTATTAATATCCAAAAATTATTATTAAACTTAAAAATCATGATTTTTCAGAAAATACTATTTTTCCAGATTTCTAAAATTCCAGATTTAATAAATCCCATTAAAACCGTCTTTTAAACCCGTTTTCACAATTAACGATTCCGTTAATAAAATTTATCGTTCCTAACATTTTATTAAAGCACTAAAAATCATAAAATTACATTCTATTATGAAATCATCAGAATCATATTTTTTCAATAT
The DNA here is from genome assembly GCA_958450325.1 of Agrostemma githago. Lineage (NCBI taxonomy): Eukaryota > Viridiplantae > Streptophyta > Magnoliopsida > Caryophyllales > Caryophyllaceae > Agrostemma > Agrostemma githago. The sequence continues at coordinate 55,703,801 of OY288240.1, forward strand.
TTAATCATAGGACCAGAAATCGAGAATATAAACGACAAACGCGATTTTATCGATAAACGGTGATTTAAAGTGATTAATTAATTCATCCACTTAACAATTCCGAAAACTTATGAAAAAATTCAGAAAATCCTATTTCATTAGAAAGTTTCACCACGTCAGAAATCAGATTAATATACAATGTTTAAGTACTAGAACTAAAAACTGGCTTTTAATCATTTTTGTCCGTAAACGGTAATAATTCAATAATCGATAACTAAAATATCAGAAATATACTAAATTATTAAAAATCATCAAAAACTTCATTTTTACAGAATATAATCTAAATTACAAGTTTAGGCCGAATATTACGATTTTACAAATTATTGCGACGATTTAATCGTTAATTTCGTAAAAGCGATAAAATTACCGAAACATGCAAATTTTCAACTTTTAAATTTTTTCTAGATCATATGACATACACATATTGTCAAAAATGAAATATAAAAATATACATGCAATCACACAAATAAAGTCATGAAATACCGAGTAACATCAATGTTACCTCTAATCCAAGTCTAAATCGATAATATACTCGGCAGCCTCGGGATCGTCCACAAATCCTAAAATATATAAAAATCATGGCAGAAAAATACCATGAGAAAAACTAATAAAATCAAGGTAAATAATGATCGAAAACGACATCGATTATTACCTTAACGAAGGGATCGGAAAGAGGATTAAATTGACGATAAAAATGAGACTATTGTGACTTGAAATGGAGCAAAAATCTGCCTAGGGAGGAGGGAGAGTGCCACGGCCAAAGGAAGAAGGAAGAAGATGTTGTAATATTTTTTTATGCAAAAATGAATGTGAGGGAGAGAGGAATGGTTTATGCATAAATGGAATAAAAATGAGTGAAGAAAAAAATGTGCTTATTAGCATAAGTTGGCCGGCCAAAAGGGATAAGGGGGAGTATGAATTGTTTGATAATAATGCACCAAATAAATGAAATAAAATAATCTTACGTTTACGGTTTAACGTGATTAAATGAAATGTATTAATAAAACATAGTTAAATTGTGACAAGAAGCTTTGTCGGTCCAAAACATGAAGAAAAAGGTCTTAAATAGTTTGTAAGTTGATAAAAAGTATAATCGTAAAATAGTTGAAGGCTTTTCCAAGTAATTCGAGTAAACCTCACGTAAGAAAATAATTATTCGCGAAGATTCATAATAAAATCATTAACGGCTAAATTTTCATAAATAAAAATATTTACTAGTTGAAAATGTTATATAAATGTATTTAAACATTTTTAGGAAAAAGAATAACTTAAATCTGAGCTCAAAAATGTCAATTCAAAGAGAAACAAAATACAAAAACTTGTATGAGATCGTCTCACGGTAATTTATCGCGAGACCTCTCATATTAGAGGTGGTTACTAATTTTGTAACCACCCCCTATGTGAGAGGTCTCACGATAAAATTACTGTGAGACGGTCTCACAAGAGAGTTACCGGAAACAAAATTCCTTGCGTAAAAATAAATATTTTACGAAGAAAATCAAATAAATAGATTTAAAAGAATTAAAATCTTTTAAAATAAAAATATGTAACATTAAACTCAAAATTGAAAATAAGCTTGGAAAGATGATGAAATATGAAACCGAAATGTGACAGAGTTATGACAAAGTCATAACGGTAAGGATGAAAATGCTAGGAAAAAATAGTGGGTGTTACAACCCTCCCCACTAAAAGAAAGTTTCGTCCTCGAAACATAGAATAAACAGAAAGGAAATTGAGGTTTACCTTACTCAAAGAGATGAGGATGCTTAGTTCGCATCGAAGACTCGGTTTCCCACGTTTCTTCCTCAAACCGATTACAGCGCCACAAAACTTTTACTAGAGGTACAACCTTGTTCCTTAAGCGCTTCTCACGGCGATCAATAATCTTCACCGGCCTTTCTTCATTAGTCAGATCTGGTTCGAGGTCCACAATCTCGGGTTCCAACACGTGCTCGGGGTCACTAACATATTTCCTCAGCTGAGAAACATGAAAGACATCGTGAACCTTACCCATGGAAGCAAGCAATTCCAGCTTATAAGCAACTTCGCCCACTTTCTCAACCACAGGGTACGGACCAACGAACTTAGGGCTGAGCTCGCCCTTATTCCCGAACCGTTTCATCCCTTTCATAGGTGATACCTTCAGGAACACAAGATCACCAACCGAAAACTCCAAAGGTCGGCGACGGACATCAGCATACGACTTCTGTCGATCCTGGGCAGACTTCATCCTAGCTCGGACCACATTCACCACATCAATGGTCTGAGCCAACAAATCCGGACCCAAAATCTTCACCTCACCGGGGACATCCCAACAAACGGGACTACGACATTTACTACCATATAGTGCCTCGAACGGGGACATCTTAGTAGAAGTATGGTAGCTGTTGTTATAGGAAAACTCTACCAGCGGAAGATGTCGGATCCAATTCTCTTGGAAATCCAAAGCACAAGCCCGTAACATATCCTCCAAAGTTTGGATCGTTCTCTCAGACTGTCCATCAGTAGCAGCATGGAAAGCGGTACTCATCAGTAATTTGCTTCCCAACGCATCTTGCAATGCCTTCTAGAATTTAGAGCAGAATCTCGAATCCCGATCCGAAACAATCTCGAGCGGTACGCCATGATGACGGACTATCTCGACAACATAAACCTCTGCGAGCTTCTCCAGACTCCAAGTGTCGCAAATAGGGACGAATCATGCACACTTGGTCAAGCGATACACCACAACCCAAATACGTTTCTTCCATTCACGGTCCTCGGTAATGCCATCACAAAATCCATCGATATGCACTGCCACTTCCATTCCAGAACAGGGAGTGGTTGAAGCAAACCTCCATGCTTCTTGTGCTCGAACTTCACTTGCTGACATGTTAAGCACTTACTTACAAACTCCGCGATGTCCTCTCTCATATGAGGCCACCAGCAATGGAGCTTCAAATCCTGATACATCTTGTCACCACCAGGATGAATAGAGTACCTCATCTTATGTGCCTCGGTTAGAACTTGCTTTCTCACCTCAGCATCACTAGGGACAACCCAGCGGTTCTTAAACTTCAGTGCTCCACTAGAATCCACAGAAATGTCTAGAGCCTTACCAAGATTCATCTTCTCTCGGATACCGGCCACAAAAGGATCTTCCAACTGCTTCTCACGAATCTCTCGGAAAAGAGTTGGTTCAGCAACTAGGGTATTGAGGTGACCATCATAACCTTCATCAACAACATCAATAAACATCTTGGCAAAATCTCGGGCCAACTTCTTAGATAAGCCAAAACACGGAGTTAAGGAATGGAGGGTCTTTCTGCTAAGAGTGTCAGCAACTATGTTAGCTTTTCCCTCACAATATACCAATTCAAGGTCATAGTCATTCCCCAACTCGATCCAACGTCTCTGTCTTGCATTCAGATCTTTCTGCGTGAGGAGATATCGCAGACTCTTGTGGTCAGTGTGAACCTTGCATCTTACTCCATACAAATAATGCCTCCAAACTTCCAAGGCATGCACCACAGCGGCTAACTCCAAGTCGTGGGTAGGGTATTTCACCTCATGAACTTTCAACTGTCTCGAGGCATATATAAGCGATCACCTTACCACTTTACATAAGGACACAACCCAAACCATTCTTAGAAGCGTCACAATATACATAGAAACCAACGTCTTCTTCAGGTAGGGTCAGGATAGGAGCAGAAGTTAGCTTTCTCTTGAGCTCAGAAAAAGCATCTTCACAGGCTTGACTCCACAAAAAATTATTCTCTTTCTTGAGTAATTGAGTCATAGGCCATGCTATCTTAGGAAAATCATACACAAACCTTCGATAATAGCCAGCAAGACCTAGGAAACTTTGGATCTCGCCAACATCTTTGGGACTTGACCAGCTCTCGATAACTGAAATCCTAGCAGGTTCAACTTTAATACCTTCCTTTGCGATAACATGACCCAGAAAAGCTACCTCGGAAAGCCAGAACTCACACTTGGAAAACTTAGCATACCACTTTTGATCTCGTAGAATGCCAAGAATAATCTTGAGATGTTCTGCATGCTCGACTTCCGACTTGGAATAAATCAGGATGTCATCAATAAAGATAACAACACACTGATCCAAACACTCCCTGAAAGTTCTGTTCATCTGATCCATAAAAACAGCAGGAGCATTGGTTAGTCCAAAAGGCATGACTTTGAATTCATAATGTCCATACCTCGAACTGAAAGCAATCTTCGGAATATCTGATTCACGGACAGGGATTTGATGGTATCCAGATCTTAAATCGATTTTGGAAAATACAGAAGCACCCTTAAGTTGATCAAAGAGATCATCAATTCTGGGCACCCTCTTCGTCTTCCCTATTTCCGTTCCCCTTTGTCGATTTTATTGCTGCTGCTGTTGCTATTTTATGCTACTTGCTCGTTTTCTTCTCCGTCCTTCTGTCTTGAGCCGTTTTGTTGTCGTACATTTTGCTGCTGCTGCGTCATTTTTTTTGTAGTAGCTAGTGCTCTTTTCGCTAGTTTTGACATCGAATATGTCGATCTTTGCTCTCTTTCTTCTCCTCTATTTTGGTTTCCTATTTGCTTTTCTGCTGATGATTTTTCGTCAGTTCTTATCTATCGTTGTTGTCTGTTTTGCATCCGTTTTGTGTCTCCAAGTCCGTGTTTGTCTTCTTTCCCTATATCCTTTCCCTCCTCCGTTCTTGCTAATCTTCCCTTCACCTCTACTTCTTATAATTCGATCATTTATCCAATCTTTTCCGTTTCTGTCTTATGTCAATTATTCTCGTCTCATTCTTTTGTTTCGTTTTCTCGATTGTCGTGGTCAATCGTCGAAAAGAAATATTAGCGTTCTACAACTTGGAGCTTAGGGACGACATTTTGTGGACATGACATAGGTCCACCCCGATGCGGCCACGCGCGGGTTTGGGGAAGCGAATGAATCTCATGTGAGATGGATCTCGGGTTGAAATTTAAATTGAAATAGGAGTCGCCACTGAACTTTGTGGGAGTTCGGGCCCATTCAAACCCACTCTATATCTTAGTGGGCCGTGCACAGAGTACGGCCCATTCGGATTTTAGAGTTTATGAGGTTCGTCCCTTTGCATTGCGATACTGATACCGACATTATCGCTTACCGTGTATTGAATGACTCTCGTGTGCCAATAGTTTCGGACATCCGGAAACCACGGTTCTGAGTAAGGGGTGAGGGTACGTATAGGGAAGTTCACAAAGAACACGTAACCCCGCCCGCACTTAGCGGCCTTCACTTAGATATCGTTCGCTTTTCGTGTACGCGCGTTAGTTTGACGGTTGAATGATATGCAAACAGTGTTTTGGCTAAACATGTGAATTATGTTTGATCTACGTCATTTAATGCATCTTTAAATTATGTCGAATTTGTATTTAGCATGCGAGTTTCATTTTAGTACAATAAAACAAACAACGAAATAAAAGTAAAAAAGTAGATTACAACATGCGAGCAGCATACCACCCGGAAATACAATACAACAAGCGACAATATGCAATGATTGCAATAATAATGGAGATAAACAAATTGTATGATGTAAATATGATACGATGCATGGTTTTGAAAAGATGAACACGTGATGGACTTAGCACGTGGCGACCAAAGTCGTTAAAATAATTTTATCGTGGCTTGAAATATGTTGAAGGACTCACGGTTTTGACGTGATAAAGGCCACTCGATGGAGTCATTGAGGGACTCGACCGAGTGGACCTCAAAAAAACCTTCTGCACAATTTTTTTGGGCGCCACTCGACCGAGTCATGGAGGGACTCGATCGAGTGGTCCTCGAAAAGACTTTCTGCCTCGGATTTTGGGATGCCACTCGACCGAGTGGGCGTGACACTCGATCGAGTGGTCCTCGAAAAAGCATTCTGCCTCTGTTTTGGGGTGTGACTCGATCGAGTTGCCTATGGCACTCGGTCGAGTGACCCCTGTGCGAACTATGGTTCGTTTTGAAATTGTTATTAACTTTGAAAATCGATAATCTTGCTAAGTTGCGTAAAAATATGATACGATTTATACTCTACTTAGACACTACAACAAAATAACTCTTTCGTGGCGATTATTTAGGTATTTCGTGGTGATTGTATTCAACGCGAACTGTTTTCCCATCGATTGTGTATTCAAGGTTGTAGGCGGCGTTGCCATAGCCTTCTGTGGCGAATAATCTATTCGCTGTGTTAGCCTCTTAAAATCGACGCCAAAAGGGATGAGGTTTAGTGGCGATTTTTGCGTCAATTATTATTGATGCGATAACTAATTTAATCTTCCCTCTACGAAGAATTATAGCGATTGTATTCGACACGATAAGTACTATTAAATGTTATCTATTTACATTTGTATCAAATGTATTCGACGCGATATGTATTACCAATTGCAATCATATACGGAGTAGTAAATTTGTTATTGATTTCATTCGATACGAAATATTATCTCTACCTATCAAATGTTGTGCGAAGATAAAAACAAAGGACACTTGAAAACACATGTAACTTTTATATTACTCATAAATCACAAAATTTATGTCTCCAACAACGAATACATTAAATTAATAAAAATAACCGCAAACAATCATTTGAAAACCAAAAAAAATTAATTCGTCTTCAGCCACCAAAGAAAAGCTTCAACCCATGTATTCTGTCTTAAGTAAAGTAGTCACACCTCAAAAAACTGCAATATACAAAGATAAATATATACCATGTTAATCAAGATACCAAGAAAAACAAACATTTGCAGAACAAAGACATATTCCTCGGCAATGATTATAAGCACATCGATTACCACTGTTATTAACTTGTTAAAAGTTCCATTATTATTCTCGAAAATAGGCACTGATGTTGCTATTCCTGTAATAATTTCAGAGTTGCTTGGAAAAACAAACACCTACTATTGCAAAGATAGTGTTTGCAAGTAACAAAGCTAAAATAGAAACATACGAAGTAGAAGCTTATTCTAAAGAGGTGCAAAGTGTACCGAGGCAGCGACGTGTAAAGGGCAAGATGGAGGCATGCGCCTTATGTGCTAGGCACTCTTAACTTACCTGTCAAATTTGTATATCGCTGTCTTTTTTAGGAATTTTTAAATTGACTTGCATGTAAAGAAGTAAAATTTGGGAATGATGGGGAAACAGAATGACAAAACTAAGACGCCAAGGCGCCTCTTTTCAAATTAAGTATAGATGCACTAGATCCCATCTCACAATTTCAGTAAGTTCCTTTTTACAGACAAAAACACCAGGAGAATGCAACTTAAAGTATCCTTCTTGCATAAACATGAAAGCATTAATAAACTAAGTAACCTAGATAATAGAGCACATTTAAAAAAAACAAAATCTAAAATAGGGCTTCTTCACGTCCAAAAGCTTCTTCTTCGTCTTCTTTTTCATAATTTACTACTCTCACTTGTATCTTTTGAAGCCACTAAGTTCCACTATAGTTTTGTTTTTTTAGTTAATTACTCTACATATATACCCCTTGTTAAATCTAGGTAGCTTAAATTTATTAACTTTGTTTCTTTTTCCCACACACATTTGTATGTATGTTTGTTTGTTTGTTTATGGGGTGTTGTGAAAGCAGCTAATTAAGTTTATATTTTTAGTTGCCCAATGTACTAAGACTAAGGTTGAACAAGATTATCATTTTCTGCAGTTGGTTGTATTAGGTACATGAAGTATGGCATGGGATCGGGAAGACGTCTCATTTGCACGTGTTGGTTCTGTAGTTCTATTCTTATTTCCTTGAAGAAGTAATGCCATAACCTGATAACATATGAACACAAGATGATGACATTTAAATATACATATATACCCTGTAGTTGCATTTAAAGGGGAAAAAAGTGCTGAAAATGAGGGAACATATCAGCTCATCAGTAGAATAAGCTCTATATTGTGACAAACCAGCTGCCAAAATACCCTGCACAAATTTACACCAAATATCTTAGATTTGGAACACACTTGACACCCCTAGAAATGATCAATGACTGTGTCATAGGGTTATGAAATATGAATGAATTAGGGCAGTTGAGTTAGGCCTCCAATACCTGTTTATCTTCTCTAAGGACCAAAGGCCTTCCAGGAGAAAGCAAGTCCCTGACCGTCGCATTATAAACCTCAAGATAAGAAAGATAGACAGTGTGGTTGCCATCAACACTTTTCTGCTGAATCTTGGTGAATAGATCCTTGATGACCAACACCATCACCCCCGGATTCTCCACAGAGTGAAATGTCTCCCGATAAAGCAAATAATGTAATGGCTGCTGAACTAAAGATATAAAGGAACAAAAAGATCACGAGACAAAAGAAAGGATGATGCGGAAAATAATCCAAGGCCTGAAGTAAGACAGATTTAGCATCTGTATTGATCTATCATAGAGGTGAAGTTTGAGAGGTTCAGTTTAGGGAGTACAGCATTCTCTAAAATCTCTGACTTCAGCTATGAAGATACGGTATGGTCCTACAGATATGTGAAGCATTGAAAAAAATGCATATGATCTGTTTTAAACATCACCTTTCCAACACTGTTTGAGAAGAAAAAAATCACTTTTACCCGATTTCAGATATACAGCTCAAGAAAGTCACCACGTGTCCATGCATGTACCGACAAGAAGATATTGTGGCTTCCCTCTATTAAATTGGATGGTGTAATGGCGGAAAGTCACCAAAGTCATCAGCTATCGAAGAATCGCTTAAGGATTAATCCGACGGAATACAGAACGACACAGTAACAAGAAAGCACAACAATTCTCAAGTAGTTAAAGGTCAGAGCAGAATGAAAAATACACAACAAGAACTGAAGATAAATAAAGTGTAAATGCTTCAACAATCTGGAAAACAAAACAGGTATGAATTCAACTAGTAGGGAGAGCAATTATGTGCAATATTTATCAATTGGTGGTAAAGCTCATCTGAATGAGAATAGACAGTCACAAATGTAATTATCAACACACCTTGAGTCACATCTTTTTCTAACAGGTGACCTTGAGTAGGCTGCAACACAGGGAAACAAAAAATATTTTAACAAATAAATTGACGTCCAATGAATAATACTCATAAATCATAGCTTATGAGGAGTTTCCAGAAAAGATGACAGATTTTGTAGACTAACAACGATGTCGTTGTCTCGAAGACCTTAGCGGAGTTCTTCTTCTTCCTTCATATTTGCCACTGCATAAAAAAATTATTGGGTTAGAGGCTATACAGCATTGCAACAACAAATGCAAGTGGACATTGCCAAAAAAAGCAGACCAATTGTTATGATCCTCAAAGTAGCAAAACAACAAGAGAAGCTCAAACAGCACACCTGGTATTCCCAATTTTCTGCATTTCTCGGGGAGTCTTGCGATTTTCCTCAGCATACACAATGCGTATCTCCAATTGCACCATAAATTAACCTAAATCAAATTCCTAGCCAGAATTCCCAAATCAATATAAACCCTAATATGTAAACGAACATATTTTCACTTTGTGAATTCCATCCCTAATTAATTTTAGAATAAGAGAAGAAATGTGAATAAAATGAGAACAAATATCATTTTATATAGGATTAAGCAAAAACCAGAATTTTAAAGTACAAAAAATGTGTCAAAACATACGAAGAGGAACGACGCTAATAGGCAACTGCAGCACAAGACAAATGATCTGTTTTGGCAATGGAGGTTTGCGACAGATATTGGCGAGCGTACAGTCGGGGGTGATGGAGATGGAGGCTGGAGAGGAAGGAGATTTCTTGGGTATTTTTTTGAGGAAATGGAGTTCTTCTAAATCCCTAGCAGCATAAATGATTTCTACGTTGGTTTATTAGGATCGGTCTAACCCGTCATTTAGTTAAGTTTATTAGTGTTGATTATAATTTGTTAGGGTAAATGGTTAAATATAGAGAGGAATTGTGTATATTTATGTCGATTTTTTAATTGCCATGAAATAATTGACACGAAAAGCCTATTTTGTTGTAGTGAGATTTTCGATACTCGTCATATTCGATATTTGATTATGGAATCAATATCTAATATTTAGAGTGAATTTAAAAAAAAACGTTATTGAGTCGTTTTAAATCGAACTAAGACGAAATAATTCTCTCCACGTTGTAACGTCGTGATTAGTCCTTTCGAACTATGTGACGATTATCTTAGCATCAACGAGTTCATACTAGTTTAATTTGTTGACTAGTTCTTTTAGACATGATATTCGACTATAGAGTCGATATCACATCTTAAGAACGATTGTTTTTATGTAAATTATCTAGTAGTAGCAATAATATCTATATTAGAAACGAGAAAAAAGAAAAGAAATAAAAAGACGCGATGACGACCCGAAAATAGAGGCGGACGGACGAGAGAAAGAGATGAAAAGCGGGATTTGTAAAAACCTCAACCTACATGCTTAATTATCTCGAAAAATGACTCGTATAGTAATGGCCTAGGCACGGGAGCGTTGAGATGTATATAGGAGATTTATGGTGCTTATAATTGGGAACGGATTTGACGAGTTTTGCTCTCGGGTCTTTGACGAGTTTTGATCTCGCGTTTGCTAAAGGTTGGTGAAATTTCGGGGATGAATTGTTGTGAATTGTGTGTTGTGAATAGTTGTTGTCTGTGTATATAAAAAGTTGTGTTTGCAAAGAGATGAATTTATAGAAGAGGGTACCCGGCTTTGGCTAGGAAAGGTACCGGTTTTGGATGAGAAGAAACACCCGCTTTTGATAGGAAAGGTATACAATTTAGATAGAAAAGGATTCCGACTTTGGGTGGAAAAGGAATCCTTTCTCGGCTGGAAAATGAGCCACTCGATTGAGTGCCCGGTCTGACGCCGGTTTTTGCAGATTTTACGAGCCTACTCGACCGAGTGGGCTGGTCCACTCGATCGAGTGGGTCTGGTCGGGTGGAAACTCCTTTTAGAGATAGAATTTTGTATATAATGGAGTTGTTTAATCCATTTTGTAGCTGGTTTTTTTGTAGTTTTTGACTTCGAATCAAATTGTCGAAGCTCACGCGGCTGATTGCTACGTCTCGGAAATGCCTTTGACCGGGGTTTGACTCGGTCGCTAAAAGATGGTTTTGCCCTTGGTGTCGGTTTGGACACAAATTAGTCTTAATTGATTGGAAATTACCCGCTAGGCGTGAATTTGGGGTCGGTTTTGTGAGATTTGTACTCCGCAAAAAGCCCAAGCCAAATACTAACGATTTTGAGCCTATATTCGAGTATGTTAAAATACGTTTGCGTCCGATCATCATCGGGTGTTCGTCGGAAACTGCTATAGACACCTGGCGGCCAAATGTGGGTGTCTATAGAGCCCCCACTCTGACTGAGGCTTGGACAAGGCGAAATTCAGAGTAGCTACCAGGCCAATCGAGGATTAAGACCTGACAGATTTCCGGTCGGGTCATTCATAGTCCATTAGACTTGCGTGAAAGGGCTCGCCAGCCATAAGATAGAAATCATACCTGAGTTCTGTTATCAGGGATTGCTCCGTGGGGACTTGTTTTTGAAGTCCTGGGTGTATCTCTATGCAAATAGATCCCATCTTGGAGCTGCGCGGGAACTTGCCTAAGAAGCCCTAGGTGTGCCCGCTTGCAGACACATCCCGATTCGGAACTACGCAGGAGCTTGCCTAAGAAGCCCTGAGTGTATCTGTTTACAGACACATCCCGATTCGGAACTACGCAGGAGCTTGCCTATGAAGCCTGGGTGTATCTGTTTACAGACACATCCCATCTCAGAATTACGCGGGAGCTTGCCTAAGAAACCCTGGGTGTATCTGTTTACAGACACATCCCATCTCGGAATTACGCGGGAGCTTGCCTATGAAACCCAGGGTGTGCCCGTTTGCAGACACATCCCGACTTGTAGGCGCCACTTAGGTGAACTCACGCTGTGGAGATAAGAACTTGACGTTCCGTTGGGAAGCACAAGCTTGTACCTGAAATGTTAGATATATAAGCAGAAATAGGAAACATAGTAGATGGCAAGATAGCACATAAGAAATCCAGTTAGCATCTATAGACTGGCTTGCGCTGGGGAAAATGACTTTTGCTTCATTTTAAAATCAAAGTCCTGAAAGCAACTCAGATGCTAGGACATAGGTTTTCAAAATTGAAAGGGGTAGAAAAGAAATTTGCAGTTTAAATAGACTGAAATTTACCTTGTCGAAAAGGATTTTCACAAATGGCTAAGTTTTGCAAATTTTAAAGTGAGAATTTGAAGAGAGAGGCCTACCGACAGACTCGACTCTGGACGTGACATAACGAGTTGACAGACACAACTTGGACTTTCGAAGGGTTGGACCGTGACCCGGTAGGGGAGTGGGCCACCTAAGATGAAGAGACTCTTAAGTTGCGTTATTCCGTAGCCTAGGCGAGTGGCAACACGGCCGAACATCGAAGTGGGAAGGGTGAGCTATAAAGCCGTAATCAGACTACTTTTTTTGCATGACTCAGTAGTAGCAGTGCTGTAAAATAGTGCTCTTTGAATTTTTCGGGGTATATTCCCAAGTTAGGGTGCAGCTTCGAGTCCCTGACAGATTCTCGTCTTCGACTGAGCCGAGTATTAGGACACACTATATAAAGATGGCTAGATTTTGAAGGTATTTGGATTATGTGAGTGGATGGAGGACTTTTGACTAAGAGAAGACCCCAGGACGGCAAAGCAGACTGTTGAGAACATGACAGTGTCGTGACAGGAATGACAGTGCTTTTTGAATGTGTTTCAATGTGGGTGGTTGTGCCCCTGTTGAAAGGCTGCCTATGTATTCACGTGTGGTGAAATCAAACCAAGCCTCGTCTGTTAGGGCTTTGTGAGTAACTAGCCATAGTGATGGTGTAGGCTAGGTGCATTCCCAATGATATCTTGATCAAAGGGCTAGAATGGTTAGGATGTTGATCCTGTGACTGTGAGCGCTCTCCGGGGTAGCCCCCAGAGGTGGTGTGAACTATTTGGGAATGTTCTATGCCGACCGCAAGTTGAGTTCCCGTGTTTGGGGCTGGTAACTGGTTTGGATGTTTTTGAAAATGTGGTGCTAGGTCATAAGTGGCTTTGATGATTCGAAATTGACGGACGAGGACTTTTCGCGAATCCTGGTCGATCAAAGTAAAAACCAACTAATCCTAAACTTGGATAGTAGAGGGTAAGTCGGGTCGAATTCCACAGGGACGGTCTAGCTAAATAAGGGTCTCAGTCTAGGTAAGGTATTAGTCCAAGGAGAAGAAGTTTTGGGTTGAAGAGTGGTCCAATTAATGAACAAAGCGAATCGAACAAACAAAAAAAAGGAAAATACGATAAAAAGGACTAGGGTCAAGGTCAACGAGGTAGTCTCAAGGGAATTATCGGGGTTCATAAACTAATCGATTAAGGTCGGTAATTGGGGAGATAAAGGGTCTCTCTCGAGTCTCTATCTACCCGGGACGGTCCTAATAACGGGCTCTCGCACTTATTAATAGGTCAACACACCCCAAAGAAAGCTCGAAAATATAATTCACCTATCGCGGCCAAGACAAGCAAATCATACAAAAATCGCAATCAAAGAAAATTACCAACAATAATAGACAAGATTATAAACCCACAACAAACCCATAAAACGAGACAAACCGAGTCTTCCCAACCCTAGAAATTAACTACTATTAAAAGTAAACTAATTAATTTATCCATTACTTGATGGGAGGGATTTGTCGTGGATCCCGCCACCAAATAAAAACCAACTAACCTAACTAGGGTAGCTAGGGCAAGTCGGGTCGAATCCACAGGGACGGGAGGTCGGACTAAGGTATGCTACGGTCTAGGACTAGGTTCGAGACGAGCTAATCTAAGGAGGGGGAGACTAGGACTAAGCTAGGTCTAAAGCAAGAAAACAATCAAAGGAAACGGGCTAGGATTAGGTCGGGGTCAAAGGGGTAACGGAATGGTCGAGGAAGAGCTAGAGTGGAGGAGGTAGTAGGGTAATCTAGGTATAGTCCGGGCTCTCGCAACTTAGACTCACCTAGAGGTTCCACCTAAAACCCACCTTGGCGACACAAACGACAAACGGGGTTACTAGCGTGATATCGGGGCCTAGGTCGCATCCGGGCTCTCGCAACTTAGACCGACCTAGGGGTCGTCCTCACCGGGCTCTCGCAACTTAGTGAGGGAACCAAACCCACGAGCAAACTATCACCCACAAGAGAAAGTCAAGAAAAACAAGCGTATGCATACAAGTCATTCAAGCATTTCAACAAACATGTACCATGCATCAAACCAAGAGGAAACCCAAATCTTCCACCAACATCTCCAACAATCCCTTAATCATCCAATTAACACCCTAATCACCTTACTAACCCTAGCAAGACACTACTCTAACATATCTATACTAAAACTAACACTAAGAAGAGAAATCCAATCAAACAACCAAACTAGCATAATGAAACTAACAAGAACTATGAACTATGAGCAATCCACACAACAAAGATTCAAACTTTAATGAATGAACAAGATTAAGAGAAAGGAAAAGAAGATTATACCTACTAACAAGATGAATGGAAGAAGGAAACTTGCATAAATGAGAAAAACCCAAAACAAACATCCAAGTTTGTCAAGCTTGGTGGAGATCTTGAAGAATTCCCAAATTACGAGCACTAAACTAAGATTAAGGACTAATTACCAACTAATCTACTCTAATCTAAACTAATCTAACCTAAAATAGTCTAGGGTTTAGTGGGAAGTGAAGAACCTAACATAGGAATACAAGAGGAAGGGTATATATAGGGTTACAATGAGTAGGGAGATGAAACAATGTGAACACGAGCTGTATCTGACCCTTCCCGGTCGGGAAGGATTGGTCCCGGTCGGGAAGGACCGGTCCCGGTCGGGAAGGACGCCTTCCCGGTTGGGAAGGCCTCAAAACAGGAGCTTCTCAATAGTGCACCTCATCCCGGACGGGTTGAGGTCATACCCGTCGGGGATGAGTCTTGTAGGCCTCCAATATGATCCTTTTGGTCCCTCCTTGCCTCTCATGGGTTTCTCATCGATTCTCGGGACTCGGGATCGGGTCTCGGAGGCTCGGGATTGGGTCCCAAGGTCTCGGGGTCGAATCCGAGGCATCGAGTGATCGTTCCTTCACTTCGTTGGCTTCGAAAAGTGTATGTATTGAGTCGGAATCGCTCCAACTCTTCAAGAATGGTCTCGGGAACCTGAAACCAACTAGAGGAAGCATAAGTAGCCCATAAATCGCTCCCAAGGGGCGATTCCACAAAGAAAATGGGACCAAAACACTACGAAATAGGCACTACAAACTACACTTATCAACTCCCCCACACTTAACCCTTACTCGCCCTCGAGTAAGCACAAACTAACTAATAAACTAGCCGAGTGGGTATTAGCGCACCCTACGCCCTTTCAACTCACGCGATAACATTAAGAGGACAAGTGCTATCCGCAAGGCAAGTGGGGTCTTGCGACAAAACTGTGGATGCAACCGGACACAAAACACATAAACAACAAACATACAAACAAACAGACAAAGGGTTGCACCCAAAAGAAAAGAAATACCGCTTTGCTCAAACAAGCGGTGAAAGAAGCACCGGTTTAGGACTCAAGGCAAGTGACAACGTTCCTGAGCTAGCAATACAAACCAAAATGGACCAAACCCTAATAGTATGACGACAAAGCAATAAAAACGTTGGTAACTTACCTAGGTTCCTCCTAACCTTCTAAGAACGTACTACGGGACGATCGGCGGGGTGGAAAAAGGATGAACCACGGTGTTAGTCGACACTGTAGGTAAGTGAGACCTCGCCCCCTTTAGCGAAGAGCCAAGAGGGTCGTCCCATGTCCAAAACCGCCTAACTAGTCCAAGTACAAAGGTGGAAATATGCAAAATGAGGGAAGACCAACCCTTGCCGCTATCCTCCTTCCTAGGGACTCGGTCCTTTGGTAGACTCTTCACGGCAAAAGTCGGAAAAAAGACTTATTTTTGTGGGGTTAGAATCTTTTTGTGAGACGATTTTCTTTTGGCATTTTCTCTTTTCTTTTGCATTTTTTCTTTGTTTGTTGCCATGCCATTTCTTTTTCTTCTTTTCTATTTTCTTTTTGGCTTTTGAGCCTTTTCTTTTTCTTCATTCTTTTCTTTCTTTCTTTTTTTTTCTTTTTCTTTTCTTTGCCTTTTTGGCTTGATTTGGCTTGATTTGGCATCTCTTTGTGATTTAGAAAGAGAGAAATCAACAAGTTGAAATTATTGTGTGGATATGTGTATGAGGTAGGGTAATGGGTATGTCGGGGTTGCGCATCCCCTTTCAAACCCACAAAAAGGTGGAGAACTTGGACTAATCAAACGATTCTAGACACGGTCACCTAAGGGACGAGACTCGGTAACCAAGGCCTTTTCACACCGTGGGTGGTCATAATGGTCAAAGGTGCAAATCCCGTAGTAAATCCCTAGTAAGCTTGGTGGACTCAAGGTAAGAAACCAACAAAATCATTGATTTAGGGTCATTCTACTAGACTAAAGTCCAAGACTCGATCTATACTACTAGAAAGGGAAAGTAAACACTTGCACACTAGCCTCTAAACCGGGTTTTCAAAAACCTTTTTAAACACACAAGACACACTAACACAACACAAAACGAAGACACGACGAAAACGAAAGAAAAAGAGATAAAGGGCCACAAAACAAAAACAAACAAAACAAACAGACAAACAACACAAACACCACCTCGAGCTTCTAAACAAGTCACCAAATCAACCACAAGCATTACAAAGCTCCACCCGAGCACACCACATCACAAACCTTCTCCAAATTTCTCAAGAAATAAAGAGGGAAAAGGGATAGAAGATGTTACCGGATGTCTTGAAAGCTTTCCAAAACTAACGGTGATTAAGCAACCTATAAGAAAAAGGGAGGAAAAACACACACAACAAAACAAATATACGACACAACGACACAAAAGGAAAACACACAAAAGAAAATCTTTTTGGTTTTTGTGAAATTTTTTCAAATTTTTAGGGTTTTCAAAGATTTTTCGAAAAACTACAAAAATAGAACTAACTACGATAGAATATCGCTCCCCCACACTTAAACCGAGCCATGTCCTCATGCTCGATCGTAGTGTGCGGAGAGACAAAAGAAAAAGAAAAGAGACTACGAAAATAAAGCTAAAAATCAAAAATAAAGTGAAGAAAAGGGTAGAAAGTGTCCGGCCGGGGTGTAGTCAAGTCACCATGGGCCGAGACAAGAAAAGATATGGAAGGGGGAAGAAAAATAAAAAGAAGGAAATAAAAGGAAATGGGAGGGGAGGACTAGGTGTAATCAAGTCACCTAGCTCGGATTCCGCCTAAATCCGACTAAATCCAACAAAAGGGGTGAAAAACTTGTAAATTTTGGATTTTGAAATGACTCTCGATGTAGTCACGTCATCGAGAGTCGGGAGCAACCATATACCAAAGCCTCGAAGGCTACAATGACCCAAGTATAAGGGGAAGGGGAGTAAACAAAGGAAAACAAGCAATAAAAGACGGAAAAGAAAGGATAGTTGCCGTACCAATAGGATAGCAACTCACTCTCTCCATTGTCTCCAATGATCAATAAAGGCACTTTGCTTGTCTTCATCATTGCTATCCTGCTTCGACTTGATAAAACACATGGTAGAGGTAGTAATGGTGTGAGGGGAGTGGGATTCGATGTGAAACTCGGTGTAAAGGGAAGAGAAATGAGGTGAGGGTATGTAAATGACGTGTAATGGTCATATGACATGAGCAAGAATGGGTAGGGAGGTTGGGTGGGGGTATGCAATGGTTGGGTGGGCCCAAATGTCGAAGAAGAGGCCAAAAGAGGAGAAAGGGGACCATCCCGGTCGGGATGGATGGTCCCGGTCGGGAAGACACACTCGTCCCGGTCGGGAAGCCACCTTCCCGGTCGGGACGGCACTCCAGCAAGCTCCAATTTTGCACCTCCATCCCGATCGGGACGGATCCTTCCCGGTCGGGATGGCATATCCTTCCCGGTCGGGAAGCTCCCTTCCCGCCCGGGATGGGTCTTCTTGACCTCCAAAACCCCAAAAGCTTCACCGAAGCTTCAAAAACCGACTTTCATACTCACGACCCAAGCTCTATCATTAACCATTCCTCTCTAGGAATCATTTTCACTTCACACCTATGACAATAAGCTCAAATACAACATCAAATTCCTTCCCTCACATCGCTCATCAACAATACAATTAAACAAGAATTCCATAAAGGCTAACAAATCCTAGAAACCAAACTATACAAACGAACATAAACACAAATATAAGCACAAAAGAAAAGGGAAAAGATATTTACACTAATTACTCTCACCAACAACGCCTCCATAGCCATCAAGAGCTCGGAGTAGTAAGTCAAATGCCCTAGCAACATCTTCATTTAAGCTCACATGGCCGAGCCTAGCCACTCCTAAGAGCTTCCAAGTCGGAGGGAAGAAGCGATCATCTTCATTATGCTCGGGGTTATTGTGATCTTCCGGGTCTTCGGAACCAACATAGCTACGACTCTTATGACCATCTGGTAGGTATAGTGGTCTAGAGTCGTGCTCGGTGTTATGATGTGGGAGATCACACCCTAGGGGTGTCGCTTCTTCTACGGGGTCGAGAGTGGAACTCTTTTCCACCGCCCGACAAGGATCCTCTTCACCAATCGTCTCACAAGACAAGGGACTAGACATCGAGTGCGGTAGAGGAGGATAAGGCATCAAGTTTTCTTCATTGGAGGGTTTAGGATCCTCCAATTTCCCGTTCAAGGCAAGTTCCAAGGCATCTACTTCTTTTTCCCAAGTATTGCGCTCCTTTTCACTCACCTTGTCTATATGGCCTAGAGGAGGTATGTCTTCACTTGACTTTGGATTGTCTAGTGGTTCATCACGAAGAAAATCGAACAAATCCAATTTTATCGCCAATACATTGGCTCCCCAAGAGTTATCTCGAGAATCATGTTCACTCCCCTCCCCATTGTTGGCCCTTGAAGCTTCAACTTCCTCTATTCTCTTCCTATCTTCGCCACCCAAGCAACACTCAACAATGGTCTCTTGATCGACCCTCTCTTCTTCATTTGTAGCTTCAAGGTTGGGTTGACTTTCTTGTGGAGGCACCCGACCTTCTTGCCCAAATGAACCTTCCTCAACATGTAGTGGAGCTCGAGTGTCCAACATCGTGATATGAGCCATGAGTGCATCGATTCGAGCATCTTGCACCGCTATTTAGGCCCTAAGCTCCTCTTTAACCCCCTCTATGTGAGTCATCATCACTTGGTGACTCTTTTGCATTAAAATCGTCATCTCATGTTGAGTCTTTTGCAATAGCATTAACGCATCTTGTTGACTCTTTTGCATTTGGACCAACATTTGACAAGTCTCGAAGTTGGGGATTATTGGTTGTGGGTTATGTGAGGGTGTTTGGTAGTTGTTAGGATGTTGTGATGATCCTTGACAACTTTCAGGGTAACCGTGTGGAGGGCGCTCGTAAGATTGTTGATGAGGTTGGTATGGTTGGTGGAATTTTGGGACTTGGCCATTTGCCCCGTAGTTGTCCCGTGACGGTTGATGGTAGCTTGGACGTGCCATTTCCATAACGTTGCTTTGATACCTAGGATGAACTAGAAGCACTTGAACAAACATTAGTAGCCTAGTGCTTTTGAGGCACTAGGAAGGGAGAATGGCACACAAGAAGAAAAACGGAGATACACAAGGAGAAGAAAACACAAAAATCAAGAACAAAGTCCAAAACCAAGCACACAAAAGTCTAAACTACGCCATCCCCGGCAACGGCGCCAATTTGATGGGAGGGATTTGTCGTGGATCCCGCCACCAAATAAAAACCAACTAACCTAACTAGGGTAGCTAGGGCAAGTCGGGTCGAATCCACAGGGACGGGAGGTCGGACTAAGGTACGCTACGGTCTAGGACTAGGTTCGAGACGAGCTAATCTAAGGAGGGGGAGACTAGGACTAAGCTAGGTCTAAAGCAAGAAAACAATCAAAGGAAACGGGCTAGGATTAGGTCGGGGTCAAAGGGGTAACGGAATGGTCGAGGAAGAGCTAGAGTGAAGGAGGTAGTAGGGTAATCTAGGTATAGTCCGGGCTCTCGCAACTTAGACTCACCTAGAGGTTCCACCTAAAACCCACCTTGGCGACACAAACGACAAACGGGGTTACTAGCGTGATATCGGGGCCTAGGTCGCATCCGGGCTCTCGCAACTTAGACCGACCTAGGGGTCGTCCTCACCGGGCTCTCGCAACTTAGTGAGGGAACCAAACCCACGAGAAAACTATCACCCACAAGAGAAAGTCAAGAAAAACAAGCATATGCATACAAGTCGTTCAAGCATTTCAACAAACATGTACCATGCATCAAACCAAGAGGAAACCCAAATCTTCCACCAACATCTCCAACAATCCCTTAATCATCCAATTAACACCCTAATCACCTTACTAACCCTAGCAAGATACTACTCTAACATATCTATACTAAAACTAACACTAAGAAGAGAAATCCAATCAAACAACCAAACTAGCATAATGAAACTAACAAGAACTATGAACTATGAGCAATCCACACAACAAAGATTCAAACTTTAATGAAAGAACAAGATTAAGAGAAAGGAAAATAAGATTATACCCACTAACAAGATGAATGGAAGAAGGAAACTTGCATAAATGAGAAAAACCCAAAACAAACATCCAAGTTTGTCAAGCTTGGTGGAGATCTTGAAGAATTCCCAAATTACAAGCACTAAACTAAGATTAAGGACAAATTACCGACTAATCTACTCTAATCTAAACTAATATAACCTAAAATAGTCTAGGGTTTAGTGGGAAGTGAAGAACCTAACATAGGAATACAAGAGGAAGGGCATATATAGGGTTACAATGAGTAGGGAGATGAAACAATGTGAACACGAGCTGTATCTGACCCTTCCCGGTCGGGAAGGATTGGTCCCGGTCGGGAAGGACCCCTTCCCGGTCGGGAAGGCCTCAAAACAGGAGCTTCTCAATTGTGCACCTCATCCCGGACGGGTTGAGGTCATACCCGTCGGGGATGAGTCTTGTAGGCCTCCAATATGATCCTTTTGGTCCCTCCTTGTCTCTGATGGGTTTCTCATCGATTCTCGGGAATCGGGATCGGGTCTCGGAGGCTCGGGATTGGGTCCCAAGGTCTCGGGGTCGAATCCGAGGCATCGAGTGATCGTTCCTTCACTTCGTTGGCTTCGAAAAGTGTATGTATTGAGTCGGAATCGCTCCAACTCTTCATGAATGGTCTCGGGAACCTGAAACGAACTAGAGGAAGCATAAGTAGCCCATAAATCGCTCCCAAGGGGCGATTCCACAAGGAAAATGGGACCAAAACACTACAAAATAGGCACTACAAACTACACTTATCATTACTCTAAACATAATAATAAACATGAATGACTCATAAAGATGCAAACTTTAGACTAATTAAGCTACTCAAACTATTAAACATGAATATCTAATAAAGATGAAAATTTTGAACTAATTAAACAATAAAATTAACTTAAACTAATAAACAATGAAGATGAACAATAATGAAAAGAGAGAAGAAATATACCAACTTGAAACGGAGAATAGCATAGATAATGAAGAGTAATGTAGACGGATTAACCAAACAAATTAACACTAATTTAATCTAAAAAGTACCAGATTAAAACTAAGAAATTAAAACAAAAATAGAGAGAGAAAAAGAGTTTTCCATTCCCCTCTACTCCTACTGTGCTCAGCGGCGTTACTCAATGAAAAATGAGAAAAAAAAGAACTCTCCCTACTGCTACTCTATACTACCCTACGTAACTCCTCTCCCCCCCCCCCTCCTCATTTCCCTTTCTTTCTTTTTAATCTCCCTCCTCATCTCCTTTTGTTCTTGGTCCATTACTCTTGCCCGGCCTTTTGGGCCTCCCATCTCTCTCTCCTCCTTTTTCTTTTCTTTCAAATCCACCTTTATTTGGTATTTTGGACCCAACCTTCACCTTGATCCAACAGCAGCTGCTTTGTAGCTCGATTTCGACCTACTAACTAATGGAATTGAGTCTTGCTCTCTTCTACAAACTTATAGGTCTCGAGCTTAGCTTTCTAATGCATCTTGAATCACTTAATTCCGACGTGGTATGAGTAAGATATCTTCAATTCAAGACAGTCCGATCATGTACGCCTTTGACTTTAATATGCTTGACCCGCTTTGTTCATTGACCCGGTTTTGACTTTTTAACCCATCTTTGACCCACCTTAGTCTGCTTAATTCACTTAAACTCACATGAAACGGTACCTACAAAATACAAACGAGACAAAGCAGTACCAAATCCTCGGAAAATAACATTTATTACGATAATTATTACTAAGATGATAATTAACACTTAATATCATATAATAATCTATAATGAGCTATAATATCAATTAAGCGCACAAAATCGACCCGAATAAGTAAATAAATGTGGGTAAAATAATGACTAAAATATCGATTATCAACTCCCCCACACTTAAACCTTAATCGTCCTCGAGTAAGCTCAAATCGTCTACGACAAAAGCAATTTATTCACTAAATAAATAGAAAAACATAATAGCCGATACGAGAAAATAAACAGGCTCGCTCCGTCCCTTCAACTCACAACCAGATACTATGAGGAGAGTATCCCCTTGCAAGGCAAGTGGGGTCTTGCCAAAATGGCGAGACAACCAACAATAAAGCACAAAAGTCGGAAATAAAATGGTCATCTCTAGTCAAAACGAGTCACCTCCCTCAACAAGGCAACTAAGCAAATCCCAAATCGATAATCAAGATTCTAAAATCCAACTAAAACATAAAGTATGAGTAAGAAATACTTCACAAGTTGCATATTCGTATTGTACATCTACTAATCTATAACTTCGATAAGCAAAATAGGGTGTAAGACGGAAATGAAGTGAACTAACATGGCGTTATAACCAAAAATGATATATAAAGTCCCTCCTCTCACATAATGAGAGGTTCGGATCGTCCCAGTAACAACTTGGTAACTAGAAAGGAGGATAAAATTATTTATGAGATGAATGAGGAAATAATAATTATGCATAAGCTCACTTATTTGAACAAACTTTCTTTTCTTTTGATTTTCTTCTTTTTCATTTTTTTTCCTTTTCTTTTCATTCATTTTTTTTTCTTTTCGTTTCTTTTCGAAACATTTCGAATTATTTGAGAAGTGACGTTTTTCTTCTTTTGATTTTTTTATTTTGTCACTTTGAATTGAAATGTGAGCAATGATTAAACACTTTGTTTTTGTATTTTTCACGATTTTCTCATTTTTGTGGGATTTTTGTGATTTTGTAATGGAAATAGTGTCACCAAGTCGGAATCCGGTCACCATAGGACAAAATGAACAAATGAAAATATCACACCACGAGATGAATATGTGGAACAATAATGATGGTATACACCCTAAATCTCTAATAAAGCAAAGATTAGTCGATTCACAATACTAATATGCAACACTAAGTATTTCCAAATCATTCTTTTCATCAAAGTTGAAAGCTAGAAAATCGACTAAACTTTTAGGAAAATGCAAAACTTCTTTTTGGATTTTTCATTTTTTTCAAATTTTTAGGTGTTTTTTTGAAACTTTTTTGACAAAACAAGAAACAAACACACACAAAAGAGAAATAAAAGAAATCCACAACACATATTCACAAGTGCTAACATAAACAAGCTACTACCAACATCCCAACACAACACAAATCCATATTTACAACAAAATCACGCCACCAAATCCAAAACTTCCACCAAATCAATCCAAGTATGATACAATAAGCAACAAACTCTCCCCCACACTTAAGCGAAACATTGTCCTCAATGTTTAAGACTAGGGAGGGAGAAAAGAGAGGGTGGGTGAAGAATTTACCATTTCAAGCTCGATCTTTCATCACTTGGTGAATGATTCTTGATCTTTTTCCTTTTATCCACCATCTTGTTGTTCCTTCTTCAAGATCATAAATGGACACCTACACACAACAAGAAAACAACACAAAAACACACACAAAAAAGGAAATATATACACTTAAACACAAATGAAAGAAGTGAGTCCTCTAAATACCCTACCAATGATCTCTTTAACTTGTCAAATTCTTTAGAACAATCCTCACCAAAATGTTCATAGTGAGGCAAGCAAGAGAATCCACAAAACCAAGAAATAAAAGTGATAGTGAAGGGTTTGTGGAAAAGGCAGGCATTATCAAACTCAAATTCCCAAAATTTATCACTCGACTCCAAATTCACAAGAAGAGAGGCACTCACACAATCATTCTCCCCATTTTCACTCATATTGGGGGTCTTAATCATCTCTCCATCCTCAAGTGTCTCAATCAAAGAATTATCAAGTGACAAACCAAAAGCTAACACAAACTCCTCCAAAGGAGCTTCAAGATCCTCACCTATATGCATAGGCTCAAGTAATGGAGTAAGAAAAAAAAGATCCAAAGCATTAATGGATGAAAGAGACTCATAATCCATACAAGGGAATGACTCAAATTTCTCAAAAATAGGTTCCTCAAAGAAATCAATCTCACAATCCCAAGTATCATCGATCTCTAAAATCTCATCACTCAAAGCATCATCAAATATATCATTATCTTCTCTTTGCTCCTTCCTCTCAACCTCAAGATTTTCTCGTTTGCTTAACTCCCTTTCCAAACTCTCATAATCAACCTCAAAAGATATGCCCTCCAACTCACACAAGCTAAGATCTTTGTGGTTTTTCTCTCTACAAAGATCATAAAACTTATCCAAGCACACATTTTCCTCAAAAAGCATACATTCCAACTCACAATCATTAACACTCACAACAAGAGGTGTAAGTTGGACAAGGGAATATGGAAATTGTGTTAAAGGAAGGCAAGTCAGTTCACAAGAATCAATAACATGCAAATCATCATTAACATCATTCAAAGGGGTTTGGGGAACATATTCCACATGCAAATCATCATCCTCCTCCTCATTATCAATAAGAGGTGGAAAAGAACAAGGAAGAGCACTAAAAGTAGATCCCAAAACACCACAAGAAGCATAAGTAGATGAAATAGCATGCATAGCATTCACGGTCACAAAGGGAGAAGAAGCTTGACAAATAGAAGAATTATGCACATTATCAAGAGAACAAGAGTCTACTCTATCACTCAAATCATGGTGCAAAGAAAGCATAGGTTGCGGCGGGTTATCTCTACCTTGAGGCTTGAGATCTAACTCTACGAAATCCCCGTTGGTCATTGACATTAGCCACTCTTTCAATTAAACCGGAAACTTCATCATCATTTAACTCATTGAATTTTCTCTCAGATGAAAAGATGATTAAGTTTCGATGGTGAGGAAGAAGACCTTGAAGGAAGGTCGATGTGGTTAGCCAAAGTGGGATTCCATGGATTGGACAAGCTCTCAATAAACCCTTAAACCTAACCCAAGACTCACTCAAACTCTCAAACTCGCCTTGTTCAAAGCTAAGAATCTCATCTCTAAACTTGGCGACCTTCGAGGGAGGGAAAAATTTCTTAAGAAATGCAAGGGCTAGTGGGTTCCAAGAGGTGAAGGTGTTAGGAGAGTGTGAACTAAACCATCTCTTAGCTCCATCCTTAAGAAAAAATGGAAACAATATAAGTTTAATGGTATCAAGGGGCACTCCATCCCTTTTAAACACACAACACAAGTCCACAAAATTTTCAAGAAGACCATAAACATCCTCACTCTCAAGCCCATGAAAGGCATCCCACTCCACCAAATCAATGAAATATGGCTCAATATAGAAGCAACGACCCTCAAAAACCCCAATATTAATGGGTGAGGAAAACAAGTCGGGATCCGATCTACTATGGTTGGCAAGAGAAGGCATTATACATAAGAAGGGGAAAGAAGAGATTCAAGAAAGGTCACAAGAAAACACGGAAACACACAAGTATATACAAAAGAAGTAGCATCTAATATCTAACAAAAACAATGAAAGACTAATTCCAAAACCAAACTAAGACAAATATCTAACTTAGCACCGTCCCCGGCAACGACACCAATTTGACGGACGGGGATTTGTCCCGAATCATGGTCGATCAAAGTAAAAACCAACTAATCCTAAACTTGGAGAGTAGAGGGTAAGTCAGGTCGAATTCCACAGGGACGGTCTAGCTAAATAAGGGTCTCGGTCTAGGTTAGGTATTAGTCCAAGGAGAAGAAGTTTTGGGTTGAAGAGTGGTCCAATTAATGAACAAAGCGAATCGAACAAACAAAAAAAAGGAAAATACGATAAAAAGGACTAGGGTCAAGGTCAACGAGGTAGTCTCAAGGGAATTATCGGGGTTCATAAACTAATCGATCAGGGTCGGTAATTGAGGAGATAAAGGGTCTCTCTCGAGTCTCTATCTACCAGGAACGATCCTAATAATGGGCTCTCGTACTTATTACTAGGTCGACCCATCCCTAAGAAAGCTCGAAAATATAATTCACCTATCGCGGCCAAGACAAGCAAATCAAACAAAAATCACAATCGAAGGAAATAACCAACAATAATAGACAAGATTATAAACCCACAACAAACCCATAAAACGAGACAAACCTAGTCTTTCCCGACCCTAGAAATTAACTACTCAAACATGATTAAAAGTAAACTAATTAATCTATCCATTACTCTAAACATAATAATAAACATAAATGACTCATAAAGATGCAAGCTTTAGACTAATTAAGCTACTCAAACTATTAAACATGAATAACTAATAAAGATGAAAACTTTGAACTAATTAAACAATAAAATTAACTTAAACTAATAAACAATGAAGATGAACAATAATGAAAAGAGAGAAGAAATATACCAACTTCAAATGGAGAATAGCATAGATAATGAAGAGTAATGTAGACAGTTTAACCAAACAAATTAACACTAATTTAATCTAAAAAGTACCAAATTAAAACTAAGAAATTTAAACACAAATAGAGAGAGAAAAAGAGTTCTTCATTCCCCTCTAATCCTACTGTGCTCTTTGGCGTTACTCAATGAAAAATGAGAAAAAAAAAAGAACTCTCCCTACTGCTACTCTATACTACCCTACGTAACTCCTCTCCCCCCTCCTCATTTCCCTTTCTTTCTTTTTAATCTCCCTCCCCATCTTCTTTTGTTCCTGGTCCACTACTCTTGCCCGTCGTTTTGGGCCTCCCATCTCTCTTCTCCTTTTTCTTTTCTTTCAAATCCACCTTTATTTGGTATTTTGGACCCAACCTTCACCTTGATCCAACAGCTGCTGCTTTGTAGCTCGATTTCGACCTACTAACTAATGACTACTGAGTCTTGCTCTCTTCTACAAACTTGTAGGTCTCAAACTTAGCTTTCCAACGCATCTTGAATCACTTAATTCCGATGTCGTATGAGTGAGATATCGTCAATTCAAGACAGTTCGATCAAGTAAGCCTTTGACTTTAATTTGCTTGACCCGCTTTGTTCATTGACCCAGTTTTGAATTTGTGACCCATCTTTGACCCACGTTAGTCTGGTTAATTCACTTAAACTCACACGAAACGGTACCTACAAAATACAAACGAGACAAAGCAGTACCAAATCCTCGGATAATAACATTTATTACGATAATTATTACTAAGATGATAATTAACACTTAATATCATATAATGAGCTATAATGAGCTATAATATCAATTAAGCACACAAAATCGACCCGAATAAGTAAATAAATATGGGTAAAATAATGACTAAAATATCGATTATCAGAAATCTGGAGCTCAATTTTATGGAGCTAAGGCTTCGAAGGTAAGGTATTGCAATGTGGTAGGAAAGGGGGAAGTCGAGTAAAAATGACTCGAACTTCGATCGGGGAATGCGAGATCTTATTTCCATGTCAGCCCTAATGGTTAGACTGTATCCTATGGAGCTTAAATCCTCAAAATTCCGGGCTGTCTCTATCCTGGGTCTCAAGAAGGTCTTGAGGGTTGTAATGTGGGAAGGCTATATGTGGTGCTAGTTGACCAACATGATTATTTCTCCTCTATTGGATGTTATGGGCATTGATAATTTTGAATTGATCGTACCCCGGTCAAGGGACTTTCACTTGGTTTGACCGATAACCACGGTCATGGAGTTTTCGAATTTGTTTTGGTTGGTTTACCTCTTAGCCCCGTTCATGAGATCCTTCATTTGAGTTGACCGTGTCCCGGTCAAAGGATTGATCGTACTTTGGTCGAGGGATGTTGATAATTCTTTTTTATCATAGCCAGCTGTTTTGTTTTGGCCTTTTGCTTTTTCCTTGAACTTTTGATTTTTTTTTCGTCCAGCTCTTTTTTCTCTTTTTTTCCGTTGGTCAGACTAACACCTAAGGTCGGGATTTGTCGATCTTCTTGGAGGGGTGTTTATTGTGGAAATTGGGCTTGCCTCTCGTTTTGAACCCAAACTATGAGACTACCTAGATTTGTCACAGGATTTGATACCTCTCCTGCTAAGGGTAGTTATGTGGCCTTCTATGCTAGACATGGAACAGGTAAAGGAAAGCACAGATCTCGATTCCCTGCAGTCATTATAGATGTGCCTATAATATTCACGTGCATGTGCTCACAGTGAATGATGGTGTTCATCATGTTCTCGAAAACACACAAGGAAAGCATATAGTGGGGATAGAATATTGAAAGCTGATTTTATTGAATTTTGAAAAGGGGACAGAATACAAATGACTCTGACTATGATTTGGAAATGAGGACGTAGGGTATCCTAGACTCGGACTCAGACTTAGACTTGAATCAAATCCGGACTTTTGGATGCTCGGTCGGTATATGTTCTTTTTGGTAAGGTTCTTGATTGGAGAAAACGACGAGTGCCACGACTCGCCTAAACTTGACTTTGCGTAAATGCAAGAGAGGGAGTCAAAATAGACACGGCCCGGGGTGACGGGTCGACAAAGACTCTTAGACCGGGATACTCGAACGTTGACCTAGACAAGGTAACGACCCTGGCTTGGACTCAACGATGAGACTTAAGCTGCACGAGGGGGAGTCCGAAAATGGGGCGACCGTGTTTGACCGCATTGTGTGTTCGGATCAATCGTGGTGACCTAAACCTTTAGGAGATTCGAGTTTTCGTAGCATATGTACGACTCGAAGAAAGCATCATAAGGATGTCGGTGTAGGATGAACGTAGGGTACCCCTTAAGGTGACCGTGGTCGACCGCTTGGGTGGTGGATAGCCCCCAAGTGAGACTAAAGATTCTGATAGGACTCAGATGGTGTGGCATCTGAGTGACTCAAAAGTGGGGTACATGAGATAACACGTGTAAGACATGACCCTTAGAGCAACCGTGATTGATCGCTCTGCTGAAGGGTATCCCCCGAGTGTGATCGAAGGTTTTGTTAAGACTCGAGTGTCGGACGAGTGACCCTCAGATGTAAGGATCACGAACCTTTTGTTATAGGGCTATGCCTTGTAAAAGGTTGACTCGGCCTAGAGGAAAGGTAGATGGGGTAAGGGAAGAAACTTGCGATGTAAGATCGGTAGAGTTTCGACGCTAGAGACCCTCGACTTGACTTGAATAAGGATGACCCTGTGATTATGGCAGACCCTTAATTTAAAGGTTTCTTGAATTGGGATGACTCGACTAAAAAATTGAAAGGTGGGCGAAATTCTCTTAGGAAAGGTCGTGGGGACCATCCTGTTAGAGGGAAAGATCGCGTGGGACTTTCTAGTTAGGACTCGAGTGTTTAGACGAACCTTCCATTTACGAGTATATGACTCGTGTTGGTTGGTTATGCCTTTAGAAAAAGGCGGACTAGGATGGGGAAGAAACCCGTGATGTAGGATCAACGGAGTTTCGACGCCAATAGACCTTCGACATATTATGGAAAGACCCGACACACGGATAAAAGTAGGTTCTAGGACAAGAGGGGTTTTGAAAAATGATTGAATTTTGAAAATTGAGAAAATGGTCCCGAAATTGGTAGTGTGCCAATAGGACCGGACATTTTGAAAAGTTGAATATTTGGAATTTTGAAAATTTGAATATCAAAAATAAAATTTCCAAAAAAATTGAAAAAAATCGAAAATGGGATCCCGAAGATTTAAAAATCGAGAACGGCATCTCGAAGATTTTTAAATTGAAATGGAATCTTGATTTGAAGATCGATAAGGAATTTTGAAGATTTGAAAATCTAAATGGAATTTGAAAATTTGAAAATAGAATAAGGATTGGAAATTAGAATATTGAAATGGACAACATTCCGGCTAGAAAATAGGCTTGTTGTGAGTCAAATCTTAACTCTAAATTTCGGCAGCGTTCCGATTTTTTTTGAAAATTGGATATTTTGAAAAATGAGTCTTGAAATGGAGGGTATTTCGGGTTTTTCAAAATTAGGTATTTTGGAAAGATGCATTTTTTGAAATGACGATTTTTGAAAAAAATGACACGGAAACCAAGCAGCACATAGTCACGTAAGCAATATGACGACCGCATGTATGCTTTAAACTAAGTCTCGGTCGGTAAAAATCGGGTCTATACCAAGAACGACGGCTTTCTCGTAAATCAGGACGGACTTCCTAAGCCGAATTGGTCTTAGAACATGCCGCGAAAGCCATACGAGTTCTGCCATAGAAGTTTTTAGCGCACCCATATAGGAATGCACCGTAGTATAATGGGAAGTCGATCAAAAGTAACCGGCCGGGGAAAAAATTGGGTAATGCACGAGCCATTAAACTAATGTGCGTACCTTAATATTCGAACGATTTCTTTTCGAGTCTCACCCTAGGAACCCCGATGACTAGTGGTACATCAGGTATCCCCAGTAGAGTCGCCAAATTGTTGACATGACATAGGTCCACCCCGACGCGGCCACGCGCGGGTTTGGGGAGGCGAATGAATCTCATGTGAGATGGATCTCGGGTTGAAATTTAAATCAAAATAGGAGTCGCCACCGAACTTTGTGGGAGTTCGGGCCCATTCGAACCCATTCTATATCTTAGTGTGTCGTGCACAAAGTACGGCCCATTCCGATTTCAGAGTTTATGGGTTCGTCCCTTTGCATTGCGATACTGATACCGACATTATCGGTTACGGTGTATTGAATGACTCTCGTGTGCCAATGGTTTCGGACATCCGGAAACCACGGTTCTGAGTAAGGGGTGAGGGTACGTGTTGGGAAGTTCACAAAGAACACCCAACCCCGCCCGCACTTAGCGGCCTTTACTTAGATATCGTTCCTTTTTCGTGTACCCGCGTTAGTTTGACGGTTGAATGATATTGATAAGTGTGGTTTGTAGTGCTTATTTCTTGTGTTTGGTCTCGTTTTCTCTTGTGGAATCGCTCTTCGGAGCGGTTTTCGAGGCTACTTATGCTTCCTCTAGCTTGTTTTAGGTTCCGAGGGCTTATCATGGAGAAATGGAACGATTCCGACTCGTTTCTGACGCATTTGGAGCCAACGAAGAAAAGCGAAGATGACTCGGTGGCTTAGACTCGATCCCGAGCCCCTTGGAGCCCATTCCCGAGCACCGAGAATCGATAAGCAGCCTAAGAAAAGAAAGTAGGCACCTATGGGACCATATTTGAAGCCTACAAGACCCATCCCGGTCGGGAACACATCCATCACGACCGGGATGAAGAGCAAAGAAGAGCCGGCTCATTGTGGGGCCATCCCGGCCGGGAGCACCTCCATCCCGACCGGGACCACCCCCATCCAGACCGGGACCATCACCATCCCGACCGGGATGGGCCCCGCGCAGCTCCGTTTTCATTTCTTTCAATCCCTTATTCTTGTAACCCTATATATACCCCCTCTTATATTGCTTTAAGCACCATTCACATTACCCACTAAACCCTAGAGTAGTTTAGGTTAGATTAGCTTAGATTAGTGTAGATTAGTTTAATCTCTCCTTAATTAGCATTAATCTAGTTAGTAATCCTTGTATTATTGGAATTCTTGAAGATCTCAACCAAGATTGACAACCTTGGTGGATGTTTTGGGTTTTCTCTATATATGCAAGTTCTCATCTTTTCCTTCTCCTTGGTAGTTTGGTAAAATCTTTCTCATCCCTTTACTCTTAATCTTTCCTTATTTGATATCTTCATCGTCTTAGTAATTATTACTCTAGTTAGTTGGTTGAATTTAGCTCTAGTTGTCACACTTAGCTTATTCATAGTCATAGTATTCTCCCCCTTTCATCGTTTTAGGTTGTTTAGGTTAGTTGACCTAGTCAACTCTTTAGGTGAAACTTAGTCAAAACCCTCTTTACCGTCCCCGTGGACTCAACCTGACTTGCCCTATCTACCCAGTTAGGATTAGTTGGTTGTATTTGTTGGTAGGATTCACGACAAATCTTCCCATCAATTTGGCGCCGTTGCCGGGGACGGTGCATGTTTAGACTTAGTTTGCTTATTAGCTAGACTTAGTTACCGTTTTGTTTTCTTCTTCTATCCATTGTGCATATTTTGTAGTCTTTTTCTTTTTTTCTATAGCTTTATTCTCTCTTTGTCTTGGGTTGTGTTTGTTTATTGTCTCTACCTAGTGCCCATAAAGCACTAGGTATTCTCACGTTTGTTCCAAGTGTGTAGTGCATGCCTAGGAGGAGAGACGACTACTTGCTCTTCAATCCAGAACCGGAGAGACTCTTTAGAGCCTTTCGCCAACGAACAATTGATCGAGTTAGAAGTTCTCAACCGGGTACTAGCACCAACATTGAAGAACAAGCTCAACAATTTGAATTGAACGAACCACCTCAAGGCAATACCGAAGGGACCTTCATCAATCTCTTTGGTACATCTAGTCACTCTTCTTCACCTATTTCTCATTCAACATCTACATCAACACCATCTACACCATCATCTCCCTTACATCCAATCATGCCGAAGTTCTCATCTCATTCTACTTTCACCGAGGATGTATTGCAAGGACCGAGCACCTTGCCGGCCGGTTATGCCGGAAATTTTGTGGCGAAGACGCAATTCATCCAACTTGTAGAGAGAAATCAATTTAGTGGTTTGCCCACCGAAGACCCGCACCAACACATGGAGACTTTCTCTGATTATTGTGATGCTATTTCTCAACCCGGGATTACTCAAGATCAAATTTGTTGGGTATTTTTCCTGTTCTCTCTTATTGGAAAATCTAAGCAATGAATCAAGAGTCTCGATAGAGCAACCATGGTGATTGATACTTGGAAGAAGCTTGCATTGGCGTTCTATCAACAGTTTTATCCTCCCGAGAAGACAAATTTGCTAAGGGCCTCCATTACCGGTTTCCAACAACGGGATGAAGAGAGCCTTTACGAAGCATAGGAGCGGTTCAAGGCTTTGGTTAGATCGTACCCCCACCATGGTCTTTCACAATGGTTCTTGGTCTAACAATTTTGGAATGGGTTATATGAAGATTCTAGGGCCATACTTAACATGGGGTCCAATGGAAGGTTCACCGAGGTAGATGATGACCAAACTTGGTCTATAATTGAAGAAATGACGGTTCATAACTCTCAATATTCTAGACCTAGAAAGGAAAGTAGAGGGGGAAGGCATGAGATTCATGCCGTTACACAACTTAGTGCCGATCTTGGAGCACAATGGAAGACCCACATGGATACTATTGATAAGAAGCTCCAAAGTCACTTTAATCAAGGTCAAAGCACTAGTTCCTCCGACCAACAATCTATTCATCAAGTTAATGCTATGAGAATGGTTACTCCTACATCTTATTATGGGATATGTGAGATTTGTGGAATACATGGACATGAGCCTTCATATTGTCGAAGTAGCATTGAGCAAGTGAATGCTTTTCAAGCATACAAGTAAGGTGCCCCATACTCTAACTTCAAGGCTCAAAATGTGCCAATTCCTCATATGTTCCAAGCTTCCCAACAACAAACTCAACAACAATACCGTCTACCATATGTTGCTCCTCCCTTAAGGGACAACCAAGGTTACCAAGGTTATCAAGGCAATCAAAGGCCTTTCAACAACTTCCAACAACAAAATGCTTATCATAACCAAGGTGCCTTCAATCGTCAAGGGTTCCATAATCAAGGGAACTTCAATCATCAAAGTGGTTTCCAAGGAAACCAACATTCTCAAGGATATCAAAACAACAACCAAGGTTACCACAATCACAATCATGGTAACTCTCAAGGCCTAAATCAAGGCAATTCTCAATGGTTCCAAGTGAACTCTCAATATCAACAAGGGTCCCACAATGATCAACAAGAGAACAAGCAAAGGAGCCGGTCTCCAACTCATGACTATGGCTTTCCCCTAGCCATCACCAACACTCCACACAACCAACAATCTCCACCTCGAGATTTCGATACACAAAAGCAAATGTTGGAGATGCAAAGAAGTCAATTGGAGTTGCAAAGATCCCAACAAGAACTTATTGCCCAAATTCAAATGGAAAACAAGGAAACAAAAACTCATATTAAGATGCTCGAAACCCAACTAGCTCAAGTTGCTTCGGGTAGTTCTTCAAGACAAAAGGGTCAACTACCTCCTCAAGGTGTACCATCGAAATTTGAACATGTGAATGCCATCACCTAATTGAGGAGCGTTGCATCCTATGATTTTCCCTTGTTTCCTAATGAGCAAGAACCTATGAAAGAAGTGGAATCTCCATGTCAAAGCAATGAGAATTGGGAAAATCTCATGGAGGAACAAGTCTTGTGGGAGGTTGAAAAATCTATTGAAGACAAGCTTCCCCCACCCCAAGAAGAAGACAAGCCAAAGAAGAAGATGTCAAATGAAATATCAAAACCTAATGAACAAAACAAGATACACATCAAGTTGCCATTCCCATCAAGGCAATTGAAGACAAAGGTGGATGTTCAATTTGACAAGTTTGTCGATATTGTGAAGAAATTGGATGTGAGTATCCCTTTCACCGAGCTAATTACCCAACTCCCGGCCTATGGAAAGTTCATGAGAGAAATATTGGCTAGGAAGAGATCCTTAGACAAGGAAGAGACCATAGCGTTCATAAGAGAGGCGAGCAAGCTTATTCAAGGCTCTACTCTCCCTAAGTTGAAGGATCCGGGTAGTTTCTCAATCCCGTGCACCCTAGGGAATTTGAAGATCGAAAGGGCGTTATGTGATTTGAGGGCGAGTGTAAGCATTCTCCCTTATTCTATTTGTGAGCGACTTGGAATGAAAGAGCTCAAGTGTGCCTCTATTACAATCCAAATGGCCGATCGTTCACTTAATCGGCCATTAGGAATGTTAGAGGACATGCCATTAAGAATCGGGAAATTCTTCATTCTGGTCGACTTCCTTGTGCTTGATATGCCGGAAGATGCAACCACCCTCATTATCCTAGGGCGCCCATTTCTACATACCGCCGGTGCAATGATCGATGTCAAGAAAGGTAGGATCACCTTTGAATTAGGCGGCGAGAAGCTCGTGTTTGACCTCCAAGGCAACACCTCGCCTACATATGAAGAGTCATG
The DNA here is from genome assembly GCA_958450325.1 of Agrostemma githago. Classification (NCBI taxonomy): domain Eukaryota; kingdom Viridiplantae; phylum Streptophyta; class Magnoliopsida; order Caryophyllales; family Caryophyllaceae; genus Agrostemma; species Agrostemma githago. Next base: position 55,739,260 of record OY288240.1, read on the forward strand.
TAATATGATCCATGCCTTGAAAGACATAGAGTTAGGGAATGAGTCGGATGAAAGCTTGGAGACTAACGACAATTTTTGTGAAAGTGATGATGGTACATTCGAGCTTGGGGTGGATGAATGCCCTTGTTATGTGAATGAAGACAAGTTACTTGGAAAGAAGAAGGTTGAGCCTCCCTTGAGGCATGAAGATGAGTCGAAGTTTGGGTATATCCCGAAGGATCGCAAGTACAAGTTCATGCCGTTGAAGTTAGTAGATCGGGATGCCCCGGGAACGTCGAGGCATGGTTGTGAAGAACCTTGGAGTGTGGATTGGTATTCCACGAGCTTTATTGAAGACTTCTCGAGAGCTTTCGACTTTTTGCTTCGTGCCCTTGAGGGATATGGAGTTGTGTACCATGTTGTTGAAGAATGAATGAAGAATCTTACCATCCTAGGTTTGACGGAGTTCCTCAAGAACCGTCGTGTTGTATGTAATTCCTTACTCTTCTTTGAGTCTTTTGTAATTGTTTTTGTGATTTGTAAGCTTGATTTTTGGATTTGTATGCTCGTGGAATTCTTGTCATTTGGTTATTTGATGAGCGATGTGACACTACAACAAATGGTGTCATATCATGACGCTTCGTCCTCTACGCTTTGACATAGCGTCTTGGAGAAATTAGGCGGTTTAAGTCCACTTGCACAGAAAATAATATACTCCGTATATAATAATAAAATAACGCTCTGACTTAGGGTACTCAACTATTCTCCGCTTCTTCTTTCAATTCCCACATACTGTCTCCCTGCCTCTCTCTTATCATTTACTCTTCCATCTTCATCACTCGCGAGATCCAGGTTGTTCATCGCCCCTTCCTTCCCATTAGGATTTAATCCTCGATCTCTATTTGCTTTTGATTTCGTTCACTCTTTTTGGGTATGTTCTCACAGCCTTCAATTCATATAATATTCTCTATTAGGGTTTGATTTCGTTTCATTTTCCATTTTATTTTTTGTCTCCTTTCATATTATATCTATCTTTTCTCTAAAATAGTAGATTGAGAGGATATGAAGAGGGAAACTCAGATAGTGGGTGGTCAGCCAAATATAGTTGAGTTTAACGGAGCTTATGAGGATAAAAGTTCAATTAATTTGGTGGAGTTGTGTGCAGGTGGTGAGTTGTTTGATAGGATAATTGCAAAAGGGTATTACAGTGAGAAAGATGCTGCTAGTATTTTGAGACAAATTGTTAATGTTGTACATGTCTGTCATTATATGGGTGTTAATATGTTATGCACAAAGAATTGATTCCTGAGAATTTCTTGTGATCTACTTCGTAATAAAGATGGGGTGCTACTTTGAAAGTTATTGATTTTGAGCTTTCTGTTTTTATTGAAGGAGGTATGGTCTTATGATTCTTGTGGATTTGGCATCTGTTTTGTAGTTGTTAATCTGGAGTTTGCTCGAGTTTCTTCATTGGAATTGATGCTCCTTATTTTCATGAAAGTGACTAAAGTAGAATATTTGAACTCAAGCATTTCTTCCTTGAGCAGATCCCGAAAGCTTGTTGGAAAAATCTGTGCATATCATTTATTCCATATGATTCTGGCAAGGCAACTATAATGCCTGACAAGGAAAATGTGAGGAATGAATTTTGCAAATATGAAACTACAAAACTTCTATAAGACCCTAGAACCAAGCAATATGCGGAGAATCTTTATAAACTTTTTATTGTAATGGTAATCACTTTGTACACTTGCTTATTCCTTACTAGTATTCCCACACCCTATTAAGATACTCCGTAGATCTTTGTTGACACAAATTCTCTTTCAGCTCTAAATCCCCTAAACAGCGATATTTTCTTTGATATATACAAGACAGTCTATGAGGTTTGTAAAAGTATACTCTCTTATGTCTAATAATATCAATCACCTTTAAGAGTCTGATCAGATGTGGATGCGTTAGGCTTTTGGTTTCAATTAACTACTAATTCGATAGAATTCAATGGTCTGGCTTATACTTTAGTGAATAATATAATGACATAATCCCGATCGAACTCTTGATTGCAGATGATGTTTAGAATTGAGTTGGCTGTGATTGATTAGAATATATATGTGTGTGTGTGTGTGTGTTGATCTGATACATCTATTCGTAGTGCATTAGAGAGAATTTAGATGCTTAGGAGAAGTTAGTTTTTAATGGCGGGAGAAATAGAGGCAGCAGACTGCATAAGTCAATGAGTCTTCTTGATGTGGCTTTGTTAATTTAATTTGTTTGCTGTCATTTTAATTGTAAAATGTTTTATCGTAAAAAGGTGTAAAATTTCCAACTTTTAACTTTCTTGCGATTTCAGTGACATCAGTGATAGGTTCCTAGTGGTCTTTATATTTGTTTATGTTTAACCTTTCTATTTTCTTTTGCTTGTGTACTCATTGTAAATAGGGTCCTTTGACCAATACACTTATACGCTGTAAGTTACGTTTCTACGCTACGAATTAACCAACAATGTTCTTATTATTATGACTGAGGTTAAGTCCATTTTGTTTTACCTTTTCATACCAGGACTCGACAAGGGCAGTATGAGTTCTAGCAGAGCGACTCCTCATCGTCGGCTCCTATCTAAGCCGGGTAAGGGGGTATAAATATATATATATATATGTATGGATTGCTCGTGAGATCCATGTTAAGAGTCGATGTGTCTCTTGTAAGTGTTGGTATAGTCATCAGTGCTATAATGATATGTATGCCAAACCTATACTGATATAGATATGTTGGCAACCATGGCCACTCTACCTTAGCTTGCGTTCAGAATATATACTGATATGTATCCCACTCAACATTGTCTTATAGAAACTCGTCTCATTTATTATGCTTTAGAATAACTGTGATTGGAATCTGAACGCCTCATTAATATTGCTTTAATAGCTTTCATATTAATCTTATATATATATATATATATATATATATATATATATATATATATATATATATATATATACAGGTGTTGTACAATATTAATATACTCGTAATGTTTATTATTTTGTAGGTTTCAGGTTCTGCAAAAGATGATTGTCCGTCGGAATAATTGCAAGAATTTGCTTTCAGACTATTCTTAATTGAGACGGTTGTTGCCTGCACGCGAGTTTTCTTATTTAGTGTTCGTGATGAGACGCTTTGTTCAATATATTTTTCGTTTCGATTGATATTATGTTGGGTTATTAATTTAGTACATACGTACTCCATTATGTTTGAGAACAAATATTTTGATGTAATTTCTTTTGCATTCCGTTTTGTATAAGACATTATTAAATAATGATACGGAGTACTATATTTTATTTGTTTATCTTTGTGAGTTTCACGTTTTCTGATTATATAATTATTCAGTATTATATTTAATTTATAAAAATGTTGAAGGTCCTTTTGTCAATATGTCTAAAAAAATTGTTAATAAATAAATCTCGACGCTTTTTCTCGTCCATGTTAGTTACCCCCATTTTCTTTTCTTTACACAGATTAGTGTCGACCTCTGAATTTTTTACACATAAAAGCGTAAGAAATTTTGACACCATAAAGTGTCATCATAAACTGGTGACACCAAAAATTGTCGAGAATATCGACGCTTAAAAGCGTCAGAAATTCCTGACGGCTGAAAATCCGACGCTTTTGGAAAGCGTCAAGAACCTAATTCTCGACGCTTTAAAGCGTCGGAAATCAAAGAAAAAAGTGTCGGAAATCAAAGGGATTTGTAGTAGTGTGAGGGAGGGATTTTGATGGTGTTTATTGAGTTTATTTGATAGGTTGATAGTGAAGATGAAGTTTTGAGAGGAGCTGTTGATGATAGAAGCATGAAGCTTGGTGGAGGAAGTCAGTTTTTGAGCTTTTGACAAGCTTTTGGGGACGGGATTTTAGATCCCGAGGTATTATTTGACTTGTGGGTGGAGCTATCAAGAGGATTGAAGGACTAGAAGAGTCATCCCGACCGGGAAGGGTTTCATCACGACTGGGATGAAGTGTGCACGAAGTCTGGGGCTACTGACTAGCCATCCCGCTCGAGATGGGTGATCATCCCGACCGGGACGATATGCTCCCGACCGGGATGGTCCCCTGCAGCCTCATTTGCCTTTTTTCCTTCATTTAAACCCCACCCAACCACTTTATACCCCCTCCCAACCTCCCTGCTCACTCTTGCCACTATCATTTCACCCTTGAACCTCAATTATATACCTTCACCTCATCTTCTCTTCACTATACACCGAGTTTCCCCTCAAATCCCAACCTCATTTATACCATTTCAAGCCCGGTACTTCAACTATGCGTCTACATTGCGAAAGAAGAGGAATAACGATGATGAAGACAAGCAACGTGCCGAATTGATCATTAAGGCGATAGAGATAATTGAGTTGCTAACCGTTGGGTAGGCGACTCTCCTTTCTTTTCCATCTTTTATTGTTAGTCTATCTTCGTTTGTTCCCCTTCCCTTTATGTATTTGGTGTCATGGTGGCCCTCGGGGCCTTAGTTATTTTTGCTCCCGATTCTCGATGACGTAATTACATTGAGAGTCATTTCAAAAATCCAAATTGGCAAGTCTTTTCACTTTTTCTTTATTTTTAATTTCTTTTGGTAGAATTTAGTCGGATTTAGGCGGAATCCGGGCTAGGTGACTTGATTACACCTAGCCCTCCCCTCCCATTTCCTTATATTTTCTTCTTTTTATTTCTTCCCCCATCCATATCTTTTCTCGTCTCGACCCTTGGTGACTTGATTACACCCCGGCCGGACACATTCTACCCTTTCTTCACTTTCACTTTTGTTTTTAGCTTTATTTTTCCCTTTTTCTCTTCTTTTTAGTGTCTCCACACACTACCGATCGAGCATGAGGACATTGCTCAGTTTAAGTGTAGGGGAGCGATATCTTAGTCTAGTTTAGATTTATTTTCATAGTTTTTTCAAAAAATTTTAAAACTCTCTAAAAATTTGAAAAATTTCATAAAAAAAAACCAAAAAGATTTCCTTTTGTGTCTTTTTCTTTCGTATCCTTGTGTCGTATTTTTGTTGTGTTGTGTGTGTGTTTTGCCACCCCATTTCCTTGTAGGTTGCTTGATCGCCGTGAAACTCAGAAAGCTCTCGTCATTCGGTAATATCGTCTTATCTCTTTCTCCTTTTCCCATTTCGGTGTTTGAAGGAGATTTTGTGGTGGTATTTTCTCGGGTGGAGACTTTTGAGTCTCTGGTTGATGTGGTTGCTTGTTTGGAAGTTTCGGGGTGGTGTTAGTTTATTTTGTTTTGTTTTGTTTGTCAATTTTTCTTTCGTTTTTGTTGCGTCTTTGTTTCATCTTGTTTGGTTGTGCCTTGTGTAATAAAAGGTTTTTGAAAACCCGGTTTTGAGGCTAGTGCGCAAGTGTTTACTTTCCCTTTCTAGTGATGTGAATCGAGTCTTGGAATTTAGTCTAATAGAATGACTTTAAATCAATAGTTTCGTTGATTTCTTACCTTGAGTCCACCTAGTCTACTAGGGATTTACTACGGGATTTGCATTTTGACCATTTTGACCACCCACGGAGTGAAAAGGCCTTGGTTCCCGAGTCCCGTCTCTTAGGTGACCGTGTTCAAAATTGTTGGATTAGTCCAAGTTTTCCCCTTTTTGTGGATTTGAAGGAAGGACGCTCCCCGACTTACCCATTTCCCTACCTTCTACACATTTTCTACAAATAAGTTGCAAATTGTTGAAGTTCTTACTTGGTTACAAGAAATGCCTGCAAAACAAAATTTATCCAAGAGAAAGAAAAAGAAAGAAAAAAAAAAGAAAAAAAAGAAAAGGCACAACAAATCAAAAACAAAATACAAAAGAAGAAAAAGAAATGGCATAGCAACTCAAAAGCAAAATACAAAAGAAAAATGCCAAAGAAAATCATTTCACAAAAAATTCTCACCCCCTCAAAAAAATAAGCCTTTTACCGACTGTTATCGTGAAGAGCCTACCAAAGGACCGAGTCCCTAGGAAGGATGATAGCAGTAATGGTCGGTCTTCCCTCATTTTGCAACCATATCCACCTTTTTACTTGGACTAGCTAGGCTATTTTTGAGCATGGGACGACCCTCTTGGCTTATCGCTAAAGGGGGCGGGGCTTCACTTTACCTACAGTGTCGACTAACTCCGTGGTTCATCCTTTTTCCATCCCGCCTATCGTCCCGTAGTACGTTCTTAGAAGGTTAGGAGGACCTAGGTAAGTTACCAACGTTTTTGTTGCTTTGTGGTCATACTATTAGGGTTTTGTCCATATCGATTTGTGTTATTAGCTTGGGAAAGTTGTCACTTGCCTTGAGTCCTTAACCGGTGTTTCTTTCACCGCTTTGTTGAGGGAAGCGGTATTTGTTCCTTCTTGGATGCAACCGTTTGTTTGTTTGTTTGTGTGTTTATGTGTTTTCGTGTTCGGTTGTATCCGCAGTTTTTTTCGCAAGACCTCACTTGCCTTGCGGAGAGCACTTTTCCTCTAAGTGTTCTCGCGTGAGTGGAAAGGGCATAAGGTGCGCTAATACCCGCTCGGTTAGTACTCTAGTTTCTTTTAGTTTTTAGTTAGTTTGTGCTTACTCGAGGGCGAGTAAGGGTTAAGTGTGGGGGAGTTGATAAGTGTGGTTTGTAGTGCTTATTTCTTGTGTTTGGTCTCGGCTTCTCTTGTGGAATCGCTCTTTGGAGCGGTTTTCGAGGCTACTTATGCTTCCTCTAGCTTGTTTTAGGTTCCTAGGGCTTATCAGGGCGAAATGGAACGATTCCGACTCATTTCCGACGCATTTGGAGCCAACGAAGAGAAGCGACGATGACTAGGTGGCTTAGACTCGATCCCGAGCCCCTTGGGGCCCATTCCCGAGCATCGAGAATCGATAAGAAGCCTAAGAAGAGAAAGTAGGCACCTATGGGACCATATTTGAACCATACAAGACCCATCCCGGTCGGGAACACATCCATCACGACCGGGATGAAGAGCAAAGAAGAGATGGCTCACTGAGGGGCCATCCCGGCCGGGAGCACCACCATCCCGAGCGGGACCACCCCCATACCGACCGGGACCATCACCATCCCGGCCGGGATGGGCTTAGCGCAGCTCCGTTTTCATTTCTTTCAATCCCTTATTCTTGTAACCCTATATATGCCCCCCCCCCTCTTGTATTGTTTTAAGCACCATTCACATTACCCACTAAACCCTAGACTACTTTAGGTTAGATTAGCTTAGATTAGTGTAGATTAGTTTAATCTCTCCTTAATTAGCATTAATCTAGTTAGTAATCCTTGTATTATTGAAATTCTTGAAGATCTCAACCAAGATTGACAACCTTTGTGGATGTTTTGGGTTTTCTCTATATATGCAAGTTGTCATCCTTTCCTTCTCCTTGGTAGTTTGGTATAATCTTTCTCATCCCTTTACTCTTAATCTTTCCTTATTTGATTTCTTCATCGTCTTAGTGATTATTACTCTAGTTAGTTGGTTGAATTTAGATCTAGTTGTCACACTTAGCTTATTCTTAGTCATAGTATTCTCCCCCTTTCATCGTTTAGGTTGTTTAGCTTAGTTGACCTGGTCAAGTCTTTAGGTGAAACTTAGTCGAAACCCTCTTTACCGTCCCCGTGGACTTGAACCGACTTCCCCTATCTACCCAGTTAGGATTAGTTGGTTTTATTTGTTGGTAAGATTCACGACAAATCCTCCCATCAGATATGCAAACAGTGTTTTGGCTAAACATGTGAATTATGTTTGATCTACGTCGTTTAATGCATCTTTAAATTATGTCGAAGTTTTATTTAGCATGCGAGGTTCGTTTTAGTACAATAAAACAAACAACGAAATAAAAGTACAAAAGTAGATTACAACATGCGAGCAGCATACCACCCGGAAATACAATACAACAAGCAACAATATGCCACGATTGAGATAATAACGGAGCATAAACAAATTGGATGATGTAAATATGATACGATGCATGGTTGTGAAAAGATGAACACGTGATGGACTTAGCACGTGGAAACCAAAGTCGATAAAATAATTTTATCGGGGCTTGAAATATGTTGAAGGACTCACGGTTTTGACGTGATAAAGGCCACTCAATCGAGTCATTGAGGGACTCGACCGAGTGGACCTCAAAAAAACCTTCTGCCAATTTTTTGGGCGCCACTCGACCAAGTCATGGAGGGATTCAATCGAGTGGTCCTCGAAAAGACTTTCTGCCTCGGATTTTGGGATGCCACTCGACCGAGTGGGCGTGACACTCGATCGAATGGTCCTCGAAAAAGCATTCTGCCTTGTTTTGGGGTGTCACTCGATCGAGTGGCCTATGGCACTCGGTCGAGTGACCCCTGTGCGAACTATGGTTCGTTTTGAAATTGCTATTAACTTTGAAAATCGATAATCTTGCTAAGTCGCGTAAAAATATGATACGATTTATACTCGACTTATATTTTCGATACTCGTCATATTCGATATTTGATTATGGAATCAATATCTAATATTTAGAGTGAATTTAAAAAAAACGTCATGAGTCGTTTTAAATCGAACTAAGACGAAATAATTCTCTCCCCGTTGTAACGTCGTAATTAGTTCTTTCAGACTATGTGACGATTATCTTAGCGTCAACGAGTTCGTACTAGTTTAATTTGTTGACTAGTTCTTTTAGACATGATATTCGACTATATAGTCAATATCACATCTTAAGAACGATTGTTTTTATGTAAATTAGCTAGTAGTACCAATAATATCGATATTAGAAATGAGAAAAAAGAAAAGAAATAAAACGATGTGATGACGACCCGAAAATAGAGGCGGATAGACGAGAGAAAGAGAAGAAAAGCGGGATTTGTAACACCCTCAACCTACATGCTTAATTATCTTGAAAACAGACTCGTATAATAGTGGCCTAGGCACGGGAGCGTTGATATGTATATAGGAGAGTTATGGTGCTTATAATTGGGAAGGGATTTGACGAGATTGCTCTCGAGTCTTGGACGAGTTTTGATCTCGGGTTTGCTAAAGGTTGCTGAAATTTCGGGGATGAATTGTTGTGAATTGTGTGTTGTGAATTGTTGTTGTTTGTGTATATAAAAAGTTGTGTTTGAAAAGGGGTGTATTTATAGAAGAGTGTACCCGGCTTTGGCTAGGAAAGGTACCGGTTTTGGATGAGAAGAAACACCCGCTTTGGATACGAAAGGTATACAATTTTAGATAGAAAAGAATTCCGACTTTGGGTGGAAAAAGAATCCTTTCTCGGCTGGAAAAGGAGCCACTCGATCGAGTGGTGTTTAGCACTCGATTGAGTGCTCGGTCTGATGCCGATTTTTGCAGGTTTTATGAGCCTACTCGACCGAGTGGGCTGGTCCACTCGATCGAGTGGGTTCGGTCGGGTGGGAATTCCTTTTAGAGATAGAATTTTATCTCTAATGGAGTTATTTAATCCTTTTTTGTAGTTTTTGACTTCAAATCAAATTGTCGAAGCTCGCGTGGCTGATTGCTACGTCTTGGAAATGCCTTTGACCGGGGTTTGACTCGGTCACTAAAAGACGGTTTTGCCCTTGGTGTTGGTTTTGACCCAAATTAGTCTAATTTGATTGGAAATGACCCGCTTGGCGTGAATTTGGGGTCGGTTTTGTGAGATTTGTACTCCGTAAAAGCTCAAGTCAAATACTAACGATTTTGAGCCCATATTCGAGTATGTTAAAACACGTTTGCGTCCGATCATCATCGGGTGTTTGTCGGAAACTGCTAGACACCTGGCGGCCATATGTGGGTGTCTACACATTTCTACTGATTTGAAGCCTAGGTTGATCATGAAGGATGAGTACGAGTTCGTTTCGGATATCAACATAAGGTAACCTTAGGACGTTACTCGATTTTATATCGTATGTTTGAGTAGTAGTATGTAGTAAATATTTTAACTTCGGTTTTCTAATTTAAGCTATATATTATTGCTAATTATATTAATTTTAAATCGTTTGCCTTATCAATATTTTTATAACTTTCGATATCATTTTATAAATCGTTAGTAATTATATTATTTATGATCGTTATAATATATTGTTTGTTATCGTGACACTAGTAACTAAATAATATCGATTTCATATTTTCGTCATATTTTGTTAATTTATAATTTTTAACTCAAAATCGTATTTTTATATTAAAATCGAGATTTCTATATTTGTTCAATAAATTAATTTCAGTTTACGACTTATATTAATAAAGGAGAAAGTAGTCGATTTTGTTTCAAATACATTTTTAGTCAAGACTATTTTCCCTAATAATTTCTCATTTGGCTACGATTGATTATTTTTAGTAAAATCAGTATGATTATTGATAAAAAGTATTTGCTAAAACTAATTTGCAAGCTTTATAAAATCTCCTTTAATTTATAAAATTCGTCGACTTAATTAATTTTGATATATTTTTCTTAAAAACATATCTTTTCTAAAATTTATAGTTTTAACTCGATTTTCTAATTATTTATAAAATACTATATATTGACTTAATATATTTTATTTACAATTTGAGTAACGAATTTAGAAATATATTAAGTTACGATAACAACGATAATAATAAAATGCTAATTTCGTTAGAAATGCTATTTTTATACATTTCACTTTTTTTAATAACTTATGAATTTTCTATAGCAAAATTTCTATTTTAAGTAGGTTTCTAAAATTAGTAATTTTCTATTTATAAAAGTTTCCCTTTTTATATAAAATGTTTATTCCTTTTATCCTCATATTATTTATATTGATTATATCTTTTGTTTATATCGATAATGGTTGTTTTGGAGTTATGGAATAAAGATAAGTGTGGGGTTAGAGTAATATAGTCTGGGATGTACATTTTTGCCATCAACTATAAAGCCGGTATGCCTATTTAGAGCACATTTGGTCGTTGAACTGGGCGTAGTTTCGCCCAGGAGAGTGTATGTTTTGACCTTAAGCTAGATATCGCATCGTGTTAGTCGTCGTCAGCTGAACTAGACATATTTGTTGTCTAGGAGGGGTGTGCACTACTTAAACAGGACCTCGCTGCACGCAGTCCTGTTATAGTTGAGTTGCCTAGTTAGAGACTGGATTCTGTTATGACTTAAGTCTGCAGTTCTTGAAGCTAGTTTCTAGTATTATCTTAGTGAAAGTCTAGCCTTGTGCACACTGATCGAATTTCCATAACACCATTTTTGAATATTATTATTATTAATTGATTTTTGACTTGCAGGTTGACAATTGCTTTAAGTTTCGTTGAAAACTTATTTTTATTATATCGTTTTAATGTTTTCTCGTTTTAAGTATTTTGATATAATAATACTATTATTTTTCCATATGATAAAATATGGCTGGGAGAACGTCTGAGTTACTCCCCACTAACGTGGATGTTATGTTTATAACATGACAGGTATTTGCTGTTGGGTTTTGAATGTGAGCTAACGAGTAGCGTGGATCCTACTCTTTCTTTATTCATGTAATTTATGGATTTGTATAACCCGTTTGGAGAATTTTACTTTTAACCCTTTTGTAAAAATAGGCCTTTGTATTGACTTACCATTTCTTTTAATAAGATATAGTTTGTCAGTGTGTTTTAATCTCAACCCTACATTGTTTCCGTCACTGTATTGCGTTAGAATTTCTAGGGGATTACAATTTGTTTCACCCAGGTAACTAACGTAGACACTAGAACTGTCGAGTGGGTCGGGTCAAATACTGGTCCCTTATCGGATTATGATCAGAATACGAGACGTAAATAGTTTTGAACGCCTAATTTTTTACCGTTTTTTAAGGAAAACAAATAATTTGATATTAAATTTTTATTTATTCAATACTATTTGTATTATTTTCTTTAAATTATAATTTTTATATTTAAAAAAAATCAAAATTTTCTTATCCTGTCTCACTTCTTGATTTCTCTTAATGTCGTCCCTTAAGATAAACATTGGCAAGCGGTGTCAAATCTTCGAAATGACAATGGTTTGTGTGGACATGACATAGGTCCACCCCGACGCGGCCACGCGCGGGTTTTGGTAGGCGAATGAATCTCCATATGAAACGGATCGAATTGCAATTTAGGCCGAAGTGGAGTCGCCACCGAATTTTATGGTTATTCGGAACCATTCGAGCCCACTCTATGTCGTAGTGGTCCGTATACATAATACGGCCCATTTCCGATGTCAGAGTTTATTGGGCTCGTCCCTTTGCATTTGATACCAATACCGACATTATCGGATATTGTGTATTGAATGACTCTCGTGCGCCAACGGTTTCGGGAATCCGGAAACCGAGGTTCTGAGTAAGGGGTGAGGGTACGTGTTGGGAAGCCCACAAAGGACACCCAACCCCGCCCGCACATTAGTGGCCTCTACTAAGAATTCGAATGACTTTCCAATACGCGCGTTAGTTAAACGGGAAAATGATATGCAAAAATTATTTTCCCTAAACATGTGAATGGAATTGAAAAGGGGTTTCTAAGTCAATTTAATGCAATTAATTCTACGTCAAAGTGGAATTTTAGCATGTGGGTTCATTTTAGTACAATAAAATAAACAAAAATAAATTGACAAGAAAATAACAAACTTGTTAGTAACGGTATAACGATAATAACAGTTTGCGAATAATGTAGTATGATGCATGGTTTTGAAAAGAATAGTAGGTCACGTGATGGATTAACACGTGTTGACCGAGGTCAAGGAAAAAAATATATCGAGATCTAAAAAAAATGTTTTGTCTAAAAAAATGATGTTCGAAAAATAATAATAAAAAAGAGCGAAATTGTTTTCTTCGGAAAATTGACGATTTTATTAAATCGCATACAAATATTGCGTAATTTGCACTCGACTTAATATTTTCGATATTCGTCGTATTCAATATTCGATTATGAAATCGGTATTAAATACTTGGAATAATTTATACTCGATTTTAATTTTGATGCTCGTCATATCCCATATTCGAATATGGAATCGATATGGAATACTTAGAGTAAAAAAAAGGGATTTGAATTGTTTAAAATAACCAAGACGATATAGATATTCCTCCGCGTTTGTAGTGTCATGATTCGAACGAATTAAATAACATCTACGTTAGCATCAACGAAAAATTGAATTGGCTAAATTGTTTGATTAGATTATTAGACTCGACATCCAATTATGGAATTGGCATCGGATCTAACGTATCGACACTTTGCTTGAATGAAAACATGATTCCCTCGCCTTTTTCGACATCAAAAATAAATCCCTAAGGATTAGGATGTCAGATCCGCGTCAACGGGTTTCGACCCTTATTAAATATAATGCATGTTTTTGAAAATTAAGGTAAATATATGACTAATAATGATGATGCAAACAATAAAAAGATTATTTGTTTAAGTTAACTTATCTCAATAATCAAATAGTCGGGGTATTGGAACAAGCGACCGTCAACGCTGTGTGCAGTACACTTGTATATTCGTGTTTCCTTATTCCGATACCCCTCGTATTCGACACAAATGGATAAGTATTTTAATGCTTTGATACTATCGATATTAATGATATTAAGGTGCGATAATAACGATAAAATAAAATAGAAAGACGCGACCCGTATGAAGATAACGACGACGCGACACGAGAAGGAGGAGGAGAAGAGAAGAAACGGGGTTTTGACACCCTCAACCTACATGTTCTTGTCTCGGAACGGACTCGTAACCGTGGCTTTAACACAAGAGTCTTTGAGGTTTTATGGAGGTTAAGTTATGGTGGCTCGGATTGATTCCTAAAACTAGGTTTAGGGTTTTTGCTAGTGTAGAATTGCTAGGGTTTGATTAGGGTTGTATGTGTGTAGGGATTAGGGTTTTTTTTTGAAGTGGTCAAAAGTTGTGTCAAGTGGTGTTGCATGGGGGGTATAAATAGGCATGGCCATGCACTTTGGTGTCTAGGGTTTTGTCTTGACGGACTTGACCTGATGGCCCGTCTGAAGGTGGACTGTTGGTTTTGCTTCTTGAGTTGGACTTTTGATGTTGTGAATGGTTGTTTTGTATGTCTCGGAAACGACTTCGACCAGGGTTGACCCAATCGCTAAAAGTCGGTTTTAACCCCGGTGTCGGTTTCGGCCCAAATTAGCCTTATTTGATTGGAAACGGCCCACTGGACCTGGATTCGAGGTTGATTTTGTGAGATTTGTACTCTATAAGTGTGTTAGCCTGCGATTAATGGATTTGAGCTCATATCCGAGCGCATAGAAGCACGTTAGCGTCCGATCATCATCGGGTGTTTTTTGGAAACTGCCATAGACACCTGGCAGTCAAAATGCGGGTGTCTACAGAGCACCCACTCTGACTGAGGCTTAGACAAGGCGAAAGTCAGAGTAGCCACCAGGCCAATCGAGGATTGAAACCTATCGGACTTCCGGCCGGGTCGTTTATAGTCCATTAGACTCGCGTGAAGGGCTCGCCAGCCGTAAGCTAAAAGTCATACCTGAGCTGATGACGATAACTCAGTGGGGCATTTGGACTTGTCGCATAAGTCTTGGGTGCGCCTGTATGTAGGCCCATCCCGTGAAATGCCGCAGTTGGCTTCCGCTGGGGAGATATCGTGGGTTGCACGTCCCTGTTTGAGTCGTACCTGTATAAGTCACGTAAAATGCATGCAACACGTAGGTAGTAAAATGACTCGCGCTAGGGAAAATGATTTTCGAATTTTTGAATTCTTGAAATTTTTGAAATCTTGAATTTTTGAAAATTTGAAAATTTTGACTCCTAAAGCATTTTAGGAAAGAAATTTCCAGTTTAAATAGACCGAAATTTGACCTTGTCGAAAATGATTTTTTTTTTCAAGTGGCTAATCTTACAAATTTTAAAGTGGAATTTGAAGAAAGAGGTCTACCGACAGACTCGACTTTGGACGTGACCGGACGAGCTGACAGACACGACTGGACTCTCGAGGGGTTGGACCGAGACTCGGTAGGGGGTAGGCCACCTAACAAGGCTCCCGAGTTGCGCTATTCCGTAGCTTAGGCGAGTGGCAACACGGTAGAACATCGAAATGGGATGAATATGATATAGGGGACTTGCAGTAGTCTGTAATGAGACTGTTTTAGTCTGGTGCCCTTCTGGATTTCTGATTTTAGGGTACAGTCCAAAATGGGTACTTCTTCGAGTCCTGACAGATTCTCGTCTTTGACTGAGCCGAGTATTAGGACACACTATAGAAAGGAGGCTAGATTTTGGAAGTATTTGGATTATGTGAGTGGAAGGAGAACTTCTGTCTAATAGAAGCCCCCAGGACGACAAAGCTAGCTACTGAGAACATGACAGTGTCGTGACCGGAGTGATAGTGCTTTTTTGAATGTGTGTCGATGTGAGTGGTTGTGCCTCTGTTGAAAGGCTGCCTACGTATTCACGTGTGGTGAAATCAAACCATGCCGTAGTTCAGTGTCGGAAGATGTATTATGGTGCCTATTCTAATAGGACTTTGTGTGTAACTAGCCATAATGACGGTGTAGGCTAGGTACATTCCCAGTGATGTCTTGATCAAAGGGCTTGAATGGTGAGGATATTAATCCCGTGACTGTGAGCGCTCTCCGGAGTAGCCCCCAGAGGTGGTGTGAATTATTTGGGCATGTTCTATGCCGACTGCAAGTTGAGTTCCCGTGTTCGGGGTTGGTAACTGGTTTGGATGAGAAGAGTTGGGATGAGATTTTAACGAGTTTTGTTCTCGGGATTTTTAACGAGTTCTGCTCTTGGGGAATTTTAACGAGTTTTGTTCTCGGGATTTTTAACGAGTTCTGCTCTCGGGGAATTTTAACGAGTTTTGTTCTCGGGATTTTTAACGAGTTCTGCTCTCGGGGAATTTGAACGAGTTTTGTTCTCGGTATTTTTAACGAGTTCTGCTCTTGGGGAATTTGAACGAGTTTTGTTCTCGGAATTTTTAACGAGTTCTGCTCTCGGGGAATTTTAACGAGTTTTGTTCTCGGGATTTTTAACGAGTTCTGCTCTCGGGGAATTTGCTATTTTTGGAAATGTGGTGCTAAGAAGTAAGTGGCTTTGATGATCCGAAATCTGGAACTCGATTTTGTGGAGCTGAGGCTTCGGGGGTAAGGTATTGTAATGTGGTAGGAAAGGGGGAAGTCGAGTAAAAATGGCTCGAACTTCGATTGGGCTGGTTTGATAATGCGGGATCTGGTTTCCATGTCTGGCCCTAATGGTTAAGGGTATCCTATGGAGCTTGAATCCTCAAAATTCCGGGCTGTCTCTGGCCTAGGTCTCGAGGAGGTCTTGAGGGTTGTAATGTGGGAAGGCTAAATGTGGTGTTAGCTAACCAGCTTGATTGTTACTCCCCTATTGGATGGTATTGATAATTTTGAATTTGACCGTACGACGGTCAAAGGATTTTCACTTGAGTTGACCGTTGACCACGATCATGGGTATTGATAATTTTGACCGTACCCTGGTCATGGGGCTTTCACTTGAAGTGACCGTTGACCACGGTCGTGGGTATTCTGAATTTTTTTGATGATGGCCTGTTTTTTTTGGCCTTTTGCTTTTTTCCTCATGGACTTTCGTTTTTTTTTTCTTTTGTGTCCAGTTTTTTTTTATAGCCTTTTTTGTTTTTTGTCGGTCAGACTAACACCTAAGGTAGGGATTGGTCAGTCTTATCGGATGGGTGTTTTATTGTGGGAAATGGGCTTGCCTCCCGTCTTGAACCCAAACTAGGAGATTACCTAGATTTGTCATAGGATTCGATACCGCTCTTGCTACGGGTAGTTATGTGGTTTTCTATACCAGACATGGAATAGGTAAAAAGAAAACACGGGCTCGGTTTCCTGTAGTCATTACAGATGTGCCTATAATAGTCACGTGCGTGTGCTCACAGTGTATGATGGTGTTCATCACGATCTCGGAAACACATAAGGAAAGTATATATGAGAAACATACAGGAAAGCTGATTTTATTGAACTTTGGAAAAGAGGACAGAATACAATTGACTCTGACTTTGGCTTTGACTTTGACTTTGACTTTGACTTTGGAATAGAACATCCTAGACTCAGACTCAGACTTAAATCAAATCCGGACTCTTGGATGCATGAGAGGTAGACTGGATGCTTCGGTCATCGGGCCCTGTGTAGTCCACGAGGGGCTTTGCAAGTGACAATGTTTCCAAAACGGGAGTCTTCCCGGCATCGAGGAAGTCTTGAATGAGATGTTTCAGCTTCCAGCATTGTTCTGTATCGTGTCCCCTCCCTCTGTGGAATTTAAAGTAATGCTCGGCGTTCCATGCTTTGGAACGTTTCTCCACAGGTGGGTCGGCTGTTGGGCCTATAGGTAGCACTAGACCCTTCGGAACCAACCTTTGGAAAGCGATGGTGTAGCACATATCCAAGTGGGTAAATGTTCTTTCCTTTGACTGATTCTTGATTTTTGGAGAGGTGACTTGAGGGTTACTTCTCTCGGCCTTGCCATCTTGAGGGTATCGGACAGTTTCGCAAGAGTGTTCACCCTTCAAATGGCTCAGTTGGGTGACTGGCTGCCTTACCCGCTCTAGCTGTGTTAGACAGGATCGGGTTCTTACAAGGTCTTCTTCGATGATGGTTACCCTGGAACTTAGGTTATCTAGGGCAGTATCGATTTTCGAGAAGATGTTGTTAATGGAGCAAGATAGCATAAGCATACTCCCCTGGATATCCCCTTTCTTGACGGCATGGGATTTGTTGTGGTTTGGTAGTGTTTCGTTCATAGGGTCCCTGATCGGAAGAAACGACAGGTGTTAGAACTCGCCTAAGCTCGGTTTTGCGTACATGATGAGTCAAACTAGACATGGCCCGGGGTGACGGAAATGACTAGGACTCTCGGACCGGGATACTTGAATGTTGACCTAGACTAGGTAACGACCGCAAATTAGACTCGAGCTGCAGAAGGGTGAGTCTGAAAATGGGGCGACCATGTTTGACTTGGGTTAGACCCTCCTAAGACAAATGTGTAGGGTGTGATTCTCGGAGTGACCGTGATTAATCGCTCCATCGGAGAATGGCCCCCCAAGTGAGACTAAGGACTCAGATGGTGTGGCATCTAAGTGACTCAAAGGTGGGGTGCGTGAAACACGTGTAAGACACGACCCTTAGGGCAACCGTGATTGATCGCCCTGCTAAGGGGTAGCCCCCTAATGGGATTGAAGATTTTGGTAAGACTCGATTGTTGAACGATTGACCCTTAGACGTAAGGATCGCGAACCTTTTGTTATAGGGCTATGTCTTGTAAAAGGTTGACTCAGAAAAGACACCTAGACGGGTGACTCGTGAAAGGTGGGCCTTCCTTAGGATTCGGCTATGTGGGCCGTGTCCTGTTCGAAGGAAGGTCCACGTGAGACGTTACCAGACTTTTAGACTCGAATGTGTAGACGGGCCGTCCTTGTAGGAGTATATCCTACGTCGGTGGGCCTTGCCTTAGTCTAATAAGGCGGACTGGGATAGGGAAGAAACTCGTGATGTAAGAACAGCGGAGTTTCGACGCTAAAGATCTTGACGACTTACGACATGACCCGACACTGCTAAATACGGGAAGTCCTAAGAAGAGGAAGGTTTTGAAAATTGATTGTTTTGAAAATTCCGAGATAACTCGGTGAAGAGGCCCGATTTTTCGAGAAAAATCGGAAAGTGTATCGGGCCTCGGTTTTGAAAGTTCGAAGATGCTTCAAGTTTTGAATTGGGCAGCATACCGTCTAGAAAATAGGCTATTTTGAGTAAAATCATAAGTCCTAAATTTCGGCAGCTTTCCGAGTTTTTGAAAGTTGAATATTTTTGAAAAGATGCATTTTTGAAAAAGTTGACGGTTTTTGAAAACGACACAGAAACCAAGTAGCACGTAGTCACACAAGCATTATAACGACGCCATGTATGCTCTACACTAAGTCTCGGTTGGTCTATAGATGGTCTATACCAGTGTACATAGTCTAGACGTTGATCGTGACGGACTTTCTAAGTCGAGTTGAGCTTAGAACATGCCGCGAAACCCACTCGAATCGACTATGGACACCTTTTGACATATCCATATTGGAGTACATCAACGGTATAGTGGGACGTCGGTCGCGAGTACCGGCCCGGGAATATATGGGTTATGCATGAACCGTAAAACTAAGACGCGTATTGTACTAGTCAAACGATTTCTATTCGAGTCTCACCCTCAGGATGCCGATGGTAAGTCACGCATCACTTAATCCCCAGCGGAGTCGCCAAATTGTGGACATGACATAGGTCCACCCCGACGCGGCCACGCGCGGGTTTGGGTAGGCGAATGAATCTCCATATGAAACGGATCGAATTGCAATTTAGGCCGAAGTGGAGTCGCCACCGAATTTTGTGGTTATTCGGAACCATTCGAGCCCACTCTATGTCGCAGTGTCCGTATACAGAATACGGCCCATTTCCGATGTCAGAGTTTATTGGGCTCGTCCCTTTGCATTTGATACCAATACCGACATTATCGGATATTGTGTATTGAATGACTCTCGTGCGCCAACGGTTTCGGGCATCCGGAAACCGAGGTTCTGAGTAAGGGGTGAGGGTACGTGTTAGGAAGCCCACAAAGGACACCCAACCCTGCCCGCACATTAGCGGCCTCTACTAAGAATTCGAATGACTTTCCAATACGCGCGTTAGTTAAACGGGAAAATGATATGCAAAAATTATTTTCCCTAAACATGTGAATGGAATTGAAAAGGGGTTTCTAAGTCAATTTAATGCAATTAATTCTACGTCAAAGTGGAATTTTAGCATGTGGGTTCATTTTAGTACAATAAAATAAACAAAAATAAATTGACAAGAAAATAACAAACTTGTTAGTAACGGTATAACGATAATAACAGTTTGCGAATAATGTAGTATGATGCATGGTTTTGAAAAGAATAGTAGGTCACGTGATGGATTAACACGTGTTGACCGAGGTCAAGGAAAAAATATATCGAGATCTAAAAAAAATGTTTTGTATAAAAAAATGATGTTCGAAAAATAATAATAAAAAAGAGCGAAATTGTTTTCTTCCAAAAATTGATGATTTTATTAAATCGCGTACAAATATTGCGTAATTTGCACTCACCTTAATATTTTCGATATTCGTCGTATTCAAAATTCGATTATGAAATCGGTATTAAATACTTGGAATAATTTATACTCGATTTTAATTTAGATGGTCGTCATATCCCATATTCGATTATGGAATCGATATGGAATACTTAGAGTAAAAAAAATAAAGAGATTTGAATTGTTTAAAATCACCAAGACGATATAGATATTCCTCCGCGTTTGTAGGGTCATGATTCAAACGAATTAAATAACATCTACGTTAGCATCAACGAAAAATTGAATTGGCTAAATTGTTTGATTAGATAATTAGACTCGACATCCAATTATGGAATTGGCATCGGATCTAACGTATCGACACTTTGCTTGAATGAAAACTTGATTCCCTCGGCTTTTCCGACATCAAAATAAATCCCTAAGGATTAGGATGTCAGATCCGCGTCAACGGGTTTCGACCTTATTAAACATAATGCTTGTTTTTGAAAATTAATGTAAATATATGACTAATAATGATGATGCAAACAATAAAAAGATTATTTGCTTAAGTTAACTTATCTCAATAATCAAATAGTCGGGGTATTGGAACAAAGCGACCGTCAACGCTGTGTGCAGTACACTTGTATATTCGTGTTTCCTTATTCCGATACCCCTCTTATTCGACACAAATTGATAAGTATTTTAATGCTTTGATACTATCGATATTAATGATATTAAGTTGCGATAATAACGATAAAATAAAATAGAAAAACGCGACCCGTATGAAGATAACGACGACGCGACACGAGAAGGAGGAGGAGAAGAGAAGAAACGGGGTTTTGACACCCTCAACCTACATGTTCTTGTCTCGGAACGGACTCGTAACCGCTTTAACACAAGAGTTTTCGAGGTTTTATGGAGGTTAAGTTATGGTGGCTCGGGATTGATTCCTAAAACTAGGTTTAGGGTTTTTGCTAGTGTATTATTGCTAGGATTTGATTAGGGTTGTATGTGTGTAGGGATTAGGGTTTTTTTTGAAGTGGTCAAAAGTTGTGTCAAGTGATGTTGCATGGGGGTATAAATAGGCATGGTCATGCACTTTGGTGTCTAGGGTTTTGCCTTGACGGACTTGACCTGATGGCCCGTCTGAAGGTGGACTGTTGGTTTTGCTTCTTGAGTTGGACTTTTGATGTTGTGAATGGTTGTTTTGTATCTCTCGGAAACGACTTTGACCAGGGTTGACCCAATCGCTAAAAGTCGGTTTTAACCCCGGTGTCGGTTTCGGCCCAAATTAGCCTTATTTGATTGGAAACGGCCCACTGGACCTGAATTCGAGGTTGATTTCGTGAGATTTGTACTCTGTAAGTGTGTTAGCCAGCGATTAATGGATTTGAGCTCGTATCCGAGCGCATAGAAGCACGTTAGCGTCCGATCATCATCGGGTGTTTTTTGGAAACTGCCATAGACACCTGGCAGTCAAAATGCGGGTGTCTACAGTTTGAAATAATCATAATCCCTTCGTCGCATAACCAATTCTGGTTAAACGGGATGCGAGTAAAAAAATGGGTTCATGCGTCTAAAAACGTGCCAGGTGGGTCAGGTCAAATTCAGAGCGAGATGATGACATACATACAAATATATTTAATGCGAAAGTCAAATGCTTAGAAAACAAAAGACATAAATAGACCTAATGTTGCAAATGAGTTGTCAAAGACATTAAAATTGCTAACAGTGACCAGGTATTATGATGAGCATCGTTTGTTTTAGCCATTTAGCTAATGTACATACTAGACCTGTCACCGGTCGGGGTATATGGGTCATGCTCAGAAATAGTTTCCAACACCTAATTTTGTTACGGCTTTTAAAGTAAAAAATAGTATGTATTAAATTAGGGTGGGGTTTATGGGTCGAGTCAAATTTGACAGATCTAACCGTCTAAGTGTAGCATCATAACCCGCGTCTGCTACTTTTCGTATAAAATACATGCAAACGTGTAGGGTTAGTCCTCTAAAATGACAATTATTTGAAATAATCGTAATCATTCCGTCGCAGTCAATAATTATAAAAGAAAGTATTAAGCAAGGTTGATTTAGTAACGTCATTGTTACACCCGTGCATCGCACGGGCAACAAAACTAGTATATAAGACTACAAACTTAAAATCATCCCACATTGAAAAAATACAGTGAGGTGATGAAATTCTATAGTTACAATCGTCGATCCCACATTGAAAAAATATAGTGAGGTGATGAAATTCTATACTTCGTATGATAATCAAGAGTAATGTATGATGTCTTTTTTTAGTTTTAAAAATAGTTCTTAAGACTATAAGCTTAAGTAAATTATTTCACATCAAAAAAAAAATTGACAAGCTGATGGAAGACTATAAACTTAAACAAATTATCCCACATCGAAAAGTTATGATAAGTAAATGAATTATATAAAATAAATAAGACTAATCGTTCGTTCTTAAATATCAATAAAAAAACATTTTAAGTCTTGAAAAGTCTCTTAATAAGACTACAAAGTTAAGTAAAAATAATCTCACATCGAAAAATAATTATAATCAGGTGATGAAACAATATATTATAAATAAGAGTACTCATTCGATTTTAAATATCGGCAAAAAAACTTTTGAGTATTAAAAAGACTTTTAATATATATAGAATACAAACTTAAAATCTTTCCACATTGAAAAATTATAGTGAGGTGATGAAATTTTATATTATAATCGAGAGTAATATTGGAGTACGATGTATTTTTTTTCGTTTTAAAAAAAATATTAAGACTATAAGCTTAAGTAATTATCTCATATCGAAAAATTATTACGAGGTGATGGAAGACTATAAACTTAAATAAATTATCTCACATCGAAAAATTATAATAAATTGACGAATTTTATATTATAAATAAGACTAAGCATTCGTTCTTAAATATCAATAAAAAAACTTTTAAGTCTTAAAAAGTCTCTTAATAAGACTACCAACTTTAAGTAAAAATAATATCACATCGAAAAATTATAATAAGGTGATGAAACTTTATATTATAAATAAGATAATCATGTGCTCTTAGATATTAACCAAAAATCTTTTGAGTCTTAAAAATACGGAGTTACTCTTTGCAGTACCAATTTTACTCAACGCAATACTTTTCGTACGTAGTTTTCCATTATATGCCCTTACTGAAAAATAGAAATATTCTTACTCTCTAACCCTCTCTAATCTCTAGTGTACTTCAATTATCAACAATTCATTCAATTCTAAGTTCTAACTATGATATGACCCATTCAATTTATCAAATTTGTAAGAGTATGGATATAAGTTTGAAAGAAAAACAGGTATGAATTATTGTTTATACCTAATTATTGAAATTAGGGTTGTAGAAATCGTCCAATTTTTTCAATTATCATCAATTTTTTCCAATCTCTAATTTTTGAAATTAATAAGGTTCTAGAAATCGTCCAATTTTTATAGTTATCATCGATTCCCTCCAATCCCTAATTATTGAAATTAGGGTTCTTCGTCCAATTTTTTTAATTATCATCGATTCGTTCCAATCCCTAATTATTGAAATTAGGGTTCAAGAAAATGTCCAATCTTTTCATTTATCATCGATTCTCCTCCAATTCTAACTATACGAATCATTTAATTTTTTCAATTCATAAGATTATGGATACAGGTAGATCGAAGACTAATTATAAAGTAAATTATTGAAATTAGTTTTTTTATTCGTTCTTTTTTGTCCAACCTTATTTTTTTACTTATGTAATACGGTTGATTTTTTTTTATAAAAAAAACGTGTTGTGTCAACAAATTGAAAAAATGTCCTCAATCAAAGTTGTAAAAATATATGTATTGCATTAAAAAGAATATGTATTGCGTAAAAGTAAAAAATAAAGTACTGGGTTAAGTCAATAGATTTGAAAAGATGGTATTTGAGGCGAGGGGAAATGAGAGAGACAGAACTGGAAATATCATACTACGTCGAGTAAAATACGTACTGCGAAGAGCAACACCCAAAAAATATATATTTTTTTTTGGAAAATTCATCGATTCTTATTCAATAAAATTCCCAAAAAAGGATTCAATTACACTAAGTCAAATTTGAGAAACTTAAGAAAGAGACTAAGACATAAGCAAATCGAGGGTTAGTTGCTTCTTATCAGCCCGACTAACATGTAAAGCTCGAATACAAACATTATATTGAATTGCCTTTACTATAGTTAAATCATTCCTGTATTTTCCTTGAAATATCCTCCCATTTCTTTCTTGCCAAATCTCGTAAATGGAGGCAATGAACAAGCATCGTCGAATCCTCTTCTGCATACTTCTTCCTTTATTGCAGTGAGAGTACCATCGGAGTAAACTCGGAAGTGAGTTTGGAGCATTCATCCGCTGTTGTCCCTTAACAGCCAGCCAGATTTTTTGAGAGGTATCACAAACAAAAAATAGGTAGCTTTGAGTCTCGATTGCTCTTTCAAAGAGGATGCACCGGTTAGCGCATTGTATTCCTCGCTTTTGAAGGTTATCTACCGTTGCGAGGGAATTTTTTAGTTCCAAAGTGGAAATGAAAGAATGCTTTGGGGCATTAATACTATCCCACACCAGAGTATTCCAACGAACCACACTACCCTTGTTCCGGAATAAATCATAAAATGGCCAGAGTTGTAACTTATTCTTCTTAGTACATTGCTGCATCATTTGCCAGGCCCGATTACAACTCCCCAATGAAACCACTAACTCATCCCGTACTTTGAGAATGTGCCACCAACATATGCTGTCACCGTTTTTTTCTACTACGTCCCACACAGAACACCCATGAAGGTGATACTTAGTAGACCAAAGACTTCATATGTCTGCCTTTACTTGTACAATTTTCCACAGCCATTTCAGTAAAAGGCATTTATTCCAACTTAGAATTTCACGAATGTCAAGTCCTCCTTCAACCTTGGGTAGGCTACATGTATCCCATCGTTTCCATACCATACCTCTTCCGGTTTTCTGATGTATCGTGTTTATATAGCGATATTTCGTCGATTCCGTTGTCCTTTCTGGTCGGAACGCGCTCCTTAGAGCCGTTTCTTCTAACATTTTGCTTTGAGTGAGTGTTTTTGTAGATTCTACACGATTTCAGGTCTTTATGTGCATTTACACTCATATCTGGTTAGAAGAACGATCCCGAGACAAAACCCGTGCTTTAGAACGTTTAGGCGAAGAAGAAATGAGAAACGTCGATTCATTGGGCCATGAAAAGCGGCTCAACACTTCTTCTATTGGTGTTGTGCTCGCCAGCCTGCCTTGACAGGCCGCCTGCTGGCCGGCCGGCATGACACAAGGGTATTTTTAGCTTGATTTTTTTAGTGTGCCTCGGCCCCTGCATGTGGCAGGCGGCCCGCCAGCCGGCCGGCGTGACACGCAAGCCCATTTCTGCCTATTTTTGTATAACTAAGGAGGAGTTGTATTATGGATCACTTATCACTTTTGATACTTAGATTATTTTCATTAGAAAACTCGTGACTCTTAGCATTCTAGCACTCGGTTTCAACTCGTACTCGATTTCGGTAATTTCGTTTTATGCAATTTTCAGTTTTACGTTTCAATCTTCATCGTAAATTACTTAGTTCGTCGTAATTCTCTTTATTTGAAATTCGTTGTTCCGTTTAGTTCGTTAGATTTCCGTTCGTTTATCATTAGATTTATTTGATTCACTTTTTATCATGAATTATATGTATGCAATTTGTTGTTTCGTAATCATCATGCGTAGCTAATTTTCTCGCTAGGGTCGAGGGGGGATCGATGGGTTATTATACGATTATGTCGCTTTGATACTAAATTTATAATTATGCCAGTACCACTTTCGCGTGTTTTGTTTGTCGATTAATTTGTTAAAGGCCACAACATTTTAATCTGTTTGGGAAATTCTAGTTCCTGTGCGAAAGCCGAATTAGGATCAGATCACGCGCGATTTGGTTGGGAGTCTAATAAGTTGCGATAGCCCGTTAGATCCTTCCTAGGTTGACACGATTCGAGAGAACGTGTTATAGCCGAGTAGCATGTTTATGTGTTTATTATTATTGTCGCATAATTGTTGAGCATCTATTGTGAACCCGTGACCTTACTTTTCTTTTTATTGTTAGATTCGATTATTTATTACCGTATTTTAGTAGTCGTTTATATATTTTCCATCAATCAACCGGTTAGAGCATTTTAGAATCGCTATAGCTAATTGACGAAAATTGACTGTTTCCCTGTGGATTCGATACCTTGCTTGCCACTATCTTCTCGTTAGTAGCATTAGGTTTATCTTGATTGGATGAGGCGACTTAACCCATACAAAATTTGGCGCCGTTGCCGGGGAAACGGTTTTTCTTGTTTTTTTAGCTTGTTTCTTTTTTGCTCTCTTTCGTCTCAAGGAATTAAAACTCCTTGAGATTGATCTCACTTTTCTATTGTAGTTTTGCTTATGCCCAGGTCTTTTCGGTCATCAGAGCTTACTCCGTTCGACCCTGAACCCGAGAAAACCTTTCGTAGGCGACGACAACTTTGGAGAGAGATTTCCGCAGCTCCCGATCTTGCGACTTTGGAAGCTATTCATACCGAATTTATAGCTGAGAATCAGTCCTTTGAAGAGGAAAACCAATCTCAGTCCGAGATCATTTTGCCACCCCCTCCGATCATAAAAATGCCGAAGCTTTCTAGTCATTCGGAGCCCGAGCAAACTGCTCTTCCTAAGTTGGTTAAGCGACCAACTGCCACTCAAGGTACATTTGAGATTCGACCCGCCTTTATCACTTTGGTGGAGAAGAATCAATTTGGTGGTGACCCTAAGGAGGATCCTCACAAGCATATGAGGATTTTTACTAATTATTGCTCCACGATTCCGCTTCCGACCGGGGTAACCTAAGAAGAAGTCATGGAGATGCTCTTCATGTTCTCACTACAGGATTCCGCTAGGGAGTGGATAACGGACCTCGATAAAGTCACCGAGGGGATCACCGATTGGAATTCTCTTGCGCCCTTGCCTTCTACAAGCACTATTACCCTCCACAAAACACGAACATGCTCTGGAGTCAAATCACGAATTTTCGTCAAACTCCGAACGAGAATATTCATGAAGCGTGGGAGCGGTTTAAGAAGCTTGTGAAGGAATGCCCGCACTATGGTTTTCAGGTTTGGTTTCTTTGTAACCAATTTTATAACGGGTTGTATGATGATTGCAGGAGTACACTTGATTCGGCATGTAATGGGTAATTCCAATGTAACGTGGATGATGATAAGGCTTGGCAAACAATAGAAGAGATGGCATCTCATCACTCCCGATGGGGTAATCCACGTGGTAATACTTGATCGAATTCCGGTGAAAGTGGGTCCTCTAATGCCGTGGCTATTCAATTAGCCGCTTTGGCTAAGAGGTTTGATGCATTTGAAGTGTCGAATTCTCAAGGGGGAGGAGGTATGCATCAAGTACATGCCATGCAAGATTATGCATGTGTTCGTTGTGGTGCCGCGGACCACCAAGCTCAAGATTGCCTAGGCTCCATAGAACAGGTGAATGCGTTCCATTCTATGCGCCCACGTTATCCATATATGAACCAACCGGGATATGATGCATCTCTTTTGTCTTACAGGAGTATTAATGTCTTGAACCCGCCTATTACACCACCCTATGTGCCCCCGCACAAGCAGCATCTCCAGAATCAGCAGAATTTCCAGAATCAAGGAAATTTTCAGAATCAGCAGCAATTCCATAATCAAGGCAATTTTCAGAATCAGCAGAATTTCGGAAATCAAAGGAATTTCCAAAATCAGAGAAATTTTCAGCAGCGACCTCACTCGGGTCAACATCAACAAAATTTTGGCAATACTAATCAGAACTTCGGGAATTCTCATCAGAATTTCGATACTAGTCGCCGGAATTTTGGCCAATCCTCAGCCCAAGCTCAAGGTATTTCTTCTTCTTCGAGTTCTAATGAAATGGCTGAGCTTCGTAATACGATGCAGATGATGGCCAAGACCCAGGACTCTATGATGGCTCAAATGCAAAAGAATGATCAAGCTAAGGATAATGCCATCAAGAATTTGGAGAACCAAGTGGGACACCTTGCTGCGTCACAAGCAACGCGTCAACAAGGTAAACTTCCTTCTCAAGGTGATCAACAACATGATACGGCTAATGCGATCACTCTTCGTAGTGGCACACACTATGAGGGTCCGTCGATGCCTAAGGACGATACACCGGCTGAGAAGGAGGAGGTTTTAGTGGAAGATGTCAATGAGGATGCTATTGTGGAAACTCCAAGTGAAGATCAAGTTCCACCACCCACTACTCCCCTTCCCACTCCGACTAGTCCAACAATTCAAGTACCATTCCCGGGTCGATTGAAGAATCGGAAGGAGACTACTCAGTTTGGCAAGTTCATGGAGGTTGTGAAGAATTTGCAGGTTACAGTCCCATTCACCGAGCTGATTATGCAGGTCCCATCTTGTACCAAGTTTATGAAGGACATCTTGACTTGGAAGAGAAGCATTGGTGAGGTAGAAACCGTCGCTCTTACTGCAGAGTGTAGTGCCTTTTTAAAGAACAAAGCCCCACCGAAGCTAAAGGACCCCGGTAGTTTTTCGATTCCTTGCACTATTGGCACCTTATCAATTGATAAGGCTTTATGTGATTTAGGTGCCAGTGTAAGCGTCATGCCTTACTCCATTTGTGAAAAACTTAATATGGGTCCTCTTCAGTGTACTAGTGTCACTTTGCAGATGGCAGATCATTCTATAAAACGCCCTTTGGGAGTTTTAGATGACGTACCCATTAGAGTTGGAATTTTTTTTATCCCGGTTGATTTTATCGTCCTTGACATGGCCGAGGACACCCAAATTCCCATAATTTTGGGAAGGCCATTTTTGCACACCACCGGCGCGGTGATCGATGTCAAGAACGGTAAATTGACCTTGGAAGTGGGTGGAGACACCATTGTTTTCTGCTTAGATAGTACACTTAAGAATCCGATAATAACGGATTCTTGTTGCATGATTGATGTTGTGTATGTTTTAGTTCATGATTCTATGGAGGCGTCCCTTATACGGGATCCCTTAGAAGCTTTGATATGTTTGGAAGCGTGTGAAGGTGATGCTTCCGTTGACTCTGCTGTTGTTGATGCCTTGGAAGTTGCTTTGGAAGGAAGGATGCTCAGGGAGGAGCAAGGTGTCGATATAACCAACATCGTCCACACCTCATTTGCAATTCATATTATCGTTCCGGAGCGTAAGCCACTTTCGTCTCACCTAAAATATGCCTTTTTAGACGATACCGAGAGCTTTCCCATGATTGTAAGTGTCGATTTAACTGAGCAACAACTTTCTGATTTGTTAGTTGTTTTAAAGAAAAATAGGAATGCTTTGGGGTATAGTCTCGATGACTTGAAGGGAATCAGTCCCGATTTCTGTATGCATAGAATTAATCCTGAGGAAGGTCATCGTCCTTGTGTCCAGGGTCAACGTAAGTTGAACCCGAATATGCAAGAGGTTGTTAAGAAGGAAGTTATGAAATTGTTGGATGCGAGAATTATTTATGCGGTTCCCGATTCAAAGTGGGTGAGTCCGGTACAAGTTGTACCTAAGAAGGGAGGGACTACTGATGGTGGGATTTGTCGTGGAATCCCACCGATCAAATAAAACCGGCAAAACCTAACTAGGGTAGCTAGGGTAAGTCGGGTCGAATCCACGAGGACGGTAGAGGCGTCTAGACTAGGTCGGCCCCAAATACGTGACTAAGTCAACGAGCTAAATTATAGAATGATAAAAGGGGAGAGAGCTAGACTATAACTAGGAAGAACAACTAAGGAAAACGGGCTAGGATTAGGTCGGGGTCAAAGGGGTAACGGAATGGCCAAGGAGGAGTTAGAGTGAAAGCGGTAGTAGGGTAATCTAGGGCGCACGACCTAGAGGTTCCTCATGGAACCCATCCGGCGATACACACGACAAAGGAAAGCAAGAAAAACAAGCAATCTAACTTACTTAGTCATTCAAGCATTCCATCAAACATGTAATATGCATCACTCAAGAAGAAAACTCAAATCTTCCACCAACATCTCCAACAAACCCTTAATCACCCAATTAACATCCTAATCACCTTACTAACCCTAGCAAGAACACTACTCTAACATAATCAAACTAATACTAACAAGAACAAGAGAAATCAACTCAAGAATCAAAACATCCATAATGAAACTATTAAAAAAGATGAACTAAGAACACTACAACAATCAAAGATGCAAACTTGGATAAATTAAACAAGATAAAGAGTAAAAAGGAAGAGGATTATACCATACTAGTGAAGAGGAAAGATTGAAACTTGCATTAATGAAGAAAACCCAAAACAAACATCCAAGGTTGTCAAGCTTGGTGAAGATCTTGAAGAATTCCCTTAATACAAGTACTAAATTAAGATTAACTACTAATTACCGACTAATCTACACTAATCTACACAAATCTAACCTAAAGTAGTCTAGGGTTTGAAGAACATAACATAACATTACAAGAGGAGGGGTATTTATAGGGTTACAAATGGAAGGGAGAAGAAAGAAAGTGAAATGCGGGCAACAGCACTTGGTCCCGACCGGGACGGGTCATCCCGACCGGGACGGACCCACCATCCCGACCGGGACGGGTTGGTCCCGACCGGGACGGCCTTGCAGTAGCTCCCTAAAACTCGCACTTCATCCCCGACGGGATGAGGTGCATACCCGTCGGGGATGGGTCTTGTAGGCCTCCAATATGACCCTTTTGGCTCCTCCTTGCTTCATATGAACTTCTCATCGATTCTCGGGACTCGGGATCGGGTCTCGGGACTCGGGATTGGGTCCCAAGGTCTCGGGGTCGATTCCGAAGAATCGAGTCATCGTTCCTTTATCTCGTTGGCTCCAAAATGTGTATGTATCGAGTCGGAATCGCTCCAACTCTTCCAAATCGGTCTCGGGAACCTGAAACGAACTAAAGGATGCATAAGAAGCCCATAAATCGCTCCCAAGGAGCGATTCCACAAGGAAAATGGGACCAAAACACTACAAAATAGGCACTACAAACTACACTTATCAACTCCCCCACACTTACCCCTTACTCGCCCTCGAGTAAGCATAAACTAACTACTAAACTAGCCGAGTGGGTATTAGCGCACCCTACGCCCTTTCAACTCACGCGAGTGCACTTAGAGGAAAAGTGCACTCTGCAAGGCAAGTCGGGTCTTGCGACAAAACTGCGGATGCAACCGGACACAAAAAACATAAACAAGCAAACACACAAACAAACACACTAATGGTTGCACCCAAAAGAAAACAAATACCGCTTCCCTCAAACAAGCGGTGAACGAAACACCGGTTTAGGACTCGAGGTAAGTGACAACGTTCCCAAGCTAGCAATACAAACCGAGGTGGACTAAACCCTAATAGTATGACAACAAAGCAACAAAAACGTTGGTAACTTACCTCGGTTCCTCCTAACCTTCTAAGAACGTACTACGGAACGATCGGCGGGATGGAAAAAGGATGAACCACGGTGTTAGTCGACACTGTAGGTAAGTGAGACCCCGCCCCTTTTAGCAAAGAGCCAAGAGGGTCGTCCCATGTCCGAAACCGCCTAACTAGTCCAAGTAAAAAGTGAAAAACATGCAAA
The DNA here is from genome assembly GCA_958450325.1 of Agrostemma githago. Taxonomy (NCBI): domain Eukaryota; kingdom Viridiplantae; phylum Streptophyta; class Magnoliopsida; order Caryophyllales; family Caryophyllaceae; genus Agrostemma; species Agrostemma githago. The sequence goes on from OY288240.1 coordinate 55,770,915, forward strand.
ATGAGGGAAGACCGACTAATGCCGCTATCATCCTTCCTCGGGACTCGGTCCTTTGGTAGGCTCTTCACGGCAAAAGTCGGAAAAAGGCTTATTTTGAGGGGATTTCTTTTTGTGAAACGGGTTTTCTTTTGGCATTTTCTTTCTTTTCGACGTTCTGATTTGTTTATTGTCATGCCATTCTTTTTCTTCTTTTCTATTTTCTTTTTGGCTTTTGTGCCCTTTTCTTTTTCTTCATTCTTTTCTTTCTTTCATTTTTTTTTTCTTTTTCTTTTCTTTGCCCTTTTGGCAAGATTTGGCTTTTCGGCTTTTCTTTGTAACAAGAAAGAGAGGAATCAACAAGTTGCAATTTATTGGTGGATATGTGTAGGAGGTAGGGGAATGGGTAAGTCGGGGGTCGCGATCCCTCTTCAAACCCACAAAAAGTGGAGAACTTGGACTAATTAAACAATCCCAAACACGGTCACCTAGGGGACGGGACTCGGTAACCAAGGCCTTTTCACACCATGGGTGGTCAAAATGGTCAAAATGCAAATCCCGTAGTAAACCCCTAGTAAGCTAGGTGGACTCAAGGTAAGAAACCAACGGAATCATTGATTTAGGGTCATTCTACTAGACTAAAGTCCAAGACTCGATTTATACCACTAAAAAGGGAAAGTAAACACTTGCACACTAGCCCCTAAACCGGGTTTTCGAAAACCATTTACACACAAGGCACACAACAAAACACAAAACAAAGACTCAACGAAAACAAAAGAAAAAGAAACAAAAGCAACAAAACAAAAACAAAACAAAACATACACATACATAACACAAACACCACCCCGATCATCCAAACAAGCCACTAAATCATCCACACTTTACAAAGCTCCACTCGAGCACACAACACGCAATCTCCTCCAAACTCCGCAAGAGGTAAAGAAGAAAAAGGGATAAGATGTTACCGGGAGTCTTGGAAGCCTTCCAAAGTTAACGGCGATTAAAGCAACCTATAAGGAAAAGAGGGGCAAAACACGCACAACAAAACGAAAATACGACATAACGACACAAAAAGGAAAACACACAAAAGAAAATCTTTTTGATTTTTGTGAAATTTTTTCAAATTTTTAGGGTTTTTAGAGATTTTTTCGAAAGACTACAAAAATAAAACTAACTATGCTAGAATACCACTCCCCCACACTTAAGTCGAGCCATGTCCTCATGCTCGACCGTAGTGCATGGGAGTGCAAAAGAAACTACGAAAATAAAGCTAAAAAATCAAAAAGTGGAGAAAATGGTAGAAGGTGTCCGGCCAGGGTGTAGTCAAGTCACCATGGGCCGAGACAAGAAAAAGATATGGATGGGGGAAGAAATAAAAAGAAGGAAATAAAAGGAAATGGGAGGGGAGGACTAGGTGTAATCACGTCACCTAGCCCGGATTCCTCCTAAATCCGACTAAATCCTCAAAAAGAAAGAGTGAAAAACTTGTAAAATTTGGATTTTGAAAATGACTCTCGATGTAGTCACATCATCGAGAGGCGGGAGCAACCAAAACCAAGGCCTCGAAGGCCACCATGACAAAGGGGAAGGGGATAAACAAGGGGAAAGCAAGCAATAAAAACGGAAAAGAGAGGATAGTTGCCTTACCGACCGGTTAGCAACTCACTCGCTCTATCGTCTCAATGATCAATATAGGTACTTGCTTGTTGTCGCCATTGTTATCCTTCTTCAAGCTTAAGAAAACCGCATGGCTAAGGTAGTAATGGTGTGAGGGGGTAGGATTTGATGTGAATATCGGTCTAAAGTGAGGAGGAAATGAGGTTAAGGTATGCAAATGAGGGACATGGGTGGCATGACATGAGCAAGGATGGGTAGGGAGGTTGGGTGGGGGTATACAATGGTTGGGTGGGCTTAAATGTCGAAGAAGAGGCACCAAAAAGGAGTAGGGGGTCATCCCGGTCGGGATGGGTGGTCCCGGTCGGGATGACATACCCGTCCCGGTCGGGAAGCCTCCTTCCCGATCGGGATGACACTCCAGTGAACTCGATTTTTGGCACCTTCATCCCGATCGGGACGGCCCCATCCCGGTCGGGATGACACACCCTTCCCGATCGGGAAGGGTCTTCATGACTCCCATGACCCCAAAAACCGGCTCCCTTGCTCACGATCCAAGCTCTATCACTAACCACTCCTTTCTAGGAGTCACCTTCACTTCACCTATCACAATAAACTCAAAGTATACATCAAATTCACTCCCTCACATCGCTCATCAAAATACCAAAACAATTACTAGATTCCCACAAAACTAACAAAATCAAGAGAAAATAAAACACACAAATACAAGCACAAGTATTCTAAAGAGGATAGGAGGGGAATATAAAACATGACGGTTCTTTAGGAACTCCGTCAAACCGAGGATGGTGGACTTCATTCTTCAACCATAGCCCTCAAGGGCATGGAGGAGCAAGTCGAACGCGCTACCGACATCATAATGTAGGCCCAAGAAGCGCTCGAGCCTAGCCAACCTCCACGGCCTCCAAGGTGGAGGCAAGAAGTAGGATTTCCAAGACCCAAAATCATCATTCGTGTCATATCCGGGGTCTATCCATCCTATGAGCTTCACCGGCCTCTTCCTCCCTAGGCATTGCCTCCAATCATTAGCAAGCTTCATCTCCAAGAAACAAGGCACAAAAAGCGGTTTTGGCCTCATCTCCTCAATGCACACCCCCACGCTTTCCTCAAGTTGTGGTTCCCCATCTTCATCACTAGGCCCCATATCATCTTGGAGAAGAGGATCGAAACTTCTACCGGCGGTTTCAATCTCTTCCAAGTCCTTGCTCGGTTCACATACAAGGGGCTCTTGATGCTTATCCACATTCTCGCACAAGGGCAACTCGAGGCTAACAATTTCACCCAACAACTTCACAAACTCTACCAAACCATCCCACTCACCATCCTCCTCCAATTCCTCACCAATGTTGTCTTCACCGAGGGTCATCTCCTCATTCATCTCTTTTTGGGTAGACAATTGAGGTTCTTCAAAGCAAATCTCTCCTCCAAAGGGAACTACATCGGCGGCTTCATGGTTAGGTTGCTCCTCTTTCTCAAGTGGGCACCCTTCATCTAGTTGCGATGTTCGGGATAAATACATTACGGTTTGAACCGCTATTGCATTTAATCGAGCATCCATCGCCTCGTTTTCCCTTCGAATTTGGGCCATTAATTCATCTTGTTCTTTTTGCATTTGAAGCATAGAATGAAACAACTCCGTGTTTGACGAATGATGGTCCTTGAGGTCTTGTAAAGCTCCATGATAATCTTGATAATCTTGATGATAATCTTGATAATCTTGATTAAACATGGTGTCTTGATGATGCCCAAGGGGTGGGGCATCATATTGTTGGTAGCAAGGTTGGGGTGGTTGGTAGTATTGTGGGTCATGGGGTTCATATTGTGGTTGGGGTGGAGGGTAATATGGTGGGTCTTGGGGGTATTGGCTTCCATAAGGTGAATCTTGATTGAACATGGTGGGTTCACATTGATAACTCGAGTAATAGTCACCATGATCGTAGGATTGGTAATCGTTCACTTGTTGGTAGCCATTTCCATAACCTTGAGGTTCATACCCACTAGAGTCTTGATCACCCCAAGAAGCTTGATTATGGTAGGGGGACGTCATGTCATACCCTTGGTTCATGGAAGAAGAGGAGTAGCTCATATCGGCTCCCGAGTGTGTGGAGTTTAGATCAAACCCCATGCTTGCTCGAAAATCGTAGTCCATACCCAGTTGGAAACCACTCATCCTAGCAACCGTCCGTTAAAGCGGCTCTTAATCGCAAGAAGAAGATAGTCACCACCTCTAAGCATAAACTGTAGACTAGGAACAAACGTGAGAAGTCTAGTGCTTTTTGGGCACTAGACAAGAGAGAAATAAACCACACACACAAGAAGCAAGGTAACCAAAAAGAAAAAGAAAAACACAAACACAAAGACAAAGTCAAGTAACTAGGAAAACGAAGTCTAAACTAGCATCGTCCCCGGCAACGGCGCCAAATTGATGGTGGGATTTGTCGTGGAATCCCACCGATCAAATAAAACCGGCAAAACCTAACTAGGGTAGCTAGGGTAAGTCGGGTCGAATCCACGGGGACGGTAGAGGCGTCTAGACTAGGTCGGCCCCAAATACGTGACTAAGTCAACGAGCTAAACTATAGAATGATAAAAGGGGAGAGAGCTAGACTATAACTAGGAAGAACAACTAAGGAAAACGGGCTAGGATTAGGTCGGGGTCAAAGGGGTAACGGAATGGCCAAGGAGAAGTTAGAGTGAAAGCGGTAGTAGGGTAATCTAAGGCGCACGACCTAGAGGTTCCTCATGGAACCCATCCAGCGATACACACGACAAAGGAAAGCAAGAAAAACAAGCAATCTAACTTACTTAGTCATTCAAGCATTCCATCAAACATGTAATATGCATCACTCAAGAAGAAACCTCAAATCTTCCACCAACATCTCCAACAAACCCTTAATCACCCAATTAACATCCTAATCACCTTACTAACCCTAGCAAGAACACTACTCTAACATAATCAAACTAATACTAACAAGAACAAGAGAAATCAACTCAAGAATCAAAACATCCATAATGAAACTATTGAAAAAGATGAACTAAGAACACTACAACAATCAAAGATGCAAACTTGGATAAATTAAACAAGATAAAGAGTAAAAAGGAAGAGGATTATACCATACTAGTGAAGAGGAAAGATTGAAACTTGCATTAATGAAGAAAACCCAAAACAAACATCCAAGGTTGTCAAGCTTGGTGAAGATCTTGAAGAATTCCCTTAATACAAGTACTAAATTAAGATTAACTACTAATTACCGACTAATCTACACTAATCTACACTAATCTAACCTAAAGTAGTCTAGGGTTTGAAGAACATAACATAACATTACAAGAAGAGGGGTATTTATAGGGTTACAAATGGAAGGGAGAAGAAAGAAAGTGAAATGCGGGCAACAGCACTTGGTCCCGACCGGGACGGGTCATCCCGACCGGGACGGACTCACCATCCCGACCGGGACGGGTTGGTCCCGACCGGGAGGGCCTTGCAGTAGCTCCCTAAAACTCGCACTTCATCCCCGACGGGATGAGGTGCATACCCGTCGGGGATGGGTCTTGTAGGCCTCCAATATGACCCTTTTGGCTCCTCCTTGCTTCATATGAACTTCTCATCGATTCTCGGGACTCGGGATCGGGTCTCGGGACTCGGGATTGGGTCCCAAGGTCTCGAGGTCGATTCCGAAGCATCGAGTCATCGTTCCTTTATCTCGTTGGCTCCAAAATGTGTATGTATCGAGTCGGAATCGCTCCAACTCTTCCAAATCGGTCTCGGGAACCTGAAACGAACTTAAGGAAGCATAAGAAGCCCATAAATCGCTCCCAAGGAGCGATTCCACAAGGAAAATGGGACCAAAACACTACAAAATAGGCACTACAAACTACACTTATCAACTACTGTGGTCCCGAATGAGAAGAATGAGTTAATCCCTACACGAATTGTGACGGGATGGAGAATGTGCATAGATTATAGGAAGTTGAACACCACTACCCTTAAAGACCATTTCCCATTGTCCTTTATCAACCAAATGCTTGAGAGACTAGCTTCTCACAAGTATTTTTGCTATTTAGATGGATATTCGGGATTTTTCCAAATCCCGATACACCCGGCTGACCAAGAGAAGACTACGTTTACTTGTCCCTATGGCACTTTCGCATATCGCAGGATGCCATTCGGGCTATGTAACGCACCCTCCATCTTTCAAAGGTGCATGATGAGCATCTTTTCCGACTACATCGAGTCCATTATGGAAGTGTTCATGGACGATTTTAGTGTGTATGGTATGAGTTTTTCAGCTTGTTTAGCTAATTTGTATACCATTTTAAACCGATGTGTCGAGGTTAGTTTGGTCTTGAATTGGGAAAAGTGCCATTTTATGGTCACTGAGGGTGTTGTTTTGGGTCATGTGGTCTCCGAAAAGGGCATTCAGGTGGATAAAGCAAAGGTGAAAGTGATTGAGCAATTGCCCTTGCCGGTTAATGTGAAGGGAGTGAGAAGTTTCCTTGGTCATGCGGGATTTTATCGCCGCTTTATCAAGGACTTTTCCAAAATTGCTAAGTCACTTACACAATTGCTCCTAAAGGATGCCCTTTTCGACTTTACAAATGAGTGTGTGGAAGCTTTTAACAGGATTAAGCAGGCACTCATTTCTGCTCCGATTATTCAGTCACCGGATTGGAATTTGCCATTCGAGATAATGTGTGACGCGAGTAATTATGTTGTGGGAGCGGTTTTGGGCCAAAGGAAGGACAAAGTCTTGCATGCTTAAGTTAGCTAGCAAAACACTTGATAATGCTTAAGTTAACTATGCAACCACCGAGAAGGAATTGCTAGCTATAGTATATGCTTTGGAAAAATTCAGAACCTACTTGGTTGGATCGAAAGTCATTGTTTTCACCGATCACGCGGCTCTTAAGTACCTCCTTGCCAAGAAAGAAGCGAAGCCCCGACTACTTCGATGTATCCTACTACTCCAGGAGTTTGATTTATCGATCCGGGATAAGAAGGGAGCGAAAAATGCCGTTGCGGATCATTTATTGAGGCTTAGAGTCGAGGAGGAAGGAGTTGTCATCCCCATAGATGACTCTTTTCCCGATGATTCTCTCATGGCCTTAGCTACTAGTGAAAGTGAAGGACCTTGGTATGCGGATTATGCTAATTATTTAGTTGGCAAGGTGTTACCTTCTGATCTTTCTTATCAGCAAAAGAAAAAATTTCTACATGATGTCCGACAATTTTTCTGGGATGACCCTTATTTATTTAAGGCGTGTGCCAATGGTATTTTCCGTCGATGTGTCCCTCAATGGGAAGTTCGAGGACTTCTAGAGAGTTGTCATTCATCACCATATGGTGGCCATCATGGACCAAGCCGAACCACGGCTAAGGTCCTCCAGTCGAGTTTTTATTGGCCAACCTTATTCCGGGATGCCCAAGCTTTTATTATGTCCTGCGACGCATGTCAAAGGACCGGTAATATTTCTAGGAGGCATGAGATGCCTCAAAATGGGATTCTAGAGGTAGAAATTTTTGATGTCTGGGGTGTAGACTATCAAGGTCCGTTCCCGTCATCCAAAAGCAACCGATATATTTTGGTTGCGGTTGATTATGTCTCCAAGTGGGTGGATGCGGTAGCATCTCCAGCTAATGATGCTAGAACGGTAATTTCTTTATTTAAAAAGACTATTTTTCCCCGCTTTGGTGTTCCAAGGGCGATTATTAGTGATGGTGGAAGCCATTTTCATGAGAAGCGACTTGATGCTTTACTTGCTAAGTACAATGTCTCTCACCGTACCGGTCTTGCCTACCACCCTCAAACGAGTGGACAAGTTGAGGTGTCCAATAGGGAAATCAAGTCTATTCTCCAGAAGGTCGTGTCCAAAGCTCGAAAGGATTGGAGCTCTAAGCTAGATGATACACCATGGGCCTATCGTACCGCCTTTAAAACGCCTATTGGTACTTCGCCTTATCGATTGGTCTATGGCAAGTCATGTCATTTACCGGTCGAGCTTGAGTATAAGGCTTGGTGGGCGATCAAGGAGCTTAACTAGGATCCACATTTGAGTGGGGAGAAGAGACTCATGCAGCTGAATGAGTTGGAGGAATTCCGTCTTGGTGCCTATGATAGTGCTCGAGTTTATAAGGAGCGCACCAAGCGGTGGCATGACAAGCATATTCTTCACCATGAGTTCAATGTGGGGGATAAGGTATTATTATTCAATTCTAGGCTCCAGTTGTTTCCCGGAAAGTTAAAATCTCGTTGGTCCGGACCTTTTTCTGTCACCCATGTGGGTAAATTTGGCTCGATTGAAGTCGAGAATGATTCGGGTGAGCGATTCAAGGTAAATGGTCAACGTTTCAAACTATATCATGAAGGTGCTCAAGATGGAGCGATTGAAGTTATACAACTTCATCCCGTTCCTTCTTCTCACTAAATCGAGAAATTCATCCAAGTCGTGCGGGACTCTAAACCAGCGCTACCGGGAGGCGGCCCGAGTATGTAAATAATTTTCCTTGTTCTCGTTTTATTTTTATTTTTATTTTAGCCGTCTTATTGAGGATTAGAGGAGGGACTAACGTTTTGGAGATGTGTAGAATCATCAGAAATAACTCGAATTGAGGATATTAGAGAAAAAGGAGAAGACAAAATTCACCGTGCTCTTGATTTTATAGCAGGTCACCTCAGCCTACGCCTAGGGGGCCTGTCGACTTTAGAGGTCGAGGTACGAGTTGAATTTGAACTCGAAAAGAAGGATTTGTGCACCTCAGCACGTGCCCAGGCCCCCTATAGACTTCAGGGGCCGAGGCACAAAGAAAAATAAGGGAAATTGGAGCAAAAATATCAAAAAAAAAGGGCAGTCCGGCCGGCCAACCGGCCCCCGGTTCATACCGGCTGGCTGTGAGAGGAAGTTTTCGATTAAAAAAATCGAAAATAATGAGAAGGGCAGTCCGGCCGGCCAGCCGGCCGCCAGTCCAGACCGGCCGGGGCGCACAACATACCCCCAAACCCAATTTTCTTCATGATTATTTCACTCATTCGCCCCTTCAACTTTCTCTCACCTCCCAAACCCCAATTTCCCTTCAATTTCCAGCTTCATTCCTTCACCTTCTTCACTCTCTCTCCTCAAAATTTCCCCATATTTCCCCCATGTTTGCTACTTTCAGCTGATTTGCAATGCCTCCTCGGAACTTGCGCACCAGAAACGACCATGCTCAACCCGACATTGATTCCGATCCAGTTTTTCCGGGCGTAATTTTTACCACGCTTGACCAAAAGGTACGGTTTCAGAACTTGAGAAAGCGGTCTATTGTTCCTACTCGTTTTATCGATCATGATGCTATGAGAACTTTAGGCTTAGATTCTGCTTTGGAACTTTTGTGTAAAGGTGTTGGTATGGGTACATTCTTTACTATGCGTCATAATACGTTTACTCAGCTTACGTACGAATTTCTGAGTTCATTTGAGGTAAATAAGAATAGACGATCTGGTGAGATTTCTGTTGAGTTCCGTCTCCTGAATACTAGTTTTAAGCTGAGTCTGAAGCAGTTTGGGGAGTGCATTGATTTAAAGGATTATGAGGACCGTTCACCACCCGAGCAAGCTAACTTTAGGGTGGGTGATTTTTGGGAATGCATTGATGATGCCCCGTACACTACCGCGGGGCATATGAGTTCAAATAATATTCATAATCAGGTCATAAAGGTTCGGCAGAGGTTTATGGGATGGACAATATTTGCTAGGAAGGAGCCACATAATGTGCGCACCGAGGAGGAGTCTATTTTGGGCTCGTATTTGCGGCGTAAGCCGAAGGTGTGGCATATTAATATTGCCCATCACCTTGTCCTCCAGTTTAGGAGAATAGCTACGGCCGTTGCCGATGTTCCAATTTATACAGGCGGGTTAGTCACGCATGTGGCTCTCCGGTTGACCGCTTTTCGCGAAGCGGATCATGATCCGGTCAGGGGCGAGATTACCCTTAGCCTCCGATATTTGGCTTCTCTTAATTGGATTTCTTCTAGGCATCAGAATCGTTGGGCTTGGCTTATTCATGAGCAGGCGACTATCATTTTGCAAGCCGGGTCGGTTTTGTCACTTGAGGTTGATCAGCCTAATTATTTCTTACCCGTTGTTGCCCCTAGCTCTCTTCCTTCGTCGCATGTTGTTACCTATACTCGACGTCGCACGAGCGAGCCTAGTACCTCCCAGCCCGCCTCTGAGCCCGGTCCATCTCAGCCTGCTACTGAGCCCACCACCACTACTACTTTTGAGCAGCCCCCTCCACCACCCCAGTATGCACCCCTCCATTCCGATCTGATTGCATGGATGGAGCGCGTGGAGTTGAGTGTCGGTTCGTCCCGTTCTGACTTTGATACTTTTCGCAAGGAGACTCGTGCCGACATCGCTGCTACTCACGCTCGTCTAGACAGATTATATGTTGATCAGTGTCTCGGGATGTATCCCGTTTATGATGACTATGCTAGGCGTGTTGCTGGACCACCACAGGGCCCTTACCCCTCGTACTTCTCGTGGCCCGTGGGTGGTTATACTGACCCTTCGATTCATGGCGGCTTCCATCTTCACACTGATTATTTCAGTGCCCCGACGGGCCCTGCTTTTGGAGCCGCTAGTGATTATCAGGAGGTGGTTGGTATACGAGTGGTGCATTTGGCTCCGGGACCGCTGCAGATGATGATATGGAGGATGATGATTTCGGTGATGATGATGATCAGTAGTGGATTGCTGATTCCGCTACCTCTCCGTGTGTATATTTGGTATGTCTTTTCTCTATCCTCGAATTTTATTTGTGTCCCCCCACCAATTTTTAGTCTCTATGATATGGACATTGAGGACAATGTCGAGTCTAGCGTGGGGGAGTTTTTAGTATTTCTAGTTTTATTTCCTTGAGTCTTAGTGTTTGTCTATGATACCGATTATGCAGCAATGATGATAATTTGCACTCTTTAGGCTACCTACTCATTCTTAATTGGCATTCATTTGACCTTTGTTATGTGGAATAATAATTAATCGATAAGTTTGCAACCAACTGAGCTATAATTTGTGGTTCCCATTTAGACCGACCTTCCATCTAGGCTTTAGCTACAAAATTGGTGAGATTTAGAGCCTCCTGTAGCCAGTACATTCATACTTGGCTACCACTTAGGTTGTGTGTGTAGGTCTCCTCGTGGAATATGCTATGTCAATACGCATAAGTATGGTGTTTGCCCCTTTATTTTGACTAACTTGCCTAGTGATCATTTTTGGGACATTTTCATTTTCATCTATTTCTATCCATTTTCTCCTTGGCTAAAATGTTAAAGAATTCACAAAATGAACTACAAAATCAAATTTGCCTACCTAGCCAAGCTAGATGAAGTAGGTCACCTAGTGCGTTCTATGCTCGTTATTGTGTGAATATGGAGATTTTTTATGGATGTTTGGATGTGGTTGAATCTGTTTCAAGGGAGTATGTAGATCTTGTCTGGGTCAATTTGAGTCATTGTACATTTGCCTCTAATTTCATCGAAACTTTGAAAAAAAAGAGAAAAAGAAAAACAAGAAATAAAATCAAAAAAAAATTGAGAAAAAAATCAAAACAAAAGGAAGAAAAAAATCAAAAAAAAATCAAAAAGAATCGAAAAAGAAAAAAGAGAAAAAATTCAAAACAACAAAAATATGTTATTCTTGTTACTTTTATTTTCCGTTTACTTGATGAAATTTGAGCGCCCTCTTTTTTGACCCCGGACTCGTTCTCGTTGGTTGGTGACTTGTTTTGTTTTGTTCATGGAAGTGGAAGAATTTTTGAGTTGAGCATTATCGCACTAGTTAGTTCACTAACTTGGCTTTAACCTCACATGACCATATCGATTCCCACCTTCTACCTTGTTATCACCATCCTTGCCTCCCCTATGTGATCTTAGCGTGTTTTGTAAAAATTTAGAGGCCGATACCATCATAGATTGCGGGCATATTTCCATGAAGTGGAGTAGTTGAGCGTTTTCATATATATTTTTCACATATACTTACCCGTCCTAATTGAGCGATGAGTGGCTCCGTGAGTAGCCTATGCAAGGGTTTTGGTTGAAAATGTGGTTTCTACATATTATGCTTGGTGAAGTTGTATATTTGTTGGTGAATTATTTTTCCTATTTCCCGTCTTGGAATTCGTTTCTTAGACTTGGTTAGATGTTTGCTATGACGGACTTGAGTATTTGGTTGCCTATTATTTTCTTTGAGCTGTTTCGGTATTGTATTAGTTATTTTCATACGGGTCTTTCTTGAGGACAATCAAGGGTTCGGTTCGGGGAAGTTTGATATGTCGTGTTTATATAGCGATATTCCCTCGATTCCGTTGTCTTTTCCGGTCGGAACGCGCTCCTTAGAGCCATTTCTTCTAACATTTTGCTTTGAGTGAGTGTTTTTGTAGATTCTACACGATTTCAGGTCTTTATGTGCATTTACACTCATATCTGGTTAGAAGAACGATCCCGAGACAAAACCCGTGCTTTAGAACGTTTAGGCGAAGAAGAAATGAGAAACGTCGATTCATTAGGCCATGAAAAGCGGCTCAGCACTTCTTCTTTTGGTGTTGTGCGCGCCAGCTTGCCTTAACAGGCCGCCTGCTGGCCGGCCGGCATGACACAAGGATATTTTTAGCTTGATTTTTTTAGTGTGCCTCGGCCCCTGCATGTGGCAGGCGGCCTGCCAGCCGGCCGGCGTGACACGCAAGCCCATTTCCGCCTATTTTTGTATAACTAAGGAGGAGTTGTATTATGGATCACTTATCACTTTTGATACTTAGATTATTTTCATTAGAAAACTCGTGACAATTAGCATTCTAGCACTCGGTTTCAACTCGTACTCGATTTCGGTAATTTTGTTTTATGCAATTTTCAGTTTTACGTTTCAATCTTCATCGTAAATTACTTAGTTTGTCGTAATTCTCTTTATTTGAAATTTGTTGTTCCGTTTAGTTCGTTAGATTTCCGTTCGTTTATCATTAGATTTATTTGATTCACTTTTTATCATGAATTATATGTATGCAATTTGTTGTTTCGTAATCATCATGCGTAGCTAATTTTCTCGCTAGGGTCGAGGGGCATCGATGGGTTATTATACGATTATGTCGCTTTGATACTAAATTTATAATTATGCTAGTACCACTTTCGCGTGTTTTGTTTGTCGATTAATTTGTTAAAGGCCACAACATTTTAATCTGTTTGGGAAATTCTAGTTCCTGTGCGAAAGCCGAATTAGGATTAGATCACGCGCGATTTGGTAGGGAGTCTAATAATTTGCGAGAGCCCGTTAGATCCTTCCTAGGTTGACACGATTCGAGAGAACGTGTTATAGCCGACTAGCATGTTTATGTGTTTATTATTATTGTCGCATAATTGTTGAGCATCTATTGTGAACCCGTGACCTTAGTTTTCTTTTTATTGTTAGATTCGATTATTTATTACCGTATTTTAGTAGTCTTTTATATATTTTCCATCAATCAACCGGTTAGAGCATTTTAGAATCGCCATAGCTAATTGACGAAAATTGACTGTTTCCCTGTGGATTCGATACCTTGCTTGCCACTATCTTCTCGTTAGTAGCATTAGGTTTATCTTGATTGGATGAGGCGACTTAACCCATACCATTTTCTCCCATAGAAATTCACGACAAAGCCTGTTAATCTACTTAATAACAGCCCTAGGCAAAAGCAAACATGTAGCCCAATACTGATGCATTCCAAAGATCACAGAGTTAATAATCTGAATCTTACCAGCATACGAGAGAAGGTTGCCTGCCCAACCAGCTAACCCGTCTCTAATCTTAGTAATGAGATATTGGTACATTTACACATTTACCCTAGATGTATTCAAGGGTATTCCGAGATATTTAAACGGGAAGTGGCCCTTCGTGTATCCGCACTCATCAAGTATTTGTTGAATTACCTCTCTTTTAGTGCCTCCAAAATAAATAGCCGTTTTGTTAGGGTTAGCCTGCAATCTAGAATAAGAAGCAAAGTTCTATAGGCAGCGTGAAATAGTCTTTACAGCAGGTACATCGCCCCTAGTAAAAATTAGAAGATCATCCGCAAAAATGAGATGATTAAGAGCCAATCTGGTGCATTTTGGTTGGTATGAAAAGCTGTTCTCCTTTGTACAGTTTCGTAGCATTCGAGAGACTGTTTCCATACATAAAATAAAGAGAAGGGGCGAGAGAGGGTCCCCTGCCGCAAGCCCCGTTTACCAGAGAAATAACCACATGGTATAGAAGACCGAAGGCATTGCATAATCCAATGGACCATTTGTGTAGGGATGCCAAAGAGAGATAGAATTTGTTCCAAGAAGTGCCAATTTACTGAATCGAATGCCTTTCTTATATCCACTTTGATGGTACGCCTTGGGGAAAGGTGGGTTCTGCTGTAGTTCTTGATTAATTCTTGAGAAGTGAGTATATTATCAAAGATGTTTCGACCGGGTATGAACGCAGATTGTTCCACTCCAACAATTAAGTGCATAATAGAGCTTAATCTGTTGCCAATTATCTTGCTAATAGCCTTATATATATTGGAGCAGCAAGAGATGGGCCTAAAATCCATCACTGAATCAGGTACCGTCCTCTTGGGGACCAAAGTGATTAAAGTTGAATTAACCTCTCCCAACATCCTCCCAGTGACGAAGAAGTCACGGACTGCAGCAATAAAATCTTCAGAGATTATGGGCCAAGCGTGTTGATAAAAACCTGAGGAAAAACCGTCAGGGCCAGGACTCTTCCTCGGGTCAATGGAGAATATCGCCTCCTTTATTTCCTTAGCAGAAACAACACTTACCAGCCCTGCTGCAACATCAAGGGGTAACGTATTAGCAAGTTGGAACAAAGAAGAGTCAACATTCTGAACCTCAGTGGTAGATCCTAAGAGAGCTTTATAATATTCCAAGAACGAGTCACATATCCCTGCCTTAGTAGTATGCGTGACCCCTCTAATGTCCTTTATTGAACCAATAAAACTATGAGACTGGCGGGATCTTAAATGTGCATAGAAATATGGAGTATTATCATCATTCAGGGATAAATGCTTTATTTTAATCCGTTGCGACAGGTAGGGCTGAGATTTCAGCTTTCCTGTAATGCAAATAGTCCATTCTCAGGCTATTTTCCAGAGTAAGAAGAGCCTCATTCAATGGATCAATCATAAGGTCAGCCTGAGATGTGGCAAGTTGGGCTTGTAGGCTCTTAACCCTCATAGTGAGCTGCGAATAATGCTGCTTGTGAAGCTGTTTTAATGCAACTTTCAGCAATTTAGTCTTCTTTATAAAACAAAACATAGGCACTCCTGAAATAGGCACCCTCCATTCTGCCTCCACCAAAGCACGGTATTGAGGATGTTCTACCCAGCAATTCAAAAATCGAAACGGCCTTGCAATAGTATCCAGCGAGGAGGGAATGACAGTGACCACAGGGGAGTGATGAGAGACTCCAGGCTCAAGAGTAATGGCATGACTCAATGGGAATTGCTGAAACCACAAGGGGTTGCCAAGCACTCTATCTAACCTTGCCCAAACTATATCATCATTTTTTTTTATGATTACACCATGTATAATTGGCCCCTGTGCAAGGGATGTCCCTCAGGTAAGCATCATTTAGGCAATCCACAAAGTAATTGATATCAGCATAATTTATTACAGCTTTAGTAATTCTTTCATCCGGAGTTATTGTGACATTGAAGTCACCACTACAGGCCCACGGGAGTGTCGGCAGGCATTGTCTAAAGAAGTCCCAAAGAGAGTTCCTACTCTGCGCGTCATTAGAAGCATATACAGCAGTAAAGAGACCCTCAATATTAAGAGGCAGGAACTTAAATTTGCAATGAACATATTGTGCATCTTCTTTAAGAATCTCCACCGTAGTAGTTTGGGGTCTCCAACACACCCAAATTCTACCATTATGATGGCTATTATAATTAGCAAACCCACTATAGTAGCTAAACTTCTTATTCCAAATCTTCTTGTAATTTCTTTCTTTTATTCTAGTCTCAAGTATGGCCGTAATGTCAACCTTATTAGCCAACATGAGGTTGAGTACCTCATGTTGCTTTAGGGGATCATTCATGCCCTTAATGTTCCACGTAATTATTTTCATTCATGACCCCCTTATTAGGAGGCTGCCCTCCCATGAGATCCTCAAAATAATCATCTTCTGTAGCGCCAGGTACTACCAGTGGCTAGAACTGGTTGGTTTGCAAAACAATAGGCTGCTCAACAGGTTGTGGTTTAGATTACTACCCTTAATCACAGTAGTAAACCCCTCTGAGTCAATAATAATATGAGCAGTCTCTTGTACATCCTCCACAATCAATGGCTCTTGTACATCCTCCGCAATCAAAGGCACTAACGGGGCCGTAACCTTTGGCTTATAGGTTTTGTGCCCAAGTCGACATTCTACTCCATATGTCCAAATTTTTTGCACTTCTTACAAAAATATGGAATACATTTGTACTCAATTTGCTGTAGAATTTGACCAAAAGGTGTATTGAGGACTACCTGCGAGGGGAGCTCCTCAGCCACATTAGCTTCAATCAAAATTCTAGCAAAAGAAATTCTCTCCTGATTAGTGGTAACCATATCCGCACAGACTAGTTTACCAACTCTACTAGCAAGTTTGCTTAAAGCTTTTTCAGACCAAAAGAAAGGGTCTAAATTAGGGAAAGTAACCCATATTGGCAAGCATGATAAGTGATCCATTTCCTTATGGAAAGTAGGTGTCCATTGCTTTAGAAGCAAGATGGATTTTCCAATTTCCCATGGTCCTTCTTTTAACACTACAGTCATGTCTTCCAACTTACTAAATCTGAAACAAAACCACCCTTTTTTGTAATAGAGAACCTTAGGTTGTCCTTTGTTCTTCCAATTTATTTCCACAAAGCTTTCCAATTGCTTGGTAGTAAGTCGAGCCCCCAAGACGTGACCGACAAGGGTTGTTTGCCATGCCAGTAGCTCCTCAGCAATGTCATCAGGTTCAATCGTAATAGAGTCCAGCTGAGCGCATTCAGGTACATAATGCAGTTCCATACCTTTGTTCTTCTGGAGTTTAGACGCCCAAGTAGCCATTCCCTCCCCTTTTTTAAGTCACGGGTTTGGTTCTACTCGTGCATCATTGTGCCTAGGTGGGAGATCATCCACCCCTTTTTTAAGTCTTGGCGATCCACCACCCAAACTCTGTTCAGCAGATAGAGTAGGTCCCTCCCCTTTTCTAAGGCTTGGTACTACTTCATCCACCAGAGCAGAATCCATTGGAATTGATGAAGAACCCTCCCCTTTTACCCAAAAAATATATTAAGACTATAAACTTAAGTAAAACTATCCAACATTCGAAAAATTATAAAGTTTCATCAAACAAAAATCTTTTGAGTCTTAAAAAAGTTATTTAAGAATATACACTTAAGTAAAAAAATTATAATAAGGTGATGGAATTTTATATTGTAAATAAGACAAATAATAATAATTTCTTAGACATCAACCAACTTAAGTAATTCTCCTACATCGAAAAATTATGAAGAGGTTATGAATTTCTACTAAATAAGAGTAATCATTGTTTTTAAATATCAACCAACAATATTTTGAGTTTAAAAAAGGTCTTAATAAGACTACAAAGTTAAAATAATCCCACATCGAAACAATTAAAATAAGGTACGTTGATGATTCTATATTATAAATAAGACTACACTTTTAGTTAAAGTATCTCACATTGACAAATTATATAATAATGTGATGAATTTCTATATTATAAATAAGACTAAGGCCCTGTTCTCCTGGACTTAAAATGACTGAACTTAACTTAACTGAACTGAAAGTGTTTGAACTAAACTGAATGAGTCTGAACTGAACCGAACTGAACTGAATGGGTCTGAACTGAACTGAACTGAATGGGTCTGAACTGAACTGAACTGAGTGAGTCTGAACTAAACTAAACTTAACTTAACTTAACTTAACTAAAATGAATAAATAATAATAATAATAATAATTATAATAATAATAATTAACAATAATTGTTGTTATTATTATTATAATACTAAATATTATTATTAATGAAAAATAATAATAATAATAATAATAATAATAATAAAATTAATAAAATTAATTAATTAATTAAATAATATTAATATTAATTATTAATTATTAATAATAATACTAATACTAATAATTAATTATAATAATAATAATCATTATTATTATTAATTAATAATATTATTATTATTATTATTTATTATTATTAATAATAATAATAGAATTAATTAATTAATAATAATATTATTAATATTAATATTAATATTAATATTAATATTAATATTAATATTAATATTAATATTAATATTATTATAAATATTAAGTCTTTTTATTATTATTATTATTATTAATTATAATTGTTCCGGTCACGGAAACAATTCACCCGGTCTTGGATCCGGGTTGTATGATTGAGTTAATGACGAACGATTGACCGTTTGATTTCCTTCAGGCTCCCTTTCTTCTCACTCCCTTGATCGGACCTTCCCGGCGGAGTTGGCCTGCTCCTTGCACAATGAACGCACAAGGCCTCGGAGGTTGTCCGAGGAAACCCTCTCCGATGCCTAAGTCAGTCCGTGAAATGCCTTGACGAACCTAGCTCATGAGGAACTAGGTGGCGTTTTTTAGGAGTAAGAGTCTAGAGAGAGAAAATCCAACCCCTCTTATGTGGGAAATGGATAAGTATTTATACCTTCCCACAAGAGAGAGGGAAAGAGAAAGAAGGGGAGGGAAATGGGTGGATGTTGGTGCGACACGTGGACTCCCCTTGTTCACTCATTTCCCCTTACCTTTAGGCAAAATGACGGATGGGTCCTCGTTTCTCTTTTGGTTCGGCTTAGGCGGGAGCGCCCTGGAAGCAGGCTGGAGGCCTGGTTTGCCCTGCTTGGCAGGCGGCCAGGCCGTGCCAGGCGGCTAAGGGATTAAGGCCATACTCTTGGAGATTCCAATGATGTTGACGGACAGTCTGCTGGGCAGGCCTTTCCTCTTTCTGGGATTGGTCACCTTGAGGCCTGACTGGTAGGCGGCCCAAGGTAGGCAACCGACCCCCATCAATTGGCCCTCGCCGGCTGAGCAGGAGTGGGGTTCCTGCTCGGCAGGCGACGTCTTGTTTTGGGACGGTGGGAGGTTGACTCCTTGGACACTCTTGCATTAAATGCGCCGCGTATTCCCGAGGGAACATGCTATAATTTCTCTGGGTATGCAGAGAGTTCAAACGTCTTCTCTTATGATTATTCTTCTTTACACAGAGAATTTTCGAGCAGTGTGCAAGTTTGATGATTGGCTCTCTTCTTTGCAGAAGTGGTTGGGGCACCATTAATGCCCTGCTTCTGCTTTTGTATAAAATGTGTGCTCCTTTACCATTTTCACGATTCATTTCCGACTTTCCTTTCTTTGTCTTAAACATGGCTTGGATCAAGAAAAGCGTAACTCGTCGCGGAGTCAGATACGTTACTTTCATCTTTAGAGGGCTTTGGAGGCTTCGATATGCTCGTGCTTCTTACCTAGTTGTCCGCCGAAGTCGTCGTTTACGACTTCGTTTCCGCCGGAGGGGTCAGAAGGTTTCTGTTAGGATGGGCAAACGCCCTAGGAGGTCCTCGTCTCCTTCTGCGCCTAGGTTTAGGCGCTGCCCCCAGGGAGGGGGCTGTTTTGACAGGGGGGTGCCATGAGTGCTTTCCATGGCTGCACCCTGAACAATTTGACCCCAACTTCTCTGACACTGATTCATCTTTGGCGTCAGGTCCTTCTTCGCCTGTGAAGAAGACAGCCTGTCGTACTTGCGACGAGTCCCAGGCTGTTCCCTTTGGCAGGGACTGGGAGGACAGCAGCCATGATTCTGATGACAGTGAGGGTCTTGGTTGCCTGAGCGACAAGGATGAAGGCGGAGCTTCTGATGACCCTTTCCAGGGCTCCCCAGGCTGGGACTGGGGCTCGGCTCTCGAGAGTCCAAGCAGCCCTGGGGATTACTCCCCAGATTTGGGCGATGACTAGGCCTGCGTGGCAGGGTGTTTGGTTTCTGCCAGGCCGGAATTTTTGGGCCTTGTGTATTTTTCTTTTCGTATCTGTCTCAAGATGTAACCTTCCTTTGTAAGACTTAATGAAATGAAAATCAGGCGACGCGTTTGTGTACTGCGATTTTTTTTTTTTTTTTTTTTTTTTTTTTTGCCAGGGGGGACGTCATAGGGTGACCAATCTTCTGACACCCTTTGGTCCTCCCGAGGTTTTTCTTGGGAAGCTACTTGGAGCAAACCTCCATGGGGGCAACACGTGGACCGCAGCCGTTGGGTGAATTCCTGAGGGTTGGGCGACTCTTGGCATACCTCTCTTTCTATAAAAGTGATCAGTCATCCATTCTTTCACTTTTTTTTTTCAATCTTTCCTTTCCTTCGAAACTCCCTTATTCTCTCTATCCGTCAAAAACCCTTGAGCGTTGACGGATCGTATCCTACCTTGCACCCCATTTCCCTGAGAGACTCTTTCTTCGGGCTTGTAACGTGCTGTCAGGCGATCTTAGGTCAGATTTTCATCTTCCATTCTTTTTCTTTCTTCGATTTCCTTTTTTCCGCTTCTTTTTAGAGTAACATGTCTAGAACCCGTGAACGGATTTTGCCCTTCATTGACCCATCAAAGAGGGGGGAAGGGGTGAATTTTGCCTCCTCCTCAAGGGAGGTTGGTCTTGAGGAAGAGCATTCGGCGGGTAGTGGGGGCGGTAATTCTCCTGACCCCCCCTTCGTATGATGTTATTGACTCAGACGACGAGGCGTTGGAAGTTAACCCTTCCAGAACTTCCGGCCCCCTCGTTCGTCGGGAAAGGGGTAGGGTTTACTATATAGACAAGGCTAAATACCGCATCCCCTGAGTACTTTCCCTGACCCGAAAAATCGGGAGACGATCCTTGCAAAGAACGCCACCTGCGTGATTGAGCGGCTCTATAACTTCGGGGAGGGGTATACAGTTGTTGTCCCCGGCGAAAAGGATACCGTATGCAACCCCCCCGATGGGTGCATAGCGGTTTACCATAAATGTTTAGAGTTTGGCCTTCGCTTTCCCCTCCATCCTTCCTTAGAGGAGATCTTCAGGCGCATGAACGTCGCCATCGCCCAGCTGACAGCCACAGCTGTCAGGGCGTTGATTTCATATGTCTGGACCTGTATTTTCCACCGCATGGAGCCTTCCATCGACGCCCTGCGGTTTATGGTGGGCTTACAGATGGTTTCTTCTGGGAGTACGGGCTCCCCTGGTTATTGGTCCCTCTTGAGGCAGAAGGGACATTGTTTGGTGTGGCCTGGCATGGACAGCTTGAGGGACTGGAAGAACAACTTCCTTTACATACACAGCATCCATGGGTGGAGGATTCCTCGCCATTTCAGGAATCATGTCCACACCAGGCTGGAGACCCCTGAGGAGTACCACCCTGGCGTGGGTGGAAAGGCCTTGGAGGTTAAGCTAAGTGAGAAAGACAAGGAGTTGACGGCCTACTTTGCTGCCCACACTAACAAGTATGGAGTGTATGGTCCCACCTTATGGCTCCCTCATGCGGAGCTTTTAGCGACTGATAATTACTTGACCCGGTTGGGCATGAATCCGGGTCTAGATAAACGTAGTTCAGGAGTGCTGGTGATTCCTTCTTACTCTTCTTTCCTTTGAAAATGCCCTGATAGCTTGTTTGTTCGCCTTGCAGATCTTGCTACCTTTGTTTGGAGAAAAGGGGAGGTGAGGGGCCTGGGCCTGACCGAGACTCTCACTGTTGTCCAAAGTCGCCCTTCTCTTCCCCCAGATTTTAAGAGAGGCGAGAAGAATCTGATGAAGCATTTGAAGGGTCTGTCATTCAGTAGACCAAGACTCCCCCCCCCTCCTAGAGCGACGCCTGCTAAGACGGCGGTTTCTGAGGCCACCCCCTCTCCAGTTGCGAAGGCGATTGCTTTCGAGGCTACCCCTTCGCCTGTTGGCAGGCATGAGGGCCCTTCAGCAGGGGTCCAGATTCCCCCGGGGCCACGGGCTGCAGGCTCCGAAGAGACTGGGGAGAGCACTCCCCGGGCGCTGCTTAGGAAGAGGAGCAGGGAGGCTCCAAGTGCCGACCAGGTGGTGGACCTGGAGACTTCCACGCCTGAGCCTAAACGTTTTGCTCAGGGGATTCCCTCCACCCTTTTCTCCGAGGAGAACGCCGAGTTCCACTATAATGCAGGCGATAGCCAAGATGTTTCTGCCCTACTTTCCGACTCAGGGGCAGTTCTAGCGGACCATCTTCTTAAGACTGTCAAATCTGCTACCAATCAAGTGGCCCAGTACATTCAGCGCACTTCCCGAATCATGCAAGCTTCCGCGGAGCTGGCGGCCCTCAGCCGCCTGAGTGATGAGGAACTGTCCAGCTCTGACCGCCTTTCTACAGTCGAGAGGGACGTTGCTCTCATTGCCAGCCTGAAGGATCAGTTGGCGAAAAAGGAGACCGAGCTAGAAGAAGCCAAGGATCAGGCGGTCCACTGGAAGTCTGAGAGTGAGAAGGCTATCAGGGAAGTGTCTCACCTGGGGGAGGAGTCAAAGAGAGCTCAGCAGGCCTTTGCGGAGTTGGAGCGGGCCAGAAAAGCTTTGGCTGAGCTGGATTGATAAGCTAGTCGTATACCTATCAAAGATAACCAACTTAGGTCTAACTAAAAATATAGCTAGGGAAGTCAGGTCGAATCCACAAGGAGACAAATAAATTCTACTTGCAATTGAAGTCTATCTAAGAAGATAAATTGGGGGTTTTGTTGTTGTTTTAACTAATCTAAAAGTAGTGAAAGAAAGAAAATTAAAGGAGAAGAAATAACTAAAATAAAATAAGACGAATGAAGATGAATAAATATATGGAGAGAAAACTAGGATTGTCGGTTCACTACGAATCTCATATGGTCACGGTCTAAGTCACAGGTCTGTCGCAGATATTGGTCTAAGGGGTATTGAAAAGGTCCTTCCGGTCCGCTATTCACCCTAGCATGCGTCTAAAGGCTTCCGATCTTATTAGGGCAAACTAATGTGTTGTAGCAGGTCTAACTTTTACCAGGCTTCCGATCTTAGGTTCAAGTTTACCAGATTCAATTAATCAATCATGCGCATTAACTGACTAATCGCGATTATTTGCTACAAGTGACAACTCAGACACAATATCATTGACAAATCTATAAATTATTTAGCGACCACATTCAATTCGCAGATCCCCTAAATCCTAGCGAGGGAAATTAGCTACTCATAATTAATTCAAGAACAACAAGATTAATAAAAGAATTTACTAGATTAAACATCACGAATAATAATAAATTTACGACAAGTATAAAATAATAATTAAGAATAATTAAAAATGAAGAAGGAAACAATGAAGAACAAAGAAGAAGGAAGGAAGATTAATAAAATTACCGAAGGAATGAAGGCGATTCGAATCCAAAAGTTCTTACAATAACCGAGTTTTGAGAAGAAATTAAACTAGAGAAAATAAAAGTAGAGAAGAAGTCTAAAAGAAATCTAAAGAGAATACGGGAGAAGTTGAGAGATGATAAGAAGTGAGTTCTAATGTGGCTCCCAAAGCCCTATTTATACAAATTGGATGGGTTAAAAACTGTTTAGGAAACTCTTGCGTTTAGGAAATTCCTTGCTGATCACGAAATCTGCCCGCAGTCCAGGAATAGTCGGCCGACTATTGTAATAGTCGGTCGACTAACCATGCATCAACTTGATCTCTGCAGCTCCAGAATAGTCGGCCGACTATTGTAATAGTCGGTCGACTATCGTCATGGTCGGCCGACTATTGTGATAGTCGGTCGACTATCGCCCGTTTCAGTGTACAGCAATTTTCCAGCTTCGATTTGGCACGATTTTGGTTCGTTTTAGCTCCTTTGTCTTCCGTTCCTGCAAAAGGACAATACACACCACAAAGTAGCCAATTCGGGGCAAAATAATAGTTTTCACTATTCAATAAACACGAGAATGCGCGTAATAAGAGCATAAAAAGTGTATATAAAATACGCGCATCAAATCTCCCCAAACCAAACCCTTGCTTGTCCCCAAGCAAGCGCAAAACTTTAACCCAATCCTAATGGAATGTATATAACTCATAGCGGAATATGCTTCAAAGTTACCCAAACCAATGTGACGATTAAAATCAATGTACACAACCACACACAACAAGCTTGACCAATGACAACAATACTGAACCTTCAACCTTGCAAGACTCGTCCATGTCGGACTCTCACGGATCGCTCATCACACAAAAGGGTGATATTGTGAGTTTTTATGTAAAAACGGAAAGACAAAGCACTCACCTAAACTGCGACCTATAAGAACATGCATGCAATCTAACATGAAATCAATCTCTACTAACCGTACATACGCATTCTATCGGGAAAGACACGTGCCAAGGACTTACATATGGTATAAAGTGAGGCTAGTCGGGCAAGAAGGGGCAAAACGATATGGATATGAGGAGGTAAAAGTCAAGCTAGTATTCCTTACACCCATCAATAGTAAACATTCCGTTCTCACCAAACTCCAGTCGAAGAAATTAGGCATAGCAACAAGCGCCTTATCAAAACCGCTTCCCACTATTAACTATGAAATTAGAGAGATCAATTCTTTTCTCATAGCAAAAACACATTCTTCTTCTAGTTTCACTTCATTTTTTTTCTTTTCTTTCTTCTTTCCTTTCTTTTCTTTTTTTCTTCATCAATTCATTTTTTCCAATTCCCCTTTTTTCTTTTCCAATATCATGGTACCAAAGTTAACCCGAAAAAAACAATTCCGTTCAACTAATCTACTAGCTTGACTAGGGTAGGCAAATTATGGCATGTAGTTGATAAACGGATCAAACAGGTTAATTTGGCTATGTGAGGCTCATGGGAATTAATTAAAAGAAAGGTTTTGCCTTTTTCGCACATGTAAAAACCACGAGTCAAAAACGTACAGGTATCAAGAGACGAATGTCATGCTTATGCAATTTGATGTTACATGTCTCATAAGGAGTACTACTCTCAATCCTAAAAGAAACTGATCATGAATGTCATCAGTTTAAGGCTCTAATTCCTTACAAATCTGAGTAGTTTGCCAACAATGAGTCAAGTTTATTCGTTCAGTACCGTTAACCAAAGATGCAAGAATACCGCATGTAATTATATACAAAAATTCTAACGGCACACTAGGATAAGAAACTAAATGAAGACATAAAAGCAATATCATCATCGCTACATAGCATTCCGACTCAACTAAGACTCGACTAAATGCAAAAACATATTTTTGATTTTTTTTTGATTTTTTATGCATGCGAAAATGCAAGAAATATGCAAATGGATGAAAACAGACAGAAGCATACCCTCCCCAAACCAAATCACACAATGCCCTCATTGTGTACAGCAAACAATAAGAGGCAAAAATAAAAACGGGGAAGGAATGCAAAACGATGGAAGTGCAAAAAGAAAAAGAACTACTTACAAGATGTATATACAAATGGAGACCTCCCCAAACCGCTCTAATCGGAGCTCTCGTCACCACTCTCCTCCTGACTGCCACCATCGTTAGCTCCATTGTCGTCATCTCCCTCCCCGTCATCTCTTTCTCCATCATTTCTCTCCGCATTCCCGGCATTGTTACCATAGCCTCCCTCGGGATAGGTGTAGTAAGTCGGGTGCCAAGCTGTAGGAGAGATTAGGCCGACCTGCACTCCATTGTTGTAACAATGAAAATCGGAAAGCGCCTGATTTAGTTGCACCGTGGCCATCCGGTGGCATAACTCATTAAGCATTCCCGGGACCGCCGCTTGGTCGAGCACCGCCGGTGTAACATATGGTGGAGGAGGCACAAAGTGAGCAGGAAAAGCAGGCACATTAGAATAATCAGTATGTGGAAATGCATAAGGAGGCCGTGGTGGGCCCGAAGGCCCAGCCGCAAAAGATGGTATATGTGAAGCACGGCTGGTCGATCGGCTATCACCTCCTCGAGATTGTTGAGAAGGTCGAGATGGTTCACCCGTCTCGGGTGCGAAGTGTCTGGGGGTCTGAAGATCCCTCCTAAGTGGTAGCAAATAGGAGGGATACGGTGGTGGGTCCCGTTCAGGACCAAAGGGGAGATATGGGAAGGGGGTAAGAGGTGGTAGATTGTAAGGGAGGATAACCGACTCATCCTTTGCTATGCGCCAACGCAAATCGGGACCTAGCCAATGAAGACCCCTAAGGACAGAAAAGTTCAAAAGGCGACTATTGAGTCGCTCGGCAGATGGAAGCTCGTGTCCTATAGGTTCCTCCCCGTACGGGAAGTCCGGAAATAGCCTACGACCGATGTGGGAAACGAGGCCCCCGCAATGAATGACAGAAATAAGCCCATTCCCGATATGTTGGAAATGGTGGGCAACAAGGGCGGCCACATTCATGACATATGGCCGCTCGCTATCGATGTTTAGATAGCCCGCTAGACTCTCTAACTCATCCGCATTAATATTATTCGGCTCAGTACGTCCATAAATAGTGCACCCTATCAGACGAAGCCAGTATCGGATGGCCGGGTGGTGGACTTCGTTGCCCCGCTTACGACCCGTGTTACGATCAGTAATGCAAGACCAGATTTCATTGGCTAGACGGCGAGGGGGATGAATTGAATCCCCTTCGCTAGTAACACCTAAAAGCTGACCGAACTCGCGAACGGTCCTAGAAAAACTCGTGTTAAAGAG
Organism: Agrostemma githago; assembly: GCA_958450325.1. NCBI lineage: Eukaryota > Viridiplantae > Streptophyta > Magnoliopsida > Caryophyllales > Caryophyllaceae > Agrostemma > Agrostemma githago. The sequence goes on from OY288240.1 coordinate 55,797,248, forward strand.
TCTAAAAAAAATGCAAGGTGTGTCCCAGTTCAAGTCACTAAAAAAATTGAAACTACTGAAAAACTCAAGAGTAAGACCCTTATATGTGAATTCTAGCATATAAATTAGTCCACTCATACCGGTACCATTAAGTAAGTCAACAACAGGCTGATAAATGCCTAACCTGCCCAAGAGCTCACGGTCTAGAAACCGTGTCGGTGTTACCTTAAGAGCTGCCAACTGGACAAAACGCTCCCTCTGATCAGCTGAGGCAAACTGAACGTTTGGATATTCCGGTATGCACTCCTCGGGAAATGGAGCGAGGTCTTGACTTGGCATTGACTCCCGGCTAATATCGACTCGACGTCTTGTGCTTCCCTGGCGTTGTCTTTTTCTTGCATCCATATTGACCTGAAATAGCTAAAATCAGACTTGGTGTATTGCTCACACAAAAAACCCCAAATCAATTGAAATCAAAACCCTAGTTTCAAAACTGAAATTTGGGTAAAAACATTATTATGTGGATGAAATCAACAAATTTGGGTAAATAAATGAAGTAGCAGCAGAAATCCACAAAAAACCCCAAATCAATTGAACTCAAAACCCTAATTTCAAAACTGAAATTAGGATAAAAACATGATAATGTGAAAGAATTAATTGATTTGGGTAAGCAAAAGAGTAATAACACAAATCCGAGAGAAGCTAAGCCAAAAATCAGAAACTCAAGCAGCCCGAAGCGTCGCGCCATAAACCCAGAAATCGCGCAAAAATCGCCTGAAAAAACAATGGTCGTCCGACTATCGGAATAGTCGTCCGACTATTGGAATAGTCGTCCGACTATTCGGATGGTCGAAGACTCCGGCGGACGGCAGAGGACGAAGCAGCGAAAGTTGGAAAACAGAAAATGAAGCACAAGAAAACTTACTTGAATGGTTGGAAGGTAGTTGCAACTTCAATTATGACAAGAACTTAGCAAAGGATGAAAAGATTAGAGAAGAAAAAGGAATGGAGAAAAGAAGATGGGTAGGGATTTGAGGATGAAGATGGTAGTTTGAAGAAGATGAAGGTAGGGATAGAAGTAGATGGGAAAAGTAAAACAGAAAATAGGGTTTAGGAGTTAAAAAATAACTGAAGTAGAGTAAGGAAAGAAAAACTTATTTGACGGAATTTGTCAGCCAAGGTGCGCGATGTCGGAATTGTCGACCGACTATTGGAATAGTCGACCGACAATAGGAATAGTCGGCCGACTATGAAAATAGTCGGTCGACTATTGTTGACTCATTCCAGTTTTCCGTCAGCAGCCTGTTCTCTGCAAAACTCAATTCAAACCTTTAGACCCTCATTCTCACCCTCACAAAATCTATAATGCAGAAAAGTAAATATGCTCTAATTAACTAAATGCAGGTACAAATGTTTTACAACCCGGGTTGCCTCCCGGTTAGCGCTGGTTTAAGGTCCCGCACGACCGTAGTCACCTTGCTCAGTCAGTGACTGTTTCGAGGTACAAAACCTCGACTTCTCCTCCTGTCTCACCTTTCTCGTAATAGTGCTTTATTTGGTGACCATTGACCTTAAAGCGATTTCCCGTTGAAGAATTTTCAAGCTCGACCGACCCAAATTTAGAAACCGAAATTACCGTATAGGGGCCGGACCATCTGGATTTTAATTTTCCAGGAAAAAGACGAAGACGAGAATTAAACAATAATACCTTTTCGCCCGCTTTAAACTCTCTTGGAATGATACGCTTATCGTGCCACCTTTTTGTCTTTTCTTTGTAGATACGGGCACTATTGTAGGCATTCATCCTGAACTCCTCGAGCTCGTCGAGTTGTAAAAGTCGATTTTCGCCACATAATTTTGGGTCAAAATTCAGCTCTTTAACGGCCCACCAAGCTTTATGCTCCAACTCTACGGGTAAGTGACAGGACTTCCCATAAACCAACCGATAAGGTGATGTACCAATCGGTGTCTTATAGGCGGTCCTATACGCCCATAGAGTGTCATCTAGTTTCAGGCTCCAATCTTTTCTTGACTTCGAGACAACTTTTGCCAAAATATCCTTAAGCTCCCGGTTGGAAACTTCAACCTGTCCACTAGTTTGGGGGTGATACCCCAAACCTCTACGATGCATAACACCATATTTAGATAATAAGGCAATAAGTTGTTTTTCCTTAAAGTGCATACCTCCATCACTAATGACGACTCGGGGAACGCCAAAGCGTGGAAATATAATCTTCTTGAAAAGTTGGATGACGGTCTTAGCGTCACAATGGACCGAGGCAACGGCTTCTACCCACTTAGATACGTAGTCCACAGCTACTAAAATGTACCTATTACCTCGACTTGTCGGGAAGGGACCTTGATAGTCGATGCCCTAAACATCGAAAATTTCTACCTCCAAAATACCAACCTGAGGCATCTCATGCCTCCGGGAGATATTTCCCGTCCTTTGACAAGGATCACATCCTGAAACAAATGACTTGGCATCAGAAAACAAAGATGGCCAATAAAAACCTGACTGAAGTACCTTAGCCACGGTCCTAGCGGGACCGTGGTGACCACCATAAGACGAGGAATGACAGGCTTCCAAGATGGCATTGGTTTCCCATTGCGGTATGCATCGCCTAAAAAGTCCATCGGCACACTCCTTGAAAAGATATGGATCGTCCCAAAAATATTGCCGAACATCATGTAGGAACCGCTTCTTTTGTTGATATGACAAATCAGGCGGCATTATTTTACCTACAAGAAAATTAGCATAGTCAGCGTACCATGGAGTATCCATTATACCAATAGCCATCAAAATATCATCAGGAAAAGAATCATCTATCGGTAAAGTATCGCCTCCGTCCTGCAATGGAAATCTAGAAAGGTGATCCGCCACAGAATTTTCGGCACCCTTCTTGTCCTTAATCTCCAAGTCGAATTCCTGAAGTAGAAGGATCCATCGTAGTAATCTCGGTTTGGCTTCCTGCTTCGCGAGGAGGTACTTCAAAGCCGCATGGTCCGTATAAATTGTGACTTTCGATCCTATTAAATAAGATCGAAACTTCTCCAGTGCATAAACCACAGCTAGAAGCTCCTTCTCCGTCGTAGTATACTTCACCTGAGCCTCATCCAGAGTTCGGCTCGCATAATAGATGGCATTTACTGCCTTTTCCTTCCTTTGACCCAGCACCGCTCCGACCGCATAATCGCTAGCATCGCACATAACTTCAAACGGTAACTCCCAATCCGGGGCCTGAATAATAGGTGCTGTGACCAAAGCCTGCTTCAACCTGTTAAAAGCAGATAAACATTCATCAGAAAAAATGAATGGGGCATCCTTAAGAAGCAATTGTGTAAGTGGTTTAGCAATTTTAGAGAAATCTTTTATAAACCGGCGATAAAATCCGGCGTGTCCAAGAAAACTCCTAACCCCCTTCACGTTAACGGGAGGAGGTAATTGCTCGACCACTTGCACCTTTGCTTTGTCTACTTGGATGCCTCGGTCTGAAACTAAATGCCCAAGGACAACTCCCTCGTTGACCATAAAATGGCACTTCTCCCAATTCAGCACTAGATTGACCTCAATACATCGCTGCATCACTTTATCAAGGTTAGTTAAACAATCAGCGAAACTACTACCGTAGACACTGAAATCATCCATAAATACCTCCATAATAGACTCGATATACTCGGAAAATATCCCCATCATACACCTTTGAAAGGTGGCAGGGGCATTACACAACCCGAAGGGCATCCTGCGATAAGCAAAAACACCATGGGGGACAGGTAAAGGTAGTCTTTTCCTGATCATCAGGATGGATCGGGATCTGAAAGAACCCTGAATAGCCATCTAAATAACAGAAAAACTTATGTGAGGCTAACCTTTCTACCATTTGATCGATAAACGGAAGAGGGAAGTGATCTTTTTTTGTGGCGGCATTTAATTGTCTATAATCAATACACATCCGCCATCCCGTTACAATTCTAGTAGGTATTAATTCATTTTTATCGTTTTTTACCACGGTCGTCCCGCCTTTCTTCAGGACGACCTGAACAGGACTCACCCATTTAGAGTGACCGACAGAATAAATTATACCTGCGTCTAATAGCTTCATCACTTCTTTCATTACTACTTCCTGCATTTTTGGGTTCAACTTACGTTGACCCTGTCTAACAGGTCGGCGATCCTCTTCTAGTTCAATTCGATGCATGCAAATATCGGGACTAATTCCCTTAAGGTCATCTAGACTGTAACCTAATGCATTCTTGTTCTTTTTAAGAACAACCAACAAAGCAGAAAGTTGGTTCTCATCTAATTTATTACTTACGATGACGGGATAAGACTCAGAATTGTCTAGAAATACATACTTAAGATGAGACGGAAGAGGTTTCAGGTCGGGTTTGGTTACCTCTACAGCATAAGAAGTATCTACCAACCTATTTACCACTTCTCCGTCGATGCTCGTCAGTTTCTGTGTATCTCCTAAAATATCCCACACAGCATCATCGTGAGTCTTATCACCTGCACAAGTGTCTAAACATGTCAAAGCCTCGAGCGGGTCCCTACTCAGGGAACCCGTACAAACATCAAGAATAACTTCATCGATAATATCTAATGAATAACAAGTATCCTCGATCATAGGCTTAGCTAATGTGTTGGCCAAATTAAAGGTCACTTTATCATCCCCCACCTCTAAAGTCAAGCGTCCGTGCTTGACATCTATAATAGCCCCTGCAGTATGTAAAAACGGCCTACCCAAAATTATAGGAATTTGAGTATCCTCAGCCATATCTAAAACAATGAAATCGACAGGTATAAAGAATTTACCTATCCTCACAGGGACATCCTCTAAGACTCCTAGGGGACGTTTAACTGACCTATCAGCCATCTGAAGAGTCACACTCGTGACTTTAAGCTGACCCATATTCAGTTTCTCGCAAACTGAATAGGGCATGACACTGACACTTGCACCCAAATCACATAAAGCTTTATCGATTACATGGGTGCCTATGGTGCATGGTATGGAAAAACTACCCGGGTCTTTCAGTTTGGGTGGAGACTTACTCTGAATTAGAGCACTACACTCAGCAGTAAAAGCAATAGTCTCATGTTCATTAAAGTTCCTCTTACGGGTCAGAATATCTTTCATAAATTTTGCGTAAGAGGGTACCTGGGTAATTAATTCCGTGAAAGGAACGGTTACCTGGAGATTTTTGACGACCTCCATAAACTTACTGAACTGATTCTCGATCTTCTTGTTCTTCAACCGGCTAGGAAAAGGAACTTGAATTTTGATCTGTTCAGCAGCTTTATCTTGTAGAACACCCGTTTCCACTTCAGCATCAGACGGCTTATCAGCAGCGACCGTCTCGGATCTGGATCCTGTCTCTGGAATAGTCGGCCGACTATCAAGGATAGTCGGTCGACTATTATCAATAGTCGGTCGACTATCAGGGATAGTCGGTCGACTATTTTCCTCCTCACCTGCAGTTTCTGTTAATCTGTCAATGATAGTCGGTCGACTATTATTGACCAGTTCGTCATTCACAGCAGTTTCAGCAGTTTTTAACGATACATCATCAACTATTACATCCTCCACATTAACAGAATTATCATAACTAGGCATCTTGGGCTCGTCATAAGTAAGGCCGCTTCGAAGCTGAATCGCGTTGGCCGTATCATGCTGTTTTTCCGGCTGTGACGGTAGTGTGCCTGGTTGCCTAGCAGACTGATTTGTGGCAAGTTGCGCCACCTGTGTCTCCAACATCTTGATCTGTGCATCTTTAGATTGGTCACTTTTCTGCATCTGGATCATGAGAGATTGCATCATACTCTTCAATTCCTGATATTCACTAGGAACTGGAGCCGGAGTCACAGGTGGTGGAGGAAGAATAGCAAGAGGTTGAGTTGGCGGTGGAAGAGCTAGAGGCTTTTGGAAGCCTTGTTGTTGTCCGCGATGAGGCGGAACATAAGCTTGTTGCTTCGGCTGAGGAACTGGGTTCAACACATTCTGACTCGTCCAACTGAAGTTTGGATGCTCCCTAGTCCTCTCATTGTAGTAATTAGAATAGGGATTACCTTGCTTGAAGTGTTGAAAAGCTAGAACTTGTTCCATCCCGGTCATACATTCCCCCGCGCTATGGCCTTCTATACCACATCGCTCACACATTGCCTCCTGTTTGATCATGGCATGGACAGTTTGCTGATTCGATTCGTTTTTATGAGGCGGATTCTGAATTTTGTCGAGACGGGCATGAAGATGATCAAATTGAGCCATAATCTCACTAGTTTCCGCCGCGGCTACCCGAACACTACCCCTCGGATTTCCATATTCGGCTCGATGCGTGGCCATCTCCTCGATCAATTTCCAACCCTTGTCGTCATCAACGTTGTTTTGGAAACGTCCGTTAGCTGCACCATCAAGAATAGCACGATTATCATCAAATAAACCGTTATAAAATTGATTACATAAAAACCATGGTTCAAATCCGTGGTGAGGAATAGAGCGGACTAGATCCTTAAATCTAGTCCATGTTTCATGTAGATCTTCCAATGGTCCTTGCTTAAAACTGGTTATTTGACTCCGTATCTGATTAGTGCGCTGAGGAGGGTAGTAATGCTTATAAAAAGCGAGCGCCAATGAATTCCAGTCATTGATGTTGGCTGCATCTTTGTCCAAATCTCGATACCATCTACGGGCTGGACCTGCAAGAGAAAATGGAAATAAGGCCTCCATTACTTGTTCTTGTGTTACCCCAGGAGCAACTGGAATTGAACAACAATAATCAGTGAATATTTCCATATGTTGTCCGGGGTCTTCGTTTTTATTGCCCGAGAAGGTATTTCGCTCCACTAAATTGATATAAGCGGGACGAATCTCGAAAGAGCCGGTGGTAGGAGTCGGTAGCTTCCATCCTTTTGGGATGTTAGCCTGAGTCGGCTCGGAGTGAGTGGAAAGCTTCGGCGGCATGATTGGAACTGAGATATCTGACTCAGTGTCTGACTTGGTGCTTGAGTTGTCCTCCTCGTGGGACGAATATTCCGCTTCCAGATTAGTGAAAACTGGGTCAAGCGGATTAGATTTTTCCGCTTGACGAATTTCCCTCCAAAAACTCCGTCTAGCTCGTAAAGTCTTCTCAGGTTCGGGATCAAAAGGATGAATCTCGGACCTGTTAGACCTGGGCATACACAGAACTAAGAAGGAAAATATGAGAACCGTCTCAAGGAACGTAAGTTCCCTGAGACAAAAGATAAACTAAAAAGACAAGTAAAATTAACCGTCTCCCCGGCAACGGCGCCAAAATTTGATAAGCTAGTCGTATACCTATCAAAGATAACCAACTTAGGTCTAACTAAAAATATAGCTAGGGAAGTCAGGTCGAATCCACAAGGAGACAAATAAATTCTACTTGCAATTGAAGTCTATCTAAGAAGATAAATTGGGGGTTTTGTTGTTGTTTTAACTAATCTAAAAGTAGTGAAAGAAAGAAAATTAAAGGAGAAGAAATAACTAAAATAAAATAAGACGAATGAAGATGAATAAATATATGGAGAGAAAACTAGGATTGTCGGTTCACTACGAATCTCATATGGTCACGGTCTAAGTCACAGGTCTGTCGCAGATATTGGTCTAAGGGGTATTGAAAAGGTCCTTCCGGTCCGCTATTCACCCTAGCATGCGTCTAAAGGCTTCCGATCTTATTAGGGCAAACTAATGTGTTGTAGCAGGTCTAACTTTTACCAGGCTTCCGATCTTAGGTTCAAGTTTACCAGATTCAATTAATCAATCATGCGCATTAACTGACTAATCGCGATTATTTGCTACAAGTGACAACTCAGACACAATATCATTGACAAATCTATAAATTATTTAGCGACCACATTCAATTCGCAGATCCCCTAAATCCTAGCGAGGGAAATTAGCTACTCATAATTAATTCAAGAACAACAAGATTAATAAAAGAATTTACTAGATTAAACATCACGAATAATAATAAATTTACGACAAGTATAAAATAATAATTAAGAATAATTAAAAATGAAGAAGGAAACAATGAAGAACAAAGAAGAAGGAAGGAAGATTAATAAAATTACCGAAGGAATGAAGGCGATTCGAATCCAAAAGTTCTTACAATAACCGAGTTTTGAGAAGAAATTAAACTAGAGAAAATAAAAGTAGAGAAGAAGTCTAAAAGAAATCTAAAGAGAATACGGGAGAAGTTGAGAGATGATAAGAAGTGAGTTCTAATGTGGCTCCCAAAGCCCTATTTATACAAATTGGATGGGTTAAAAACTGTTTAGGAAACTCTTGCGTTTAGGAAATTCCTTGCTGATCACGAAATCTGCCCGCAGTCCAGGAATAGTCGGCCGACTATTGTAATAGTCGGTCGACTAACCATGCATCAACTTGATCTCTGCAGCTCCAGAATAGTCGGCCGACTATTGTAATAGTCGGTCGACTATCGTCATGGTCGGCCGACTATTGTGATAGTCGGTCGACTATCGCCCGTTTCAGCGTACAGCAATTTTCCAGCTTCGATTTGGCACGATTTTGGTTCGTTTTAGCTCCTTTGTCTTCCGTTCCTGCAAAAGGACAATACACACCACAAAGTAGCCAATTCGGGGCAAAATAATAGTTTTCACTATTCAATAAACACGAGAATGCGCGTAATAAGAGCATAAAAAGTGTATATAAAATACGCGCATCATGGATCATGCTAAGAAGAGCGTCATTGACCTCGGGGAGCGTCTTTCCAAGGCAAATTCTGATCTGCAGGCGGCTCTTGGCGATCTGGCGGCGAAGACCAAGGATTGGGAGAAGGAGAGGGACGAAATACTCCAGGAGGTGGAGACGGCTGTGTCGGCGGGCTTCGTTAATGGTGCTAACTCTTGCCTAGGGGTTGTTATGGAAGCTGTCAGGGAGATGTTCCCTGGCTTTGACGAAGATGCTTTCCGAGCCCTCTACACTGCTAAGGACGAAGCTCAAATGCGCAGACTGTCTGAAGGAGCTGCTGCCTCCGGCCCTCCTGCGTAACATGGAGGGCAGTCTTCCTCAGAGGGCTCGTGCTCGTCCCCTGCTGCGCTTGTGCCAATGCTTTAATTTCCTTACTTCTTTGCGCGCCGAGCCCTTTGGTGGCCGGCTGCCGTACTCTTGATTGCAATCACTTGTTTTAAGAACTCTTGTCTTGTATTCTCTCGACACTACTCCTTTTATGTGAATTTTCTGTTTGTTTTGTCTGTTTTGATTCCTTATGAACATGATTCGCGACCCGCTTCTGCCTGTAAGTGGGGAGGATTTTTTGATTGCTTCTTTTTACACAAGTTTGGGGGCCTGCCCCCAGTCTTTGTTCATCTGGCCTGTCCCTGGCTTTTTAAAGTCCAGGGAGCCTGCCCCCTGCCTGCCCAGAGGTAAGCAGGGTGGCTTTTTGCGTTTTTTATACAAGGTTGGGGGGCCTGCCCCCAGTCCTTGTTAGTATGGCCTGTCCCTGGCTTTTGTTCAAAGTCCAGGGGGCCTGCCCCCTGCCTGCCCAGAGGTAAGCAGGGTGGCTTTTGCGTTTTTTATACAAGGTTGGGGGGCCTGCCCCCAGTCCTTGTTACTCTGGCCTGTCCCTGGCTTTTGTTCAAAGTCCAGGGGTCCTGCCCCCTGCCTGCCCAGAGGTAAGCAGGGTGGCTTTTGCGTTTTTTATACAAAGTTGGGGGGCCTGCCCCCAGTCCTTGTTACTCTGGCCTGTCCCTGGCTTTTGTTCAAAAGTCCAGGGGGCCTGCCCCCTGCCTGCCCAGAGGTAAGCAGGGTGGCTATTGCGTTTTTTATACAAGGTTGGGGGGCCTGCCCCCAGTCCTTGTTACTCTGGCTTGTCCCTGGCTTTTGTTCAAAGTTCAGGGGGCCTGCCCCCTGCCTGCCCAGAGGTAAGCAGGGTGGCTATTGCGTTTTTTACACAAGGTTGGGGGGCCTGCCCCCAGTCCTTGTTACTCTGGCCTGTCCCTGGCTTTTGTTCAAAGTCCAGGGGGCCTGCTCCCTGCCTGCCCAGAGGTAAGCAGGGTGGCTATTGCGTTTTTTATACAAGGTTGGGGGGCCTGCCCCCAGTCCTTGTTAATCTGGCCTGTCCCTGGCTTTTGTTCAAAGTCCAGGGGGCGTGCTCCCTGCCTGCCCAGAGGTAAGCAGGGAGGCTCCAGTTTTGCGTTGGGGGGTTCACTTTTCCCAATTTTGGCAACAGGGGGGCCTCCCCCTATTGCCCCCTGCTCGTTTGTGCGTGAAAGACGCGAGTGTGAACAGGCAACGAGTATAAATCTGAATCTTCTCATTTCTCTAAAAAAAATTCTTTTTGACATTGGGGTGGTCGGAGCCGTCGACATTTTTTACCGTTCTCCGCCTTTTTTAGTAAAAGTAAAAACTGCCTGCATTCTTGTTCAGACGTAATACTTCTTTAGCGTGTCTGCATTCCAGTGAGCATGTAGCTCTTGCCCTTCAAGGTTGGCGATCTTGTATGTGCCTGGTCCCAGGATTTGAGTTACTTGGTATGGACCCTCCCAGTTGGCACTCAGCTTTCCATGTTCTCTTGACTTTCCAACCGCCTGTGTCTTTCTCAGAACTAGCTCACCCATCTGGAAGTTCCTCTGCCGGACTTTGGTGTTGAAGGCTTTCCTCATTCGTTGCTGGTAGGCAACAATGTTGGTACTGGCCTCTTCCCTTAGTTCATTTACCAGGTCCAAGGCTTCGACCATTGCAGCTTCGTTTTCAGCCCGGTCGTACTGCAGGAAGCGTAGAGAGGGGATCCTTGCCTCAATTGGCAATAATGCCTCTACTCCATATACCAGACCAAACAGGGTCTGGCCTGTAGACTCTTTTCTGGTAGTTCTGATTGACCAGAGTATACTGGGGAGTTCGTCAGCCCATCTACCCTTGCAGTCATCCACCATTTTCTTCAGGCCGTTCAGGATTTGTTTGTTGGCTGCTTCTGCCTGTCCGTTGGTTTGAGGATGACAGACGGCTGAATAGGCGACTGAGATATTGTGGCTTTCCAGCCAGATTCTCAGCGGATCGTTATCAAATTGCCTGCCATGGTCGAATACCAACATTTTTGGTAGACCGAACCTGGTGATGATATTTCGCCAGACCACTTTCCTGACCGCCGGCTCAGTGATGTTGGGCACTGCTTCGGCCTCCACCCATTTGGTGAAGTAGTCTATGGCGACAATCAAGAATTTTCTGCCCTCTGTGGCCACCGTGAAGGGTCCTAGAATGTCCATCCCCCATTGAGCGAAGGGGATGGGGGATAGGATTGGCCTGAGCTCCTGGGCCGGGGCATGAATTGATGGCGCAAAGAGTTGGCATTTCCTGCATTTCTGGGTCAGGCTCTTGGCATCTGCCAGCATGGTAGGCCAGTAGTAGCCTGTCCTGAGGGCCTTGTGCGCCAGTGATCTCCCTCCAATGTGATGTCCACAAATCCCTGAGTGGATATCCTCCAATACCTCAGCGGCCTGATCCACCCGCAGGCATTTGAGCAGGGGATAAGTAAAAGACTTCTTGTAAAGCTCTTCATCAATGAGTATGAACCAGGCTGCTTTAGCCTGTATCTTCCTTTTTTGTAATGAGTCTGACGGTAAGATACCATGCTTCTTGTACTGGATGAAAGGAGTCATCCAGCTTTCTAGCTCTTTTTCCACAGTATTAACCGCCTGACAGGGGTTAGTGGACTTCTTGTGTAAAACGTCGACCCACACTGATCTCCGGATGTCCTGTAGACTGGAGCTTGCCAGTTTTGACAGGGCGTCTGCTCTGCTGTTCTGGGATCGGGGGATCTGTTTGACCTCATATGATTTTAGGCCGGATAACTCTCCCTTCACCATCTCCAGGTATGTGGCCATTGCTTGGTCCCTTGCTTCATATTCACCATTGATTTGGTTGGCGATGAGCTGGGAGTCCGTCGCCAGGACAATTCGTTCTGCCCCTGCGGCTTTAGCTGGCCTGACGCCTGCAAGTACTGCCTCGTACTCTGCTTCGTTGTTTGATGCTGGGAAAACAAATCTGAGGGCATGTTCAAAGTCAGCCCCTCCTGGGCTGGTTAGTACGACGCCTGCGCCTGCGCCATTGGCTGTCGAGGATCCGTCAGTATGCACGATCCATTCCTCGGCAGGGGTCTCTTCCTCCCCTGAATGGGAGCACTCAGCCAGAAAGTCTGCTAAGGCTTGGGCCTTGATGGCTGTTCTAGGCTGGTAAGATATACCTAGCCCACTCAGCTCAATCGCCCACTTCAGTAGTCTCCCTGATTTTTCAAATTTTTCCAATACCTTCTCTAGTGGTTGGTCGGTGAGGACTACAACTGGATGCGCGTCAAAGTAAGGCCTGAGCTTCCTGGAAGCAATTATGACTGCGTAGGCGGCTTTTTCGACCATCGGGTAATTCTTCTCGGCTGCCCCCAGCGCATGGCTTACAAAGTATATAGGCTGCTGGGCGCCTGCTTCTTCTCGTAAGATGACTGCGCTGACCGTTATATTGGTCACTGCAATGTAGAGGAAAAGTTTTTCCCCTGCTATTGGTCTTGCCAGGGTGGGGAGTTTTTTAAGATGGTCCTTCAGTTGCTCGAAGGCCTCTTTCTGCTCGTTTTCCCACTTGAACTGTTTATTTCCTTTCAGTATCTTGAAGAAAAGGGTAGCCTTGTCTGCTGACCGGGCGACAAATCGTGCTAAGGCGGCCATGCGGCCCGTCAGGCGTTGGATGTCTCTAATGGTCTTGGGCTCGAGGAGGTCTAGAACTGCCTGAATTTTCTCAGGGATGGCGTCTATCCCTCGAGAGCTGACCAAGAACCCCAGGAATTTGCCGGAGCGGACCCCAAATGTACACTTTTTTGGATTAAGTTTCATTTTTTAGGCGCGCAGGGAGCAGAAGGTCTCCTGCAGGTCCGTCAGGTGCTCTCTGTCTTCTCTGCTTTTTACGATGGCGTCATCAACGTAAGCCTCGATGTTTCTGCCTTTTTGTTTTTCAAATACTTTATCAACTAACCATTGGTATGTAGCCCCTGCATTTTTAAGCCCAAATGGCATCATCTTATACATGTAGGTGCCTGAACTGGTGATGAACGCGCACTTCACCCTGTCCGGCTGCCACAAGTATACATGATGATACCCTGAAAAGGCATCTAGGAAGCTTAGCATGGAATAGCCACTGGTGGAGTCTACCAATTGGTCGATTCTAGGGAGCGGATAGCAGTCTTTCGGGCAGGATTTGTTGAGGTTTGTAAAATCCACGCACATTCTCCATGCGCCTGACGATTTTTTAACCATGACTACATTCGCCAACCATTCTGGGTAGTCACAGACCTCAATAAAATCTGCTTTTAAGAGTTTGTCAATTTCTTCCTTGATTGCTGCGTCTTTTTCCGCGGACATATTTCGTTTCTTCTGTTTTACAGGGCGAGCATCCATTCTTACATTCAGCTTGTGAACGATGCATGATGGATCAACGCCGGGCATCTCGTCTGCCGAGTAGGCGAATACGTCTTTGTTTTCTTTTAGCAGCTTGACCAGTTCAGCCTGGTAGGATTTTTCCAGGTCAGCTCCTATCAGGACCTGCCTGCCTGGCTCCAAGTCTACCAACATGCTTTCGCCCCCTGGCTCCGGGTGATCGGACGCCTGGTGTTCGGCTGGGATTTCGCCCTCCCTGCTGGGGGAACTGTCAGCCTTCCTTTTTCCTTTCCTTTCTTTTTCGTGCTCTTGCAGGGCCACGGAGTAGCATTGTCTGGCTGACTCCTGGTCCCCATGCACCTTTCCTTCTAGCCCGAAATCGGTGACATACGCTATGGTGAGAGCCCTGATGGAGATGGTTGCCTCGATTTCGTCTAGGGTGGCTCTGCCAATTAGGGCGTTGTAGGCAGATCTTGCATCCACAACAACAAAGGTTGCCCTGACGTTTCTGGCAGTAGAGCCTTCCCCAAAGGTTACGGGTAGGTCTATGACCCCCATGGGCAGCACGCCTGCTCCACTGAATCCGTATAATGATCCGGGGGCAGGTCGTAGGTGCCTTTATTCCAGGCCCATTTTCTCGAAGGCGTCCTTGTACAGTAGATTTGTGTACGCGCCTGTGTCCACCATACACCTCCGCACAATGTGGTTGCTGATCTCTAGGGACAGCACCAAAGGGTCACTGTGCGGGTATACCACACGCCCTGCATCATCAGGGGTGATGCTTAAGGTCACCCCCCTTGGACTCCCTGCTTTCTCAGCATAGCAGATCTGGTTCCTTAGTTCGCGCATTTGTCTTTTTTGGCCTCTTCGACTGATCTGGCCCTCGGTGCCCCCTGAAATTACATGGATCACCATGCGGTTCTGCACTGACCCATCGGGTTTTTCAGACACTTCTTTCTGAGTCTTATTCTTAGCTGCGTAGTTGGCTAACCATCCGTTCCTGATTAACTTTTCGATCTCGTCCTTCAGGTGACGGCATTCCTCGGTGGTATGGCCTATGCAGTCGTGGAAAGTGCAGAATTTCTTGGGGTCTCCTTTCGGGCTGCGAGGCTTGCTCGGGCGATTCCATTTGGCAGTTTCTTTTTCTAGTTCGAAGATCTCCGCCCTGGATTTGTTCAGGGCAGTGTAACTATCGAACCTGGGCTGGTAGACTGTGCGCTCCTTCTTGGGAGTGTCTCCCTCCTCCCTTTGCTTGCCTGACTCACTTCTGCCCCGTCCACCCTGCGGTCCCCCTTGAGGCCTTGCTTGACCTGCAGGGGTATCCGTCAGGCCGTGGAACTCCTCCTGCAGAATGAATCCTTCCGCAATTTTCCTGGCCATGGCCAGGGTTTCTGGCTGGGCCCTGATCATCTGGTTTTTCATTTCCCCTGGAAGTAGGGAGATTGTCAGGGCGTAGGCGGTAGTGGAGTCGTCGATCTCCCTAACCTGCTGGTAGGATAGATCAAATCTTCTCAGGTATTCCCTCACACTTTCACCCTTTTTCTGCTTCAGGGTCATGAGATCGAAACGAGTGAGGCGTCTTCTCTTATTCCCGGCATATTGCTCGAGGAAGATTTCAGCCAACTCTATAAAGAACTTGATTGACCCCTGGCGGAGGTCTCTGAACCATCCCTGCGCCAGTCCCACCAAGGTGGTTGGGAAAACTTTGCACCAGATGGCATCATCTACGTCGTACATGCCCATGTGGCTCTCAAACGCCGCCAGGTGATCTTCAGGATCTATCGTCCCATCAAACTTGATGGTGGGCATTTTGATTTTTGGAATGGGGTACTCTTGTACCTCAAGGTGCAGCGGGGTTTTTGTAGGCCTGCCTACTAGTCGTGACCTGCTTTCCCCAGACTGGTTACCGTGAGAATCCCATTGTTTATGGGTCGGTTTCCTCGCACTGGGGGAGCGGTGCCTTGGTGGGGGCCTGCTTGCTGCTTCATCCTCTGTTTCCGGGGAAATCTGCCTGGGCCTCTTCCTCTGAGAGTGGCAGAGGTTCTCACCCTGATGATGTCTGGACTCGAGCGGTTGTCCTCGATTGAGCCTGGATTGCAGGCTTTGGGATAAGCCGGGGGCCGACTGTTCCTTGGCTGCAGGTGTTAGCCTGGAGAAAACTCCGCCTGGCCTTTCCCCCAAGCGTTTTGACATGGGCTCCTTGGGCCTCATTCTCTCCTTCATTTCCCGGGACAAGCCTCCTTGTTCTCCCGACGCAGATTCCGTTGTGTGGATGGAAAACGCCTGCTGGACAGGTGGCTCTGGACTGCCGGTAGTAATGCGTCTTTGTACATGAGCATACACTTGTGCCGTCCTTCTTGCTTTCCTCTGAGCATTCCTGGCGGCGGTTCGCCTCGTGCCCCCGGCTTCATCCCTGCTGATTGGGGATGGTTTCCTGGGAGCCGATGCGACCCTGCCTACCAAGTCCTCAGGAGTGAACTCCTGGTTCAGCATCGCAGAGAAGAAGGCGGCTGTCGGCGTCATCTGAGCTGGGGTCAGATTAAGAGCGTGCCCTGGGCGTGACCCCAGCTCAGGCGTCACAGCAGTGTTAGATCCACCAAGGAGACTGGTTCCCCCTACCCCTAGGATCGTGGCAGGAGGAGCCCTCTCCGACTGCGGCATACCATACAGGGGGGCCACCGGTGGGACCGTCGGACCCGTTCCTGCACTGGCATCAACGATTTCTGGCATGATTGTGTTAGTTTTGTGATTATGAGTGGTTGATTTTAGTGGGTAACTCATGAGCACAACCGTAAGTTCCCCACAGGCGGCGCCAAATTGTTCCGGTCACGGAAACAATTCACCCGGTCTTGGATCCGGGTTGTATGATTGAGTTAATGACGAACGATTGACCGTTTGATTTCCTTCAGGCTCCCTTTCTTCTCACTCCCTTGATCGGACCTTCCCGGCGGAGTTGGCCTGCTCCCTGCACAATGAACGCACAAGGCCTCGGAGGTTGTCCGAGGAAACCCTCTCCGATGCCTAAGTCAGTCCGTGAAATGCCTTGACGAACCTAGCTCATGAGGAACTAGGTGGCGTTTTTTAGGAGTAAGAGTCTAGAGAGAGAAAATCCAACCCCTCTTATGTGGGAAATGGATAAGTATTTATACCTTCCCAC
This sequence comes from Agrostemma githago, assembly GCA_958450325.1. NCBI lineage: Eukaryota > Viridiplantae > Streptophyta > Magnoliopsida > Caryophyllales > Caryophyllaceae > Agrostemma > Agrostemma githago. Next base: position 55,813,774 of record OY288240.1, read on the forward strand.
AAGAGAGAGGGAAAGAGAAAGAAGGGGAGGGAAATGGGTGGATGTTGGTGCGACACGTGGACTCACCTTGTTCACTCATTTCCCCTTACCTTTAGGCAAAATGACGGATGGGTCCTCGGTTCTCTTTTGGTTCGGCTTAGGCGGGAGCGCCCTGGAAGCAAGCTGGAGGCCTGGTTTGCCCTGCTTGGCAGGCGGCCAGGCCGTGCCAGGCGGCTAAGGGATTAAGGCCATACTCTTGGAGATTCCAATGATGTTGACGGACAGTCTGCTGGGCAGGCCTTTCCTCTTTCTGGGATTGGTCACCTTGGGGCCTGACTGGTAGGCGGCCCGAGGTAGGCAACCGACCCCCATCAATAATATTAATAATATTAATAATAAGAATAAGAAAAATTAATTAATTAATATTAATTCTAATATTAAAATTAATATTAATTAATAATAATAATAATTAATAATTAATAATAATAATATTATTATTATTATTAATATTTAATAATATTAATATTATTATAAATGTGAAGTATTATTATTATTATTATTAATTATAATAAAAATAACAATAATAATAATAAAATTAATCAGTTGGGTGAAGGTGGATTAGGTGATACCTCAGAGTCCTCAGAGAAGGATGAATACTCAGTGCTAGGGCCTGATGGAAAACTCTCTGAGTTGACTGCTGTAAGGCACTCAGAACATCCACAGGGGCAGGCGAGCATTTGTATTGGGAATGGTAGGACCCTGATGGTTCCTCCTGATAAGAATTCCCATGAAGATAGCTTCCTAGAATGTTAGGAGTTTTAATAACCCTGTCAAACATAGTGTGGTACTTGATTTTTTGCAGACTAATAAAATTGATGCACTCGCAATTTTGGAAACAAGAGTGAAGGTGAATAAAGCAAACAAGATCTTGAAGACATGGTTCAATAACTGGACGGTTGTCCACAATTATGATAGTCACTATAATGGGAGAATTTGGCTCCTATATAATGCTTCAACTGTTAAGTTTAGTACTAGTTATAAATCGGCTCAGTTAATTTCTGGAATGTTACATTATTATCAGACTAATAAAAGCTTACAACCAAGCTTGGTATATGGTTACAATGAAGGAAGTTGTGGACATGACGTAGGTCCACCCCGACGCGGCCACGCGCGGGTTTGGGTAGGCGAATGAATCTCGTGGTGAGATTGTTCTCGGGTTCGAAATTTAAGTCAAAATGGAGTCGCCACTGAATTTTGTGGTTATTCGGAACCATACGACCCCACTCTATGTCGTCATGGGCTGTACACAAAGTACGGCCCACTTCGATTTCAGAGTTTATGGGGCTCGTCCCTTTGCATTATTATACCGATACCGTTTACACCGGCTTTCGTATATAAAATGACTCTCGTGCGCCAATGGTTTCGGGCATCCGGAAACCAAGGTTCTGAGTAAGGGGTGAGGGTACGTGTTGGGAAGCCCACTAAGGACACCCAACCCCGCCCGCACATGGCGGCCTTTACTAAGACATCGTTCGTGTTCGTGTGCGCGCGCTAGTAAAACGATTAAATGATATGCAAACAGCGTTTTCGGGCTAAGCATGCGAGTTGTTGATTAACTACGTCATTTAATGCATCTTGATTCACGTCAAAGTGATTTAGCATGTGATGTTCATTTAAATAAATAAATGGCAAACATCAAATAATAGAAAACTCGTAAATAAATTACAAATTACACGGGCGGAATACAACCCGGAATTCACAATACAACGAGCAATAAAATAGAATAATTGAATTATAAGCAGCAAATGCTAACTAGAAACGGACCCGTATATAATAAATATAAACTAGACCGTAAGTTGTGCAAATGGACGAACTTCGATTAAATACACATTATATTGTGTATTAAACGGAGGACGGAGATATGGAACCTAGGCGTGGTGCTAGCCCGATCCCGAATCTCGATGCCTTGTCCCGACTTATCACATTGAGAAATGGAGTCTAAATTAATTATGTGTCGGATACGACTAAAGAGTCGTCGATACAAAAATTAATAGTGTGAGACCGTCGATCAAAGTCGTTTTAAGTGTCGTGATGTGCATAAGTTTTAGAAAGAAAAAAAAGGTTCACGTGATGGTCTTTACACGCGTTGACTAAAAGTCGTAAAGAAAAGACGAGTCTCAAAATATGGACATATGTCGCGAAAGTCGCATATTAATGTAAGGACCGAAAAGGATAGAAAGTCGAGAAAACGAGAAAGTGGGCTCGGCCGAACAGGCCTCCCCGCGAGTCGCCTGACCGGCGCGCGACTCGCATGGGGGTCTGGCCGTGTGTCCTTTATTTGTTTGAATTCGATAATTGACCGAGTTAAATAAAAATATTGCATTATTTAAATTCAACTCGGTTCTCGATGTCATAAACGTGTATTATACGATTATGAGACCGTTATCGGGATTTTATGAAATATGCTATTATATGATTGAAAAGTTTGATTAGTGACGAAATTATAGTCCTCCGCGTCACGGCATCGATACTAATCCTAAAGGATTATGTGATGTCGGTTTTCGCCTCAACGGATCTCGTACTAATCTTAGAAATGGAGTCTTACGCGTTCAACTATGAGCAATCACGATCGCGTTATGCCCTTGAGTACATTGGGGCGGCGCTCCTCGGAAGGGCGCCACCTCCGTCGTGACTCGTAAAGGGATTAAACGGACTTTGGATGATCGTCGTAGTCAAACGTGTTAAGATTCGAATTTTAATATTATATAAATCTATATATATATATACACGGTATTAATATGTTAATGACGATAATTAAATGTTAGAGGTTAGATACAATAAATAATAAAAAAAGTTAGATTGCGATAAATGAAATGTTAGTAGCAAAATTAAAATAATGTTAGTAACTGAATTAAAATGTTAGTGTTAGTATGTTAATAATAATAATAATAATAATAATAATAATAGTAATAATAATAATAATAATAATAATAATAATAATACATATATATACATAATCAAAAAGAAAAGAGAAAGGAGAAAGAGATGTCGGGATTTGAATTACACCCTCAACCTACATGCTTAATGGCCTCGGAAACAAACTCGTAATAGCGATGGGAGCGCGGGAGTGTCGAGATATGTAGGGTGAGTTATGGTGTGTGTCTTTGACGAGTTTTGATCTCGGGATTTTGAATATGTATGTGTGTGTGTATGTATGCCGCCGGTTTAACGAGGGCAAATGGCTCGGTTTTTTTGTATTGTTTTGCTTGGGGTTGTTTAGGTAGATTAGGGTAGAAGATGTAGGGTGAATGAGGTTTGCAAAGGTTCTCCTTAAACTCTCAAAGCTGAAAAATGCAAAGGGTTAGGGGGTGTATTTATAGGCTTGATCAAGTGAATCAAATGGGTTGAGTTATTATAGGAAAATGTTGACTCTTGATTTGATTTGCTAATTTTGAATTCTGATTTTGTGCGCCAGTTTTCGAGAATGAACTTGGCTGATTTTGTGAGACGGTTTCGTCTTTGACCGGGTTTTGACCCGGTCGCTAAAAGACGGGATTTATTTCCAGTGACGGTTTTGACCCAAATTAGTCTCATTTTATTGGAAACGGCCCACTGGGCCTGGATTTGAGGTCGGTTTTGAGAGATTTGCACTCCGCTAAATGCCCACGTCGGATACTATTGATTCCGAGTCTGTATTCGAGCGTATTAAGTCACGTTAGCGTCCGATCATCATCGGGTGTTTTGTCGGGAACTGCTATAGACACTAGCAGGCAAAATGCGGGTGTCTACAGAGCCCCCACTCTGACTGAGGCTTGGACAAGGCGAAAGTCAGAGTAGCTACCAGGCCAATCGAGGATTACGACCTGGCAGCCTTCCGGTCGGGTCGTTTATAGTCCATTAGACTTGCGTGATTGGCTCGCCAGCCATAAGCAGAGGGTCATACCTGTCCTGATGATGATAGCTCCGTGGGGAGTCGAACTTGCCTTTGAAGTCATAGGTGTACCCGTATGCCGACACATCACATTTTGGATGTAGCGTTCCAGGAGAAACACCGACTCACGCTGGGGAGTAAAGTAGTTGCACGGGACTTGCTTCTGAAGTCTTGGGTGTACCCGTATGCCGACACATCACGTCTTGGATGTAGCATTCCAGGAGAAACACCGCTTTTGGTGTTCCGTTGGGAAGCACTAGCTGGTACCTGAAATGTTAGATACGTAGGCAGAAATAGCAGGCATAACTGATAGCAAGATAGCACATAGGAAATGCAGTTAGCATCTATAGACTAGTTTGCGCTGGGGAGAATGATTTTTGAAATCGAAGTCCTGAAAGCAACTCACGTGCTAGGAGATAGGTTTTCAAAATTGAAAGGGGTAGAAAAGAAATTTGCTGTTTAAATAGACCGAAATTTGACCTTGTCGAAAAGGATTTTCTCAAATGGCTAAGTTTTGCAAATTTTTAAAATGAGAATTTGAAGGGAGAAACATATCGACAGACTCGACTTTGGACGTGACCGGACGAGTTGACAGACACGACTTGGACTCTCGAGGGGTTGGACTGTGACTCGGTAGGGGGGTGGGCTACCTAAGATGACAAGACTCTTAAGCTACGCTATTTTGTAGCCTAGGCGAGTGGCAACACGGTCGAACATCGAAATGGGAAGGATGTGCTATAGGGTGGCTGCAGTAGTCTGTAACGAGACTGTAACGACAGGACTTAGTCGTAGCAATGTTATAGTCTGGTGCTCTTTTGGATCTTTGGTTTTGGGGTATAGTCCCAAAATGGGTGTTGCTTCGAGTCCCTGACGGATTCTCGTCTTTGACTGAGCCGAGTACTAGGACACACTATAGAAAGGTGGCTAGATTTTTGAAAGTATTTGGATTATGTGGGTGGATGGAGAACTTCTGTCTAAGAGAAGCCCCCAGGACGACAAAGCTAACTGTTGAGAACATGACAATGTCGTGATAGGAATGATGGTGCTTTCTGAATTTGTGTCAATATGGGTGGTTGTGCCCTTGTTGAAAGGCTGCCTACGTATTCACGTGTAGTGAAATCAAACCAAGCCGTAGTTCAGTGGATTGGAAGATATATTATGGTGCCTAGTTTATTAGGGCTTTGTGTGTAACTAGCTATAGCGATGGTGTAGGCTAGGTGAATTCCCAATGATGTCTTAATCAAAGGGTTAGAACAGTTAGGATGTTGATCCCGTGACTGTGAGCGTTCTCCGGGGTAGCCCCCAGAGGTGGTGTGAACTATTTGGGCATGTTCTATGCCGACCGCAGGTTGAGTTCCCGTGTTTGGGGTTGGTAACTGGTTTGGATGTTTTTTGAAATGTGGAGCTAGGTCGCAAGTGGCTTTGATGATTCGAAATCTGGAGCTCGATTTTGTGGAGCTAAGGCTTCGAGGGTAAGGTATTGCAATGTGGTAGGAAAGGGGGAAGTCGAGTAAAAATGACTCGAACTTCAATCGCGGTAGGTTGATAATGCGGGATCTGATTTCCATGTCTGACCCTAATGGTTAGGGTGTATCCTATGGAGCTAGAATCCTCAAAATTCCGGGCTGTCTCTTAGCCTAGATTTCGAGAAGGTCTTGAGTGTTGCAATGTGGGAAGGCTAAGTGTGGTGTTAGCTGACCAGCTGATTGTTTCTCCCCTATTCGATGGTATGGGCATTGATAATTTTTGAATTGACCGTACCCCGGTCAAGGGATTTTCACTTGAGTTGAACGTTGACCACGGTCATGGGTATTTGATTTTTTTTTTGGGTTGACCTCTTAGCCCCGGTCGTGGGATCCTTCATTTGAGTTGACCGTGCCCCGGTCAAGGGATTGACCGTATCTGGTCGGGGATGTTGAGGGTTCTTTTTTTTGATGGCCGGCTCTTTTGTTTGGCCTTTTGCTTTTTTTCTTTGGACTTCTATTTTTTGTCCAGTTTTTTTTTTCACGGCTATCCCTCCCTTTGATGTTGTGGGTGGATATGGGGGTGGGCCCATCGGTTGGATTAGGCTTGTGGAGCTAAACCTTTGTAAGGTATAAGCCTAGTTGGTGAGTGCAACTCGCGGTGGAGTACTCTACGGTAAGCATGGTGATTTGGATCTCGGTATTGTCATCATAATTCCGAGCAGGCTTAGTGGGAGCATCGTCCCGAGTTGGGTATTTTTGGCATCAAGCCTATAGAGTCACGATGCTTCTTTTTTGCTTCTGGTCAGACTAACGCCTAAGGTAAGGATTGATCAGTCTTATTGGAGGGGTGTTTATTGTGGGAAATGGGCTTGCCTTCCGTCTTGAACCCAAACTAGGAGACTACCTAGATTTGTCATAGGATTCGATACTGCTCCTACTAGGCGTAGTTATGTGGCTGTCTATGCCGGACATGGAACAGGTAAGGGAAAACATGGGTCTCAGTTCCTGCAGTCATTATAGATGTGCCTATAATAGTCACGTGCATGTGCTCACAGTGTATGATGGTGTTCATCATGTTCTCGGAAACACATAAGGGAAGCTTATAAGAGAAATAGAAAAGCTAATTTTATTGAATTTTGAAAAGAGGACAGAATACAGTTGACTCTGACTCTGACTTTGAAATGAGGATGTAGGATATCCTAGACTCGGACTCAGACTTAGACTCGAATCGAATCCGGACTTTCGGATACTTGGTTGGTCGTTTCTTTTTTTGGTAAGGTCCTTGATTGGAGGAAACGACAGGTGCCACGACTCGCCTAAACTACTTTGCGCGAATCCAAGAGAGGGAGTCAAACTAGACATGGCCCGGGGTGACGGGTCGACAAAGACTCTTGGACCGGGATACTCGAACGTTGACCTAAACGAGGTAACAACCCTGGCTTGGACTCGACGATGAGATTCAAGCTGCACGAGGGTAAGTCCGAAAATGGGGCGACCGTGTTTGACCGCGTCACGTGTTTGGTCCAACCGTGGCGACCTAAACCTTTATGAGACTCGGGTGTTCATAGCATAGATACGACTCGAAGAAGACATCGTAAGGACGCCGGTCTGTGATGAACATAAGGTACCTCTTAAGGTGACTGTGGTCGCATGCTCGGGTGGAGGACAGCCCCCAAGTGAGACTGAAGACTCTGATAGGACTCAGATGGTGCGGCATCTAAGTGACTCAAAAGCGGGTTACGTGAGACAACACGTGTAGGACCTGACCCTTAGAGCAACCGTGATTGATCGCTCTGCTAAAGGGTAGCCCCCGAGTGGGATCGAAGATTTTGCTAAGACTCGAGTGTCGGACGAGTGACCCTTAGATGTAAGGACCATAAACCTTTAGCTACAGGGCTATGCCTTGTAAAAGGTTGACTCGGCCTCGAGAAAAGGCAGACGGGGTAAGGGAAGAAACTCGCGATGTAAGATCGGCAGAGTTTCGACGCTAGAGACCCTTGACTTGACTTGAATAAGGATAGACCCTGTGATTAGGGCAGACCTTTAAGTTAAAGGACTTGAATTGGGATGACTCGACTAACGGATTGAAAGACGGGCAAAATTCCCCTAGGAAAGGTCGTGGGGACCGTCCTGCTAGAGGGAAAGATCGCGTGTGACTTTCTAGTTAGGACTCGAGTGTTCAAACGAACCTTCCATTTACGAGTGTATGACTCGTGTTGGTCGGTTATGCCTTTAGGAAAAGGCGGACTAGGATGGGGAAGAAACCCGTGATGTAGGATCGACGGAGTTTCGACGCTAAAGACCTTCGACGTATTACGAAAAGACCCGACACACGGATTACGGTAGGTCCTATAATAAGAAAGGTTTTTGAAAAATGATTGAATTTTGAAAATTGAGAGGACAGTCCTGAAATTGGCAGTGGGCCAATAGGACCGGGCATTTTGAAATGTTAGAATGGTTGCGAGTAATTTCGCGTTTTGAAAATTGAGGAGGCGATCCCGTCTTTTGAAATTGGCAGCATGCCGACAGGGCCGAGTTTTTTTGATAAGTTGAATATTTGGAATTTTGAAAATTTGAATATCAAAAAATAAATTTCCGAAAATTTGAAAATCGAAAATGAGATCCCGAAGATTTGAAAATCGAAAACGGCATCTCGGAGATTTGAAAATCGAGAATCACATCTCGAGGATCTGAAAAAAAAATCGAAATGGAATTTTGAAATTTGAAAATCGAAATGGAATTTGAAAATTCGAAAATCGAATGGTGGATCAGAAATTCGAATTTTGAAATGGACAGCATGCCGACTAGAAAATAGGTTATTTTGAGTCAAATCGTAAGTCTAAATTTTCGGCAGCATTCCGAGTTTTTGAAATTGGATATTTTGAAAAGACGGGTCCCAAAACGGACAATATTTCGGGTTTTTCAAAATTTGGTATTTTTGGGAAGATGCATTTTTTGAAATGACGGTTTTTGAAAAAAAAAATGACATGGAAACCAAGTAGCACGTAGTCAAGCAAGCATTACAACGACGCTTATGTATGCTTTACACTAAGTCTCGGTCGGTCAAAATAGGATCTATACCAACAACGATGGCTTTCTCGTGTGAAGGACGGACTCCCTAAGCCGAGTTGGTCTTAGGACATGCCGCGAAACCGAGACGAGTTCCACCATCGATGTCTTTAGCGCACCCATGTAGGAATGCACCGTGGTATAGTGGGACGTCGGTCACAAGTAACCGGCCAGGGCAAAATTTGGGTTGCATGAATCATTAAACTAATGCGCGTACATTAATATACGAACGATTTCTTTTCGAGTCTCACCCTAGGAACCCCGATGACATGTGGTAAATCAGGTATCCCCAGCGGAGTCGCCAAATTGTGGACATGACGTAGGTCCACCCCGACGCGGCCACGCGCGGGTTTGGGTAGGCGAATGAATCTCGTGGTGAGATTGTTCTCGGGTTCGAAATTTAAGTCAAAATGGAGTCGCCACCGAATTTTGTGGTTATTCGGAACCATACGAGCCCACTCTATGTCGTCATGGGCTGTACACAAAGTACGGCCCACTTCGATTTCAGAGTTTATGGGGCTCGTCCCTTTGCATTATTATACCGATACCGTTTACACCGGCTTTCGTATATAAAATGACTCTCGTGCGCCAATGGTTTCGGGCATCCGGAAACCAAGGTTCTGAGTAAGGGGTGAGGGTACGTGTTGGGAAGCCCACTAAGGACACTCAACCCCGCCCGCACATGGCGGCCTCTACTAAGACATCGTTCGTGTTCGTGTGCGCGCGCTAGTAAAACGATTAAATGATATGCAAACAGCGTTTTCGGGCTAAGCATGCGAGTTGTTGATTAACTACGTCATTTAATGCATCTTGATTCACGTCAAAGTGATTTAGCATGTGATGTTCATTTAAATAAATAAATGGCAAACATCAAATAATAGAAAACTCGTAAATAAATTACAAATTACACGGGCGGAATACAACCCGGAATTCACAATACAACGAGCAATAAAATAGAATAATTGAATTATAAGCAGCAAATGCTAACTAGAAACGGACCTGTATATAATAAATATAAACTAGACCGTAAGTTGTGCAAATGGACGAACTTCGATTAAATACTCATTATATTGTGTATTAAACGGAGGACGGAGATATGGAACCTAGGCGTGGTGCTAGCCCGATCCCGAATCTCGATGCCTTGTCCCGACTTATCACATCGAGAAATGGAGTCTAAATTAATTATGTGTCGGATACGACTAAAGAGTCGTCGATACAAAAATTAATAGTGTGAGACCGTCGATCAAAGTCGTTTTAAGTGTTGTGATGTGCATAAGTTTTAGAAAAAAATGGGTTCACGTGATGGCCTTTACACGCGTTGACTAAAAGTCGTAAAGAAAAGACGAGTCTCAAAATATGGACATATGTCGCGAAAGTCGCATATTAATGTAAGGACCGAAAAGGATAGAAAGTCGAGAAAACGAGAAAGTGGGCTCGGCCGAACAGGCCTCCCCGCGAGTCGCCTGACCGGCGCGCGACTCGCATGGGGGTCTGGCCGTGTGTCCTTTATTTGTTTGAATTCGGTAATTGACCGAGTTAAATAAAAATATTGCATTATTTAAATTCAACTCGGTTCTCGATGTCATAAACGTGTATTATACGATTATGAGACCGTTATCGGTATTTTATGAAATATGCTATTATATGATTGAAAAGTTTGATTAGTGACGAAATTATAGTCCTCCGCGTCACGGCATCGATACTAATCCTAAAGGATTATGTGATGTCGGTTTTCGCCTCAACGGATCTCGTACTAATCTTAGAAATGGAGTCTTACGCGTTCAACTATGAGCAATCACGATCGCGTTATGCCCTTGAGTACATTGGGGCGGCGCTCCTCGAAAGGGCGCCACCTCCATCGTGACTCGTAAAGGGATTAAACGGACTTTGGATGATCGTCGTAGTCAAACGTGTTAAGATCCGAATTTTAATATTATATAAATCTATATATATACACGGTATTAATATGTTAATGACGATAATTAAATGTTAGAGGTTAGATACAATAAATAATAAAAAAAGTTAGATTGCGATAAATGAAATATTAGTAGTAAAATTAAAATAATGTTAGTAACTGAATTAAAATGTTAGTGTTAGTATGTTAATAATAATAATAATAATAATAATAATAATAATAATAATAATAATAATAATATAATAATACATATATATATACATAATCAAAAAGAAAAGAGAAAGGAGAAAGAGATGTCGGGATTTGAATTACACCCTCAACCTACATGCTTAATGGCCTCGGAAACGAACTCGTAATAGCGACGGGAGCGCGGGAGTGTCGAGATATGTAGGGTGAGTTATGGTGTGTGTCTTTGACGAGTTTTGATCTCGGGATTTTGAATATGTATGTGTGTGTATGTATGCCGCCGGTTTAACGAGGGCAAATGGCTCGGTTTTTTTGTATTGTTTTGCTTGGGGTTGTTTAGGTAGATTAGGGTAGAAGATGTAGGGTGAATGAGGTTTGCAAAGGTTCTCCTTAAACTCTCAAAGCTGAAAAATGCAAAGGGTTAGGGGGTGTATTTATAGGCTTGATCAAGTGAATCAAATGGGTTGAGTTATTATAGGAAAATGTTGACTCTTGATTTGATTTGCTAATTTTGAATTCTGATTTTGTGCGCCAGTTTTCGAGGATGAACTTGGCTGATTTTGTGAGACGGTTTCGTCTTTGACCGGGTTTTGACCCGGTCGCTAAAAGACGGGATTTATTTCCAGTGACGGTTTTGACCCAAATTAGTCTCATTTTATTGGAAACGGCCCACTGGGCCTGGATTTGAGGTCGGTTTTGAGAGATTTGCACTCCGCTAAATGCCCACGTCGGATACTATTGATTCCGAGTCCGTATTCGAGCGTATTAAGTCACGTTAGCGTCCGATCATCATCGGGTGTTTTGTCGGGAACTGCTATAGACACTAGCAGGCAAAATGCGGGTGTCTACAGAAGTGATAGAGAGATTCTTTGGCAGGATCTTCAAAAGATAGCAACTTCTTCTCCTTGGGTGGTTTTAGGAGAATTTAATGTGGTAAGGAGTCCTGAGGAATAATTTGGCAAAAATCCTCCAGATCTACAAGATATGTGGGACTTTAACTCTTGCTTGCTGAACTACAAACTTGATGATCTTAACAGTTCGGGATGTGGTTTGACTTGGACAAATAAAAGGGATCCAAATGAAAGAATTGGTCGGAGTTGGATAGAGTTCTAATGAATCCAGACTGGTTGACTTGTTACCCTAATGGTAGTGTTATTTTCTGTGAGGCTAGCATATCATACCAGATCATTCTCCTATTTTGCTTGAAGTTTCTCAGGAAAAGCGTCTCAAGAAAAAATTTAGCTTCCTCAATTCTTGGATTGCTCATCCTGATTATCACAGGGTGGTTAATCATGCTTGGGGGAAAAAGATTAATGGTTCTCCTATGTTTGTTTTGTTCCAAAAGCTTAAGAATGTTAAACATGCTCTTTCTATTCTTCATAAAGAGAATTTCTCCAATGTTACACAGCAGGTTGAACAGGCGAAAGATGATTTGAGAAAATGCCAGCAGAGCCTCATGAAGGATCCTTTCTCTGTAACTCTTATGGAGGAAGAGAAATTTCTGGTTAAAATTTTTTGTGATCTTAAGAATGCAGAACTTTGCATGCTATCTCAAAGGGCCAAGGTAAATCATTTACAGCTCAGTGATTGTTTGTCTAAGTACTTTTTTGCTAAAATTGCAGAGAGGAAAAACCAACAGGTCATTGGTGCTATATCTGATGTTACTGGTACAGTTCAGAATGGTCTTGATGTTGTTTCTACTGCCTTCCAACAGTATTACATTTCTCAATTAGGGCAAAGTAAGGAGACTTCAGGGGTTCTCTCTTCTCTACCAATGGTTAAGAATGATGATTTTATTACAAGCTTAGAGAAACCTGTTTCCATGGAGGAAATTAAATCTGCTATATTTAGTATGGATGTCAATAGTAGTCCAGGTTTTGATGGTTTTTCAGCAGGCTTTTTCAAGGCATCTTGGAGGACTGTGGAAAATGATTTCTGTAGGGCTGTGATGAGGTTTTTCAAAAGTGGTAGGATGTCAAAGCAAGCTAATTCAGCTGTGATTTCCCTAATACCAAAGAAGAAGGATCCCCAGTCGGTTTTAGACTTCAGACCCATTTCTTGTTGCATTGTTTTCTATAAAACAGTGTCAAAAATTCTGGCTAACAGGCTAAAAAAGGTTCTTCCATCTATCATTGGTGAGGAACAGGCTGCATTCGTTTCTGGCAGGAGTATCTTTGATAATATTTTATGTCTCAAGCCCTTGTGAAGGGATATACTAGGAAATACTTGACTCCAAGAAGTATGATTAAAGTGGATATTAAGAAGGCCTTTGATTCCTTGCAATGGGTGTTTATTGAAAAAATGCTCATCAATCTGGGTTTTCTTAAAATCTTTATAGGATGGGTCATGGGTTGTCTTACTAATCCTTGGTTTTCCTTGAAGATTAATGGAGAAATAAGTGGTTTTTTCCAAGGGAGGAGTGGTATTAGGCAGGAAGACCCTTTGTCCCCCTATATTTATGTTATGAGCATGGAGATTTTGTCCTAATCTCAAAGGCAACTCTGCTTCCGGGAAGAGGTTTCATATCACCCTAAATGTAGTAGAATTAAGCTCACACATCTTATTTTTGCTGATGACTTGATGGTCTTTACCAGGGGTGACTTGCCCTCTGTTATTGCTGTTAAGAAAGCTTTGGACTTGTTTGGTGAACTGTCTGGTTTAGTGGCAAATGTGGAGAAGACTAACATATATTTTGGAGGGGTGCACCAAGATGTGAAGAGGGAAACCTTGACTAAAACAGGGTTTGCTGAGGGTGCTTTTCCTTTTAGGTATCTTGGCATTCCACTGTCTGATGCAAGAGTAAATGTGTCAATGTTCAGTTCTCTTCTTTTAAAAGTGCAGCATTCAGTTGGTCACTGGTCATTACAGCTGCTCTCTTATGCTGGCAAAGCTCAGCTATTGAACTCGGTCATTTTTGGCTTGGAGAACTTCTGGAGCTCAAGTTTGCTGTTACCAAAAGGTGTTGCAAAGTTACTAAATAAGCTTTGCAAAGATTTTTTTTGGGGCATCAAGGAAGGAGCTAGAAGATTAGTCTTTAAAAGTTGGAGAGAAATCTTTTTCCCTTGGGATTCTGGTGGGTTTAATGTCAAAGATGTTTTGAATTGGAACATGTCCTTACTTTCTAAGTGGATTTGGATTTTTGGAAGAGAGCCTTCTAGTCTTTGGACTAAGTGGTGTCACTGCTATATCTTCAGTTCTCAGTCAGTGTGGACTATTGATTCGAACGAATTTTTTCCATCAGGCATCAAGAACATACTGACTGTTAGGGATCATCTCATTAATATTTGTGGTTCAGGAAATCAGGCTAATGAGCTCTTGAAAGATTGTGGATCAGGCTCAAAATTTCAGGTGAGAAAGGTATACAAGCTGTTGCAACATCCAGTTCAAAAACATTGGGCTCCAATTATCTCGTCCTCTATTTTTGTACCTAGTCATAAGGTAGTGATTTCTTTGGCAATTCAAAGACAGCTAGCTACTAATGATCAGTTTCAGAGTAAAGGTTTCCAGTTGGCCAATAGATGTTGCCTGTGTTGTCAGGCTGAGGAGAGCTCTCAGCATCTTTTCTTCCGCTGTGATTACTCTAGACAGGGATGGACTAAAGTACTACACTGGGTTGGGGTTCGAGGAGTGGGGATGGAGTTGAGGCAAGAAGTGGGTTGGATGATTAATGCTAAGGCCAAGAAGCATTGGAAGAGCTTACTATTGAGAGTCAGCACGGGGGCTTTGGTGTATGTCCTGTGGAAGGAACGGAACAAGCGGCTGTTTACTGGCAAGGAAGCTACTATTGAAGCCATTTTGGAGCAAGTTAGGTTTATTGTGCATACTCGTTTTGTTTGTAAAAAGGACAATCCTAAGTTCATTAGGATCATAGAGCATTTGGATACACATTAATGTGTAGATTGTGAGATAGTCTTTTTGCATCTTGTAATTTCATACTCAAATGATATGAAATGATAACTTTTTGCAAAAAAAAATAATAAAATTAATTAAATAAATAATTAATATTAATAATAATAATAATAATTAATAATATTAATATTAATATTATTATAAATATGACGGAGTAAGTATTAATAATAATAATAATACTAATATTATTATTATTATTAATATTATTATATTACGGAGTAAGTATTAATAATAATAATATTATTATTAATGTGTCTGAACTGAACTGAACTGAGTGAGTCTGAACTGAACTGAATGTGTCTTAACCGAACTGAACTGAACTGAATGTATCTGAACTGAACTGAAAGTTTCTGAACTGAACTGAAACTGTCTGAATACAAGTCCAGGAGAACATGGCAGGTATATCCGTATATGTGTTTAACATGGCAAATATATGTGTTTACCTTCAGGTGGGCTAGCGAGTAGTTACGGATCCTGCTTCGCTGATTAATAATTTGAACTATGGATTGTGATAACCCTTTTTATGGATTTTATTCTATTTTTATTTTGTAGCTATTTTTATTTTATGGCTTGTTGATAAGGCTAAAGTCGCATCACCTTAATCAAAATAATCCTAACAAACAACTAACAGGTAGCTAGCAGCAAGTAAGGGTCGAATCCACAGAGAGACGGACGAATATCGCTAATTATCTAATAATCGATTCTAAACTATTTAAATTCCGGTTTGTATGAATTGTTTTCTAAACTAATGCGATTATGTAAATTAAAAGGTTCTAATAATATTAAAAGGATCTGGGGCTTTCCGGTTCACTGTGTAATTAAATTGGGTCAAGTTAATTAATCATTCAATCAATCAATCACTGTTATTTAAGGCAAAGACACGACCTTTCGGATCTTATGTCAACCTTAGGATAGATTCTGACGGGCTCTCGCAACTTACCTGATTATCCTACCCACCTACTTGTAAGTCTAGCCTTACCAGGCTTTCGATCTTAGGTTCGGGTTCCTAAATATTCAACTAATTCAACGTCTCAAACTAATCAAACAATAATACAAGAAAAGTAGTAAGGCAATAACATATGAATAATTAATCAAATAAATAATCAAGCTAACATTCCAATTCAATTATCATAGATCTCCTTCAACCCTAGATAAATAAATTAGCTACTCATACTAATTGATAAAACAATAAAGAAATTAAGCATAATAAAGAACAATATGAAAATAAGAGAATAAGAAAAAGTATCAATTAAGTAGAACTGAAAGATTGACGATCTAAAAGTAGGATTACAAACTAGAAGAATTCTAATACTAATAAAAAGTCTAAACTAAACTACGGAATATGAAAGTGTCAATCTAAATTATTGAATGAGAAAGCGTAAATAAATCTAACCCCAAGGAGGGTAGATATACTAATAATAAGGAGTCTAACATCTTCTCTTTTCCTTTTATGGTAAGTTACGAAGTTTAAAAACTGAAAATCCCGCGAAACAACTTCAAACCAATCGGTTGGGGTTTGAACCGACTGGTTCAAGGTTGTCCCAAATAGTTTGGGTTCGTCCCGACCGGTTCGGGTTTCTCTGCGCGACGAATTTGAAACGCTTACTATTTCTTTGTTACTTCTCAGAATTAGACGTGTAATATACTCTTGGAAAGCTAAGAGTAAGAGCTTTCCAACGCCACCTGAATAAGCTCGATATAATTTGTATAACTCAAGATATTTACATTTGAAGTTGCCCCTTGTTTTAGCGATCATTCTTTCTTCTAGATTTGCATTTGTTTGAGCTTTCCAACTTATTTCTTTGTCGTTTCTTATTGTTTCTTCACTCACGTCCTTCTCCAAGTATTCATTTAGTATCCTCTAACTTTTATCACTTCTTCCTTGTAGATTTCATGGCTCGACTCCCGTCATTGTCCAAAATGTAGCTCAATCGCCTTCATCTGTCTCGTTTCCTACAAAACATAAACAAAATACCCGGCATAACAAAGAATGATGAAAATCTAGAAAAATGACTCCTAGGATACATAAAATGAACCAAAATAAAGGAAAAGTTGGGGTTAAATATATATACGAAATGAGTTCATCAAATCCCCCCAAACCAAACCTTTGCTTGTCCCTAAGCAAAACAATCATCAAAGAGCATGGACAAGACTTAAAATAATGTCTTAGAGCTAATTTCATGAACATGCATCATCCCAAATCTAATACTCTAACAAGCAAATGACACCAAGGCTAAAGAAACAAATTCTATAGCAAAAAGATGAAGAGTAAAAGAATTTTAAAAATCAAGCTCCAATCAATATTCAAATGCCAAACTTTTAATCTTGCACAACCTTCTATGTCGAGATTCCTCACGGTTTACACTCAGCACTCAATAAGGGCAATATTGTGAGTCTATGTAAAATCGGAAAGACAAAACACTCACCTAACTGTGACTTATAAGAACATGCATGCAATATAACATGATACCAATCTCTACAAACCGTAAATACACATTCAATCGGACCAAGACACATGCCGAGGACTTACATATGGTATAAAGTGAGGCTAGTCCGGTAAGAAGGGGCAAAACGATTTGGATATGTGGAGGTAAAAGCCAAGTTAGTACAACCGTAACCAACATTAGAATTATTCCATCCTTACCAAACTTCAATCAAAGGAATTACAAGTAGTACCAAGCACCTTATTTTCAACTTTTCATAACCGGCTTCGCACCAACAACTACGAAAACAGAGAGATCAATTCTTTTCTCATAGCAAAAACACATTCTTTTTCTTGTTTCACTTCATTTGTTTTCCTTTCTTTTTTCAACTATCTTCTTTCCTTTTCTTTTCTTTTATTGATTTTTTTCAATTCATCATCGTTTTTTTTTCAATTCCCTTCCTCAATCTACATGGGACCAAATTTCACCCGCAAAAATAATTTTGTCTAATTAACCAACTAGCTTGACTAGGGTAGGCAAATATGGCATGTAGTTAATAAACAGGTCAAAACAGGTCAAATTATGGCTATGTGAAGTTCATGGGAATTAGATAAAAGAAAAGGGATTGCCTCTTTTACATATGTCACAATCACAAACCGAATGCATACAGGTATTTAAGAGATGAATGTCATGCTTATACAATTTGATGTTACATGTCTCATAAGGAGTGTCACTCTCAACCTATCTGAAACTGATCATGGATGTCATCAGTTTAAGGCTCTAAGTCTCACAATTTAAGTAGTTGACTCGACAACAGGTCAATTGACTTATTAGGCATTCAAAACATAATCGGCAACAAGATTCAAGAAATACTAAACTCAAATAACGGAAAATAAGTGTCATTCACAAGAAAGAGCAAATAACTAGGGAAAAACATGCGACAAACGCAATTTCATCATCGCCGACACGACTCTATACTAAAACACACAAAAAATCAAAAATAAAAAAGTTTTTTTTTTTTGAAAATTAAAACACACCCAAAAGAAAAATACACAATACACAAAATATCCCACCAAACCAAATTACACAATGTCCTCATTGTGAACCAAAATAAATAGAATAGGACAAAAATATAACGGGTAAAGGAAGATAAACAAAGAAGACGGAAAAAAATATATATAAAAAAAATAAGAGAGAAATAAGGGAAGGTACCAACAAAATATATTTATATGCTGCAAATAATTTCCCCCCAAACCAGCAACAAACATGGGGGATAAGAATCAGACTCATGACCATCAGTATAAAAATCATAGCAGTTCAAGGCTCGCAGAAGTAGATCAAATGCCTGCGCATGTGCTAAACAGAAGCATAAGTAGCACCAAGATACAAAGAAGACGTCATATAAAATCAATGTTAGGGATCGTCTTAGTCTATCAAATGAGCTGGGCCAATCCTGAACATGGTGGTCATAGTATATAAGAAGAGTAAGACTGCTAATAGGCAGCTCGTAAGGCAAGACGACATACACACCAAATTTCTCAAATTTCCTCCAAGGCTTATCATCGAGTATAAATTGCACAAGAGAATAGTTAGAACTCTCAAAACCAGTCAAAACATCAATCTTACTTGCCTCGCTTTCTTTAGGAAGGTTGTCTAAATCCGACAAGTCTAAACTCAAACAAATTTGCTTCAAAGAATTATCACAATCCTCCTCATAAATCATAAGCTCAAACAAAGGGTCAAGAGATATCTGATCAAGACAATTAATGGGTGAAAGGGATTCATCCTCAATATAAGGGAAAAACTCAAATTTCTCTAAAATGGGTTTCTCAAATAAATCATCCTCGATATCCCATCTATCCACACCTTTTCCACTTAAGGAATCATCAAAAAGTGTATTCCCCTCTTCCCTTTGATTTTTCCTCTCAAGCTCAAGATCTTCTCTTTTGTTCAATTCTTTCTCCAAAATCTCATAATTGACATCAAATGATACTCCCTCAAAATCACACAAATCAAAATCCTTAATATTGTCCTCAATTAAAAGAGCAATATTTAGAACATCCAAACACACATTTTCCTCAAAAAACACACATTCCAACTCAGTATCATTGACATTCACAAAGTCGGGAGAAAATTGGATTAAAGTGTGTGGTAGTTGGTTTAAAGGAGGATGAGATGGTTCACAAGGATTAAATTCATGGAAATCGACATCATGCATCATATTATCATTCATGGGGGAGTGGGGAACTTGGATAGATTGAACATTATACACATCATCATCTTCTTCATCATCAATTATGTTCATAGGAGATGAAGATGGAACACTTACGTGAAGGTTATTTGCTACTTCCATAGGCGAACCCGATTGACTTTGTTGCTTTTCGTCTGCAAATTGGGTAAGAGCTAGCAACTGACCTTTTAGAGTTTCTTGATTTTGTAGAAGTTGCGTGAATTGTAGCATCAAAGCCTTGATTTCCGCCATTTCATTATTCCACCTCATCTCTGACTCAGCACTGTTTCGGGCTAAAAATTTAAGGAGTTCCCATCGCTCCTCATAATGCATATAATTAAACATCCCATCGCAATTAGCCTCAATGTTAGCCCGTCTCTCATCATCCACACTATCATAAATCATATGACACATCTCCTAAATATCAACATGATAGCCACTTTGATAAATAAAAGACTCAAGTCTATCCCAAAAAATATGCAGTGACTCATGATTAAATTGAGGAAAATAGAAGATAGTCATAATGATTAGACATATAAAAAAATAAAATAAATATATACAATATTTTAGAACCCAAAACAAATAATAAGCAATAATACAAAACCGTCTCCCCGGCAACGGCGCCAAAATTGATAAGGCTAAAGTCGTATCACCTTAATCAAAATAATCCTAACAAACAACTAACAGGTAGCTAGCAGCAAGTAAGGGTCGAATCCACAGAGAGACGGACGAATATCGCTAATTATCTAATAATCGATTCTAAACTATTTAAATTCCGGTTTGTCTGAATTGTTTTCTAAACTAATGCGATTATGTAAATTAAAAGGTTCTAATAATATTAAAAGGATCTAGGGCTTTCCGGTTCACTGTGTAATTAAATTGGGTCAAGTTAATTAATCATTCAATCAATCAATCACAGTTATTTAGGGCAAAGACACGGCCTTTCGGATCTTATGTCAACCTTAGGATAGATTCTGACGGGCTCTCGCAACTTACCAGATTATCCTACCCACCTACTTGTAAGTCTACCCTTACCAGACTTTCGATCTTAGGTTCGGGTTCCTAAATATTCAACTAATTCAACGTCTCAAACTAATCAAACAATAATACAAGACAAGTAGTAAGGCAAGAACGTATGAATAATTAATCAAATAAATAATCAAACTAACATCCCAATTCAATTATCATAGATCTCCTTCAACCCTAGATAAATAAATTAGTTGCTCATACTAATTAATAAAACAATAACGAAATTAAGCATAATAAAGAACAATATGAAAATAAGAGAATAAGAAAAAGTATCAATTACGTAGAACTGAAAGATTGACGATCTAAAAGTAGGATTACAAACTAGAAGAATTCTAATACTAATAAAAAGTCTAAACTAAACTACGGAATATGAAAGTGTCAATCTAAATTATTGAATGAGAAAGCGTAAATAAATCTAACCCCAAGGAGGGTATATATACTAATAATAAGGAGTCTAACATCTTCTCCTTTCCTCTTATGGTAAGTTAGGAAGTTTAAAAACTGAAAACCCCGCGAAACAGCTTCAAACCGATCGGTTCGGGTCTGAACTGACCGGTTCAAGGTTGTCCCGACAGGTTTCGGTTCGTCCCGACCGGTTCGGGTTTCTCTGTACTGCGCGACGAATTTGAAACGCTTGCTGTTTCTTTGTTACTTCTCAGAATTAGACGTGTAATATACTCTTGGAAAGCTAAGAGAAAGAGCTTTCCAACGCTACCTGAATCAGCTCAATATATTTTGTATAACTCAAGATATTCACATTTGAATTTGCCCCTTGTTTTAGCGATCATTCTTTCTTCTCGATTTGCAATTGTTTGAGCTTTCCAACTTATTTCCTTGTCGTTTCTTATTGTTTCTTCATTCACGTCCTTCTCCAAGTATTCACTTAGTATCTTCTAACTTTTATCACTTCTTCCTTGTAGATTTCATGGCTCGACTCCCGTCATTGTCCAAAATGTAGCTCAATCGCCTTCATCTGTCTCGTTTCATACAAAACGTAAACAAAATACCCGGCATAACAAAGAAGGATGAAAAGGTATAAAAATGACTCCTAGGATACATAGAATGAACCAAAATAAAGGAAAAGTTGGTGTAACACCCGCTATTTTCCTAGCATTTTTATTATTTCCGTTATGACATCGTTATAACTCTATTACATTTTGGCTTATGTTTCATCAAATTTTCTAGCTTATCTTCAATTTTGAGTTTAATGACATTTATTTTTATTTTAAAAGATTTTAATTCTTTTACATCTATTTATTTGGTTTTCTTCTTAAACTAATTAAATATCCGCGAAGAATTCTATTTCTCTTAGAATTGACATTTTTAAGCTCGGATTTAAGTTGTTCCTTTTCCCAAAAAATTTTAAATACGTTTATGGAATATTTTCAACTAAGAAATATTTTTAGTTACTAAAAACAAGCCATTTATGATTTTATTACGAAACATCGCGAATAATTATTTTCTTACGCGAGGTTTACTCGAATTGCTTTGAAATGCCTTTAACTATTTTACGATTCTTATTTTTGTCAACTTATAAATCATTTGAGACCTTTTCCTCATATTTTGGACCGACAAAGCTTCTTGTTGAAATTTAACTACGTTTTACTAACAAGTTTCATTTTATCACTTTAAACGGTAAACATAAGATTCTTTTCTTGTCATTGAATTGAGGCTTTAATACTCAAACTTTTCATTCCTTCCCTTATTCTTTTTGGTCGGTCAACCTATGCTAATAAGCACATTGGATTCTTCATCCATCTTAATTCCATTTATGCTCATTTAACTTTAGTAACCTCCTTCTCCCTTACATTCATTTGTGTATTAATAAAAATTCAACATCTTTATTCCTTCCCTATGGCCGAGTATACCTCCATCTCCCTAGTCAGATTTTTGCTTAATTCGAGTCTCAATCGTCTCATTTTTATCGTCGAATTAATCATCTTTCCGAGCCCTTCGTTAAGGTAATAATCGATGTCGTTTTCGATCTTTAATCACCTTGATTTTATTAGTTTTTCTCATGGTATTTTTCTGCCATGATTTTTATATATTGTAGGATTCGTGGACGATCTCGAGGCTGACGAGTATATTATCGATTCAGACTTGGATTAGAGGTAACGTCGATGTTACTCGGTATTTCGTGTTTTTAATTGTGTAATTGCATGTATATTTTTATATTTCATTTTTGACTATATATGTATGTCATATAATCTGGAAAATTTTTGAAATCTGAAAATTTGCATGTGTCGGTATTTTATCGCTTTTACGAGATTAACGATTAAATTGTTGAATTAGTTTGTAAAATCGTAATATTCTGCCTAAACTTGTAATATATGATTATATTCTGTAAAAATGAGGTTTTTGATGATTTTTAATAATTTAGTATTTTTCTAATATTTTAGTTATCGATTATTGAATTATTACCGTTTACGAACAAAAATGATTAAAAACCGATTTTTAGTTCTAGTACTTAAACATTTTATTTTAATCTGATTTTTGACGTGATGTAATTTTCTTATGAAATAGAATTTTATGAACTTTTTCCTAATTTTTTGGAATTGTTAAGTGGATGAATTAATTAATCACTTTAAATCATCGTTTATCGTTAAAACCGCGTTTATCGTTTAAATTCTCGTTTTCTGGTCCTATGATTAAATCTGAAAAAAAATATGATTCTAATGATTTCATAATAAAATGTGATTTTATGATTTTTAGTGCTTTAATAAAACGTTAGGAACGAAAATTTTTATTAATGGAATCGTTAATTGTGAAAACGGGTTTAAAAGACGGTTTTAACGGGATTTATTAAATCTGGAATTTTTGGAAATCTGGAAAATAATGATTTTTAAGTTTAATAATATTTTTTGGATATTAATACGTAAATCGTTTTGTAATTACTATTTTTATTAATCGTTATTGTCGAGATTAGACGATTAACGAGAAAACCCTTTAAAAACCGAGTCTAAGTATTCTGGAAAATTTCCTTTTCTGGACAGAATGTCCATAGATACAATTTAGCTATTTTACATAATTTTTGTACTATTTATTAAAGTCTTTAATTAATAAGTATTGATTTTTGAACAAACTATGATTTATCGTTAAAATGTTTCGTCTTACCTAAAAGAATTATTTTTCCAGCAATTTTGAAAATATTTAAATCTGAAACTTTAGGAGTTTAATCATCCCTTAACATACTCTAAAAATATTCACTAGTTTAATTAAATAAAAGACGTTAAAAGATTTAATTTAACATTTGCCGTAAAATCCTATTTATAATCGTATTGTCAAAACTAATAATAATTAGGGAATTTTAGTTTCATATATTTGTAAAACACCCTGATTAGTAGTATCAAAATGTTTAAGACATTTTTAATCATTTTATAAACACTTTTAAGATATTTTAATAATTTAATAAACCCGACAGTTCTCGTTTTAGAAATTAATATCGTTAAGGCCGAAATTATTAGTTTTATAAATCTATATCGTTTACTAAAATTGTTGTGTTAGTATGAACTACTATTTTCGATATTTTGATATGATGCTATTTTTAAGAAGATTTCTAAAAGTAGAAGTATCCTAAAATAGAAAGTTTCCTCTTTTAGAATATAATGATGACTCCTTTTATCTCCATATTGTTTATAATGATTATATCTTTTTAAATATCGATAATGACTTGGTTTTGAAGTTATGGAATAAGGACAAGTGTGGGGTTAGAGTAATATAGTCTAGGATGTACATTTTTGCCATCAACTGTAAGGCTGATGTGTCTTTATGGGGCACATTGGTTGTTGAACTGAGCATGGTTTGTGTTCAGGAGGGTGTGCATTGTGCCGTTAAACTGAGAATATCGCATCGTGTAAGTCGCGTCGGGTTGAACTGGATATGGTTTGTATACAGGAGGATTGTATACTACTTAAACCAGGACCTCGCTGCACGCAGTTCTGTTATAGTTGAGTTGCCTAGTTAGAGACTGGATTCTGTTATGAGTTAAGTCTACAGTTCTCGAAGCTAGTTTCCAGTATTATCCTAGTGAAAGTCTGGTCGTCTACGCTAATCCATAACGCCATTTTGAATATTTTTATTATTATCGATATAATTTTGATTTGCAGGTTGGCAAATGTTTTATGCTTTCTCCGAAAACTCATTTTTATTATATTGTTTCGATACATGAAGTTTTTCACTGAAAGCTTATTTTTATTATAATGTTTTTTTACTGTTTTTCATTTTTACTATTTTTCTATAGTAGTAATTACAGTTTTAAAATCATGTTATACGGCTGGGAGAACGTTGACGTTGCTCCCCACTAATTGTGGGTGTTATGTTTTTAACATGGCAGATATATCTGTTTCTCTTCGGGTGGGCTAGCGAGCAGTTATGGATCCTGCTTATTTATTTTAATAATTATGTCTTATGGATTGTTCAAACCTCTTTTGTGGATTGTTTTAAATTTTGGCCATTTTAGTTAAGGCCTATTGTTTGACTTTATCATTTTAATTTTACTAAGACATAGTTACAGTGTGTTTTAATCCCGACTCTAAAGTGTTTCCGCCATTGTATCGCGTTAGATTTTCTAGGGGATTACTGTTGGGGTTAAATATATATACGAAACTAGTTCATCACTTGTGTATTGTCTAATCGTTTTTATTTAATCACGACATTGTTACATTGTGTTACAATACCATATCTACACTGTTTCCGTCACTGGATTGCGTTAGAAATTATAGGGGATTACACCCATTATAAGTTTACTCAAAATAAGCCAATAGAGTGATCGCCCATGTTCCATTTCCATTACAACGTCAATGACGCGAGGGTTACCCCAACCAACTTCTACCTATGCATCCTCGAACAAATAGTGACACACAATCGCAATGCTAAGAGCACGTTTGCGAGCTAGAGGTGAAACACCATAAGCACCCTTCCGTGAGAATTCCATAAAAGGCGCTCTAAATTAATACCATCTTCACCAAAGAAAACCTCAGCATCTTCCTGCAAAAGGATATCCAAAAACAGACAAAACCGCTCCAGAGAACGTCACCTTGGACCGGAATGGAAGGGTGAAATGAATGCCACCCTCCAATTGCGTCTATCTCCTCGGGCAGAGGACACACATCACCCTTCGGAAATGCAAAACGTGATACTTAGCAATCCAAAAGCGCTAACATGCAATTAAGAAGTCATCTTGCAACTTAATTTGCTTCAATGACGTAATGGCAGACAAACCATCACTGAAGAAATCTTCAAGTTCACCTTTTTTAAAGGAATTCATCCACTCGATCAAAAGACGACTGAAACCCGACATGAATCAATAAATAAAAAAGAGCTATCAAGACACTTGAATGTTAATTATGTCTAAAACAGAACACTCATAACTCCTATATATGGCTACAATGGCGTCATAATTAGGAAATTACGAAAACTTACTTAATTGAGAACCTAGCCGCCCCAGTCCAGGCACCTGAGAACTGCGCCGCCCGGGGCCAGGCGCCTGAATACAAGGTCGCCGGAGGGCCAACGTTTATGTCTCAGGCAGCCCGACGCGTCGCACCTCATTCCGCTACTACTACACAACCTTGAGTGATAGGAATGATTTCCTAAATAGGTTATCTCCTTTTTCCAAAGCTCAAAAGCACGATACAAGAACAATGCAAGAACGGGTGTAACAACCCGGATTTTCTAGACTTTATAAATAAGTCTATAATAGTAAACAGAGGAAGACATGATACATATCTGAGTCGTTACTATTCTCAACTAATTAGATTACTTCATAATAATAATAATGAAAGTACTTAAATATTACATTTAATTGTAACAATTTATGAAGAAATAAAAATACATTTGAGTCTCATCTTGAGCTATCTCCAACCTTTCCTGTCTGAGGAGTGGTCAGTTTCCCTTAATCTGACGATTATAATATTTTAAAAGAATTTCATAGAAAAACAAATCGTCAGGTGGGTAAATTATCAAAATTTAATATGAATAAAATATTAAATCAAACATAGATCAAATAGCAGTACATAAAAGCACAGCCGATAACAAATAACTTTAGAAATTGCTAGAAATGTTTTAAGTGCCGTATTATTTTTAGAAAAATTTTATCACGATATACCGGCCAATTTTTGTACAAGTTCCAAATAAGTTTTGTATTTTATACTTGTACAATAATAATATCTCGCCAATCAAATCGATACCAGGAGGCTTACATTATTACCCCTGTTTACCATGGTGACATAAACACGTTTAAAACAAAATTCGTCCTCTCATCTCAAGGGTCGAATGACGGATACGTGGGGTTATTACCCGCACCACGGACTACTCACCACCCGGCCGGTTATCCCCGAAGCCACGCTCCAATCGTCGACACTTGAGAACCCGGGTGCGATCCACCTAACGCATACGGGACTGATCAGGTCCCCACCTAAGGTATGGCGACACTCCTGCCTACTCTCGAGTCAATGACAAGGGCAGCCAAAGACCTTTCGTACGCTACGGACGGTTTTATACGGTTAAGCTAAGCGTTATTCTTCCAAGTCATCTCGTACACAATAGAGACAACCTGCTTTCCCGCTCATTGAGATTTCGAGTAAAGTCATAAAAATGCCCAATAAAATATACAATCATTTGAAATACATTTCGAAAACATTATGTGTTATCCAACTCGAACTCCATAAAAATTTCCTTTTCTTGAATTAGATACGGAGTAACAATATAATAGCCAAGTAGCACGTAGTCAAATAAAGGTCTCCTTATGGGGTTGTCCCTATTGGCCGACCGGGATCTGGCTAACGAACTCGGTTAATAAGTTAAATGATTATTATGACCATTTAATGAAAGTTTAACCCAGTTTTAATCCATTTTACTAAGGGATGATTTTTAGTCCCTGAGTAATCAATTGATCAGCATGCTTTTAGTTAAATTTGGTTAATAAGTACGTACTAACTTATTATGTAAAAATGTTGTGACTGAAATATAAAGGAGTGACTATTTTATAAAAGTCGTTTTAAAAGTCATTGTTAACAAAATACAAGATAGGTTGGGGAAATAGATTCCAAGATTGATCATTTAATAAAATCTCAAAGAATTGATAATAATAAAAAAATCCCTATCTGTAGTTTAAACGATGATCATTTGATAAACATGTCTCATTTTTGAAAATCTGATAAAGATAAACATAATTGACTGTTTTTGGCAAAGTCTGTAAAAGTTGATACTCAAATTGTGTTTCAAAATGATATTTCTTTTTAAGTAGCTAAAATACGATAAATCACTGACTTATAATAAATACGTGGATCCAGCGATATCGCGAGTCGGGCCTAAACTATTGTCAGGGTCCTAAGATTCTAGCCAACTCGTTTAGAAAATAAGCTAGATCTTTTAATAGTACATTACTTGGAGTATCGTTGGTCGGGTCTCGCAGTTAATGAGTAAATTATGTTAGAGTCGAATAAAATAACGGAAGAAATAAAATAAATTTCTAAGTTACACATATTTGTAATAACAATATTAAGTAAAATAAAATAGAGTCAACGAGCATATCTCTTTTGAGACAAAAATAAAAATAGTGTAAGTCCACAGACTCCTGTTATTACCACATCCGAAATAAATCAACGCCTCACTTCTCTCGCCATCCCTATCCTCGCGGGCCTCAGCCGTAGTCGGACGCCTAAACATGGTCCAGGGAGGGTCAACCGGGACCCTAAACTCGTCGTAGAGACACTGGCGCACTAGCCTCCCCCTAGATACCATACCGGGCGGAATAGCGCGGGGAAGAGCATTCTCCTGTAGCTCCTCGGCTCAACTCTGCCCCCACATACCCGGGCGAACCCTCATAGTTGGCCCAAGGACGGACCACAAACTGCAAACCAAACATACATTGCATTTCAAAACTCCTAACCTTGGGGGCTACTTAGAAAATCAAATGAGGAAAAACTTACATCCTTGAGACGTAGCGGGTTCACCAGCATGTTCTTCGTCGAGTAGTGACTTGTAGTCGTCTTGGTCTGAGCCAACCTCCACTCGATCCTAGCCAGGAACCTGGCTGGACAAACCGGCACCGTCTTAGGTGCCAAACACAGAAAGTAAGAATAGATCCAAGCCAGCAAAACCCGAGACACCGTCAACAAAACAAAACAAAACCAATAAAATCCAAACCAAATATATGTGACTAACCTCCAACACGAGACCTGGACCCACGATGGTATGGGTGAGTCTGAGGCCACCCTCTCTGGCCTCACCATAGCCTGCAAATAGCGGGTCATCTCCGTAAAACCTACTGTCACTTAATCAAAATGACCCAGCTGACTGAGGTCGACCATGAAAGGCAAAATCCTAGTACTAAACCTCTCGCCATTGTCCCAGAAGTGGGTTGAACTTAGGAAATACCACAACCACGGACGAGCTTCAGCACCGCCCTGTTGGGCTCCCGACCCTCCAAAACCACTACTCTCTCAAAGTGGTCAGTGATATATGAACTGGCCAAGCCATGGGGTGAGCCGTAAGTAGAAGGCTCAAGATAGTCCCCGATCCAACCCCTAACCTGGGCACTATCCAACCTAGGGCCCTCTGACGCCCACCAGATCAACTCGAGACCCCAAGGCAGTTCCGTGAACACTCGTGTTATGAAAGTGATCCACCATCGCTCTGATTACCATCAAGTTGCTCTTGGTTTGGCAACCTACAAATCGAGCCCAATGCCCGACTAACGGCCAAGGCCGTCCCCATAATCAACTCCTTAGCCTCAGGGCTAAGCTTCTAGGAGTATACCTCTAAACACATCATACACCTCAAAAAGGTCCTCATCGGACCTGGCGGCTGCAAACCATGATGATATGAGGGTGTAAATAGACCTTACATGTACAAGTCCACATCACATTAAATCAATAGCAAAAATAATCAAAGGTACTCACCTTGCCATTAATGGTACGGCTAGACACATGCAATTCCAGACGGAGCAACAATTGTCGTCTGTCCCAATCCCTAGCCTAGACGGGATCTACGTAGGCTGCCTCCTCGGCATCGTCAGCGGGCCTAGGTACCTGCCTCCCAATTTAGACCGCGACGGGCAAGGCACGCCTCCCAACTCTATCAAAATCAGCTTCATTTACTGCCCAAGGCTCTATTCGAGGCGAAGGGGCACTCCGATATCTCTTGCAGGCCATCCGGAGAGTCAGGGAACTCGAACCGGAAGCCTCAGCAGTCGTGCCAACTATAGGGACCTCGTTGGAATGTCCCATGCCATCATCAGCTATAAAACAAAACAAAGCAAACATCCCGGGTCAGGTCAAGACATCCTAAATAGGTCAAAATAAGCTCAAAAGTTTTAAGCAAGATATCAAACTTTCAAAAATCCCACTGGCACCTATTTTCGACCCGGTCGTAACAAAAGTGGGTTCGGGAAAATCCGGCATCGTTACGGTCTCATTTGGTCCATCGTAAGCCTTACAATCTCACACTAAGTGACCTAAAGTGCATTCCGGGTCACGTATACTGACATACAAGCTACCCACAACGTCACAAGCAGGAAACTAGCAAATTTACAAGGGCCAAGTACGGGAATAGTTGGGAAATCACTCCCTAAAACCCTAGTTTTCAAAAATATGGCCACGGGGAACCATTAAAGAACCTTCAAGCTCTCATTTCGAGCAAACAACAACACCTACAAGTTCTATATTTCCCCTAATTCAAAAAGGGAACAAAGAAAAAGCACCAAAACATAGCAAGAACAAAACACCCAAATCGATTTCTAGGGTTTAAACAAATTCAATTCAAAATCATATCAATCAAGTTCAAATCGACAATAGTGAGTAAAGGACACTTACTAGGGGTCGACATTATCGAGATTGAGAAATAATCGAGCTTGAAATCGGTAACAATGGCGAAGGATGAATGTGGGACGATGGAACGCAGGCGTCGGGTTTTCGGAATAAAGGAACCATCGCCCTTCAAATCGCACTTTTATCCTGGGACTGTAAAATAAATCTCGACCGCCTAATCGCAGGCGCCTTATTTATGCAGCGCTAGAGTGCAGGCGTCTCAGTATTCGGTCACCCGGAGTCCCACGCCTAACCCTTTAGCTTAAGGCAAAGTCGGGCTAATCTAAACACATTTCTCAGTACCCGTTGGACATACGCTCATCGATTAGCAAAGAAACAATAGCAAACCACACTATCCCTAGCAGAGCTACCCATTATACTACACTATCCCCAGTGGAGCATCCCGTAAGCTGGCACAACCCGTTATGTAAACCAACAAAAATCCCCATCGGTACCCATCAATTCAAACCACTCCCAATACCAATTTCAAATAACAAACCCTTCAGACAAATTGCAAATAAAAATCAATTACCATTAAGCAAATCTCCAATCCAAAGCAACCAGCCTACATCCCCAGCGGAAAATCACGAACCCTGGTCCAAATACAAAGAGCAAGAAACAATACAAATACTACTACGCACTCGCCCAAAATTTATGCAACGATCCCAGGAAATAACAAAAACCTATACAACCACTCGACAATATGTAAAGTCCAGAAATAGACAGGAATCTGATCCAAAGAATACAAAATGCAAAGTCTAGGAACAGATAGGTATCTGTTCCTAAAAATACAAATGCAAAGTCTAGGAACAGACAGGAAACTGTTCCAAAGAATACAATGTGCAAAGTCCAGGAACAGATAGGAATCTGTTCCAAAGAATACAATATGCAAAGTCCAGGAACAGACAAGAATTGGTCAGCTAACCACTGGACTATTTTGAATACTCCGATGACAAATGAGGAGATTAAACAAGTCATGTTATCAATTCCTTAAGATAAAGCCTCGGGTTCAGATGGGTATACAAGCGATTTTTACAAAGATGCATAGGGAATAATTGGAGAAGATATTGCAGCTGTTGTGAAAGATTTCTTTTACACAAATGAACTGCTTCAACAAATAAATTCCACTACATTAACGCTAATTCCCAAAGTAGAGAGGCCAAGTTCGGTTGCTCAATTTCGACCCACAGCTTGCTGCAACTATACAAGATAATTTCCAAGCTATTGTGTAATAGGCTTGCTGGAATTTTGCCTGAAATTATTGAAGATACTCAATGAGCATTTATACAAGGGAGATCCATAGTCGAGAACATACTCATATGCCAGGACCTAGTCAAAATGTATGAACAGAAAGGGGTTTCAGCTAGATGTCTATTTAAAATAGACCTACAAAAGGCCTACAATTCAGTTGAATGGGTGTTTGTGGAACAGCTGCTGAAAGAACTGGATTTTCCTCCCTTATCCATAAAGCAGGTTATAAGATGCATTACTACTCCTACATACACTACCACAAATCCCTTGTACTTTTGACGCTTTAGTATTGATGCTCTTATGGAGCGTCGAGTTCATAATTCTCCCCTCTTACTATCTTGACACCATCATATGTCATAATTCAGTTTACCGTTTTTTTCAATTTTTGGGGAGTGCGCCCTTCATAATCCTTACATATTAAAAGAAGAATTGTGCCTTCAATTCCCCCTTGTGAACAGTTTTTTCTCTTAGGAATAGTGTTCTCTTAGGAACAGTAACTTATCATTTCTCAGCCACTGATCTGTTCTACCTATTATTGACCGTTAGATTTGCTTGGTCAACCACTCAGGCTCACTACTCCTTCAGTTCTCCTCTTTCATCTACTCACTTTTCCTGCTTTTCCTTCTCAATTCTCATCCACTCATTTCCCAATTCTCTCTTCATCATCCATTCAATCCCTCATATTTTCTCTGCACAACCATATCATCATCGTCGTCGTCGCCTCCTTCAACATCTTAATCAAGAATTACTACTGATCCCATTTAATGGCTCTAAAAAGGCTGGAGGATTTGAAGCTGCTATAGCAAATTGATGGTGGGATTTGTCGTGGATCCCAACCGTCAAATAATTAACCAACCGATCCTAGTGGGTAGCTAGGGTAAGTCGGGTCGAATCCACGGGGACGGTAAGAGGCGTCTAGACTAAGGTCACCCAAATACGAGACTAAGTCAACGAGCTAAGCTAAACTAGAGAATGATAGAAGGGGAGAAGGCTAGACTAAGACTAAGGAGACGGAGAAAACAAACAAGGAAAACGGGCTAGGATTAGGTCGGGGTCAAAGGGGTAACAGAATGGTCAAGGAAGAGCTAGAGTGAAGGAGGTAGTAGGGTAATCTAGGTATAGTCCGGGCTCTCGCAACTTAGACTCACCTAGAGGTTCCACCTAAAACCCATTTTCGCGACACACGTGACAAACGGGGTTACTAGCGTGTTATTGTGGCCTAGATCGCATCCGGGCTCTCGCAACTTAGACCGACCTAGGGGTCGTCCTCAACGGGCTCTCGCTACTTAGTGAGGGAACCGAACCCACAAGCAAACTATTACCCACAAGAGAAAAGCAAGAAAGCATACTCACATACTAGTCATTCAAGCATTTCAACAAACATGTGATATGCATCAAACCAAGAGGAAACCCAAATCTTCCACCAACATCTCCAACACACCCTTAATCATCCATCAACACCCAAATCACCTTACTAACCCTAGCAACAATCTACTCAAACATATCTAATACTAAAACCAACAAGAACAAGAAGAATCAAAACATCCATAATGAAACTAGTGAAAAAGATGAACTAAGAACAATAAGATGAACAAAGATTAAAACTTGGATGAATAAACAAGATAAAGAGTAAAAAGGAAGAGAGGATTATACCATACCAACAAGAGAATGAAAAGGAGAACACTTGCATAGAAGATAACCCAAATTCATCCACCAAGGTTGTCAATCTTGGATGGATTCTTCAAGAGATCCAATAATACAAGATTAAACTAAGATTAACTACTAATTACCGACTAATCTACACTAATCTAATCTAATCTAACCTAAAATAGTCTAGGGTTTAGTGGGAAGTGAAGAACATCCCATGGGAATACAAGAGGAAGGGTATTTATAGGGTTACAATGCAAAGGGAGATGAAACAATGCTTCACGGGCTGTAACTGGGCCATCCCGTCCGGGATGAGTTGGTCCCGGTCGGGATGAGGTGGTCTCGGTCGGGATGGACCCCTTCCCGGTCGGGATGGACCCAAAACAGCAGCTCCTCTTTTGTGCACTTCATCCCGGACGGGTTGAGGTCATACCCGTCGGGGATGAGTCTTGTAGGCCTCCAATATGATCTTTTTGGTCCCTCCTTGCTTCACATGGACTTCTCATCGATTCTCGGGACTCGGGATCGGGTCTCGGAGGCTCGGGATTGGGTCCCAAGGTCTCGAGGTCGAATCCAAGGCATCGAGTGATCGTTCCTTCACTTCGTTGGTTCCGAAAAGTGTATGTATTGAGTCGGAATCGCTCCAACTCTTCATGAATGGTCTCGGGAACCTGAAACAAACTAGATGAAGCATAAGTAGCCCATAAATCGCTCCCAAGGAGCGATTCCACAAGGAAAATGGGACCAAAACACTACGAAATAGGCACTACAAACTACACTTATCAACTCTCCCACACTTAACCCTTACTCGCTCTCGAGTAAGCACATACTAACTACTAAACTAGCCGAGTGGGTATTAGCGCACCCTACGCCCTTTCAACTCACGCGATAACACTTAGAGGACAAGTGCTATCTGCAAGGCAAGTGGGGTCTTGCGACAAAACTGTGGATGCAACCGGACACAAAACACATAAACAACAAACAAACAAACAAACAAACAAAAATCGATTGCACCCAAAAGAAAACAAATACCGCTTCCCTCAAACAAGCGGTGAAAGAAGCATCGGTTTAGGACTCAAGGCAAGTGACAACGTTCCCAAGCTAGCAATACAAACCAAAATGGACTAAACCCTAATAGTATGACGACAAAGCAACAAAAATGTTGGTAACTTACCTCGGTTCCTCCTAACCTTCTAAGAACGTACCACGGGACGATCGGCGGGATGGAAAAAGGATGAACCACGGTGTTAGTCGACACTGTAGGTAAGTGAGACCCCGCCCCCTTTAGCAAAGAGCCAAGAGGGTCGTCCCATGTCCAAAACCGCCTAACTAGTCCAAGTAAAAAGGTGGAAATATGCAAAATAAGGGAAGACCGACCATTACCGCTATCATCCTTCCTAGGGACTCGGTCCTTTGGTAGGCTCTTCACGGCAAAAGTCGGAAAAAGGCTTATTTTGAGATGTGGGGATTATTTTTGTGAGACGGTTTTCTTTTGGCATTTTCTTCTTCTTTTGCATTTTTGCTTTATTTTGCCATGCCATTTCTTTTTCTTCTTTTCTATTTTCTTTTTGGCTTTTGTGCCTTTTCTTTCCCTTCAATCTTTTCTTTCTTTCATTTTCTTTCTTTTTCTTCTCTTTGCCCTTTTGGCATGATTTGGCTTTTTTAGCATTTCTTGACAGTTTTGAAAGAGAGAAATCAACAAGTTGCAAATTATTGTGTGGATATGTGTAGGAGGTAGGGTAATGGGTGAGTCGGGACGGGCCCTTCCCTTCAAACCCACAAAAAGGTGGAGAACTTGGACTAATCAAACAAATCCGAACATGGTCACCTAGGGGACGGGACTCGGCAACCAAGGCCTTTTCACACCGTGGGTGGTCATAATGGTCAAAATGCAAATCCCGTAGTAAATCCCTAGTAAGCTAGGTGGACTCAAGGTAAATGACCAACGAAATCATTGATTTAGGGTCATTCTACTAGACTAAAGTCCAAGACTCGATTTATACCGCTAGGAAGAGAAAGTAAACACTCGCACACTAGTCTCTAAACCAGGTTTTCGAAAACCTTTTACACACAAGACACAACACAAAACAAAGATGCGACAAAAACAAAAGAAAAAGAAACAAAAGGCCACAAAACAAAATAAAACAAAACAAACAAACAAACAACACAAACACCACCCCAAGCTTCCAAACAAGCCACCAAATCAACCAAACTTTACAAAGCTCCTCCCGAGCACACAACATCACAATCTCCTCCAAACTCCACAAGAGATAAAGAAGAAAAAGGGATAAGATGTTACTGGAAGTCTTGAAGGCTCTCCAAAGCTATCGGTGATTCAAGTAACCTATAAGGAAAAAGGGAGGCAAAACACGCACAACACAACAAATACACGATACATCGACATAAAAGGAAAACACACAAAAGGAAAATCTTTTTTATTTTTATGAAAAAATTTCAAATTTTTAGGGTTTTCAAAGATTTTTCGAAAAACTACGAAAATAAAACTAACTACGATAGAATATCGCTCCCCCACACTTAAGCCGAGCAATGTCCTCATGCTCGACCGTAGTGCATTGGAGCACAAAAGGAAAGAAACTACGAAAATAAAGCTAAAAATCAAAAATAAAGTGGAGAAAAGGGTAGAAAGCGTCCGGCCGGGGTGTAGTCAAGTCACCATGGGTCGAGACAAGAAAAGATATGGATGGGGGAAGAAAATAAAAGGAAGGAAATAAAAGGAAATGGGAGGGGAGGGCTAGGTGTAATCACGTCACCTAGCCCGGATTCTGCCTAAATCCGACTAAATCCTCAAAAAGAAAGAGTGAAAAACTTGTAAAATTTGGATTTTGAAAATTACTCTCGATGTAGTCACATCATCGAGAGTCGGGAGCAACCACTACCAAGGCCTCGAAGGCCACTAAGATACCATGACTCAAGAGGAAGGGAATAAACAAAGGAAAACAAACAACAACAAAAACGGAAAAGAAAGGATAGTTGTCGTACCATAGGTTAGCAACTCACTCTCTCCATCGTCTCATAGATCAATATAGGCACTTGCTTGTCTTCATCATTGCTATCCCGCTTCAAGCTTGATAGAACCGCATGGTAGAGGTAGTAATGGTGCGAGGGGGTAGGATTTGATGTGAATAT
Organism: Agrostemma githago; assembly: GCA_958450325.1. Classification (NCBI taxonomy): domain Eukaryota; kingdom Viridiplantae; phylum Streptophyta; class Magnoliopsida; order Caryophyllales; family Caryophyllaceae; genus Agrostemma; species Agrostemma githago. Next base: position 55,849,765 of record OY288240.1, read on the forward strand.
CGGTCTAAAGTGAGGAGGAAATGAGGTTAAGGTATGTAAATGAGGTACATGGGTGGTATGATATGAGAAAGGAAGGTAGGGAGGTTGGGTGGGAGTATATAATGGTTGGGTGGGCTTGAATGTCGAAGAAGAGGCACCAAAAAGGAGTAGGGGACCATCCCGGTCGGGATGGATGATCCCGGTCGGGATGACACACCCGTCCCGATCAGGAAGCTCCCTTCCCGGTCGGGATGGCACTCCAGTAGACTCGAATTTTGGCACCCTCATCCCGATCGGGACGGCCCCATCTCGGTCGGGACGACACACCCTTCCCGGTCGGGAAGGGTCTTCATGACTCCCATGACCCCAAAAACCGACTCCCTTACTCACGATCCAAGCTCTATCACTAACCACTCCTTTCTAGGAGTCACCTTCACTTCAGCTATCACAATAAACTCAAAGTACACATCAAATTCACTCCCTCACATCGCTCATCAAAATACCAAATCAATTACAAGAGCTTCACAAAACAACAAAAATCAAGAGAAAAATCACACAAATACAAACACAAGTACTCTAAAGAGGAGAGGAGAATATACAACATGACGGTTCTGTAGGAACTCCGTCAAACCTAGGATGGTGGACTCTCCTTCAACCGTAGCCCTCAAGGGCATGGAGGAGCAAGTCGAACGTGCTACCGACATCATAATGAAGGCCCAAGAAGCGCTCGAGCCTAGCCAACCTCCACGGCCTCCAAGGTGGAGGCGAGAAATAGGAATCCCAAGACCCAACGTCATCATTCATGTTGTCTCCGGGGTCTATCCATTCTACGAGCTTCACCGACCTCTTCCTCCCTAGGCATCGCCTCCAATCACAAGCAAGCTTCATTTCCAAGAAACGAGGCACAAAAAGCGGTTTGGCCCCATTTCCTTGTTGCACACCCCCACACTTTCCTCAAGTTGTGGTTCCCCATCTTCATCATTCGTCCCCACATCATCTTGGAGAAGAGGATCGAAACTTTTACCGACGGTTTCAATCTCTTCCAAGTCATTGCTTGGTTCACTAGCTAGGGGCTCTTGATGCTTATCCACATTCTCGCACAAGGGCAACTCGAGGCTATCAATTTCACCCAACATCCTCACAAATTCCACCAAACCATCCAACTCACTATCCTCCTCCAATTCTTCACCAACGATGCCTTCACCAAGAGTCATATCCTCATTCGTCTCTTTTTGGGTAGACGATTGAGGCTCTTCAAAGCAAGACTTGCTCCTTATAGGGAATTCATTAACGGCCTCGTCATTGGGTTGTTCCCCTTCCCCAAATGAACATCCCTCATCAAGTTGTGAGGATCGAGTTAAGAGCATTAGGGTTTGAGCCGTTAAAGCATGCAATCTAGCTTTAGTTTCCTCCCTTTCCCTAAGGATTTCGGCCAAGAGTTCATTATTCTTTTGCGATTGGATGGCCATTTCTTGTTGCATTTGAAGTATCGATTGAAACACCTCCATGTCGGGCAATTGGTGATCATTGGGGTCTTGTAAAGCTCCTTGAAAATCTTGATGATGCCCAAGGGGTGGGGCATCATATTGTTGGTAGCAAGGTTGGGGTGATTGGTAGTATTGTGGGTCATGGGGTTCATATTGTGGTTGGGGTGGAGGGTAATATGGTGGGTTTTGGGGGTATTGGCTTCCATAAGGTGAATCTTGATTAAACATGGTGGGTTCACAACCATAACTTGAGTAGTAGTTACCATGATCGTAGGATTGATAGTCATTCACTTGTTGGTAGCCATTTCCATAACCTTGAAGATCATACCCGTCTTGATTACCCCAAGAAGCTTGATTATGGTAGGAGGACGTCATGTCATAGCTTTGGTTCAAAGAAGAAGAGGAGTAGCTCATATCAGCTTCCATGTGTGGGGAGTTTAGATCAAACCCCATGCTTGCTCGAAAATCGTGGTCCATACCCGGTTGGAAACCTCTCACTCAAGCAACCGTCCGTTAAAGCGGCTCTAAGTTGCAAGAAGAAGATAATCACCACCTCTAAGCACAAACTGGAGACTAGGAACAAACGTGAGAAGTCTAGTGCTTTTTGGGCACTAGATAAGAGAGAAATAAACCTCACACACACAAGAAGCAAGGTAACAAAAAGAAAAAAGAAAAACACAAACACAAAGACAAAGTCAAGTAACTAGGAAAACAAAGTCTAAACTAGCACCGTCCCCGGCAACGGCGCCAAATTGATGGTGGGATTTGTCGTGGATCCCAACCGTCAAATAATTAACCAACCGATCCTAGTGGGTAGCTAGGGTAAGTCGGGTCGAATCCACGGGGACGGTAAGAGGCCTCTAGACTAAGGTCACCCAAATACGAGACTAAGTCAACGAGCTAAGCTAAACTAGAGAATGATAGAAGGGGAGAAGGCTAGACAAAGACTAAGGAGACGAAGAAAACAAACAAGGAAAACGGGCTAGGATTAGGTCGGGGTCAAAGGGGTAACGGAATGGTCAAGGAAGAGCTAGAGTGAAGGAGGTAGTAGGGTAATCTAGGTATATTCCGGGCTCTCGCAACTTAGACTCACCTAGAGGTTCCACCTAAAACCCATTTTGGCGACACACATGACAAACGGGGTTACTAGCGTGTTATTGTGGCCTAGATCGCATCCGGGCTCTCGCAACTTAGACCGACCTAGGGGTCGTCCTCACCGGGCTCTCGCTACTTAGTGAGGGAACCAAACCCACAAGCAAACTATTACCCACAAGAGAAAAGCAAGAAAAACAAGCATATGCACATACTAGTCATTCAAGCATTTCAACAAACATGTGATATGCATCAAACCAAGAGGAAACCCAAATCTTCCACCAACATCTCCAACACACCCTTAATCATCCATCAACACCCAAATCACCTTACTAACCCTAGCAACAATCTACTCAAACATATCTAATACTAAAACCAACAAGAACAAGAAGAATCAAAACAAGAATCAAAACATCCATAATGAAACTAGTGAAAAAGATGAACTAAGAACAATAAGATGAACAAAGATTAAAACTTGGATGAATAAACAAGATAAAGAGTAAAAAGGAAGAGAGGATTATACCATACCAACAAGAGAATGAAAAGGAGAACACTTGCATAGAAGATAACCCAAATTCATCCACCAAGGTTGTCAATCTTGGATGGATTCTTCAAGAGATCCAATAATACAAGATTAAACTAAGATTAACTACTAATTACCGACTAATCTACACTAATCTAATCTAATATAACCTAAAATAGTCTAGGGTTTAGTGGGAAGTGAAGAACATCCCATGGGAATACAAGAAGAAGGGTATTTATAGGGTTACAATGCAAAGGGAGATGAAACAATGCTTCACGGGCTGTAACTGGGCCATCCCGTCCGGGATGAGTTGGTCCCGGTCGGGATGAGGTGGTCCCGGTCGGGATGGACCCAAAACAGCAGCTCCTTTTTTGTGCACTTCATCCCGGACGGGTTGAGGTCATACCCGTCGGGGATGAGTCTTGTAGGCCTCCAATATGATCCTTTTGGTCCCTCCTTGCTTCACATGGACTTCTCATCGATTCTCGGGACTCGGGATCGGGTCTCGGAGGCTCAGTATTGGGTCTCAAGGTCTCGGGGTCGAATCCAAGGCGTCGAGTGATCGTTCCTTCACTTCGTTGGCTCCAAAAAGTGTATGTATTGAGTCGGAATCGCTCCAACTCTTCATGAATGGTCTCGGGAACCTGAAACGAACTAGAGGAAGCATAAGTAGCCCATAAATCGCTCCCAAGGAGCGATTCCACAAGGAAAATGGGACCAAAACACTACGAAATAGGCACTACAAACTACACTTATCACAAATCATGTGATGAAATTACATATTCCCAACTCAAAGTGATCTAAAGGTAACTGGTTTAATTCAGGCAATCAAAGTAATGTAAACTCTTCAAGTTGTCAAAAATCGTTGTTGTTGTCGTTGTTTCAAGGAAAGCGACTTTTCTGATCCTTCTATTATTGATAGGGTTCTTCGAGATAAATATAGCTTAGATGGTATGAGCCCCTCTTTTTATTAAATTTAATCATTCATCTTCTGGTTACACTTGTTTTAATTACTCCGTATATTCAATGCGGTTTTGTTTCCTATTTGTTGTATTTTGAGTGTTATGTTAATACAGCCTTCTTGGTTTGAGTGATGCATTCAGTATTGTATTTTTCTTTGTGTTAGTACTTAAACTTTGTGGTTTATTAACACATTTGTTTTAATTTTTTGGGTCATGTGTGCTTTTTGTGTTCAGCTGGGTGTTGCCGATTTGTGGTATTCTTGGTTTGAGTGATGATTTCTTTTAGTGTTCGTTGCTATTGATATTTGCAGTGGTGGGGGTTTAGTTGATGTTGGTATAGAGGGTTTTGCCTCTGATCATCTTTCTTGTTCTTTGATGTTTCTCTTTTTATGTGCTTTTAATTGATTTGTTGGTTTGGTGGTACAAGCGTTGATTGATTGTTTGGTTGGAAGTTTCAATTGTCAGTAAATAGTACTGGAGTTTAAGGTTCAAATTAGGTCGGTTTGGGATTGTAGAAAATCTGGTTTCGGTTGGAGTGGTTTCCACTTTTCGGGTGTCATTATCAGCTTTCGGTGTCAGATGCAGGTTGGAGTTCAATTTTATTGTGTCCTGAAACCAGCTCTTTGTTGATGTCGTGGGATGAAGTTGGTATAGCTTTGGAGGATATCGGGCTTCTGGGGGGTTATTCTATAGCAGCGAATTTTGCCCTCAGACCCTCGTCTTCCCAAACATTGCTTGAAATTGAGGAGAACTTGGTTGCTGCCAGCGCTGAGATGTGCAGGTCAAAGTCTAAGAAGGCAAGCCAGCAGCAGTTGTTGGAGATTTGGGTGGATTATGGGGCCGATACCTAGCAGGAACAATTCTTGTGGCTTCAGCTATCAAGGTATGTTCCGGCTGCTGCTGATGTTGTAGTTGTCACTAGATTCAGGCAAACCTGGATGCATAGGCTACATTAAAGTGGCTGCATCACCTTCAGATGAAGTACATGAGTAAGGAACGAGGCCAGACACAACGGAAGTTGAAAAGGCGAGGGGTTAGTTCCCACATTTGCTGTTCAATAAGCAATGCAAGGCGGGCATGGCGAAGTAAAGCTTTAGAAATGAACTGCGCGAGGGTACGTCTTGTGCTGTGGGTGGCTAAGAAAATAACTCTGTCACATGTACTGTATGGTACACCAGAAACTGTCGCACCTGCCTCCCAGACTTCAGCGTTCAGTGCAGTCCCCTCTGTTAATGCGCTGCCGAACGTGGATCCTTCACCTGAGAAAGGTCAGGATGCGGTATCCCATGAATCCGCAGACTCTGAGACTGCAGCTGCGCATGTTACTGCACTTGATCCTCCACTTTATCAACTATTTTCGAGTGCTCGTCTGGAAATTCCTACGCTGCAGAACTTTTCTATAATTTCCTATTCTGAACATCCCTTTTTTTAGTGTATCCTGCGCATATTTGTTTGTTTTTCCTATCTACTTCTCTCTCTATTCCTCATCTTGCCTTTCAAATTGACATCGATTGTTCGTAAGAGGTTTAGGTTCCCTGAAAATCTAGTGAAGTCTCGCCAGGGCAAGAGCTTTATCCTCAACCAGGTGCCAGGTATCGGCTTTGGAGGCGGTCCTACCACCCAAACCGTCAATGCAGCTATCGGAGATGGAGCTGGACGAGTGCGAAGAGACCACGATGCACACTGTCAACATCGAGGATGAGATGAAGAGGAAACAGGCTCAGGCTCAACAGGAAGCGTATGATGAAGATGATGACGAGCCTCATGGTGGTCAGAGGCAACAGGCAGTATAAGAAAGAAGAAGAATGTCGACCGGTTCAAATTTTTTGTAATCTGAATGAAATGATTACTCCCTATCTTTTTACCAACTCTACTGCTGTACTTTTGGCATCTGATTTTTCATGTTTTCCAGTATGTATTTTGGAATACTTTGAAGAAATTGAGTACTCATACATGTTTAGTTTCATAATTGTGAAATTTGATGTTTATAAATGTATAATTTTGTGATTCATACATGTACGAATTTTGTATGAACTCATACATATATGAATTTTGCGGCATGTACTCATACATGTATGAATTTTGTTATTCAGGTGATTTTACTCATACATGTATAAACAAAGGAGAGGGCGAAATATACCACTATGTGCTGTGTGACACATGCCACTGAAGTTTGGTACTCTCCGGATCCCATGAGCACAATAATCGAGGAAGATATGGATTTTGTGAGGTCCTACTAAGAGATGCCTGACGATGAGGTCTCACCAGATAAATTATCTCCCTGGTTGCTCCGTATCGAGTTGAATCGGGAGATGGTGGATAAAAAGCTAAGTATTAAGATAAATTTGGAGTTTAGTGACGACCTAACGTGTATCTTCAATGATGACAATGCCGAAAAGCTTATCCTTCATATTCGTATAATGAACGATGAAGGTTAAAAGGGAAAAGTCCTGGATGAGGCTGCAGAAGATGACGTATTTTAAAAGAAGGTTGTTGGTAACATGCATACTGAGATGGCCTGGCGCTGAAAGGGACTCTAAATATCAACAAAGTTTTCATTAAACAAGCTAAAGTCAATAAACTTGACGAGGGGAAGGGTTTCAAGTCTGAGACTGAGTGGATGCTGGATACTGAAGGTGTTAACCTCTTGTCTGTTATGTGCCACGAGGATTTTGATGCATGAAGAAAAGGAGAAAACAGCTCAAAAGCAAAAATGATGAAAAATGAAGAGTTCAAGTATCGGTTTTGGTAAGGGTTGTGCTCAGACGTGAATATCTCAAGTTTTAAGAATCGGACCGATGCAAGACCAGTTTGAGGTGAAAGCTTGTTCTTCTAGCTTTCCAACTAGAGGTCTTATGCACAATTCCGATAAGGGACGATGGAGAACGAGCAAAAAGAAAATAGTAGTGTTCGACCCGCGCCCAGACAAGGGCTGCGCTTTGCCCATGGAGGCGGCAGTGTGATTCTGTCCTTGATTTTTCTATCATTTTCCTTATGTTTAATCTTTGGGTTTTACTTAAAAACTTCCTCTATATATATGTACACTCTAGACTTCATTCAACTAAAGACTAAGCCATTGTTCATGGGGGCTAATCCCCAAATTATGTAATTAAAGACTAAGCCTTTTATCTATGAATTTTCACTCTAGCTTTATTTTCTACATCTATTGTGTAATTAAAGACTAAGCCTTTGTTCATGAGGGCTATTCCCCAAATTTTGATTCTAATTTTTTTATTTTGCTTAATCTTCCATTATAAGGCTACTCTTTCCTTTAATCTATCTAATATTCTAATACTCTTTATTTGTGCTTAGATCGAATGTTATTATGCTACCATTCTAATCAATTTGTCGTGTTTAGGTTAGTTTCATAATTTTCGTGCTCACCAAAAAAAATGAGAAAAGCAAGTCATGTTTAAGAATGAACCTTAGGTGATGAGGAGGAGAGGAAGAAGAATGGGAATAGGAAGGTGGAAAGCTGCTAAAGAAGAAGGAAAAATGATCTTATTAGTAGATGAAGCATGCATGAGAAGATGAAGAGGACACAAAGAACGCGAGGGGTAAAATGAGTGGAAGGGACAAACTCTCGTTGAACTAGATGAAAAAGACAGTTACATGTGAGGAAGAACCTTGGGTGCTAATGAGGATTAGAAAGAGAAGCAAAGTAAGGAGAAGAAGGGAAGAGGAATAGGAGAAGAGAGAGGGATTTGGAGAAAGTGAAGGAAGAAGAAAATTGATCTTAGTAAACCAGAAAAGAAGAAACATAAAGAGGAAGAGCACTAAGGGAAGGAGAAAGGAGTTCTGAGAAGTGGTAGTGAAGAATGAGAAGGGAAAAAGGAGCTAAAAAGATGACATTGGGGAGAGGGAGAAGAAGGAGGACACCAAGGGTAGAAGAAATTGAAAGAACAAAATCAGCACAAAGCTAGATGACAATCCAAAAACAAGACATATGTACGGATTAATCTTGGATCATGAATGAGAGGAGGAGACCTAGGGGGAGGAGAAGGAGAAGGGATGTAAATGAGGTATAAGAGGAGGAGGCTTAGATGAGAAGGGGAAGAGGAAAGGAAATAGGATAATGTAGAGGAGAATAACTGATAGATGACGAGGAACATGAAGATGAGGACACAAATCAATTCATGTTTATGCATTGATCTTAGATGATGAGGAGGAGGTCAGGGAGGGGGATAATAGGGAAGGTTAAGGAGAAGATATAGAGGAGGAAGACTAATAATCTTAGTAGATGAGAAACGAGGAACAAGAAGAGGAGAATTATGAGAGAATGAGGGAGGAGTAAAGTGTGAAGAATAGAATCGTACCAAGGAGTTCAATGGGCGATACTATGATCAAAGTAGATAACAAAGCTGATGATGTTATAACACGTATGATAAGAGACTATAGATAAAGTTGAAGGAACGATCCTAATCAGATCAAAGTAGAGTATAAGCAGAAGGGAATGGAGGAGGAGGAGAGAAATGAGGAGTTGAAGAAGAGAAGAGTCAAGGTAAAGGAGGTGAGGATGAGGAGGTGGTGGAGGAGAAAATCTCATTTTAGTAAAAGGGGGTATGTGGAAAGGGAGGGGGTAGTGGTGGAAATGGGAAGGGTAGAAAAAGTTGAAGGGACGACATTCTAACTGACCTATATGATAAAAGCAAGTCATATTTAAGGATGAATTTTAGATGATGATGATGAGGAAGACAAGGAGAGAAAAAAAAAGTAGGAAAAGGAGAAGGGGATGTGAAGGGGGAGAAAAATTGATCTTTGTAGACGGAGAACGAGGAACGGGAAAGGAATAACATTAGTGGGAAGGAAAAGAGGAGAGTGGGGGAGAGAGTGAAAATTAAGAGGAGTAGAATGACTTGAAAAGACAACACCCTCACTGAATAAGATGTCAAAAGTAAGTCGTATTTAAGAATGAATCTTAGATTATGGCACGGAGGAAGAGAGGATGAAAATGAGGTGGAAAATTAATTAGAGTTTACGGGAAAAACAAACAGGAAGGGTCTGTTTGGATACAAAAAATGGCGGGGAAGGAGAGGATGGAAAGAAGGGAAAGGGAGGAGAGGGAAGATGGAGGATAAGAGTTTCCCTCTAAATTTTGGTTGTGATGGTGGGGATATTATTTACCTTGGAGGAGAGAAATGGTTTGACCCAGTTTTCCTAACCCTTCAAGTCCTTCCAGTCTATTTTCCTAGCCAAACAAGGGAATCTGCTTTCATCCGCTCCCTTTCCCTTCCTTTCCATAAATCTAAACACACCCGAAGAGGATGGACATTGCAGGAAAAGAAAGGGAGCGAAGGAGAAACAGAGTGCGAAAGGAGAGGCAGACCCTCAATGAACTAGATGAATAATAATTCATATTTAAGGGTGCATCTTAGAAGATGAGCAGAAGGAGGAGGGGGTGAGGGATTTGGAGGAGGTGGAAATAAATCTTAGTAAACAGGAAAATAGGAAAAGAAGGGTAGAAAGGAGAATTGGGAGGACGGGAAGAAATGATGAATAATAATGGAATAAGTAAGAAGAGTTGTAGCCTGTAGGAACAAACTTCTTACTGAACTAAAGAACAAAAATAAGTTATACTTAAGGATGAATAGAGGAGGAGGAGGAGGAGGTGAAAAGAAATGAGGAGGGAAGGAACTGATCATAATGAAGAAGGGGGTGAAGAACAGAGAAGGTAGAAGAAGTTGAATGGTCGACATCTTCATTGGCCTATATGATAGAAGCACGTCATATTTAAGGATATACATTTATCATGATGAGGAGGGACAATGCCTATGACCAATTTAAGTTAGAATCCAACCTCATTAAATAAGAACTATAGAAAGATAATACACCATTTACTAAAAGCATAGAAAACATTATAAACTAAAGTTATGGATTAACGTGGATTAATGTACCAGAACTATCGTTAACCTTTAGTAAGTACATGCAGAAAGACAATAGAACAATTAGCCAAAACAAAGGCAGCAAAATCAACTAAAGTCTAACCCTAAAATGTCAAACTACCGTAACCCAACAAGACCGCGCGCATCGCGCGCGATCAAACAACTAGATGGTGTGAAATGGTCTCAAGACTGAGAAAGTTATAGAAACAGGAGCATCTGCACCTGATACGGAAGGTTTTGTTGCTCAGTATGCCTATCCTGCAAGTTGTATAGTCAACAATATGAGAGACGACATACAGTATCTGCCAGAATCAGTCCAGTACAAATTTGTCTCGCTTCCAATGAAAACGAGTGCAAATGCTGTAGCAAACCAGACTGGTCTGTTCCGAGTATTATTTCTTTGGGATACCGTTGACTGATCTGAGATTTGTTTAGGACACTTATGTGAATCCTGAGCAGTGGTGGTGGCCATTCTGACCGTACCTCTTGCACAAAAAATCCTCAAGAACACCAAGAAAAAAACATGCACTAATTTTGTATTAAGCAATTTGATTGACACAAATCCCGAAGGATGCATATTAGCCCATGTTCTTGCCTCGGAAAAGAAATTTTGCCATAGGCCTGCTTATGGCAAAAAAAAATTTCCAAGCCAGGAGCATGGGCTAATATGCAACCTCCGAGATTTTCGTCAATCAGGTTTCTTAGTAGAAAGTTAGTGGATGCTTTTGGCTTGGTTTTCTTGCGGAAAATTTGATGCAATATGTTTGTTCAGAGGGCCATCTCCGCTACTTACACTCACCAAGTGCCTTTGTACTATGCCTATAAATTACCTTTTGAATTCTATGAATTATTCAGGACCTCGCATGTTCTAATGGGGAGAAGGAGTATTATCTTCCCATACGTCGTACACCTATGGTTCTTTCAATGTATTCATATACAATGTACCAGAACACTCCATTAAAAATTGTTATGTAAAAGTCGGATTGTCCTGTGTGCTTATGTCAATTTCTGTTTATTTAGTATACATGAGCAGAAATTACAGAAATCGATGGACTCCGCCCTTCCTGCTCGACCTTGCGCACCACAGTTCGTTAATTTTGTTGCATATGTCTTGGCGTCACTGATAGATTAAACTATCTATACTAATTATGAACAATGTCTCCTCTAAAAGAATTCGTAGACTGTGACTCCTATACGCTTCGACAATGACATTAAACTAGCAGCAATATCAAACTCAATGGAACAAAATAAACGTGTACCTTTTATCTACAATCACGTTCACAAGTCAACAATTATGATACATTTACAGACACTACCCATTTACAACGTATGACATGAAAGATTGATTGTTAGTCGTAAACATATCCTATTCTTACAAACCAAATTTACATATCAATGGTGTGTGCGAAATAGTTTCTGCTTTGAAATGTAGACGTATGACAAAAAGAAAAATGAACACGAACAATGGTTCAATTTATGCCAACGAGTGAACCACCAAGGACAACAATATGCTTCAACAAAATACATACACGATTTCTGCCTAACACTCCGCGCACATCGCACAATCTCAAAAAGTAGCTCGAATTATGCCAACAATTCGACAATCAACGACAATAATATCTGGCATCGAAATACATACACAAATCGTACCTAATCATACGTGCGCATCGCGCACGACGAGGAGACTAGTTAAGGAAAAGAAACCTAAAACGCACGTTTACGCACCCACTCCGTGTTTCGTTTAAGATACATTCTTCTTACCAAACGCACCCACTCACCCCAATAAAATCTCCTCTAACGATTATCCCGCACCTTCATCTTCTTGCCAAAATTTACCCCTAATCTTGGAAATTGATTCATCCATGGAAATCATCCACAGGTTTGTTTCTATGTAATTTTTTTCGAGCTTAAGTACACAATTCACCTGCGATTGTAAATTTGCCAATTTAAGGTTGAAAGAAACATACTCCCTCCATCTCGTAATCCTTTTTGGGTAGATTCTTAAAGATTATCCCTTTTCTCAACTTTCCTTTTTAGTATATTATTTTTTATAATTTCGTCTCTAATAAGACAAAGTATTTACCATTTTGTCATTCCATTAATCCACACCACCTCATACATCACCCTATAAAAGTAGTCATAATTCTCTATATACCCCATTGTGCAAAAGCAAATGGGACAAACATTTTGGGACGGAGGGAGTATCAATTTAGGGTTAATCGAATACCTAGGGATCTAAGGTTCAATGATACTTGGGAACTTATAATTAACTGATATAATTTGGGCAATGTATAAAAATCGAGATTCTTGCTGAGGAAGGATCAAAATTGATTCAGTTCTGATTGTTTTTCTTTGGTGTAAATTATTTTCCTAGCCATTTACTATTCAGTTTCAGTCTGTACTAGTTTCCTTTCATCTCCACTAGTATTAAGCCCCGTGAAAATTCACAGGATTGTATTAATATTACTCTGTAGTCTTTACTACGTATACGTAGTTCGTTATATGATTTTTTTACGGGGTTAGAATAATTAATTAATTGATTTTGAATTTATAGCAAATCAACTTGATTTTGAATTTATAGCAAATCAAACGTCGTGTAGTTATGTAACCTATCGAATTTATCTTACATTATTGTGAGACCTCTCACATGAAAATTCGCGTAACAAACTAACAATAGTTAATATCATGAATTGTGTAACAAAGAGTAAAATATAAGATTAACTTTCTTAAATTTTGTTAACCTTTTATTTTCAAGCGGAGGCGGTGCTCGAGGCTTTGAAGGAAGCTAGTCGGAGAGGGCTTAGGAATGTGGTCTTCGAAAGTGACTGTCAAGTTGTGGTGAATACATTGTAGGAGGGCAAAGGCGGGCGGAGTATGTTGTTCTTCATTTTAGATGAGATTCGGTCATTTTTAAGTTGTTTTGATAATGTCGTTTGGTCTTTCCTTAGTCGTAAGTTTAATAGGGTGGCGCATGCATGAGCTGGCCCATTTTGTGTCTGAGCCGGGTCGTATTGTTTGGGAGGGTATCCTACCTCCGAACATTACAAGTTTGGATTCGTGTGAGATTGCTATTAATAATAAGTAGTGCCCCGATTGGGTATTTCAAAAAAAAAAAAAAACTTGTACTTCATATTTTCTTAATTCAAATCTTTGTGACATATCCCGTATCATTTTATGATAAAATTCATGATTACATACATGTCATTTTTCTTACTTACATATTACAGTAAGATACAAATGTTAACTCGTATGGTAAACGCATGAATTGCATTTAAACAATTTGTTATAATGAAAAAACTTCAAAATGTTGATCATAATCTTACGAAATTTGTAGAATTTTTTTTTTACTACTCTGTATATCAATTGGTTTTTTAGTTTTTCTTTTATTAATGATGATCAATGACAATATATTGTATACATGATAATTTGTATAGTTATTGATATAATTTTAATGAGTGATTTCATTTTAATTTAATAAGCGGTTATTTTATTATACTTGTACATTAGGTAACTTCTCCTCAAATTAATATTTTACTCCCTAAAAAATTGTGGTGCCGACACATCATCGTTTTTTTGGTGAGAATGAATGTGAGAGCGTTATTTGACATTACTTTAATAAAATAGGGATGGTTAACATAATTGGTTAGATTTAACTATAGTCGATTTAGTTGATTAATAGTTAAGTTAATGTTTGCATCTAATACAACTAATATAATATTCCCCAAATATTTGTGGTGTTGACACATCAGTTTTAAAATGTGAGATTGATTGTGGAGCCTTTAAAAGACATTGCTTTATTAAAATAGGGATTTCTCATAAAACCTCTTTTTCCATATGCATCTTCAACTTTTGATGAGGTACACTATTTTTTTTAAACGGTGACTATATTATTCATTTGTGATTTGTGAACAATTTTATATATAGATCGAGGGTCAAATGTTCTTCTTTGTGATTTTGAAGAATATGTTATACGGGTTGTATCAAGTATATGAACAACCGCCTCAAAGTTTGACTTGCTTAAGAATTATTTGTATAATTAAGGGAAGCTTTATAACTCAGACAATTTTATTTATTAATATTGGGCAGTTTCAAAAATGGTTGGATGCAGTTGCTGCCGGCTCGAAGAATCCAAATTTCATGGTCTTGAGACAACTTCTTCAAAAGAAGGGAAACCGTAAGTGAGACTGTGCAACCAGAGTGTGTGTGTGTCTATATATACGAGAGTTGAGTTCATTGCTCATTGCTGATCATAACCTTAGCTTGTTCCTTCCTGCAGTTTTGAATAAAATTGATAAAAATGGCATTGTGTGGTACACCAACTATGAAACTCAGAAAGGAGTCGAGTTATCTGAGAAGCCTCGTGCTTCTCTCTTGTTCAACTAGGCTGAACTTAATTGTTAGGTGTGTCTCTTAGTTTATTCGCATTCCAGGTAACTGGAAGTATGTTTAGTTCATTCTCTAAATTAGACTTGGGAGATGGAATACTGTATAATTTAAAAAACAAAAATTCAATGTATGATACTTCAGTTCAGCATGATGTAAACAATTACGGAGTACTTGTTACAAAAAGCATATGCAAGGCAGATTCCGTGACATTCTAGGAAGTAGACTACTTTTGTACTCCTTACCTTTGATTAAAAGGAAGAAGAAAACTCACACAAAGAATAAAGTAGGGCTAGGCATTTTACTGATGTTGTATCATTTGAATTATGAATCCCATTGGCATTATGGACTAGGAGGCGTTGATCTGGAGTCCACTTTTGAAGTTAGTTGATTACTAAAGTCAACTGTCAGATGTCAAACTAATATTACATGATGATCAGGCATTTTACATGATGATTGAACTTGGCTTCAATCCTAGTACCGCCTTGCATAATGCACTAATAGAAGGGTATGTAAAAGCCAAGGACATTTATCAAGCTGGTAATGTTTTTAGAGAAATGATGATGAGAAATATGGCTCCCGATGTCATAACTTTCAACATATTGGTTGCTAGACATTACAAATACGGGATTGAAGGAGATGTCAAACACCTGCTAAGAGAGTTTGATTTTTCCCTGTCATAATTGATACCAGATTCTTTAGTGCCTGATATTTCAATTGCTAGGTTGTGTTGGGATGGTCGGTTAGATGAGGCTATGCAGTTAATAGAGGATTATTTGAGAGAGGAGTTCTAATTAGTGTTGTTGCTTTTAAATTTGTAATTACAGCTTACAGTGAAGCGGTGCTAGAGGAAAAGGATTTTAGAGCTTATAAAATTATGATCTCATTTGGTTTTACTTTTACAGTTCCAACTGTACTGTTTTACTCATTGGTCTCTCCAACAAAGGTAGATTACATGAAAATAGAGAGATCATGGATCATATGATAGCAAGACGCTTTCTAGTAAGTGGAGCGAAGATTGTTACTTCCAGAATGACTCTTTTTTTAGTGTGTTTGCGTTTTGTTTTGTTCTTCTATGTTATGCTATTGTGTGATTTTTTTATCAACCTTGGTCACGACTTGTGACTTGGCTATATTTATATGATTGTTATCATGTTCATTTTTATTAAGAACATATATATGCATTGCTTTTGCATATAAGTCCTTTTTTCTTGGTTAATAATTCTTTTAAACATGTTCTTAGTAGTATTTCAAGATATAGCAAGGAGTGCATTTCTAAATGATAAGCTATCGAAGCAAAAGAACAAGGGTCTTGCTATGAAAAAATGTCAAAACCATTCAAACCGAGACGTCGAAGTTTAATATCTGATTGGCCAGATGTTTAATGAAAATGAGAAGGTCCTTACTATTGGTAAGTCTTCATCTCATAATAAATTACATTGCTTTGGTTTAGGTTAATAATGTTTGTTTTTGGTGTTACAGTTGTATATATTCCTATTCAATATAGATAAATCGCGTAAGATCACAAACGCTTATAACTTAGACTCATGAATATTAATCCGACTGCAAACGCCTAAATTAGAAACTGAATTGAAACTATTAAATCAGCTAAATTGTTTCTGATAAACTCGTCAGACCTTCTCATTTTCTATGCTGAAACTGAATTGGTCTAATATGCTCTGTAATCATTATTCATTGTGTATTTTTTCCTAAACTAAAAGTTTGTAAGTTGAAATTTTAATCAATCAAGTAGTACTCTCCTAAATGAAAATGAGTTGTTGCTATTTTGTTTGTAGAATGATACTATATATGTGATCAGAAATCATTGCAGCTTGTACATTTTGAATTGCTCCGTATGCAGGAACACTTTGGTTTAAATACGGAGTACTGTTTTGTGGTTTTGTTTGTTCACAAATTATAGTTGTTTTGTCATTTGAGTAGTTTTACTGACTTTTTTTCCTTCTTAAAATAAACAATTAAATGTTACTCTTCCAATAAAAACAAGCCCTTTTTGTGATTCATGGAGTCGGTTTTTATATTCTAAACTTGCTTACCAATCAAAACTCATTTTTCCTTTGTGGGTTTCGAAGACATCAAATTGTGAAGACGCGCGCCTAAATGAAGAGTGCTTAGCCTTCATGTCAACATTAACACCGTCCTATTTCTTTTTTATGTTCTCGAGCAACGGCATTTGTTATACATTTTTTAGTTTTTTGTTGGAACTATATGCCAAAGTTAATTTTTGGAATAATAATGTAACCGACGATGCATTAAATGGATTTTGTATGTATATTTTTTCTATGAAGATGAAATGTTTTGCTATTTTTCTTTTTGATGTTAGCACCACATCATTACTTGAGAAAGGAAAAAGCGTCGATAAATTTTTTATGATTTTTTTTTTGCATATACGTAAAAGGCGTCAATAATTATTTTATGACGTAATTTCGCATCAAAAACTATTGACGCTAATCAGCATCACTATCTTAGGACGCATAAAAGTGTCAAGATTATTGACACTAGAAAGCGTCAAAAAATTAAGGCATCCTAAATTTTGACGCTTTTGGTAAGCGTCAAAAAATTATTTTTTGGCGCTTTTTAGCGTCATAAATAGGCTTAAAAAGCTTCTTAAAAGTAAGGGATTTGTTGTAGTGATATACCTTGTCTCTCAATGGTAGAAACTTTGGCTACTTTAGGGGAAGAAGAGGATTAAGACAAGGAGACCCAGTCTCCCCTTTGATTTTGAGTATTTGTATGGAGTATTTAACAAGGACAATTAAATATGCTACTACAGCCTGACCATTTCAGTATCACCCTATGTGCAAGGATATGAAACTGACCCATTTGATGTTTGCCGATGACCCGTTACTGTTTTGCAAGGGAGAAGCACAGTCCATCTTACTTCTGATGAAAGCTTTTACTACTTTTTCTAATACTTCATAAGAATAATGGAAAGTCAGAGGTTTATTTTAATGGGATGACAGATGATTTGATGCAGGATATCTTGAGTGTCACTGGTTTGAACAAAGGAACTATGCCGTTCAGATATTTGGGCATACCCATTAAGCCGGGGAGACTTACTAAGAAGGAATGCAATCTGCTTATCTACAAAATTGTTGCAAGAATAAGGAGTTTAGGTGCTCGTAAGTTATCCGATGCAGGGAAACTGACCCTTATCATTGTTGTCCTTAATACACTTCATTGTTACTGGGCTTCTATTTTCATCCTCCCAAGTAGCATATTTAAAAGAGTAGAGGCCATATGTAGGAATTTCTTCCGGGCTGGATCCTTGGAATACTTGAGAGTACCACTAATTGCTTGGAATAGAATCACAGTTCCGAAGAAAGAGGGTGGATTAGGAATAAAAAATATCAAAACATGGAACCACGCTGTTGTAGCAAAGTTGGCTGAGTGGATTCATTCTTAACCGGACAAGCTATGAGTAAGATGGGTGAACCAAGTTTACATAAAAGGAAAAGAATGGCACTCTTATAAGCCAAAACAAGGGGATAATTGGTCATGGAGGCAAATATGTAAGATGAAAGACCTGATGGAAGAAGCATACTAGCAAGATACGTGGCCTGAACCACAGGAGGCGTACACAATAAGGGAGGGGTATGAACAGCTACGATGCAAACTCAGTGAGACAAGTTGATCGAAAGTAGTATGGAGCAGCTGGAATATCCCAAAACACTCCATGATTTTGTGGATGGCTTAGAACAATGGCTTGAATACGAATGCAAAACTGTACAAAATTGGGTGCAGTGGAGATAACATATGCTGCTTGTGTGGACAGGAAGAGGAAACAATTGAGCATATTTTTGAGGTCTGTACTTACAGCAGAAGACTCATGTCTGAAATCAGCACTTGATATGGAACGATTCGGAACATACACACGCTGGCGAATGGTAATCAGGCTGCAGTAAGATAGAAGACTGATGTTTGTGTGATAAATGCATATCACTATCATACCTGGAATCAGAGAAATAAATCATGGCAAGAGGGGAAGATAATAAGACCCGAGGTGATCTCAAGGTGCATAAAGAAGGAGGTGACTGCAAGAGTATTAGGAAAGACAGTGTCTAGTAATATACACTGGAACATCTAATTGTTTTATTGAATAGATGATGTGTTGGTTCCATATAGTTCATAACAGTCGGGATATGAATTTCCTTGGATATAATTGTACACATTGATATTTTTTTGGCAATATACTCACATTTTACAAAAAAGAATTTGTTCCAAAGAACACGATATGCAAAGTCCAGGAACAAACAAGGATCTATTTCAAAGAATACGATATGCAAAGTCAAGGAACTGACAGGGATCTGTTCCAAAGAATACAATATGTAAAGACCGGGAATAATTGGAACCTATTCCGAAGAATACAATGTTCAAAGTCAAGGAACAAATAGGAATTTGTTCCATAGAATACAAATACAAAGTCCAGGAGTAGTTGGAACCTATTCCGAAGAATAGAATTACAAAGGCCAGAGATAAACTCAAACACGGGGTCTATTCCAAAGATCAAAACACTAATCAACTACAATAACTCTTCAAACCCAAGTCCAACTAACCAAATCCAGATCAAAAAGCAATCGCAGGCAAGGAGGCCAGGTATGATTTCTAAACCTTGGTTGGCGAGCCTTAGTACATAGTCCAACGAACTAAAAATGACCCGAGCGGACAGCCACCAGGTCGTAATCCTCATTCACCTTGGTGGCTATACTTTGACTTTCGCCTTGTCCAAGCCTCATTCAAAGTGAGGGCTTATGTAGACACCCTGATTTGGACATGGTGGTTTCTTGAGTGCTCGACAAACACTGATGATGATTGAACTACAACACGACACAATTTTACGATGTTTAGACGATTTTTCTATAGAACGTATCAAAAGTTACACGAAAAAATCAATTAACATCTAGACGGTCTTAGTCATCTCATTACGGTCACAATGACACTAATTAGAGTCAATTCCGACTCCGGAGCTCTGAATCGGTCCCAAAACAGGAAAAGTCAAACCCACGTCAACGCGTCAGGCCGAGTCGAGCCTCGAGACATGCGCCCAAGGCCCAACGGCGCACGCGCTAGGGCAAGGGATGGAGTCTTAGCGTCTTAGCAAATGCAAAGATCACGTACAATCTCCACTTTGGAAACTTTTCAAATCGGATCTTCAAAATCTCAATCGCCTCACTGCTGGCACCTGAGATTTCCATCGCCTGAAGGCAAGCGTCTCAGTTAGGGGTGTTCACCGGTCCGGACCCGGACCGGACCGCAGACCGGTGGAGGGGAGAAGGAGAGACCAGCGACCGGATCTGGGGTGGGTAAAATCGGACCGGACCGACCCGGCTAGACCGGTCCAAAAACCGGACCGACCCGCATAGACCGGTAGTGCTGTTCTGTGTGGGCTATTTTGTAGCTTTGTCCGTGGGCTTGTACTTATTTTATGACTTTAGGCTATTAATTGTACAACTTCCAAGTTGCAAGACTTACGACTAAAACTAATCTACATGACTACAATATATAAATGCGTCGGAATAAGTAAATATCAAGTAATATATCGTCTTGAAAATAAATAATATAGCGTCTTAAACCAAATAATCAATAAAAAGTCCAAATCCTAACAATGACTTATTGTCTTAAAGCAAACATACAACGAATAAAAGTTCGGTACATCCGAATATCCGATATTCATATTGTCAATGAAATATGGTCAATGAGTAGTGACATGGGGACGATCTTCATCGATTATCATTGTATTCTCCACCTCTGAAATAAGAACAAAAAATAAATTTAATACCTTAACTCGAAGACCATATTAAAATTTTAGTATGTACGACAGCCTACAATTGCTTATACCTTCTTCAAGTTGTTCCAATTCTTCCAATTTCTCCTCTACGTCAAGTCCACAATCTTTTCTTGGTCGAATCCAATCTTGAGCACATAGAAGCCCTTCAACTAACTTTAATTTAAACCATTTAATCCAATTAACCTCACAAAATAACATTATGTGATACAAAATAATTTATATCATGTAGTAAGGATTGAATAAAATAAATTAGAGACTACCTTGGGAGTCAAAGAACTTCTAAACGGAGTAAGATGGCCTCGACCGGCACTGAATGTAGACTCCGAGGCTACTGTGGAAATAGGCATTCCTAGAACATCACGAGCCAAATGTGCTAAAATTGGATATCTATGACTGTTCAATTTCCACCATGCCAACACATCAATACCTAGCTCATGTTCGCTAAGCTCCTCGTTCAAATACCTATCAAATTCCGAGCTTGCATAAACACCATCACCTCTTCGCATCCGCACTTGCATCTCAATAGATTTTTTAAAATCTAAAGAGTCTAATTGTCCCACACTAGATCTCAAATTAGTTGTAGAATCATCATTTTGAGAAGCAGAGGAGCCATACAATCGTCTATACTCATCAAATAGATCTTTTGCTTTATTATACACTTGCTCTTTCAACCCTTCATCTTTAGGTGCCCCATAAATACGAGTAAAAGCAATTTTTAATCCTACTAACTTCAACTTGGGATCAAGGATAGCACCCATATACATCAACACATTCATTTTCTCTACATCCCCTCAGTACTTATCAAATTTCTGCTTCAAAGCCAATGCCATAGCTCTAAATTCATTATCGGTGCTTCTAACCCACGTATTCAATTGTTTAAGCACACGAGCAATGTAAAAGAAACTAGAATTGCTAGTAACATACAACGAACCAGAAACTTGCAAGTCAAGACTTTAAAATCTCTCAAGAACGACACCATTGATTCTACAACAAGCCAATCATTCTCTCTAGGAGCTCCAGAATTTTCAATTTCACCTACAATTAGATTGCCATATTCATCTACAAACTCAATATTCGAATCACCTCATCTCCTTGGGGGTTCAATGGAACATCAATATCACCGAATGCATCCTTATATTTTAAAGCAGTTTCCAACATAGTAAATGTAGAATTCCATCGAGTAGGACAATCAAGTGATAACGATAACTTACATTGTGTATACTTGAGAGCACATGTTTTAAAGTATTGTTGCCTATTTGGAGAACTTTTAGCAAACTTGACTGCGTACCTAACCTTACTTATGGACTTCTTATTTGTTTTCAGTCCATCTTAAACAATAAGGTTAATAATGTGGGCAACACATCTCACATGCATATAATTACCCCTAGCCACCAAATTTTGCTTCTTTTGAAGGAGTTTTTTCAATTCTACACAAGTTGTGTCATTAGAATTGGCATTGTCCACTATCACGGTAAACACTTTATCCTCCAAACCCCATGACTTAAAGCATTCATCAAGAATATTAGCAATATTTTTACCCTTATGACTATAGATTGGACAAAAGACAATAATTTTCTAATGCAAGTTCCAATCATTATCAACAAAATGGGCAGTAATACACATATAATTTATCTTTTGAATGGTTGTCCATGTGTCGGTAGTGAATGACACTCTTTGTGATAACTTTAGAAAGAGTTCTTTAAGTTTAACCTTCTCACCCAAGTAAAGTTTATAAACATCTCGAGCTATGGTAATGCGGGAAGGAACACGAAATGAAGGGACACTCAAAGACATAAGACGCCGAAAGCTAATTTTTTCAACAAATCTAAAAGGCAATTCATCAATTACTATCATGAAAACTACGGCTTCCCTAACCTCATTCAAATCCAAGGTCCAACTCTTTAATTGACCTTCTCCATCATTACCAACCCTATCAAACACAAGCTCATTTTGTTTGCTTTTAGATTTATTTTTCGGGGCATCAGGATTGGCCGAACAAGTTTTCCAATGATAATTTACATTTTTCGAGCCATTCTTATTACCATCTGATGCAAATGTCATATTAACACAATAAATACACTCCGACCTTCTCTTACCATCTTCGTCATCATAGTCACGAAAATGAATCCAGTACCCCGCTTTCCTGTTAACTGTGACATAGTTACGCCCTTCAACTGGTGGTCGAGGAGGCAATAATGCCTTAACACCGATTTCATCTACAGATTCGTTATCTTCTTCTAAATCGATGTCGAGTCTTTGTCTTTTACCTCTAGAGCTTGTCATCTGAAAATTATTCACTAACTATTATTACAAACATTTTCACGAAAAATACTTTTATGCTCGAGATCGATGATCAGGAATCAAGATACATATAAGATATAATGATATAAACTAGATTAAGAGACATTAGAAAAACGAGAGGAGTGTATTTTGAAGCCTACAGACTACAGTAAAAACAGCAGAGTCAGCAGTCGTGCTCGTGCAGGCGTGCATCAGATGAGCAGAACAGCAGAACATTAAATATGGAAATATGGGATGACATCTATTTGTGCAAAAAGTCAGAAACTACAGTAAAAACATTAAAAATATGGAACAACTACAGTCAAAACTCAAAACTGAAGTGTTGTGCAGTCGTGCAGAACAGGAGAAGTGCAGAACAACTGAAGGTAAAAAAAAAATTGAGGAAGCCAACGGATACAGGCGTACAGCAGGTCAGCAGATAGCAGCAGCCAACACTGTGTTACTGCAATGTTATGAGTCACGCATTCATTCAACCAAACGACACTTTCATCACCAATAATAACAACCAAACGACACTTCTTTACTGCAATGTCATCGTTACCCAAGGTCCAACAGTACATCACAAAATATATGCAGCTATAAACTCGTGGAAAAAAATGTAACAAAGTTATAAGATTACCTATGCGGGTATGCAGGATGCAACTATTAATTTTTTGATGTGAATTTTGAAGCCTGTGAATACTACTCTGTATTTGTGATTGTGAACAGAGAAGATGCAAAAAGAGGATATTAACGTAATAACTTGTTTATGTAAAGTTAATCAATCAAGAATTCAAGATAAGTAAATATATCATATATGAGTAATGATATATTTGATTCCTTAATGTTAGGGAGTAGTTTATGAGATTGTTTTTTATCATTCAAATTAAGGTAGTTTATTTATAATTCAAAATCTGAAATATTTCATAACAAAATCTTTCCAAATCTCACCTTATTTTCCTGGTTTTAGTATCTTGATTCAAAATCTGTCAAGATTCTTGAGTAGTTGAGTATAGGCCGAATTGCCAGCCGGTCTAGGCCGGGTAGTACCGGGTCACCCGCGGGTCTGGACCGGTTAGGACCGGAGACCCCAAATCTTCAACCCGGTGACCGGACCTGAGGGTTGCCAGTCCGTTCCGGTCTGCCCCTCACCGGTCCGGACAGGTCCGGTTCAACGATCTGGGTAGTATACTGAACAACCCTAGTCTCATTATTGGGTCACACGACGGGTAGCGCCTGAAATCTCGGGTTGAACTACGACAAAAACTATAAATACCCCCCCCCCCTCCCCTCCTCCCCTCATAATCGACACACCGAAACAACTTCTCCCTCTATGAGTTGCACACAACTTACAACTCTTCTCTGACATCGCACTCCATGACATTAGGAATAACGATCCACTTGATCGTTATCTCCTCGATTCGTATTCTACGAATCAACACTACTCTTCGTAGTTCCTCGAGTTCCTGACTCGACAAGAACGAAAAAGGGCACCTGTGTTGGCTCGTCGACTTGCTCCATAGTAGCGAAGCTCTGTCGCCATTGTCGCAGAACGCTAGGTGGATCATCCCGTCAAAGTCGATATTGTCACTAGGTTGGCATCTAAACCAAATTTTACATATCGCACTTTAATTATGCATTTCGATAACGTCGAGTCCGACCTATGTGGATACTAATTCCACGATGCGTCTATCACCTGCACTCCAAGTGGTGTACAGGCCTTAATCCTGTTCGGCCCAGTCAAGACCAATCCGTCCAACATACGTAACGTCCATTAACCTCAAGTACTAAAACACCTCAATCGAATCTGAGTAGTCGTTATAAGATCTATTCTTGATCATCTACACATCGTACTTCGCGAGTGTACATTCTGAGGGTGCAACTCCTCATACAATGTGATTTACTTACATTTTGCAATTTACCGTTTTCTTATGCTTTACCGCTTTTGTGACCATAATCGCATGTTAAATCACCTAACACGAAATCAAGACATAAACAAACTAAATCTTAAACAAAAAAAAACAGTGGTCTAGTCCCGTATTAATCTCGATGCTCACACCTCACATGTGGCTCGACGCATTCTTATTCATATCGAATGATAAGTGTAGTTTGTAGTGCCTATTTCATAGAGTTTTGGTCCCATTTTCCTTGTGGAATCGCTCCTTGGGAGCGATTTATGGGCTACTTATGCTTCCTCTAGTTCGTTTCAGGTTCCCGAGACCATTCGTGAAGAGTTGGAGCGATTCCGACTCAATACATACACTTTTCGGAGCCAACGAAGTAAAGGAACGATCACTCGATCCCTTGGATTCGACCCCGAGACCTTGGGACCCAATCCCGAGCCTCCGAGACCCGATCCCGAGTCCCGAGAATCGATGAGAAGTCCATGTGAAGCAAGGAGGGACCAAAAGGATCATATTGGAGGCCTACAAGACTCATCCCCGACGGGTATGACCTCAACCCGTCCGGGATGAAGTGCACAAAAGAGGAGCTGCTGTTTTGAGGCCTTCCCGACCGGGAAGGGGTCCATCCCGACCGGGACCACCTCATCCCGACCGGGACCAACTCATCCCGGACGGGATGGCCCAGTTACAGCCCGTGATTGCTTGTTTCATCTCCCTTTGCATTGTAACCCTATAAATACCCCTCCTCTTGTATTCCTATGATATGTTCTTCACTTCCCATTAAACCCTAGACTACTTTAGCATAGTTTAGCATAGATTAGTGTAGTTTAGTCGGTAATTAGTCCTTAATCTTAGTTTAGCTCTTGTATTAAGGGATCTCTTGAAGAATCCAACCAAGATTGACAACCTTGGGTGATGTATTTGGGTTTTCTCTTTTATGCAAGTTTTTCCTTCTTCCATTCATCTTGTTAGTAGGTATAATCTTCTTTTCCCTTCTCTTAATCTTGTTTATTCATCCAAGTTTCAATCTTTGTTCATTGTTAGGTTCATAGTTCATTGTTTCACTAGTTTCATTATGCAAGTTTTGTTGTTTGTGTTGATTCATCTTGTTCTTGTTAATTTTAGCATTAGATATGTTTGAGTAGATTCTTGCTAGGGTTAGTAAGGTGATTTGGGTGTTTAATGGGTGATTAAGGGCTTGTTGGAGATGTTGGTGGAAGTTTTGGGTTTCCTCTTGGTTTGATGCATGGTACATGTTTGTTGAAATGCTTGAATGACTTGTATGCATATGCTTATTTTTCTTGCCTTTCTCTTGTGGGTAATAGTTTGCTTGTGGGTTTGGTTCCCTCACTAAGTAGCAAGAGCCCGGTGAGGACGACCCCTAGGTCGGTCTAAGTAGCGAGAGCCCGGATGCGACCTAGGCCACGATAACATGCTAGTAACCCCGTTTGTCATGTGTGTCGCCAAGATGTGTTTTAGGTGGAACCTCTAGGTTGGTCTAAGTATCGAGAGCCCGGACTATACCTAGATTACCCGACTACCCCCTTCACCTTTTGCTCCTCCTTGATCATTCCATCACCTCTTGATCCCGACCTAATCCTAGCTTCTTCTTATCATTCTATTAGCTTCCCTTAGTCACTAGTTAGTTGTTTTGCCTTCCTTTTCCGCGTTTTAGACCTTAGCCTAGTCCTTAGCCTCCCCCTAGATTAGCTTGTCTCGAACCTAGTCCTAGACCGTAGCACACTTTAGTCCGACACCCCGTCCCTGTGGATTCGACCCGACTTGCCCTAGCTACCCTAGTTAGGTTAGTTGTTTTTTTTTATTTGGTGGCGGGATCCACGACAAATCTTTCCCATCAAATTGGCGCCGTTGCCGGGGACGGCGTAGTTTAGACTTTTGTTTGCTTAGTTTTGGACTTTGTTCTTGATATTTGTGTTCTCTTCTCCTTGTGTATCTCCGTTTTTCTTCTTGTGTGTTACTCTCCCTTCCTAGTGCCTCAAAAGCACTAGGATACTAACGTTTGCTCAAGTGCTTCTAGCTCATCCTAGGTACCAAAGCAACGTTATGGACATGGCGCGTCCAAGCTACCATCAATCATCACGGGACAACTATGGGGCGAATTACCAAAACCCACAACTTTACCAACCATATCAACCTCATCAACAATCTTATGAACCCTCTTCTTATGGTTACCAAGAAAGTTGTCAAGGATCGTTCCCACATCCTAACAACTACCAAACACCCTCACATAACCCACAACCAAATATCCCTAACTTTGAGACTTGTCAAATGTTGGTCCAAACACAAGGGAGCCAACATGAGATGATGATGTTATTGCAAAAGGGTCAACAATTGATGTTGACTCAAATACAAGGGGTTAGGGAGGAGTTCAAGGCCCAAATAGAGGTGCAAGATGCTCGCATCAATGCACTCATGGCTCATATCACGATGTTGGCCACTCGAGCTCCACAAATTGTTGAGGAAGGTTCATTTGGGCAACAAGGTCGGGTGTCTCCACAAGAAAGTCAACCCGACCATGAAGCCACAAATGAAGAAGAGAGGGTAAATCAAGAGACCATTGTTGAGTGTTGCTTGGGTGGTGAAGATATAGGAAGAATAGAGGAAGTTGAAGCTTCAAGGGTCGACAATGAGGAGGGGTATGAACATGATTCTCGAGATAACTCTTGGGGAGCCGATGTATTGGCTATCAAATTGGATTTGTTCGATTTTCTTCGTGATGAACCACTAGACAATCCAAAGCCAAGTGAAGACATACCTCCTCTAGGCCATATAGACAAGGTGAGTGAAAAGGAGCGCAATACTTGGGAAAAAGAAGTAGATGCCTTGGAACTTGCCTTGAACGGGAAATTGGAGGATCCTAAACCCTCCAATGAAGAAAACGGGATGCCTTATCCACCTCTACCGCACTCGATGTCTAGTCCCTTGTCTTGTGAGACGATTGGTGAAGAGGATCCTTGTCGGGCGGTGGAAAAGAGTTCCACTCTCGACCCCGTAGAAGAAGCGACACCCCTAGGGTGTGATCTCCCACATCATAACACCGAGCACGACTCTAGACCACTATACCTACCGGATGGTCATAAGAGTCGTAGCTATGTTGGTTCCGAAGACCCGGAAGATCACAATAACCACGAGCATAATGAAGATGATCGCTTCTTCCCTCCGACTTGGAAGCTCTTAGGAGTGGCTAGGCTCGGCCATGTGAGCTTAAATGAAGATGTTGCTAGGGCATTTGACTTACTCCTTCGAGCTCTTGATGGCTATGGAGGTGTAGTTGGTGAGAGTACCTTATTGTATATATCTCTTTTTCTTTTCCTTTTTGCTTTTGTGTGTGTATATATGTTTGTTTGGTACCTTGGTTTCTAGGATTGTTAGTTTTTGTGGAAATCTAGTTATTTGGATTGTTGATGAGCGTTGTGAGAGAGGGAATTTGATGTTGTGTTTGAGCTTATTGTGATAGGTGAAGTGAAGGTGATTCCTAGAGAGGAATGGTTATCGATAGAGCAAGGATTGTGAGCAAAGGAACGGGTTTTTGAAGCTTTGATTAGCTTTTGGGGTTTTGGAAGCCACGAAGAAGTCATCCCGACCGGGAAGAGTGAAGCATCCCGACCGGGAAGGATACATCCCGATCGGGATGAGGGTACCATTTTTTGGGTTTACTGGAGTGCCATCCCGATCGGGACGGGAGCTTCCCGACCGGGACGGGTATGTCATCCCGACTGGGACCACCCATCCCGACCGGGATGGCCCCCTACTCCCCTTTGTGCCTCTTCTTCGACATTCGAGTCCACCCAACCATTGTATACCCCCACCTAACCTCCCTACCTCTTCTTGCTCGTATCATATGACCCATACACATCATTTACATGCCATCACTTCATTTCCTTTTCACTTTACACCGAAATTCACATCAAATCCCACCCCCTCACACCATTACTACATCAACCACGCGGTGCTTTCAAGTTTGAAGCGGGATGACAATGAGGACGACAAGCAAAGTGCTTATATTGACCATTGAGACGATGGAGCGAGTGAGTTTCTAACCGATGGGTATGGCAACTATCCTTTCTTTTCCGTCTATTATTGCTTGCTTTCTCTTGTTCGCCCCCTTCCCCTTGAGTCATGATGTCTTGGTGGCCTTCGAGGCCTTAGTATGGTCGCTCCCGACTCTCGATGATGTGACTACATCAAGAGGCATTTCAAAATCCAAAATTTACAAGTTTTTCACCCCTTTTGTAGGATTTAGTCGGATTTAGGCGGAATCCGGGCTAGGTGACTTGATTACACCTAGCCCTCCCCTCTCATTTCCTTTTATTTCCTTCTTTTTATTTTTCTTCCCCCTTCCATATCTTTTCTTGTCTCGGCCCATGGTGACTTGACTACACTCCGGCCGGACACTTTCTACCCTTTTCTTCACTTTATTTTTGATTTTTAGCTTTATTTTCGTAGTTTCTTTTCTTTTTCTTTTGTCTCTCCGCACACTACGATCGAGCATGAGGACATGGCTCGGCTTAAGTGTGGGGGAGCGATATTCTATCGTAGTTAGTTTTATTTTCGTAGTTTTTCGAAAAATCTTGGAAAAACCCTAAAAATTTGAAAAAATTTCACAAAAATCAAAAAGATTTTCCTTTTGTGTGTTTTCCTTTTATGTCGTTGTATCGTGTATTTGTTGTGTTGTGCGTGTTTTGCCTCCCTTTTTCCTTATAGGTTACATGAATCACCGATAGCTTTGGAGAGCTTTCAAGACTTCCGGTAACATCTTTATCCCTTTTTCTTCTTTATCTCTTGTGGAGTTTGGAGGAGAATGTGATGTTGTGTGCTCGGGAGGAGCTTTGTAAAGTTTGGTTGATTTGGTGGCTTGTTTGGAAGCTTGGGGTGGTGTTTGTGTTGTTTGTTTGTTTGTTTTGCTTTATTTTGTTTTGTGGCCTTTTATCTCTTTTTCTTTCGTTTTCGCCATGTCTTCGTTTTGTGTTGTGTTAGTGTGTCTTGTGTGTAAATAGGTTTTCGAAAACCCGGTTTAGAGGCTAGTGTGCGAGTGTTTACTTTCCCTTTCTAGTAGTATAGATCGAGTCTTGGACTTTAGTCTAGTAGAATGACCCTAAATCAATGATTTCGTTGGTTTCTTACCTTGAGTCCACCTAGCTTACTAGGGATTTACTACGGGATTTGCACCTTTGACCATTATCACTACTACAAATCCCTTGCTTTTATGACGCTTTTTAAGCCTATTTATGACGCTAAAAAGCGTCAGAAATTATTTTTTTGACGCTTGCAAGAAGCGTCAAAATTTGGGGTGCCTTAATTTTTTGTCGCTTTTTAGTGTCAATATTCTTGACACATTTATGCGTCGTAATTTAGTGTTGCTCATTTGCGTCAATATTTTTTGATGCAAAATTATGTCATAGAATAATTATTGACGCTTTTTTTTTGTATGCCAAAAAACTTCATAAGAATATTTATTGACGCCTTTTCTTGTCACAAGTAACGACGGGTGCTAATCGTGATATACATAGAACGATAGCAAAACTTAATTAAATCTTCATAGAACGATAGCAAAACATTTCTTCATAGAAAATTATATGTCCATCGTCGACAAAAAACAAAAAAATGTTATAACAAATGTCGTTGCGATTATTCAAAATAATTAAGTTTGACATATATATATAGTTCCAACAAAAAAACAAAAAAAATGCTATAACAATTATCGCTATTGAAGAATGTGACTTAAAAGAAATAAGACTATAGATGCTTATGTTTGATGTAAAAGCTAAGAGTGATCTTCGGGCACCTCTTCACCATTTGAAGACTTTGAAACCTACAAACAAAAAATGAGCTTTAATCAACACAAAAGATAGTAGTATTAACATTTATACCTTGTATATCAATCTTGTATAAAACAACGTTAGTTTCAATTACGGAAAAACTAATCTTTTCTAAAACAAAAGAAAAAAGGATTACCTTCGGGTTGGCCATGTCTAAAATCGTCTTTGCAACATCAAAAAACTCAATTGGTGCTTTCCCATTACTCAGAACATCCAAGATGTGGCTAAATTGTGTAGTCATTTTTTTCAATAAGTTACCATTTTCATTGCACTTGATCTCCAATCCTTCATTTTGCTTCAATAACTCTTCATTTTGCTTCATCAAACCTTCATTTTTCTCGGTTAAATTAGCAAATGCCTTCTCCATATTTTGTAGAGCAAAGGTGTTTGTTCCCACATTAGTGAATTCCTCTTTCCTTAAAATACCACGTGCCCCAAACACATCGCTTTGCTTCACGCCATATCCATAACCAACGGGTCGCTTAGGGATCTCCCCCGCATACATTAGCTTGTTAAAAGCTTCGTTCTCAATTTGTTGACGAGACTTGGTACTTGACGGGTCTGAGTGGACAATTTGAGTCTCAACATTAGCTTCAACGTCCATCTATATATATATACACAAAAGAATAAAATTAGTATTGAACAATTCAAAATAAAACCCTAACATATCAAAAATATGTATAAGGATTACATTGCTAAATAGTATACAAGTTTACCACAAAATCTTCACATAAGGTGTCTGCCACATATGTTCCATCTTTCTTCTGATGAGTTTTCTGGAACAGTTCCAAAAGACTTGGCTCTATATTATGTAATTCTTCCTGAAATGTATCACTGTTAGATTATTTTCTCTTAACATATACTTAAATTTAGTCGACACAAAGGAATCAAATTAGGAGAAACTATACAAAATCGGCCCGTATATTAGCATAGCTTTTTGCTCCAGTTGTATGAATATAAACCTGACTTGCACGTGCTTCTTTCCCACATTCCGAAAATTTCTGCATTAAGATAGTTATTTCTAACTTTTTTTTAATCTAAGATGAGAGGAAATGAATAAAATAAATAAAGTATAAACATATACCTTTCCCTTTTCGGAATACCAATAATCAACTAGATGCATCCAACTATCACGAGTATGTCCTGTAGGCACAACTTCATAGATTTGCTTTTTGGTCATTTTTGTAGGTTTAAAATATTTATTCCTTAGTGAATGTCTATATTGCCTCACGCTTCTACCCGTACGCTTCAGTATTCCGTGGTCATATGGATCACCTTCTGGTATAACAAAACGAGACTTGAAAGAAACAGAAAAGTAAGGAGTTAAATAATGTCACAAGCGAATTATTAAATTATAATCAATCAAAAAAATAAAACTCAAATAAGTTACATGCGTACCCGAATCAATTCAACGATGTCAATTTTGTATTGCTCATTGACGTGGTGCCAATTTGTTTCTCTTATTGGGCAATATCTCTCAGTTCTTGCAACATCCCCGATAAATCTTATCAAAATGTGCCCTCCTTTTTTAATTGGTTGGTAAAACTCATTGAAGGTAACAAAATACTTCACGCCAGAGGAATGCCAGACGTCATGAGGTTGGATTGGACCACTGACCAATTCATAATTTTCTTTGGCATCTGCAAAACACATTACAAGTCGCCGACCAATTCGTACAATTTGCAACATTAGTTAAACACATAAATCTGACGTATTAATAGTATATATTACAAATGTTTGGTATGCATGTGGATGAGAATGTGCCTGCACAGGGGAAAATAATAGCTGCCATTTTGCAGCAATCACTAATGTTTTAGCAGTAGCAGCTGCATCATAACCTTAATAAAAACCAGATTGATTATTTTCAACATATCGCCTTTCAGTTTAGCCGAAATTGTGCAATAAGTACTGATTATAGATCATCAGACTAGTTCAGTTTTAACCCACAAAAATGCGGAGAACCACAACACAATTGGAGGGTATATTCAGGAGCATAAGTTATAGATGGACAGTTTCAAATTAGTTTTATAAAGGAAAACAATGTCAATTAATATGAGATGCAGACTTACCAATAGTAAGGACCTCCTCATTTTCATTAAAGTTGACTTTATCTGACCAATCGGACATTGAACTTCGACGTCTCGGGTTGAATGGTTTTGACATATTTGATGATTCTTCAAGCTTTGTGGCCACTTCATTTGGGAGAGTGT
This sequence comes from Agrostemma githago, assembly GCA_958450325.1. Taxonomy (NCBI): domain Eukaryota; kingdom Viridiplantae; phylum Streptophyta; class Magnoliopsida; order Caryophyllales; family Caryophyllaceae; genus Agrostemma; species Agrostemma githago. The sequence continues at coordinate 55,882,113 of OY288240.1, forward strand.
TGGGAGTTTTGCTTGGAAGATTTGGATTGAGGTCACTAGTTTGAGGATAACGGGGGGATAAGATCTGTGAAGGATTCTGATTCTTGTCTTGAAGACGACTAATAGCTGTAGTCCGTTGGGACTTTGGACAAGACATAGTTGGACTTTGAATAGCCGAGTCGAATGCTGGAGACGATCTTTTTTCATGAGCCATCTTAGAGAAACTCAAATGTTGAGAAGATTCCTTCAATTGACCATTTTTTTGAATATTTTGTCGGGGAAAGATAGTTGATGATCTACTAAGGAAGGTTTTGGACTTTGTCTTTCAAATACATGATTTTTCCAAATAGGGGATGATTTTGTGGTTTTGAATGGTTGGGAGATTTTTTCAACTTGACAAGGAGAATTGACACCAAATTCACTTTCTAACAGTTGTGTACCTGATTTGCTAGACGGAGCAGTTCTTGATGAATGACTTGGGTTATTCACAGGTTGTAATCTCTGAGTAAATGGGTTTCCGCCTTTTGAAGGTTCTCCGAACTTTGTTGCTTTAAATTGATGTGCTTCGGCAGGAGTACCGTTGTTGTCATTGACATTTTGGGGTGGTTTGTCTGGTTTAAACGGTCCCCATCTCTTACCCGTTACACCACGTGGGATTTCAGAAGATACAACGGGTATATGAGATGCTGCTTTTTTCAGTGCTTGTGATTCCTCATCTTTTCCTAGAAAGGCCCTTGTTCTTTTGCTTCGATAATTTATCATTGATAAATACACTCCTTGATATATCCTGAAATACTAAAAACAGAGTTAAAAAAGTTATTGTTTGGACAAACAGGTGTGTAGTCGTTTCTCCACCTTCAAACAGGTCAGGCGAACAGCTTATTCAATTCATACGACTATTATTACTACATTAATGCTAGATAACAACAACAAATGATTGCATGGGAACTAAAGAAGTCTGTCAGCTCACTGATGCAGCCTGTTCTACGTGCGCAATATGTAGATGTATGTCGACTTTGTTGCAGGCTTTTTGTGGCTTTGATTGAGCCATATTTCTGCAACAAGCCTACAAGTGTTGAGGAACTCAGAATAATTATAATTTATATGCCAAATTTTATTAGGATCTGACAGTTGGATTGGTAATTAGAATTCATCAGTGCATGCAGTCAGCATTTTATGATAATGTGCATCTATGAATTGCTGAGGAATTTGGAAATGCCTGCAGAATTGCAGTAACAGATGTTTTCAATCGCCTGAGTGAAGAACTCTTTACTGTATCAGCACACGGGAGAAAGTTATATTTGTTTATGTGATTCATACTCATGACAGTCCTGCTAAAAGTATCAAGGAAGGAATGCAATAATGACCTGTATCTCTAGAAAGTACTAGACGGACGCTCTTGGTTTTTCATGGAACATGAATTTAGTCAATGGCCAAAACTACATCACATTATCACGGGTTACATTAAATAGCCATAAGGAGATAAAGCTCAATCCACCAGCACTAGCTCTAGATAGGTGACCACATACTACGTACATTATCATTTACTCACTCTTTCTGCATCTCCAAGCAATTCATAAACGGTTGATTTTTGTCGGGATATATCCATCTTAATATTAACAATTCATACGACTATTTTTGTCGGGGATATATGGTGTGATTTATTTGTATGTACTGTACTGTATTCCTACCGCTGTAATTATTTCGACAATGATTTAACCGACTCATGAGCACTTAAATCAACCTGCAACTCTCGAGACCTGCTGGGAATCGGGATATATAGCCATTTTACGAGTATTATTTGATCACATATGCACACTTGATCACATATTCTATACTTTTGCTTCCTATATTTCCCCACATATTGTTTCTTTCCCTTTTTCCTACGAAATTGACAGCCTAGTATATGAATATATGATCAATTATCACATTAAAGAAAACCGCAAAAGAAAAGCAAATCTTTTCTGAAGAAGACATCAACAAATACAATAACCCCTCTTCATTTCTACTATGATTGTTATGTTAACTAACATTATCTACCCTCCTTTCATGTTTCATCATCAATCATCTCCTCCCACTAATCTTGTAAAATAATACTCGGCATTTATTTTACTTTCATCTACACCAAGCGAAAAGGGTAAATTTATCCTAATTTATGCTTTTACGTATAATGTAATTTCAAATATTCTGTTACTTTAAAGACAAACCTGATCAATATTGGGATGAATTCCAAAGTCGCTGTTGTGCGGGATGATTTTAGGGTTTGGTTCGCTGCTCTAAGTGGTGGCTTGGGGGAGCTCCAGCGATTTATGAACAGCTGAGGCACGAATCACGGCGGCCGACGGAATCTGGGGGTGATGCCGGTGGTGTTGTCCTTTTGTGGGTCACACGATGTGCTTGGTAGTCGAAGCCAGGTGGAGGTTGGTATGGTGATGGATGAAAGGAGAATTGAAATGCCTCAATTAAGGAATTTGGGGAGTTATTAGGAAGCGGGAGAATGAATAATTAGGGATAATGAATAGGGTAGTGAGCGGGTTTATTTTGTGTTTAACTTTTTCACAAAATTTAATAAAGGCGCTTAAACAAAATATTTGGGTTTTGGGTCAAATAATAATAAGAAATTTAATTAATGACATCAAAGGGTGTCACAATAAAAAGAGGGAAAATTATGAGGTTGACACACTATGAGAGCGTCAATGACAAAGCGTCATAAAAGCAAGGGATTTGTAGTAGTGTATGACCACCCACGGTGTGAAAAGGCCTTGGTTACCGAGTCTCGTCCCTTAGGTGACCGTGTCTAGAATCGTTTGATTAGTCCAAGTTCTCCACCTTTTTGTGGGTTTGAAAGGGGATGCGCAACCCCGACATACCCATTACCCTACCTCCCACACATATCCACACAATAATTTGCAACTTGTTGATTTCTCTCTTTCTAAATCACAAAGAGATGCCAAAAGGCCAAATCAAGCCAAAAGGGAAAAGAAAAGAAAAAGAAGGAAAAAGAAAGAAAGAAAAGAATGAAGAAAAAGAAAAGGCACAAAAGCCAAAAAGAAAATAGAAAAGAAGAAAAAGAAATAGCATGGTAACAAATAAAGCAAAAATGCAAAAGAAAAGAGAAAATGCCAAAAGAAAATCGTCTCACAAAAAGATTCTAACCCCACAAAAATAAGCCTTTTTCCGACTTTTGCCGTGAAGAGCCTACCAAAGGACCGAGTCCCTAGGAAGGAGGATAGCGGCAAGGGTCGGTCTTCCCTCATTTTGCAATCATTTCCACTTTTTACTTGGACTAGTTAGGCGGTTTCGGACACGGGACGACCCTCTTGGCTCATTGCTAAAGGGGGCGGGGTCTCACTTACCTAAAGTGTCGACTAACACCGTGATTCATCCTTTTTCCATCCCGCCGATCATCCCGTAGTACGTTCTTAGAAGGTTAGGAGGAACCTAGGTAAGTTACCAACGTTTTTATTGCTTTGTCGTCATACTAATTTTGGTTTGTATTGCTAGCTCGGGAACGTTGTCACTTGCCTTGAGTCCTAAACCGGTGCTTCTTTCACCGCTTGTTTGAGAGAAGCGGTATTTCTTTTCTTTTGGGTGCAACCCTTTGTCTGTTTGTTTGTATGTTTGTTGTTTATGTGTTTTGTGTCCGGTTGCATCCACAGTTTTGTCGCAAGACCCCACTTGCCTTGCGGATAGCACTTGTCCTCTAAGTGTTATCGCGTGAGTTGAAAGGGCGTAGGGTGCGCTAATACCCGCTCGGCTAGTTTAGTAGTTAGTTTGTGCTTACTCGAGGGCGAGTAAGGTTTAAGTGTGGGGGAGTTGATAAGTGTAGTTTGTAGTGCCTATTTCATAGAGTTTTGGTCCCATTTTCCTTGTGGAATCGCTCCTTGGGAGCGATTTATGGGCTACTTATGCTTCCTCTAGTTCGTTTCAGGTTCCCGAGACAATTCGTGAAAAGTTGGAGCGATTCCGACTCAATACATACACTTTTCGGAGCCAACGAAGTGAAGGAACGATCACTCGATGCCTTGGATTCGACCCCGAGACCTTGGGACCCAATCCCGAGCCTCCGAGACCCGATCCCGAGTCCCGAGAATCGATGAGAAGTCCATGTGAAGCAAGGAGGGACCAAAAGGATCATATTGGAGGCCTACAAGACTCATCCCCGACGGGTATGACCTCAACCCGTCCGGGATGAAGTGCACAAAAGAGGAGCTGCTGTTTTGAGGCCTTCCCGACCGGGAAGAGGTCCATCCCGACCGGGACCACCTCATCCCGACCGGGACCAACTCATCCCGGACGGGATGGCCCAGTTACAGCCCGTGATTGCTTGTTTCATCTCCCTTTGCATTGTAACCCTATAAATACCCCTCCTCTTGTATTCCTATGATATGTTCTTCACTTCCCATTAAACCCTAGACTACTTTAGCATAGTTTAGCATAGATTAGTGTAGATTAGTCGGTAATTAGTCCTTAATCTTAGTTTAGCTCTTGTATTAAGTGATCTCTTGAAGAATCCAACCAAGATTGACAACCTTGGGTGATGTATTTGGGTTTTCTCTTTTATGCAAGTTTTTCCTTCTTCCATTCATCTTGTTAGTAGGTATAATCTTCTTTTCCCTTCTCTTAATCTTGTTTATTCATCCAAGTTTCAATCTTTGTTCATTGTTAGGTTCATAGTTTACTGTTTCACTAGTTTCATTCTGCAAGTTTTGTTGTTTGTGTTGATTCATCTTGTTCTTGTTAATTTTAGCATTAGATATGTTTGAGTAGATTCTTGCTAGGGTTAGTAAGGTGATTTGGGTGTTTAATGGGTGATTAAGGGCTTGTTGGAGATGTTGGTGGAAGTTTTGGGTTTCCTCTTGGTTTGATGCATGGTACATGTTTGTTGAAATGCTTGAATGACTTGTATGCATATGCTTGTTTTTCTTGCCTTTCTCTTGTGGGTAATAGTTTGCTTGTGGGTTTGGTTCCCTCACTAAGTAGCGAGAGCCCGGTGAGGACGACCCCTAGGTCGGTCTAAGTAGCGAGAGCTCGGATGCGACCTAGGCCACGATAACATGCTAGTAACCCCGTTTGTCATGTGTGTCGCCAAGATGGGTTTTAGGTGGAACCTCTAGGTTGGTCTAAGTAGCGAGAGCCCGGACTATACCTAGATTACCCGACTACCCCCTTCACCTTTTGCTCCTCCTTGATCATTCCATCACCTCTTGATCCCGACCTAATCCCAGCTTCTTCTTATCATTCTATTAGCTTCCCTTAGTCACTAGTTAGTTGTTTTGCCTTCCTTTTCCGCGTTTTAGACCTTAACCTAGTCCTTAGCCTCCCCCTAGATTAGCTTGTCTCGAACCTAGTCCTAGACCGTAGCACACTTTAGTCCGACACCCCGTCCCTGTGGATTCGACCCGACTTGCCCAAGCTACCCGAGTTAGGTTAGTTGGTTTTTTTATTTGGTAGCGGGATCCACGACAAATCTTTCCCATCATCGAACCGACGCACTTTAAGCAGAATACCAGGTAAGGTATACCACGAGAATGACTAATATCCGTATTATCACGTTAAAATTGATTTGGTAATACGAATACAATCTAATACTCTCTACTCTCCTACGTGCATCTTTTCATGTCCTACTTGTCACGTGAAATCTCATGCAAAGACCATTTGCATCAATTCCTTTCATGGCCTATTTGCATCAATTCCTTTAAGCACTAGTCATTTAAGCTCATAAACAGGACATATTCAATCAATGTGGGGTGTTTCAATAGAGACATCTTCGCATACTCAGCTGACGAGATGCCGGGGGTAGACCCGATCCACATAGTTCATAGGCTGAATGTAAACCCGGCTGTTAGACCAGTAAAACAATAGAAAAGAAACATGTCAACCGAGAAGGACCTGGCCATCTGGGAGGAGGTCGAAAAACTCCTGAAGGCCGACTTCATCGAAACTTGTGACTACCCGGAATGGCTAGCGAACGTAGTCATGGTAAAAAAGGCCTCGGGGGCATGGCGGATTTGCATGAATTTCACATATATCAATAAGGTATGCCCTAAAGATTTCTACCCCCTGCCCAGGATCAATCAGCTGGTGGACGCGATGAGCGGGCTTTCGATGCTCAGCTTTCTCGATGCCTTCTCGGGGTACCACTAGGTCTACTTATGGGACCCTAACAGGGTAAAATGCGCTTTCATTACAAGTGCTGGCACGTTCATGTACAAAATGATATCGTTCGGCCTGAAGTACGCTGGCGCCATATACCAAGCCTGGTCGACCATGTCTTCAAAGAACAACGGGGTAGAAACCTGGAGGCGTATAAGGATGATGCCATAGTAAAGAGTAAAGAAGATGAGAAACACCTTGAGAACTTAGGGAAACCTTCACCTAACTCCAAAGCTACCAGATGAAGCTGAATCCCAAAAAATGCACCTTCGGAGTCCGGTCAGGATAGTTCCTCGGTTTCCTGGTTAGTGCCCGAGGAATAGACACTAACCCCGAGAAGGTCAGAGCCATCCAATACTTGCCAGAGCCCAAAACGATCTGGGATATTCAACGGTTAACTAGCCGAATGGCCGCCCTTGCGCGGTTCATAGCCAGGTTGGCCGACAAAACAACCTCTTTCTTCAAGGTTCTAAAAGGAAATAAGCAATTCAAGTGGGTGTCTGAACAGAAAGAAGCATTTGGGCAGCTCAAGGAACACCTCAAGCACCTCCCGACCCTAGCTAGGCCAGTGACGGGTGAGAATTTATTCCTTTACATCGTCGTTACCAGCACACAACAGTAAGTGCGGTCATACTAAGGAAGGACGCTGGAGCACAACTTTATCAGCCACGCCCTCGGTCTGGCTGAGAAAAACTACCCTAAGGTCGAGTAGGTGGCATATGTTGTAGTAGTGGTAGCCCGAAAGCTCTAATCTATTTTGACGCACATCGTGTTACCGTACTCATGGACCACCCACTGGAGAAGGTCTTAGAAAATTTGAAGAGTCGGGGAGACTACTAATATGGGCTATAGAGCTTAGTGGCATCGATATAACCTATCAATCCAGAACCGCCATCAAGGCTCTGGCTGACCACCCCCCCCCCCCCCCCCCACCGGGGAATTGCTGGTACTGACAAGCCCCAAGGGGGTGGATTTTGAGCATGTATTAAGATTCACCTTTCCTGCCTCAAACAATGAAGTAGAGTACTAGCCTGTACTAGCCAGCATCAACCTAACCATAGCTGTCGCGGCAGAGAGGAAAATTCTGGCCACCGACTCTTAACTCATTGCCAACCAGATCAATGGAGAGTACGAAGCCAGGGATCTGACCATGGCCTCGTACCTGGAAAAATTAAAAGAAGAGTTGTCGAAATTCAAGTCTTATGAGATAAGATAGGTCCCTGGATAACAGAACAACCGAGCAGATGCCTTATCCAAGCTAGCAAGCTCTAGCCTAAAGGACATCAAAAGATCGGTTTGGGTCGATGTTGTGAAGAAAAAATCAACCACCAACCTCCCGCTAATCAATGCGGTCGATAAGTCCGGACCCGAATTTTGGATGACGCCAATCATCCTATTCAAAAGGGACAGTTTACTGCCGGAGGACCTGTCCTTTCGAAAGATGATGCTGTCAAAAGCCGCATGGTATATAATGGTCAACAACAAGCTGTATCAGAAGTCATTTTCGTCACCTCTGCTCAGGTGCTTGGGGCTAGAACAGGCGGCCATGGTTTTGGACTACATCCATTCTGGAATATGTGGACACCACATAGGCTGAAGGACCCTCGCCCACAAGGCTTTGCGAGCCAGGTATTACTTGCCGACTATGGTAGCAGATTCAAAAGTGATGGCCTCGAAATGCGGAAACTGCCAACTATTCGCGCCAGTAATACACGCGTCAGCCCAGGATTTGCAGCCATTCCTATCCTCCATACCCTTCGCTCAGTGGGGAATGGACATCCTAGGACCATTCACTATCGCAACCGAGGGAAGAAAGTTCCTAATTGTGGCAATTGACCACTTCACCAAGTCGATTGAAGCAGAAGCAGTCCCTAGCATAACCGAGCCGGTGGTTCAAAAGGTCATTTGGCGTAATATCATCACACGCTATAGCCTACCTAAGATCTTGGTGTTCAACCATGGGCAACAGTTCGGCAACAATCCACTGAAAGGTTGGTTAGAAGGGCATGGGATCGCCGTCACTTACTCTGCAATATGCCACCCGCAAACTAACGGTCAGGCCGAAGAAGACAACAAGCAAATCCTAAACAGACTGGAGAAGATGGTGGATGAGCTAAAAGGAAGATGGGTGGACAAGCTCCCCAACGTTCTCTGGTCCATACGTACAACCTGGAAGGAATCCACCGGACAAACACCCTATGGTCTAGTATACGGTGCCGAGGCCCTTCTGCATATTGAAGCTAGTATCCCTACCCTCAGGTCGGAATTGTTCGATATGACCAGTAATGAGGTAGCAATGATCGAGGCTCTGGACATGGTAGGCAAAGTAAGAGAAGAAGCCTACGCAAACATTGTAATCCCGAAATTCTAACGCAATACAGTGGCGAAAACACTGTCGGTGTGGATTAAAACACATTGTAATTATGTCTTGATTAAATAAAATGGTAAGTCAATACATGGACCATAAATAAAAATGGCTAAAATAAAAAGAGAATCCATAAAAGTGTTTAACAATCCATAGTACAAAATTTATAGATCAGCGAAGCAGGATCTGTAACTACTCGTTAGCCCACCCGAAGAAAGCACATATACCTGCCATGTTAAAAACACAACAGCCATGATTACTGAGGAGCAACGGTGATGTTCTCCCAGCCATATTACAAGATTTTAAAACTCTAATACTATTATATGAAAATAGTAAAAAAGGAAAACATTGAAACATCATAATAAAAATAAGCTTTCGGAGAAAACTTAAAATATTGGAACAATAAAATCAGAACAAGTTAAGTATGCCATGTACTTTAATGGTATGAATAGAGAACTTAGAGATTATGTACTCCAGGTTATAGGATTCAGTGAGAGGGAACTCCCTTTTACCTACCTGCGGATACCTATCAAAACAAAGAAGCTAAACAAACAAGAATATTCAAAGATTGCAGAGAGGATGATATCCAAAATAAGAAGTTTGGGAGCAAGAAAACTATCGTATGCGGGGAGAATTGTGTTCATTAATTATGTCCTCAACACTCTCCATAACTATGGGGCCACTATTTTCACTATACCTAATGGGGTTATCAAGTGGGTTGAAGCAATTTGTAGGAACTACCTGTGGGAAGGTAGTCCTAACTATAAGAGGGTTCCTCTAGTCTCTTGGGACAGGGTTACCAGAACAAAGGAAGACAGTGGACTTGGCATCAAACAGGCAAATGTTTGGAACACTGCTGCTGTGGGGAAACTAGTTCATTGAATTTACAGCAAGAGTGACAAGTTATGAATTAGATAGGTTAATCAAAACTACTTGAAAAATAATAATTGGCATGATTGTACCAGCTGCTGATGTAGATTGGACTTGGAGAACCATCTGCAAGGCTAGGGAGAAAATGAAAAGTGGATATATGGATTCTGAATGGATACAGGACCCTGATGGTTACACTATTGCTAGAGGGTATACATGGCTTAGATGGAGTATCCTTACTGTCCAGTGGGGAAATATGGTGTGGAATAGATGGAACATACCTAAGCATTCAACTATTACATGGATTATGATCAATGGAGGACTGAATACTAAGGATAAATTGAATAGACTTAGATGTTGTAGTGAAGACAGGTGTTGTATTTTTGCTGCTGAAACAGAATTTGTGGCTCATCTTATGAGTCAGTGTGAGTACAGCAAGAGAATAAGGAATGCTCTTGAAGATTGGATGAAGGGAAAGCTTCCCGAGCCTCCGGACTATCGGGTATTAGGAGGATCTGTAGGGAGAATCCAGGCTGTAGTAGCATCTACATTTTATCATACTGTGTGGATGAGAAGGAACAAAGCAAGAGTGGAAGGCCTACTTTAGCGACCAGAGCAGGTGATAAAGGACATTAAGAATGAAGTTAGAATCAGATTAAAGAGCATAATGCATAAAGAGCAACTAAAATATAATGACATTGATGCTTTAAACAATTTCCTCATGATAAACTCATGAATTGTATGATGTCAATTTGTTTCTTTTGTGAATGATATATGACTCACATTTTCACCCAAAAAAAATCAGAACAAGTTTTCAGAAAACTTCAAATATTTGTCAACCTGCAAACCAAAATATATCGATAATAATAAAAATATTTAGAATGGCGTTATGGATAGAATTAGTGTTGAAGGCTAGACTTTCACTAGGAGAATAATAAAAACTAGCTTCGAGAAGTTAGTTGAAACAAATCATACTTTGTTCTCTAACTAGGCTACTCAACCATAATAGGATGACGTCTTATAACTGCGTGGCCCTAGTTTAAGATAATGCGTGGCCCTAGTGGGATTACCTATCACCCAGTTCAACTTATGACGACGACTTACTGCGAGGCCTAAGCTTAAGGTCAAAAAGTACACAACTCCCGGGATACCTGTCACCTGGTTCAACATCTAATGTACCGATTCCTGATACACTAGCCTTACAGCTGATGGCAAAAATGTAAACCCCAGAATATATTCCTCTAAACCTCACACTTGTCCTTATTCTATAACTCCAAAATAAAGCCATTATCGATATTCAAAAGATATAATCATTATAAATAATATGAAGATAAAAGGAATAATCATTATATTCTAAAAGAGGAAACTTTCTATTTTAGGAAACTTCTACTTTTAGAAACTCTACTAAAAATAGCATTATATCAAAATATCGAAAATATTAGTACATACTAATATGACATTTTTTAAAAACAGTGTAGATTTATAAAACTAATACTCTCGACTTTAACGATATTAATTTCTAAGGCGAGAACAATTGGGTTTATGAAATTATTGAAATATCATACAAGTGTTTATAAAATGATTAAAAATGTCTTAAACATTTTAATACTACTAATTAGTGTGTTTTCAAAATTTATGAAACTAAAATTCTCCAATTATTAATAGTTTCGACAAAACAAGCATAAATCGGATTTTACGGTAAATATCACAATAAATCATTTAACTTCTTTTATTTATTAAACATTTTTAAAAAATTAGAATATGATAAGGGGTGATTTAACTCATAAAGTTTCAGATTTCAATATCTTCAAAATTGCTGGGAAAATGGTTCATTTAATTGAAACGGAGCATTTTAACGATAAATCGTAATTTTGTCCAAAAATCAATACTATCATTTAAAGGCTTCGATAAATGGTACAGAAATTATGTAAAATATCTAAAATACATTTTTTGACATTCTGTTCAGAAAAAATAAATTTTCCAGAATCTATAAACTCAGTTTTCAAATGGTTTTCTTGTGAATCGTCTAATCTCGACAATAACGATTAATAAAATAGTAATTACAAAACGACTTAAGTAATATTATCCAAAAACATTTATTAATCCCAAAAATTATGATTTTCCAGAAACTATCATATTTTCTAGATTTCACAAATTCCAATAAAACCGTCTTTTAAAACCCGTTTCCACAATTAACGATTCTCTTAATAAAACTTATCGTTCCTAATAATTTAGTAAAGCACTAAAAATTATAAAAATTTATTTTTATCAAGAACTATCGGGAACAATTTTTTTCTAGATTCAAAACAAAATCGGGAATTAAAATGACAAACACGGTTTTAACGATAAACGATGATTAAAGTGACTAATTAATTCACCCACTTAACAATTTCAAAAATTTATAAAAAAACAAAATAAAAAATTCTTTTTCATCAAAAAGGTTAACCACGCCAAATTTTAGATTAAAATAAAATGTTTAAGTGCTAGAACTAAAAATCGGCTTTTAATCGTTTTTGTCCGAAAAAGGTAATAATTCAATAATCGATTCATAAAATATCATAAAAATACAAAATTATCAAAAATCATTAAAAAAATTATTTTTACTGAATATATTCATATTTTAAAAGTTTAGGCTAAATATTACGATTTTACGAAATAATATAACAATCTAATCGTTAATCTCGTAAAAGCGATAAAAATATAGAAACATGCAAATTTTTACGACTTTAAAATTTTCCATGTTATATGACATAAATATATTGTCAAAAATAAAATTATAAATATATACATGCAATTACACAAATAAAATCAAGGAATACCGAGTAACATCGACGTTACCTTCAATCCAAATCTGAGTCTATAATAAATTCGTCGGCTTCGGGGTTGTCCAAGAATCCTACATCACACGACATACATGGTACAAAAATACCCTGAGAAAACTAAAAGAATCAAGGTAAATAACGATCGGAAATAACATCGATTATTACCTTAATGAAGGAAATAGAATAACGATTAATTTGGAGATGGAAATGAGACGATCAAGACTCGATTTTGAGACAAATCTTGGCTGGAATTTATGCTGGAAATCATGGCCAAAGGAGAGGAGATGAAGAGTATTTGCCTTGAATAATTTTTGTGAAATGAATGATGAAAGAATAATGAAGAGGTGGTGAATGAATATGACCTTATAATTTGCTAAAAACAATGTAAAAATGCTAGTATAAACCGATCAAAGTGAGTGGATTAGGGGAGTGAAAAGTTTGATTATTAAGCACTAAAGTGAGTTGAATAAAACAAAATGTCTACATACATAACATCTCAAAAAAATGAATTATATAAAAATAATGTAGTAAGGAGTGTGACATGGGGGTCACAGTCCAAAATGGTGGGAAAGGGAGTCCCAAATAATTATAGGTTATTAAAAATAAGGATCGTAAAATTATTAAAAGCATTTCAAAGCAATTCGAGTAAAACATCGCACTAGAAAATAATTATTTACGAAACTTCATAATAAAATTATTAAAGGGTAAATTTTTATAAATAAAAATATTTCTTGATGGAAATATTATATAAATGTGTTTAGACATTTTTAGGGAAATAAATAAATTAAATCCGAGCTTAAAACGTTAATTCGTAGAGAAATAGAATTCTTCGCGAAAAAATAAATAGTTTACGATGAAAATCAAATAAATAGGTTTAAAAGAATTAAAATCTTTTAAAATAAAAATGTAACACCCGCTATTTTTCCTAAGCATTTTCATTCTTCCCGTTAGGACTCCGTCTTAACTCTGTCACTTTTGGCCTCATATTTCATCATTTTACTAAGCTCTATGTTAATTTTTGAGTTTAATAATTTTTATTTTTAATTTTAATGATTTGAATTCTTTTTAAATCCATTTATTTGGTTTCTTCGTAAACTAATTAATTTTTCCGCAAGGAATTCTATTTCTCTTCGAATTGACATTTTTAAGCTTGGATTTAAGTGATTCCTTTTCCTGAAAATGTTTGAATACGTTTCTATAATATTTTCAACTAGTAAATATTTTTATTTACAAAAATTAGTTGTTAATGATTTTTATTACGAAGCTTCGCGAATAATTATTTTCTTACGCGAGGTTTACTCGAATTACTTTGAAATGCCTTTAACTGTTTTACAATTATACTTTTTATCAACTTATAAATTATTTGAGACCATTTACTCACATTTTGGACCAACCCAGCTCTTGGTCACAAGTTTTATTACGTTTTATTTAAACGTTTCATTTTATCACGTTAAAACGTAAATGTAAGATAATTTCTTTTCATTCATTGTTGCATTAGTATCAAAACTTTTCATACTCCTTATCACTTCATTTTGGCCGGCCACTTCATGAGGATTTCACATAGTTTTCATCAACAATTTAATCTCATTTATATTTTGAAAAACCATCCATTTCCATACTACACTTTATTCATTCATCAAGTAAAAAAAATCTATCTTCATCTACTCTTGGCCGTGGCACTCTTCCTCTATTCTAGGATTATTTTGCTTCAATTCTGTTTTGGTAAAAAAATATACCGGGTCTACGATTTAAGTTGCGGGTCAAAGCAATCGTCCTATTACTACGGGTCGGTGAAATCGAGATAAAACTAGAGAACGAGGAACAACGAAAGAAAATAACGACACACAAAGTTTGGTGACGCGGAAACCCGATGTGGGAAAAACCGCGGGGGGAGTCGGAATCCCACCAAAGTTTCACTATGAATGAAAAAAGGATGAAGAAGAGAATACAAATAGAAATGTTTTATCTATAGATGATTGCTAGAGTTTTGGTGTTGTGTGCGTTGGAGTTGGTGTGCTGGGATGCCCCTCTTATCTTCCTCTCTTTCCTTTATATATGACCCCTCCTCCTCTGGTGTCTTTATGGCCCCTTTAATGTGGAGCAATTACTGCTCTTCAATGCCAAATGACCGTTATGGCTGTTAGCGTCAACTCCTTATTCTCCTCTTTCTTATCCACCAGAATCTTTTCATTTAATCCCCTCTTAATTACTTGAGATTTGGCCCTTTAACTCTCCTCAGCTGTTACAATCTTCTTCTGGATTCTCTCCTGGTCAGCAGGAGAGTTTCCTGGTTTGTAGGAGTGTTAGTTGCCTCCTTCTCTCTTGGTGTGGGCTGAATTTTACCTTCCATGTGTTGGGCCTTCTTGACTAAGTGGACCATCGTTTTATTTGTCTCATGCTTCATTTGACCCATTATTGTGTTTTGTCCCGGGTTTGTTTGGTTCGACGTCTTCCGATTATTTTGACCTCCGTCTTTTAATCTCTGACCTTGACTTTTTATCCGTGAACCGTGGACCCTTACGTTGTTGACTTTTGACTTCTGACCTTTTGACCGTCCACTCGTATTTTGCCACGTGGTACTCCGAAGGTGCAAATTTTTGGCCCGAACAAATGCCCCCAAATTTCCGACTAAGCTCATCTTAGGCAGGAATTTCCGTTTGCTTCAGTTGTAGGCAGTTGGCTCTGCTTCAGCTGGCTTTGCTAGTTCTAGGAGAAGGCGTAATCTGTCCTCTCTCTCAGAAATTACTCCTGCAGAAAGTGGACCTCTAGTGGCAGACCTTTCTAAGTCTACCTCTTATTCTGCCCCCAGATCCATTGATGAGGTTTCTGCTGAAGTGGTGCTCAAATTTCCTGAAGGCTTTGGTAAGTCTGCAGAGGATATGACTTTCGTGGATCATATGCTACTTCCTGGTCCCAGGTCTGTGCTAGAAGAAGGTTCTCTGAAGGAGTTGGACTTGGTTCGCAGATTGTTGGCGGAGGAATCTGGTTGTAGAGAAGAAGTGACTGGATGAGGAATTTCCTGTGGCGCCTGACCTGGATGCTCTTTCTGATGTGGAGGCAGAGGATCTGATGGAGTCCGCTGATTTCTCATTGTTGATCAGGAGGCTGATGGGCAAGAGAGCGTGGACCAACAGGATGTCGTTGATGACCCTGGGGGAGATTCTGTTGCTGTTCATCAGAGACCCAGGTTTCTGCAGGAGAATCTGCTACAGTTCCGCCTCCACCAGAGGAGAATGTCCAGGCTGTGGACCAAGTTCTGCTGGAGTGATGTTACTCTTCCTTTGTTTTCGGCTTGTGAATCCTGCATGGCATGAACTTTCGATTTGTTAGTGTTTGCAAAAAATTCTGTAATGACTTCGCCTTTGCTCAGGGGAGCGAAGTGTGTTAGTATTTTGTGGCACTTCGTGCCTTAACAGAAGATTGTAATCGTTTGCTTTTGATCGTGGTTGTTTGCGTTTGATTGTAATCGTTTGTTGTAGTTTTGTCTAACTACCTTCTGTTGTATGCATGCCTTATGTTTGTATGGTCGACCTTTGATATAGTGGTGGCCTGGGGTTTAGTTCGCCCACTCAGTCGGAGGTGCCACGCTTTGCGTGGGTGCTAAGTGGCGCAGGAGACTGTAATGTCCCGATTGTAGGCACTTAGTCACAGACGCACGCCCTCTGTAGAAATTGTACACTCCACCAGATTAGTCACCAGCACTCAGTTTGAGAAAACTGACAAAAATTTGGCAAAGATAGGGAACACAATATTTGAAGACATATGTGGAAGCAAAAAATCGAATTTCGAAAATATATGGAGAGAGAAAATTAAATTTCGAAAATGTACGCAATAAGAAAATCAAACCTTAATGCCAAAGAAAATTGAATTTTGACGACACACGTAAAAAGGAAATCAAAATTTTATCTGATTTAAATATGCGGGAAAAAATTTGAATTTTGCTAAAAGAAAGAAAAGAAAACAGAAGAATGATAGGAAAATTTAAATACGTGTTTGCGAGGTTTGAAAAGATTAAACCTGGGTTCTGGTGGAGGTGCACCTGGCAGAATAGATGCCACGTTTCTGGCGGCTGTAACCCATGTTTCTGGCGGCAGTGGCCCAGATTGCTGGCGGCTGTGGCCCACTCAGAAGAAGTATTTCTTTAGGTGTACGATGTTCCATGGCTTTTGGATGATCTTCCCCTCCATGGTAATAAGTCGGTAGGCTCCGTTCCCAACTACTTTCTCTATTTGATAGGGTCCTTCCCAATTGTAAGCGAACTTTCCTGCTCGTTGGTTCCTGGTGTTCTGGAAGACTTTTCTGAGGACTAGGTCTCCTTCCTGCAGGATTCTGACTCTGACATTCTTGTTGTAACTTCTGGCGACTGTTTGTCTGTAGGAGGCCATCCTTATTTGAGCATCGGTTCTGAGCTCATCTATAGTATCCAAGCTGCTTGCCATCTCTACCGGGTTCCTGTCTTCGGTTATGCATCCGTATCTATGAGTAGGCACTCTTACCTCTGAAGGGATGACCGCCTCAGCACCAAAGACCAAACTGAAAGGTGTTTGTCCTGTAGCCACCTTGGGTGTAGTTCTGTCAGACCACAGCACCAAGGGGAGTTCTTCTGCCCATCTGCCCCCTGCCTCCTCCAGCCTTCTCTTCAGGTTGTCTATCACAATTTTGTTGCTAGACTCCGCCTGACCATTAGACTAAGGGTTTCTGGGGGTAGACTTGCTTAGTGTGATGTTCCACCTGGCGCAGTAGGCCTCCATCTTGTTGCCAATAAACTGGGATCCGTTGTCGCAGATGATCTCTGAAGGAATGCCAAACCTGCAGATAATGTTACGTTTTATGAAGGATATAACCTGCTTCTCAGTCACCTGAGGGAATGCTTCTGCTTCTATCCACTTGGAGAAGTAGTCAGTCATGGCCAACATAAAAACTTTGTTTCCTGGGGCTCTTGGTAACTTGCCAACAATATCCATCCCCCATTTCATGAAGGGCCATGGAGAAATTACTGGGTGCAACGGCTCTGCTGGCTGGTGATTGACCGGTGCATGTCTCTGGCAGGCGTCACATTTCTTAACATATTCCCTCGCGTCCTTGCGCATTGTCGGCCAGTAGTAACCTTGGCGGAGTGCTTTGTTGGATAGACTCTTGCCCCCTACATGATTTCCACACTCACCACTGTGGAGGTCATGCATAACCACCTCTGCCTCTTGCTGACTTAGGCACCTCAAGTATGGTCCAGCGGCTGATCTTTTGAACATGACACCATCAATGAGTGTGTACCTGGACGCTTTCATCCTAAAACTCCGGGCTTCCTTCTTGTCTGCTGGCAGGATATCATTTTGCAGCCATTCTTGGTAGGGTTTTCTCTACTCAAGGATTCTTTCTTGTTCTGCTGAGGTGCTGCAGACTCCTGCCTCCTGCAGCCACTGCAATCCCTGGTCTGGTGAATTGTCCTCCTGCTTCAGCATCTGGTGTTCCTGTGTGCCTGTCCAAACTGCTGGCTCCAGTACATGGACAATGGGTATGGTGGAAACTACGCCTGGTTTGAAGGTTGCCCCCAGGGTGGCTAGGGCGTCTGCTTCCACGTTCTGGTCCCTAGGGACTTGGTTGATTGAGAAGGCTACGAACCTGAGGGAGAGCTCCTTTGCCACTTCAAGGTAAGACACCATCTTTGAGTCCTTAGCTGCATACGAACCATTCATGTGGTTGACTATTAGCTGGGAATCGCTGTATGCCTCTAGGCGCTTGATTTTGAGGTCTAGAGCCAGCTGGAGACCCAAGATTAGGGCTTCATATTCTGCCTCGTTTTTTGTTGTTCGGAACTCGCACCGTACTGCTTGGACTATGAGATCCCCCTGAGGAGACTTCAGAACTAATCCTGCTTCAGATCCTCGCATGTTGGAGGCGCCATCTACATTTAGCTTCCACACCTGTTCGCCTTTGTCCTCCTCAAGGAGGAGGATGTCTTTCTCTGCCTGGGTCTGCAGTGCTGGGCTGAAGTCGGATACGAAGTCTGCTAACGCCTGGGACTTTATCGTTGTTCTGGGGACAAATTTCAGGTCGAAGTCGCTCAAGTGTATAGACCACTTGGTCATTCTCCCTGATAACTCAGGTTTTCTCATAATAGTTTTTAGTGGATAATTTGTTATTACGGAAATAGCATGCGATTCAAAATAAGGTCGAAGTTTATAAGATGCTGTAACAAGTGCAAGTACGAGTTTCTCAAGGGATGTGTACCTGGTCTCTGCAGGAAGCAGAGACTTACTAACATAATATACTGGGCATTGTGCTCCTTCGTGCTCACGTACTAATACCGCGCTGACTGCTACCTCGGTTACTGATAAATACAGGAAGAGTGGTTCTCCAGGTTCTGGTTTTGACAGCAGAGGTGGAGTGCTGAGGTAGTGCTTCAGGTCGCTGAATGCCTTCTCGTGCTCTGTTGTCCAATCAAACCTTTGGGCCTTCTTCGGGATATCAGCCGACATCTATCTGAAGACCTGGAGATAAATCTGCTCAGAGCAGCAATTCTTCCAGTCAGCCTTTGCACGTCTCTTGGCTTCTGTGGGGATTCCAGCTGGAGGATGGCCTTGATCTGCTCTATGCTAGCTTCAATTCCGCTCTGGGTCACCATGTACCCCAGAAACTTCCCACATGACACTCCAAATGTGCACTTTGAAGGATTTAACTTCATCTTGTATTCCCTCAAGGTGTTGAAGGTATCCTCCAAGTGTGTTGTATGTTGCGAAGCTTGCTTTGACTTGACGACCATGTCGTCAATATATACCTCCATAGTGTCCCCAATCTGTCTCTTGAACATCTTGTTGACTAGTCTCTGGTAGGTGGAACCTGCATTCTTTAGACCAAAAGGCATTACATTGTAACAATATATACCTCTCTCAGACCTGAAGGTTGTCTTCTCCTGGTCTGCTGGATGCATCTTGATCTGGTTGTACCCACTCCGTGCATCAAGAAAGGTTAGCATCTCGTGGCCTGCTGTAGCATCTACCATGGCATCTATATGTGGTAGGGGGAATGGATCTTTCGGGCATGCTTTGTTTAAGTCGGTGAAATCGACGCACACCCTCCACTTGTCATTCTTCTTTGGGACCACCACCACGTTAGATAACCACTCTGGGTACTTCACCTCCCTGATTTTTCCAGCAACCAGCAGACTGTCCACCTCCTGATTTATGACTTGATTTCTCTCTGGAGCAAACTTCCTTCTCTTCTGCTGGACTGGTTTGTAGCTTGGGTCCACACTTAGCCTGTGAGTGATAACGCTCGGATCTATACCTACCATATCATCATGCGACCAAGCAAAACAATCCATGTTAGTTTTTAATAATTCAATGAGGTTTTGGCGGATATTACCTGTGCATTCTGATCCGATTAACACTTTTCGCTCTGGATGTTGCTTGTCCAAGTTGACTTCATCCAACTCCGCCTGAGGTGGCTCTACGTACTCCTGCAGAGGCAGATGAAGGCTCTGTAATTGCTATGCTGGGGGGCTCGCCGTCTTCTTAAGGGCTACCCTGTAGCAATCCTTGGCCTCTCCTTGGTCTCCGTTGATCTTCTGCACTCCCCAGGGTGTAGGGAACTTCAGGCACTGGTGGTAGGTGGAGGTGATTGCCTTCATCTCATGAATCCAAGGCCTTCCTAGAATCACGTTGTAGGTGGAGGGTCCATCAATGACTAGGTACCGTACTTGCTTGTTCACTCCTCCGGCATAGGTAGGAATGGTGATATCCCCCAGAGAATGCTTGGTCTCACCACTAAAACCCACTAAAGGAACCGCCTTCCTCGTTAGATCCTTCTCGCTAAACCCCATGTTCTGGAGAGTTTCCAACATGATGAGGTTGACTGAACTCCCAGTGTCCACCAGAATCTTCTTCACGGTGCAATTCCCTATAGAGAGGGTAATTATTAAGGCGTCATGGTGCATATCTGGAGTAGCTTCTGCGTCAGTTTCGTCAAAGGTGACAGCTGGAAGATCCTTGCAACTGATTCTGCAGGAGTGCTCGGGTCTGTCTCCTCTGGTCTGAGAGGCACGTCTCTTGGCTGCTGAGTAGGTCAGTCCGCATAATTCCGATCCTCCTGTGATCACATTGACAATTCTGGTACATACTGGAGGTGGGGAAGGCAATACTTGGTCTGCTGCATTTATCCTGCTGGAGTTTCTAGACACGAGGTGGTCCAGATTCCCCTGATCATACTGGAACTTAACCTCCCTCCTGAGGTGGACGCACTCATCTGAAAAGTGCCACTATTTTCTTCTCCTCGGGAGTCAGCTTTACCTTTACCCTCTTTAGAGGACATTCAGGGTGGTACTCCTTGTCCGTCTCCATGCGAATGCGGATATTGTTCTGAAACCGACGAGGGATTGACCCTTCACGACGAACATAGAGAATCTTTCTAGTGTTTGACGCTTGACAACACCGGCCAATCCAGGGAATAGCCTTTCATCCGGCCCAGAGACCAATAGCCGGAAGGACCCTCCGTAGTCATGCCCATTGTCAGGCCCATCATATATCGGAGAGCGTTGATGGAAGGCTGGTATCCCTCGAACAAGCAAACCCAGGCATAGGCCACCAAGGTCCGGACTGATACAGCCATTAGCTAGGCGATGGCAACGTTCATATGTTTGAAGACCTCCTCGAAGAAGAGGTGCAGGGGGAAGCGCAGCCCATACTCCAAACATTTATGATACACTGTTATACATTCTCTCGGCGGGTTGCAGACCGTATCCTTCTCTCCGGGTACAACGATCGTGTACTCCACTCCGAAGTCATAAAAATTGACAATCACCTCCACAACATTGGCGGTCAGAATCTCATTGCATGTCGCCGCGTCAGGGTATTGATGTAGGGGGGTCCTGTATTTGACTTTGTCGAGCCGGTAGGAGCCCTCACCCACCGCCCCTCACGAAGGACCAGCTATAGAGACTAGAGCAGCCTCTAGGATCTCTGAGTCCGAATCTAAGATATCAAAAGGTGCAGGTTCAGGAGAGCTCCCCCTCCCCCCAACACACTTTTGTCTATACCCCGACACAACGTAGGCGCCGCAGAAGGAGGTGGGCGAGCCATAGTGACACCCTGACCCGCAGAGTTTGATGGGTGGGGAATGCAAGTCTCCTCTCCCTTAGTATCTCCCGAAGCATCGGAAGAGGAGGTACAGAATAACAATGACCTCCGACGAGATTGCGTCATCTTTTGAGACTCTCTATTGAACCAGAAGAAAGAAAGAGAGAAGGGGATGGAGGAAAAGAGCAGAAAAGGAAAATGAGGGTTGATGTTTCTAACCTATTCAAGTCTCCAAAAATCGCTCATGTTAAACACTTGAAAAGCGGGGGTAGACGCACACTCCAAAGATGAAGAAGATTAGAGAAAAAGATAAAAATGGGTAAGAGTTTTTAAAAGTGAAGGGGGAAACGAATCGGACAAGGGAGTATATATAGAGAAAGAAGGCGAAAAGCCCTCCACTACCTGAACATCCCTATAACATCCTTACACGTGTTGCTTTCAGAACAGCCTCCCTATCACATCCCAAGGGCTCGAAATTCGAAAACTGAAAACTGAAGAGACATGTTGCGTTATCAAAAGAGGCATGAAAACAGTGAGATTAAGAGCCGAACAAGTAATTATTCATTAATAAAATAACCCCTAAGGGTCGGAGTACAAGGCAACGTTACTTATGCAAAATAGATAAAAAGGAAGTTAAGTCATATCCTCTGCACGACTCGGCTGAGGAGAGAAAGAGAGGGGCTTCAATCCTCGACCCTGCTGCTTCCCCCATCAAAGTCGGGGAGAGGATGTTCCCTGGGACTTCCTGGGTCTTCACCATCAGACCCCGAGCCCCAATCGTTTGAGATATCTATAGGGTTATACCCCCCTTCCCCCCCGTCGCTCCTACTCTCCTCATCCTTCCTCATAGCATCATCATCTATATAGCCCCCTCTGTCGTCAACCTCGCCACCCTCATCACCCAGGGCATCCTCAAGCTGAGCAAGCTCAAGGCCCCGACATTAGTCAGGGTCATCTCTCATCTCCCGAAACAAGGCCAGCAGCTCGTTCACATCTGCATTGAAAAGCTCTAACAGAGGAGAGCGAGCAGGAGACGGATAGGGACTCCACTGATTACCCTCATCTTAAGGAGAGGCGGGGGGCAAAAGAGAAGACCTGGAGTCCGGAATGTCCGGATCGAGATTCTGTAACCTCGGCCAAGGAAAGCATCGACGACACTCCTTATAGTCGCACCCCCTGGTTTGGGTGCAGGGGTCAGGACTCGGCCTCATAAAGAAGGAGATTTTCCTGGGGCGGCGGATGGCCACATGAAGCTCGTTGGAACCTGGAGCGAAACATGACCGGCAAACTATCATCTTGCACCAGTCAACAATCCTCCAGACCAATTGGAGGTACCGAAATTTGAGGCGGGGACCAACATACCTTTTAACCTGAGTGTTATCTAACCCTTCTCTTAAAAATTCTGTCAACAACCCAAGCCATGGTTACTGAAAAGGAAAGAGTGCAAGGATGTGGAAGTACTTCAAGTAAGTTGGGAAGCCCATGTACAACGGAGCTTCTTTTATACCCAGGCAAAAGGTGCTCTAGGCATTAAATTGCTTCAACCATTCTGAGGACGGATACCACATGTCACAACAACGCATATCCCCAAGAGATTTTCTAAAAAGAAATCATTTTAAGGAAGATACTCTGACGCCTCGATCACACCAATATATGGGGCAACAACTTTGGGAACCAACAAAGCATTTAATGGGGAGAGACGATGGGGCAACTCCCCATCAGGCAACAGCCCAGACTTCCCAACGCTGCCTGCTGATCAGCCGAATGTCGATAGCTGATAGGAGCACTGCTCCTCCCAGCTGTCGAGGGGCAATTGATGGGGTCGGTAACCCACTGACCACTATTCATCGACCCCAGACCCGGATCAACCCAACTTGGGAGAAGTTTTGGAGCCTTCGAAACTAACGTTGGGGCATCAGGTCGTACCCTTTCGGCCGATCCCCAAACACGCGTCAACGAAGAACTCCATAACCCTCGGCTCGGGTCGGACTAGCCGAGCCCTAGCCCGTCCCAACCAAGGATGTCCCAAGACCCTCGGTCATCCCGACCCCGAAGGTATGTCTAGTGGTAGGCCCTCAGACCTTCGCCTAAGGTAAGGGGAACGTCTCAGTCACGTGCTCTTTCTCTCTTTCTCTCTCCCTTCTTATCTCTCTCTCTCTCTCTCTCTCTCTCTCTTTTGAGAAACCTATAACTACCCCTTAATAACCGTTCATTAAGAGGTAATGAATTTTCTCTCACTAAGTTCTTTCTCTAGAAAACGCCACCTTATTCTCCATGAATAAGGTTCTCCAAGTGCATCAAAGACAGACTTAGGCATCAGAGAGAGGGTCCCTTCAGACAACCTTGAAGCCCTGTTTGCTTCCTTTGCAGGCAAGGCTGGCCCGCTCCTTCAAGGAAGTCGACATACTAGAGGAAGGAGGAAGTGAGTAAAGGAAGGAAGAAGCGAGTACTCGGACAAGGACAAGGTTCAAGTCAAACTCGATAAAGATCTAGACCCGATTTAGATCTGATTGTTACCCACCGAAACAATAGGCTCATTACTACTCCCTCCCATCCAAACATATATTTACACTTACTGTAAACGAACTATCCAATCAAAACTTTACTCCTTTTTTGGTAAAAGACTTACCATATAGTCCTCATATTCTTCATCAATTTCACAAAATGTCATTACTTTTTACCCACCTTAATTTAGATGGACCCGTAAAACTATTTGTGTTAGGAAATAAGTGTCTATCAATTGTTCTTTTGGTCCTCGAGTTGATTTGTTCCTCGATATCTTTCCTAAAGTTGATGTTCTTGTTTTGGGAACAATATTGTTTGGTTATAGGAAAGTTTTTATTTGATTAATCTTTGTTTCCTAATTAATGTAGGTAACTAGTTTGGGTGGAATAATACTATATAAAGACCCAACTAGTTTCGAGGTTAATTAAGATAGAGATGATTTGAAAGCACAAATATAGAGGGCTGATTTGTGAGGTTTTCTTGAGGGGAAAACTCAATTTATTCCGAGTCGTCCCTATTATTTGGTGGTTCTACTGATCTCATCTTCGTTGGAGACCGTTGGAGTTTGTTCGGATCTTGGTTGGCCGCAAGATCATTTGTCCTTCGTCTCGTTGGTGAGTTCGTCGCAGGTCAAACTCAATCTGGGTAGTCTCTTTCCGGTTTGAAATTACCATCTGGTTGGTAGAATTGGTAGTACTTTTGGCTTTAGCTGTGAGCAATTAAGGCGTGTGTTACGGTTTACTGTTGTACTATTGTGGACATGACATAGGTCCACCCCGACGCGGCCACGCGCGGGTTTGGGGAGGCGAATGAATCTCCATATGACAATGGATCGAATTGAAATTTAAATCGAAGTTGGAGTCGCCACCGAACTTTGTGGGAGTTCGGGCCCGTTCAAACCCACTCTATGTCGTAGTGGGCCGTGTACAAAATACGGCCCATTTCCGATGTTAGAGTTTATCGGGTTCGTCCCTTTGCATTTGATACCGATACCGACTTGATCGGATACCGTATATTGAATGACTCTCGTTGCCAATGGTTTCGGACATCCGGAAACCAAGGTTCTGAGTAAGGGGTGAGGGTACGTGTTGGGAAGCTCACGAAGGACACCCAACCCCGCCCGCACATTAGCGGCCTCTACTAGGATATCGTTTGATGTTTTAATACGCGTGTTAGTTGAACGATGAAATGATATGCAAACATTGTTTTCCCTAAGCATGTGAGAATTGAATGGGTTGCTAAGTCGGTTTAATGCAACTAAAATTAACGTCAAAGTTGTATTTTAGCATGTGAAGTTCGTTTTAGTATAATAAAACAAAAGAAAAAAGAAGAAATCGCTAACAAACACGAGCAAACGAGTTAGTAATGATTGAATAAATCGAATGAAAACATGAATGCGATGAATAAAGTAAAAATATATCGAGATCTGAAATATCGCTAAAAGACGATGTTTTGTCCAAAGAACGATGTTCGAAAAATAACAAAAAACGAAGAACGGGTCGCGTTCCAGCCTGCTGGGCGACTCGCCCGGGACGCGCGCGACTCGCGTCCCGGCCTGTTTTCAAAATTGATTTTTTGAAAAAAAATGATGATTTTATTAAATCTCGTACAAATATTGCACAATTTGCACCCGACTTAATATTCTCGACATTCGTTACATTCGATAATCGATTATGAGATCGATATCAAATATTCGGAATAATTTTAGAAAAGACAAAAAGAAAAGAGAAATCGCTTTGCAGAAAAAGCGATGTGTAAGAAAAATTGAGAAAGCGAAGAAGAAGGCCGCGGGTTTCAGGCTTCCGCGCGAGTCGCCTGGGAGGGGCGCGACTCGCGTGGAAGTCTTTCCCGTTTTGAGTTTTTCGAGAAATCGTTAATTTCGCTAGATCGCGTATAAATATGAATTAATTTATACTCGATTTATGCTTTCGATATTTGTCGTATTCGATATTCGATTATGAAATCGATATCGAATATTCGGAATGACTTTTAGAAAAGGTTTTATAAAATTGTTTTGAAAAAGAATTTGAACGAAAAGAAAAAAATGTTGGTTCTCTCCGTGTTTAAAATCGTCGTATTTTGTAAAAAGTAACGATTTTTTAGCATCAACGAGATTAATGAAATTCTTTTAATACGATATTCGATTAGAGAATCGGTATCATATTTTTAAGAATATTCGTTTTATGAAAATAGTATTTTGTAGTATCGATATTAGATGAAAAAAACGACAACGACCCTTAAAAAAAATGGACGACCGACGACAACAAAACGAAGAAGGAAACGAGAGAAGGGAGGGAAGAAAAGAGAGAAATCGGGTTTGATTACACCCTCAACCAACATGCTCTTGTTGACTCGGATCGGAGCTCGTCGGACTGTGGCTAAGGCACGGGAGCGTCCAGTTAATGTCGGTGAGTTTGTGGTGGTTTTGGTCGGACGTGAAGGGTGATGGGTATAGGGCCGGTTTTTGTAGTTTCGGGTTACACTATCGGTTTCTCGATGCTAAGTGTGAGAGTCTTAAGGTGTATGAGTATGGTTCGATGTAATTGATGTCGGGAAATTGACTGTATGAAAGTTGAATGTCGGGGATTCAATTGTGTGTTAATGTGCATGTAGAGGGTCTTATTTATAGGAAGGAAGGTTGAGAGAGGTATCTTGCTTGGACAACAAGAAATACCGGTTTGGATAGGAAACATAAGAGTTTGAAAGGAACAAGAATTCCATTACTTGGTGAAGAAGAAAGGGAATCCCGGTTTGGGAAGCGGAGCTCGGCTGAAACAGGCTACTCGGCCGAGTGTCCTGAGCTCGGTCGAGTGTTTGATTTAATGTTCGGATAGAATTCCTACTTGAGATCGAATTCTACCTTAAACGGAATTGTATAACACTTGTGCAGCTGATTTTTTGTAGTATTCGAGCTCGAGTCGGTCACGTGAGGTGACACGACTGACCCACAAGTCCTGAGAAAATATCTTTGACCGGGTTTGACTCGGTCGCTAAAAGACGGTTTTGCCTCTGGTGTCGGATTCGACCCAAATTAGTCTTATTTGACTCGAAATGACCCGCTGGGCCTGGTTCAGAGGTTGGTTTTGTGAAATTTGTACTCCGTAAAAAGCCCAAGCTAAATATCCATGATTTCGAGCCCATTTTCGAGTACGTTAAAGCATGTTTGCGTCCGATCATCATCGGGTGTTTGTCGGAAACTGCTATAGACACCTGGCAGTAAAATGTGGGTGTCTACAGAGCCCCCACTCTGACTGAGGCTCGGACAGGGCGAAAGTCAGAGTAGCTACCAGGTCAATCACAGATTAAGACCTGGCAGACTTCCGGTCGGGTCGTTTAAAGTCCATTAGACTCTGCGTGAAGGGCCCGCCGGCCACAGACTAGAAATGTACCTGAGCTGATGATAACTCCTTGGGTAATTGGACTTATAAGTCTTGGGTGCGCCTATATATGG
Source organism: Agrostemma githago (assembly GCA_958450325.1). Classification (NCBI taxonomy): domain Eukaryota; kingdom Viridiplantae; phylum Streptophyta; class Magnoliopsida; order Caryophyllales; family Caryophyllaceae; genus Agrostemma; species Agrostemma githago. The sequence goes on from OY288240.1 coordinate 55,909,332, forward strand.
GCCCATCCCGTCAAATGCCGCTGGGGAGTTATGCGAATTGCACGGTCCTGAATTGTACCTGTATAAGTTACATAAAATTTTGTATGCAACACGTAGGCGAAACAAATATGACTCGTGCTGGGGAATAAAAATTTTGAGAAAGGTTTTGAGTTTTGGATTTGAAAATTAGGGAATTTTTTGACTCTGAAAAGGAATAGGAATGCTCGGGATGACTTAGCTAGATCCTAGGATAGCGCCTGTATGCTAAATCTTCGGGGATTAGGAATCCTTAAGTGAGAAGGAGAATCTGGTTTTATGCTATAAATACCCTCTCCTTGCTTCATAATTTTCCACAATTCCCTCTCTTCCTTAAAGAAAAACAAGCCCTGAGAAATTTATTCTTCTTTTAAGAAATTCAATTATGGGAATCGATCGATTAATTGGAATGCTGCAGGAGTGGTCCCGATATTTCAGAGACGCAGATAAAGTTATTCTGAATCAGAATGGTGTTACCCAATTATTCACGATCCGCCAGATGCAAGTAGACCGTCACTTTTTGGATGCCTGCCTGTCCTATTGGGACGATACTTATCACGTGTTTGGTTTCCTCGAGGCAAAATCTGTCCTATCCCTGAGGAAATTGCTGCTGTAGGAGGGTGGAATCCCGTACTTCGCCCTGCTATCCCTTTTTCGGTTCATGACCCGAGGAGAAAGTTACGGGAATTTTTAGGACTTTCTCATATGGAGGTATCCCGTATGCTGGAAGGAGATACCGTTTCCTTAATTGATTTGGCTGAAAAATTTATGAACCCAGATGACGTCCAGGTCAGGCTGGTCCATAGCCGTAGGGCCTTTACTTTTTGTATGCTCCATGTTTACGCCTTTGAAGGCCATATGGATTTATTATCTTGCATGGGTCATGTCCGACTCTTCACTGTGGCTGACCTGATGGAAACGGAGCACAGTCCGGCTTGGCTGATTACAGGAGAGATTATCCAGGGTTTGGATAATTGCAAAAGGGATTCGTCAACCCGGTTGACTGGGAGTACCCCTCTTTTACAGGTATGCTGATTTTTTGATTTTTTTGATTTGCGCAATTTTCCAGTTTTCCCGGTTTTTCTTGATTTCCGCGGTTTTCTTCGATTTTTCCGACTTTCTCGGTTTTTGCGATTTTCCGATTTTTTTTTTGAGCGGTTTTTCGACAATTTTTCGCGATTTTGATTTTTCGCGGGTTTTTCAGTTGTGGCTGTTCGAGAGGCTATCGATATTGGATCCTCCCCTAGACGTGAGCCGATAGCAACCGAAACAAGTGATGACGAGGAGACGGACCATTACCTTTTCTCGCCTCAACACTCAAAAATACTCGGATGAAGTGATGTCCTTCCATGAAGGCCCATTGATCCGTTGGACCGTCCCATGGTGGCCCATTTATGTCCGGACCGGCTTAGAGTCTCGAGATAGGGCTCGATATCAGGTAATCCTATCTTTTAGACAAACAATTCACCTCTTTCCCAATCGCATACTTAGGCAATGTGGTCGGGCCCAAAGAATCCCGGAAATCGAGGCAATCGTGAGTGAATCTACTCAGTTGACGGACGTAATGTGTGACACCTGGATGCAAAGGTGGTATACACGAGCTACTTGGTCAGTTCCTAAGAATCCTCATTCGATCTGGGTATCCGATTCTTATGTGAGATGGACAAAGGCAGACTTTGCTAAAGCCCGAGCTGCTTTGAAGACTGATGAGGCTTTCGACCTGTTGCGTCGGGAACATGCTAAAGATAATAAAAGCTTCTTTGACGAAGGTGCTACTCCGGCAAGTCAGAAAGGGAAATCTAGGACTCAGACTGAAGGGTCCAGTACTAAGGGTGCACGGGGGAAAGTGAGCCCCCAGACGGATTTAGAAAGGAGACTTGGCCCAAGACTGATGGTCAAGGATCGACTTGGTCCTCGAGACAGACTTCCCGAGCCCATACGGGCTCGGCTTGGACCGGTGCATGTGACAGAAGACCCAAAATCGAAGAAGCGGGTTCGAGCAAAAGAAATTCCCCTTGTGATTAGGAAACGCTCGCCCCCGCCCCATCGGCCTCAGGCTCCGCGTGACCCGAAAGATAAGGGGAAAGGAAAAATGTACGAGTAGTCTCCTAAATTTATTATTTAAGTATTACTATTATTTTTGTGGTGTGATTTTTTTTTTTTTTTTTGTGATGTATTTTTGAAATTCCCGAGTTTATCGGTTTTTTTCATATAATAAAAGACATATTAGTGAATACCGTTCCCGTCTTTTCGTTATTGCAGTGGTTGTACCCTTTTGAGGGGTTGCCTACGTATCCATAATTAATGGAATCAAACCTTTCGTAGTTCAGAAATTTTTGCAATTTTCGAAATATCAAGATCATTAATTCGAGATGTGCGACGGTAGGATAAATAATCCTAACTTATGACTTGCTTAAAATTTTGAAAACTTATAAAAAGACAAATTTTTATAAATTTTTGCAAATGACATTGAGGTAGGGCTTAAGGGTAGTAACGCTTCAACTGGTCCAAGTTGGTTGGGTTGACGAACTCGTTCCCGTCCAAGTCTGTTAGCATTATTGCTCCTCTTGAAAGGATTTTCTTCACTAGATATGGCTCAGCCCAATTGGGTTTGAATTTTCCCCTTGGGTCAACTGGTAGGAAAGCTCGAACGGATTTTAGGACTAGATCGCCCTCTTTGATATTCCTGGGCCTAACTCTTTTATCACTACAAAAAATAGTTTCACGGGCGACCGCCATAATCGGTCGCAAAAGGGCAAAAACGGTCGCAAAACTTAAATCTGCGACCAATTTTAGAACATTGCGACCGTTCGTCAATGGACGCAAATCTTGGACGCAAATTTCTAGTTTGCGACTGAAAACGGTCGCAAATTTCCGACCGTTGTTTCGGTCGCAAATATTTCACTTTAGCGACCGAATATTGCGACCGTTTGGGCCCGCCAAAAAAATCTCGCCATACAGAATAATCGGTCGCAAAAATATATAAAACGGTCGCAGGGAAGTGGGCGCAGATATCTGTAATTGGTCGCAAAAATATATAAATCGGTCGCAGAAAAATGGTCGCAGGTACCTGAAATCGGTCGCAAATATTACCGGAAAAAGAATTGTTTGTTTGCTTTTTTTCGTGCCAATCCATATTGAATGGATTTTATTCATTCAGATTTACATCCTGCAAAAAATAGTTTACGGTTCCATTTCCAAACCTCAAACGTCACAAACTCCCCACCAATTAGAGAAAACGTTGATTTGATAACTAAATTAAATCCAGCATCTTACAGAATCACGATAAAAATCCAAGTAACATAGTCTTACAAGTTACTAAAGAAAACAAAGAGTCAAAGATCAACAATATCATCAACCTAAGTTGCGGTGAAGGACCCGGTCGCCCCGTCATCTCCAAAGTCACCAAAGTCTCGTTGTGGACCAAATTGATTACGATTACAATTGGCGAACATGCTATTGAATTTATCCTCAAACTCTTTCCTCATCTCTTCTTGGAACCGACGGTATGCCTCTTCTTGCGCTCTATGTCTTGCAACATTCTCCGCTTGAAGTTTCTTGTTTTGTTCTTCAAGTTGCTTGTTTTGCTCTTCAAGTTTCTTCCTTAATTTCGAGACACACTTTTACCGTATTTTTCTATGTAAACATTATTTTTTGTTAAAAAAGATACAATTTTATGAAGGAAAAAAATCATAATAAATCTAGAAATATTAGTTTCGTCTTTGAAAGATACTTTTTAACTTAATTATGATCAAGTTTTCTAAATATGACCTTCAAATAGCAAATGGGTAGAATGGATTGGGTAAGAGGGAGCATAAATGTATGTGTAAGTATCTGATATAAGGTACCTTGTTGATTTCTTGACGTAATTTATCTGTGATCTCCGTTTTCCTGGGCTTCATCATCTGACCCATCAAAGACAATATGTCCTGTCCACCTTGTGGCCTAGCGTTTGCGGCATCCAGATCATGCAGTGTGACATCCTGATGACAAATTATGTGAAACCACAAAATCATCACCAACACAGTCACAAACATGCTAAAACATTGCTCTAATACATGTCTGAATTATATTGAAATAGCATTGTAGTTTTCTACAACACAACTCATAAATTTAGAGCTTCCAAGGATACGAGTACTTAAGTAGTTTCGATCTATTCAATTTCTATAATCACATCGTTTGTACTGTGTGAGTCGTGAGTCTTCAGATCACTGGTAATATCATTATTGCATGTAAAATGAGGACAGAACTCATGTACAATTTAGTGCGCGCTCCTTCAGAAAATAAACTATTGCATGCATGTACAATTCCTAGATAGTTGAATGACACTCTCTATGTTTCTAGTTTTTAAATTAAACAATATCGATTCATCTAAATTCGATTTCTATAATCGCACTATCTACTTTATTTAGTGTTCAGATGACTGTAGAACGAAATATTATTATTGCACGTAGAGTTTTAGATAATTTTTAAAAGTTATTCTCTATGTTTCCAAGTTCCAACACAACCGTCAAAAGATGTCGATTTATCTAAATTTGATTTCTATAATCACATAATTGCCTTAGTGTTCAAATGACTGTAGAAGTATTATTATTATTGCATTATTTTCAAAAAGATGTTGATTATTTATCCAAACTCGATTTCTATAATCGCAAAATAACTATAGTAAAATATTATGATTGCATGTAAAATTACAATGAACAAAAAGAGTTGAGACAGAAGCATATGGCAAGGTTATTAAAGCTTCCAAATGACTATATTAAAATTTGTGGTTCTGATCTACTACTTCTATCATATTACTATTACTATATCTAATGCTGTAGGAGTGCAGTCTTTCTGCAGAAGGGTATACTTGGCGTAAAACTCCATTATATATATATAATCCAAGCAATCAAGTAAGTAAGTATAGTAGTAGGAGTAGTATCCCAAAACTTGTAGGACAATATAATTACAATTACCCCTTTAAAATTCTTTTATCATTCATTCAGTAGCTGCTATAGTACCCCCCTGACAACCAACTGGCCCATCATTTGGTTTAGGAACAATAGCAGTGAAAATTTGGTGTGTGAGATGGAGCAGAGTGAGGGAGGGAACTGGGAATGAAGAAACCCATAATATTCCTTCCTTAATTGGTGAATCCGAGAAAGCAAGCAGAGACTTATAATATACGAGTGGTATTAAGAAGAAGAAGAAGAAGAAGAAGGTAGTAGACAGCCAGACAGGTGTTAAATTAAGAAAAAGAAATCAAGAAAGGGAGGGTTGCATGGTGATGACTTTATTACTCATCATCATCATCATGGCTTAGATTGTAAGTTCAAATCTAAACAAACACACACAAACAGGGAACCCGGTATGTACATGTACTTGTACTTATTTATAAGCCCAGATTAGAATTAAAAATAACCACACGGTTTGTGTCTGATTCCCCTATAAACCTTGGTTGAAGTAGGCAGCTTAAAAAAATGGATGAAACTCAAGAAATAGTAAGTGTTAAGATAGTATCAAGAGAATCAGTGAAACCTTCATCCCCGACGCCTCCTCATCTCAAAGTCTTCAAACTCTCCTACCTCAACCAAATCCTCCCTTTGGTTCCCATCTTCCCTACTTGCGGCCTTGTATTCTACTCCGCCTCGACTCAGACCCAGACTCAGACCCACGACCTCATTCCTCGCCTCAAAGCCACCCTCTCCCAAACCCTCACTAAATTCTACCCTCTCGCCGGTAAAATCAACAACTCCACGGTTAACTGCACTAACGACGGCCTCCCTTTCTTGGAAGCACAAGCTGATTCTACCCTTTCTCACCTACTCAACTCAACTCGAGAACTAGACTCAATGGTCAAGCTGATTAACATTAAAGCAGCTTGATCTACTTCTACATACTACGAGTACTGTTGTGTATTACTTGTTCCAGAAAATCAAACACATTAATACTCAATTCAAGAACTTAGATAAACACGTCTATTCTAATATTCTTTCCATTCCTTAGAGTATTTATAGTGATTTGGATAACTATTCTAAAATCTAAGTTTAGTAGTGACAACAACAGTTCTGATGAACTACAAATAGCAGCATATATTTCCTTCATCAAACCCTAAATCAAAAAATTGATCTTTTTTCAAAAATTCCTTCACAATTTCACATTATTACCAACCCACATCCATCCCTAAAATGAAATACACATAAAAAAGCAATAATCAATCAATCAATTAAACAAACAATTCAAACACACACAAATCTCAAACAAGTGTACATTCAAATTCAACTGAAATGAAAAACTGGGGAAATCCCATTTCTCAAATCAAGGGCATAAACATCATAAACTACAAAATAAATCATACCCACATACCGGCGCAAGAGACGACGTCGACAAATACCGGCGCAGAGGGAGAAATACCGTCGACAAATACCTACGACGTCGAGGAGAAGTAACGCCGGCGCAGGGGGAGAGTGACGGCGCAGGGGGATTGACGAAGAGGATTTTTTAATTTTGGGGTTTTTTTAATTTTTTGGTTTTTCATTTTAGGGTTTTAATTGTTTGGATATGACATATGAGGGTTGCGTTATTTTGGAAAATGGTCGCATCTGTTGTTATTTGTGAAGGATTTGCGACCGATTCCTATTTGGTCGCAAATTTGGTCGCAAATTTACAGTTGCGACCATAAAATTGGTCGCAAATAATCAAAAATGGTCGCTGTTTTTTCGCGCCTATTGCTCAAAGTAGTTCATGTCTCATTGCAACCAAATTTCAGTCGCTATTTTGAATAACGGTCGCAAATTTTATTTGTGCGACCGATAATAAATCGGTCGCAAATATTCGGTCGCCTGTGAAACAGTTTCTTGTAGTGTATTAAAGGCTCGTTGGATCCTTTTCTGGTATATCTGAATATTATTCAGGGCTCGAGATCGCCGTTCGTCCAAGAGAACTAGCGAGTCGTATCGGGCTTGGACCCAATCTGCTTCAGGTACCTGACTTTCGAGTAGAATTCTGAGGGACGGTACTTCTAGCTCGACTGGTTGGACTGCCTTCATTCCATATGTCAAATAATATGGAGTTGCTCCGGTTGCGGTGCGAATTGATGTTCGATATCCCCATAGGGCGAAAGGTATCTTGTCGGGCCAGTCCCGATAATTCTCAGCCATCTTTTTAAGTATGGTGACAATTGTTTTATTAGCTGCCTTTACCGCTCCATTCGTTTGGGGACGGTAAGGCGAAGATGTATGCCTTTGAATCTTGTATTTTTCCAACAAAGTGGCAGTTTCAGCCTGAAAGTGGGTCCCGTGATCACTGATGAACTCGTGCGGAATCTCGTATCGACATATAATTTTGTTTTGGATGAACTTAGCCACATGTTTGGCATTCAAGATTCGGTACGACTCGGCTTTGACCCATTTGGTGAAATAGTCGATAGCCACTAAAATGAAGCAGTGACCCCCTGTCCCGGAAGGGTTCACTTTCCCGATTATATCAATTCCCCATGTCGAGAATGGCTATGGTGATGTCATAGTATATAATAGGGACGAAGGCATATGCTGTACATTGGCGAAAATCTGACAGTTATGGCAGTGTTTGACATATAACTGACAGTCAGTTTCGATGCTATTCCAATTTTAGCCGAGTCTCGTGATTTTCCGGGCTAACATATGGGCATTCATATGCGGGCCATTTTCACCATCATGTACCTCAGCCATGACTCTTTCGGCTCGCGTTTTATCAATGCATAGGAGTAAAGCTTCCTGTGCTGTCTTCTTATATAACTGTCCATCGTTTGTGCGGATGAACTTGGCGGCCCACCTTCGCAGGGCTTTCTTGGCCCGGTTTTCAGCTCCCGGAGGATATTCTCCCGATGCTAAGTAGGTCAGAATAGCCTGATACCAAGGTTCTAGATCAGTTATTTCAATATCTTGGATAGCATGAATATATGCTGGCTCAGATCGCCTTTCAACGTAAATGGGCATATTGATCAGATGCGCTAGGATATTCAGTAAAGATGCTAATTTTGAAAGAGCATCTGCAAATTGGTTTTCTTCCCGAGGTAGATAGATGTACTCCACCTTTTGGAACCGTTTTTCGAGAACCCTTACTCGCGCTTGGTAAGCCACAAGATTCGCGTTCCGAGTCTTCTATTTTTGTAGGGCTTGATTTATGACTAAAAACAAGTCACCGTGGACCCAGAGATTTGTTACTCCTAAATCAGCGGCGGCTTGCAGTCCGTGAATGCATGCTTCATATTCGGCTGCGTTGTTAGTTACGTCAAAATCTAGCTTGATGGATAACGGGGTGTGTTCTCCTTGTGGCGAGATTAGCAAAATCCCGACACCAAACCCTCGAAAGTTGGACGCCCCATCAAAATATAAATCCCATGTTTCGGTGTCAGTATGGAATATATCTTCATCTGGGAAGGCCCAAGTATCGGTGTGTCCCTCCTCGGATATCGGGCTATCAGCGAGGAACTCGGCTACTACCCGGCCTTTGATGGCTTTCAATGGTACGAACTTGAGGTCGAACTCAGCTAGCATTAAAGTCCATCTGGATATACGACCATTGAGGATGGACTTCTCGAATAGGTACTTGATTGGATCCATTTTGGATAGCACATGTACCTCGTGACTGAGCATATAGTGTCGGATCTTTTTAGTGGCCCAAACCAAACCTAGACACGTTTTCTTGAGCATTGTATACTTGCATTCATACTCCAAGAACTTTTTAGTGATGTAGTAAATAGCCCGTTCTTCTGAATCGACTGTCTGGGCTAGCATAGCGCCCATGGCCGTCTCGGTCGTTGTTAGGTATAACGACAGAGGCAAACCATGCTGAGGTGGCATTAACACCGGTGGAGAGGATAGGATCTCCTTGATTTTATCGAAGGCCATCTGACATTTGTCGTCCCATAGTGTCTGTTCTCCTATCTTCAGTTTCTTAAAAATGGGTTCACATACCATGGTTAGCTTCGAAATAAACCGGCTAATATATTGCACTTTCCCGAGAAACCCCCTTATCTCCTTTTCGGTTTTGGGTGGTTGCATCTCGGTAATGGCCTTGATATTGGCTGGGTCAACTTCGATGCCACGCTGGTTGACAATGTGGCGCAGTAGCTTGCCCGATGTTACCCCGAAACTGCATTTTTGAGGGTTTAGTCTCATATTGTACTTGCGTAATCGGGTGAAGAACTTTCTTAGGGCCGCAACGTGCCCTTTTCGGTCCTTGGATTTGACGATCATGTCGTCCACGTAGACCTCCACTTCCTTATGTATCATGTCATGCAATAAAGTGGTGGCGGTCCGTTGATAAGTGGCACCGGCGTTGATAAGCCCAAATGGCATCACAGTATAGTAGTAAGTACCCCAAGGTGTAATGAAAGTGGTCTTACTCATATCTTCCTCCGCCATTTTGATCTGATTGTATCCGGCATACTCGTCCATGAATGATAGCAGGGCATGATCGACCATGCTATCCACCAGTATGTCGATATGTGGTAACGGAAAATCGTCTTTTGGGCTGGCCTTATTAAGGTCCCGGAAGTCTACACATACCCAAACTTTGCCGTCTTTCTTGGGTACCGGTACAATGTTTGCAACCCAGTCTGGATATTCAGACACTTGGATAAAGCCCGCTTTGAATTGCTTGTCGACTTCTTCCTTGACTTTGAGAGACCATTCGGGCCTCATTTTTCGAAGTTTCTGTTTTACCGGCTTATACTCGTCTTTGATGGGTATACGGTGTGCAGCTATCTCCCGGTCTATTCCTGGCATGTCCTTGTAGGACCATGCGAAGACGTCTTTAAATTCTCGGAGGAGATCCGTGAATTGTTGTCTTTCTTCGGGATCTAAGGATAAGCCCAACTTAAGCATCTGAGGTTCTAGAGGGGTTCCTACGTTGATGGAATCGGTTTCTTCGATTACCGGATTTCGGGACTCCCTTTGTTCGAGTTGCTCGATTAGATGCGGAGGCAGTGGTATCTGTTCGTCGGGTTTCTCAATGTCATTACAAGTAAGATTTTTGAAAATGTTTTGAAAATAAGACAAGTCGTAAGCAGAAAGGTTATCGTTATTATTGATAGTGAATTTTGAAAAGAGCTCGAAGAGAGCTGCCATCTGATCGTTGGTCAGAGGCGGGATAGGGAGAGCACTCGGGACAGACTCCGGGGCTCCCGATGGTGTGACCAAAGAAGGGAGAGGGGTTACAGACTCGATCCTAGTACTGGACCCTCTAGACTTAGACTCAGACTCCGACTCTAACTCTGACTCAGACTCGGACTCGGCGCCCTGCATATCTCCTTCACCAGTAGTTAGCTTGTAGACTCGACCCTGACTGTCGGTCCACTTAGTTGTTTTCCTCCAAGCTCTTTTCCCGGTGTCAGCACCCACTTCGGAGATCAGCTTGGTTGGATCGAACCTGCTGCTGCGGAGAATCAAGTTGACTAACTCCTGTTTAGGGGTCGGGACGACCCTGTCTTCCCCGAATAGGAGTCCCAGGACGGGCTCAGTACTATTTGTGCCCTCCTTTGATTCGGCCTGGATAAGGGCAAAGATGTCATACGAGATGAAATTGCATTCCCGAGCCAATTTGGTCTCGGGATATGAGATGGTTGGCTGATAGAGGCCCACTTGAACAGTTCCGAACACTGGAGTGACGAAGTAATCAGTCAGTCTTGGACTGTAAGGGCCCAAGTAGGTACCCTTGAAGATGTCGATGGCCTTCTGAATACCGGCCTGAACCACGTTTTCTGGGGTTATGGCATACCCCAAGCCGAACCTTGACTCTTCATTAGTTAAAACCTCAATGATTCTGCCAGCCGGGAGGTCAGGTCTCGAGGTAGCTCTTGGTAGGTAACCCAGATTTTGTAGCATCGTGTCGATGCTTGTGGTGAAGTATGGCCGGAAAAGATATTCTTCCTCGATCATTCCCACGAAGTTGAAACCTCGCGGGTCGGTTGAGCCTGTCGTGTTGCAGCTTGACACGGTTATCGGGGTAGCTTCAAGAGTAACGATCCCGTTCTGTAAGGGTAGTTTGACCTTCCTGTGAAGGGTGGAAGACACGACTTTGACTGCGTGAATCCATGTTCTCCCGAGTAACAGATTGAAAGATGAAGTGACATCAATCACTTGGAATTCTAACCCCTTCTCGATCGGGCCCGTTATGATCGTTAGCTTAACAGCCCCAGCAACTGATTTTGGGCTTCCATCGAAAGCCTTGGGTTTTTCGAGAAATCGTTAATTTCGCTAGATCGCGTATAAATATGAATTAATTTATACTCGATTTATGCTTTCGATATTCGTCGTATTCGATATTCGATTATGAAATCGATATCGAATATTCGGAATGACTTTTAGAAAAGGTTTTATAAAATTGTTTTGAAAAAGAATTTGAACGAAAAGAAAAAAAATGTTGGTTCTCTCCGCGTTTAAAATCGTCGTATTTTGTAAAAAGTAACGATTTTTTAGCATCAACGAGATTAATGTAATTCTTTTAATACGATATTCGATTAGAGAATCGGTATCATATTTTTAAGAATATTCGTTATATGAAAATAGTATTTTGTAGTATCGATATTAGATGAAAAAAAAAACAACGACCCTAAAAAAAATGGACGACCGACGACGACAAAACGAAGAAGGAAACGAGAGAAGGGAGGGAAGAAAAGAGAGAAATCGGGTTTGATTACACCCTCAACCTACATGCTCTTGTTGACTCGGATCGGGGCTCGTCGGACTGTGGCTAAGGCACGGGAGCGTCGAGTTAATGTCGGTGAGTTTGTGGTGGTTTTGGTCGGACGTGAAGGGTGACGGGTATATGGCCGGTTTTTGTAGTTTCGGGTTACACTATCGGTTTCTCGATGCTAAGTGTGAGAGTCTTAAGGTGTATGAGTATGGTTTGATGTAATTGATGTCGGGTAATTGACTGTATGAAGGTTGAATGTCGGGGATTCAATTGTGTGTTAAAGTGCATGCAGAGGGTCCTATTTATAGGAAGGAAGGTTGAGAGAGGTATCTTGCTTGGACAACAAGAAATACCGGTTTGGATATGAAACATAAGAGTTTGAAATGAACGAGAATTCCGTTACTTGGTGAAGAAGAAAGGGAATCCCGGTTTGGGAAGAGGAGCTCGGCTGAAACAGGCTACTCGGCCGAGTGTCCTGAACTCGGTCGAGTGTTTGATTTAATGTTCGAATAGAATTCCTACTTGAGATCGAATTCTACCTTAAACGAAATTGTTTAACACTTGTGCAGCTGATTTTTTGTAGTATTTGAGCTCGAGTCGGTCACGTGAGGTGACACGGCTGACCCACAAGTCCCGAGAAAATATCTTTGACCGGGTTTGACTCGGTCGCTAAAAGACGGTTTTGCTCCTGGTGTCGGATTCGACCCAAATTAGTCTTATTTGACTCGAAATGACCCGCTGGGCCTGGTTCAGAGGTTGGTTTTGTGAAATTTGTACTCTTTAAAAAGCCCAAGCTAAATATCCATGATTTCGAGCCCATTTTCGAGTACGTTAAAGCATGTTTGCGTCCGATCATCATCGGGTGTTTGTCGGAAACTGCTACAGACACCTGGCAGTAAAATGTGGGTGTCTACAACTATTATCTCCACAACAGTGAATTTTGTCTCTTTGTCAATGTGGACGTACTCAGTGATTCTTCTGGTAAACCTCGTAAATCTGTGTGTCAGTTTTACTATTGTTTGCTATTGGTTTTGTTCTTCTCGTATAATTAACAAACCGTTGGTAACAGGACTCCTTCGTTACTTACAACAATTTGATTTAACGATAATATTCTTACTTTTACCTACTTTATAAAAAGCGCGAAAATAGTAATTAACCTTCTTAACTTTGTCCAATTGTAAGATTAAAAACCCCATAAGTTACAAATGGTGTAATTAGACCCATAACTTTGAACATAAGTGAAATTCAATTCGATTTCTATTTTCAACATAAATTATATCATTAAATCATTTATATATAAACTCATTGTACATTGAATGATTATTAATAATATTGTAAAAGCAATTAAATAATTTATTAACATAATTTTAGTTATTTTTTCAATACTTTTAATATAATTCATATTAATTTTACAAATATTCAAATTTATGTAATTAATTCAAGTATTTTTTTTCCAAAATATGTAAAAATTGCAGACATTTTATAAATATATAATTTTTATTTTTATCGTATGTTGAGAAAAATGGATAAATAAATTGAGCTTTTCTTTTTAGGATGCAATTTTAATTGGAAAAAAATCAAAAACTTGGATTGAATTTTACTTCTACTCAAACTTATGGGCCTAATTATTACAATTGAAACTTAAGTGAGTTCATCTCACGATTCACCATAGTAAAGGGGGCTAATCACCACCGAAGATGTCTTGGCCTAGTGGTTGAGACTAGGTACCTTGGACTATAGGTCCCAAGTTCAAATCCCCTCTCCCCTTATATTGTAATGCAGCTAAGTGTGCGCTTCGTTGAACCAAAAAAGTGGGGGGCTAATCGCCATTTTCGCATTATTAAAAGTGTTGAAATATCTTACGTATTTGTTTGGATGACATGAGAGTATTTGATTTGATTTGATGAATCAAATATTCGAATAATGTTAGACTAGACCTGAAACATTGGGCCATGACTTTTTAGTGAATTAAATTAAGTGGATCACTGGATTGGAAAGAATCGAGCCAGATATTAGGTTTGATTTAATATGCATAGTATATAGTTATTTGATCATATACTAGTATAGTCTCGTGCATACTTGCACGATATATTTCAATTGTTGATGTATTTTTTTTATGTATTATGTAGTACTTGTACTTATTTTAACATTTATGTCTTAACTTTTAATTTGAGAAATAAAATTGAAACTTGAAACCAATTGAGAGAAATTAGTAATGTAATGAAATGTACGTATATTTTTGTTTATTTTTTCATGATCATGAAGCGAATAGTAATACCCCTTCGTGCAAGTCGAAGTTACTCATTTACTTTTAGCACAAGTTTTAAGAAATCGATTGTTTGTTATTAAAGATACAAATATGTAAAGGTTAATTATTTGTTTATTATTAAATGTAGTGCAAATAATGACATTTTTTTTTAATATAATATGTAAGGTTTAAAGTATTTGTTTAATATTAAAATAATGAGTAAAATGGAAATGGTGAACTTGGACTTGAACTTTCGAAAAACGAATATGGGTAGATTGGACTTGAACGGAAAAGTATAAGTTTATAAATCTTAATGATTATATCGTTACGAAGCTAATAATACTTATACTGTGTAGTTGTCTACAATGTCGTACAATTGTAAAATATTAATACTGTAATAGTTGAATTATTTGCATTTAATTTATATATAATTTTATAGGAATTACTATTATTAATTGTTTCCATAAATAGGATTGAGCATTTGAAGGGAAAATTTTCATAGGAAGTTATTCTTTTGGTGGATTGGGGATTTGAAAAGACGGATCGAATCGAAATCAAATTATTTTGAACCGAACTTTACGGATCAGATCAAATAGTTTGACTCACCCAACCCCTAGAAGCATGTCGTAAAAAGTGTTATGGAAATGGAATAAAATGTTAATAATTTGAATATTGAAATTAAATTTATGAAAAAAAAAAATTCAAGTTGTTCGTCAAACACTACTTTACGGAATTTCAAGGAGTACCATCAAAGTTTTGAATCAACACTATCAGCACCCCCAAAACCGGCATCAACCACCTATGCCTATGCCTATCATCGACACTACAAACCACCTTCCACACCGAGGCCACTACCAATCACGGTGCCAGTGATCAAACAATGAAAAAAGTCACTTAGAGAGTAGAGACGTAGGCAGTATGCCCTAACATTGGTGTTGGATATGATTGGAGGGAAGGTTAAGTCTTTGAACAATCTCTCCCAAAAAAACCAAACAAATAAATCAGTTATCAAAGAGACGTGGGGTTTAAAAACCCACACGAAAACGAAAGAGTGAGTAAAACAGAAAACAGATACATGCATGACCACATAAAGCTCAACTTCGTTACACATCTCCAATTTCCATGTTTTGATAAAAATAGTAGGTATTTCTGGTGATCATAAGCTGTGTCTGACTCCAACGTTGCTCCAAATAACGCATTGCCTTTCCCCTTGGATCACCTTTTGTTCCCTCTTCTATCATCTTCTATCGAATGCCACGCAACCGATATTTCAATAACTCACCCACTTTTTCGGTCTGTTGTTGTACCAGCGTAGCGAATTTGTCAATCTGTGAACAAAAACAGCGATTTAATTGTTCATAGGACTATTTCAGCATTCTATGATCTTACCATATCGCCTCCTTCATCGTGCCATCAATGCAATCAAGTGTTAATGGCTTTAAAAACCCTCACTTGGTGAATAGTTATTCTCCTGTGAGACCGTCTCACGATAACTTATCGTGAGACCTACTCACAGAAATAAAATAATAATAAAACTATCCAACCTCCATGTGAGAGGTCTCACGATAAACTTATCGTGAGACCGTCTCATATAAGAATTTGTGCTTGGTGAATAACAAGTACTCCGTAGAACAATATTTCTCTCTTTTTAGGACACGGCTTTAATTTCTCTTCTCCTGATCACTATCCGGCCTGGTACGAAAAGTGGATATAGTTTATTCACCCTTGTGCTAGAAATACAGCAAGGCCATTTCCGGACAACTCAAGAGGTAGAGGTAAATTGTGTGTTATTGCACCAAATGACTACTTATATCACAATATATACACACATCAAGAAAAATCAATTTATAGAGCCATTTTGCTTTATTCCATTATCATCTAAAACAAAAATAATGAGTCGTTGGCTCAGATGATGAGCAAAACAAGCCAAAAAGAAGACACTTTCAGTGCACTTCAACCACAAAATTACAGAGAACTAGAGAAGTTTCAGTTACAATCAAGAGCTTATGTATATGATACTTATTGAAGAAACTATGGTGATCAGCCTTTTAAGTGATACTATGGTAAGGAGTATCAGATGCTGTCATAAAAAAAAACCTGGAAAGCAAATACAGATGTGTCCTATACTTAAAATCTTTATCAAGAATAATATATTCTCGCATAAATCAGCCCAGTGAGTTACTAATTCAATACCCCCTCCCATTCAACTAGTTGCTCATGATGCGTGAGACGTATTTTAATCAAATGTAAACAATTAGTTGCATTACAGTGCATCATTAGGCATTGGCTCCTTGACTGTAGTATACCCCTGTCAACCAAGACCAAAATGAAGAAATTCACCGAAGTCGTGAAAAAAATTAGGGGATTCGTTGAGAAAGATGAAATTCACCAAGAGCTATGGACTTTTCTCCCTGTATTGGTGGTAGTATTTGCATCAGACACCGCTGCCCAAGGTGTAAAGAAAGTTTTGTAAGATGGCAGATCCTAATCTTCTGACCAGACCTGCAAGGTTTTGCAGCAAGCGAGTAATATTATAACCTAAGAATACGAGGTTTCAAAAATATACTCGGACGTGAAGGTTCAAATATCTGCAATACAGAAACACCACCAATTTATCAAGGTTTTGCAAGGGTATAAGTGTAAAACGACCACATTTGAAGCAATATCAACCACTTTCATAGCGATAAGGCCTAGATGAGGCTGCAATGACCAATTTTCGATTTTAGGTCTCAAATCCAGATTTAATAAATGTTTGTATCATCCAGGGGCGGACGCAAAATTTCTTACAAGGGAGGCATAGGAATTTTTTTAGCATACTACTTTTATCTTAGAAAACATTTTAATTTCATGCTTTTTTTCTAGACTAATGTGTTAAAACATTAAAAAAAAAAATGACAAGTTAATTGGTTTGAATGAGAGTTTTTTTATCCTAAATAATATTTTAAGTTGATTTTTTTCCACCAAAATCAGGACCGTCAAATAATATTCGGTGGCCCGGTTCCATTTTCCGGTGGAGGCCCTTAGTATTATCGAGTTTTACTCCTTATCAGGTAAAGAAATTACGGAATATATATTTTTTTCATCAAATAGAGTAACAAATTAAGTTACTCCCTTAATATGGAGTTACGATTTCGAACAATTTTTGGATGGTTTTGCTTGAGCAAGGCCTACAATCGCAAAAAATTGTATCGATATTTATTGTCTAAGCTCAAAATTGTATTTTGAAGATCTCACAATATCAATCTAAGAAAGGAAACTAACAAAATAAAAATAAAAAAATTATACTGAAGTGGTTATTAGAGTATGAAAAAACTGAAGGTAGTTCACATTACAAAAAAGCCAGAGAAGCTAAAAAGGGATTGAATCCTATACTACATTTCGTCGTCGACATTTCAGCCACGTCGTCGGCGCTTTATACGTGAATTTTACTCTTTTACCCTTCCCCTAATTATGATTAATGATATTAATTAAGTTTGTTAATTAATGTAATTAATATTTCCGAGTAAATTAAAATTACGGTTTTTGTACTCTTGAACGGTTTTTGAGGCACGTGTCTCAACGTAAGGCCGTCACCCTTATGTAATATATTCTAATGAATTTAATTAAGTTTCTAAACTAACGTAACAAATATATTCCCGACTAATATGAAATGTCGGTTTTTGGACTATTGAACGGTCTCCGAGACACGTGTCTCAATGTATCCCGGGAATATGTTTAGGAAATTTATATTTCGCAGAAATCGATCCCACCATCAGCCAAATCGATACCAAAATCGAATATAAAAAACAATAACTACTCAATTAGGGTATATATCACACACAAATTAGCTATGGGGAACCTAAACTATCAATCTAATATTATTAATTATAATCGAAATGGGGCTCGATTTTTCGCGAACTGGGTCTGGAAACAGACCTCGACGCCGGAAAACCGCGTCTGGGGGGTCCCCTAGACGCATGAATTTCGCGTCTAAGAGGCCCCTCAGACGCGAAATTCATGCGTCTAGGGGACCCCCCAGACGCGAAATTCATGCGTCTGAGGGGCCCCCCAAACGCATGAATTTCGCGTCTAGGAGGCCCCTCAGACGCATGAATTTCGCGTCTAGGGGGTCCCCTGGACGCTGGAAATCCGCGTCTGGGGGTCGATTTTTCGCGAACTGGGTCTGGAAACAGACCTCGACGCCGGAAAACCGCGTCTGGGGGGGTCCCCTAGACGCATGAATTTCGCGTCCAGGGGACCCCCTAGACGCGAAATTCATGCGTCTGAGAGGCCTCCGAGACGCGAAATTCATGCGTCTGAGGGGCCCCCCAAACGCATGAATTTCGCGTCTGGGGGGTCCCCTAGACGCATGAATTTCGCGTCTTGGGGATCCCCTGGACGCTGGAAATCCGCGTCTGGGGGGTCCCCTGGACGCCAAAAAAAATTACAAAAATTTGTAATTGGTAAGGCTCGAACCCACAACCTCTTGAACACAAATGAGCCTCTTCACCACTAAACCAACTGAACATTGTTGATAAACCTTACTAAACTATTATCTATATTTGATTCTAAAACCTCCTAAAATCGCCTATTAATACAATTTTAATATTATTAATAATATTAGTGTTGTTGTGGATGGGGGAGGATATATAATATAACATAATCCGTAACATAATAAAATGACGGTTTTCAAAAAAAAAAAAAAAAACGTTTTGTTATCGAGTTTCATTAACATGATTAAACTTTTTAATTTCATTAACAAAGTTAGTGAATGTAATTAGGGAAGGACGTTGTTGTCTTTTCACTTTAAAAATCGCCGACAACCTAATTTCTAGAAAAGTCGGGTTTCTAGAAAAGTCGAGTTTCTCTAAAGAAAAGACGCTTTTTTTAAGTGAGAGAAAATTAAATTAAATATGGTGAGTGGAGTTTGAGTGGATATATAATAAGGACAAGATAATAACGGAACGGTTTGAAAAATTAAAAAACCGCTTCATTAACGAGTTTCAATAACTAATCTAACTTCTAAAATTACATAACATTAGTTAACTAATCTAATTAAGGCAAGGGCAAGGCAAGGGCAAGATTGTCTTTCACTTTAAAAAGCGCCGACGACGTGGCTGAAATGTCGACGACGAAAAACAGCACTCATTGAATCCTGGTCTACTGCAGGTTGTACTTAATCAATTACCAACACTACACTGCAACTTATATGCTTCAACTATGCAGTAGATGATATTTGAGGCCCCAGAATATTTTGGACCCTGTGCACAGCACCGGGTGGACTTGCTATTCGACGGGCCTGACCAAAATGCCATAGATTCCATTAAAATTTAATCAAAATAATAAATATGCTGTCACAAGGAATTGAACCAAAGATGTTCCCTATACAAATATAACCTTCCACCAACGTATCTACTCCAAATTATTTTATATATTGGATACACATAAAAATTTATTTCTTGAATCTTGTGGGAGGCACTTGCCTCCCAAGGTCCCATAAATCCGCCATGCTTGTATCTACTAAGCCATTTCCGAAATCCAGATAGTTTTATGTATCATTCCATTATATTATGTGTCCTTGAGCTAATTCTTTCTTCATTAATTGAGGTTTCACAAATTCCACTTTTGTGAACTACAACTTGAGTTATGTTCTACTCTAAAAAAATAAAATAAGTCTTTCTTAAAGCTAGACTAAATTAAACTGTAGGGTTCACTTGGGATGAAGGTAATGTATTAAGGGGTAATAGAGCTAAAATGAACTAAAAAATGAAGCACGATAGTGATGGTGCTAAGCATAAATGAAGAAAAAGAGATCAAAATGAAAGTAATATGACCTCTTTTGACAGTAAAACATTACTCCCCTTCTCCCATAAGTATTGCATTGCTCACATATAGAGATAATTGTTACTCCCTTCTCCCCTTTGCACCATTAAATAGAAACACTAATCACTCATCTCCTCTATTTTCTAGTTCATTTTAAGTCTATTATCTCTTAATATATTGCCTCATTCCAAGCGAGTCGTATATTACTATTTTACACCTGAGATTACCATGTTGGAAAATTTCTATCAACAGCGGAAAATACCAAACCGCACGCACGCTTTAAAAGTAGAATTAATGAAACCTTAAGGCGCCAAAATGAAAAGCTCAAACATCAAGGCACGAAGGAGAGATCATACTATTTTTGAAACTCTCCATTTTTTTAATTAAGGGTTATTTAACAACAATAATACCAACTATAGGCCGTCTTCCCAAAATAATATCAATTTTAATAAATCTGAGAATAATACGTATTATTGAAATAGTTAAACAAGAGTAGTATAGGTGACCGGTTACCTGTAGAACCTTTTCACCTTTCTTTTTCACCTTTAATTTTATTTAACGGCGATAATAGCAACTATAGAGCGTCTTCCGAAAATAATTCCAATTTTAATAAATAAGAGAATAATACGTATTTTTGGAGTAGTTAAACCATAGTAGTATAGATGACTAGTTAGCGGTAGAACCCGTTCACCTTCCTTTTTCGCCTTTAATTCATTTCACATTAATTCACTCCTTTTCACTTACTCAGTGTACGGGGCATTAAACGTCATTCATGTCCTCTGTCTTCCTCTTCTTTCAAGTCTTCAACCTCACAAAATCTAGCTAACAACACAATCCTACACCAAAATCAACACGTTAATCTAAAGAAAACGTATAGAAAAAAACTGAAGAAGGATGAAGAGTAATGGAGAGAACTAAGGAGGAGTATACCTGGCAAAACTGACCCGACCCGAATAAGCCAAACTGAACCCGACCCGACACCCGAATTGAAGACTTGATTTTGACCTGTAATCCGAATTGACCCGAGCGAACTCAAAACTGACCCGACTATTATTATAGAAAACGAGTCGATATCCCTAAAAAAGTTGACAAACCCGAGAATGACTCGAACACAAAAGTATCCGACCCGACCCAAAGTCAACCCGATTATTATAACCCGAAAGTGGCTCGACCCGAAGCTAAGCCGACACGCCCGTTATCCAGGTCTAAGTAGAAGGATGGAGGATATGTAGCAGGTTAAATATTAATTAGGTGACCTGATATAGCAGGTTATAAAGTCATTTATACTACTCTTGTTTAACTACTCCAATAATACGTATTATTCTCAGATTTATTGAAATTGGTATTATTTTTGGAAGATGCCCTATAGTTGGTATTATTGTCATTAAATAACCCTTTAATTAAACCTCATTTGTTAGCCATAGGCCATAGCACTAGAGTCCGACAGTCTGTTACCCTGCTCGATCTTTAACTTACCTCGCATACTTGCATTCCCCATGTAATACTTAAGACATGGATATGACACTTTGATACTTCATTTTAAGCCAAAATCCTAGGATCTTTTTCATAAAATAGCCGAGTCTGAAATTTGAACTTGACCCAGTCGAAGTAACGTAGCAGTGTAGCACTCAGTCTGATATCAAATTCAATAAAGCTCAAAACAGAAATCTGGCCACTATTGACTTGTCATCATTTTGAATGATCTAAACCTTTAGCTAACTTTGGATGGTTGCTTAAAATTATGCAAGTGATAAACGGTTTCAAAAGAGAGCAAGGTTTTGACTATGTACTTACACCAGCAAAACACTTGAAAAGTGTGGTCTATTACACTGCACTGAAACAACCATACACGAACATGTGAAATGTAACACTCACAAAACAAGATAATATATAGGAACCGCGCAAGTGTTAGAAAATCAGACACTCAAAATTCCTTGAGCTGAATATCTGTTTCGTTTAACATGGTATGTGGGCAGAATAAAATGAACTCCTCTAAGTATAGGTTGAATGGATTTTATGCTGAACACACATGATCAAAATCATTGTCCCAGGTGAGAACTGAGAAGATCAGAAAAAAATTAATAAATACAAGTAGTTAATAGTAAAAAACACATAAAATTACTAAATGGCACAAATTTACTGAGTATTTTTCTAAACTAATACTCCCTCTTTCTTAATGTTTGCCCCTTTTCCTCTTATATGTAAGGATTATTTTATTAAAATGGGGCAAATATTAAAAAAAAACTGAGGGAGTATGAAACAGGGCTAAGTTAAGCAAGTTTTTTGACTTCATCTGCTATATAAATTTCTACGTCGTAGTTTTACCTGATATTGAGCTGAAGGCTATCTCTCGAGTCAGTTTTTCCCATCCAATGGAAGACTGTCCAGTCCAGGTGTTGGCCATGTTCTTTTCAGCTTATTTTCAGTCCGTTTCAGACCAGTTCAACACCAGTTCAACTTCTATCAAGTAAGCCCAACTCTTATCAGCTCAGTCCAGCTCTCATAAGATCAGCTCAGCTCAACTCTAATATTTTCAGACCAGCTCCAATATTTCCAGCTCCTAAAATAATACTTCAATAATAATAATAATAATAATAATAATAATAATAAAATATAATAATAATAATAATAATAATAATATTATTATTATTATTATAATATGAAACTGGAGTTGCATTAAGATCAAAATAAATTACAATAAGGTCTTGTGGATATGACATAGGTCAGCCCCGACGCGGTCACGCGCGGGTTTGGTGAGGCGAATGAATCTCATGTGAGATGGATCTCGAATTGAAATTTAAATCGAAGTTGGAGTCGCCACCGAACTTTGTGGGAGTTCGGGCCATTCGAACCCACTTTATATCTTAGTGGGCCGTGCACAGAGTACAGCTCATTCGGATTTCAGATTTTATGGGGCTCGTCCCTTTATATTGCGATACCGATACCGACATTATCGGTAATCGTGTATTGAATGACTCTCGTGCGCCAATGGTTTCGGACATCCGGAAACCACGGTTCTGAGTAAGGGGTGATGGTACGTGTTGGGAAGTTCACAAAGAACGCCCAACCCCGCCCGCACTTAGTGGCCTTTACTAAGATATCGTTCAATGTTTTAATACGCGCGTTAGTAATTCGATTGAAATGTTATGCAAACTGTATTTTGATTAACATGTGAAGTTTTGAATAAGTTGCTATGTCATTTTAATGCATCTAAATTAACGTCGAAGTTGTGTTTAGCATGCGAGGTTTGTTTTGGTATAATAAAACAAACAATGAAACTAAAACACAAAAGATAAACGGGTTAGTGACGATGATAACGGTTTGTAAATAATATGGAGTGACATAAACAACATGATGCATGGTTTTGAAGATAGTAAGACACGTGATTGACTTGACATGTGTTGACTGAGGTCATAAAAATATTTGATAAAGCTTGAAATATGTCGAAGGGCTCACGTTTGGTACGTGAAGGAGGCCACTCGACTGAGTAATAGAGGGACTCAGTCGAGTGCCCTCCGTGGAAAACCTTCTGCCGGTTTTTTGGGGTGCCACTCGGTCGAGTGGGCTAGGCACTCGATCGGGTGCTCCCCTGTACGAACTATAGTTCGTTTTGCAATTTTGCATAAATTTCGAAATTGCTTTCTAATGTTGAAAATTGATAATTTTGCTAAGTCGTGTAAAAATATGATACGATTTATACTCGACTTGATTTTCGATACTCGTCATATTCGATATTTGATTACGGAATCAATATCTAATATTTAGAGTGAATTTTAGAAAAAGATGTTATAAGTCGTTTGAAATCGAACTAAGACGAAGTAATTCTCTCCGCATTGTAACGTCGTAATTAGTTCTTTCGGACTATGTGACGATCATCTTAGCATCAACGAGTTCGTACTAGTTTGATTTATTGACTAATTCTTTTAGACATGATATTCGACTATAGAGTCGATATCGCATCTTAAGAACGATTATTTTACGTAAATTAGATAGCAGTCATAACGTTATTAGAAAGGGAATTTTTTTTAAGAAAAACGAGGGAGAGACGAGACGAGAGAGAAGAGAGAAGAGTTGGGTTTTAATTGGCACCCTCAACCTACATGCTTTGTATTATCGGAACAGGGCTCGTCTAGCTGTGGCTTAGGCACGGGAGCTTCGAGGTTTATGTAGGAGAGTTATGGTGGTTTAGGTGTAGAGGGTTTAAGGTGTCGTGAAGGGTTGTAAATTTGTAGTATCGTAGTGTGTGTGTGTGTTGTAGAGCTGTGTCAATTGTTGTTAATTGTGTTGTGCAAGGGGGTGTATTTATAGGAGAGGTACCCAGGTTTTGGATAGAAAAGACTTTGCTTGGATGGGAAGAAACACCGGTTTGGGTGAAGGGAAACACCCGGTTTGAGGTAAAGAAGGATTCCGATTGTGGATAGAAAAAGGAATCCGGTTTCAGCTAGAAAAGAGGTCACTCGATCGAGTGGTGCATAGCACTCGATCGAGTGCCCGGTCTGACGCCGGTTTTATGCGGTTATACGAGCCTACTCGACCGAGTGGGCCAGTCCACTCGATCGAGTGGGTCTGGTCGGGTGGAAGGCTCTTTTTAGAGATCGAGTTTTATCTCTAGCGGAGAGGTTTAGTTGCTTAATTCTTCTTCATTGCTGATTTTTGTGGAGTATTTGACTTCAAGTCGGATTTTCGAAGTGGCGTGACAGATATTTATGCCTCGAAAACGTCTTTGACCGGGGTTTGACCCGGTCGCTAAAAGACGGTTTTGCCCTTGGTGTCGGTTTTGACCCAAATTTGTCTTATTTGATTGGAAATGACCCACTGGGCCTGGATTGGAGGTTAGTTTTGTGAGATTTGTACTCCATAAAAAGCCCAAGCCAAATACTAATGATTTTGAGCCCACATTCGAGTATGTTTAAAGCATGTTTGCGTCCGATCATCATCGGGTGTTTGTCGGAAGCTGCTATAGACACCTGGTAGCCAAATGTGGGTGTTTACAGAGCCCCCACTCTGACTGAGGCTTGGACAAGGCGAAAGTCAGAGTAGCTACCAGGCCAATCAAGGATTAAGACCTGGTAGACTTCCGATCGGGTCGTTTATAGCCCATTAGACTCGCGTGAAAGGGCTCGCCAGCCATAAGATAGAAATCATACCTAGGTTGGTGTTTATTGATAGCTCCGTGGGGAGTCGAACTTGCCTTTTAAGCCCTGGGTGTACCTGTATTTTGGTACATCCCGTGCTGTTTTCAGGAGAAATGCCGCCTTGGGCTTTCTTCTGGGGAATTTTAGTGAGTTGCGTGATCCTGCTTCTGAAGCCTTGAGTCGTACCTGTGTACAGTTACATAAACTTTGCATGCAACATTTAGGCAAAAATGACTCACACTGGGGAATAAAAATTTTGATTTTTTTTTTGAAAATCTGAAAACTTTAACTTTGAAAGGGAATAGGAATGCTCGGGATGACTCTATTCCTGTACTGATGAGGAAACTGAGATTGGGCATGTATGTTAATCCATTCGGATTAAGGAATCCTAAAGGTAGGAGGATTATCAGGGTTTGGTGTTATAAATACCCATCTCCTGTCTTTAGTTTTCTCACAACTCCCACAATTCTCTTCTTCTTAATCAAAAGAGAACTCTTATCTCTTCAAGAAATCTAGCCATGGGAATTGAACGCTTGACCGCGATGTTGCAAGATTGGTCCCGTCGCTTTAGGGACGAAGATAAAGTAGCTCTGAATCAGGCGGGTATTACCCAGCTGTTCATGATCCGTCAGATGCAGGTGGATCATTATTTTCTCGATACATGTCTATCCTACTGGGACGACACATATCACGTTTTTGCCCTTCCTCGGGGAGAGGTTTGCCCTTTACCAGAGGAAATCGCTGTTGTGGGAGGATGGAACCGTATACTTCGTCTTGCTGTCCCATATGGAGGTATCCCGCATGACGGAAGGGGATAATATCTCTTTGCATGACTTGGCTGAAAAATTTATGAACCCGCACGATGTCCGGGTCAGGCCGGCCTATAACCGTAGGGATTTTGCTTTCTGTATGCTCCACGTTTATGCCTTTGAAGGTCACATGGATTGGTTGTCATGTATGGGCAACGTTCGACTTCTTACGGTGGTTGACTTGACGGAGACGGAGCACAGCCCGGCTTGGCTGATCACAGGGGAAATTATCCAGGGTTTGGATAATCGCAAGAAGGATTCGTCGGTTCGCCTCACCGGGAGCACCCGTTTATTACAGGTATATCACTTCGGACTTTCTTGATTTAATTTATATATATATATATATTTACACGATTATTCTGTTACAGGGGCACTCGATCGAGTGCCTTCGTCAAAAAACCATCGCCCGATTTCAGGGGTGTCACTCGTTCGAGTGACCCCTAGGCACTCGATCGAGTGCCCCTACGCGGACGTCAACTTTGCCTCGGGAACTCATATTTGTTTCTGTTTCGTGCTTTTTATTTTTTTTTTCAGCTTTGGCATTTTGAGAGGTTATCGATTATAGAACCTCCTCTTGACCCGAGTCGATACCGAACCAATCAGGTGATGACCAGGAGACGGACCATTGACTTTACTCGTCATATCAACCAGAAATATTGGGACGGAGAACTATCTTTCCATAGTGGCCCGTTGATTCGATGGGTAGTGCCGTGGTGGCCCATTTATGTTTGGACAGGTTTGGAACCGAGGGATAAAGCTCGCTACCAGGTTATTCTATCTTTTAGGCAGACAATTCATCTTTACCCCGACCGCATACTTAGGCAGTATGGTCGGTCCAAGAGAATCCCGGAGAATGAAGCAGTTATGAGTAACCCAACCCAACTGGCCGATGTAATGAGCGACACATGGATGCAGGGATGGTATACCCGGGCTACCTGGTCTGTTCCCTAGTCTCTTCACTCAATTTGGGCATCAGACTCCTATGTAAAATGGACGAAGGCAGATCCTGCCAAAGCCCGAGCCGCCCTAAAGGTTGATGAAGCTTTTGACTTACTTCGACGAGAGCAAGATAAAGATAACAGATGCTTCTTTGACGAGGGCGAGACTCCGGCTACATTGGTGCGACTGATGTCAGGTCAAAGAGGGAGGACTAGGACTCAAGCTGAAGGGTCCAGTTCTAGAGGTGCGCGGGGGAGAGTGAGCCCCCAGACAGACTTGGAAAGGAGACTTGGTCCAAGGTTGGCAGTTCAGGACCGACTTGGTCCTCGAGATAGGCTACCTGAGCATGTGAAGGCTCGACTCGGACCGACTACAAAAGGAAAAGACTCTTTGTCGAAGAAACGAGTTTGAGCAAAAGAGGTTCCCCTTGTGATCCGGGAACGCTCGCCTCCGCCCCGACGACATCGGGCTCCGCGCGACCCTAAAGACAAGGGCAAAGGCAAAATGCCCTAAATACTAGTCTCCTTAGTTTAATATTTAAATATTACAATTATTTTTTTGTGATGTGTTTGTTTTTTTGTAATTTTGAAATTCCCGAGTTTATCAGGTTTTTTGTTAATAAAAGAGATATTTATTAGTGAATACCATTTCTGTGTTTTTTCGTTATTGCAGTGGTTGTGTCCTTTTGAGGGGCTGCCTATGTATCCACAAATAGCGAAATCAAACCAAACGTAGTTCGGATTTAGTATTTTTGCAATTTCGAAATATACCAAGACTATTAGTTCCAGATGCGTACGACAGTAGGATAAGTGATCCTAGCTTATTGAGTTGCTTATAATTTTTGAAAGTTTAAAGATGAATTTTTATAAACTTTTGCAAATGACATCGAGGTGAGGTTTTTAGGGGTAGTAGCGCTTCAGCTGGTCCAAGTTGGTTGGATTGACGAATTCATTCCCATCCAAATCTGTCAGCATCACTGCCCCTCCTAATAGGATCTTCTTCACTAGATACGGCCCAACCCAATTAGGTTTGAACTTTCCCCTTGTGTTGACTGGTAATAATGCACGGACTGATTTGAGAACCAGATCCCCTTCCTTGATGTTTCTGGGCCTCACCCTTTTGTTGAAGGCCCGTTGTATCCTTTTTTGATATATCTGGATGTTATTGAGGGCCCGAGACCGCCGTTCGTCTAAAATAACCAATGAATCGTATCGGGCTTGGACCCAATCTGCTTCAGTGATGTGTCGTGTTTATATAGGTTTATTCCCTCGATTCCGTTGTCTTTTCCGGTCGGAACGCGCTCTTTAGAGCCGTTTCTTCTAACATTTTGTTTTGAGTGAGTGTTTTTGTAGATTCTACACGATTTCAGGTCTTTATGTGCATTTACACTCATATCTGGTTAGAAGAACGATCCCGAGACAAAACCCGTGCTTTAGGACGTCTAGGCGAAGAAGAAATGAGAAGTGTCGATTCATTGGGCCATGGAAAGCGGCCCAATACTTGTTTCATTAGTATTGTGCGCGCCAGCCTTCCCTGACAGGCCGCCTGCTGGCCGGCCGGCATGACACAAAGGCATTTTAAGCTTGATTTTATAGTGTGCTTCGGCCCATGCATGTGGCAAGCGGCCTGCCAGCCGGCCGGCGTGCACACTCAGTTTATTTCCGCCTATTTTGTATAACTAAGAAGTTGTATTTTATTTCCATCACTTCTACTTTTACATACTTAGATTTTTTACATTAGAAAACTCGTGACTCTTAGCATTCTAGCACTCGGGTTCAACTCGTACTCGATTTCGGTAAATTTGTTTACGCAAATTTTCAGTTTTATATTTTAATCTTCATCGTGAAGTGCTTAGTTCGTCGTAATTTCTCTATTTGCAATTCGTCGCTCCGTTTAGTTCGTTAGATTTCCGTTCGTTTATCGTTAGATTTATTTGCTTCACTTTTTATCATGAGTTATATGTATGCAATTTGTTGTTTCGTAATCATCATGCGTAGCTAATTTTCTCGATAGGGTCGAGGGGGATCGATGGATTATTATACGATTATGCTACTTCGATACTAAATTTATAATTATGCTAGTATCGTTTTTCGCGTGTTTTATTTGTCGATTAATTTGTTAAATGCCACAACATTTTAATCTGTTTGGGAAATTCTAGTTCTTGTGCGAAAGCCGAATTAGGATTAGATCACGCGCGATTTGGTAGGGAGTCTAATAAGTTGCGAGAGCCCGTTAGATCCTTCCTACGTTGACACGATTCGAGAGAACGTGTTATAGCCGACTAGCATGTTTATGTGTTTATTAATTGTCGCATAATTGTTGATCATCTATTGTGAACCCGTGACCTTAGTTTTCATCTCATTGTTAGATTCGATTATTTATTATCGTATTTTAGTAGTCTTTTATTTATTTTCCATCAATCAACCTGACGGAAGGGATTTGTCGTGGATCCCCACCGATCAAATAATAACCGGCAAAACCTAACGGTAGTTAGGGTAAGTCGGGTCGTGTCCACGGAGACGGTGTCGCAATGTTTAGACTATGTCGGCCTAGAACTAGACTACGCTACCAAACAAACACAAGGAACTACTACTAGATGAATTATGATGAAAGGAGAAATAGGAAGTAGACTAACCATGAACTAGGCTAAGCGAGACTAAGCTAGAATGACTAAACACAAACCAACTAGCAATCTAAAGAGAAATGCTAAAGAATGCTAATAATCCAACTAACTAGCAACCTAAAGAAATGATGACTAGCTAACAAGATGAATCAAATATGGAAAGAAAGTGAGTTAGGTCGGGTTCATAAGAATAGTAGGGTGATTGGGTTGACCAAGGGTATCCTCAACATGACCACAAACAAGACAAACAATGAGTAGAGGAAAACTAGCATGAGAAGCATGGCCACTACAACTCAAACAAGCAATTCAACAAACACATGGTGTGCCAACTATGTGACTAACAATAAAGAACCATCCTTTACCCCTAATCAAACCCTAATCACCCATAATCTACCCTTAATCCCCCTACTAACCCACAAGAAATCTACTCACTCATAATCAAAGAAAAACTAACAACAATAAGAAGAGAACACAACATCCTAACCCTAACATTCATCATCAAGAACAATAACAATCAATAACAACAAACACTAAGTAAAGATTCAAACTAGATTCAATAACAATAAACAAGAGAAAAGAAAGTTATACCAACAATAGGATGATGAAAAGATGATATCTTGCATAAAAGAGAAACCCAAATAATCCCAAGGTTGTCAATCTTGGAGAAGTCTTCAAGTATCTTCTTAATACAAGAACTAATTAACTAAGATTAACTAAGGATTAAAGAGAGATTCAAACTAATGTGAGGAACTAAATCTAGGGTTTATAACTTGTAGAGAGGCTTAAGAGAGGCTAAACTAATGTAAGATCCATAAACAATACAAGAGGGAAGTATTTATAGGGTTACAAATGGAAGGGAGAAGAAAGAAAGAAATGCGGACTACAGCTATTTGGTCCCGATCGGGACGGATCATCCCGACCGGGACGGACCCACCATCCCGACTGGGACGGGATGGTCCCGACCGGGACGGCCTTGCAGTAGCTCCCTCAAAAGTGCACTTCATCCCCGACGGGATTAGGTGCATACCCGTCGGGGATGAGTCTTGTAGGCCTCCAATATGACCCTTTTGGTTCCTCCTTGCTCCATATGAGCTTCTCATCGATTCTCGGGACTCGGGATCGGGTCTCGGAGGCTCGGGATTGGGTCCCAAGGTCTCGGGGTCGATTCCGAAGCATCGAGTCATCATTCCTTTACTCCGTTGGCTCCAAAATGTGTATGTATAGAGTCGGAATCGCTCCAACTCTTCCAAATCGGTCTCGGGAACCTGAAACGAACTAAAGGAAGCATAAGAAGCCCCTAAACCGCTCCCAAGGAGCGATTCCACAAGGAAAATGGGACCAAAATACTACGAAATAGGCACTACAAACTACACTAATCAACTCCCCCACACTTAACCCTTACTCGCCCTCGAGTAAGCACATACTAACTACTATACTAGCCGAATGGGTATTAGCGCACCCTATGCCCTTTCAACTCACGCGAGTGCACTTAGAGGAAAAGTGCACTCCGCAAGGCAAGTGGGGTCTTGCGACAAAACTGTGGATGCAACCGGACACAAAAACACATAAACAAACAAGCATACAAACAAACACACAAAAGGTTGCACCCAAAAGAATAGAAATACCACTTCCCTCAAACAAGCGGTGAAAGAAACACCGGTTTAGGACTCGAGGCAAGCGACATCGTTCCCAAGCTAGCAATACAAACCAAGATGGACTAAACCCTAATAGTATGACGATAAAGCAACAAAAACGTTGGTAACTTACCTAGGTCCTCCTAACTTTCTAAAAACGTACTACGGGACGATCGACGGAGTGGGAAGTGATGATCCACGGTGTTAGTCGACACTGTAGGTAAGTGAGACCCCGCCCCCTTTAGCAAAGAGCCAAGAAGGTCGTCCCATGCCCGAAACCGCCTAACTAGTCCAAGTAAAAAGGGGAAATGATTGCAAAATGAGGGAAGACCGACTAATGCCGCTATCATCCTTCCTCGGGACTCGGTCCTTTGGTAGGCTCTTCACGGCAAAAGTCGGAAAAAGGCTTATTTTTGTGGGGATATAATCTTTTTGTGAGACGATTTTCTTTTGGCATTTTCTCTTTTCTTTTGCATTTTTGCTTTGCTTGTTGCCATGCCATTTCTTTTTTTCTTCTTTTCTATTTTCTTTTTGGCTTTTGTGCCTTTTCCTTTTCTTCATTCTTTTCTTTCTTTCATTTTTTTTTTCTTTCTTTTCTTTTCTTTGCCCTTTCTTGGCAAGATTTGGCTTTCTGGCATTCCTTATTGGGTAACAAGAAAGAGAGAACTCAACGAATTGCCATTTTATTGTGTGGATATGTGTAGGAGGTAGGGAAATGGGTGAGTCGGGACGGGCCCTTCCCTTCTAACCCACAAAAAGTGGAGAACTTGGACTAATCAAACAATCCCAAACACGGTCACCTAAGGGACGGGACTCGGTAACCAAGGCCTTTTCACACCGTGGGTGGTCATAATGGTCAAAAGTGCAAATCCCGTAGTAAATCCCTAGTAAGCTAGGTGGACTCAAGGTAAAGGACCAACGAATTCATTGATTTAGGGTCATTCTACTAGACTAAAGTCCAAGACTCGATTTACACTACTAGGAAGAGAAAGTAAACGCTTGCACACTAGCCTCTAAACCGGGTTTTCGAAAACCATTTACGCACAAGACACACAACAAAACACAAAACAAAGACTCAACGAAAATGAAAGAAAAGGAAGCAAAAGCGACGAAACAAAAGCAAGACAAAACAAACACATACATTACACAAACACCACCCCTAGCTTCCAAATGAGCAACCAACCAACATCAAGCTTTACAAAGCTCCTCCCGAGCACACAATCACAATCCTTCTCCAAACTTCACAAGAAATAAAGAAGGAAAGGGAATAGAAGATGTTACCGGATGTCTTGAATGCTTTCCAAAACCAATGGTGATTAAGCAATCTATAAGGAAAAGGGAGGCGAAACACACAACAAAACAAATATACGACACAAAAGAAAAACACACAAAAGAAAATCTTTTTGATTTTTGTGAAATTTTTTCAATTTTTTATGGATTTTAAAGATTTTTTCGAAAAACTACAAAAAATAAAGCTAACTATACTAGAATACCACTCCCCCACACTTAAGTCGAGCCATGTCCTCATGCTCGACCGTAGTGCATGGGAGCACAAAAGAAACTACGAAAATAAAGCTAAAAGTCAAAAAGTGGAGAAAATGGTAGAAAGCGTCCGGCCGGGGTGTAGTCAAGTCACCATGGGCCGAGACAAGAAAAGATCTGGAAGGGGGAAGAAAAATAAAAAGAAGGAAATAAAAGGAAATGGGAGGGGAGGACTAGGTGTAATCAAGTCACCTAGCCCGGATTCCGCCTAAATCCGACTAAAAGGTGAAAATCTTGAAAAATTTTTATTTTGAAATGACTCTCGATGTAGTCACGTCATCGAGAGTCGGGAGCAAGCACACCAAGGCCTCGAAGGCCACCATGACACAAAGGATAAGAGGGAAAGGGAATAGACATATGAAGACAAGCTATAAAACCGGAAAAGAGAGGATAGTTGCCGTACCATACGGTTACCAACTCACTCGCTCCATCGTCTCATAAGTCAATATAGGCACTTAGCTTGTCCATGTCGTCGTTATTCCTCTCCAATTGTGATCTGGTTCCATGGTTGGGGCACAAATGCAAAATGAGGCGGGTTTTTGATGCGAAAGTCGGTTTGAAGTGAATAGAAAGTGAGGTGAAAACGTATATGTGAGGTGTAAGGGTCATACAATGAGAGTAAGGACGTGTAGGGAGGTTGGGAGGGGGTATAAAGTGGTTGGGTGGTCTCAAACAACGAAGAAAAGAGCCAAAGGAGGACAGGGGGTCCATCCCGGTCGGGATGGGTGGTCCCGATCGGGATGACCGTCTCGTCCCGGTCGGGAAGACCTCGTCCCGGTCGGGATGGACTGTCATTGAACGCAACTTTTGTGCACCTCATCCCGGTCGGGATGGCATCCTTCCCGATCGGGATGGGCCTTCCATCCCGGACGGGATGACCTCTTCTAGACCGGGAAGAGTCTCCAAACCCTCTATAGCTCCCAAAAGCTCGTACCGAGCTTCAAAAACCGACTTCCCTTCACACAATCCAAGCTTAAACAATGACCAATCTTCCCTAGGAATCACTTCCACTTCATACCTATCACAATAAACTCAAATAACACATCAAATTCCCTCCCTCACAACGCTCATCAATCATCCAAACAATCAAGAATTTCACAAAAGCAAACAAACTATAAGGGAAAGAGATATATACAAAGAGACGGTTCTTGTGGAACTCCGTCAAACCAAGGTGGTACTCTCTTCAATTCTTTTTCAACACCCAAAACTAGTTCCATCTCCATCAAGGGAACGAAGGAACAAGTCGAAGGCCCTAGCAAAGTCTTCAATCAAGCTAGTAACATAAGCATCCACAAACCAAGGCTCTTCATGACCCTGTCTCAACGTTCCCGGGGCATCCCGATCTACTAAGTTCAATGGCTTGAACTTGTACTTTTGATCCTTCGGTATATACCCAAACGTCCATCTATCCTCATGTGGCCCCAAGGGAGGCTCATCTTCATCCTTTTTGCTCTTCAACTTGTCATTAAGCCCATGACGTGGGCTCTCATCCTCCTCCAAATCGGAGTCATCATCCTCAAGTACATAAGATTTCTTGTTCAAGCTTTGTCCCGACTCAACCCCTAGATCAATGTTTTTCTTGGCTTGGATCATATTGCATGACTCATCATTAGTAGGCGAAGTGTTACCTTGGAGGTCAAACACTAACTTCTCTTCGCCTAACTCGAATGTGATCCTACCATTCTTCACATCGATCATAGCACCGGCGGTATGTAGAAATGAGCACCCAAGAATAATAGGAGTGATTGCATCTTCCCTCATATAGAGCACGATGAAGTCAACCGGAATGAAGAACTTACCGATTCTCACCGGCACATCCTCTAGCATCCCCAATGGTCGGTTGAATGAACTATCGGCCATTTGGAGCGTGATAGAGGTACTTTTAAGCTCCTTCATCCCAAGTCGGCAACAAATGGAGTAGGGAATGATGCTTACGCTCGCACCCAAATCACATAAAGCTCTTTCGATCTTGTAGTGCCCTATGGTGCAAGGGATCAAAAACCTACCCGGATCCTTCAACTTTGGAAGCGTAGAACCTTGAATGAGCTCGCTCACCACTCTTGTGAACGCAATAGTCTCTTCCTTGTCGACGAATCTCTTCCTAGCCAATATTTCTCTCATAAATTTTCCATATGCCGGGATTTGGGTAAGTAGCTCGGTAAATGGGACACTCACATCCAACTTCTTCACAATACTAAGGAACTTGTCGTATTGAGAGTCTACCTTGGTCTTCATTTGCCTTGTTGGGTAAGGCAACTTGACTTGGTATTTATTTTGCTCAATCGGGGTAGACTCTTCAAATGACACTTTCTTTTTACCCTTATCTTTAGCTTGAAGTGGGGGAGGCTTGTCTTGTTGAGGTTTCTCAACCTCCCATAAGACTTGCTCCTCCGTTGGATTATCAAAGCTTGAGCTCTCTTGAGTTGGAGGTGTCATTTTCCTTGTCGGTTCTTGCATGGGCTCTTGGTCACTAGGGAATGGAGGGGGGTCATAAGATGTACCTCTCCTTGTGGTGATGGCATTGACATGCTCAAAAGTCGGAGTTACACCTTGAGGAGGTAATTGCCCTCTTTGTCTTGAAGAACTTCCCGATGCAAGTTGTGCTACTTGATTCTCAATCATCTTCAAATGAGTTCTTGTCTCCTTGTTTTCATTTAAGATTTGGGCTATGATTTCTTGTTGTGATCTTTGCGTCTCCAATTGAATCCTTTGCATTTCCATCAATTGCTTTTGCATGTTGAAATCTCGAGGTGGGGATTGTGGATTATGCGGAGTGTCGGTGATAGCTAGAGGAATGCCATAGTCATGAGTAGGAGACCGGCTCCTAGGCTTGCTTTGTTGTTGATTGCCTTGAGTTGCTTGTTGTTGACGGTTCCCTTGGAACCCATGAGAATTGCCTTGATTAAGGCCTTGATTGTTGCCATGGTTGTGGTTTTGATAGCCTTGGTTGAAGTTCCCTTGTTGGAACCCTTGATTGTTGTTGAATGAACCTTGGTTACTTTGCTTGAAGTTGTTGAAAGGCCTTGAGTTGCCTTGGTAACCTTGGTTGTTGTCCCTTAAGGGAGGTGGAACATATGGACGATGTTGTTGTTGGTGTTGAAAGGCTTGTTGTTGAGGGACTTGATTGGAAGCTTGGTATTGATTGGAGTAAGAGGCACCTTGCTTGAACGCTTGAAATGCATTCACTTGTTCAATACTCCCTCGACAATGCATAGGGTCATGACCAACGATTCCACAAGTGTCACACATGCCATAATAAGGCAAAGGGGGTGCAAATCCCAAAGCATTCACTTCATGAATTGAGGCTTGGTTGGAGGAACCGATGCTTTGGACTTGAGTGAGGTGACCTTGAAGCTTCTTGTCAATGGATTCCATGTGTGTCTTCAATTGAGCCCCAAGGTCAATGCTTAATTGAGTTATAGCATCAACCTCGTGCCTACCTCCTCGATTTGCCTTCCTAGGCCTTGAATATTGCGAATTATGCACCGCCATCTCTTCGATTCTCGCCCATGTTTGGTCATCATCGACCTCGGTGAACCTACCATTGGAGCCCATGTTAAGTATAGTTCTTGAGTCCTCATAAAGACCATTCCAAAATTGTTGGACCAAGAACCATTGTGAGAGTCCATGATGAGGGCATGATCTAACCAAAGACTTAAACCGCTCCCAAGCTTCATATAGGCTCTCTTCATCCCGTTGTTGGAAACCGGTGATGGAGGCCCTAAGCAAGTTAGTCTTCTCCGGAGGGTAGAAAGTTTGGTAGAACGCCAATGCAAGCTTCTTCCAAGTGTCGATGCCCATGGTTGCCCTATCGAGACCTTTAATCCATTGCTTCGCTTTTCCAATTAATGAGAATGGAAACAAAACCCATCGGATTTGATCTTGTGTAACCCCGGGTTGAGATATAGCGTCACAATAATCGGAGAAGGTCTCCATATGTTGGTGCGGGTCTTCGGTGGGCAAACCACTAAATTGATTCCTTTCCACAAGTTGAATGAAGTGGGTCTTGGCCGTGAAATTTCCGGCATAAGCGGCCGGTAGAGCATTGGGTCCCGGCAAGACGTCTTCCGTAAATGTAGAGTGGGAGGAAAACTTCGGCATTATTGGATGTAAGGGAGAAGATGGTGTAGATGGAGTTGAAGTAGATGTAGAAGGGGAGCTAGGACTAGAATCTCCAAAGGGTTGGTGAAATTCCCTTCGGCCGTCTCTCGATATGCTTCCTCAATATCGCTTCCTTGAGCTTGCTCTTGATGGGTATTGCTTGCACTTGGTTGAGAGATCCTAACCCGATTAATCGTCCGTTGGCGAAAAGCTCGAAAAAGCCTCTCCGGCTCTGGATTAAAGAGAAAGGATTCGCCTCCCCGCCTAGGCATACACTACACACTAGAACAAACGTGAGAATACCTAGTGCTTTATGGGCACTAGGTAACGACAATAAACAAGCACAACTAGAGACAAAGAGAAAAGAAAGCTAAGGAAGCAAGAAAAAACTAGAGAATATTCGCAAGAGATGATAGAAGGGCACAAAGGAGGGTAACTAAGTCTAGAAATGAGCAAACAAAGTCTAAACAATGCACCGTCCCCGACAACGGCGCCAATTTGACGGAAGGGATTTGTCGTGGATCCTCACCGATCAAATAATAACTGGCAAAACCTAACGGTAGTTAGGGTAAGTCGGGTCGTTTCCATGGAGACGGTGTCGCAATGTTTAGGCTATGTCGGCCTAGAACTAGACTACGCTACCAAACAAACACAAGGAACTACTACTAGATGAATTATGATGAGAGGAGAAGTAGGAAGTAGACTAACCATGAACTAGGATAAGCGAGACTAAGCTAGAATGACTAAACACAAACCAACTAGCAATCTAAAGAGAAGTGCTAAACAATGCTAATAATCCAACTAACTAGCAACCTAAAGAAATGATGACTAGCTAACAAGATGAATCAAATATGGAAAGAAAGTGGGTTAGGTCAGGTTCATAAGAATAGTAGGGTGATTGGGTTGACCAAGGGTATCCTCAACATGACCACAAACAAGACAAACAATGAGTAGAGGAAAACTAGCATGAGAAGCATGGCCACTACAACTCAAACAAGCAATTCAACAAACACATGGTGTGCCAAGTATGTGACTAACAATAAAGAACCATCCTTTACCCCTAATCAAACCCTAATCACCCATAATCTACCCTTAATCCCCCTACTAACCCACAAGAAATCTACTCACTCATAATCAAAGAAAAACTAACAACAATAAGAAGAGAGCACAACATCCTAACCCTAACATTCATCATCAAGAACAATAACAATCAATAACAACAAACACTAAGTAAAGATTCAAACTTGATTCAATAACAATAAACAAGAGAAAAGAAAGTTATACCAACAATAGGATGATGAAAAGATGATATCTTGCATAAAAGAGAAACCCAAATAATCCCAAGGTTGTCAATCTTGGAGAAGTCTTCAAGTATCTTCTTAATACAAGAACTAATTAACTAAGATTAACTAAGGATTAAAGAGAGATTCAAACTAATGTGAGGAACTAAATCTAGGGTTTATAACTTGTAGAGAGGCTTAAGAGAGGCTAAACTAATGTAAGATCCATAAACAATACAAGAGGGAAGTATTTATAGGGTTACAAATGGAAGGGAGAAGAAAGAAAGAAATGCGGACTACAGCTATTTGGTCCCGACCGGGACGGATCATCCCGACCGGGACGGACCCACCATCCCGACCGGGACGGGTTGGTCCCGACTGGGACGGCCTTGCAGTAGCTCCCTCAAAAGTGCACTTCATCCCCGACGGGATGAGGTGCATACCCGTCGGGGATGAGTCTTGTAGGACTCCAATATGACCCTTTTTGTTCCTCCTTGCTCCATATGAACTTCTCATCGATTCTCGGGACTCGGGATCGGGTCTCGGAGGCTCGGGATTGGGTCCCA
Organism: Agrostemma githago; assembly: GCA_958450325.1. Classification (NCBI taxonomy): domain Eukaryota; kingdom Viridiplantae; phylum Streptophyta; class Magnoliopsida; order Caryophyllales; family Caryophyllaceae; genus Agrostemma; species Agrostemma githago. Next base: position 55,947,687 of record OY288240.1, read on the forward strand.
AGGTCTCGGGGTCGATTTCGAATCCCGAGAATCGATGAGAAGCTCATATGGAGCAAGGAGGAACCAAAAGGGTCATATTGGAGGCCTACAAGACTCATCCCCGACGGGTATGCACCTCATCCCGTCGGGGATGAAGTGCACTTTTGAGGGAGCTACTGCAAGGCCGTCCCGGTCGGGACCAACTCGTCCCGGTCGGGATGGTGGGTCCGTCCCGGTCGGGACCAAATAGCTGTAGTCCGCATTTCTTTCTTTCTTCTCCCTTCCATTTGTAACCCTATAAATACTTCCCTCTTGTATTGTTTATGGATCTTACATTAGTTTAGCCTCTCTTAAGCCTCTCTACAAGTTATAAACCCTAGATTTAGTTCCTCACATTAGTTTGAATCTCTCTTTAATCCTTAGTTAATCTTAGTTAATTAGTTCTTGTATTAAGAAGATACTTGAAGACTTCTCCAAGATTGACAACCTTGGGATTATTTGGGTTTCTCTTTTATGCAAGATGTCATCTTTTCATCATCCTATTGTTGGTATAACTTTCTTTTCTCTTGTTTATTGTTATTGAATCAAGTTTGAATCTTTACTTAGTGTTTGTTGTTATTGATTGTTATTGTTCTTGATGATGAATGTTAGGGTTAGGATGTTGTGTTCTCTTCTTATTGTTGTTAGTTTTTCTTTGATTATGAGTGAGTAGATTTCTTGAGGGTTAGTAGGGTGATTAGGGTGTTAATTGGGTGATTAAGGGTTTGTTGGAGATGTTGGTGGAAGATTTGAGGTTTCTTCTTGAGTGATGCATATTACATGTTTGTTGGAATGCTTGAATGACTAAGTAGGTTGGAATGCTTGTTTTTCTTGTCTTCCTTTGTCATGTGTGTTGCCGGATGGGTTCCATGAGGAACCTCTAGGTGAGTCTAAGTTAGATTACCTAGATTACCCTACTACCTCCTTCACTCTAACTCCTCCTTGACCATTCCGTTACCCCTTTGACCCCGACCTAATCCTAGCCCGTTTTCCTTAGTTGTTCTCCTTAGTCTTAGTCTAGCTCTCTCTCCTTCTATCATTCATTAGCTTAGCTCGTTGACTTAGTCTAGTATTTGGGCCGACCTAGTCTAGACGCCTCTACCATCCCCGTGGATTCGACCCGACTTACCCTATCTACCGTAGGAATAGCCGGTTAATTATTTGATCGGTGGGATTCACGACAAATCCTACCATCCCGACCGGGACGGGTTGGTCCTGACCGGGACGGCCATGCAGTGACACTTCCAAACGTGCACTTCATCCCCGACGGGATGAGGTGCATACCCGTCGGGGATGGGTCTTGTAGGCCTCCATTATGATCCTTTTGGTCTCTCCTTGCTTCACATGGACTTCTCATCGATTCTCGGGACTCGGGATCGGGTCTCGGAGGCTCGGGATTGGGTCCCAAGGTCTCGGGGTCGATTCCGAAGCATCGAGTCATCGTTCCTTTACTCCGTTGGCTCCAAAATGTGTATGTATAGAGTCGGAATCGCTCCAACTCTTCCAAATCGGTCTCGGGAACCTGAAACGAACTAAAGGAAGCATAAGAAGCCCCTAAACCGCTCCCAAGGAGCGATTCCACAAGGAAAATGGGACCAAAATACTACGAAATAGGCACTACAAACTACACTAATCACAACCGTTTAGAGCATTTTAGAATCGCCATAGCTAATAGACGAAATTGACTGTTTCCCTGTGGATTCGATACCTTGCTTGCCGCTATCTTCTTGTTAGTAGCATTAGGTTTATCTTGATTGGGTGAATTTGATGCCGTTGTCGGGGAAACGGTTTTTCTTGTTTTTTTAGCTTGTTTCTTTTTTGCTCTCTTTCGTCTCAAGGAATTAAAACTCCTTGAGATTGATCTCACTTTCCTATTGTAGTTTTGCTTATGCCAAGATCTTTTCGGTCATCAGAGCTTACTCCATTCGATCCTGAACCCGAGAAAACCTTTCGTAGGCGACGACAATTTTGGAGAGAGATTTCCGCAGCTCCTGATCTCGAGACTTTGGAAGCTATTCATACCGAATTTGTAGCTGAGAACCAGTCCTTTGAAAAGGAAAATCAATCTCAGTCCGAGATCATTTTTGCCACCTCCGATCATAAAAATGCCGAAACTTTCTAGTCATTCGGAGCCCGAGCAAACTGCTCTTCCTAAGTTGGTTAAATGACCAACAGCCACTCAAGGTACATTTGAGATTCGACCCGCCTTCATTACTTTGGTGGAGAAGAATCAATTCGGTGGCGACCCTAAGGAGGATCCTCACAAGCATATGAGGATATTTACTGATTATTGCTCCACGATTTCGCTTTCGGCTGGGGTAACCCAAGAAGAAGTCATGGAGATGCTCTTCATGCTCTCACTACAGGATTCCGCTAGGGAGTGGATAACGGACCTTGATAAAGTCACCGAGGGGATCACCGATTGGAATTCTCTCGCCCTTGCCTTCTACAAGCACTATTACCCTCCACAAAAGACGAACATGCTCCGGAGTCAAATCACCAATTTTCGTCAAACTCCGAACGAAAATATTCATGAAGCGTGGGAGCGGTTCAAAATGCCTGTGAAGGAATGCCCGCCCCATGGTTTTGAGGTTTGGTTTCTTTGTAACCAATTTTATAACGGGTTGTATGATGATTGCAGGAGTACACTTGATTCGGCATGTAATGGGCGTTTCCAATGTAACGTGGATGATGATAAGGCTTTGCAAACAATAGAAGAAATGGCATCTCACCACTCCCGATGGGGTAATCCTCGAGGTAATACTCGGTCTAATTTCGATGAAAGTGGGTCCTCTAATGCCGTGGCTATTCAATTAGCCGCTTTGGCTAAGAGGTTTGATGCATTTGAAGTGTCGAGTTCTCAAGGGGGAGGGGGCATGCATCAAGTCCATGCCATGCAAGATTATGCATGTGTTCGTTGTGGTGCCGCGGACCACCAAGCTCAAGTTTGCCTAGGCTCCATAGAACAGGTGAATGCATTCCATTCTATGCGCCCACGTTGTCCATATATGAACCAACCGGGCTATGATGCATCTCTTTTGTCTTACAGGAGTACTAATGTCTTGAACCCGCCTATTACACCACCCTATGTGCCCCCGCACAAGCAGCATCTCCAGAATCAACAGAATTTCCAGAATCAAGGGAATTTTCAGAACCAGCAGCTATTCCATAATCAAGGGAATTTTCAGAATTTCGGTAATCAAAGGAATTTTCAAAATCAGGGAAATTTTCAGCAGCGACCTCACTCGGGTCAACATCAACAAAATTTTGGCAATACTAATCAAAACTTTGGGAATTCTCATCAGAATTTCGGTACTAGTCAGCAGAATTTTGGTACTAGCCAGCAAAATTTTGGCCAATCCTCCGCACAAGCTCAAGGTAATTCTTCTTCTTCTTCTTCGAGTTCTAATGAAATGACTGAGCTTCGTGATATGTTGCAGATGATGGCCAAGACCCAGGAATCTATGATGGCTCAAATGCAAAAGAATGATCAAGCTAAGGATAATGCCATCAAGAATTTGGAGAACCAAGTGGGACACCTTGCCGCGTCACAAGCAACGCGTCAACAAGGTAAACTCCCTTCTCAAGGTGATCAACAACTTGATACGGCTAATGCGATCACTCTTCGTAGTGGCACACACTATGAGGGTCCGTCGATGCCTAAGGATGATACACCGGCCGAGAAGGAAGAGGTTCTAGTGGAAGATGTCAACGAGGATGTTATTGTGGAAACTACAAGTGAAGATCAAGTTCCACCACCCACTACTCCCGTTCCCACTCCGACTAGTCTAACAATTCAAGTACCATTCCCGAGTCGATTGAAGAATCGGAAGGAGACTACCCAATTTGGCAAGTTCATGGAAGTTGTGAAGAATTTGCAGGTTACGGTCCCATTTACCGAGCTCATTATGCAGGTCCCGTCTTACACCAAGTTTATGAAGGACATCGTGACTCGGAAGAGAAGCATTGGCGAGGTAGAAACCGTCGCTCTTACTGCAGAGTGTAGTGCATTTTTACAGAACAAAGCCCCACCAAAGCTAAAGGACCCCGGTAGTTTCTCGATTCCTTGCACTATTGGCACCTTATCGATTGATAAGGCTTTATGTGATTTAGGTGCTAGTGTAAGTGTCATGCCTTACTCCGTTTGTGAAAAACTTAATATGGGTCCTCTTAAGTGTACTAGTGTCACTTTGCAGATGGCGGATCGTTCCATAAAACGCCTTTTGGGAGTTTAGAAGACGTGCCCGTTAGAGTTGGAATTTTTTTTATCCGGTTGATTTTATCGTCCTTGACATGGTCGAGGACACCCAAATTCTCATAATTTTGGGAAGGCCATTTTTGCACACCGCCGGCGCGGTGATTGATGTCAAGAATGGTAAATTGACTTTGGAAGTGGGTGGAGACACCATTGTTTTCTGCTTAGATAGTACACTTAAGAATCCGATGGTAACAGATTCGTGTTGCATGATTGATGTTGTGGATGTTTTAGTTCATGATTCTATGGAGGCGTCCCTTATACGGGACCCCTTAGAGGCTTTGATATGTTTGGAAGCGTGTGCAGGTGATGCTTCCGTTGACTCTGCTGTCGTTGATGCTTTGGAAGCTGCTTTGGAAGGAAGGATGCTCACGGAGGAGCAGATGTAACCAACATCGTCCACACCTCATTTGCTATTGACATAACCGTTCTGGAGCATAAGCCACTTCCATCTCACCTAAAATATGCCTTTTTAGACGATACCGAGAGCTTTCCCGTGATTGTAAGTGCCGATTTAACTGAGCAACAACTTTCTGATTTGTTTGTTGTTTTAAAGAAAAATAGGAAAGCTTTGGGGTATAGTCTCGATGACTTGAAGGGAATCAGTCTCGATTTCTGTATGCATAGAATTAATCTTGAGGAAGGTCATCGTCCTTGTTCCAGGGTCAACGTAAGTTGAACCCGAATATGCAAGAGGTTGTTAAAAGGGAAGTTATGAAATTGTTGGATGCGGGAATTATTTATGCGGTTCCCGATTCAAAATGGGTGAGTCCGGTACAAGTTGTACCTAAGAAGGGAGGGACTACTGTGGTCCCGAATGAGAAGAATGAGTTAATCCCTACACGAATTGTGACGGGATGGAGAATGTGCATAGACTATAGAAAGTTGAACACCACTACACTTAAAGACCATTTCCCATCGCCCTTTATCGACCAAATGCTTGAGAGACTAGCTTCTCACAAGTATTTTTGCTATTTAGATGGATATTCGGGATTTTTCCAAATCCCGATACACCCGGCTGACCAAGAGAAGACTACGTTTACTTGTCCCTATGGCACTTTCGCATATCGCAGGATGCCATTCGGGTTATGTAACGCACCCGCCACCTTTCAAAGATGCATGATGAGCATCTTTTCCGACTACATCGAGTCCATTATGGAAGTGTTTATGGACGACTTTAGTGTGTATGGTATGAGTTTTTCAGCTTGTTTAGCTAATTTGGATACCATTTTAAACCGATGTGTCGAGATCAGTTTGGTCTTGAATTGGGAAAAGTGCCATTTTATGGTCACTGAGGGTGTTGTTTTGGGTCATGTGGTCTCCGAAAAGAGCATTCAGGTGGATAAAGCAAAAGTGCAAGTTATTGAGCAATTGCCCTTGCCGGTTAATGTGAAGGGAGTGAGAAGTTTCCTTGGTCATGCGGAATTTTATCGCCGCTTTATCACGGATTTTTCGAAAATTGCTAAGCCACTTACACAATTGCTCCTAAAGAATGCCCCTTTCGACTTTACTGATGAGTGTGTTGAAGCTTTTAACAGGATTAAGCAGGCCCTCATTTCTGCTCCGATTATTCAGTCACCGGATTGGAATTTGTCATTCGAGATAATGTGTGACGCGAGTGATTATGTTGTGGGAGCGGTTTTGGGCCAAAGGAAGGACAAGGTCTTGCATGCTAAATACTATGCTAGTAAAACACTTGATAATGCTCAGGTTAACTATGCAACCACCGAGAAGGAATTGCTAGCTATAGTATATGCTTTGGAAAAATTCAGAACCTACTTGGTTGGATCGGAAGTCATTGTTTTCACCGATAATGCGACTCTTAAGTACCTCCTTGCCAAGAAAGAAGCGAAGCCCCGACTACTTCGATGGATCTTACTCTCCAAGAGTTTGATTTGTCGATCCGAGATAAGTAGGGAGCGGAAAATGCCGTTGCAGATCATTTATCGAGGCTTAGAGTTGAGGAGGAAGGAGTTGTCATCCCCATAGATGACTCTTTTCCCGATGATTCTCTCATGGCCTTAACTACCGGTGAAAGCGAAGGACTTTGGTATGCGGGTTATGCTAATTATTTAGCTGACAAGGTATTACCTTCTGATCTTTCTTATCAGCAAAAGAAAAAATTTCTACATGATGTCCGACAATTTTTCTGGGATGATCCTTATTTATTTAAGGAGTGTGCCGATGGTATTTTTCGTCGATGTGTCCCTCAATGGGAAGTGCAAGGAGTTCTAAAGAGCTGTCATTCATCACCATATGGTGGCCATCATGGACCGAGCCGAACTACGGTTAAGGTCCTCCAGTCGGGATTTTATTGGCCAACCTTATTCCGGGATGCCCAAGCTTTTATTATGTCCTGCGACGCATGTCAAAGGACCGGTAATATTTCTAGGAGGCATGAGATGCCTCAAAATGGGATTCTCGAAGTAGAAATTTTTGATGTCTGGGTTGTAGATTATCAGGGCCCGTTCCCGTCATCCAAGGGCAACCGATATATTTTGGTTGCGGTTGATTATGTCTCCAAGTGGGTGGAGTCGGTAGCATCTCTTGCTAATGATGCTAGAACGGTGATATCTCTGTTTGAAAAGACTATTTTTCCCCGCTTTGGTGTTCCAAGGGCGATTATTAGTGATGGTGGAAGCCATTTTCATGAGAAGCGACTTGATGCTTTACTTGCTAAGTACGGTGTCTCTCACCGTACCGGTCTTGCCTACCACCCTCAAACGAGTGGGCAAGTTGAGGTGTCTAATAGGGAAATCAAGTTTATTCTCCAGAAGGTCGTGTCAAAAGCTCGAAAGGATTGGAGCTCTAAGCTAGATGATACACTATGGGCTTATCGCACCGCCTTTAAAACGCCTATTGGTACTTCACCTTACCGATTGGTTTATGGCAAGTCATGCCATTTTCCCGTCGAGCTTGAGTACAAGGCTTGGTGGGCGATCAAGGAGCTTAACTTGGATCCGCATTTGAGTGGGGAGAAGAGACTCATGCAGCTGAATGAGTTGGAGGAATTCCGTCTTGGTGCCTATGATAGTGCTCGGGTTTATAAGGAGCGCACCAAGCGGTGGCATGACAAGCATATCCTTCACCGCGAGTTCAACGTGGGGAGATAAGGTATTATTATTCAATTCTAGGCTCCGGTTGTTTCCCGGAAAGTTAAAATCTCGTTGGTCCGGACCTTTTTCTGTCACCCATGTGGGTAAATTTGGTTCGATTGAAGTCGAGAATGAGTCGGGTGAACGATTCAAGGTGAATGGTCAACGATTGAAGTTATATCATGAAGGTGCTCACGTTGAAGCGATTGAAGTTATACAACTTCATCCCGTTCCTTCTTCTCACTAAAGCTTGAAATTCATCCAAGTCGTGCGGGACTCTAAGCCAGCGCTACCGGGAGGCAGCCCAGATATGTAAATAATTTCCCTCATTCTCGTTTTATTTTTATTCTTTCTTTAGTTGTATTAGTGAGGATGAGAGGAGAGACTAATGTTTTTGGAGATGCGCATAATCATCGGAAATAACTCGAATTGAGGATATTAGGAAAAAAGGAGAAGGGAAAAATTCATCGTACTTGTGATAATATAGCAGGTCACCTCAGCCTAGGCCTGGGGGGCCTATCGACTTTAGGGGCCAACGTACGAGTTGAATTTGAACTCGAAAAGAAGGATTTGTGCACCTCAGCCTGTGCCCAGGCCCCCTATTGACTTCAGGGGCCGAGGCACAAGGAAAATTAGAGAAAATTGGAGCAAAAATCTCAAAAGAACAAATGAATAGGGCAGTCAGGCCGGCCAGCCGGGGGTCGGTACCTGCTGGGTGTTTGTGAGAGGGGAGATTCGAATTAAATAAATTGAAAATAAGGAAAAGAGGGTCCGGCTGGTGGGCAGGCCGCCGGTTTAGACCGGGCGGCTGTGAGACAAGATTTATTATTAAAAAATCGAAAATAATAGAAATGTTCTTCAGGCTGGCCAGCCGGCCGCCGGTCCACACCGGCCGGGGCGCACATCAGACCCCCAAACCCCAATTTCTCGTCATTTCCTTCATTCATTCAGCCCTCTCTAGCCCTCTCTTCTCTCTCGTCCCCCAAACCCCAATTTCCCCAATTTTCCAGCCTTCATCTTCCCCTTCTTCACTCTCACTCCTCAAATTTCCCATTTTTCCCCCCAATACTGCTACTTTTAGCTGATTTGCATTGCCTCCTCGGAACAAGCGCACCAGAAACGACCATGCTCAACCCGACATTGATCCTGATCCAGTTTTTCCGGGTGTAATTTTTACCACACTTGACCAAAAGGTACGATTTCAGAACTTGAGAAAGCGGTCTATTGTTCCTACTCGTTTTATCAATCATGATGCTATGAGAACTTTAGGCTTAGATTCTGCTTTGGAACTTTTGTGTAAAGGTGTTGGTATGGGTACATTCTTTACTATGCATCATAATACATTTACTCAGCTTACGTTGAAATTTTTGAGTTCATTTGAGGTGACTAAGAATAGACGGTCGGGTGCGATTTCTGTTGAGTTCCGTTTACTGAATACTAGTTTTGCGCTGAGTCTGGAGCAGTTTGGGGATTGTTTTGACCTTAAGGATTATGGGGACCGTTCACCACCCGAGCATGCTAGCTTTAGGGTGGGTGATTTTTCGGAGTGTATTGCTGATGCCCCGTACATTACCGCGGGGCATACGAGTTCAAATAATATTCATAACCCGGTCATAAAGGTTTGGCAGAGGTTTATGGGGTGGACGATTTTTGCTAGAAAGGAGTCACATAATGTGCGCACCGAGGAGGTGTCTATTTTGGGATCGTATTTGCGGCGTAAGCCGAAGGTGTGGCGTATTAATATTGCCTATCACCTCGTCCTCCAGTTTAGGAGAATTGCTACGGCCGTTGCCGATGTTCCTATTTATATAGGTGGGTTAGTCACGCATTTAGCTTTTCGGTTGACCACTTTTCGCGAAGCGGATCATGATCTGGTCCCGGGCGAGATTACCCTTAGCCTCCGATATTTGGCTTCTCTTAACTGGATTTCTTCTAGGCATCAGAATCGTTGGGCTTGGCTTATTCATGAGCAGGCGACTATCATTTTGCAAGCCGAGTCGGTTTTGTCACTTGAGGCTGATCAGCCTAGTTATTTCTTACCCGTTGCTGCCCCTAGCTCTCTTCCTTCCTCGCATGATGTTACATATACTCGTCGTCCCACGAGCGAGCCTAGTACCTCCCAACCCACCTTTGAGCCCGGTCCATCTCAGCCTTCCTCTGAGCCCGGTCCATCTCAGCCTGCTCCCGAGACCACCACCACTACTACTTTTGAGCAGCCCCCTCCACCACCCCAGTATGCTCCCTTCCATCCCGATCTGATTTCATGGATGGAGCGCATGGATTTGAGTGCCGATTCGTCCCGTTCTGATTTTGATACTTTTCGCACGGACACTCGTGCCGACACCGCTGCTACTCATGCTCACCTAGACAGGTTATATGCTGATCAGTGTCTCGGGATGTATCCCGTTTATGATGACTATGCTAGGCGCGCTGCTGTGCCACCACAGGGCCCTTACCCCTCGTACTTTTCGTGGCCCGTGGGTGGTTATACTGCCCCTTCGATTCATGGCGGCTTCCATCTTCACACTGATTATTTCAGTGCCTCGACGGGCCCTGCTTTTGGAGCCGATAGTGATTATCAGGGGGGTGGTTGGTATACGGGTGGTGCATCTGGCTCCGGGACTGCTGCAGATAATGATATGGAGGATGATGATTTCGGTGATGATGATGATGATAATCAGTAGCGGATTGTTGATTCCGCTACCTCTCCGTGTGCATATTTGGTATGTCTTTTCTCTATCCTCGGGTTTTATTTGTGTCCCCCCACCAATTTTGAGTTTGTATGATATGGACATTGAGGACAATGTCGAGTCTAGCGTGGGGGAGTTTTTAGTATTTCTAGTTTTATTTCCTTGAGTCTTAGTGTTTATTTATGATACCGATTATGCAGCAATGATGATAGCTTGCACTCTTTAGGCTACCTAATCATTCTTAATTGGCATTCATTTGACCTTTTTTATGTGGAATAATAATTAATCGATAAGTTTGCAACCAACTGAGCTATAATTTGTGGTTCCCATTTAGACCGACCTTGCATCTAGGCTTTAGCTACAAAATTGGTGAGATTTAGAGCCTCCTGTAGCCAGTACATTCATACCTGGCTACCACTTAGGTTGTGTGTGTAGGTCTCCTCGTGGAATATGCTATGTCAATACGCATAAGTATGGTGTTTTCCCTTTATTTTGACTAACTTGCCTAATGATCATTTTTGGGTCATTTTCATTTTCATCCATTTCTACTCATTTTTCTCTTTGGCTAAAATTTTAAGAATTCACAAAATGAACTACAAAATCAAATTTGCCTACCTAGTCAAGCTTGATGAAGTAAGTCACCTTGTGCGTTCTATGCTCGTTATTGTGTGAATATGGAGAATTTTGATGGACGTTTGGATGTGGTTGACTCTGTTTCAAGGGAGATTTTAGATCTTGTCCGGGTCAATTTGGGTTATTGTATATATTTGCTTCTAATTTCATCAAGCTGAAAAAAAAAAGTTCAAAAATAAAATCAAATCAAAAAAAAGAAAAAAATCGAAAAGGAAAAAAAAAGAAAAAAATCAAAACAACAAAAATATGTTATTCTCGTTACTTTTATATTCCGTTTACTTGATGAAATTTGAGCGCCCTCTTTTTTGACCTCGGACTCGTTCTCGTTGGTTGGTGACTTGTTTTGTTTTGTTTATGGAAGTGGAAGAATTTTTGAGTTGAGCATTATCGCACTAGTTAGTTCACTAGCTTGGCTTTAACCTCACATTACCATATCGATTTCCACCTTCTACCTTGTTATCACCATCCTTGCCTCCCTATGTGATCTTAGCGTGTTTTGTAAAAATTTAGAGGTCGATACCATACTAGATTGCGGGCATATTTCCAAGAGTTAGAGTAGTTGAGCGTTTTCACATATATATTTTTCACATATACACACCGTTCTTAATTGAGCGATGAGTGGCTCCGTGAGTAGCCTATGCAAGGGTTTTAGTTGAAAATGTGGTTTCTACATATTATGCTTGGTGAAGTTGTATATTTGTTGGTGAATTATTTTTCATATTTCCCGTCTTGGAATTCGTTTCTTAGGCTTGGTTAGATGTTTGCTATGATGGACTTGAGTATTTGGTTGCCTATTATTTGCTTTGAGCTGTTTCGGTATTATATTAGTTGTTTTCTTACGGGTCTTGCTTTAGGACAAGCAAGGGTTCGGTTCGGAGGAGTTTGATGTGTCGTGTTTATATAGGTTTATTCCCCCGATTCCGTTGTCTTTTCCGGTCGGAACGCGCTCTTTAGAGCCGTTTCTTCTAACATTTTGTTTTGAGTAAGTGTTTTTGTAGATTCTACACGATTTTAGGTCTTTATGTGCATTTACACTCATATCTGGTTAGAAGAACGATCCCGAGACAAAACCCGTGCTTTAGGACGTCTAGGCGAAGAAGAAATGAGAAGTGTCGATTCATTGGGCCATGGAAAGCGGCCCAATACTTGTTTCAATAGTATTGTGCGCGCCAGCCTGCCCTGACAGGCCGCCTGCTGGCCGGCCGGCATGACACAAAGGCATTTTAAGCTTGATTTTATAGTGTGCTTCGGCCCCTGCATGTGGCAAGCGGCCTGCCAGCCGGCCGGCGTGCACACTCAGTTTATTTCCGCCTATTTTGTATAACTAAGAAGTTGTATTTTATTTCCATCACTTCTACTTTTACATACTTAGATTTTTTACATTAGAAAACTCGTGACTCTTAGCATTCTAGCACTCAGTTTCAACTCGTACTCGATTTCGGTAAATTCGTTTATGCAAATTTTCAGTTTTATATTTTAATCTTCATCGTGAATTGCTTAGTTCGTCGTAATTTTCTCTATTTGCAATTCGTCGTTCCGTTTAGTTCCTTAGATTTCCGTTCGTTTATCGTTAGATTTATTTGCTTCACGTTTTATCATGAATTATATGTATGCGATTTGTTATTTCATAATCATCATGCGTAGCAAATTTTCTCGATAGGGTCGAGGGGGATCGATGGATTATTATACGATTATGCTACTTCGATACTAAATTTATAATTATGCTAGTACCATTTTTCGCGTGTTTTATTTGTCGATTAATTTGTTAAAGGCCACAATATTTTAATCTATTTGGGAAATTCTAGTTCTTGTGCGAAAGCCGAATTAAAATTAGATCACGCGCGATTTGGTAGGGAGTCTAATAAGTTGCGAGAGCCCGTTAGATCCTTCCTAGGTTGACACGATTCGAGAGAACGTGTTATAGCCGACTAGCATATTTATGTGTTTATTATTATTGTCGCATAATTGTTGAACATCTATTGTGAATCCGTGACCTTAGTTTTCATCTCATTGTTAGATTCGATTATTTATTATCGTATTTTAATAGTCTTTTATTTATTTTCCATCAATCAACCATTTAGAGCATTTTAGAATCACCATAGCTAATAGACGAAATTGACTGTTTCCCCGTGGATTCGATACCTTGCTTGCCGCTATCTTCTTGTTAGTAGCATTAGGTTTATCTTGATTGGGTGAGACGACTTAACCCACATCATTCAGGCACTTGGCTTCCAAGTAAAATCCTGAGAGACGGTACTTCCCGCTTGACTGGTTGGACTGCTTCCATTCCGTACGTCAAATAATATGGAGTTGCCCCGGTCGCGGTACGGATTGATCTTCGATACCCCCAGAGGGCAAAAGGTATCTTGTCGGGCCAGTCCTAGTAATTATCAGCCATCTTTTTAAGTATGGTGACAATTGTTTTTATTAGATGCCTCTACCGCTCCATTCGTTTGGGGACGATAAGGCGAAGACGTATGCCTTTGGATTTTATATTTTGCTAGCAAAGTAGCGGTTTCGGCCTGGAAATGCGTCCCGTGGTCACTGATGAACTCGTGCGGGACCCCGTATCGGCATATAATCTTGTTTTGAATGAACTTAGCAACATGCTTAGCGTTCAAGATCCGGTACGACTCGGCTTCGACCCATTTGGTGAAACAGTCGATAGCCACCAGAATGAAGCAATGACCTCCCGTCTCTGAAGGGTTTATCTTTCCAATTATATCAATCCCCCACGTCAAAAACGGCCATGGTGATGTCAAGGTGTATAGTAGGGATGACGGCATATGTTGCACGTTTGCAAAAATCTGGCAGTTATGACAGTGCTTGAAATATAACTGGCATTCAGTTTCCATGCTATTCCAGTATTATCCGAGCCTCATAATCTTACGGACCAGTATCTGGGCATTCATATGTGGACCGCAATCACCATCGTGTACCTCGGCCATAACCTTCTCAGCTTGTATTTTGTCAACGCATAGGAGGAGAGTTCCCTGTGCACTCTTCTTGTATAATTGTCCGTCGTCCGTACGGAGGAATTGGGTTGCCAATCTCCGTAGGGCTTTTTTGGCCCGGTTTTCAGTCCCCGGAGGATATTCTCCTGTCGTTAAGTAGGTTAGAACAGCCTGGAACCGATGTTCTGGATATGTTATTTCGATGTCATGAATGGAGTGGATATATGTCGGCTCGGACCACCTTTCGACGCAAATCAGCATACTGGTCAGATGCTCCGGGATATTCAATAAAGATGCTAACTTGGAAAGTGCATCTGCAAATTGGTTTTCTTCCCGGGGTAGATAAATGTACTCTACCTTTTGGAATTGTTTTTCGATAACCCTTACTCGCGCCTGATAGGCCACGAGATTGACGTTCCGAGTCTTCCATTTTTGGAGAGCTTGATTGATGACTAAAGACTAGTCACCATGGACTCGGAGGTTTGTGACTCCTAAGTTAGCGGCGGCTTGGAACCGATGAATGCATGCTTCATATTCGGCTGCATTGTTAGTCACGTCGAAATCCAGTTTAATGGATAACAGAGTGTGCTCCCCTTTTGGTGATATTAGGAGAATTCCGACCCCGAATCCTCGAAAATTGGACGCCCCGTCGAAATATAAATCTCATGTCTTCATGTCGGTATGGAATATATCCTCGTCTGGGAAGGACCATTTATCGGTGTGCCCTTCTTCGGTTACGGGACTGTCGGCGAGAAACTCGGCTACTATTCGGCCCTTGATGACTTTTAGTGGCACAAATTTGAGGTCGAACTCTGCCAACATTAGAGTCCATCTAAATATCCTGCCACTGAGAATGTGCTTCTCGAATAGGTACTTGATAGGATCCATTTTGGATAGTACATGTACCTCGTAGCTGAGCATATATTGTCGAAGCTTCTTGGTGGCCCATACTAGGGCTAGACATGTTTTCTCGAGCATTTTATATTTGCATTCATACTCCAAAAACTTTTTGCTGACGTAATAAATAGCTCGTTCTTTCGAGTCGACTGTCTGGGCCAGCATAGCCCTCATGGCTGTCTCGGTCATTGTTAGGTATAACGACAAAGGCAAACCGGGTTGAGGTGGCATTAATACCGGTGGAGCAGACAGGATCTCCTTGACTTTGTCGAAAGCCGCTTGACATTTTTCATCCCACAGTATTTGTTCCCCTATCTTCAGTTTCTTGAAAATCGGTTAACACACCATGGTTAGTTTTGAAATAAACTAGCTGATGTACTGGACATTCCTGAGAAACCCCCTTATTTCTTTTTCGGTTTTAGGTGGTTGCCTCTCGGTGATGGCCTTGATATTAGCTGGGTCGACCTCGATGCCGCGTTGTCTAACGATATGACCCAGTAATTTGCCCGATGTTACCCCGAATTCCCGAAACTACACTTTTGAGGGTTTAGTCTCATGTTGTATTTGCGTAGTTGGATGAAAAACTTCCTCAGGGCCGCGATGTGCCCACTTTGGTCTTTGGACTTGACGATCATGTCGTCCACATAAACCTCCACTTCCTTACGCATCCTGTCGTGCAATAAGGTCGTGGCGGTTCGTTGATAAGTGGTCCCGGCGTTGATGAGGCCAAATGGCATGACGGTGTAACGGTAAGTACCCCAAGGTGTAATGAAGATGGTCTTACTCATATCTTCTTCTGCCATCTTGATCTGATTATACCCGACATACCCGTCCATAAATGATAAAAGGCCATGATCGGCCGTGTTGTCCACCAGTATGTCGATGCGTTGTAATGGAAAATCGTCTTTCGGGCTTTCTTTGTTGAGATCCCGAAAGTCCACACATACCCGCACCTTACCGTCCTTTTTAGGTACCGACACGATGTTCGTAACCCAATCTGGATATTCAGACACTTGTATGAAGCCGACTTTGAATTGTTTGTCAACCTCTTCTTTGACTTTGAGAGACCATTCAGGCCTCATTCTGCGGAGCTTCTGTTTTACCGGCTTACACCCGTCTTTGATGGGTATACGGTGCTCAGCTATCTCCCGATCTATCCCAGGCATATCCTTGTAGGACCATGCGAAGACATCCTTGAACTCCTGGAGGAGGCTCGTGAATTGTTGTCTCTCCTCGGGATCTAAGGATAAACCCAACTTAAGCATCTGAGGTTCTAAGGTGGTTCCCACGTTGATGGATTCGGTTTCCTCAATTACCGGGATTCTCTTTGCTCGAGTTGCTCGATCAGATGCGGAAGTAGAGGTACCTGTTCGTCGGGTTTCTCAATGTCATTGCATATAGATTTTTTTTCAATTGAAAGCATTTTGAAAATAAGACAAGTCGTAAGCAGAACAGTTATCGTTATTATTGATAGTAAATTTGGAAAACAGCTCAAAGAGAGCGGCCATCTGATCGTTGGTCAGTGGCGGGATAGGGAGTGCCCTCGGGATAGACCCCGAGGCTCCAGGTGGAAGTAGTGACTATAGGAAGAGGGGTTACAGACTGAACTCTAGGACCAGACCCCCTAGACGACTCGGACTCAGACTCTAACTCTGACTCTGACTGTGAATCGGTATCCTGCATGTCTCCTTCACTGGTGGTCAGCTTGTAGACTCGACCCTGGCCGTCGGTCCACACGATGGTCTTCCTCCATGCCCTTTTCTCGGTGTCAGAACTGACTTCAGAGATCAGCTTCGTTGGATCGAACCTGTTGCTTCGGAGGATCAGGTTCACCAGGTCTTCTTTAAGAGTGGGGACGACCTTGTCTTCCCCGAATAGAAGCCCCAGCACGGGCTCGACGTTGTCAGTACCCTCTTTGGATTCAGCCTGGATGAGGGCAAATATGTCATCTGGGATAAAATTGCATTCCTGAGCCAATTTGGTCTCGGGATATGTGATGGTGGGCTGATAGAGGCCCACTTGAACAACCCTGAATACCGGTGTAACAAAGTAATCGGTTAACCTTGGGCTGTAAGGGCCCAAGTAGGTACCCTTGATGATGCTGGTGGCCTTCTGAATACCGGCCCGGACCACGTTTCCTGGGGTACCCTAAACCGAATCGTGATTCTCTGTCATTTATGACCTGGATAATCTTCCCGGCTGGAAGATATGGCTTTGAAGTAGCCCCCGGTAAATAACCCAAGTTCTGTAGCATCATATCGATGCTAGTGGTGAAATAAGGCCTAAAAAGATATTCTTCTTCGATCATTCCCACAAAATGAAATCCTCGTGGGTCGGTCCGGCCCGTGACGTTGCAGCTAGCCACGGTTATGAGGGTAGACTCTCGAGTACTGATATCGTCTTGTAGAGGCATCTTGACCTTTCTGTGGAGAGTAGAGGATACGTCTTTGACCGCATGGATCCAGGGCCTTCCAAGTAGTAAGTTGAAAGAGGAGGTGACATCAATCACCTGGAACTCCAGTTCTTTTTCAATTGGGCCCGTTATAATTGTTAGTTTAACGGCCCCAGCACCGGTTTCGGGCTTCCGTCAAAAGCCTGGATAGTTTGATCCATTAGGAGGTAGTCGGCCTCGGTAATACCGAGGGCCTTAGCGGTCATTAAGGGAAGGACATTCACAGCAGACTTGTCATCAATCAGGGTCATCGGAAGGTATTTCCCTCGGCAGATCACCTTGATGTACAGGGCCAAGTTATGGGTGGCCCCGAACGGTGGTAAGTCGGACATGGAGAAGGTAATAAGTGGGCCTTCTTCCTTGGATTTGCCCTTGAGATGGGGCATGATGGTGGCTACCATTTCAGTAGGGGTAACCAATGAGTCGACCTTGATTTGATCGAGAGCCTTAGTAAGTACTTCCCGATGTTCTTGTGAGCTAACCAAAAGCTACCATATGGTGAGATCAACTCGAGCCCTCTTAAGTTGCTTGAGTAGAGCCGTGTTAGTGCTCGGTTCTTCTTCCGTCCTGGCAGATTCAACGACGGTTGCTGGGATAGGACGTCCGGCGGTGGCAAGGTGGTTGCTGGCTAAGGCTTTGGACTTAACCTTTCAGACCTCTTCAGGGGTGATGGGGACATCTTCCCCTTTAGGTAGGTAAACGTCGTCTTCATCATCGAACCAAATCCCGTTAATTTGCGGGACAAAAGGAGAAATGAGATGAGAACAGTCGATTACTTCTCCGGTGAAGATGACATGAGCACTGAAGGGGTTTTCTTTGTTGCTCGGTTTGTCTCCGGGCAAGGTTATCTTCCCACTTTCGATTAAGTCTTGGATTAGATGCTTCAATTTCCAACATTTTTCAGTATCGTGCCCGTTACCTCGGTGATATTGGCAATAGGCCTGGACATTGTAACTTTTGGATCGCTTCTCTACCGGAACTTCTGGAGTTGGGCCTATCGGTTGGATCAGACCCTTTGAAGATAGCCTTTGTAAGGCGTATGTATAGGTGGTCCCTATATCAGTGAATACCCGAGAGGGAGTATTCTTTTTGGATGAGGCATGCATCTAGTAAATTAACCTCGTCAAAGATGCTGCGGGTTGCAGCTGCGGATGTGGGCTTACTAGTGGATGAGCTGGCCCCTTGATACCCTTTACTAGAGGCCTTAGTAAGGCCCTCTAGCCTTAAGTCATCCTCAATCCTCGTCCCCATTTCAGTTAAAGTGGCGAAGTTGGGTATGACAGCATACCGGAGATGGACCCGGTAAGAAGGGAGGAGGTTCTTCACGAAGGCCTCCACTAACACTTTTTCGTTGGGCTTGTCGACCAACTTCACGCTCTCGGCCCTCCAGCGTTGAAGGTATTTGGTGAAACCTTCTTTGGGCTCTTGGGCCATGACCTCAAAAGTACGCATCGTGGTCTGGATCTCGGTATTATCAGCATAATTCCGAGCGAACTCCGTTGCCACGTCGTCCCAAGTCTTGTACTTCTTGGAGTCAAGCCTGTAGTACCAGGCTTTCGGATGCTTCTCGAGGGAGGAAGCAAATAGGTGCTTGAACATAGTGGATTTCACTCCCTTGACAGCCATGAACTCCTTGAAGGCCCGGACGTGTAGCACCGGGTCTTCAGTCCCATCAAACATTGGCAGGCCCGTAAGGTTGAGCTTGGTGGGCAGTTCATCATTGAGGGGTGAATAGGCACGAGCATAATCCGTGTGGATGGTGTTGTTGGTCGATAAGTGGACCTGCTCTTCCAGCTTGCGGACCGCGCTGACCAGTTCAACTAAGGGCCCAGTAGTCTCAACCCCACCATTAGGAGTTCCTTGTTCCACGGCGCTTACACGGGTAACAATAGCTATATGGTCGGATTTGATAGCTGCCAGTTGGGTTTCAATCTGAGCCAGCGAGGCTGTCAACTTGTCCAAAGCTTCTTGCATCTTATGTTGGTGTCTGGTTACCAGTGGCCTGTCTGTAAGAATACTGCGTAATCAGTAACTAACCCAGATCCTAGAATCAAAATAGTACATCCCAAGCAAGGGAGAAGCCTAAAAGGGAAACGACTCGGAAACGACACCTAGACGGGTGACTTGCGAAAGGTGGGCCTCTCTTAGGGTTCGGCTATGCGGGCCGAGTCCTGTTCGAAGGATGCTCCACGTGAGATATTCCCCAGACTTTGGACTCGAATGTGTAAACGGGCCTTCCTTTGTAGGAGTATGTCCTACGTAGGTGGGCCATGCCTTGACAATTAAGGCGGACTGGGATGGGGAGGAAACCCGTGATATAAGATCGACGAAGTTTTGACGCTAAGGACCTTCGACTTCTCATGACAAGACCCGACACTACTAAATACGGGAAGTCCTAAGAAGAGGAAAGTTTTGAAAAGGAAGTTGGAATTCCGAGAAAATCGGTGGGCCGCCCGATTTTTTTTTAAAACCGACAAAATGTCATCGGGCCGCGATTTTGAAAGTTTGAAACTTTTTGAATTTGAAATGGGCAGCATACCGGCTAGAAATAGGCTATTTTGAGTAAAATCATAAGTCCTAAATACGATAGCTTTCCGGGTTTTGAAATGGAATATATTTTGAAAAAAGAATGCATCTTTTGAAAATGACGGTTTTTGAAAATGACTTTAGAAACCAAGTAGCACATAGTCACGCAAGCATTATAACGACACCATGTATGCTTTACACTAAGTCTCGGTCAGTCTGAATAGGGTCTATACCAGTGCGCATAGCCTTTCCGAGAATCGGGACGGACTTTCTAAGTCGGGTTGATCTTAGAACATACCGCGAAACCCATACGAATTAGCTATGAACACCTTAACATAACCAATTTGGAATATATCACGGTATAGTGGGACGTCTGTCACTAGTACCAACCCGGGTAAAAATGGGGTTATGCATAAACCGTAAAACTAAAATGCGTATTATACTGATTGAACGATTTCTTTTCAAGTCTCACCCGGAGGATCCCGATGGTAAGTTACACATCAGTTTTCTCCAGCGGAGTCGCCAAATGTGGACATGACATAGGTCCACCTCGACGCGGCCACGCGCGGGTTTGGTGAGACGAATGAATCTCATGTGAGATGGATCTCGAATTGAAATTTAAATCGAAGTTGGAGTCGCCACCGAACTTTGTGGGAGTTCGGGCCCATTCGAACCCACACTATATCTTAGTGGGCCGTGCACTGATGGTAGGATTTGTCGTGGATCCCGCCACCAATTAAATAACCGGCTAAGACCTAGTGGGTAGCTAGGGTAAGTCGGGTCGTGTCCACGGAGACGGTATTGCAAGGTTTAGACTAAATCGGCCTAAAACAAGACTATGCTACCAAACAAACACAAAGGACTACTACTAGATGAATATTTGATGAGAGGAGAAGTAGGAAGTAGACTAACAATCAACTAGGCTAAACAAGGTTAAGCTAGGATAACTAAACACAAACCAACTAGCAAACTAAGGAGAAGTGCTAAACAATGATAATAATCGAACTAACTAACAAACTAAAGGAAATGATGACTAACTAACAAGATGTATCAAATATGGAAGGAAGGGAGTGGGTTAGGTCGGGTTCATAAGTGTAGTAGGGTGACTTGGGTCGATTAAGGGTGTAGGTGCCTCCTAATTGCTAGGCTCGGTCCGGGCGATAGCAACTTAAACCGATGTCGATGACAATGCTCAACATGTCCACACACAAAGCAAACAATGGGTAGAAGAAAACTAGCATGAGAAGCATGGCCACTACAACTCATACAAGCATATCAACAAACACATGGTGTGCCAAATATGTGACTAACAATAAAGAACCATCCTTTACCCCTAATCAAACCCTAATCACCCATAATCTACCCTTAATCCCCCTACTAACCCACAAGATATCTACTCACTCATAGGCAAAGAAAAACCAACAACAATAAGAAGGGAACACAACATCCCAACCCTAACATTCATCATCAAGAATAATATGAGTAATAACAATCAACACTAAGTAAAGATTCAAACTTGGATTAATAATAAAGAACAAGAGTAAATAAGGATTATACCAACACTAGGATGAAGAAAAGATGATATCTTGCATAAAAGAGAAACCCAAATAATCCCAAGGTTGTCAATCTTGGAGAAATCTTCAAGTATCTTCTTAATACAAGACTAATTAACTAAGATTAACTAATAATTAAAGAGAGAATCAAACTAATATGAGGAACTAAATCTAGGGTTCATGTGGTGTAAAGAGGCTTAAGAGAGGCTAAACTAATGTAGGATCCATAAACAATACAAGAGGTAAGTATTTATAGGCCTCCAAATGGAAGGGAGAAGAGAAGAATAAAATGAGGAATACAGTCAGGTGGTCCCGACCGGGACGGACCATCCCGACCGGGACGGACCCACCATCCCGACCGGGACGGCTCTGCAGTAGCCTCTCCAATTGTGCACTTCATCCCCGACGGGATGAGGTGCATACCCGTCGGGGATGGGTCTTGTAGGCCTTCAATATGACCCTTTTGGCTCCTCCTTGCTTCATATGAACTTCTCATCGATTCTCGGGACTCGGGATCGGGTCTCGGGACTCGGGGTCGATTCCGAAGCATCGAGTCATCGTTCCTTCGCTTCGTTGGCTCCGAAAAGTGTATGTATTGAGTCGGAATCGCTCCAACTCTTCATGAAAGGTCTCGGGAACCTGAAACGAACTAGAGGAAGCATAAGTAGCCCATAAATCGCTCCCAAGGAGCGATTCCACAAGGAAATGGGACCAAAATACTACAAAATAGGCACTACAAACTACACTTATCAACTCCCCCACACTTAACCCTTACTCGCCCTCGAGTAAGCACATACTAACTACTATACTAGCCGAATGGGTATTAGCGCACCCTACGCCCTTTCAACTCACGCGAGTGCACCTAGAGGAAAAGTGCACCCCGCAAGGCAAGTCGGGTCTTGCGACAAAACTGTGGATGCAACCGGACACAAGGCATAAAAACAAACAAACACACAAACGAACGCATAATCGGTTGCACCCAAAGAAAAACAAATACCGCTTCCCTCTAAAAGCGGTGAAAGAAGCACCGGTTTAGGACTCGAGGTAAGTGACAACGTTCCTAAGCTAGCAATACAAACCAAGGTGGACTAAACCCTAATAGTATGACGATAAAGCAACAAAAACGTTGGTGACTTACCTAGGTTCCTCCTAACCTTCTAAGAACGTACTACGGGACGATCGGCGGAGTGGGAAGTGAAGAACCACGGTGTTAGTCGACACTGTAGGTAAGTGAGACCCCGCCCCCTTTAGCAAAGAGCCAAGAGGGTCGTCCCATGCCCGAAACCGCCTAACTAGTCCAAGTAAAAAGTGGAAAACATGCAAAATGAGGGAAGACCGACTAATGCCGGTATCATCCTTCCTCGGGACTCGGTCCTTTGGTAGGCTCTTCACGGCAAAAGTCGGAAAAAGGCTTATTTTTGTGGGGATATAATCTTTTTGTGAGACGGTTTTCTTTTGGCATTTTCTCTTTTCGTTTGCATTATTGTTTTGCTTTGCCATGCCATTTCTCTTTCTTCTTTTCTATTTTCTTTTTTTTTTTTTTTTTTTTTTTTTGGCTTTTGTGCCTTTTCTTTTTCTTCATTCTTTTCTTTCTTTCATTTTCTTTCATTTTCTTTTCTTTGCCCTTTTTGGCAAGATTTGGCTTTTTGGCATTCCTTTGTATGACAAGAAAGAGAGGAATCTACAAGTTGCAATTTATTGTGTGGATATGTGTAGGAGGTAGGGAAATGGGAGAGTCGGGGAGCGTCCTTCCCTTCAAACCCACAAAAAGTGGAGAACTTGGACTAATTAAACAATCCCAAACACGGTCACCTAAGGGATGGGACTCGGCAACCAAGGCCTTTTCACACCATGGGTGGTCATAATGGTCAAAATGCAAATCCCGTAGTAAATCCCTAGTAAGCTAGGTGGACTCAAGGTAAAGGACCAACGAATTCATTGATTTAGGGTCATTCTACTAGATAAAAGTCCAAGGCTCGATTTATATTACTAGGAAGGGAAAGTAAACACTCACACACTAGCCTCTAAACCGGGTTTTCGAAAACGGTTTACACACATGACACACAACAAAACACCAAACAAAGACTCGACAAAAACAAAAGAAAACAAGAAGCAAAAGCAACAAAACAAGAACAACACAAAACAAACACATAAAGAACACAAACACCACCCCTATCATCAAACAAGTCTCTAAATCCACCACAATCTTTACAAAGCTCCTCCCGAGCACACTTCATCACAAAACTCCTCCAAACTCCGCAAGAGGTAAAGAAGAAAAAGGGATAAAGATGATACCGGAAGTCTTGAGAGCTCTCCAAAGCTAATGGCGATTAGACAACCTACAAAGAAAAGAGGGGGGCAAAACACACAACAAAACAAATATACGACACAATGACACAAAAGGAAAACACACAAAAGGAAAATCTTTTTGATTTTTGTGAATTTTTTTTTCAAATTTTTAGGGTTTTTAAAGATTTTTTTGGAAAAACTACGAAAATAAAACTAACTATGCTAGAATATCGCTCCCCCACACTTAAGTCGAGCCATGTCCTCATGCTCGACCGTAGTGCATGGAGCACAAAAGAAAAGAAACTATGAAAATAAAGCTAAAAACCAAAAAGTGGGGAAAAGGGTAGAAGGCGTCCGGCCGGGGTGTAATCAAGTCACCATGGGCCGAGACAAGAAAAAGATATGGAAGGGGGAAGAAAATAAAAAGAAGGAAATAAAAGGAAATGGGAGGGGAGGGCTAGGTGTAATCAAGTCACCTAGCCCGGATTCCGCCTAAATCCGACTAAATCCAACAAAAAGGTGAAAATCTTGAAAAATTTGGATTTTGAAATGACTCTCGATGTAGTCACATCATCGAGAGTCGGGAGCAAGCACACCAAGGCCTTGAAGGCCACCATGACACAAATGATAAGAGGGAAAGGGAATAAACAAAGAAGACAAGCTATAAAAACGGAAAAGAGAGGATAGTTGCCGTACCATACGGTTACCAACTCACTCGCTCCATCGTCTCATAAGTCAAAATAGGCACTTAGCTTGTCCAAGTCGTCGTTATTCCTCTCTAATTGCGATCCGGTTCCTTGGTTGGGGCACAAATGCAAAATGAGGTGGGTTTTGGATGCGAAAGTCGGTTTGAAGTGAATAGAAAGTGAGGTGAAGACATGGATGTGAGGTGTAAGGGTCATACAATGAGAGTAAGGACATGTAGGGAGGTTGGGAGGAGGTATAAAGTGGTTGGGTGGTCTCAAACAACGAAGAAAAGAGCCAACGGAGGACAGGGGGTCCATCCCGGTCGGGATGGGTGGTCCCGGTCGGGATGGCTGTCTCGTCCCGGTCGGGAAGACCTCGTCCCGGTCGGGACGGACTGCCAGTGAACCCAACTTTTGTGTACCTCATCCCGGACGGGATGGCATCCTTCCCGGACGGGATGACCTCTTCTAGGTCGGGAAGAGTCTCCAAACCCTCTATAGCACCCAAAAGCTCAAACCGAGCCTCAAAAACCGACTTCCCTTCACACAATCCAAGCTCCAACAATGACCGCTCTTCCCTAGGAATCACTTCCACTTCACACCTATCACACTAAACTCAAACAACACATCAAATTCCCTCCCTCACAACGCTCATCAATCATCCAAATAATCAAGAATTTCACAAAAGCAAACAAACTATAAGGGAAAGAGATATATACAAAGAGACGGTTCTTATGGAACTCCGTCAAACCAAGGTGGTATATTCTTCATTCTTTTTCAACAACCAAGATTTCTTCCATCTCCATCAAGGGCACGAAGAAACAAGTCGAAGGCCCTAGCAAAGTCTTCAATCAAGTTAGTAACATAAGCATCCACAAACCAAGGCTCTTCATGACCTTGTCTCGACGTTCCCGGGGCATCCCGATCTACTAAGTTCAATGGCTTGAACTTGTACTTCCGATCCTTCGGTATATACCCAAACGTCCATCTATCCTCATGTGGCCCCAAGGGAGGCTCATCTTCATCCTTTTTGCTCTTCAACTTGTCATTAGACCCATGACATAGGCTCTCATCCTCCTCCAAATCGGAGTCATCATCTTCAAGTACATAGGATTCCTTGTTCATGCTTTGTCTCGGTTCTTCCCCTAGATCGATGTTTTCCTTGGCTTGGATCATATTGCATGACTCGTCGTTGGTAGGCGAAGTGTTACCTTGAAGGTCAAACACTAGCTTCTCCTCGCCTAACTCGAATGTGATCCTACCGTTCTTCACATCGATCATGGCACCGGCGGTATGTAAAAATGGGCGCCCAAGAATAATAGGAGTGATTTCATCTTCCCGCATATCGAGCACGATAAAGTCAACCGGAATGAAGAACTTACCGATTCTCACCGGCACATCCTCTAGCATCCCCAATGGTCGGTTGAATGAACTATCGGCCATTTGGAGCGTGATAGAGGTACTTTTAAGCTCCTTCATCCCAAGTCGGCAACAAATGGAGTAGGGAATGATACTTACACTCGCACCCAAATCACATAAAGCTCTTTCGATCTTGTAGTGCCCTATGGTGCAAGGGATCGAGAACCTACCCGGATCCTTCAACTTTGGAAGCGTAGAACCTTGAATGAGCTCGCTCACCACCCTTGTGAACGCGATGGTCTCTTCCTTGTCGACGGATCTCTTCCTAGCCAATATTTCTCTCATAAATTTTCCATATGCCGGGATTTGGGTAAGTAGTTCAGTGAATGGGACACTCACATCCAACTTCTTCACTATGTTAAGGAACTTGTCATATTGAGTGTCCACCTTAGTCTTCATTTGCCTTGATGGGAAAGGCAACTTTACTTGATATTTATTTGGCTCAATCGGGGTGGGCTCTTCAAATGACACTTTCTTTTTACCCTTATCTTTAGCTTGAGGTGGGGGAAGCTTGTCTTGTTGAGGTTTCTCAACCTCCCATAAGACTTGCTCCTCTATTGGATTATCAAGGGTTGAGCTTTCTTGAGTTGGAGGTGTCACCTTTCTTGTCGGTTCTTGCATTGGCTCTTGCTCACTAGGAAATTGAGGGGATTCATAAGATGTACCTCTCCTTGTGGTGATGGCATTTACATGCTCAAATTTCGGTGTTTCTCCTTGAGAAGGTAGTTGTCCTTTTTGTCTTGAGGAGCTCCCCGAAGCAAGTTGAGATACTTGAGTTTCAAGCATCTTCATACGGGCATCTCTAGTCGCCTTTTCCCCTTGAATATAAGCAAAGAGCTCTTGATGGTTTCTTGTTATGTCCATTTGACTCTTTTGCATATCCATCATAGATTTTTGGATATCGAATCCCCGAGGTGGAGATGATGGATTATGCGGAGTATCGGTGATGGCTAGAGGAATGCCATAGTCATGAGTAGGAGACCGGCTCCTAGGCTTGCTTTGTTGTTGATTGCCTTGATTTGCTTGTTGTTGACGGTTCCCTTGGAACCCATGAGAATTGCCTTGATTAAGGCCTTGGTTGTGGTTTTGATAGCCTTGGTTGAAGTTCCCTTGTTGGAACCCTTGATTGTTGTTGAATGAACCTTGGTTACTTTGCTTGAAGTTGTTGAAAGGCCTTGAGTTGCCTTGGTAACCTTGGTTGTTGTCCCTTAAGGGAGGTGGAACATAAGGACGATGTTGTTGTTGGTGTTGAAAAGCTTGTTGTTGAGGGACTTGATTGGAAGCTTGGTATTGATTGGAATAGGAAGTACCTTGCTTGAATGCTTGAAAGGCATTCACTTGCTCAATACTCCCTCTACAATGCATAGGGTCATGACCAACGATTCCACAAGTATCACACATGCCATAATAAGGGAAAGGAGGTGCAAAACTCAAAGCGTTCACTTCATGAATTGAGGCTTGGTTTGAGAAACCGATGCTATGAACTTGGGTGAGGTGACCTTGAAGCTTCTTGTCAATGGATTCCATGTGTGTCTTCAATTGAGCCCCAAGGTCAATGCTTAATTGAGTTATAGCATCAACCTCATGCCTACCTCCTCGGTTTGCCTTCCTAGGCCTAGAGTATTGCGAATTATGCACCGCCATCTCTTCGATTCTCGCCCAAGTTTGGTCATCATCGACCTCGGTGAACCTACCATTGGAGCCCATATTAAGTATAGTTCTTGAGTCCTCATAAAGACCGTTCCAAAATTGTTGGACCAAGAACCATTGTGAAAGTCCATGATGGGGGCACGATCTAACCAATGACTTAAACCGCTCCCAAGCTTCATATAAGCTCTCTTCATCCCGTTGTTGGAAACCGGTGATGGAGGCCCTAAGCAAGTTAGTCTTCTCCGGAGGGTAGAAAGTTTGGTAGAATGCCAATGCAAGTTTCTTCCAAGTGTCGATGCCCATGGTTGCCCTATCGAGACCTTTAATCCATTGCTTCGCTTTTCCAATAAGAGAAAATGGAAACAAAACCCATCGGATTTGATCTTGTGTAACCCCGGGTTGAGAGATAGCGTCGCAATAATCGGAGAAGGTCTCCATATGTTGGTGCGGGTCTTCGGTGGGCAAACCGCTAAATTGATTTCTCTCCACAAGTTGTATGAAGTGGGTCTTGGCCGTAAAATTTCAGGCATAAGCGGCCGGTAGAGCATTGGGTCCCGGCAAGACGTCTTGCGTGAATGTAGAGTGGGAGGAAAACTTCGGCATTATTGGATGTAAGGGAGAAGATGGTGTAGACGTAGTTGATGTAGATGTAGATGGGGAACTAGGACTAGAATCTCCGAAGGGATTGGTGAAATTCCCTTCGGCCGTCTCTTGATATGCTTCCTCACTATCGCTTCCTTGAGCTCGTTCTTGATGGGTATTGCTTGCACTTGGTTGAGAGATCCTAACCCGGTTAATCGTCCGTTGGCGAAAAGCTCGAAAAAGCCTCTCCGGCTCTGGATTAAAGAGAAAGGATTCGCCTCCCCGCCTAGGCATACACTACACACTAGAACAAACGTGAGAATACCTAGTGCTTTATGGGCACTAGGTAACGACAATAAACAAGCACAACTAGAGACAAAGAGAAAAGAAAGCTAAGGAATCAAGAAAAACTAGAGAATATTCACAAGAGATGATAGAAGGGCACAAAGGAGGGTAACTAAGTCTAGAAATAAGCAAACAAAGTCTAAACAATGCACCGTCCCCGGCAACGGCGCCAATTTGATGGTAGGATTTGTCGTGGATCCCGCCACCAATTAAATAACCGGCTAAGACCTAGTGGGTAGCTAGGGTAAGTCGGGTCGTGTCCACGGAGACGGTATTGCAAGGTTTAGACTAAATCGGCCTAAAACAAGACTATGCTACCAAACAAACACAAAGGACTACTACTAGATGAATATTTGATGAGAGGAGAAGTAGGAAGTAGACTAACAATCAACTAGGCTAAACAAGGTTAAGCTAGGATAACTAAACACAAACCAACTAGCAAACTAAGGAGAAGTGCTAAACAATGATAATAATCGAACTAACTAACAAACTAAAGGAAATGATGACTAACTAACAAGATGTATCAAATATGGAAGGAAGGGAGTGGGTTAGGTCGGGTTCATAAGTGTAGTAGGGTGACTTGGGTCGATTAAGGGTGTAGGTGCCTCCTAATTGCTAGGCTCGGTCCGGGCGATAGCAACTTAAACCGATGTCGATGACAATGCTCAACATGTCCACACACAAAGCAAACAATGGGTAGAAGAAAACTAGCATGAGAAGCATGGCCACTACAACTCATACAAGCATATCAACAAACACATGGTGTGCCAAATATGTGACTAACAATAAAGAACCATCCTTTACCCCTAATCAAACCCTAATCACCCATAATCTACCCTTAATCCCCCTACTAACCCACAAGATATCTACTCACTCATAGGCAAAGAAAAACCAACAACAATAAGAAGGGAACACAACATCTTAACCCTAACATTCATCATCAAGAATAATATGAGTAATAACAATCAACACTAAGTAAAGATTCAAACTTGGATTAATAATAAAGAACAAGAGTAAATAAGGATTATACCAACACTAGGATGAAGAAAAGATGATATCTTGCATAAAAGAGAAACCCAAATAATCCCAAGGTTGTCAATCTTGGAGAAATCTTCAAGTATCTTCTTAATACAAGACTAATTAACTAAGATTAACTAATAATTAAAGAGAGAATCAAACTAATATGAGGAACTAAATCTAGGGTTCATGTGGTGTAAAGAGGCTTAAGAGAGGCTAAACTAATGTAGGATCCATAAACAATACAAGAGGTAAGTATTTATAGGCCTCCAAATGGAAGGGAGAAGAGAAGAATAAAATGAGGAATACAGTCAGGTGGTCCCGACCGGGACGGACCATCCCGACCGGGACGGACCCACCATCCCGACCGGGACGGCTCTGCAGTAGCCTCTCCAATTGTGCACTTCATCCCCGACGGGATGAGGTGCATACCCGTCGGGGATGGGTCTTGTAGGCCTTCAATATGACCCTTTTGGCTCCTCCTTGCTTCATATGAACTTCTCATCGATTCTCGGGACTCGGGATCGGGTCTCGGGACTCGGGGTCGATTCCGAAGCATCGAGTCATCGTTCCTTCGCTTCGTTGGCTCCGAAAAGTGTATGTATTGAGTCGGAATCGCTCCAACTCTTCATGAAAGGTCTCGGGAACCTGAAACGAACTAGAGGAAGCATAAGTAGCCCATAAATCGCTCCCAAGGAGCGATTCCACAAGGAAATGGGACCAAAATACTACAAAATAGGCACTACAAACTACACTTATCATGCACAGAGTACGGCCCATTCGGATTTCAGAGTTTATGGGGTTCGTCCCTTTGCATTACGATACCGATACCGACATTATCGGTAATCGTGTATTGAATGACTCTCGTGCGCCAATGGTTTCGGACATCCGGAAACCACGGTTCTGAGTAAGGGGTGAGGGTACGTGTTGGGAATTTCACAAAGAACGCCCAACCCCGCCCGCACTTAGCGGCCTTTACTAAGATATCGTTCAATGTTTTAATACGCGCATTAGTAATTCGATTGAAATGTTATGCAAACTGTATTTTGATTAACATGTGAAGTTTTGAATAAGTTGCAATATCATTTTAATGCATCTAAATTAACGTCGAAGTTGTGTTTAGCATGCGAGGTTCGTTTCAGTATAATAAAACAAACAATGAAACTAAAACACAAAAGACAAACGGGTTAGTGACGATGATAACGGTTTGTAAATAATATGGAGTGACATAAACAACATGATGCATAGTTTTGAAGATAGTAAGACACGTGATTGACTTGACACGTGTTGACCAAGGTCATAAAAATATTTGATAAGTCTTGAAATATGTCGAAGGGCTCACGTTTGGTACGTGAAGGAGGCCACTCGACCAAGTCATGGAGGGACTCGGTCGAGTGCCCTCTGTGGAAAACCTTCTGCCGGTTTTTTGGGGTGCCACTCGGTCGAGTGGGCTAGGCACTCGATCGAGTGCCCCCCTGTACGAACTATAGTTCGTTTTGAAATTTTGCATAAATTTCAAAATTGCTTTCTAATGTTGAAAATTGATAATTTTGCTAAGTCGTGTAAAAATATGATACGATTTATACTCGACTTAATTTTCGATACTCGTCATATTCGGTATTTGATTATGGAATCAAAATCTAATATTTAGAGTGAATTTTAGAAAAAGATGTTATAAGTCGTTTGAAATCGAACTAAGACGAAATAATTCTCTCCGCGTTGTAACGTCGTAATTAGTCCTTTCGGACTATGTGACGATCATCTTAGCATTAACGAGTTCGTACTAGTTTGATTTATTGATTAATTCTTTTAGACATGATATTCAACTATAGAGTCGATATCGCATCTTAAGAACGATTGTTTTACGTAAATTAGATAGTAGTAATAACGTTATTAGAAACGGGGAAAAAAAAGTAAGAAAAACGAGGGAGAGACGAGACGAGAGAGAAGAGAAAAGAGTCGGGTTTTAATTGGCACCCTCAACCAACATGCTTTGTATTCTCGGAACATGGCTCGTCTAGCTGTGGCTTAGGCACGGGAGCTTCGAGGTTTATGTAGGAGAGTTATGGTGGTTTAGGTGTAGAGGGTTTAAGGTGTCGTGAAGGGTTGTAAATTTGTAGTATCGTAGTGTGTGTGTGTGTGTTGTAGAGCTGTGTCAATTGTTGTTAATTGTGTTGTGCAAGGGGGTGTATTTATAGAAGAGGTACCCCAGTTTTGGATAGGAAAGGCTTTGCTTGGATGGGAAGAAATACCGGTTTGGGTGAAGGGAAACACCCGGTTTGAGGTGAAGAAGGATTCCGATTGTGGATAGAAAAAAGAATCCGGTTTCAGGTGGAAAAGAGGCCACTTGATCGAGTGGTACATAGCACTCTATCGAGTGCCCGGTCTGACGCCGGTTTTATGCGGTTATACGAGCCTACTCGACCGAGTGGGCCGGTCCACTCGATCAAGTGGGTCTGGTCGGGTGGAAAGCTCTTTTTAGAGATCAAGTTTTATCTCTAGTGGAGAGGTTTAGTTGCTTAATTCTTCTTCATTGCTGATTTTTGTGGAGTATTTGACTTCAAGTCGGATTTTCGAACTGGTGTGACAGATATTTACGCCTCGGAAACGTCTTTGACCGGGGTTTGACCCGGTCACTAAAAGACGGTTTTCCCTTGGTGTCGGTTTTGACCCAAATTAGTCTTATTTGATTGGAAATGACCCACTAGGCCTCGATTGGAGGTTAGTTTTGTGAGATTTGTACTCCATAAAAAGCCCAAGCCAAATACTAATGATTTTGAGCCCACATTCGAGTATGTTTAAAGCATGTTTGCGTCCGATCATCATCGGGTGTTTGTCGGAAGCTGCTATAGACACCTGGCAGCCAAATGTGGGTGTCTATAGGTCTTATTGTTGTTGTTGTTGTTGTTATTATTATTATTATTATTATTATTACTATTATTATTATTATTATTATTATTATTATTATGGCATTTCGATGTTATGCAAGTTTAATTTCATAAAAAAATAATGATAATGATAATATTAATGTTGTTATTTTTACGGAAATTTCCCATGGTACCCTCGAACTATGTCACATTACACATGGTACCCCTGTTTTTAAGTTTGTTCACATGGTAACCTTGAGTTTTATAATTTAGTTCCCGATTTGCCCTTACCTAAATTTTTGTCATGACACCGTTAAATTCTGTCATCACTCCCAAATTTCCCATAGTCGTTGCTTTCCTTTTAGGGGTACCATGGGAACAACTATGAAAAATTTAAGGGTACCAAGGGAACAACTATGAAAACTTAAGAGTACCATGAGAACAACTATCAAAACTTAGGGGTACCATGAGAACTCCTCTCCTTTTGAAGAAAAATAGTTGTTGAGTAATGTAATTAATTTTGGTCATAACTTAACGGCGTTATGAAAGAAATTTGGGAAAGGTCAAATCGGGAACTAAACTGTAAAACTCAAGGTTACCATGGGAAGAAACTTAAAAGCAGGGGTACCATGTGTAATGTGACATAGTTCGAGGGTACCGTGGGACTTTTCCCTTATTTTTATTACCCATAACTATTAATGTTAATAATAATAACAATTATTATTATCATCGTAATCGTCGTTGTCGTCATCATCATCATCATTGTTATTTTTATTGTTATTGTTATTATTATTTTCTATTTTATTTATAATCATTATTATTATAACAATTATTAATTAATATTATTATGCACTCTGTAATATTTTTAGGTCTTGAAATAGATATTACATTCAAATATTTAAAACTCTGTCTTAATGCCATTACAATTAATTTACGTTTTTTTACACTATTTTATAGTGAATAAAATATCTAATATATATATATATATATATATATATATATATATATATATATATATAGAGAGAGAGAGAGAGAGAGAGAGAGAGAGAGAGAGAGGTAGGCTCAAATAAGGTTAACAATTTTTTTAAGTCTATATTAAAGTTAGAGATGTGTAGACACCTACATTTTGACGACAGGTGTCTATAATAGTTCCCGCCAAACACCCGATGATGATCGGACACAAACATGACTTAATACACTCGATTTTCGGACTCGGAATCAATAGTAGTTGGCACGAGCTTTTAGCGGAATAAAAATATCACCAAACAGACCTCAAATCCAGGCCCAGTAAGTCATTTCCAGTCAAATAAGACTAATTTGGGTCAAAACCGAGACCAAGGGCAAAACCGTCTTTTAACGACCGGGTCAAACCCCGGTCAAAGACATTTCCGAGGCATAGAAATCAGCCGCGCAAGCTTCGACAATTCGTTTTGAAGTCAAATACTACAAAAAATCAGCAATGAAGAAAAATTAAGCAAGCTTTTCCAGCTCAAACCGGATTCCTTTTTCCATCCAAAAACTGGAATCCTACTTCACCCCAACCGGTGTTTCTTCCCATGCAAGAAAGTCTCTCCTACTCACAAACGAAATCCTATTCCATCCACACCGCTTGTTTCTTTCTCCCGAAGAAAGCCTTTTCCTATTTGAAACAGGAGTTTCTTTCCATCCAAGTCAGAAAACTTCTCCTATAAATACACCCTCCTACACAACACAATAAACACATCAATCATTGACACCAATCATCCAACAATTACACACACAAATCCCGACATCAATTATTCACATCGACATCCAAATAACAATCCAAAATTCTAGGCAATTTTAGGCAAAATATATACAAACCCGAGACCAAAACTCGCTAAATCCCCTCCCTAACCATACACGCCATAACTCACCTATATACATCTTAACGCTCCCGCGCCTAGGCCGCCACTACGAGTCCGTTTTTGAGATAATCAAGCATGTAGGTTGAGGGTGTTTCAAATCCCGTTTTTCTCCCTTTCACAATTTTTTTTGTCACGATTTTTTTTTGTCACAATTTTTTGTCACAATTTTTTTAGTCACAATTATTTAGTTACAATTTTTACACAATCTTTCAGCAACTTTTTCAAAATCCACTCTAAATATTCGATATTGATTCTATAATCAAGCATCGAATATTACGAGTATCAATATTTAAGTCGAGTATAAATTGCACCATATTTTTACACGACTTAACCAAATCATCGATTTCCAAAACCAAATACAATTTTTTCATCATATCATATTTACATCTTCTAACTCGTTTGCTCCTTTATTATCACGATTGTTGTATTGTATCGTTGGTTGCATTGTAATTCCGGGTGGTATGCCGCTCGTATATTGTAATTTGTTATCGTTTTTGTTGTTCGTTTTATTGTACTAAAATGAACATCACATGCTAAAACAACTTTGACGTTATTAGCTTAGATGCATTTAAACGACATAGATCAAACATAATTCACATGCTTAGTCAAAACGCTCTTTGCATATCATTCAACCGTCAAACTAACGCGCGTACACAAAAAACGAACGATATCTTAGTAAAGGCCGCTAAGTGCGGGCGGGGTTGGGTGTCCTTTGTGGGCTTCCCAACACGTACCCTCACCCCTTACTCAGAATCATGGTTTCCGGATGTTCGAATCCATTGGCTACGAGAGTCATTCAATACACGATATCCGATAATGTCGGTATCGGTATCAAATGCTAAGGGACGAACCCGATAAACTCTGACATCGGAAATGGGCCATATTTTGTACATGGCCCACTACGACATAGAGTGGGTTCGAATGGGCCCGAACTCCCACAAAGTTCGGTGGCGACCCTCACTTCGATTTAAATTTCAATTTGACCATCTCATATGGAGATTCATTCTCCTCCCCAAACCCGCCCGTGGCCGCGTCGGGGTGGACCTATGTCATGTCCACAATTTGGCGACTACGCTGGGGATTAACTGATGTGTCACTTACCATCGGCATCCTCAGGGTGAGACTCGAAAAGAAATCGTTCGATTAGTAATGTACACGTTTTAGTTCAATGGTTCATGCATAACCCAAATTTTTCCCGGGCCGGTTACTTGTGACCGACGTCCCACTATACCACGGTGCATTCCTAAATGGGTGCACTAAAGACTTCGATGGCGGAACTCGCATGGGTTTTGCGGCAGATTCTAAGACCAACTCGGCTTAGGAGGACCGTCCTGATTTGCGAGAAAGTCATCGTCGTTGGTATAGACCCTATCTCGACTGACCGAGACTTAGATTAAGAGCATACATGGTGTCATTATATTGTTTCCATGACTACGTGCTACTTGATTTATTTGTCATCTTATTTTCAAAAAACCGTCACTTTCAAAAACTTGCATCTTTTCAAACCTATCTATTTTTCAAAACCCGGAAAGCTACCGAATTTAGAATTTATGATTTTGACTCAAAATAGCCTATTTTTAGCCGGTATGTTGCCCAAACTTTATCAAAATTTCCAAAAATTCGGCCCGATAAGACTTTTCGGTTTTCAAAAAAATCGGGCCATCCGTTCCGACTTTTTCGAGTTTTTCTAAATCCAAATTTCCCTTTTCAAAACCTTTCTCTTCTTAGGACTTCTCGTATTTAGTAGTGTCGGGTCTTGTCATAAGTTGTTAGAGTCTATAGCGTCGAAACTCCGTCGATCCTACATCACGAGTTTCTTCCTCATCCCAGTCCGCCTTATTTGTCGAGGCACGGCCCACCTACGTAGGATGAACTCCTACAAAAGGAAGCCCGTTTATACATTCAAGTCCAAAGTCTAGGGAGTATCTCACGTGGACCTTCCTTCGAGCGGGACTCGGTCCACATAGCCGAATCCTAAGGGAGGCCCACCTTTCACGAGTCACCCGTCTAGGTGTCTTTTCCGAGTCATTATTTTTTCAGGCTTTTCCTCACTCGGGGGCCACCCTTCAGCAGAGCGATCAACCACGGTTGCTCTAAGGGTCATGTCTTGCACGTGTTATCTTACGTACCCCACTTTCGGGTCACTTAGATGTCACACCATCTGAGTCCTATCTGAGTCCTTAGTCTCACTTGGGGGCTATTCTCCGATGGAGCGATTAATCACAGTCACTCCGAGGATCGTACTCTACACATTTGTCTTAGGAGAGTCTAACCCGGGTCGAACTGGAGTCGTCTCTCCTCCCGCGCTATTTCCTATGCCTTGGTGTATTCGAGTTCCGAAGCAACTTTCCTGATTACGCGGTATTATTATAGACAAGCCGCCCTTCACCCGAACCATGACACAACAAGCCATAGACGAGCTGACCGCCTCACTGGCTAAGATGGAGGCCCAACTGACAGCCATCAGGACCGACCAAACCGCCATTGCTACCCGTTTGAGCGCCGTGGAGCAAAGGACTCTTAAGGTCAGGAATGAAACCGCTGGACCCATAGCTGAATTGGTCAGCGCCGTCCGAAAACTGGAGGAACAGGTCCACTTATCAATGAACAACACTATCCACACGGAAAATGCCCGAGAATATACACCCATTAGTGAGAAACTACCAAAGGATCTCAACTTAGAAGGGTTACCCATATTCGAAGGGACGGAGGATCCATTATTACACCTCCGAGCTTTCAAACAATTCATGGCAGTCAAGGGGGTCAAAGACGACATGTTCATCAATTTGTTCGGCGCATCCCTCGGGAAATATCCAAAAGCCTGGTTCTATAGGCTTAATGCAAAAAGATTCCCAACTTGGGAAGATGTGGCTACCGAGTTCGCTAAAAACTATTCTGATAATACTGAACTTCAGACTACTATGCGGACCCTAGAAGTCATGGCCTAGGAGCCCAAAGAAGGCTTCACCAAATACCTCCAACGCTGGAGGGCCGAAAGCGTGAAGTTGGTGGAGAAGCCCAATGAAAAAACTTTAGTTGAGGCCTTTGTCAAGAACCTCCTCCCTTCCTACCGGGTCCATCTCCGGTATGCTATCATACCCAACTTCGCCACTTTAACTGAAATGGGCACTAGGGTCGAAGATGATCTTCGACATAATGAAGATCTGGGTGAAGCTTCTACCGAAGGCCATACTGGACATCCACTTGAGTCCTTAGAAGCCGAAGACTACTAACAACCTCATCCAAGAGTCTAGGTTTGGTTTAAGTCTGAGTCTGAGTCCGAGTCTAGGATATTCTACTCCTTTCAATTTCAAAATCACAGTCAGAGCCAACTGTATTATGTCCTCCTTTCAAAATTCAATAAAATCAGCTTTTCTATTTCTCATATATACTTTCCTTATGTGTTTCCGAGAACAAGATGAACACCATCATACACTGTGAGCACATGCACGTGACTATAGGCACATCTATAATGACTGCAGGAAATCGAGATCCGTGTTATCCTCTTACCCGTTCCATGTCTGGTATAGAAAAGCCACATAACTACCCTTAGTAGGAGCGGTATCGAATCCTATGACAAATCTAGGTAGTCTTCTAGTTTGGGTTCAAGACGGGAGGCAAGCCCACTTCCCACAATAAACACCCTTCCAATAAGACTTGACCAACTTGACCAATTCTTACCTTAGGTGTTAGTCTGACCAACAAAAAAGGAAAAAAAGAAAAGCTGGACAAAAAAGAAAAAATCAAAAGTCCAAGGAAAAAGCAAAAGGCCAAAACAAAAGAGCTGGCCATAGTCAAAAAGATTTATCAACATCCCTCGACTAGATACGGTCAAGCCCTCGACCAGGCACGGTCAACTCAAATGAAGAATCCCATGACCGGGGCTAAAGAGGTTAACCAAAAAATATTCAAAAACCCATGACCGTAGTGAAAGCGGTCAATTCAAAATTATCAATACTCATACCATCCAATAGGGGAGAAACAATCAAGCTGGTCAGCTAGCACCACACTTAGCCTTCCCACATTACAACCCTCAAGACCTTCTCGAGACCAAGGCTAAGAGACAACCCAGAATTTTGAGGATTCAAGCTCCATAGGATACCCTAACCATTAGGGCCAGACATGGAAATCAGATCCCGCATTATCAAACCTGCCCAATCGAAGTCCGAGTCATTTTTACTCGACTTCCCCCTTTCCTACCACATTACAATACCTTACCCTCGAAGCCTTAGCTCCACAAAATCGAGCTCCAGATTTCGAATAATCAAAGCCACTTATGACCTAGCTCCACATTTCCAAAAACATCTAAACCAGTTACCAGCCCCAAACACGGGAACTCAACTTGCAGTCAGCATAGAACATGCCCAAATAAGTTCACACCACCTCTGAGGGCTACCCCGGAGAATGCTCACAGTCACAGGATCAACATCCTAACTATTCTAGCCCTTTGATCAAGACATCACTGGGAATGCACCTAGCCTACACCATCGCTGTGGCTAGTTACACACAAAGCCCTAGTAAACTAGGCACCATTATATATCTTTCAATCCACTGAACTACGGCTTGGTTTGATTTCACTACACGTGAATACGTAGGCAGCCTTTCAACAAGGGCACAACCACCCACATTGACACACATTCAAAAAGCGCCATCATTCCGGTCACGACACCATCATGTTCTCAACAGCTAGCTTTGTCGTCCTGGGGGCTTCTCTTAGGCAGGAAACCTCCATCCATTCGCAAAATCCAGATAAATTCAAAAAATCTAGCCTCCTTTCTGTAGTGTGTCCTAGTACTCGGCTCAGCCGAAGACAAGAATCTGTCAGGACTCGAGGCAATACCCACTTTGGAAATGTACCCAAAATCAAAAATCCAGAAGAGCACTAGACTACGGCGTTGCTACTACTAAAAGTCCTGTCATGCCAAAACAGTCTCATTACAGACTATTGCAATCCCCCCATAGCACATCCTTCCAATTCCGAGAATTCGACCATGTTGCCACTCGCCTAGGCTACGGAATAGCGCAACTTAAGAGTCTTGTTAGGTGGCCCACATCCTTTTACCGAGTCACGGTTCAACCCCTCGATAGTCCAGTCGTGTCTGTCAACTCGTCCTGTCGCGTCCAGAGTCGAGTCAGTCGGCATGTAGGCCTCTGTTTTCAAATTCTCATTTCAAAAACTTGTAAAACTTAGCCATTTGAGAAAATCCTTTTCGACAAGGTCAAGTTTCAGTCTATTTAAACTGCAAATTTCTTTTCCATCTCTTTCGATTTTGAAAACCTATCTCCTAGCACGTGAGTTGCTTTCAGGACTTCGATTTCAAAATGAAACAAAAATCATTTTCCCCAGCGCAAGTCAGTCTATAGATGCTAAATGCATTTCTTTATGCTATCTTGCTATTTCTGCCTATATATCTAACATTTCAGGTACTAGCTTGGCTTCCCAAAGGAACATCAAGTTTTTACTTCCCCAGCGTGAGTCGGTTTTTTGCCTGAATGTTACATGTAAATTGCTATGTGTCAGCATACAGGTACACCCAAGACTCCCGAAGAAATCTCAAAATTCCCCAGTGGAGAAACTCAAGCGACTTCTTTCGGGATGTATCTGTAAACAGATACACCCATAGCTTCCAAGGCAAGCTCCCACGCAATTCCAAGATGGGATGATCTGTAAACAGAGACACCCATAGCTTCCAAGGCAAGCTCCCGCGTAATTCCAAGACGGGATGTATCTGTAAACAGATACACCCATAGCTTCCAAAGCAGGCTCCCGCGTAATTCCAAGACGGGATGTATCTGTAAACAGATACACCTATAGCTTTCAAGGCAGGCTCCCGCGTAATTCCAAGACGGGATGTATCTGTAAACAGATACACCCATAGCTTCCAAGGCAGGCTCCCGCGTAATTCCAAGACGGGATGTATCTGTAAACAGATACACCCATAGCTTCCAAGGCAGGCTCCCGCGTAATTCCAAGACGGGATGTGTCTATAAACAGACACACCCATAGCTTCCAAGGCAGGCTCCCGCGTAATTCCAAGACGGGATGTATCTGTAAACAGATATACCCATAGCTTCCAAGGCAAGCTCCCGCGTAATTCCAAGATGGGATGTGTCTATAAACAGACACACCCATAGCTTCCAAGGCAGACTCCCGCGCAACTCCAAGATGGGATGTGTCTGTAAACAGACACACCCAAGACTTTTCAGGCAAAGTCCCCGCGACATTATTGGCATCTATCCAGGTATGATTTCTATCTTATGGCTGGCGAGCCCTTCACGTAGGTCTAATGGACTATAAACGACCCGATCGGAAGTCTGCCAGGTTTTAATTCTTGATTGACCTGGTAGCTACTCTGACTTTTCCCTTGTCCAAGCCTCAGTCAGAGTGGGGGCTCTGTAGACACCCACTTTTTGACCACCAGGTGTTTATAATAGTTCCCGCCAAACACCCGATGATGATCGGACGCAAACACGACTTAATACACTCGATTTTCAGACTCGGAATCAATAGTAGTTGGCACAAGCTTTTAGCGGAGTAAAAATATCACCAAACAGGCCTCAAATCCAGGCCTAGTAAGTCATTTCCAGTCAAATAAGACTAATTTGGGTCAAAACCGAGACCAAG
Source organism: Agrostemma githago (assembly GCA_958450325.1). Classification (NCBI taxonomy): domain Eukaryota; kingdom Viridiplantae; phylum Streptophyta; class Magnoliopsida; order Caryophyllales; family Caryophyllaceae; genus Agrostemma; species Agrostemma githago. The sequence continues at coordinate 55,988,126 of OY288240.1, forward strand.
GGCAAAACCGTCTTTTAGCGACCGGGTCAAACCCCGGTCAAAAACATTTCCAAGGCATAGAAATCAGCCGCGCAAGCTTCGACAATTCGATTTGAAGTCAAATACTACAAAAAATCAGCAACGAAGAAAAATTAAGCAAGCTTTTCCAGCTCAAACCGGATTCTTTTTTCCATCCAAAAACTGGAATCCTACTTCACCCCAACCGGTGTTTCTTCCCCTGTAAGAAAGTCTCTCCTACTCACAAACGGAATCCTATTCCATCCACACCGCTTCATTCTTTCTCCCGAAGAAAGCCTTTTCCTATCTGAAACAGGAGTTTCTTCCCATCCAAATCAGGAAACTTCTCCTATAAATACACACTCTCCTACACACCACAATAAACACATCAATCATTGACACCAATCATCCAACAATTACACACACAATTCCCGACATCAATTATTCACATCGACATCCAAATACCAATCCGAAATTCTAGGCAATTTTAGGCAAAATATATACAAACCCGAGAGCAAAACTCGCTATATCCCCTCCCTAACCATACACGCCATAACTCACCTATATACTTCTTAACGCTCCCGCGCCTAGGCCGCCACTACGAGTCCGTTTTCGAGGTAATCAAGCATGTAGGTTGAGGGTGTTTCAAATCCCGTTTTTCTCCCTTTCACAATTTTTTTGTCACGATTTTTTTTGTCACAATTTTTCGACATAATTTTTGTTAGTCACAATTATTTAGTCACAATTTTTACACAATCTTTCAGCAACTTTTTCAAAATCCACTCTAAATATTCGATATTGATTCTATAATCAAGCATCGAATATTATGAGTATCAATATTTAAGTCGAGTATAAATTGCACCATATTTTTACACGACTTAACCAAATCATCGATTTCCAAAACCAAATACAATTTTTTCATCATATCATATTTACATCTTCTAACTCGTTTGCTCGTTTGCTCCTTTATTATCACGATTGTTGTATTGTATCGTTGGTTGCATTGTAATTCCGGGTGGTATGCCGCTCGTATATTGTAATCTGTTATCGTTTTTGTTGTTCGTTTTATTGTACTAAAATGAACATCACATGCTAAAACAACTTTGACTTTATTAGCTTAGATGCATTTAAACGACATAGATCAACATAATTCACATGCTTAGTCAAAACGCTCTTTGCATATCATTCAACCGTCAAGCGCGTACACAAAAAACGAACGATATCTTAGCAAAGGCCGCTAAGTGCGGGCGAGGTTGGGTGTCCTTTGTGGGCTTCCCAACACGTACCCTCACCCCTTACTCAGAACCATGGTTTCCGGATGTCCGAATCCATTGGCAACGAGAGTCATTCAATACACGATATCCGATAATGTCGGTATCGGTATCATATGCTAAGGGACGAACCCGATAAACTTTGACATCGGAAATGGGCCATATTTTGTACATGGCCCACTACGACATAGAGTGGGTTCGAATGGGCCCGAACTCCCAAAAAGTTCGGTGGCGACTCCTACTTCGGTTTAAATTTTAATTTGACCATCTCATATGGAGATTCATTCGCCTCCCCAAACCCGCGCGTGGCCGCGTCGGGGTGGACCTATATCATGTCCACAAGATGACATACGATAAAGTTGCATTTGTTCAAAATTGATATGTAACTATAACATTCAGCACTTTTATCATTTCAAGTGATAAAGTGCAACTTTATCACTCATCTCGTGTAACTTTAATACTGGAACTTATGAACTTAAAAGTTGTTGACCTTATTTGAATCTACCTCTCTCTCTCTCTCTCTCTCTATATATATATATATATATATATATATATATATAGAGAGAGAGAGAGAGAGAGAGAGAGTGGAGATCCAATGAGTCCTCATCTTTAAATGAGTCTGTCCCACAATTTAGAGCCGTCAGATCCATTAGATCCAGCTGTTGTCAATCAACCACGTCACCCTAATACTTCACGGATGAAGAAGAAAAAACGCGCGTCAGACCCGTAAACTCTTCCACTACCCTCATAACCTCATTCAATAAAAAATCAAAATATTTCTAAGTTGCTCTCTCTTTTTCGAAATCCTTCGAAAATCAATCCATAGTCAAGCGCGATTTTCTACGAAAATTAAAAGCAAAATCAAGGACAAAGTTCTAATTCAAACACGTTATCATGAAGAGGTATAAACAATTTGATTTTTTATGAAAACATTAATTTGCTGTGATTAATGTTTACTGTAATTAATGTTTGTTAATTTGTTCAATCTTTATTTTCAAGCATTATTGTTTGTGTTTCATTCTGATTCATGTATTGTTCTTGCTGTTGATTTGCATTTTTTCGCTCTTGCCGTTGTTGATTCTCGGCGTTGATAATGTAACAATTACTTGTTAACTACCGCGGTTTGTTCTTGCTATTGAGTCATATTGTTCTTCTTATTGTTAATTTTGGATGATATGAAGATATTGAGCGATTGATTTTGTTATTTTCTGCGTTGTTCGTATTTCTGTGTTCGCTCCCCAAAAAATTAGGTTTAATTATTTATTTTCAAGCAAACAAATTAGGTTCGATCGAACTAATGTTCGCTTTTCGTTTTGATTCATGTATAATTCTTGCCGTTGATTTGCATTTTTTTTGCTCTTCCTGTTGTTGATTCTTGGCATTGTTACTGTAACAATTGTATTGTTAACTACCACAGTTTGTTCTTGCTATTGAGTCATGTTGTTCCTATACTTGTTGCTCTTGCTGATGTTGATTTTGACTTTTTGTGTTGTTCCTATATTTGTTGACATTTAGTAACAAGATTCCTTTACAGTAACAATGACATTGTTACTATTACACTATTATCCAGCAGAAAGAAAGTAGTAGCAAAAAATAGTTATCACAGTACCTGTGATACAGTTACGATAACGTTTATTGTTCACCTACTGTTGTATTCATGCCATTGCTACTTCGTTTTATTTCTTTATTGACACACAATTACTATAACGTTTCATTTTTATATACTCAATTACTTCAACCACCTCCACTTGTTGACTGTTTTCTACTTTTATAATGTCAGGAAAGGAGAAATTCATCCGGAAGAAGACGTAATCACAAGCAAAAAGATTAAGCCAACAATTATGAAGGTGCCTCTAACAAAAGAGTCACCTAAAGGACCAAAGAAGAAGGTGACTTTTAATCTAATACCAGCAGGTCTGCAGACATCCGATATGGATTCTGAAGTTTTTATGCAAACAATGTTCGTAGCAATGAAGAAGGCGAAAAAAACTATAGAAATTTGTATCCAAAAAGTATGAATTGTTTTTCTAATAGTGTCACAGTAAAAAGATGCGTTTACAGTAACAGTGCCATTGTTAATGTTACTGTAAATTATTGATGTCAGGAAACGAGAAATTCAACCGGAAGAAGACATAATAGAAAAGATGAAGCCAATAAGGTTGAAGGTTCCTTTAACTAAAGAGGAAAGCAAAGCACCAAAGAAGAAGGTGACATCCGATGTGGATTTTGAAATTTCTAAGCCAACAACGAAGAAGCTGAAAAAACAAGAGAATTTTATCTCCAAAAAGTATGAATTTGTTTCATGTAACAATAAGAATATCACAGTAACAAGATGCATTTACAGTAACATTGTCATTGTTACAGTTACTGTAAATACTATCAACTTGTACAACCTATAATCATATTACCGTTACTGTAAATTCTGTACTGATTTTGAAATTGATGAATGTTAGAAGAAACACTTGATTCTTTTCTTAGTAAGTACTATTATATTGTGTAACAAGATGAATATTACTGTGAAAGTGTTACTGTAACTTTTAAATTAACAACATGCCTTTACAGTAACAGTGTGATTAATGATGATGAGGATTATGAAGTTTCTGATGATGCAAGTGATGACGAGCCTAAACCAACAACCAAGAAGGCGAACAAGCAAACGGTTGTTGTCACTGAGAAGAAACGTCAGGCATCAGAAAATGTCTCAAAAATGTATGCAGCCCTTGACTGATTTCTTAGTACTCCTTATTACATTATCCTTATTACAGTAACATTGTCACAGTAAGCTTATTACTGTAATGTGATTCGCAGGCCAGATAAGTACACAAACAGGTGTAGATCTCAATCACTTGTTCAAGTCATTAACGCACTGTCAAGTGAGCAACGTAGGGCAGTTCGGGAGATTGGTTTTGGGGGGTTACTCAAAATGAAAGTAACCATTATTCCCGGAGGATTAAACAGCTTACTGGTTGAGGCTTTCAAAGTTAAAAATGATGGAAGCTATCTCCTCAAAGTTTCTGAAAAAAATGAGTTCTTAGTGTCACATCATGATGTGCATGACGCCTTTCTACTTCCTATGGAAGGTGATGATGTTGAGCTTATCTCCACGGTTCGTTCAAAGATAAATGAGGGTGAGATTCTGAAAAGGAAATGGAGGAAAAAGTTTCACGTGTCTAGTACCAAAAACATCAAAATGGGTTTCATTTCATGATGGTTTAATGATAATAAGAATGTGTGCGGCGATGAATTCAAACGAATGTTTGCCCTTTATGCTCTATATAGTTTCTTAGCCCCTACTACAAACTACTCGATTGATTTCAAGTTGTTAAAAGTAGTAGAAGATGTGGAGAAGATAAGAAGTTATAATTGGGCAAAGTATGTCATTCATAAGTTGGCTGAAGGTATTCAGTCATTGAAGAAAGGAGGAAAGAATTTGTGTGGATGTACGCTAGTACTTATCCTAGCCTATATACATCGAATAGAGTTTAATGGGAAAGTCCAACCTTCCGAGTTGCCTCTGATCAAACACTGGTCCAACGAAAAACTTTCGAAACGAGTTAATGAAGAAGCATGGATCGGTTATCTTGGGGGAGGGAAAAGGGTTTAAATCAAGTCGGGGACGAGATTAAACGAGGGGGCCTTAAATAAGACGGGACGGAAAATGGTTTAGGGTTGGATTAGGCGTCACCGCTACGCGGTGCCGCCTAATCCAACCCTAAACTCTTTTCCTTATTCAAGGTCACTCGTACATCCGAAACCAAACTGAACCCTAAGAGTGATTGTTGAACCCTGTCGGGGACGAGATTAAACGAGAGGGCCTTAACTAAGATGGGATGGAAAAGGGTTTAGGGTTGGATTACCACTACGCGGTGCCGCCTAATCCAACCTTAAACCCTTTTCCTTATTCAAGGTCACTCATACATCTGAAACCAAACTGAACCCTAAGAGTGATTGTTGAACCCTGTTGGGGACGAGATTAAACGAGGGGGGCCTTAGCTAAGATGGGACGGAAAGGGTTTAGGGTTGGATTAGGCGTCACCGCTACGCGTAATCCAAATACCAAAACTGAATAATAGGAGTTAACAAATACATACAGTCAATCAGGGAACTAACTGCTCCTTGGCAAATATATAGCTGCTTGATGATTATTGTTAACTGTAACAGTATCACTGTATTACACATAATTCTATAACACTTTCACAGTATCAAAAAACAATTAGTTGATCATGAAGTAGCCTCGTCTTCAATGCGGACAGGGCATGTTATTCTAACGTGGTCAGTTTTTTCTTTACAGTATGCACATAGCCTCTTTGGTTTTGATGCCTTTTCAATGCATTGTGTTCTTGTTGACGTCAACCTTTTTCCACTTCCCTTGTTCCTCGATATAATAGGTGGCAGAATAGTGATTGTCGACGACACACTGCATCCCAACAACATCTCTAACTCTTTTTCTTTTTTAAGGGGTTCAGTTCCTTGGGATAATTTCTCCCGGAACTGGATGAGAAGTGTAGCTAACTCCTCCATGTAAACATTAGGCAATGTTTTGAGGATGCTAATTGTTGAATTGAACTCTCCCCAAACCTTGCACATATAACTGTTCTCAGATTCAGCCATTTCAGATTCAGCCATTTCAGATTCAGCCAAATAAATCCTGAAAATGAAACACAATATAATGTTACTATATATTTTAATAATGTTACAGTGTACCTATTACAGTTATAGGAAATGAATATGAAACATCAGGTTAGGTTTTCATTTGATATACATGTTACTGTAAGTGTTCTTTGTCCAACGATCTAGAATGTACTTGGTTGGTATTTCCTGAATTCCTTTGCCATTGTACACCCACACAATATGTCTGCAAATTAGACCCTTTCTTTGAAAGAGTTTGCAACTACATTATGCATCTGTGGTTGCCACATTGAACGTTACAGTAAAAGTTTTGTTTGCTTCAGAATCTTCCACATCAATTATCTGAACATTACCTTGCTTTGCAAAGCCACCAACACCGCATCTGGATATGGAGGACTTCACTTCCTCTTGAAACTCATAAAACACAGCATGTGTGTACATATTAGCAGCATGTTTTTCTAAATGTAGCTGTGTTACAGTAACAGGAAGTGAGTGGTCAGAGTTATGATCGGCACACCTCTGTGAGTAACGTTGTTGGTCCATGGTTGTACTAAACCTCATCCAAAATTCCACCAGTGTCCCAAAATGATTCTCATAACGTTTGAAAAATGAATTGGCACTTTCAGATCTCTGAGTTGTTTTTAATATACCACCCATTGAAAGATCTCGATGGTAGGCAGGTATCCATTGTTTTCGTAGGCTAAACATTGTAGTCAACCATTCATGATCTCCCAAATTAAAATCAGAAATAACTTCTTGCCACTTTATTTCAAAATCTAATGGTTCCAAATCAGGATCCCATACAACAACATTTAATCATTTTAGGAAATCAGTGTCTTTGCATAGTGTTGAACCCACTTTGACAATAACTTTCTCCATGATATGCCACATGCAATAATGATGTATAGACTCCTTAAAAATAGAAGGAACAACAAGCTTTATAGCTGGATCTTGATCTGTTATGATAACAGTAGGCTGCTTTCCTTCCATTTCATTCAAAAAATGCTGAAAAACCCACTGGAACGACTCATCATCCTCATGTGCGAGTAAAGAACAGGCAAAGAGTACTGATTTCTTGTGGTGATTAACACCAGTGAATGGAGTGAATATCATGTTATACATATTTGTGCCATAGGTGGGATCAAAACTAACAGCATCCCCAAAAAGCCTATAGTTCATTATCGAAATTGAATCAGCCCAAAAAACCCTGGACAGGCAGTTAGACTCGTTAACCTCCTGAGCAAAGTACAATCCCTTTTGAGTGGATTCCAGCTTTTTAAGACGAGCAATAAAAAGTTCTGAATCTCTTAATCTTATAAAACATTTCACATCACGCTGAAAGTTTTTGAAATCCACCAATTGACCACCTACATTTTGGTATCCAGATGCATACTCTTTACACATATGGAAAGTCTTTGCAGCCCCAATATTTAGTTTGGAATTGTCAACAATAAGCTGCTTGTGAAAAAGGGAAACGGTTCTTGAAACTTTTTCAAGATCTCGATCATTAACGGAGGTTAAAGGATGATTATGAATCTCACAAAAAATCATCAATGATAACTGGATCCTCAATACACCTCGTAAGTTTAAATCTGACACGTGCCTTGCATCCAACCCTTGTTACTTTAACTTTCCTTTTAACCTTCCTTTTAACCGCGTCAACAGTGGATGAATTCTCACCATTCTTGTCATCCCTCCGACCCGATTGTGGAGCCCGAAAAATTAGTCAACGGTCCTGATAAAGCAATTGACTACGCACGTGGACCATCCTATCACAAGTCGTTATGGGTAGGCATGTATTGGCCCAAACATGGTCAGATTCATGCAACTACACAAGGGATCTATCGAGAGAATATTGCTTATCCTAAAAGGATGTGGAGGATCTCGTGGGATTGGCAAGATATCCACAAAAATAGTGGGAGGATAAAAGGAAATATGGCTGGTATCTTTTATGATACACCAATCTCAAATAAAAGGCAACAAGAGGATCTCCAAATATTTGAGATATCAAATTATCTTGAATATGTGGCAAGGAATAAACAAGGGGAGCTCCATCAAATAATTGGAGGTGGGGAAATCTCAGACATATGGCAAGGAATAACATGTGAAGACCTTCGCCAAATAATTGGAAGTGACGTGATCTTCTATATTCACGCACTATCTAATATTTCAAGCATGAGATCACGCATCACATAGTAATCTTCGAGACATGGCAGAAGGATCTTCATCACATAATAAGAGATGTCGTGATCTCCTATGATCACACATTATCTTTTATTTAAGGCAAGTAAAATAAAGATCACACCCATAGGTGGCATGTGATATTAGTAGTTATTCTCATAAGATTAGTTTCCTTTTATCTTTGTTATTACTAGAGTAAGATATCACTCTGAATATCACGAGGATATCACGCATTGTAGGCTATATAAGCCATGATCATTCATTCAATAAAGACATTGAATATTTATGAAATTACAAACAACTTGTCAAACTCTGGATTAATTTGTTAATCACGTGTTTAAACTTCGAGAAGGTGCTTCGAAGCGTTTAGAGGGTTGGTGTTCCAAACTCTGAGCTATTAATTTCGGGTTCAAGGTCAAACTACGGGTTAAATATCCTTTGGTTACTCACCGATTAACATCGGATCACAAAATACAGAAAATCAAAGCGTTTGGTTCCCAAAAATAGTCGAGCCACAAAACACAAAATCCTCACAGACCTTAACCACGAACCAGGGTTACATTAACCTAAGTTCAATTTCACTCCAAAATCCACGTCATCACTCAAGGTTACATTAACCTTCAACCCAACTTCATTTCCTATTCTAAACCGCTTCCGCATTCGCATCATTTTGGTATCAGAGCCGTGTTTAACGACATGGGAGATAACGAAATAAACGACAACAATGTCAACAATGACGCAAGCAGCTTCAATACTGGAGGGGGTAATGACGACAATCTCATCCAACAATTGCTCCGGGCCTTGCGTGGTTTACCCGAGAATCGAGCAGATGGAGGCGTTAGGAGATTCGTGGACGTGCCAAAGCCTCGTGATGAATTCAAAGTCACGGAATTTCCGGAGTTTGAAGGAGGAGTCGATCCGGAGGACTACTTGGAATGGGAGCGTAAGATGGAAAGAATGTTCGAATTCAAGGACGTTCCAGACGAAAAGCGTTGTAAGTATGCTATACTTAGACTAACAAAAAATGCGTCTTTATGGTTTGAAGGCATGAAATTGAGAAGGGCTAGAGAGGATAAGCCAAAGGTTAGGACTTGGGATGACCTTAAACGTAAGTTACGCAAGAGGTATGTGCCCAAGAGTTATAAAGTCGATTTGTATAGAAGAATTGCCGAATTAAGACAAGGGAGTCTATATGTTAGTTGTTACATTTCGGAGTTTTAGAAAGCGTCTTTGATGTGCGAGTTAGATGAGTTAGAAGAACAAAAAATGGCTCGATTTTGTAGAGGTTTAAATCGTAGTATCGCGGATATCGTTGACTTACATCCCTACGAATCGTTCGATACACTTTGTTCTTTGTGTCTTAAGGTCGAAACTCAACAAAAAAAAAGAAATCTACCCCTAAGACAGATACTTGGACTAAATCCGAGGAAACTAAGTTTGAAGGGTCGAATTTGCATGCGACACCTAAGACTACCCCTATTTCCCAAATGACACCCAACACGCTCTATAAAGCCAAGGACATGTCTAAGGTCCGTTGTTTCAAGTGTCAAGGGTTCGGTCACTTTAAAACCGAGTGTCCCAATCAAAGAATCATCACTTTAAGGGAGGCGATTACGTATCGTGATGATTTGTGGGAACAAGAGGAAAGTGACGAGGAGGGAAAAGTCTATATGGCAAAGGGAGGAGAGGAAGAGGTGGAAGAAGTCGTAGAGTTTGAGGCTCCTACACACGTTGAGTCACTAGTCTTGCGTCGTACACTACACACACTTGCTAAACCGCCTATAATGAAGCAAAGAGACCAAATCTTTCATACTAAATGTCAAGTGAACGATAAGTGGTGTAACGTGATTATTGATGGGGGGAGGTGCACTAATGTCGCATCCCAAGAAATGGTGGAAAAACTTTCATTGACCACTACGCCCCACCCAAAACCCCACACACTACATTGGCTTGATGACGGAAAGAAGATGAAGGTCACAAAACAAGTGCGAGTTGGATTCACGATGGGTCCGTATAATGATGAAATCACGTGTGACGTGATTCCCATGGATGCGTGCCACATTCTTTTGGGTAGGCCATGGCAATTCGATTGTGATGTACGTCACCAAGGGAGGACTAACGAGTATATTCTGATGGTGAATGATAAGAAAATCGTCCTAAGGCCAATGGCACCGAAGGATGTTCGTTCTACGCATTCTAACCGGACTACCAAGCCTAGTTTATCTGTGTTTGCTAGTGAGCAGGTGTTAGCAAACAAAGAGGAGAGGTACGCCCTTAAAGCGTCCAACATGTCCGTAGTTTCAAGAGGGAACAACCTTGACCAAGGTTACATTAACCTTGACCAAGTTTACCCTAACCTTGACTCTAACGAACTTATGCAACCGCTAGTAGGTGGGTCTGAAGATGTATTTTTGACTGACCTTGAGCCTAGATTGTTTACAGTTGTTAGTCAAAACAGAATTAAACCGGTGATTGACCGGGAAGAAAAAGTGAATACGCTTATTGCGTCAAAGCATCCCGTGCCTCAAGAGGACCAATCCGGGTTCGTACACCCATCGATTCGAATGAGGGATAAGGGCAATGGAATCCACACCACTTTAGCCCTAGTCTTAAGCAAAAATGACCTTACGGAATTGAGGTCAATTCCTTTTGAAGAGGGAGGGGATGACCCGATTTTGGAGCCCGAAATATTAGTCAACGGTCCTGATAAAGCAATTGACTACGCACGTGGACCATCCTATCACAAGTCGTTATGGGTAGGCATGTATTGGCCCAAACATAGTCAGATTCATGCAACTACACAAGGGATCTATCGAGAGAATATTGCTTATCCTAAAAGGATGTGGAGGATCTCGTGGGATTGGCAAGATATCCACAAAAGTAGTTTGAGGATAAAAGGAGATATGGCTGGTATCCTTTATGATACACCAATCTCAAACAAAAGGCAACAAGAAGATCTCCAAATATTTGAGATATCAAATTATCTTGAATATGTGGCAATGAATAAACAAGGGGATCTCCATCAAATAATTGGAGGTGGGGAAATCTCAGACATATGGCAAGGAATAACATGCGAAGATCTTCGCCAAATAATTGGAAGTGACGTGATCTTCTATATTCTCGCACTATTTAATATTTCAAGCATGAGATCACGCATCACATAGTAATCTTCGAGACATGCCAGAAGGATCTTCATCACATAATAAGAGATGTCGTGATCTCTTATGATCACACATTATCATTTATTTAAGGCAAGTAAAATAAAGATCACACTCATAGGTGGCATGTGATATTAGTAGTTATTCTCATAAGATTAATTTCCTTTTATCTTTGTTATTACTAGAGTAAGATATCACTCAGAATATCACGAGGATATCACGCATTGTAGGCTATATAAGCCATGATCATTCATTCAATAAAGACATCGAATATTTATGAATTTACAAACAACTTGTCAAGCTCTGGATTAATTGGTTAATCACGTGTTTAAACTTCAAGAAGGTGCTTCGAAGCGTTTAGAGGGTTGGTGTTCCAAACTCTGAGCTATAAATTCCGGGTTCAAGTTCGAACTACGAGTTAAATATCCTTTGGTTACTCACCGATTAACATCGGATCACAAAATACAGAAAATCGAAGTGTTTGCTTCCCAAAAATAGTCGAGCCACAAAACACAAAATCCTCACAGACCTTAACCACGAACCAGGGTTACATTAACCTAAGTTCAATTTCAATCCAAAATCCACGTCATCACTCAAGGTTACATTAACCTTCAACCCAACTTCATTTCCTATTCTAAACCGCTTCCGCATTCGCATCATTTTGGTATCAGAGTCGTGTTTAACGACATGGGAGATAACGAAATAAACGACAACAATGTCAATAATGACGCAAGCAGCTTCAATACTGGAGGGGGTAATGACGACAATCTCATCCAACAATTGCTCCGGGCCTTGCGTAATTTACCCGAGAACCGAGCAGGAGGAGGCGTTAGGAGATTCGTGGACGTGCCAAAGCCTCGTGATGAATTCAAAGTCACGGAATTTCCGGAGTTTGAAGGAGGAGTCGATCCGGAAGACTACTTGGAATGGGAGCGTAAGATGGTAAGAATGTTCGAATTCAAGGACGTTCCCGACGAAAAGCGTTGTAAGTATGCTATACTTAGACTAACAAAAAATGCGTCTTTATGGTTTGAAGGCAAGAAATTGAGAAGGGCTACCGAGGATAAGCCAAAGGTTAGGACTTGGGATGACCTTAAACGTAAGTTACGCAAGAAGTATGTGCCCAAGAGTTATAAATTCGATTTGTATAGAAGAATTGCCGAATTAAGACAAGGGAGTTTAAATGTTAGTTGTTACATTTCGGAGTTTGAGAAAGCGTCTTTGATGTGCGAGTTAGATGAGTTAGAAGAACAAAAAATGGCTCGATTTTGTAGAGGTTTAAATCGTAGTATCGCGGATATCGTTGACTTACATCCCTACGAATCGTTCGATACACTTTGTTCTTTGTGTCTTAAGGTCGAAACTCAACAAAAAAAAGAAATCTACCCCAAAGACAGATACTTGGACTAAATCCGAGGAAACTAAGTTTGAAGGGTCGAATTTTCATGCGACACCTAAGACTACCCCTATTTCCCAAATGACACCCAACACGCTCTATAAAGCCAAGGACATGTCTAAGGTCCGTTGTTTCAAGTGTCAAGGGTTCGGTCACTTTAAAACCGAGTGTCCCAATCAAAGAATCATCAACTTAAGGGAGGCGATTACGTATCGTGATGATTTGTGGGAACAAGAGGAAAGTGACGAGGAGGGAAAAGTCTATATGGCAAAGGGAGGAGAGAAAGAGGTGGAAGAAGTTGTAGAGTTTGAGGCTCCTACACACGTTGAGTCACTAGTCTTGCGTCGTACACTACACACACTTGCTAAACCGCCTATAATGAAGCAAAGAGACAAAATCTTTCATACTAAATGTCAAGTGAACGATAAGTGGTGTAAGGTGATTATTGATGGGGGAGGTGCACTAATGTCGCATCTCAAGAAATGGTGGAAAAACTTTCATTGACCACTACGCCCCACCCAAAACCCCACACACTACATTGGCTTGATGACGGAAATAAGGTGAAGGTCACAAAACAAGTGCGAGTTGGATTCACGATGGGTCCTTATAATGATGAAATCACGTGTGTTGTGATTCCCATGGATGCGTGCCACATTCTTTTGGGTAGGCTATGGCAATTCGATCGTGATGTACGTCACCAAGGGAGGACTAACGAGTATATTCTGATGGTGAATGATAAGAAAATCGTCCTAAGGCCAATGGCACCGAAGGATGTTCGTTCTATGCATTCAAACCGAACTACCAAGCCTAGTTTATCTGTGTTTGCTAGTGAGCAGGTGTTAGCAAACAAAGAGGAGAGGTACGCCCTTAAAGCGTTCAACATGTCCGTAGTTTCAAGAAGGATCTTCATCACATAATAAGAGATGTCGTGATCTCCTATGATCACACATTATCTTTTATTTAAGGCAAGTAAAATAAATATCACACCCATAGGTGACATGTGATATTAGTAGTTATTCTCATAAGATTAGTTTCCTTTTATCTTTGTTATTACTAGAGTAAGATATCATTCAGAATATTACGAGGATATCACGCATTGTAGGCTATATAAGCCATGATCATTCATTCAATAAAGACATCGAATATTTATGAATTTACAAACAACTTGTCAAGCTCTGGATTAATTGGTTAATCACGTGTTTAAACTTCGAGAAGGTGCTTCGAAGCGTTTAGAGGGTTGGTGTTCCAAACTCTGAGCTATTAATTCCGAGTTCAAGGTCGAACTACGGGTTAAATATCCTTTGGTTACTCACCGATTAACATCGGATCACAAAATACAGAAAAACGAAGCGTTTGCTTCCCAAAAATAGCCGAGCCACAAAACACAAAATCCTCACAGACCTTAACCACGAACCAGGGTTACCTTAACCTAAGTTCAATTTCACTCCAAAATCCACGTCATCACTCAAGGTTACATTAACCTTCGACCCAACTTCATTTTCTATTCTAAACCGCTTCCGCATTCGCATCACACTCACAATCTTACAAGGTATTTTTTCTCTCTAAAGCCTTGCCAGTTACAAACTACAGATTTTTTGGATAGATCTCCACCTCGGACTGTTGCGCCAGTGTACCTACAAGCACTAAAACCACATGCCCTAGCATATATCTTATAGAATTCTATCTCTGCCTCTAGTGAAGTGAAAACTTTATCAATAGTAGGAGTGAGCTCACTGTCAACTATCCTACGCCACTCCTTACTTCCCTTAGGCGTGTAAGATATAATAAGTTGATTAGGCCGCTGCGTCGTCACTGCAATGGGGAGTAATGTTATAGTGACAGTGCTGCTACAGTAAGTATTGATAGTAATAGGATGAGGAGTAATGTTACTGTGACAGTGTTACTGTAAATGTTGAAAACATCAAACAGAAATATACTACAAAGAGTGATGAGAAGAATATAATGGTTAACGCCATAGTGTAAATTCGAATCATAGAAAATCAATCACATGAAATAAAACTAAAAGAGGTGAGATGAATTACCTTCATTCAAGCTCTCATCAACAACTGTTGAATCCATAGTAACTGTCGCATTATCCATAGTAATTGTGATGAAGTAAAAATTTGAATCTTAGGAAATCGATCACATGAAATAACAGAGCAAAAGAAAACCGAAATTAAAACTATAGAATAGTACGTAAGTTGAATACGTAGGTTGAATTCGCGTCAATAACCAGAAATAGTAATTTGAATTCATAGACGTACGTTTAGAATAACTCAAATCAAATAACGTTAACTGAATAAAGGCTAATTGAATAAACGTTGATTGAATGATAGTGATTCTGCTAAATAACAGGAAAACAAACAAAGAATCACCTGTATGCAAACAGAGAAAACAAAGAATTTGATCGTAAATTGATGAAATCAAGCAAACAAGGAATCCTACCAGTCGCGTAAATTGATGAATTTAATTGAATCTATCTTACGAAGGAAGAGCAGAGAATTACGAAGGAGAAGCAAAGAAAAGTTGGAGAGAATAGAGAGAGCGTAGAGAGAGAGAGAGAGATAATTTGAAGAAACAGAGCGGGAGAGGAAGTGAGCGTAGAGAGAGAAAATTTGAGATGAAGATGAAGATTATATACTATGAAGATGACGCTGAGATTGAATCTCAGCCATTCATCTGAATTGATCATGCTGCTGTGATTTGCGGGACAGACTCATTTAAAGAAGACCGACTCACCGGATGCAATTTATATATATATATATAGAGAGAGAGAGAGAAGGGATCATATAAGTCTCATGCATGTTTATAAGTCCGTAAGGCTTGTTCTCATTCCTTGGATCAAATAGAATGGATGGCTGAGATTTGATGCTTTTTAATTATTTTTAAAACAAAATTAATTGTGTTTCACATATTCTAATCACCTCATTTTTCTCACCCTCAATATTCTCACCATATTCATATCTCCCCACCCTTCATTACTCTTTTCCCACTTCTCACTCTTATTATTTCTCACCCTCATCCACCCCTCTTATTATTTCTCACCTTCATCCACCATTAAACTTCTCATCTGCTCCGAAAGAAAGAGGTTTTAAGCCTCTGATTGGAAAAAAAAAAAATTCTCAGCCGTCATCATTGTCCGCCATCGTCATTCTCTGCTCTAAATTCTCCGTTAAAGTTTTGCTTTTTTCGCAGGTAAAGTTTAGCCCTTTACCATTAATTTGTTATGATTTTCAAATCTGTTTGACAATAGATTGTATGATAATATTTGTAAGAAACTATCAAATTTGGTTTTAGGGGGTTTATAAAATAGTTCATAAATTAATATAAACAGATTGTGCGTTAAGTTAATAATATCAACATAAATTAGTTCACAAATTTATAAACTAGTTAACATGATAATCTTTGTTAATTAGAAACCATCAGATTGTTCTTTTCTTTGTTAAACTAATATATATCAACAGATTTGATTGTGATTTTCGAATTACTTCTATTGTATCTTTTTTAAGGACATTGACTAATTGGTTTAATTAGTTGTTTAATTGGTGTAATTAATTAATAATGGGTTATTAGGTTTCCGTGTTTTAATTGTTGAATCTTAATAATCCGTTTGTGATTGGTTATTAGATACTCCGTAGGAACTAACTTCATATGAGTCTAAGAATTGCGTTTTGTGTTGTTGATAATGTTGTAGACACCCACATTTTGCTGCCAGGTGTCTATAGTAGTTTCCGACAAACACCCGATGATGATCGGACGCAAACGTGCTTTAACGTACTCGGAAATGGGCTCGAAATCATGGATATTTAGCTTGGGCTTTTTAAGGAGTACAAATCTCACAAAATCAACCTCAAATCCAGGCCCAGTGGGTCGTTTCGAGTCAAATAACACTAATTTGGGTCGAATCCGACACCAGGGGTAAAACCGTCTTTTAGCGACCGAGTCAAAACCCGGTCAAAGATATTTCCCGAGACTCATGAGTCAGCCGTGACACCTCACACGGTTGGTTCGGACTCCAACTCCACAAAAAATCAGCTACACAAATATTAAACAATTCCGTTTAAGGTAGAATTCGATCTCAAGTAGGAATCCTATCCGAAAACCGAATCAAACACTCGACCGAGCTAGGATACTCGGCCGAGTAGCCTACCAACCAGCCGGTTCCCTTTCGTCCTTCACAAGAAAACGGAATTCTCATTCCCCTCAACTTCCTACGTTTCCTATCCTAAGAGTTAGTTCTAATTCAAATGCACCTCTCCTAGCCAAGGTCGGGAATTTCCTATAAATAGCCCCTTGCACAACACATCTAGATAGACATAATTCCTGAGAAACATCAACACCTTTTTACAAAGCATCAACTTTTACATCGAGAAACCGATAGTACATCCAAAACCCGAAGGAAACCGGTCCCGATACCCGACACCCTTCACACGCCTCACGTCCCACCAAACCACCATAACCCATCGACGTTAAACTCGATGCTCTTGTGCCCAAGCCACGTCCCGACGAGCCCCGATCCGAGTAAACTAAAGCATGTAGGTTGAAGGTGTACCAAACCCCATTTCTCCTTCTTCTTCTCTTCTCCTCCTCGTCCGTCTTTTTTTTATGGGTCGTGTGTCGTTTTCTTACGGGTCGTTCATCACTTTTTTTTATTATTTCTAATATCGATATTACTAGAAACTATTTTCGTATAACAAAGAAATACGATATCGACTCTCTAATCGAATATCATATCTAACAAGAACAAAATCAACTAATTCTCGTCGATGCTAAATAAATCGTTACATCTTTTTTTAAACAAAATTCGACAATCTTATACGCGGAGAGAATTAACATCTTTTTCGTTCAAAATTCTTTTTTTTTTTTTTACTTTTCGTTCGAAACAAACCTTTCTTTTACAAAACTTTTTCTAAAATTCATTCCGAATATTCGATATCGATTTCATAATCGAATATCGGATACGACGAATATCGAGAGCATAAATCGAGTACAAATTAATTCGTATTTGTACGCGGTTTATCAAATTTTTCGAACAACGAGCGAAATCGGGCCAGGCCCGCACGCGAGTCGCGCCCCTCACAAGCGACTCGCGTACGAGTCCGAACCCGCGCTCCTTCTTTAGCTTTTTTCGTTCGTTTTTATTATTTATTCTACGAAACGACTTCTAAAATTTGTATCTTTTCTAAAACTATTCCGAGTATTAGATAATGATTTCATAGTCGACTATCAAATATAACGAATATCGAAAATATTAAGTCAAGCACGAATTATGCAATATTCGTACGCGGTTTAATAAAAGCATCAATTTTCAGAAATCGACCTCGAAACAGGCCGGGGCGCGAGTCGCGCGCACCCTGGACGAGTCGCGGGCAACGCTGCAAACGCGACCCGTTTTCCTTTTTTTCATTATTTTTCGAACATCGTTTTTTATACAAAGCAGCGTCTTTTTAACAATATTTTTCAGATTTCGATTAATATTTTCTCGATCTTGCATATTCATCATATTTGCTATACTATTTCTTCACAAATCGATACTAACTCGTTTGTTCATCTTGTAGCAAATTCATTCTTTTTTATCGTTTGTTTTATTATGCTAAAACGAATCTCACATGCTAAATTCAACTTTGACGTTAATTTTCATGCATTAAACCGACTTAGCAACCCGTTCAATTCCTCGCATGCTTAGGAAAACAATGTTTGCATATCATTCATCGTATTACTAACGCGCGTATTAAAAAATCATTCGATATCCTAGTAGAGGCCGCTAATGTGCGGGCGGGGTTGGGTGTTCTTAGTGAACTTCCCAACACGTACCCTCACCCCTTACTCAGAACCGTGGTTTCCGGATGTCCGGAACCATTGGCAACGAGAGTCATTCAATATACGATAAACCGATCAAGTCGGCATCGGTATCGAACTGCAAAGGGACGAGCCCAATAAACTCTGACATCGGAAATGGGCCGTATTTTGTATACGGCCCACTACGACATAGAGTGGGCTCAAACGGTTCCGAATAACCATAAAATTCGGTGGCGACTCCAACTTCGATTTAAATTTCAATTTGACCATCTCATATGGATATTCATTCGCCTCCCCAAACCCGCGCGTGGCCGCGTCAGGGTGGACCTATGTCATGTCCACAATTTGGCGACTCCGCTGGGGATTAACTGATGCGTTACTAACCTTCGGCATCCTCAGGGTGAGACTCGAATAGAAATCGTTTGACTAGTACAATACGCGCTTTAGTTTTACGGTTCATGCATAACCCCATTTTTCCCGGGCCGGTACTGGTGACCGACGTCCCACTATACCATTGATGTAGTCCAAATTGGATATGTCAAAAGGTGTGCATAGCAGATTCGTATTGGTTATACGGCATGTTCTAAGCTCAACTCGACTTAGGAAGTCCGCCCCGATTCTCGAATAGGCTACGTACACTGGTATAGACCCTTATAGACTGACCGAGACTTAGCTTAAGAGCATACATGGTGTCATTATACTGTTTCCATGACTACGTGCTACTTGATCCACATCTTTTTCAAAAACCGTCATTTTTCAAAAATTTGCATCCTTTTCAAAATATTCAATTTCAAAACCCCGGACATATACCGAATTTAGGACTTATGATTTTACTCAAAATAGCCTTTTTCTAGTCGGTATTTTGCCCAATTCAAAACTCGAAATTATTTTCAAAATTTTCAAACCATCACCCGGCCCACCTTTTCCGTTTTCCTCGAAAAAGGGCCGGTTCTCCCCGATTTTTTCGGGCCTTTTCAAAGTATCATATTTCAAAACTTCCTCTTCCTAGGACTCCCCGTATTTAGCAGTGTCGGGTCATGTCATAAGTCGTTGAAGTCTCTAGCGTCGAAACTCCGTCGATCTTACATCACGGATTTCCCCCCTATCCTAGTCCGCCTTATTTTACTAAGGCAAGGCCCACCTACGTAGGACATACTCCTACAAAGGTTGGCCCATTTACACAATCGAGTCTAAAGTCTGGGAATGTCTCATGTGAACCTTCCTTCGAACAGGGCCCAACCCACATAGTTGGATCCTGAGGAAGGCCCACCTTTTCACAAGACACCCGTCTAGGTGTCTTTTCCGAGTCATTACCGTTTTAGTCTTCTTCCTTTTCCCTTGCTCGGGATGTACTTTTCTTAGGATTCAGTTTAAGTTGCTGATTATGCGGTGTTCTTACAGACAGGTGATGGTGGGATTTGCCGTGGGTCCCAACCGTCAATAAATAACCGACTATTCCTAGTGGGTAGCTAGGGCAAGTAGGGTCGATATCCACGGAGACGGTATTGTAAGGTCTAGACTAGGTCGGCCTAAAAACGAGACTAAGTCACAAACAAACACAAATAATTAATGATTGACAAACTAGGATAGGAGAAGAGGAGTGAACAAGACTAATAACAAGTTAGCTATAACAAGGCTAAATGAAATAACTAAACACAAACTAAACAATGAACTAGAGAAATGATGACTAACTAAGAAGATGAAATCAAATATGAAAAGAAGTGGGTTAGGTCGGGTTCATAAGTTTAGTAGGGTAATTGGGGTGGTCAAGGGTGTAGGTGTTTCCTAATTGCTAGAGTCGGTTCGGGCTCTCGCTACTTAGACCGATGTCAAGGTCGGTTCGCGCTCTCGCGTCTAAACCCTAGTCCACATTCTTATGTATAACGACTATTCTCAACATAATCACATACTAGACAAACAATGAGTAGAGGAAGACTAGCATGAGAAGCATGGCCACTACAACTCAAACAAGCATTTCAACAAACACATAGTGTGCCCAATATGTGACTAACAACAAAGATTCACCCTTTACCCCTAATCAAACCCTAATCACCCATATTCTACCCTTAATCCCCCTGCTAACCCACAAGGAGACTACTCACTCATTATCAAACTAACCATAACAACAATAAGAGAAAATATCATCACAAACCAAACATCCATTATGAACAATGTGAACAATAACAAGAATACTAAGTAAAGATTCAAACATGATTAAATAAACAAGAACAAGAGTAGAGAGGATTATACCAACTAAAAGATGATGGAAAAGATGTAAACTTGCATAAATAAGAAACCCAAATCAACTCCAAGGATGTCAAGCTTGGATGAATCTTCAAGTATATTCTTAATACAAGACTAAATAAACTAGATTAACAAAGGTAAACTAAGGATTAAAGGAAGATTAATCTAGAAGGATGAACTCTAAATCTAGGGTTTTATCTTGTAGAGAGGCTTAAGAGAGTCTAATGTAAGGTATGATACATAAACAATACAAGAGGAAAGTATTTATAAGGTTACAAGAATGAGGGAGGATGAACTAAAGAGTCACGCGCAGCAGCACCATGGTCCCGACCGGGACGGGTTTGGTCCCGACCGGGACGGTCTGATCCCGACCGGGAAGGTCTGGTCCCGACCGGGACAGATCCAGAACAGAACACCTCTCTTTTGTGCACCTCATCCCGGACGAGATGAGGCCATACCCGTTGGGGATGAGTCTTGTAGGCCTCCAATACGATCTTTAAGGTTCCCCCTGCTTCACATGGACTTCTTATCAACTCTCGGGTCTCGGGATCGAGTCTAAGGGGCTCGGGATCGGGTCCAAGGTCTCGGGGTCGAATCCAAGGCATCGAGTGATCGTTCCTCCGCTTCGTTGGCTCCGAAAAGTGTATGTATTGAGTCGGAATCGCTCCAACTCTTCATGAATGGTCTCGAGAACCTGAAACGAGCTAGAGGAAGCATAAGTAGCCCGTGAATCGCTCCCAAGGAGCGATTCCGCAAGGAAAATGGGACCAAAACACAGCAAAATAGGCACTACAAACTACACTTATCAACTCCCCCACACTTAACCCTTACTCGCCCTCGAGTAAGCACAAACTAACTACTAAACTAGCCGAGTGGGTATTAGCGCACCCTACGCCCTTTCAACTCACGCGAGAACACCTAGAGGATAAGTGCTCTCCGCATGGGAATTGAGGTCTTGCAACAAAACTGTGGATGCAACCAGACACAAAAACACACAAGCACACAAACATACAAACAACACACAAAAGGTTGCACCCAAAGAGAAACAAATACCGCTTCCCTCTAAAAAGCGGTGAAAGAAGCACCGGTTTAGGACTCAAGGCAAGTGACAACGTTCCCAAGCTAGCAGTACAAACCAAAATGGACTAAACCCTAATAGTATGACGACAAAGCAATAAAAACGTTGGTAACTTACCTCGGTTCCTCCTAACCTTCTAAGAACGTACCACGGGACGATCGGCGGGATGGAAAAAGGATGAACCACGGTGTTAGTCGACACTGTAGGTAAGTGAGACCCCGCCCCCTTTAGCAATGAGCCAAGAGGGTCGTCCCATGTCGAAACCGCCTAGCTAGTCCAAGTAAAAAGGTGGAAATATTTGCAAAGTGAGGGATGACCGACCTTTGCCACTATCATCCTTCCTAGGGAGTCGGTCCTTTGGTAGGATCTTCACAGCAAAAGTCGGAAAAAGGCTTATTTTTGTGGGGTTAGGATCTTTTTGTGAGACGATTTTTTTTTTGGCATTTTCTCTTTTCTTTTGCATGCTTGCTTTGTGTGTTGCCATGCCATTTCTTTTTCTTCTTTTCTATTTTCTTTTTGGCTTTTGTGCCTTTTCTTTTTCTTCAATCTTTTCTTTCTTTCTTTTTCTTTCCTTTTTTTTTCTTTTCTTTGCCCTTTTTGGCTCGATTTGATTGATAGGCATTTCTTGGCAATTGAGAAAGAGAGACTTCAACAAATTGCAATTTATTGTGTGGATATGTGTGGGAGGTAGGGTAATGGGTGAGTCGGGACGGCGCCTTCCCTTCAAACCCACAAAAAGGGGAAAACTTGGACTAGTCGAGCAATGTCAAACAAGGTCACCTAAGGGACGGGACTCGGCAACCAAGGCCTTTTCACACCGTGGGTGGTCAAAATGGTCAAAATGCAAATCCCGTAGTAAATCCCTAGTAAGCTAGGTGGACTCAAGGTAAAGGACCAACGAATTCATTGATTTAGGGTCATTCTACTAGACTAAAGTCCAAGACTCGATTTATACTACTAAGAAGGGAAAGTAAACACTCGCACACTAGCCTTTAAACCGGGTTTTCGAAAACCTTTTATACACACAAGACACACTTAACACAACACAAAATGAAGACATGACGAAAATGAATGAAAAAGAGACAAAAGCAACAAAAAGCAAAACATAACAAATCAAACACATAAACGAAACAAACACCACCCCGATCATCCAAACAAGCGACCAACCAACACCAAACTTTACAAAGCTCCTCCCGAGCACACATCATCACGAATCTCCTCCGAACATCACAAGAGGTAAAGAGGAAAAAGGGATAAAAGGCGTTACCGGATGTCTTGAAAGCTTTCCAAAGCTAGCGGCAATTGGGCGACCTAAGAGGAAAAAGGGAGGCAAAACACGGACAACAAAACATATATACGATACAATGACATAAAAAGGAAAACACACGAAAGAAAATCTTTTTGATTTTTTGAGAAAATTTTCAAATTTTTAGGGTTTTTGAAGATTTTTTTCGAAAAACTAAGAAAATAAAACTAATTACGAAAGAATATCGCTCCCCCACACTTAAGCCGAGCAATGTCCTCATGCTCGACCGTAGTGCCTGGGAGCACAAAAGAAGAGAAACTACGAAAATAAAGCTAAAAATCAAAAAAAGTGGAGAAAAGGGTAGAAAGTGTCCGGCCGGGGTGTAGTCAAGTCACCATGGGCCGAGACAAGAAAAGATATGGATGGGGGAAGAAAATAAAAAGAAAGAAATAAAAGAAAATGGGAGGGGAGGACTAGGTGTGATCAAGTCACCTAGCCCGGATTCCGCCCAAATCCGACTAAATTCTACAAAAAGGGCGAAAATCTTGTAAATTTGGATTTTGAAATGACTCTCGATGTAATCACATCATCGAGAGTCGGGAGCAACAAATACCAAGGCCCCGAGGGCCAGCATGACACAAAGGTGTATAAAGGGAAGGGGAACTAACAAAAGAAGACAAGCTATAAAAGACGGAAAAGAAAGGATAGTTGCCGTACCATGTGGTTAGAAACTCACTCGCTCCATCATCTCATAAGTCAATATCGGCACGTAGCTAGTCGTCGTCATTGTTATTCCTCTCCAATCGCGATACGGATCCATGGTTGGGGCACAAAGGTAAAATGAGGTGGGTTTTGATGTGAAAGTCGGTGTAAAGTGAAGAGAAAGTGAGGTGAAAATGTGTAAATGAGGTGTAGGGGTCATATAATGAGAGTAAGGATATGTAGGGAGGTTGGGAGGGGGTATAAAGTGGTAGGGTGGGCTCAAACGACGAAGAAAAGGCCAAAGGAGGAACAGGGGGTCCATCCCGGTCGGGATGGGTGGTCCCGGTCGGGATGACCTTCTCGTCCCGGTCGGGAAGCCTTCGTCCCGGTCGGGATGACCTGTCAGTAGACCCAATTTCTTGCACACTCATCCCGGACGAGATGACACCCTTCCCGGTCGGGATGACCTCTTCTCGGCCGGGAAGAGTCTCCTAACCCTCTATAGCTCCCAAAAGCTCGTTCCAAGCTTCAAAAACCGACTCCCCTTCACACGATCCAAGCTCAAACAATGACCACTCTTCCCTAAGAATCACCTTCACTTCACCTATCAAACAAAGCTCATACACACATCAAATTCCCTCCCTCACATCGCTCAATAACAATCCAAATAATCAAGAATTCCACAAAACTAAAAGAGATTACTAGAGAAAGAGATATATACAAAGAGACGGTTCTTGTGGAACTCCGTCAAACCAAGGTGGTGCATTCTTCAATCTTTTTCTTCAACAACAATGATTAGTTCCATCTCCATCAAGGGCACGAAGAAACAAGTCGAAGGCCCTAGCAAAGTCTACAATCAAGCTCGAGATATAATCGTCCACATCCCAAGGTTCTCCATGACCTTGTCTCGACGTTCCCGGGGCGTCCCGATCTTGTAAGTTCAATGGCTTGAACTTATACTTTTGATCCTTCGGGATATACCCAAACGTCCATCGATCCTCATGTGGCCCCAAGGGAGGCTCATCTTCCTTCTTATCTTTCAACTTGTCATCAAACCCATGATATGGGCACTCACCTCTCCAATCTCGGAGTCATCATCCTCAAGTTCACAAGAGTTCTTCTTCAAGCTTTGTCCCGACTCTCCTCCTAGATCAATGTCTTTCGTGGCGTGGATCATTTTGCAAGACTCATCATTAGTAGGCGAAGTGTTGCCTTGGAGGTCAAACAATAGCTTCTCTTCGCCTAGCTTGAAGGTGATCCTACCATTATTCACATCGATCATAGCACCGGCGGTGTGTAGAAATGGGCGCCCAAGGATAATGGGAGTGATAGCATCTTCCCGCATGTCGAGTACAAGAAAGTCGACCGGAATGAAGAACTTCCCGATTCTAATTGGCACATCTTCCAACATCCCCAAAGGTCGGTTGAGAGAGCTATCGGCCATTTGGAGTGTAATGGAGGTACTCTTGAGCTCCTTCATCCCGAGTCGCTCACAAATGGAATAGGGAATGATGCTTACACTCGCACCCAAATCACATAATGCTTTTTCAACCTTGTAGTTGCCTATGGTGCAAGGGATCGAGAAACTACCTGGATCCTTCAACTTGGGAAGCGTAGAACCTTGAATAAGCTCGCTCACCACTCTTGTGAACGCTATGGTCTCTTCCTTGTCGATGGATCTCTTCCTAGCCAATATTTCTTTCATGAATCTTCCATATGCCGGGATTTGGGTAAGTAGCTCGGTAAATGGGACACTCACATCCAACTTCTTCACAATATTAAGGAACTTGTCATATTGGCTATCCACCTTGGTCTTCATTTGCCTTGTTGGGAAGGGCAACTTGATTTGGATCTTGTTTTGCTCAATAGGGGTGGACTCTTCAAATGACACTTTTCTTTTACCCTTGTCTTTTCATTGAAGTGGGGGAAGCTCGTCTTCTTGGGGTTTCTCAATCTCCCAGAAGACTTGCTCCTCTATAGGATTTCCCAAGCTTTGGTCTTCTTGAATTGGAGGCACAAATTCTCTTGTTGGTTCTTGCTCATTAGGGGGTGTGGGAGGGTTATAAGATGTACCTCTCCTCGTGGTAATAGCATTTACATGCTCAAGTTTCAATGTTTCACCTTGAGGAGGTAATTGCCCCTTTTGCCTTGAAGAGCTACCCGAAGCAAGTTGAGCTATTTGGGTCTCAAGCATCTTCGTATGAGCATCTCTCGCCATGTTGTCCCTTTGAATAAAAGCATAGAACTCTTGTTGGTTTTTGGACATCTCCATTTGACCCCTTTGCATCTCCAACATAGATTTTTGAACGTCGAAATCACGAGTTGGAGATTGTGGATTGTGCGGAGTATCAGTGAGGGCTAATGGAGCACCGTAATCATGAATAGGAGACCGGCTCCTAGGCTTGCTTTCTTGACGGTTAGCTTGAGTTGCTTGTTGTTGATGGTTCCCTTGGAACCCATGAGAATTTCCTTGATTAAGGCCATTGTTGTGGTTTTGTTGTCTTTGGAAGTTTTGATTTCCTTGGAAACCACCTTGATTGAAGTTCCCTTGTTGGAACCCTTGATTGTTGTTGTGGAAGGTACCTTGGTTATTTTGCTTGAAGTTGTTGAAGGGTCTTGGATTACCCACATAACCTTGATAACCTTGATTGTTGTCCCTTAAGGGAGGTGGAACATAGGGACGAGGTTGCATAGCTTGTTGTTGAGGGACTTGATTGGAAGCTTGGTATTTATTGGAATAGGAGGCACCTTGCTTGAACGCTTGAAAGGCGTTCACTTGCTCAATGCTTCCTTGACAATGCATAGGATCATGACCCACGACTCCACAAGTATAACACATCCCATAATAAGGCAAAGGAGGTGCAAATCCCAAAGCATTCACTTCTTGAATTGAGTGTTGGTTGGAGGAACTAATGCTTTGAACTTGAGTGAGGTGGCCTTGGAGCTTCTTGTCAATGGTCTCCATGTGGGTCTTCAATTGAGCTCCAAGATCAATGCTTAATTGAGTAATAGCATCAACCTCGTGCCTACCTCCTCGATTTGCCTTCCTAGGCCTTGAGTATTGAGAATTATGGACCGCCATTTCCTCGATTCTTGCCCATGTTTGGTCATCATCGACCTCGGTGAACCTACCATTGGAGCCCATGTTGAGTATAGTTCTTGAGTCCTCATAAAGACCGTTCCAAAATTGTTGGACTAAGAACCATTGTGAAAGTCCATGGTGGGGGCACGATCTCACCAAAGATTTAAACCTCTCCCAAGCTTCATAAAGGCTCTCTTCATCCCGTTGTTGGAAACTGATAAGTGTAGTTTGTAGTGCCTATTTTGTAGTATTTTGGTCCCATTTCCTTGTGGAATCGCTCCTTGGGAGCGATTTATGGGCTACTTATGCTTCCTCTAGTTCGTTTCAGGTTCCCGAGACCTTTCATGAAGAGTTGGAGCGATTCCGACTCAATACATACACTTTTCGGAGCCAACGAAGCGGAGGAACGTTGACTCGATGCTTCGGAATCGATCCCGAGACCTTGGGACCCAATCCCGAGTCCCGAGACCCGATCCCGAGTCCCGAGAATCGATGAGAAGTTCATATGAAGCAAGGAGAAGCCAAAAGGGTCATATTGGAGGCCTACAAGACCCATCCCCGACGGGTATGCACCTCATCCCGTCGGGGATGAAGTGCACAATTGGAGAGGCTACTGCAGAGCCGTCCCGGTCGGGACCAACCCGTCCCGGTCGGGATGGTGGGTCCGTCCCGGTCGGGATGGTCCGTCCCGGTCGGGACCACCTGTCTGTAGTCCGCATTTTATTCTTCTCTTCTCCCTTCCATTTGGAACCCTATAAATACTTACCTCTTGTATTGTTTATGTATCTTACATTAGTTTAGCCTCTCTTAAGCCTCTCTACAACATATAAACCCTAGATTTAGTTCTTGATATTAGTTTGAATCTCTCATTAATCCTTAGTTAATCTTAGTTAATCCTAGTTAATTAGTGCTTGTATTAAGAAGATACTTGAAGACTTCTCCAAGATTGACAACCTTGGGATTATTTGGGTTTCTCTTTTATGCAAGATTTCATCTTTTCCTTCATCTAGTGTTGGTATAATCCTTCTTTTCTCTTGTTTATTGTTATTGAATCAAGTTTGAATCTTTACTTAGTGTTTGTTGTTATTGATTGTTATTGTTCTTGATGATGAATGTTAGGGTTGTGATGTTGTGTTCCCTTCTTATTGTTGTTGGTTTTTCTTTGCCTATGAGTGAGTAGATATCTTGTGGGTAAGTAGGGGGATTAAGGGTAGATTATGGGTGATTAGGGTTTGATTAGGGGTAAAGGATGGTTCTTTATTGCTAGTCACATATTTGGCTCACCATGTGTTTGTTGATATGCTTGTATGAGTTGTAGTGGCCATGCTTCTCATGCTAGTTTTCTTCTACCCATTGTTTGCTTGAGTGTGGATATGTTGAGCATTGTCATCGACATCGGTTTAAGTTGCTATCGCCCGGACCGAACCTAGCAATTAGGAGGCACCTACACCCTTAATCAACCTAAGTCACCCTACTACACTTATGAACCCGACCTAACCCACTCTCTTCCTTCCATATTTGATACATCTTGTTAGTTAATCATCATTTCCTTTAGTTTGTTAGTTAGTTCGATTATTAGCATTGTTTAGCTCTTATCTTTAGTTTGCTAGTTGGTTCGTGTTTAGTTATCCTAGCTTAACCTTGTTTAGCCTAGTTGATTGTTAGTCTACTTCCTACTTCTCCTCTCATCAAAATTCATCTAGTAGTAGTTCTTTGTGTTTGTTTGGTAGCATAGTCTTGTTTTAGGCCGATTTAGTCTAAACCTTGCAATACCGTCTCCGTGGACACGACCCGACTTACCCTAGCTACCCACTAGGTCTTAGCCGGTTATTTAATTGGTGGCGGGATCCACGACAAATCCCACCATCAATTTGGCGCCGTTGCCGGGGACGGTGCATTGTTTAGACTTTGTTTGCTTATTTCTAGACTTAGTTACCCTCCTTTGTGCCCTTCTATCATCTCTTGTGAATATTCTCTAGTTTTTCTTGCTTTCTTAGCTTCCTTTTCTCTTTGTCTCTAGTTGTGCTTGTTTATTGTCGTTACCTAGTGCCCATAAAGCACTAGGTATTCTCACGTTTGTTCTAGTGTGTAGTGTATGCCTAGGCAGGGAGGCGAATCCTTTCTCTTTAATCCAGAGCCGGAAAGGCTCTTTCGAGCTCTTCGCCAACGGACGATTAACCGGGTTAGGATCTCTCAACCAAGTGCAAGCAATACCCATCAAGAGCAAGCTCAAAGAAGCGATAGTGAAGAAGCATATCGAGAGACGGCCGAAGGGAATTTCACCAATCCCTTCGGAGATTCTAGTCCTAGTTCCCCATCTACATCTACATCAACTCCGTCTACACCATCTTCTCCCTTACATCCAATAATGCCGAAATTTTCCTCCCACTCTACATTCACGGAAGACGTCTTGCCGGGACCCAATGCTCTACCGGCCGCTTATGCCGGAAATTTTACGGCCAAGACCCACTTCATCCAACTTGTGGAAAGGAACCAATTTAGTGGTTTGCCCTCCGAAGACCCGCACCAACATATGGAGACCTTCTCCGATTATTGCGACGCTATCTCTCAACCCGGGGTTACACAAGATCAAATCCGATGGGTTTTGTTTCCATTTTCTCTTATTGGAAAAGCGAAGCAATGGATTAAAGGTCTCGATAGGGCAACCATGGGCATCGACACTTGGAAGAAACTTGCGTTGGCATTCTACCAAACTTTCTACCCTCCGGAGAAGACTAACTTACTTAGGGCCTCCATCACCGGTTTCCAACAACGGGATGAAGAGAGCCTATATGAAGCTTGGGAGCGGTTTAAGTCATTGGTTAGATCATGCCCTCACCATGGACTTTCACAATGGTTCTTGGTCCAACAATTTTGGAATGGTCTTTATGAGGACTCAAGAACTATACTTAATATGGGCTCCAATGGTAGGTTCACCGAGGTCGATGATGACCAAACTTGGGCGAGAATCGAAGAGATGGCGGTGCATAACTCGCAATACTCTAGGCCTAGAAAGGCAAATCGAGGAGGTAGGCATGAGGTTGATGCTATAACTCAATTAAGCATTGACCTTGGGGCTCAATTGAAGACACACATGGAATCCATTGACAAGAAGCTTCAAGGTCACCTCACTCAAGTCCAAAGCATCGGTTCCTCCCACCAAGCCTCAATCCATGAAGTGAATGCTTTGAGTTTTGCACCTCCTTTCCCTTATTATGGCATGTGTGATACTTGTGGAATCGTTGGTCATGACCCTATGCATTGTAGAGGGAGTATTGAGCAAGTGAATGCCTTTCAAGCATTCAAGCAAGGTAATTCCTATTCAAATCAATACCAAGCTTCCAATCAAGTCCCTCAACAACAAGCTTTTCAACACCAACAACAACATCGTCCTTATATTCCACCTCCCTTAAGGGACAACAACCAAGGTTACCAAGGCAACTCAAGGCCTTTCAACAACTTCAAGCAAGGTAACCAAGGTTCATTCAACAACAACCAAGGGTTCCAACAAGGGAACTTCAACCAAGGCTATCAAAACCACAACCATGGCAACAACCAAGGCCTTAATCAAGGCAATTCTCATGGGTTCCAAGGGAACCGTCAACAACAAGCAAATCAAGGCAATCAACAACAAAGCAAGCCTAGGAGCCGGTCTCCTACTCATGACTATGGCATTCCTCTAGCCATCACCGATACTCCGCATAATCCATCATCTCCACCTCGGGGATTCGATATCCAAAAATCTATGATGGATATGCAAAAGAGTCAAATGGACATAACAAGAAACCATCAAGAGCTCTTTGCTTATATTCAAGGGGAAAACACGACAAGAGATGCCCGTATGAAGATGCTTGAAACTCAAGTATCTCAACTTGCTTCGGGGAGCTCCTCAAGACAAAAAGGACAACTACCTTCTCAAGGAGAAACACCGAAATTTGAGCATGTAAATGCCATCACCACAAGGAGAGGTACATCTTATGAACCCCCTAAATTTCCTAGTGAGCAAGAGCCAATGCAAGAACCGATAAGAAAGGTGACACCTCCAACTCAAGAAAGCTCAACCCTTGATAATCCAATAGAGGAGCAAGTCTTATGGGAGGTTGAGAAACCTCAACAAGACAAGCTTCCCCCACCTCAAGCTAAAGATAAGGGTAAAAAGAAAGTGTCATTTGAAGAGTCTACCCCGAGTGAGCAAAACAAATACCAAGTCAAGTTGCCTTACCCATCAAGGCAAATGAAGACTAAGGTAAACTCTCAATATGACAAGTTCCTTAACATTGTGAAGAAGTTGGATGTGAGTGTCCCATTCACCGAGCTACTTACCCAAATCCCGGCATACGGAAAATTTATGCGAGAAATATTGGCTAGGAAGAGATCCGTCGACAAGGAAGAGACCATCGCATTCACAAGGGTGGTGAGCGAGCTCATTCAAGGTTCTACGCTTCCAAAGTTGAAGGATCCGGGTAGGTTCTCGATCCCTTGCACCATAGGGCACTACAAGATCGAAAGAGCTTTATGTGATTTGGGTGCGAGTGTGAGCATCATTCCCTACTCCATTTGTTGCCGACTTGGGATGAAGGAGCTTAAAAGTACCTCTATCACGCTCCAAATGGCCGATAGTTCATTTAACCGACCATTAGGGATGCTAGAGGATGTGCCGGTAAGAATCGGTAAGTTCTTCATTCCGGTTGACTTCATCGTGCTCGATATGCGGGAAGATGAGATCACTCCCATTATTCTTGGGCGCCCATTTTTACATACCGCCGGTGCCATGATCGATGTGAAGAACGGTAGGATCACATTCGAGTTAGGCGAGGAGAAGCTAGTGTTTGACCTTCAAGTTAACACTTCGCCTACCAACGACGAGTCATGCAATATGATCCAAGCCAAGGAAAACATCGATCTAGGGGAAGAACCGAGACAAAGCATGAATAAGGAATCTTATGTACTTGAGGATGATGACTCCGATTTGGAGGAGGATGAAAGCCCATGTCATGGGTCCAATGACAAGTTGAAAAGCAAAAAGGATGAAGATGAGCCTCCCTTGGGGCCACATGAAGATAGATGGACGTTTGGGTATATACCGAAGGATCGAAAGTACAAGTTCAAGCCATTGAACTTAGTAGATCGGGATGCCCCGGGAACGTCGAGACAAGGTCATGAAGAGCCTTGGTTTGTGGATGCTTATGTTACTAACTTGATTGAAGACTTTGCTAGGGCCTTCGACTTGTTTCTTCGTGCCCTTGATGGAGATGGAAGAAATCTTGGATGTTGAAAAAGATTGAAGAAAGTGTCACCTTGGTTTGACGGAGTTCCACAAGAACCGTCTCTTTGTATATATCTCTTTCCCTTATAGTTTGTTTGCTTTTGTGAAATTCTTGATTATTTGGATGATTGATGAGCGTTGTGAGGGAGAGAATTTGATGTGTTGTTTGAGTTTAGTGTGATAGGTGTGAAGTGGAAGTGACTCCTAGGGAAGAACGGTCATTGTTGGAGCTTGGAATGTGTGAAGGGAAGTCGGTTTTTGAAGCTCGGTACGAGCTTTTGGGTGCTATAGAGGATATGGAGACTCTTCCCGGCCTAGAAGAGGTCATCCCGTCCGGGATGGAAGGCCCATCCCGACCGGGAAGGATGCCATCCCGACCGGGATGAGCTGCACAAAAATTGAGTTCACTGGCGGTCCGTCCCGACCGGGACGAGGTCTTCCCGACCGGGACGAGACAGCCATCCCGACCGGGACCACCCATCCCGACCGGGATGGACCCCTTGTCCTCCGTTGGCTCTTTTCTTCGTTGTTTGAGACCACCCAACCACTTTATACCCCCTCCCAACCTCCCTACATGTCCTTACTCTCATTGTATGACCC
Organism: Agrostemma githago; assembly: GCA_958450325.1. Lineage (NCBI taxonomy): Eukaryota > Viridiplantae > Streptophyta > Magnoliopsida > Caryophyllales > Caryophyllaceae > Agrostemma > Agrostemma githago. Next base: position 56,020,775 of record OY288240.1, read on the forward strand.
TTGCACCTCACATCCATGTCTTCACCTCACTTTCTATTCACTTCAAACCGACTTTCGCATCCAAAACCCACCTCATTTTGCATTTGTGCCCCAACCATGGAACCGGATCGCAATTAGAGAGGAATAACGACGACTTGGACAAGCTAAGTGCCTATTTTGACTTTTGAGACGATGGAGCGAGTGAGTTGGTAACCGTATGGTACGGCAACTATCCTCTCTTTTCCGTTTTTATAGCTTCTCTTCTTTGTTTATTCCCTTTCCCTCTTATCATTTGTGTCATGGTGGCCTTCAAGGCCTTGGTGTGCTTGCTCCCGACTCTCGATGATGTGACTACATCGAGAGTCATTTCAAAATCCAAATTTTTCAAGATTTTCACCTTTTTGTTGGATTTAGTCGGATTTAGGCGGAATCCGGGCTAGGTGACTTGATTACACCTAGCCCTCCCCTCCCATTTCCTTTTATTTCCTTCTTTTTATTTTCTTCCCCCTTCCATATCTTTTTCTTGTCTCGGCCCATGGTGACTTGATTACACCCCGGCCGGACGCCTTCTACCCTTTTCCCCACTTTTTGGTTTTTAGCTTTATTTTCGTAGTTTCTTTTCTTTTGTGCTCCATGCACTACGGTCGAGCATGAGGACATGGCTCGACTTAAGTGTGGGGGAGCGATATTCTAGCATAGTTAGTTTTATTTCCGTAGTTTTTCCAAAAAAATCTTTAAAAACCCTAAAAATTTGAAAATTTTTCACAAAAATCAAAAAAAAAAGATTTTCCTTTTGTGTGTTTTCCTTTTGTGTCATTGTGTCGTATATTTGTTTTGTTGTGTGTTTTGCCCCCCTCTTTTCTTTATAGGTTGCCTAATCGCCATTAGCTTTGGAGAGCTTTCAAGACTTCCGGTATCATCTTTATCCCTTTTTCTTCTTTACCTCTTGCGGAGTTTGGAGGAGTTTTGTGATGAAGTGTGCTCGGGAGGAGCTTTGTAAAGATTGTGGTGGATGTGGAGACTTGTTTGAAGATAGGGGTGGTGTTTGTGTTTTCATTTGTGTTCGTTTTGTGTTGTTCTTGTTTTGTTACTTTTGTTTCTTTTTCTTTTATTTTCGTTGAGTCTTCGTTTTGTGTTATGTTGTGTGTCTTGTGTGTAAACCGTTTTCGAAAACCCGGTTTGGGGGCTAGTGTGCAAGTGTTTACTTTCCCCTTTTTAGTAGTATAGATCGAGTCTTGGACTTTAGTCTAGTAGAATGACCCTAAATCAATGATTTCGTTGGTTTCTTACCTTGAGTCCACCTAGCTTACTAGGAATTTACTACGGGATTTGCATTTTGACCATTATGACCACCCACGGTGTGAAAAGGCCTTGGTTGCCGAGTCCCGTCCCCTAGGTGACCGTGTTTGGGATCGTTTGATTAGTCCAAGTTCTCCACTTTTTGTGGGTTTGAAGGGAAAGCGCGCTCCCGACTCTCCCATTACCCTACCTCCTACACATATTCACACAATAACTTGCAACTTGTTGATTCCTCTCTTTCTTGTCATACAAAGAAATGCCAAAAAGCCAAATCTTGCCAAAAGGGGCAAAGAAAAGAAAAAGAAAGAAAATGAAAGAAAGAAAAGAATGAAGAAAAAGAAAAGGGCACAAAAGCCAAAAATAAAATAGAAAAGATGAAAAAGAATGGCATGGCAAAACAAGGCAAAAATGCAAAAGAAAAGAGAAAATGCCAAAAGAAAATCGTCTCACAAAAAAGATTATATCCCCACAAAAATAAGCCTTTTTCCGACTTTTGCCGTGAAGAGCCTACCAAAGGACCGAGTCCCGAGGAAGGATGATAGCGGCATTAGTCGGTCTTCCCTCATTTTGCATATTTTCACCTTTTTACTTGGACTAGTTAGGCGGTTTCGGACACGGGACGACCCTCTTGGCTCACGCTAAAGGGGGCGGGGTCTCACTTACCTACAGTGTCGACTAACACCACGGTTCTTCACTTCCCACTCCGCCGATCATCCCGTAGTACGTTCTTAGAAGGTTAGGAGGAACCGAGGTAAGTTACCAACGTTTTTGTTGCTTTGTCGTCATACTATTAGGGTTTAGTCCACCTCGGTTTGTATTGCTAGCTTGGGAACGTTGTCACTTACCTCGAGTCCTAAACCGGTGCTTCTTTCACCGCTTTTAGAGGGAAGCGGTATTTGTTTTTCTTTGGGTGCAACCGATTATGTGTTCGTTTGTGTGTTTGTTTGTTTTTATGCCTTGTGTCCGGTTGCATCCACAGTTTTGTCGCAAGACCCGACTTGCCTTGCGGGGTGCACTTTTCCTCTAGGTGCACTCGCGTGAGTTGAAAGGGCGTAGGGTGCGCTAATACCCATTCGGCTAGTATAGTAGTTAGTTTGTGCTTACTCGAGGGCGAGTAAGGGTTAAGTGTGGGGGAGTTGATAAGTGTAGTTTGTAGTGCCTATTTTGTAGTATTTTGGTCCCATTTCCTTGTGGAATCGCTCCTTGGGAGCGATTTATGGGCTACTTATGCTTCCTCTAGTTCGTTTCAGGTTCCCGAGACCTTTCATGAAGAGTTGGAGCGATTCCGACTCAATACATACACTTTTCGGAGCCAACGAAGCGGAGGAACGATGACTCGATGCTTCGGAATCGATCCCGAGACCTTGGGACCCAATCCCGAGTCCCGAGACCCGATCCCGAGTCCCGAGAATCGATGAGAAGTTCATATGAAGCAAGGAGAAGCCAAAAGGGTCATATTGGAGGCCTACAAGACCCATCCCCGACGGGTATGCACCTCATCCCGTCGGGGATGAAGTGCACAATTGGAGAGGCTACTGCAGAGCCGTCCCGGTCGGGACCAACCCGTCCCGGTCGGGATGGTGGGTCCGTCCCGGTCGGGATGGTCCGTCCCGGTCGGGACCACCTGTCTGTAGTCCGCATTTTATTCTTCTCTTCTCCCTTCCATTTGGAACCCTATAAATACTTACCTCTTGTATTGTTTATGTATCTTACATTAGTTTAGCCTCTCTTAAGCCTCTCTACAACATATAAACCCTAGATTTAGTTCTTGATATTAGTTTGAATCTCTCATTAATCCTTAGTTAATCTTAGTTAATCCTAGTTAATTAGTGCTTGTATTAAGAAGATACTTGAAGACTTCTCCAAGATTGACAACCTTGGGATTATTTGGGTTTCTCTTTTATGCAAGATTTCATCTTTTCCTTCATCTAGTGTTGGTATAATCCTTCTTTTCTCTTGTTTATTGTTATTGAATCAAGTTTGAATCTTTACTTAGTGTTTGTTGTTATTGATTGTTATTGTTCTTGATGATGAATGTTAGGGTTGTGATGTTGTGTTCCCTTCTTATTGTTGTTGGTTTTTCTTTGCCTATGAGTGAGTAGATATCTTGTGGGTAAGTAGGGGGATTAAGGGTAGATTATGGGTGATTAGGTTTTGATTAGGGGTAAAGGATGGTTCTTTATTGCTAGTCACATATTTGGCTCACCATGTGTTTGTTGATATGCTTGTATGAGTTGTAGTGGCCATGCTTCTCATGCTAGTTTTCTTCTACCCATTGTTTGCTTGAGTGTGGATATGTTGAGCATTGTCATCGACATCGGTTTAAGTTGCTATCGCCCGGACCGAACCTAGCAATTAGGAGGCACCTACACCCTTAATCAACCTAAGTCACCCTACTACACTTATGAACCCGACCTAACCCACTCTCTTCCTTCCATATTTGATACATCTTGTTAGTTAATCATCATTTCCTTTAGTTTGTTAGTTAGTTCGATTATTAGCATTGTTTAGCTCTTCTCTTTAGTTTGCTAGTTGGTTCGTGTTTAGTTATCCTAGCTTAACCTTGTTTAGCCTAGTTGATTGTTAGTCTACTTCCTACTTCTCCTCTCATCAAAATTCATCTAGTAGTAGTTCTTTGTGTTTGTTTGGTAGCATAGTCTTGTTTTAGGCCGATTTAGTCTAAACCTTGCAATACCGTCTCCGTGGACACGACCCGACTTACCCTAGCTACCCACTAGGTCTTAGCCGGTTATTTAATTGGTGGCGGGATCCACGACAAATCCCACCATCAGAAACCGGTGATGGAGGCCCTAAGCAAATTAGTCTTTTCCGGAGGGTAGAATGTTTGGTAGAACGCCAATGCAAGCTTCTTCCAAGTGTCGATGCCCATGGTTGCCCTATCGAGACTCTTGATCCATTTCTTCGCTTTTCCAATTAATGAGAATGGAAATAATACCCATCGGATTTGATCTTGTGTAACCCCGGGTTGAGAGATAGCGTCGCAATAATCGGAGAAAGTCTCCATGTGTTGGTGCGGGTCTTCGGTGGGCAAACCACTAAATTGATTCCTCTCCACAAGTTGGATGAATTGAGTCTTGGCCACAAAATTTCCGGCATAAGCGGCCGGTAGAGCATTCGGTCTCGGCAAGACATCTTCCGTAAATGTGGAGTGAGATGAAAACTTCGGCATAATTGGATGTAAGGGAGATGGTGGTGTAGACGGAGTTGAAGTAGATGTAGAGGGGGAACTAGGACTAGAATATCCAAAGGGATTGGTGAAATTCCCTTCGGCCGTCTCTTGAGATGCTTCCTCAAAATCGTTTCCTTGAGCTTGCTCTTGATGAGTATTGCTTGCGCTTGGTTGAGAGATTCTAACCCGGTTAATCGTCTGTTGGCGAAAGGCTCGAAAAAGTCTTTCCGGCTCTGGATTAAAGAGAAAGAAGTCGCCTCCCCGCCTAGGCATACACTACACACTTGAGCAAACGTGAGAACACCTAGTGCTTTATGGGCACTAGGTAACGACAATAAACAAGCACGACGAAAAACAAAGAGAAAAGAAGAAATAAAACTAAGGAAAGAAGAAGAATCTAGAGAATATGCACAAGAGATGATAGAAGAACACAAAGAAGAGTAACTAAGTCTAGCTATAAGCAAACCAAGTCTAAACAATGCACCGTCCCCGGCAACGACGCCAAATTGATGGTGGGATTTGATGTGAAACTTGGTGCAAAGGTTCATGAATGAAGTGTAAGGGTGGGATAGTAGAGGCAAGGGTGAGCCGGGAGGTTGGGAGGGGTTATAAAATGGTTGGGTGGGATCAAACGTCGAAGAAGAGGCAAGAAGGAGGAGCAGGGGACCATCCCGATCGGGATGGATGGTCCTGGTCGGGATGACACACCCGTCCCTGTCGGGAAGCTCCCTTCCCGATCGGGATGACACTTCAGAGAACTCGATTTTCAGCACACTCATCCCGATCGGGATGACATCCTTCCCGGTCGGGATGACACATCCTTCTCGGTCGGGACGCTCCCTTCCCGGTCGGGATGAGTCTTCTAACTCTTCATTTCCTTGATAGCTTCACCCACAAGGCCACCAATACAAACCCGACTTCCTTGCTCAAAATCCACGCTCTATCAATAACCACTCCTTTCTAAGATTCATCTTCACTTTGCACCTAACAAATGAGCTCAAAACATCATCAAATTCTCTCCCTCACATCGCTCATCAAATTTCCAAATTACAAGAATTTCACAAACACACAAAAATCCTAGAGACAAAATCATAAACAACACAATTACAAACACAAAACTAGAAAGAAGATAGAAAGGGGAATATACAACATGACGGTTCTTATGGAACTCCGTCAAACCGAGGATGGTGGACTCTTCATTCTTAGCCATAGCCATCAAGGGCTCGGAGGAGCAAGTCAAACGCTCGAGCCACATCGTAATGAGGGCTCAAGCAACCGAGCCAAGCTATCCTCCAAGGCCTCCAAGTCGTAAGCACGAAGTAGCCACACAAAGACCCAATATCATCTTCCTTGTTATCTCCGGGGTCTATCCATCCTACGAGCCTCACCGACCTCTTCCTCCCTAATCATCGTCTCCAATCACTAGCAAGCTTCAAGTCTTCATCATGAGGCACAAAAAATGGCTTTGGCCTCATTTCCTCGTTGCACACCCCCATACCTTCCTCAAGTTGTGGTTCCTCATCTTCAAGTCCCGGAACAACACTTGTCCCCGCATCATCTTGGAGGAGAGAATTGAAACTTCTACCGGCGGTTTCAATCTCTTCTAAGTCATTGCTTCACTTACTTGCAAGGGGCTCTTGATGCTTTTCCATATTATCGCACAAGGGCAACTCGAGGTCGTCATTTTCACCCAAGAACTTCACAAATTCCACCAACTCATCCAACTCACTAACCTCCTCAAATTCTTCACCAACATCGCCTTCAACAAGGGTTATTTCTTCATTCGCCTCCTCTTGGGTGGACAATTGAGGTTCTTCAAAGCAAACCTCGCTTCTCAAAGGGAATTCATTAGCGGCTTCGTCATTGGGTTGTTCCCCTTCCCCAAATGAACATCCCTCATCAACTTGTGAAGATCGAGTTAAAAACATGAGGGTTTGAACCGTTAAAGCGTTCAATCTAGCATTACGTTCCTCACTTCCCCTTCGGAGTTCGGCCAAGATTTCATGGTCTTTTGCAATTGAAAGGTCACTTCTCGTTGCATTTGAAGAATCGATTGATTTAACTCCAAGTTTGGCATTTGGTGGTCATTGGGGTTTTGTAGTGTTACTTGTGAACCTTGATGATGCCCAAGGGGTGGAGCATCATATGGTTGGTAGTGAGGTTGATATGATTGGTAGTATTGTGGGTTTTGGGGTTCATATTGTGGTTGAGGTGAAGGGTAATGTGGTGGGTTTTAGGGAAATTGGCTTCCATAAGGTGAATCATGATGAAACATGGTGGGTTCACATTGGTAGCTTGAGTAATAGTCACCATGATTATAGGAGTGATAAGCATTCACTTGTTGGTAGCCAATTCCATTTCCTTGAAATTCATACCCACGGGTGTCTTGATTATCCCAAGGAGCATGATAGTGGTAAGGAGATGTCATGTCATACCCTTGATTCATAGAGGGAGAGGAGTATCTCATGGTAGCTTCTAGGTGTGGGGAGTTTAGATCAAACCTCGCGCCTTGCTCGAAAACTAGGCTCCTACCCGGTTGGAAACCTCTCAAACTAATAACCGTCCGTTTATGCGGCTCTGAGTCGTAAGGAAGAGGGTGGTCACCACCTCTAGGCAAAAACTGTTGACTAGGAGCAAACGTGAGAAGTCTAGTGCTTTTTGGGCACTAGACAAGAAAGAAATAAACTTCACACGCACAAGAAGCGAAAGAAAACTAAAAACTACAAAAACGAAGACAAAATCAAGTAAATAGGGAAACAAAGTCTAAACTAGCACCGTCCCCGGCAACGGCGCCAAATTGATGGTAGGATTTTTCCGTGGGTCTTACCGATCAAGTAATACCAACTATTCCTAACGGTAGCTAGGGTAAGTCGGGTCGAATCCACGGGACGGTAAGGAGGTGTCTAGATTGAGGTCACCCAAATACAAGACTAAGTCAACTAGGCTAAGCTAAACTAGAACGATAAGAAAGGGGGGATAAACTACGACTAAGAATAAACGATAAGAAATCTAGTAGGGAAAGAGTAGGGTTAGGTCGGGTTCATAAGTGTAGTAGGATAGTTGGGGTAACGATGGTGCAAGGTTCACCTAGTTACTAAGGATGGTCCGCGCTCTCGCGTCAAAACCAATGTCCGCACTCTCGTGTCAAAGACAATACCCGAATGCTTATGCAAGGTCGGTCCGCGCTCTCGCGTCAAAACCAAAGTCCGCACTCTCGTGTCAAAGACTAAACCCGAAAACACAAGAATTCAATCACAAGTCGACCACACAATGAGAAGAAGAAGACTAACATGAGAGGAATGGCCACTACAACTCAAACAAGCAATTCAACAAACACATAGTGTGCCCAATATGTGACTAGCAACAAAAGATTCACCTTTACCCCTAATCAAACCCTAATCACCCATAATCCACACTTAATCCACCTACTAACCCCACAAGGAATCTAATCACTCATAATCAAACTAAGATTAACATAAACAAGAGGAAACATCACAAACATCAAAACATCCATAAAGAAGAAACAAGAACAATAAACAATAATCAAAGATTGAAACTTGAAGGATTAAACAAAGATTAAGAGTAAAGAGAAAGGAAGATTATACCTACTAACAAGAGGATGAAAGATTGAAACTTGTATTAATAAGAAAAACCCAAAACAATCTCCCAAGGTTGTCAATCTTGGTTGAATCTTGAAGAATTCCCTTAATACAAAACTAATTACTAAGATTAACGATTAACTAAAGACTAATCTACACTAATCTATGCTAAACTATGCTAAAGTAGTCTAGGGTTTATGGGTAATGAAGATTAGAACATAACATAAGAATACAAGAGGGGGGGGGTATATATAGGGTTACAAGAACAAAGGAGAAGAAAAGAAGCAAGTGCGGGCTACAGCTGCCTCATCCCGTCCGGGACGAAATGGACGATGAGCCTCCCTTGGGGCCACATGAGGAACGATGGACGTTTGGGTATATCCCGAACGATCAAAAGTATAAGTTCAAGCCATTGAACTTACAAGATCGGGACGCCCCGGGAACGTCCAGACAAGGTCATGGAGAGCCTTGGTATTTGGATGCCTATATTACTAGCTTGATTGAAGACTTTGCTAGGGCCTTCGACTTGTTTCTTCGTGCCCTTGATGGAGATGGAACTAATCATTGTTGTTGAAGAAAAAGATTGAAGAATGCACCACCTTGGTTTGACGGAGTTCCACAACAACCGTCTCTTTGTATATATCTCTTTCTCTTGTAATCTCTTTTAGTTTTGTGGAATTCTTGATTATTTGGATTGTTATTGAGCGATGTGAGGGAGGGAATTTGATGTGTGTATGAGCTTTGTTTGATAGGTGAAGTGAAGGTGATTCTTAGGGAAGAGTGGTCATTGTTTGAGCTTGGATCGTGTGAAGGGGAGTCGGTTTTTGAAACTTGGAACGAGCTTTTGGGAGCTATAGAGGGTTAGGAGACTCTTCCCGGCCGAGAAGAGGTCATCCCGACCAGGAAGGATAAGTCATCCCGACCGGGAAGGGTGTCATCCCGTCCGGGATGAGTGTGCAAGAGATTGGGTCTACTGACAGGTCATCCCGACCGGGACGAAGGCTTCCCGACCGGAACGAGAAGGTCATTCCGACCGGGACCACCCATCCCGACCGGGATGGACCCCCTGTTCCTCCTTTGGCCTTTTCTTCGTCGTTGAGCATCTCTCGCCATGTTGTCCATTTGAATAAAAGCATAGAACTCTTGTTGGTTTTTTGACATCTCCATTTGACCCCTTTGCATCTCCAACATAGATTTTTGAACGTCGAAATCACGAGTTGGAGATTGTGGATTGTGCGGAGTATCGGTGAGGGCTAATGGAGCACCGTAATCATGAATAGGAGACCGGCTCCTAGGCTTGCTTTCTTGACGGTTAGCTTGAGTTGCTTGTTGTTGATGGTTCCCTTGGAACCCATGAGAATTAACTTGATTAAGGCCATTGTTGTGGTTTTGTTGTCTTTTGAAGTTTTGGTTTCCTTGGAAACCACCTTGATTGAAGTTCCCTTGTTGGAACCCTTGATTGTTGTTGTGGAAGGTACCTTGGTTATTTTGCTTGAAGTTGTTGAAGGTCTTGGATTACCCACATAACCTTGATAACCTTGATTGTTGTCCCTTAAGGGAGGTGGAACATAGGGACGAGGTTGCATAGCTTGTTGTTGAGGGACTTTATTGGAAGCTTGGTATTGATTGGAATAGGAGGCACCTTGCTTGAACGCTTGAAAGGCGTTCACTTGCTCAATGCTTCCTTGACAATGCATAGGATTATGACCAACGACTTCACAAGTATAACACATCCCATAATAAGGCAAAGGAGGTGCAAATCCCAAAGCATTCACTTCTTGAATTGAGTGTTGGTTGGAGGAACTAATGCTTTGAACTTGAGTGAGGTGGCCTTGGAGCTTCTTGTCAATGGTCTCCATGTGGGTCTTCAATTGAGCTCCAAGGTCAATGCTTAATTGAGTAATAGCATCAACCGACCGCCATTTCCTCGATTCTTGCCCATGTTTGGCCATCATCGACCTCGGTGAACCTACCATTGGAGCCCATGTTGAGTATAGTTCTTGAGTCCTCATAAAGACCGTTCCAAAATTGTTGGACTAAGAACCATTGTGAAAGTCCATGGTGGGGGCACGATCTCACCAAAGATTTAAACCTCTCCCAAGCTTCATAAAGGCTCTCTTCATCCCGTTGTTGGAAACCGGTGATGGAGGCCCTAAGCAAATTAGTCTTTTCCGGAGGGTAGAATGTTTGGTAGAACGCCAATGCAAGCTTCTTCCAAGTGTCGATGCCCATGGTTGCCCTATCGAGACTCTTGATCCATTTCTTCACTTTTCCAATTAATGAGAATGGAAATAATACCCATCGGATTTGATCTTGTGTAACCCCGGGTTGAGAGATAGCGTCGCAATAATCGGAGAAAGTCTCCATGTGTTGGTGCGGGTCTTCGGTGGGCAAACCACTAAATTGATTCCTCTCCACAAGTTGGATGAATTGAGTCTTGGCCACAAAATTTCCGGCATAAGCGGCCGGTAAAGCATTCGGTCCCGGCAAGACATCTTCCGTAAATGTGGAGTGAGATGAAAATTTCGGCATAATTGGATGTAAGGGAGATGGTGGTGTAGACGGAGTTGAAGTAGATGTAGAGGGGGAACTAGGACTAGAATATCCAAAGGGATTGGTGAAATTCCCTTCGGCCGTCTCTCGAGATGCTTCCTCAAAATCGTTTCCTTGAGCTTGCTCTTGATGAGTATTGCTTGCGCTTGGTTGAGAGATTCTAACCCGGTTAATCATCCGTTGGCGAAAGGCTCGAAAAAGTCTTTCCGGCTCTGGATTAAAGAGAAAGAAGTCGTCTCCCCGCCTAGGCATACACTACACACTTGAGCAAACGTGATAACACCTAGTGCTTTATGGGCACTAGGTAACGACAATAAACAAGCACGGCGAAAAACAAAGAGAAAAGAAGAAATAAAACTAAGGAAAGAAGAAGAATCTAGAGAATATGCACAAGAGATGATAGAAGAACACAAAGAAGAGTAACTAAGTCTAGCTATAAGCAAACCAAGTCTAAACAATGCACCGTCCCCGGCAACGGCGCCAAATTGATGGTGGGATTTGCCGTGGGTCCCAACCATCAATAAATAACCGACTATTCCTAGTGGGTAGCTAGGGCAAGTAGGGTCGATATCCACGGAGACGGTATTGTAAGGTCTAGACTAGGTCGGCCTAAGAACGAGACTAAGTCACAAACAAACACAAAGAATTAATGATTGACAAACTAGGATAGGAGAAGAGGAGTGAACAAGACTAATAACAAGTTAGCTATAACAAGGCTAAATGAAATAAATAAACACAAACTAAACAATGAACTAGAGAAATGATGACTAACTAAGAAGATGAAATCAAATATGAAAAGAAGTGGGTTAGGTCGGGTTCATAAGTGTAGTAGGGTAAGTGGTCAAGGGTGTAGGTGTCTCCTAATTGCTAGAGTCGGTCCGGGCTCTCGCTACTTAGACCGATGTCAAGGTCGGTTCGCGCTCTCGCGTCTAAACCCTACTCCACATTCTTATGTATAACGACTATTCTCAACGTAATCACATACTAGACAAACAATGAGTAGAGGAAGACTAGCATGAGAAGCATGGCCACTACAACTCAAACAAGCATTTCAACAAACACATAGTGTGCCCAATATGTGACTAACAACAAAGATTCACCCTTTACCCCTAATCAAACCCTAATCACCCATATTCTACCCTTAATCCCCCTGCTAACCCACAAGGAGACTACTCACTCATTATCAAACTAACCATAACAACAATAAGAGAAAACATCATCACAAACCAAACATCCATTATGAACAATGTGAACAATAACAAGAATACTAAGTAAAGATTCAAACTTGATTAAATAAACAAGAACAAGAGTAGAGAGGATTATACCAACTACAAGATGATGAAAAAGATGTAAACTTGCATAAATAAGAAACCCAAATCAATTCCAAGGATGTCAAGCTTGGATGAATCTTCAAGTATCTTCTTAATACAAGACTAACTAAACTAGATTAACAAAGGTTAACTAAGGATTAAAGGAAGATTAATCTTGAAGGATGAACTCTAAATCTAGGGTTTTATCTTGTAGAGAGGCTTAAGAGAGTCTAATGTAAGGTATGATACATAAACAATACAAGAGGAAAGTATTTATAAGGTTACAAGAATGAGGGAGGATGAACTAAAGAGTCACGCGCAGCATCACCATGGTCCCGACCGGGACGGGTTTGGTCCCGACCGGGACGGTCTGATCCCGACCGGGAAGGTCTGGTCCCGACCGGGACAGATCCAGAACAGAACACCTCTCTTTTGTGCACCTCATCCCGGACGGGATGAGGCCATACCCGTCGGGGATGAGTCTTGTAGGCCTCCAATACGATCTTTAAGGTTTCCCCTGCTTCACATGGACTTCTTATCGACTCTCGGGTCTCGGGATCGAGTCTAAGGGGCTCGGGATCGGGTCCCAAGGTCTCGGGGTCGAATCCAAGGCATCGAGTGATCGTTCCTCCGCTTCGTTGGCTTCGAAAAGTGTATGTATTGAGTCGGAATCGCTCCAACTCTTCATGAATGGTCTCGAGAACCTGAAACGAGCTAGAGGAAGCATAAGTAGCCCATGAACCGCTCCCAAGGAGCGATTCCGCAAGGAAAATGGGACCAAAACACAGCAAAATAGGCACTACAAACTACACTTATCAACAGGCCACCCTTCACTCGAACCATGACGAAAGAAGCCATCGATGAGTTGACAGCCTCGTTGACCAAAATCCAAGACCAATTGCGACAAATGAGGGAGGACCAAATTGCCATCGTCACTCGGGTTAGTGTCGTGGAACAAGGAACCCCCAATGCTTCGATCGAAGATGACGGACCCTTGGCCGCATTGGCCGGCGCGGTCCAAAAGCTGCAAGAACAGGTCCACTCGACCACCAGAAACACTATTCTCACGGAAAATGCTCGTATTTATTCACCCTTAACTGATGAACTGCCCGCTAACCTCAACTTAACTGATGAACTCCACATTCGGGCTTTCAAGGATTTTATGGCTGTTAAGGGGGTCAAATCGACCATGTTCAAGCATCTCTTTGCTTCTTCTCTGGAAAAGCACCCGAAAGCCTGGTACTACAGGCTTGACCCCAAGAAATACAAAACCAGGGACGATGTTGCAATGGAATTCGCGCGAAACTACGCGGATAATGCTGAATTCCAGACCACCATGCGTACTCTGGAAGTTATGGCCCAAGAGCCTAAGGAGGGTTTCACCAAATACCTTCAAAGGTGGAGGACCGAAAGTGTCAAGCTGGTGGACAAGCCCAGCGAAAAAGTACTTGTGGAGGCCTTTGTCAAAAACCTCCTCCCCACTTACCGAGTCCATCTCCGGTATGCCATCATACCCGACTTCGCCACTTTGACCGAAATGGGTACTAGAATCGATGACGATCTAAGGCTAGAGAACCTTACTAAGGCCTCTACCAAGGGGTATCAAGGAGCCAGTTCGTCCTCCAGCAAGCCCATAACCGCAACGGTGGCCCGAAGCATCTTCGACGAGGTTAATTCATTGGACACCTCGACCAAAAAGAATACTCCAAATCGGGTATTCACCGACATAGGGACAACCTATGCTAATGCCTTACAAAGGCTGTCTTCGAAAGGCCTAATCCAACCGATAGGCCCAATTCCGGAAGTTTCCATGGAAAAGCGATCCAAAAGCTACAACATTCAGGCCTATTGCCACTATCACTAAGGCAACGGGCACGACACGGAGAAATGCTGGAAGTTGAAGCATCTTATTCAAGATCTGATCGAAAGTGGGAAGATACCACTACCCAGTGATAAGCCAAGTAACAAAAATAATCCTCTTGCTACTCATGCCATTTTTACTGGAGAGGTAGTCGATTGCTCTCATCTCATTTCCCCTTTCATTTCCCAAATCAACGGGATATGGAACGATGATGAAGATGATGTTTACTTGACCAAGGGGGAAGCTGTCCCCGTCACCATCGAAGAAATCCGGAAAGCTAAAGCCAGAGCTCTGGCCGGCACACACACCATCACAGCCAGTCTCGCCACTCCGGAAACCGTCACTGAATCTTCCAGGACGGAACTCACTCCCGAAGAGCCAAACGCTGACACGACCCTAGTCAGACAACTAAAGAGGGTCCGAACTGATATTACTATATGGTAGCTTTTGGTTAGTTCTCAGGAGCATCGGGCAGCACTTACTAGGGCCCTTGATGAAATCAAGGTCGACTCATCGGTTACCCCCACCGAGATGGTAGCCACGATCTTGCCACACCTCAAGGACAAGTCTAAAGGAGAAGGCCCACTTATCACTTTCTCCGAGTCCGACCTTCCACCATTCGGGACCACCCATAACTTGGCCCTATACATTACGGTGATCTGCCGCAACAAGTATCTCCCGATGACCCTGCTTGATGACGGGTCCGCAGTAAACGTCCTTCCTTTAAGGACAGCCAAGGCCCTCGGCATTACCGAGGCTGACTATCTTTCGACTGCACAAACTATTCAAGCTTTTGATGGGAGCCCAAAATCGGTTGTTGGGGCCGTTAAACTAAAAATCATAACGGGCCCGATCGAGAAGGAGTTAGAATTTCAGGTGATCGATGTCACTTCATCTTTCAATCTGCTACTCGGGAGACCATGGATTCAAGCGGTCAAAGCCGTGTCTTCCACTCTTCACAGGAAGGTCAAGCTACCTTTACAAGATGGGATCGTCACTCTTGAAGCTAATCCCATAACCGTGTCAAGCTACAACACGGCAGGCTCAGCTGACCCACGAGGTTTCAACTTTGTGGGAATGATCGAGGAAGAATACCTTTTCCGGCCATATTTTACTACTAGCATCGATACGATGCTACAGAATCTGGGTTGCCTACCAAGAGTCACATCAAGGCCCTATCTTCCAGCTGGGAAGATTATCGAAGCCCTGAACAACGGGCAATCTCGCCTCGGTCTAGGTTACACTATGGCGCCAGGATGCGCGAACTAAACCAACGCGGTTACGTTCGTCACCCCAGTGTTCGGAGCTGTTCAAATGGGCCTCTATCAGCCCACCATCTCATATCCCGGGACCAAACTGGCTCGGGAATGTAATTTCATCCCAAATGATATCTTTGCCCTTATCCAGGCCGAATCAAAGGAGGGCACAAGCAATACTGAGCCCATCCTAGGACTACTATTCGGGGAAGACATGGTCGTCCCGACCCCTAAACAGGAGTTAGTCAGCTTGATTCTCCGCAACAGCAGGTTCGATCCAACTAAGCTGATCTCTGAAGTTGGTGCCAACACTGGGAAGAGAGCTTGGAGGAAGACAACTAAATGGACCGACAGTCAGGGTTGAGTCTACAAGCTAACTACTGGTGAAGGAGATATGCATGGTGCCGAATCCGAGTCCGAGTCCGAGTCCGAGTCAGAGTCAGAGTCGGAGTCTGAGTCAAAGTCTAGAGGGTCCAGTACTAGGATCTAGTCTGTAACTCCTCTCCCTTCTTTAGTCACACCATCGGGAGCCCCGGAGTCTGTCCCGAGGGCTCTCCCTATCCCGCCACTGACCAACGATCAGATGGCAGCTCTCTTCGAGCTATTTTCAAAATTCACCATCAATAATAACGATAACCGTTCTGCTTACGACTTGGCTTATTTTCAAAACATTTTCAAAAATCTTACTTGCAATGACATTGAGAAACCCGACGAACAGGTGTCATTGCCTCCGCATCTAATCGAGCAACTCGAGCAAAGGGAATCCCGAAATCCGGTAATCGAAGAAACCGATTCCATAACCGTAGGAACCCCTTTGGAACCTCATATGCTTAAGTTGGGCCTATCTTTAGATCCCGAGGAGAAACAACAATTCACGGATCTCCTCCAGGAATTCAAAGACGTCTTTGCCTGGTCCTACAAGGACATGCCGGGAATAGACCGGGAGATAGCTGAACACCGAATACCCATCAAAGACGGGTACAAGCCGGTAAAACAAAAACTCCGAAGAATGAGACCCGAATGGTCTCTCAAAGTCAAGGAAGAAGTTGATAAGCAATTCAAAGCGGGCTCTATCCAAGTGTCTGAATATCCAGACTGGGTTGCAAACATAGTACCAGTACCCAAAAAAGATGGCAAAGTCCGAGTATGTGTAGATTTTTGGGACCTTAATAAGGCCAGCCCAAAAGACGATTTTCCGTTGCCACACATCGACATACTGATGGATAACACGGCCGACTATGCCCTTCTATCATTCATGGACGGGTATGCCGGATACAATCAGATCAAAATGGCAGAAAAAGACATGAGTAAGACCACCTTCATTACACCTTGGGGGACTTACTGCTATACCGTGATGCCATTTGGGCTTATTAACGCCGGTGCCACTTATCAACGGACCGCCACCACTTTATTGCATGACATGATGCATAAGGAACTGGAGGTCTACGTCGACGACATGATTGTCAAATCCAAGGACCGAAACGGGCACATTGCAGCCCTAAGGAAGTTCTTCACCCGACTACGCAAGTACAGCATGAGGTTAAACCCTCACAAATGCAGTTTTGGGGTAACATCGGGCAAGCTACTGGGCCACATTGTCAGCCAGCGTGGCATCGAAGTTGACCCAGCAAAAATCAAGGCCATTACCAAGATGCAACCGCCTAAAACCGAAAAGGAGATAAGGGGGTTTCTCGGGAAAGTCCAATATATAAGCCGGTTTATTTCAAAGCTAACCATGGTATGTGAACCCATCTTCAAGAAACTGAAGATAGGAGAACGAACACTATAGGACGACAAATGTCAAACGGCTTTCGATAAGATCAAGGTGATTCTATCCTCTCCACCGGTGTTAATGCCACCTGAGCATAGTTTGCCTCTGTCGCTATACTTGACAACGACCGAGACGGCCATGGGCGCTATGCTATCCCAGACGGTCGATTCCGAAGAACGGGCTATTTACTACATCAGTAAGAAGTTCTTAGAATACGAATGCAAGTACACAATGCTCGAGAAGACGTGTCCAGCTTTAGTATGGGCCACTAAAAAGCTCTCACACTACATGCTCAGTCACGAGGTACATGTGCTGTCCAAAATGGATCCAATCAAGTATCTATTCGAGAAGCCCATCCTCAACGGCCGTATATCCAGATGGACTTTAATGCTAGCTGAGTTCGACCACAAGTTCGTACCTTTAAAAGCCATCAAGGGCTGGGTAGTTGCGGAATTCCTCGCCGATAGTCCGGTATCCGAGGAAGAACACACCGATACTTGGGCCTTCTCAGATGAAGACATATTCCATACCGACACCGACACATGGGATCTGTATTTTGACGGAGCGTCCAACTTTCGAGGATTTGGTGTCGGGATCTTGCTAATATCACCACAAGGGGAACACACCCCGTTATCCATCAAGCTAGATTTTGACGTAACTAACAACGCAGCCGAGTATGAAGCATGCATTCACGGGCTGCAAGCCGCCGCTGATTTAGGAGTAACAAGCCTCCGGGTCCACGGTGACTCATCTTTAGTCATAAATCAAGCCTTACAAAAATGGAAGACTCGGAACGCAAATCTCGTGGCTTACCAAGCACGAGTAAGGGTTCTCGAAAAACAATTCCAAAAAGTGGAGTACATTTATCTGCCTCGGGAAGAAAACCAGTTTGCAGATGCTCTCTCAAAATTAGCATCTTTACTGAATATCCCAGCACATCTAACCAGCATGCCCATTTGCGTCGAAAGGCGGTACGAGCCGGCATACATTCACGCTATCCCAGATATTGAAATAACTGATCCAGAACCTTGGTATCAGGCTATTCTAACCTACTTAACGTCAGGGGAATATCCTCCGGGAGCTGAAAACCGGGCCAAGAAAGCTCTACGAAGATGGGCAACTCAGTTCATCCGCACAGACGATGGACAGTTATATAAGAAGACAGCTAGCACAGGGGGCTTTACTCCTATGCATTGACAAAACTCGAGCCGAAAGAGTCATGGCCGAGGTACATGATGATGAAAACGGTCCGCATATGAACGCCCATATGTTGGCCCGGAAAATCACGAGACTCGGTTACTACTGGAATAGCATGGAGACTGACTGTCAGTTATATGTCAAACACTGCCATAACTGCCAGATTTTCGCTAATGTACAGCATATTCCTTCATCCCTATTATATACAATGACATCACCATGGCCATTCTCAACATGGGGAATTGATATAATCGGGAAAGTGAACCCTTCCGGGACGGGAGGTCACTGCTTCATCCTAGTGGCTATTGACTATTTCACTAAATGGGCCGAAGCCGAGTCATACCGGATCTTGAATGCCAAACATGTGGCTAAATTCATCCAAAACAAAATTATATGTCGATACGGGATTCCGCACGAGTTCATCAGTGATCACGGGACCCATTTTCAAGCTGAAACTGCCACTTTGCTGGGAAAGTACAAGATCCAAAGGCATACATCGTCGCCTTACCGTCCCCAAACAAATGGAGCGGTGGAGGCAGCCAATAAAACCATTGTCACCATACTTAAAAAGATGGCTGAGAATTACCGGGACTAGCCCGACAAGATACCCTTCGCCTTGTGGGGATATCGGACATCAATTCGAACTGCAACCGGAGCAACTCCATACTATCTGACATATGGAATGGAAGCTGTCCAGCCAGTCGAGCTAGAAGTACCATCCCTTAGGATTCTACTCGAGAGCCAGATACCTGAAGCAGATTGGGTTCAAGCCCGATATGACTCACTAGTCCTCTTAGACGAACGACGATCTCGGGCTTTGAATAATATTCAGATATATCAGAAAAGGATCCAACGGGCTTTTAACAAAAGGGTTAGGCCCAGGAATATCAAAGAGGGCGATCTAGTCCTAAAATCTGTTCGAGCTTTACTACCAGTCGACCCAAGGGGAAAATTCAAACCCAATTGGGCTGGGCCATATTTAGTGAAGAAAATTCTTTCGGAAGGAGCAGTAATGCTAACAGATTTGGACGGAAACGAGTTCGTCAACCCAACAAACTTAGACCAACTGAAGCGTTACTACCCATAAGCCCTATCTCAATGTCATTTGCAAAATTTATAAAATTTTCTTTTTATGAATTTTCCAAAATTTTAAGCAAGTCAATAAGTTAGGATTATTTATCCTACCGTTGCACATCTCGAATTAATAATCTTGATGTATTTCGAAAAATTCCAAAAATAATTCTGAACTACGGAAGGTTTGATTCCATTAATTTTGGATACGTAGGCAACCCCTCAAAAGGGTACAACCAATGCAATAACGAAAAGACGGGAACGGTATTCACTAATATGTCTTTTTATTATTTAAGAAAAACCGATAAACTCGGGAATTTCAAAAATACATCACAAAAAACAACAACAAAATCACACCACAAAAATAGTAGTAATACTTAAATAATAAATTTAGGAGACTACTCGTACATTTTTCCTTTCCCCTTATCTTTCGGGTCACGTGGAGCCCGAGGCCGACGGGGTGGGGGTGAACGTTCCCTAATCACAAGAGGAACTTCTTTTGCTCGAACCCGCTTCTTTGATTTTGGGTCTTCCACCACTTGCACCGGTCCAAGCCGAGCCCTGACGGGCTCGGGAAGTCTGTCTCGAGGACCAAGTCGGTCCTTGACCGCCAGCTTTGGCCCTAGTTTCCTTTCTAATTCCGTCTGGGGGCTCACTTTCCCCCGTGCACCCTTAGTACAGGACCCTTCAGTCTGAGTCCTAGATTATCCTTTTTGACCTGCCGGAGTAGTGTCTTCGCCAAAGAAGCTTCTATTATCTTTAGCATGTTCCCGGCGTAACAGGTCGAAGGCCTCGTCAGTCTTCAAGGCAGCTCGGGTTTTAGCTGAATCAGCTCGTGTCCATCTTACATAAGAGTCAGATACCCAGATCGAATGAGGATTTCTAGGAACGGGCCAAGTAGCTCGTGTATACCACCTTTGCATCCAGGTATCACACATTACATCCGTCAACTGAGTGGATTCACTCATGACTGCCTTGATTTCTGGGATTCTTTGCACCCGACCATATTGCCTAAGTATGCGATCGGGAAAGAGGTGAATTGTCTGTCTAAAAGATAAGATTACTTGATATCTAGCCCTATCTCGAGACTCCAAACCGGTCCAAACATAAATCGGCCACCATGAGACGGTCCAGCGGATCAGTAGGCCTCCATGGAAGGATAGCACCTCATCCCAGTATTTTTGGGTGTTGAAGCGAGAAAAGGCACTAGTTCGTCTCCTCATCATTATTTGCCTGGGTTGATACCGACTCACGTCTAGGGGAGGATCCAAGATAGATAGCCTCTCGAACAGCCACAGCTGAAAAACCCGCAAAAAATCGAAAACGCGAAAAATTGTCAAAATCACGTTAAAAAAAAAACGTGAAAAAGGCGAAAACCGCAGAAATCGGGAAAAAACCGCAGAAACCGGAAAATTGAAAAACCGGAAAATCAGAAAAAGCCGAAAAAAAAACAAAAACAGTATACCTGTAAAAGACGGGTACTCCCAGTCAGCCGGACTGACGGATCCCTTTTACGATTATCCAAACCCTGGATAATCTCTCCTGTAATCAACCAAGCCGGGCTGTGCTCCGTTTCCATTAAATCAGCCACAGTGAAAAGTCTAACATGGCCCATGCAAGATAATAAATCCATATGACCTTCGAAGGCATAGACATGGAGCATGCAAAAAGTAAAGGCCCTACAGCTGTGGACCGGCCTGACCCGAACGTCATCTGGGTTCATAAATTTTTCAGCTAGATCGATCAAGGAAACGGTATCTCCTTCCAGCATACGGGATACCTCCATATGAGAAAGCCCTAAAAATTCCCGTAACTTCCTCATTGGGTCAGAAATCGAAAAAGGGATAGCAGGGCGAAGTATGGGATTCCATCCTCCTGCAGCAGCAATTTCCTCAGGGATAGGGCAGATTTCACCTCGAGGAAAACCAAATACATGATAAGTATCGTCCCAATAGGACAGGCAAGCATCCAAGAAGTGACGATCTACTTGCATCTGACGGATCACGAACAATTGGGTAACGCCATTCTGATTTAGGATGGCCCTATCGGCATCTTTGAAATATTTGGACCATTCATGCAGCATTCCAACTAATCGGTCGATTCCCATAATTGTATTTCTAAAAGAAAGAATAAATTTCTCAGGGTTTGTTTTTTCTTTAAGGAAGAGAGGGAATTGTGGGAATTATGAGAATTTATGAAGCAAGGAGGGGGTATTTATAGCATAAAACCAAATTCTCCTCCTCACCTTAGGATTCCCAATCCTAGAGTATTTAGCATACAATCATTATCCAAAGGCTTAGCTAAGTCATCCTGAGCATTCCTATTCCTTTTCAGAGTAAAAAATTCTCTAATTTTCAAAGACTCCTACAAACTCAAAAATTCAAACCTTTTCTCAAAAAATTTATTTCCCAGCGCGAGTCATTTTTCCTACAAATGTTACATGCAAAACTTTGCAACTTTGCATAAATATGTACAGGACGACTCAAGCAGGACCGTGCAATTCACATAACTCCCCAGCGGCATTTAGCAAGATGAGCCCATATATAGGCGCACCTAAGTCTTATACGACGAGTTCAATTCCCCATGGAGTTATCATCAGCTCAGGTACATTTCTAATCCATGGCCGGCGGGCCCTTCACGCAGGTCTAATGGACTTTAAACGACCCGATCGGAAGTCTGCCAGGTCTTAATCTTTGATTGGCCTGGTAGCTACTCTGACTTTTGCCCTGTCCAAGCCTCAGTCAGAGTGGGGGCTCAGTAGACACCCACATTTTGCTGCCAGGTGTCTATAGTAGTTTTCGACAAACACCCGATGATGATCGGACGCAAACGTGCTTTAACGTACTCGGAAATGGGCTCGAAATCATGGATATTTAACTTGGGCTTTTTAAGGAGTACAAATCTCACAAAACCAACCTCAAATTCAGGCCCAGTGGGTCGTTTTGAGTCAAATAACACTAATTTGGGTCGAATCCGACACCAGGGGTAAAACCGTCTTTTAGCGACCGAGTCAAAACCCGGTCAAGGATATTTCCCGAGACTGGTGAGTCAGCCGTGACACCTCACACGGTTGGTTCGGACTCCAACTCCACAAAAAATCAGCTACACAAATATTAAACAATTCCGTTTAAGGTAGAATTCGATCTCAAGTAGGAATCCTATCCGAAAACCGAATCAAACACTCGACCGAGCTAGGATACTCGGCCGAGTAGCCTACCAACCAGCCGGTTCCCTTTCTTCCTTCACAAGAAAACGGAATTCTCATTCCCCTCAACTTCCTACGTTTCCTATCCTAAGCGGTAGTTCTAATTCAAATGCACCTCTCCTAGCCAAGGTCGGGAATTTCCTATAAATAGCCTCTTGCACAACACATCTAGATAGACATAATTCCTGAGAAACATCAACACCTTTTTACAAAGCATCAACTTTTACATCTAGAAACCGATAGTACATCCAAAACCCGAAGGAAACCGGTCCCGATACCCGACACCCTTCACACGCCTCACGTCCCACCAAACCACCATAACCCATCGACGTCAAACTCGACGCTCTTGTGCCCAAGCCACGTCCCGACGAGCCCCGATCCGAGTAAACCAAAGCATGTAGGTTGAGGGTGTACCAAACCCGATTTCTCCTTCTTCTTCTCTTCTCCTCCTCGTCCGTCTTTTTTTTATGGGTCGTGTGTCGTTTTCTTACGGGTCGTTCATCACTTTTTTTATTATTTCTAATATCGATATTACTAAAAACTATTTTCGTATAACTAACGTTCTTAAAATACGATATCGACTCTCTAATCGAACATCATATCTAACAAGAACAAAATTAACTAATTCTCGTCGATGCTAAATAAATCGTCACATCTTTTTTTAAACAAAATTCGACGATCTTATACGCGGAGAGAATTAACATCTTTTTCGTTCAAAATTCTTTTTTTTTTTACTTTTCGTTCGAAATAAACCTTTCTTTTACAAAACTTTTACTAAAATTCATTCCGAATATTCGATATCGATTTCATAATCGAATATCGGATACGACGAATATCGAGAGCATAAATCGAGTACAAATTAATTCGTATTTGTACGCGGTTTATCAAATTTTTCGAACAACGAGCGAAATCGGGGCAGGCCTGCACGCGAGTCGTGCCCCTCATAGACGACTCGCGTACGAATCCGAACCCGCGCTCCTTCTTTAGCTTTTTTCGTTCGTTTTTATTATTTATTCTACGAAACGACTTCTAAAATTTGTATCTTTTCTAAAACTATTCCGAGTATTTGATATTGATTTCATAGTCGACTATCAAATATAACGAATATCGAAAATATTAAGTCAAGCACGAATTATGCAATATTCGTACGCGGTTTAATAAAAGCATCAATTTTTAGAAAATTGACCTCGAAACAGGCCGGGGCGCGAGTCGCGCGCACCCCGGGCGAGTCGCGGGCAACGCTGGAAACGCGACCCGTTTTCCTTTTTTTCATTATTTTTCGAACATCGTTTTTTATACAAAACAGCGTCTTTTTAACAATATTTTTCAGATTTCGATTAATATTTTCTCGATCTTGCATATTCATCATATTTGCTATATTATTTCTTCACAAATCGATACTAACTCGTTTGTTCATCTTGTAGCAAATTCATTCTTTTTTATCGTTTGTTTTATTATGCTAAAACAAATCTCACATGCTAAAGTCAACTTTGACGTTAATTTTTCATGCATTAAACCGACTTAGCAACCCGTTCAATTCCTCACATGCTTAAGAAGACAATGTTTGCATATCATTCATCGTATTACTAACGCGCGTATTAAAAAATCATTCGATATCCTAGTAGAGGCCGCTAATGTGCGGGCGGGGTTGGGTGTTCTTAGTGAACATCCCAACACGTACCCTCACCCCTTACTCAGAACCGTGGTTTCCGGATGTCCGAAACCATTGGCAACGAGAGTCATTCAATATACGATAAACCGATCAAGTCGGCATCGGTATCGAACTGCACAGGGACGAGCCCAATAAACTCTGACATCGGAAATGGGCCGTATTTTGTATACGGCCCACTACGACATAGAGTGGGCTCGAACGGTTCCAAATAACCATAAAATTCGGTGGCGACTCCAACTTCGATTTAAATTTCAATTTGACCATCTCATATGGAGATTCATTCGCCTCCCCAAACCCGCGCGTGGCCGCGTCGGGGTGGACCTATGTCATGTCCACAAATGTTATAATTGAAATTGAGGAGAATATATGGAACACGTATTATGAAGTTTCAGAAGATGAGAGTTGAAGTTCTACGTTCTACGTTCAGAAAATGAAGACGAAGATGAAGATGTGGGAAGATGATGAGACAAGTGACACTTTGTGTATCTTCAACTCAATATCCGTGTAACTTTAATCGAATATAGTGTAATTTTAATCAGATTTAGTGTAATTTTAATCATTATCCGTGTAACTCAATATCCGTTTTGGTACTGTTGTAAACATTTAAGTGTATGTATTGAAACTTCAATACATTTGTTTTATAACTTCAACTCAATTGTTTTGAAACTTCAGCATCCGTCACTCTGAGTTTAATTTGTAACTACACATATTTTGTAACTTCAGTTAATATGTTTTGTAACTTCAGTTCATATGTTTTGTAAGTTCAGATCAATAAAATTATACTGTAACAATAACGAAAAATACAATAAATTATATATCAAAAATAACAAATAAGACTCTCATATTATTGACTACCTTTGAATATTAATATATGTATTTTGGTTTACCCAAAAAAACTACGTAATCAATATTTAGGCAATCAATATTGGGAAAAGGAAGCTCCTTAAATGTTATATGTTCTTTTTCATAAGTCTTATTCTCATCTTGGAAAAAAGAAAAATCAATCTATCTAATTAATGATGGTTTTTACTTCGCTTTAATTGGTCAATATGCAACTTCAATTACTTTATAATGTCACACTTTAACTGATAAATTTGTAACTTCATCACTATAACAACATAAGTTTAATAAACATTTGTAACTTCACATATTTTGTAACTTTAGTTAATATGTTTTGTAACTTCAGTTCATATGTTTTGTAACTTCAGATCAATAAACATAAACTGTAGCAATAACGAAAAATACAATAAATTATATATCAAAAACACCTAGAATTGTGGACGTTGAAGTTACAAACACAAACAATTGAAGTGACAGATAAATAAAGTTGAGGTCCCTCTACAAGCACTTAGAATTACAGACGTTGAAGTTTCAAAACAATTGAGTTGGAGTTATAAAAATAATGAATTAAAGTTTCAATACATAAATGATAAGGTTTACAACATAGTACCAACAAAAATCAAATTCTAAACTACAATGGAGAAGATGAGACACCATGGATGCTGGTTTAAAGGAAGAAAATAAACATTGGGTTAAGTGTCTTTTGAGAGAGGAGAATAAATGTTGTATGAGAGAGAAATATTTATTGTTTCTAGGAATTAATGCTAGTTTAGTTAGGTGCACTTTACCCTATACTAATCAATCTCAACCCTTCATCTTATTCCAATCCAATGCTTAATAATGGGACTTAATTATGGACTTATAGGGAGGGGTGTTCTTATGTGAATTATATATATATATAGAGAGAGAGAGAGAGAGGGAGAGGTAGGTTCAAATAAGGTCAACAACTATTTTAAGGTCATAAGTTCCAGTGTTAAAGTTACACAAAAAGTGTTAAAGTTACACGAGATGAGTGATAAAGTTGCACTTTATCACTTGAAGTGATAAAAGAGCTGAATGTTAGTTACATATCAATTTTAAACAAATGCAACTTTATCGTATGTCCTCTGTAACTTTAATATAGACTTACCGACACATGGTGACCTTATTTGATCTCTCTCTCTCTCTCTCTCTCTCTCACACACACACACACCATAGAATATAGCAGAGTATTATTTGTATTGTATTAAAATTTAAGAATATCAAAATATAAAATTTTGTATATTACGTAATCAAAGATATATACATAACAAATTTTAATATTGACAAGTACGAAAAAACAAAAGTAGAAATCAAATGAATTGGAGAGAATACTAGGTTTTGGTTATATTATTAATTAATTGATTATTATTATTAATTGATGTTATATTTTTTTTTTCATTTTTTAAAATATTATTAGATAATTATATAAGTAGTTATTAGTTTTAGTTTTGTAAGAGTATGTAAACACTTCTGGGCCTTCAACCATCACCTTTTGGTTGAGTTGGTTCCATAAAATGGTGTTAGTGCCAGCAAGTTGGTTCCATAACATGGTGTTAGAGCCAACCTGACAAAAGGTCGCGGGTTCGAATCTCCCATCAACTTCTTTTAGTTTAGAAGCAAACAAACAAAGGGAAAAAGTTGAATCCTTTGCTTCTTTGCATCATCTTTGTATAACACAAATTTTAAGTACTATTTTCTATGCATTATCGCATTCAATAACTGGTAAGAGACTATAAAATCCTCTTCACTAAACATTTAATTTGGAGAACTCTAAAATAATGCAATTCCTCTGGTTAATATACTACATCATCACGTTCTCATGAACTTTTTCGTAGATCTCATATATCAACTAAACTTGAGCTAAAAACATCTCTTATATATTAAATCATGGACCATGTCCCATTACATGGCACAATGTTGTCCCCCCATTTTGAAATAAGTCCTTATTTTTGATACAATTCCCCCCCCCCCCCCCCCCCCCCCCCCCGTGTGAACACGTTTGTGCACCCTCAATAAATTTTTCTCAAAATTTCCTTCAAAATTTCCAAAGCATTGATCCAGGACATCAGATTGTAAATAATGTGCAGACAATACATGTAGTATGTCAATTACAGTAAACGAAAACCAATTCATTAAATGGAGCATCTGTTCACGAGGCATAATCAATCTCCACCACTACCAATTAATCTTCACATCATCAATCTTCTTCCACCATTTTCTCTTCCTCATTGATGTTTTTCAACAATTCACGAAGCATTGCTGTAAATGTCGATTCATCCCTCTATGAAATGCATCACTAATTTCTTCAATCTCCTTAATTGTCGATCTTCATCGAAACTCTACTACACTAATCAAGATTCATCTCGGAATTACAAAATAGCTTAATCAATTTCCGCCTCTTCGTTCTCTTCATTTGGCCATTCAATCACATCTCACTGTATTTATATGTTGTGTTATATCATTACGATGTCTGCAGTCATCCCCAATTTCTTGATTTTAATAATTCGGTTGTCGCTTTCTTCTCCCCGCTTTGAACTATGTCTCAATCGAATTTGGATTCCATTGATAACCTTACTCAGGGTGTCAGGTTGAAGGATCTAACCGTTACGGTGATCTACAGATGGAACAGGCCGAACTACACTAACAAGAATACAACTGATACTGTTGAGTTGCTGCTTATCGATGCTAAGGTGATTACCTCCATTTGTCTAATTTGTTTCTTTAGTGCTGTAATCTGTTATTGTTTTGGAACTTAATTCAACACTCCATTTTTGTTTTCCTGTGTTTCCAGAAAGATTTGGTTCAAGCCACTATTAAAAAGCCGTTACTGAGTAGATTCAAGGACAAATTTGTCATCGGTCAGGTCTACAACCTACGGAGTTTGACTGTTGCCCCCAATGTAGGCGTAGACAAGGCCACCACTCATACCTGTAGATTCAACGTCGAGTTCTCCACTAAAGTTACTCACTTGCCTAACGATGTCTCAGTACCGTCCAACTGCTACCGCTTTGTTAGCTTTAAGGATATCATTGATGGCAAAATTGCATCCAATCAGTACATAGGTCTCTTTGATCGAATTCGTATTGCATATGTTTTAATCTTACTAATATACTTCTGCGGACATTGGTTTGATCACTTTTTTCTTATGCAGATGTTGTCGGTAAGGTACGATATTGGACCAATGACTGAAACAAAGAACGGCTTCAAGTGCAGAAACATCAAGTTGGAGGATACAGAGTATGCCTCGCTTCATATCACCTTCTTTACCTTACTGTCAGTGTAACCGTCTCACAACTTTCTTCCTCCTTTTTTGTCTTCTTAGTGGCGACGTTCTTCATTGTACTTTGTGGACACCGCACGCCGTGGATCTACCTGAGGTATTGGCCATTCTACCCAGCCCTCACCACTCCAAAGTAGTTGTTCTTAGATGTGTGGAGCCAAAGCTATTCGACAGTAAGTACCTCACCTGACCGTCCCGTCTATAACTGTTTCATACGCTCTTATCCCTGTGAAATAAGTAACATTCTGTTTGGCAACATCAGACAATTGGCTTGTGCAAACTACCTTCAACGCAACGACATTTGAGGTTAATCCAAAGTTGCCCGAAGTGGATGCCTTTCAAGAGAGGTTTTAAACATATAAATTTATACAATTACTTTTTAATGTGTTATTTGTTATCTTTTGATTATATTTTTAACATGATTTGTTATGATCCTGCAGTCTTTCATCTCAAACTCCGAGCAATTCATTACAGATTCTCGATGAAGGTGCGGAGGGTGAGAGCTTTCACATTCCTGTAGATGAAGTTCTTTATGTAAAACAGATTCTTTGCAGCGAAAAGGTTTAGTAATATGTTATCAATCATAACATTTGCACATTATTTTTCTAGATACGTACATTATACACATTCTTGACAACTATTACTGTCATGGACAGGGTGGGACGTTCTATACAGTTGCAACCATACTTGACACTGAATCTACAGCTGGGTGGTACTACAACAATTGCAAATCTTGCAGATCAAAGGCGGTGAAGAACGATAAGGGCAGGTGGTTTTGTAAGAATTCGAATTGCGATGGAAGCAAAACTGGATTCATGAAGAACAACCCTAAGTTAGTCTCCCACATGTACTTCAGCACATTTATTTTTTTCATAATTGGGAAGGCAGATCATTTTTTTCCCATATGTACAGCACATGTACTTCATCAATAGTCATTTTTATTGTGACAGGTTTTAGGTCAAGTTTGTAGTGGTCGACTTCTCCGGGATGGAATGTAATTTTGTGGCATTTGATCATCAGGTTGAAAAGTTTCTCCAATACAGTGCCACAGAGTTGATTGCAAAGATGGAGAAGGTGTCTTGATAACTGTACAATTCAATTAAATTTGACGTGAAACGTTTGTTTTACACCTCCTAATCACAATTCTGTTAATTTGACTAGAAAGGAGAAGGGCATTCTATGCCTGAAGAGCTGGCGACGTTCATTGACAATCGCTTCCTATTCAAGATAAAAATAGACGAGAAGTTTAGTGTTGAACATTCATCTAACTCTTACACAGTTTCCTGGATGTCTGACGACGTAGACAAAATACACACGGGCACATGAAGTACGAAGAGGCATTGAAGGTTTCTTTTCAATTATGTTTTTTTTGCGGTTTTCTTTTTTCCACATCCTTACTTTCGTAATTCTCAATACTGCTTTCATGCCAACTGATTTATTTGTCTGCAGAATGAACTGGACGAGTACAGAATATTTACATTTGCTCTAAGCAATTCTACTTTTAGACGTAATGTTCCTGGAGAAGGGTCACAAATTGCAGGAGCCACATCCGTCGGCGTACAAGACACAAAAGTTCTTGAATCATACAGTCAGGTTTTCCTTACTTTCGTCGTATATCCCATTAGGTTAGGTGTTTCATTATTATGTGTCATTGTCGTATGGTTGGACCTACGATGAAAACTTATGATCCTCCATTGCTTTGAACAATAAGGTCATTGATTACGAAACCGCGTCCAACTCCTCGAAGCATACACCCTTGAAGAGGAATGGAGATGTGCTTGAAGTCGAACCATGTACTCCAGTTGGTGGCGCCTGTGATGCTCTGTCTGCTGCCAAGAAAGGGAAATCTTCGTCAACCTAGATCGTCTTACTCTGAAAACATCTTACCATGTTGTTTTAATTATCCCCCTGAACTTTTACATCAATTTTATGAACCATGTATTACTGGATATTGTGTCCGTGTTTCAACTTTGCAGACTGTTAGTTTGTATTAATTTTATCGTCATCTTCTGTTTTTGCTTATTTCCAGAACATTCATTATCATTTTTCTGAGCCTCATGTAATTACACTGTCTTTTATTTGTGGAGCTGCGTGCGTGTCCTCCACATGTATATTCTTGACAATAACCTAAGGTAAGGCACGTTTCCCTACCTGTCAGTTTGATCGACGCAACAAAGTATTCGGGCTGAGCAAAAATTGACTATGGGGTCTGGAAGACCCATTTTGTAGCATTCTGATTACTTTCTTCACATACATCATGTTTGTGTTTATTTGTTTTTCACTTATATATTCGTAGTGTTCCCAATTGCAGGAAAAAGATGGAGTTCTACTTGGTTAGCGTAATTGTACCACCAAACTTCGCAAAAGATTGAAGTCACTCTTCTTTATACACATTCTTCCAACATTTTTGTAACATGTAGTGCATCTTTTCTAGGGTATAATTATGTATAAACCACACTTTATGTTATATTTGCGAACATTTTGTGTATTTCACGTTATCTTCGCAGCTATTGATGTAGTGCCCTTTTCTGTCTTCCTGTAGTAAAAATAAATTTGCTCTGTATAATTATATTTTTTCCACAGCACAAAGCTACTACGGCATGTTTTTTTAGCAATTATACAGTAGAATATTGATTAGTGCTTAAACGTTCATTACACCTAATTATTTTTTTCAACGTACTATTTTTCTACGACACCTGCCCTCACTATTCAATAGTTTACATATTTCGCAGATCCAATGTACCAATTCAGAACAAACCGTACGTTATTTTGCTAAATGCAATATAAGTGTTTCAGTTCGTCTTTCTTTAGCGATACATCCATCCATTATAGACCGAATAATCAATCCCCTTAACACAAAATACATTTGCACGTGACAAGTGTTATGTCAACGAACTATAAACAATAAACAATTACATCTATTTGTAACTCAGTTTGGTGGTTGAGAATCCATATACCGTCAATGTAACTGTATGTACTCAATGTCTGAACACATTCCAAATAAAAAAAACATAGTGCTTTGGTATCACAATACAATAAATTGTAACTTATCATTGGAAATAGATGTGACCATTGTACTTCAATCTTAAGTGTTAAATTTGGACTATAAAATGTTAGTAAAAGTTTGTGTCCAAGCTTAATCCAGGCATTTGCCAGCGAATTGTCTTGCTCATACCGTTCCAGAAGTTATATGCATCGATGGAACGATTACCACAAAATTCATTCCACGCCAAAAACGTCCTGTGAAAAAAAGGAACTCTGCTCCTGTTCCTGCACCTAGCAATCCCTATTCCTCCACGTCCGAAAATGTTCCTGCAAGTAGTCGTATATTTGGTGTGACCAAACATCGTACTGGTGAGATGTTTAAGTTTAGATGGTTGTTTCACCTTTTTCATACATTGTTTATGTCATCGTTTGAACGTTCACTAATACAAACACTACTCACGTTAATTTGAATGATGCGAAAGCAGTTAGTTCTAGGAATCCCTTTCAAGACATTTCAAACTGTCCTACCTTAGTGCCAACAGCATCTTCCCCAGCATCTGTTGCCTATCTAGGTGAATGTTCTCGAACGTTACCAGGTATTCCATTTCAATAATGCTTCTACTATAGATTTCGCAATTCTGTAAAATGTTCTTCACGTTTTTCTTCCTTTGGTTTTCCGCATCGCAAATTTCATTCGTGATTTTTAATATTTCTTCCCAACTTCGAAATACAATATGTTCTTTTATCCCCTCTGCGTGGTAATCTGTAGTTCAATTGCGTTGCATCGAACATGGTCACGATCTTCAGTCAGTAGGTTGTACTTTAGGGGACACTGATTTGGACGAACTCGATGTTTTTGATCGTAATAGGTAGCAGCTTGAAGACAGTACGACAGTAGATTATAAAACAATTCTCTTTTATTTATACTGTCTTTATGGTTACAAGATATTCAGGATTTAATTTACAACGTTCTGCAGCGAACGAATTGGAGAATTACCTTACTAAGTACCTCACCGCGAAACAAGCCAGACTGAATCGTAGACTTATACAGGCAGACAGACGACAAGGTCATAATTCATACGAAGAAGCAATGTACACCGCCGCTGACCCATATCGGGAATGGCGGTCGAAACTTGCACGACGCAAGCATGTGAACAAATTTAGGCAGCGCAGAGCCCGGAAGAATCATATTCCAAATTCATCCACACACATCACCCCACTTACAGAGAACCTTACTGAAGGTAATTTACCTAATTATTCATTTTCTTAAGGTCACTGTTGCTTCGTTGATCATTGTGTTTCTGCTTTCTCACTGTTGTTCTTCAGTTTGGTATGATTAATGTTCTTATAATTTCGTTCTTAAGATAGTCACAGGCAATTTAGTTGGTTAGTAGTTACAACTTAATCAAATAATTTATGACAATTTTGTTTCGCTACGATAGTAGTTAGGAAAGCAAGGAATTCATTTTCGTAGTGAGGACATGTAACGTACTGTTGTGTGTGGTAATTACCTTATTGTTGTTGTTGAACGATGCAGCTTCCCTCGAGCGTGTTGTAGACGTCATCCGTGAGGCTTTCATTAACGACTCAACAACACCCCAGCATCTGAGTAGCAACAAACGATTTCGTCAGTCTAAACATAGTGACACCATTATTCAAAGTCTAGCCCGTGACATTTTTGGGTCGACCTTAACGGACGAGGACAATGCGTCACCAAGCGACGCTGTCATCACAGGTTATTTCATTAGTACATTGCAGCCGTCCCCTGATTATGTAGGTTCTATATTTAACTTTGTCTCTGTCATACAACAGGGTGGGAAGGGTATGACGACTTAGGGGATCCAGAATATAGGTGTCAGAAGTGCTCTGCCTACATGTGGTACAATGAGAGATCAAGAATGGATCGTAGACCTCTTATTCCATGTTTCACATTGTGTTGTAGAGATGGTGTTGTCGAATTACCGTATCTCACCGAACCCCCAAAGTTGATGAAAGATCTTTTTGACGGTGTTCATCCCAAAAGCAGACACTTCATCGACAATATTAGGATGTATAACTCGGCACACTCATTTACATCAAGTGGCGGCAAAGTAGATGATTCCGTAAATAGTGGTAGGGGCCCTTACACGTACAGAATTGGTGGCCAAAATGCTCACCTTATAGGCAGTTTATTGCCTGCGAATAACGAGCCACCCCGATTTTGTCAACTGTACATATACGACACGAACGATGAAATTAACAACAGGAAGCGTGTGTAAGGTACAATATTGTTTTCATGTTAATCTGCCTACTTGACCATAGCTTCTTTTCATACTTATGTCAATCAGTCCTTAATTTGAATGTACTTATTTGCAGGGGACAGTCATCCAGTGTAGACAGGTTTGATGACGGTGTCATGTCTGAAATTAAGGCCATGCTTGACGCGTACAACCCTTTAGATCAGTCATTTCGTATGGCCAGGGATACCATACTAAACTCCGGTGAACGGTGTGATGTCGGGCTTAAGTTAATTAGTGCACGATGCACGGATGGACGTGAGTATAATCTTCCAACTGTCTCCAAAGTTGCTGCTCTTATTGTCGGTGATATTGAAGATACCATTGAAAGTAGGGACATTATTATCAAGGAGAGGTGTGGTCGTCTACAACGTATCTCTGAATTGCACCCATCGTACTTGCCGTTGCAGTATCCCCTCTTTTTTGCGTACGGTGAGGATGGTTTTCGTCTCGGTATCAAACACTGTCAGGAATCCATTGAAGCAAGTCGTAATCATGAGACGGCTCACAATAAGTTAACTTTAAGAGAGTGGTTTGCGTTCCGCCTGCGGGATAGACATCTGATGTAGAACCTGATACTTTACTAGGGGGATGCCGATTACTGCAGCAGTTAATTGTCGACGGATATACTATGATAGAGGCCCAGCGGTTGACTTATCTAAGGTTTAACCAGCCGAAGCTTAGATCTGAAAACGCAAAGCAGTTGCGTGCAGCTGCCACGAGCGGAGAGACAGACTCTTCATCTGTTGGCGTTATGTACATACTCCCTTCAAGCTTTGTTGGTGGTAAGGAGTACATGCGTGAGACTTACCAAGATACAATGACAATTTGTCGGTGGTGTGGATACCCTGACCTCTTTGTAACATTTACCTGCAACCCAAAATGGCCAGAGATATCTAGGTTTGTGAAGAAGAGGGGGCTTAAACCTGAGGACAGGCCCGGTATTGTCACCCGTGTATTCAAACAGAAGTTGGACCTTCTTATCAAGGATTTTAAGGGCAACCATGTTTTCGGGAGAACTAGAGCAGGTAATTGGTCTGATTAAACTAACTTTCCACGTTACTATTTTTTTAAGTTACACTCTATATGTTCACCTTCTCAATCGTTATTTGCCATATGCATGCAGTTGTTTACACCGTAGAGTTCCAGAATAGTGGTCTTCCTCATGCCCACATTCTTTTGTTCTTGGAGAGGGACGACAAATTCCCAGAAGCTAGCGATGTGGACACTATTATCTCCGCCGAGATTCCAGACCGGTCTGAAAACCCATCGTTGTACAAAGCGGTGAAGGGCCTAATGATTCACGGTCCGTGTGGGCACGCCAATCCCAAGTCACCTTGCATGGTTGACGGTGTTTGCACAAAGAGGTTCCCAAAACCTTTCTGTGACCGGACAACGGTTGACGGTGATGGATACCCAATGTACAAGAGGAGGGACAACAAGGTAACCGTCGAGAAGGGCAGCGTTAGTGTCCACAACGGTTACGTCATTCCATACAGCGCTGAGTTGTTGCCGAAATACCATGCTCACATCAATGTTGAGTGGTGTAATCAAGCACGATCCATTAAATACCTTTTCAAGTATGTGAACAAAGGGTACGACAGAGTCACTGTCGGAGCTGCAACGAGGAAGAACCTTGACGAAATTGACCATACACAGGAGTACTACGACTGTAGGTATGTATCCCCTCCTGAAGCATCGTGGCGTATTTTTTCCTTTGACATTCATTATAGGACTCCGCCGGTCGTTCGCCTGGAGTACCATCTCCCCAACAAACAGAACGTAGTATATAACGATGACGACCCGTTAGACGAGATAGTGGCTAGATCCAACGGTGCTCGAACAAAATTCGTTGCTTGGATGGAATACAATGCAGAGCACCCGGAGTCCAGGAATCCGACATACACGGAGTTTCCCACCAAATTCGTTTGGCATAAAGAAGGCGAAAAATGGGCACCACGTAAACAAGGATTTAGTTTGGGGAGGATGTTCCACATGTCACCTAATGGTGGTGAACGGTACTACATGAGAATACTACTTAACTTTGCCCGTGGGGCAACATGTTACGAAGAGATAAGGACGGTGAAAGGTGTCGTGCACAAAACTTTCAAAGACGCATGCTATGCATTAGGTTTGGTTGGTGACGACAAAGAGTACATTGACGCAATTGAAGAAGCGAGCTACTGGGGAACGGCGTCGTACCTGAGGAATATGTTTGCAACATTACTTTTCTCTGGCAGTCTTATTAAACCTGAAGAAGTCTGGCGGAAGACGTGGCACCATCTTTTTGACGATATCTTAAGTCGTCGGCGGAAGGAGCTCCTTAATTTTGGTCATGCCTCATTCCCTACCATTTTTTTTCTTCAATAAATTCGTTCATCTATCAGTTATTTTCATGTAAATTGCCTTTGCGTTAATTTATTTGTACCACTGAAATAACTATGCTTATTGGCTTCGAATGGTAACACAGACCTGCAGCTGACGAACCAGCAGCTACAGAATTACGCATTGTCGGAGATAGAGTCGATGCTTCAATCTAACGGGAGTTCCCTTTCCAAATTTCCAGATATGCCGCAGCCGGATTACGATTTACATGTGTTGGACTCTAATAGATTGATTTCGGATGAGTTGAACTGCAATCGTGATCAGTTGCAGTTGGAGCATGAGCGTTACATGTCTTCCATAACTGATGAACAGAAGTCTGTGTACAACGAAATTATGCAAGCCGTTCAAGGCGGGTGCGGTGGGTTTTACTTCTTGTATGGATACGGTTGTACGGGAAAGACATTTATTTGGAAAACATTATGCGCCGGATTGAGAAGCAAGGGCCGGATTGTACTTCCGGTTGCTTCAAGCGGTATAGCTGCTATACTTCTGCCAAGAGGGCGTACAACTCACTCTAGATTTAGCATACCTATTAACGTCGACGAGAACTCAATGTGCCCCGGCATAAGGCCGGGTTCCGATCTAGCCGAACTACTTTCAGTTACCAAACTGATCATCTGGGACGAGGCCCCCATGACCAGTTCGTTACTGTTTCGAGGCACTTGACAGGAGTCTGAGAGATGTCATGAGATTTGTGGACCCTCAACTTTCGGATAGACCATTCGGTGGCAAGGTTGTTGTACTGGGTGGTGATTTTAGGCAGATTCTGCCGGTTGTCCCTAAGGGTAGTCGTCAGGATATCGTTCATTCAACGATATGTTCATCACTGATCTGGAGAGATATTAAGGTCTCTCTTCATTGTTTTCTCTTTCCATATTACTTTTTATTTGTTCCTCAACTATAGTCCCTAATCACGTATAAAGTAGTAAATCCATATGAATGTGTCACGGCACTTAGTATCACCACTAACATATCTGCATATTTGATACTTCAATTGTAGGTTCTGAAGCTGTCAAAGAATATGCGGCTGCAAGTTGGACAGCCTGATTCTAATCTTGATGAAATCAGAGAGTTCTCCGAGTGGATATTGAGTGTTGGTGATTGTGTCGCAGGTGGTACGAACGACAGTATTGCTGAAATCACCATCCCCCCGGAGGTGCTTATCGAATTGGGATTCGATCCTATTGCTTAAATAGTGCACAGTACGTACCCTGACCTGCTCAGTCGTTTCGAAGACACAAATTACCTCCAACAGAGAGCTGTTCTAGCACCCACTCATGACGTTGTCGAGAAGGTTAACGATTACGTATTGTCTATACTGCCTAGCGTTGAGGTCGAGTATCTGATGAAATCAGCAACCAGGAAACTTGGCAACACGTACACGATTTGTACTCCACTGAAGTTCTAAACACTATTCGCGCGTCAGGGCTACCAAGCCACAGACTAATTCTCAAGGTTGGTGCAATTGTCATGCTTCTACGAAATATTGACCAAGCTAACGAACTATGTAACGGTACCAGACTAGTTGTCCCGAAACTTGGTGACCGTGTCATTGAAGCCAAAGTTATAACCGGTAACAAGAAGGGGGCGCATGTGTATATTCCTAGGCTGAAGATGTCACCATCTGACGAGACGAAGTTCCCATTGCGTTTTGAAAGGCGACAGTTTCCTCTCGCAGTCTGCTTCGCAATGACGATAAACAAAAGCCATGGGCAGTCTCTTTCAAATGTTGGTCTTTTTCTTCCTAAACCGGTATTCACTCACAGCCAACTCTACGTGGCTATTTCCCGGGTGACTAGGAAGAAGGGTCTGAAGGTCTTAATTCTAGACGAAGATTCATTCGATACTGACTCAACTACTAATGTTGTTTTCAAGGAGATATTCAGCAATTTGCGCTTATAATTTGTACTTAGCACATCATTGTTTCCTTTGTGGGATCTTTGTGTTTTGGTACTCCATATTTTGCTAGCAGTTGACCTAACCTGACTTATGTTTCCCACCGTTGAACCTAACTGTCGACACTTTTAGTGTTTGTGGACTATCGACAACAACGTTTCAACTACCACTAAATAAACTATTACGACAGTTCAAAATCCTCTACACTACTTCATCCTCAGGCGTACACACTTCAATGAATGACTTAATAGAATGTACACCATGCTTTAAAATGCAATCACCATATTATACTTCAGTAAAATATGCAACATAAATACTCCAATCGCCGTTTGTTTCGCAATGAGTATAAACAAAAGCCAGGGTCAGTCTCTGTCTAATGTCGGTCTGTTCTCACAGCGGCCTGTTTTCAGCCATGGGCAGCTTTATGTCGCTTTATAAAGGGTAAATACTAAGAGGGTCTTAAAAGTTCTTATCCTAGAAGAAGATGCTTTCGACACCGACTCCACAACAAATGTCGTGTATAAAGAGATTTTCTCAAACACTAAGATGACATCTATGTTGTAAACTATGCAAAGCATATGAAAACTGGTGCACTAATTTTTAAGATGTAGAACCGGTTAATGTATCGCTAATGTGGCCTACAGTTCCTACCCCCAAATGTTATGTTTGTTGTACCTGCTTACAAACACCGTTCCCAAACATTCATCGTTCACAAGTACCAGCAAGTTCAATGCATGTCAATGGCAGGATTCAAACACAGTCTTAGCATGCCCATCACATCGAAATTGTTCAGACTTCAACATAATTGTACGAAGTTCACGATTCTAGACAAAATATTCAGGATTACAAACAGTTGAAAGAAAATATCAACAAACTGGACCAAGGTCCAATAATCCATTACAAATACTTGAACATGATAGTTCAAAATAACAAACCACCAAAAGTTCCACAGTTAATTTAGTAAGATAGTTAAGGGTTATCAACAAAGGTTCATTGCATTGAGTCAGGAGGAGTTACCTTTCAGACGTAGAATCCCGGGCAGTGTTGTTTCAGCTGATTAAACACGCACACGTACGTTGACAGGCTGTCCATGTCCGCGTCTCCGTAACCCAGCTTCTTCCAATCAGCTGAAACAGAAATGCAGTTCTTGCCCTCCTTCACCAGTCCGAGATCTGCAGAAGTTGCAACCCACAGGTGAGGACCGGATATCCTGTCTGAAGTCTTCTCGAAGCCCGACCTTCCCCTACCGACTCTCTCAAAGCACTTCTGCAGTCTGAAGGCACTTCTGTACCTATGCTCGCCACTGAAAAACTCAATTGCAATGGCCCTCTTGAAATTTCCGGGCTTACCTTTCCACACATGGAAGACCTTCCTAACAGGGTATCCCAATTTGATCAGTTCATCCCTCACAAAGGTGAAACTCTTGCCAATGACTACCCCCTCGCCCACAATTTCGTAGGGTAGATTGTGCATGATGACGGTCGGTGGGTACACTAATTTCTCAGCCATTGATACCAGTTTTTCTTTCTCTTCTATTCTATTTTTTTTTCAGTTGAAGAGTGAATTCGATTTGGGAATGATCTAATATTTGAGGTTTGCATGCTAAAGATTTTGCCTCATACGGTTATGAAGTGGTGGAAGTTGAGTGTGATGTCATAATTACTTGCAAGTGGTTAATGCAGCAGCAGTAATTGTGGAAGTTACCCTTGGAAGAAATGAAATGATAACCCTTTGCTTGCCAATTGAGTTAACCAGTCATCATTACTCTTCGGTTATTTCAATTTTCTTACATATTACTGAATAATCTTTGTCCACCGTAATATCTTTCTGTTTATCAGTGCAAACGTATACAGTAACGTTTTTTGGAAACCGTATTCCGTTGTATATCAATTACGTTATGTCGTATGGTAATAGAAATTTGCGATGCACACACTAAATGATCCCGATATTAGATGTTAAATTACACTTTCAGCGTTACTGTGTAGTATTACGGTACGCCATTTAGTCGTATCCCAACTAATTAGAACCGTTACGGTGAAGCGAACCTTACGATCTCGCTTGTGTTAAGTACTTACGAATTCATGACTTTTCTTGACTATTGAAACTACTTTGTGATAAACTCATATTTGCCATCATTTTGTGACACGATGAGCTCCACTCATACGCTGTTCGTTAAATTAATTTATTAGACTGTAATTAAATTCATATACGTTCAAATATATATCCACTTTTGTAATTAGTTAATCCACTTACGGACGTCCTCGAGATTTCGTTAGTATTACTCATTAAGTACAGCTTCAGACTATTTATTACTACCCCAAAAACACAATGTGTAAGTACCCTACTACTAATTTAACCCGTAACTTTTCGTCGCATTATATGCATACTATCGACAACATGACAAAGTCGTCATGATGTTGTATTTGATATTCGTGATCGACATGAATAACTGACAAATAAACGCACTACATTGCCTACCATTTAAAAGCAGAATTTTAACCAACACCGTAAACAAAATCGGAAATTACCGAGTACCAATTTCGTAACATGCAATCCAATTACATTCCAAAACAATTTACCAACCAGCAATGTACATAGCAATTGATTAAAAAATAGCTTACAACCCGTCCCTATGCAGTGGATCGAATGCAATCAAGATTACCTTACTTCCGTCCTTATGCACTTAATCGTCGTAGAAGTCCGGGTAGATTTCGTTCAAAGCGTCGATAACATGTTCGTAATGAGCATAGTCCTCAGCCTCCCCCAAGTACGTTCCAACATAACGGCACCAGATGGGCACCATACGGTAGTCCGTGTCCGCCGAGAGGTACTTTTCATCCTCCCACGACGCAACCCAGCAATGTGGGTCGGCTAGATGATCCCACTGGTCGACCATTGCTTCCTTGGTCATCTCAAAATCTTTGAATGCTCTTTGAAGCTTGAACGCCTTGAAGTAGTTCGGTAGTCTAGGACCGAACTCAACTACTACCGCCCTTTCGTAAACAAGGTTTGGCGATATACAAGGGTCTATTCTAACCACATCATACCCCAAGTAGATTAGCCTCATCTTCAAAATGTGCATGTTTTGGCAGATATACCAACCGCCTTGCATGTCGTACAACATGTTCGCGAAGATGCACTTTGGCGGCCACATCAACTGTCTGTACATTTTTTTGAATAAGCAACAACTAGAAGCAGTGAGGTTTTGTAGTTCTTGATGTATAGAATTAAAATGTTGAGTGAAGTTAAGTGGGTTACCTTTGGTAAATGAAAAGTTGGATTTGAATGTGGTTAGAGTACACTAATTTTAAAGGTCTAGGTAAATGTGGCTAGATATTACGGAGGTTTATATGTAGTCCGAGTTCCGTAATCTGTTAAAAGTGTAGGTGTAATCATGAGTATCAACATGTATCGCAATTGAGGAGTGTAACGTAGTATAGGTTAACACACACAACTATCTGGACAATTTTTTGCCATTGTACTACTAACACCGTTCCTTCATTTTACTACGACACATTTTTAACGTTTTAGTTTCACGTTATAATTTACGGCACCTTCAATAACATATGAAACTCTGCGTTACTCGATACAACTATTATGCATGCTGTGCTAACTTTTCAAATTCTGCCACCCAAATATATGATTCGGCCAACTTCTCCTTAGCCCAAACAACTTTCGAACAGCAGCAGTCAACCCAGTTTACATTGGCAGTTGGCCCATCTCAATTTTCAATGACTCATTCTTTTATGCAGCCCAAAAAAGAGGATGATCAGCAAAGGTGTACACATTACTACCCAGCCCACCCAACTAATAACGCTGTCCTCTCAATAATGTTGCGCGAAAAATGTTAAGCATTTCCAATTTTGTAATCGAGTTAACATCAACATAAATAAATAAAAACACGGTGGAAGGTATTTTTGTACAAAGTCATTCTATTTAATTATAAGTTACAACAAACAAAACTCCCGGATGATCTTGAAATTATAATAATGCCAAACGATATCAGTATTTACCAGATGTCGTGTACTCTATTAACGATTTGGATGATGTGAGATTCTCCAATCTCTGGAGTAGTAATGAGGTAAGACTTGCTGAAATCTCCCCACGCGTTCATATTCTCACCTCTTCTCTAATGAATCGGTTAAAACACTTTCAGCACGGAATAGAAAATGCAGGATCAAAACATCTCGAAAAGACTGCATGATACTTATTATATGTTCTTCACGTTTTCGCTTACATAATACTCCGTAACACTTAAAGTAACTAATTGTCTCTTAACGAATAACCTAATTTAAGTTGTTAATCCAATCAACTATCTATATAGATAAAAGCGAACAATCCGTGAAAGTTTTTCACGGGTATTACACTAGTATACGGAGTAAAACATTAACCTTGGTCACATCAGCAGGACAATTTGAACTATCGCTTGATTTATGGAGAAATGGCAACTAGAATGTGAACAAGGCAAACAGTGTTGTCATTTACCGAATGTTCAAGCAAATACTAATACTATGAATGATTCCTATCTAAGGAACATAGAAAATAAACACGATAACAAAATACTCATTATGTTTTTCCCATTAATCTCATGATTTCAAGGACTATAGTTACAGATTAAGTCTACAATTCATACATCTTGGAAGTCTACATGGCAATAAAACTTCCTGTCACAATAAGCTTAGTGAACGAAATAACTGCAATACCTTAGGTTATGTACACTTCATAATTACGCACATGAAAAGATTTCCAAGAAGTATTGAGATTTGGCCATCCTAAAATTTTAACCAATAGTAATAAATCAATCCTGCCTGATGCTTTTCTTCAATGGTGGTAAAGAAGGGTTTTTGGAATTATGCAATGATTTACACAGATTAGTATAAAAGCTATTTACTGATCTGACAACGTATCTTCCACACAGTCATGCAGATAGTTGTCTCCAATACACCTCTTCTAACTACTTGCATAGATTCAAAAACTCTTTCAGGAGATTGGCCTTTTTTCCTGAATTTGCCTACCATACCAAATTGTTTTACTTGTTTGGAATGAATTCAATACAAAAACATCGATATCGCCTAACATTGTCTCATGTATATTTAAGCCAAGGAAGTGGGATGAATCCCTCATGTTCTAACAAAACAGAAGACGCATTAGCTAGAAAGAAGTAAAAGAACTTGAAAATATCTAAATGCCCACAGCTAAGACTCTCGCGGATGTCTTCGGCATCCTGGGTATAGCTTCTAATTTATTTGCTTCGCTTTATGCATAACCCTCTACTTCTCCTTCTCCCTCTTCCATGATTTATATATTTCCCTTCTATTTTATAATTGTCATTACTTGCATTTGATACACAGGAAATGTTGTCGCAGTTGGGGTGTTCCTCTCACCAGTGTAAGCCTTTTGAGACCATTGTTCTAACAATAGGCACCATCAAAAGAGAGCAGATGAAAAAATCTTTGGTCTTTCTAACTCTGTGATTCTATCTTCCAGGCCAACATTCTACAGGATATATAAAAAGAAATCATCCGAAGGATACAATTCGCTTCCCTATTCTGTTGCACTATTCAGTGCGATGATGTTGCTATACTATGGTTCTCTTAAGCCAGATGGAATTTTGCTCATCACCATTAACAGCTTTGGGTGCTTTATAGAAGTTATTTATCTCACAATATTTGTAGTTTATTTGCCAAAAGAGACAAAGGTATAACTTCTCACCTTAGCCATCTAGATACTACACATCTGAACTACATAGGTCAAAAAGCTGCTTTCAGTTACTCGCAGTATTCCTTTTCCTTGATAACCCACAGAGGATTCAGTAAACAGAACAATGATTCAAGGATTTCAAGCCACATTATACATACGTAACTGCATCATATAGTCATATGCAAATAATAACCGTACACTGTGCACTTGTACAGGCATTGCAGCAATGATTTAAGCTCAAGCTAATTTCCACAAAACAAAAGCAGTAGAGAAAATACAAAAAAAAAAAAAAAAAAAAAAAAAAAAGCTTCAGAATATCAGAATTGTTCAAGTTCTTGAGTTTAACACAACATTTTCCCTGACTGACTTATAATTTTATTTTCAAAGCCGAAAACCCAACCTTCTTTGATTCAAATCAAGTTAAATGACTCGATGTCCTAGTTGCGTTTTTTCTTAGGGTAAACTAGCAGTCATAGTTAGTCACCC
Source organism: Agrostemma githago (assembly GCA_958450325.1). Classification (NCBI taxonomy): domain Eukaryota; kingdom Viridiplantae; phylum Streptophyta; class Magnoliopsida; order Caryophyllales; family Caryophyllaceae; genus Agrostemma; species Agrostemma githago. The sequence continues at coordinate 56,064,607 of OY288240.1, forward strand.
AATAGTCAAAAATAGCCTCTCTCAGTGTGTTATCACAGGGGCATGCCTATACATCAGACTCCTTTAGCCAACCATTGGCATGATCCCCAGCACCACTTGGGTAATGTCATTGTGCTAATTTAATTGTTCAATTTGACGACTTATGCAGAAGACAGTATTGAAGGTGATGCTTCTGTTTAACTTGGGAGCCTTCAGCTTGATTTTGCTGCTCACATGCTTGCTAACTAAAGGATCCAAAAGAATTGATGTTGTTGGCTGGATAAATGCTGTTATCAATATATGTGTGTTCGCTGCCCCATTGAGTGCCATGGTAAGTACCAAGATGAAATTAGTCACTTTAACGACTACAAATGGTAGATATCAAAACTTTATATGATTGTCAATGAAATGTGAGACCAGCACTTTTTCCTATCTTATAGAGACAAGTAATTAGAACGAAGAGTGTGGAATTCATGCCAATTACCCTCACCCTAGCTCTCAATCTCAATGCTACTATGTGGTTCTTCTATGGGTTTTTCAACAGAGACTATTTCATTGCGGTAAGTGTTTCGACATTGGGTTACCGTCTTTCAATTCAATGGTTTTCTTTAGGTGGCATAAGACCTAATGAGTGATGATCGTGATGAAAAGGTACCCAACATTTTGGGATTTTTACTTGGACTGGCTCAGACGATCCTATACACTATCTACAAATGTTGCCTCAAGAAAGTTGAGCAAGATTCTACTGAACAAGAGCCCGCCAAAGAGACAAAGTTCCAATCGACAAACGACATCATCAAAGACCAACAGCAAATAGAAATTCAGATTGTATAAAGCAGTGTGAACATAATTGACCTGGATGACCTCTTCACCCAAACTATCTGCTGGTTATGAATAGTTAGTAATACCTAGGAGTTAGGTTTACTATTGTAGACAATAATTTAGAACCGGTTAAGAAAAAAAAACAATTATCGTGTCACACTAAATGCATCAGAACCCGCAATAGTACCCACTACCTAGAGGTGCAATGCTTGGATATATGAGGCACATAGATGGAAAAGAGATTGTACTTCGTTTGAAATAGCATCGAGTTTACTTTTTTTTTTCTTTTTTAATTTCACTTGCTCTCACATTATGATTTATGATACATAACTTCCCTCTTAAACAAAAAAAACAGTGTAATGACAATTGCAGGCGGTGAGCCTACTTGTAACTCGACTTTCTTTCCTAAATCTCATACAGTTTTAGGCGAAGAAAAATAGGCGGTGGAGGTAAAATAACACGAAAAAACAAAAACATGGGATGTTCTCATTGTGTTACATTTCAGGTGCATTCAGGAGTACCAATATGAAAATGACTGGGAATACAAAAGGTATGCATTGATAGCGAAAAGGCTACACTTATACGAAGTGTATGAGATTTTCACACGATGTATCATTGGTTATTTAACCTAGGAGGGTTAATTTGAGAGCTATGTTAGTAATTTTACTTCCTTAGTTAATTTGTTACCATACTATGATTAAGTTAATTATAGAATATTTTTTTTTATTTTTTTTTTCTAATATTCTTTAAATTTATGTTTATAAATTTTATTTTATTTACCTATCATTTAATTTTGGTTTATATTGATTGTAAAGAAAATTAATAAATATAATTATCATTAACGGAATTGTTATTTTTATGAAACTTGTTTACTCTGTATATCATACGGAGTAATTATTTTCACATAATTTCATAAATATTATCGTACTTATTTTATATTCATTTTTTGAATTTAACTTTTTGAAATAATCCAGGATATTTTTTTATCATTTTTTATTTATTTTAAAGCTTGAATTAAATAGTTTGGTTTATTTCAATTTTTTTTTTTAAAACAAATTGCAAAAAAAACCGAAATTCACAAAATAGTGGAAAAAAATGATTTTGTTTCCTAATAAACATATGTATCTATGTGAACAAGTCAAACTAAAAAAAGAAAAGAAATAAAATATGATTTTGTTTTCTATATGTTAAGTATATGATCTAATATATGTTAGATTTTTTTTTTATAATATATATTATCCAATATTATCTATTACAGAGTAATTTACATTATAATTATGGAAAAAATTATAATTATTTCTTTTTTACGTATATTTTCGTTTATTTTTTTTAATAAAATATTACGAGTACTTTTTATTTATTTTTCTTTCAAGCATCAATTTATGTTTTCTCTTTTAATTAATTTTGATTTTGATTTTAATTTATTAATAAAAAAAATAGATTTTAGTTTTGTAAACTTACTTAATTGTCAACTTAATGATAGAAAATTAATTTTCAAGTTTTAATTTTAATTTTAATATAACGACCGTTAACTTAGTTGTTATAATTTTAATTAAGGAATATTTAGAAATTATCATAATTTGAAAATATCTCTCTTTTCAAATTGCTTTCTTTTTATTTTATTTTATTTTTATTATATGTTTTATGAGATTTTTTTTTTATAAATTTAAAAAATATAATAAAAAATCAATTGGAATATATATTTATGATAACAGATTAAGATTTTTTTTTTTTTTTTTTTTATAAATTGTTGTAGACACCCACATTTTGACCGCCAGGTGTCTATAGTAGTTTCCGACAAACACCCGATGATGATCGGACGCTAACATGCTCTAACGTACTCGGAAATGGGCTCGAAATGATGGATATTTGGCCTAGGAATTTTAAGGAGTACAAATCTCACCAAACCAACCTCAAATTCAGGCCCAGTGGGTCGTTTCGAGTCAAATAACACTAATTTGGGTCGAATCCGACACCAGGGGTAAAACCGTCTTTTAGCGACCGAGTCAAAACCCGGTCAAAGATATTTCCCGAAACTCGTAGGCTGACCGTGACATACCACACGTCCTATTCGGACTCCAACTCTACAAAATCAGCCATACAAAAAATAATAAACAATTCCGTTTAAGGTAGAATTCGATCCCGAGTAGGAATCCTATCCGAGAACCGACTCAAACACTAAACCAAGTTGAAACACTCGGCCAAGTAGTAGGAGTCAGCCGGTTTTTTCCTCTTTTCTTCCCTCACAAGAAAACGGAATCCTCGTTCCTCTCAGCTTCTTACTCAAGCGGTAATTCTAGCTCAAACAGGAGTCCTATTCAAAAACCGATTTGAGCATCCGACCGAGTGTAAAACACTCGGCCGAAACAGCCCAAAAACAGTGGCAAACCAGCCGAGATCCTCTTTCTTCCTCCACAAGAAAGCGGAATTCTTATTTCCCTCAAATTCCCTCGTTTCTTATCCTAAGCGGTAGTCAAACTCTCCTAAGTCAAGGTCGGGAATTTCCTATAAATAGCCCCTTGCATCCATCAATTATCAACATCAATTTTTTCCGAAAAATAATACAATTCACACACACACACACGATATTTTCAGCAATAATTTTCTGTCATCCCGACACACATCGAGAAACCGATAATACATCCAAAACCCGAAGGAAACCGGTCCCGATATCCGACACCCTTCACCCGTCAAAACCGTACCACCCTAACCCAACCGACGTTGCCTCGACACTCCCGTGCCTAGCCACATTCCGACGAGTCCCGATTCGAGTCAACAAGAGCATGTAGGTTGAGGGTGTAATCAAACCCGATTTCTTCCCTTCTCTCCCCTTCTTCTCTTCGTCCGTTTTATGTTATGGGTCTAGAGTCGACTTTTTTTATCTAATATCGTTATTAACGAAAAACTATTTTTCATAACGTATATTCTGAAAAATATGATATCGATTCTTCCATAATCGAATATTATATTGAAAGGAATTATATTAAGGTTTCGACGATACTAAAAATCGTTACATCTTTTCTTCGTTAAAAATTCTTTTCTTTTCTCGTTCAAAACAAACTTTTTTACAAAACCTTTTTTTTACTCATTCTAAATATCCAATATCGATTTCATAATCGAATATTGGATATGACGAATATCGAAAATATAAGTTGAATACAAATTAATTCATGTTTTGTACGCGACTTATTAAAAATAACAATTTTCGAACAAAATCCCAAAAAACCGGACGGCACACCGTCCGGATCTTCTTCCTCTTTTTTTTTACGTTTTCGTTCGTTTATTATTTATTTTTCGATCGATTTCTAAAAATTCACACCTTTTCTAAAAATTATTCTAAATATTCGATATTGACTTCGTAGTCAACTATCGAATATAACGAATATCGAAATATTAAGTCGAGTGCGAATCATACAATATTCATGCGCGATTTAATACGAACTTCGAGTTTTTCAAAAACCAGACCCGAAACAGGCCACCACGCGACCCGCCGGCGTCCCGGGCGAGTCGCGCGGTCGGCAGTTTGCCGCGGCCCTTTTCCGTATTTTTACTATTTTTCGAACTTCGTTTTTTTATACAAAACAACGTTCTTTTCAACAATATTTTTCAGATTTCGATTAATTTATTTTCTCGATTTCACATATTTATCTTTGCTATTATTATTTACAAATCGATACTAACTCGTTTGTTTGTTTTGTAGCAAATTAATCTTTTATTTCATTTGTTTTATTATACTAAAACGAATCTCACATGCTAAATACAACTTTGACGTTAATCAATTTTCATGCATTAAATTGACTTAGCAACCCATTCAATTCCTCACATGTTTAGAAAACAATGTTTGCATATCATTCATCGTATTACTAACGCGCGCATTAAAACGTCATTCGATATCCTAGTAGAGGCCGCTAATGTGCGGGCGGGGTTGGGTGTTCTTAGTGAACTTCCCAACACGTACCCTCACCCCTTACTCAGAACCGTGGTTTCCGGATGTCCGAAACCATTGGCAACGAGAGTCATTCAATATACGATTAACCGCCCAGTCGGCATCTTTATCGATATGCAAAAGGGACGAGCCCAATAAACTCTGACATCGGAAATGGACTGTATTTTGTACACGGCCCACTACGACATAGAGTGGGCTCGAACGGTTCCGAATAACCATAAAATTCGGTGGCGAGTCCGACTTCGATTTAAATTTCCATTTGACCATCTCATGGAGATTCATTCGCCTCCCCCCAAACCCGCGCGTGGCCGCGTCGGGGTGGACCTATGTCATGTCCACAATTTGGCGACTCCGCTGGGGATTTTCTGATGAGTTAATAACCTTCAGTGTCCTCAGGGTGAGACTCGAATAGAAATCGTTTGACTAGTACAATGCGCGTTTTAGTTTTACGGTTCATGCATAACCCCACTTTCCCGGGCCGGTACTCGTGACCGACGTCCCACTATACCGTTGATATAGTCCAAATTGGTTATGTCAAAGGTGTCCATTAGCCGATTCATATGGGTTTTACGGCATGTCCTAATCTCAACTCGAGTTAGGGAGTCCGCCCCGATTCTTGATAGGCTGTGTACACTGGTATAGACCCTTATAGACTGACCGAGACTTAGCTTAAGAGCATACATGGCGTCATTATACTGTTTCCATGACTACGTGCTACTTGATCCACATCATCTTTTTCAAAACCGTCATTTTTCAAAAAATTTGCATTCTTTTCAAAATATCCAATTTCAAAACCCCGGACATATACCGAATTTAGGACTTATGATTTTACTCAAAAAAGCCCTTTTTTTAGCCGGTATTATGCCCAATTTAAAACTCGAAATTATTTTCGAAATTTTCAAACCTTCGCCCGGCCCACCTTTTCCGTTTTTCTCGAAAAAGGGCCGGTTCTCCCCGGATTTTTTTTCGGGCTTTTCAAAAATATCATATTTCAAAACTTCCTCTTCTTAGACTTCCCGTATTTAGCAGTGTCGGGTCGTGTCATAAGTCGTTGAAGTCTCTAGCGTCGAAACTCCGTCGATCTTACATCACGAATTTTGCCCCCTATCCCAGTCCGCCTTAGTTTACTAAGGCAAGGTCCACCTACGTAGGACATACTCCTACAAAGGTTGGCCTAGTTTACACAATCGAGTCTAAAGTCTGGGAATGCCTCACGTGAACCTTCCTTCGAACAGGGCCCGGCCCACACAGCTGGATCCTAAGGGAGACCCACCTTTCACAAGTCACCCGTCTAGGTGTCTTTTCCGAGTCAACCTTTTACAAGGCATAGCCCTATAACAAAAGGTTCACGGTCCTTACGTCTAAGGGTCACTCACTCGAGTCTTAACAAAGTTTTCAGTCCCAGTCGGGGGCTACCCTTCAGCAGAGCGATCAATCACGGTTGCTCTAAGGGTCATGTCTTGCACGTGTTGTCTCACGTATCCCACTTTCGAGTCACTTAGATGTCACATCATCTGAGTCTCTAGCCTTACTCAAGGGGTTGTCCTCCACCCGAGCAGTCAACCACGGTTACCCTAGAGAGTACCCTACATTCATCCTACACCGGCGTCCTTATGATGCCTTCTTCGAGTCGTACCCACGCTACGAATACTCGGGTCGCCTAGGGTTAGGTCACCACGGTTGGTCCAAGCACGCGGCACTGTCAAATACGGTCGCCCCATTTTCGGACTTATCCTTGTACAGCTCGAGTCTCGTGGTCGAGTCTAGGTCACAGTCGTTACTTTGTCTGGATTAACATTTAAGTAACCCGGTCATAGAATCTTAGTCATTCCCGCCCCCGGGTCGTACCTAGTTTGACTCTCTCTCTTGCATTTGCGCAAAACCGAGTTTAGGCGAGTTCTAACACCTGTCGTTTCTTTCGATCAGGGACCCTATGAACGAGACACTACCAAACCATAACAAATCCCGCGTCGTCGAGAAAGGGGATATCCAAGGGAGTATGCTTATGCTATCTTGCTCCATTAACAATATCTTTTCGAAAATCAATACTGCCCTAGATAACCTAAGTTCCAGGGTAACCATCATCGAAGAAGACCTTATAAGAACCAGAGCCCGTCTAACACAACTAGAGCGGGTAAGACAGCCTATCACCCAACTGAGCCATTTGAAAGGTGAACACTCTTACGAAACTGTCCGATACCCTCAAGATGGCAAGACCGAGAGAGGTAACCCTCAAGTCACCTCTCCAAAAATCAAGAACCAGTCAAAGGAAAGGACATTTACCCACTTGGATATGTCCTACACCGTCGCTTTCCAGAGGTTGGTTCCGAAGGGCCTAATACTACCTATAGGCCCAACAGTCGACCCACCTTTGGAAAAACGCTCCAAAGCATGGAACGACGAGCATTACTGCAAATTCCACAGAGGGAGGGGACACGATACAGAACAGTGCTGGAAACTGAAACACCTCATTCAAGACTTCCTCGATGCCGGGAAGACTCCCGTTTTGGAAACATTGTCACTTGCAAAGCCCCTCATGGACTATACAGGGCCCGATGACCAAAGCATCCAATCTACCTCTCATGCATCCGAGAGTCCGGATTTGATTTAAGTCCAAGTCTGAGTCCGAGTCTAGGATATACTATTTATTTCAACTTCAAAGTCAGAGTCAGAGTCAATTGTATTCTGTCCTCTTTTTCAAAATTCAATAAAATCAGCTTTTCTATTTCTCATATATACTTTCCTTATGTGTTTCCGAGAACATGATGAACACCATCGTACACTGTGAGCACACGCACGTGACTATTATAGGCACATCTATAATGACTGCAGGAAATGAGACCCGTGTTTTCCTTTACCTGTTCCATGTCTGGTATAGAAAGCCACATAACTACCCTTAGCAGGAGCGGTATCGAATCCTATGACAAATCTAGGTAATCTCCTAGTTTGGGTTAAAGACGGGAGGCAAGCCCATTTCCCACAATAAAACACCCATCCAATAAGACTAACCGATCCCTACCTTAGGTGTTAGTCTGACCAGCCAAAAAAAAAAGCAAAAGGCCAAAATAAAAGAGCTGGCCATGATAAAAAAAAACTGGACAAAAAAAAAACAAAAGTCCAAAAAAGAAAAAAGCAAAAGGCCAAAACAAAAAAAGCAGGCCATTATCAAAAAAAAAAAGAGGCACCCATGACCGAGGTTAAGCGGTCAATCCAAATGAAGAATCCCGAGACCGGGGCTAAGAGGTCAACCAAAAAATATTCAAAAAACCATGACCGATCAATTCAAAATTATCAATACTCGTACCATCCAATAAGGGAGAGACAATCAAGCTGGTCAGCTAACACCACATTTAGCCTTCCCACATTACAACCCTCAAGACCTTCCCGAGACCCAGGCCAGAGATAGCCCGGAATTTTGAGGATTCAAGCTCCATAAGATACCCCTAACCATTAGGGCCAGACATGGAAATCAGATCTCGCATTATCAAAACTTATCCCGATCAAAGTTCGAGCCCTTCTACTCGACTTCCCCTTTACATAACAAAATTCACAATCACCATACGCAAACCCGAGAGCAAAACTCGTCAAATCCCCGAGAGCAAAACTCGTCAAATCCCCCCGAGAGCAAAACTCGTCAAATCCCCCGAGAGCAAAACTCGTCAAATCCCCCGAGAGCAAAACTCGTCAAATCCCCCCGAGAGCAAAACTCGTCAAATCCCCCGAGAGCAAAACTCGTCAAATCCCCCCGAGAGCAAAACTCGTCAAATCCCCCGAGAGCAAAACTCGTCAAATCCCCCGAGATTAAAACTCATCAAATCCCCGAGAGCAAAACTCGTTAAAATCCCCGAGAACAGAACTCGTTAAAATCCCCGAGAGCAAAACTCGTTAAAATCCCAGAGAGCAAAACTCGTTAAAATCCCCGAGAACAGAACTCGTTAAAATCCCCGAGAGCAGAACTCGTTAAAATCCCATCCCAATTCTTCTCATTCAAACCAGTTACCAACCCCAAACACGGGAACTCAACTTGCGGTCGGCATAGAACATGCCCAAATAGTGCACACCACCTCTGGGGGCTATCCCGGAGAACGCTCACAGTCACAGGATCAATATCCTAACCATCCTAGCCCTTTGATCAAGACATCACTGGGAATGCACCTAGCCTACACCATCGCTATGGCTAGTTACACACAAAGCCCTAATAAACTAGGCACCACAATCCACTGAACTACGGCTTGGTTTGATTTCACCACATGTGAATACGCAGGCAGCCTTTCAACAGAGGCACAACCACCCACATTGACACACATTCAAAAAGCACCATCGTTTCGGTCACGACACTGTCATGTTCTCGACAGTTAGCTTTGTCATTCTGGGGGCTTCTCCTAGGCAGAAGTTCTCCATCCACTCACATAATCCAAATACATTAAAAATCTAGCATCCTTTCTATAGTGTGTTCTAGTACTCGGCTCAGTCGAAGACAAGAATCTGTCAGGACTCAAGGCAATACCCACCTTGGAAATGTACCCAAAAATCAAAAATCCAGAAGAGCACTAGACTACGGCATTGCTACTGCTAAAAGTCCTGTCATGCCAAAACAATCTCATTTCAGACTATTGCAATCCCCCCATAGCACATCTTTCCTATTCTGAGGATTCGACCGTGTTGTCACTCGCCTAAGCTACGGAATAGCGCAACTTAAGAGTCTTGTCATCTTAGGTGGCCCACCTCCTTACCAAGTCACGGTCCAACCCCTCGAGAGTCCAGTCATGTCTGTCAACTCGTCCGATCGCGTCCAGAGTCGAGTCTGTCAGTAGACCTCTCTTCAAATTCTTACTTCAAAATTTGTAAAACTTTGCCATTTGAAAAAAATCTTTTCGACAAGGTCAAATTTCAATCTATTTAAAACGGCAAATTTCTTTTTCACTCCTTTCAATTTTGAAAACCCATCTCCTAGCACGTGAGTTGCTTTCAGGACTTCGATTTCAAAATGCAGCAAAAATCATTTTTATTCCCCAGCGCGAGTCATATTTGTTTCACCTACGTGTTGCATGCAAAATTTTATGTAACTTATACAGGTACAAATCACGACAGCGCAATTCACATAACTCCCCAGCGGCATTTAACAAGATGAGCCCACATACAGGCCCATTTTAAGTCTTATACGACGAGTTCAATTCCCCACGGAGTTATCATCAGTTCAGGTACATTTTTAGCCCATGGCCGGCGGGCCCTCCACGCAGGTCTAATGGACCTTAAACGACCCGACCGGAAGCTACCGGGTTTTAATCCTTGATTGACCTGGTAGCTACTCTGACTTTCGCCCTGTCCAAGCCTCAGTCAGAGTGGGGGCTCTGTAGACACCCACATTTTGACCGCCAGGTGTCTATAGTAGTTTCCGACAAACACCCGATGATGATCGGACGCTAACATGCTCTAACGTACTCGGAAATGGGCTCGAAATGATGGATATTTGGCCTAGGCATTTTAAGGAGTACAAATCTCACCAAACCAACCTCAAATTCAGGCCCAGTGGGTCGTTTCGAGTCAAATAACACTAATTTGGGTCGAATCCGACACCAGGGGTAAAACCGTCTTTTAGCGACCGAGTCAAAACCCGGTCAAAGATATTTCCCGAAACTCGTAGGCTGACCGTGACATACCACACGTCCTATTCGGACTCCAACTCTACAAAATCAGCCATACAAAAAATAATAAACAATTCCGTTTAAGGTAGAATTCGATCCCGAGTAGGAATCCTATCCGAGAACCGACTCAAACACTAAACCAAGTTGAAACACTCGGCCAAGTAGTAGGAGTCAGCCGGTTTTTTCCTCTTTTCTTCCCTCACAAGAAAACGGAATCCTCGTTCCTCTCAGCTTCTTACTCAAGCGGTAATTCTAGCTCAAACAGGAGTCCTATTCAAAAACCGATTCGAGCATCCGACCGAGTGTAAAACACTCGGCCGAAACAGCCCAAAAACAGTGGCAAACCAGCCGAGATCCTCTTTCTTCCTCCACAAGAAAGCGGAATTCTTATTTCCCTCAAATTCCCTCGTTTCCTATCCTAAGCGGTAGTCAAACTCTCCTAAGTCAAGGTCGGGAATTTCCTATAAATAGCCCCTTGCATCCATCAATTATCAACATCAATTTTTTCCGAAAAATAATACAATTCACACACACACACGATATTTTCAGCAATAATTTTCTGTCATCCCGACACACATCGAGAAACCGATAATACATCCAAAACCCGAAGGAAACCGGTCCCGATATCCGACACCCTTCACCCGTCAAAACCGTACCACCCTAACCCAACCGACGTTGCCTCGACACTCCCGTGCCTAGCCACATTCCGACGAGTCCCGATTCGAGTCAACAAGAGCATGTAGGTTGAGGGTGTAATCAAACCCGATTTCTTCCCTTCTCTCCCCTTCTTCTCTTCGTCCGTTTTATGTTATGGGTCTAGAGTCGACTTTTTTTATCTAATATCGTTATTAACGAAAAACTATTTTTCATAACGTATATTCTGAAAAATATGATATCGATTCTTCCATAATCGAATATTATATTGAAAGGAATTATATTAAGGTTTCGACGATACTAAAAATCGTTACATCTTTTCTTCGTTAAAAATTCTTTTCTTTTCTCGTTCAAAACAAACTTTTTTACAAAACCTTTTTTTTACTCATTCTAAATATCCAATATCGATTTCATAATCGAATATTGGATATGACGAATATCGAAAATATAAGTTGAATACAAATTAATTCATGTTTTGTACGCGACTTATTAAAAATAACAATTTTCGAACAAAATCCCAAAAAACCGGACGGCACACCGTCCGGATCTTCTTCCTCTTTTTTTTTACGTTTTCGTTCGTTTATTATTTATTTTTCGATCGATTTCTAAAAATTCACACCTTTTCTAAAAATTATTCTAAATATTCGATATTGACTTCGTAGTCAACTATCGAATATAACGAATATCGAAATATTAAGTCGAGTGCGAATCATACAATATTCATGCGCGATTTAATACGAACTTCGAGTTTTTCAAAAACCGGACCCGAAACAGGCCACCACGCGACCCGCCGGCGTCCCGGGCGAGTCGCGCGGTCGGCAGTTTGCCGCGGCCCTTTTCCGTATTTTTACTATTTTTCGAACTTCGTTTTTTTATACAAAACAACGTTCTTTTCAACAATATTTTTCAGATTTCGATTAATTTATTTTCTCGATTTCACATATTTATCTTTGCTATTATTATTTACAAATCGATACTAACTCGTTTGTTTGTTTTGTAGCAAATTAATCTTTTATTTCATTTGTTTTATTATACTAAAACGAATCTCACATGCTAAATACAACTTTGACGTTAATCAATTTTCATGCATTAAATTGACTTAGCAACCCATTCAATTCCTCACATGTTTAGAAAACAATGTTTGCATATCATTCATCGTATTACTAACGCGCGCATTAAAACGTCATTCGATATCCTAGTAGAGGCCGCTAATGTGCGGGCGGGGTTGGGTGTTCTTAGTGAACTTCCCAACACGTACCCTCACCCCTTACTCAGAACCGTGGTTTCCGGATGTCCGAAACCATTGGCAACGAGAGTCATTCAATATACGATTAACCGCCCAGTCGGCATCTTTATCGATATGCAAAAGGGACGAGCCCAATAAACTCTGACATCGGAAATGGACTGTATTTTGTACACGGCCCACTACGACATAGAGTGGGCTCGAACGGTTCCGAATAACCATAAAATTCGGTGGCGAGTCCGACTTCGATTTAAATTTCCATTTGACCATCTCATGGAGATTCATTCGCCTCCCCCCAAACCCGCGCGTGGCCGCGTCGGGGTGGACCTATGTCATGTCCACAATTTGGCGACTCCGCTGGGGATTTTCTGATGAGTTAATAACCTTCAGTGTCCTCAGGGTGAGACTCGAATAGAAATCGTTTGACTAGTACAATGCGCGTTTTAGTTTTACGGTTCATGCATAACCCCACTTTCCCGGGCCGGTACTCGTGACCGACGTCCCACTATACCGTTGATATAGTCCAAATTGGTTATGTCAAAGGTGTCCATTAGCCGATTCATATGGGTTTTACGGCATGTCCTAATCTCAACTCGAGTTAGGGAGTCCGCCCCGATTCTTGATAGGCTGTGTACACTGGTATAGACCCTTATAGACTGACCGAGACTTAGCTTAAGAGCATACATGGCGTCATTATACTGTTTCCATGACTACGTGCTACTTGATCCACATCATCTTTTTCAAAACCGTCATTTTTCAAAAAATTTGCATTCTTTTCAAAATATCCAATTTCAAAACCCCGGACATATACCGAATTTAGGACTTATGATTTTACTCAAAAAAGCCCTTTTTTTAGCCGGTATTATGCCCAATTTAAAACTCGAAATTATTTTCGAAATTTTCAAACCTTCGCCCGGCCCACCTTTTCCGTTTTTCTCGAAAAAGGGCCGGTTCTCCCCGGATTTTTTTTCGGGCTTTTCAAAAATATCATATTTCAAAACTTCCTCTTCTTAGACTTCCCGTATTTAGCAGTGTCGGGTCGTGTCATAAGTCGTTGAAGTCTCTAGCGTCGAAACTCCGTCGATCTTACATCACGAATTTTGCCCCCTATCCCAGTCCGCCTTAGTTTACTAAGGCAAGGTCCACCTACGTAGGACATACTCCTACAAAGGTTGGCCTAGTTTACACAATCGAGTCTAAAGTCTGGGAATGCCTCACGTGAACCTTCCTTCGAACAGGGCCCGGCCCACACAGCTGGATCCTAAGGGAGACCCACCTTTCACAAGTCACCCGTCTAGGTGTCTTTTCCGAGTCAACCTTTTACAAGGCATAGCCCTATAACAAAAGGTTCACGGTCCTTACGTCTAAGGGTCACTCACTCGAGTCTTAACAAAGTTTTCAGTCCCAGTCGGGGGCTACCCTTCAGCAGAGCGATCAATCACGGTTGCTCTAAGGGTCATGTCTTGCACGTGTTGTCTCACGTATCCCACTTTCGAGTCACTTAGATGTCACATCATCTGAGTCTCTAGCCTTACTCAAGGGGTTGTCCTCCACCCGAGCAGTCAACCACGGTTACCCTAGAGAGTACCCTACATTCATCCTACACCGGCGTCCTTATGATGCCTTCTTCGAGTCGTACCCACGCTACGAATACTCGGGTCGCCTAGGGTTAGGTCACCACGGTTGGTCCAAGCACGCGGCACTGTCAAATACGGTCGCCCCATTTTCGGACTTATCCTTGTACAGCTCGAGTCTCGTGGTCGAGTCTAGGTCACAGTCGTTACTTTGTCTGGATTAACATTTAAGTAACCCGGTCATAGAATCTTAGTCATTCCCGCCCCCGGGTCGTACCTAGTTTGACTCTCTCTCTTGCATTTGCGCAAAACCGAGTTTAGGCGAGTTCTAACACCTGTCGTTTCTTTCGATCAGGGACCCTATGAACGAGACACTACCAAACCATAACAAATCCCGCGTCGTCGAGAAAGGGGATATCCAAGGGAGTATGCTTATGCTATCTTGCTCCATTAACAATATCTTTTCGAAAATCAATACTGCCCTAGATAACCTAAGTTCCAGGGTAACCATCATCGAAGAAGACCTTATAAGAACCAGAGCCCGTCTAACACAACTAGAGCGGGTAAGACAGCCTATCACCCAACTGAGCCATTTGAAAGGTGAACACTCTTACGAAACTGTCCGATACCCTCAAGATGGCAAGACCGAGAGAGGTAACCCTCAAGTCACCTCTCCAAAAATCAAGAACCAGTCAAAGGAAAGGACATTTACCCACTTGGATATGTCCTACACCGTCGCTTTCCAGAGGTTGGTTCCGAAGGGCCTAATACTACCTATAGGCCCAACAGTCGACCCACCTTTGGAAAAACGCTCCAAAGCATGGAACGACGAGCATTACTGCAAATTCCACAGAGGGAGGGGACACGATACAGAACAGTGCTGGAAACTGAAACACCTCATTCAAGACTTCCTCGATGCCGGGAAGACTCCCGTTTTGGAAACATTGTCACTTGCAAAGCCCCTCATGGACTATACAGGGCCCGATGACCAAAGCATCCAATCTACCTCTCATGCATCCGAGAGTCCGGATTTGATTTAAGTCCAAGTCTGAGTCCGAGTCTAGGATATACTATTTATTTCAACTTCAAAGTCAGAGTCAGAGTCAATTGTATTCTGTCCTCTTTTTCAAAATTCAATAAAATCAGCTTTTCTATTTCTCATATATACTTTCCTTATGTGTTTCCGAGAACATGATGAACACCATCGTACACTGTGAGCACACGCACGTGACTATTATAGGCACATCTATAATGACTGCAGGAAATGAGACCCGTGTTTTCCTTTACCTGTTCCATGTCTGGTATAGAAAGCCACATAACTACCCTTAGCAGGAGCGGTATCGAATCCTATGACAAATCTAGGTAATCTCCTAGTTTGGGTTAAAGACGGGAGGCAAGCCCATTTCCCACAATAAAACACCCATCCAATAAGACTAACCGATCCCTACCTTAGGTGTTAGTCTGACCAGCCAAAAAAAAAAGCAAAAGGCCAAAATAAAAGAGCTGGCCATGATAAAAAAAAACTGGACAAAAAAAAAACAAAAGTCCAAAAAAGAAAAAAGCAAAAGGCCAAAACAAAAAAAGCAGGCCATTATCAAAAAAAAAAAGAGGCACCCATGACCGAGGTTAAGCGGTCAATCCAAATGAAGAATCCCGAGACCGGGGCTAAGAGGTCAACCAAAAAATATTCAAAAAACCATGACCGATCAATTCAAAATTATCAATACTCGTACCATCCAATAAGGGAGAGACAATCAAGCTGGTCAGCTAACACCACATTTAGCCTTCCCACATTACAACCCTCAAGACCTTCCCGAGACCCAGGCCAGAGATAGCCCGGAATTTTGAGGATTCAAGCTCCATAAGATACCCCTAACCATTAGGGCCAGACATGGAAATCAGATCTCGCATTATCAAAACTTATCCCGATCAAAGTTCGAGCCCTTCTACTCGACTTCCCCTTTACATAACAAAATTCACAATCACCATACGCAAACCCGAGAGCAAAACTCGTCAAATCCCCGAGAGCAAAACTCGTCAAATCCCCCCGAGAGCAAAACTCGTCAAATCCCCCGAGAGCAAAACTCGTCAAATCCCCCGAGAGCAAAACTCGTCAAATCCCCCCGAGAGCAAAACTCGTCAAATCCCCCGAGAGCAAAACTCGTCAAATCCCCCCGAGAGCAAAACTCGTCAAATCCCCCGAGAGCAAAACTCGTCAAATCCCCCGAGATTAAAACTCATCAAATCCCCGAGAGCAAAACTCGTTAAAATCCCCGAGAACAGAACTCGTTAAAATCCCCGAGAGCAAAACTCGTTAAAATCCCAGAGAGCAAAACTCGTTAAAATCCCCGAGAACAGAACTCGTTAAAATCCCCGAGAGCAGAACTCGTTAAAATCCCATCCCAATTCTTCTCATTCAAACCAGTTACCAACCCCAAACACGGGAACTCAACTTGCGGTCGGCATAGAACATGCCCAAATAGTGCACACCACCTCTGGGGGCTATCCCGGAGAACGCTCACAGTCACAGGATCAATATCCTAACCATCCTAGCCCTTTGATCAAGACATCACTGGGAATGCACCTAGCCTACACCATCGCTATGGCTAGTTACACACAAAGCCCTAATAAACTAGGCACCACAATCCACTGAACTACGGCTTGGTTTGATTTCACCACATGTGAATACGCAGGCAGCCTTTCAACAGAGGCACAACCACCCACATTGACACACATTCAAAAAGCACCATCGTTTCGGTCACGACACTGTCATGTTCTCGACAGTTAGCTTTGTCATTCTGGGGGCTTCTCCTAGGCAGAAGTTCTCCATCCACTCACATAATCCAAATACATTAAAAATCTAGCATCCTTTCTATAGTGTGTTCTAGTACTCGGCTCAGTCGAAGACAAGAATCTGTCAGGACTCAAGGCAATACCCACCTTGGAAATGTACCCAAAAATCAAAAATCCAGAAGAGCACTAGACTACGGCATTGCTACTGCTAAAAGTCCTGTCATGCCAAAACAATCTCATTTCAGACTATTGCAATCCCCCCATAGCACATCTTTCCTATTCTGAGGATTCGACCGTGTTGTCACTCGCCTAAGCTACGGAATAGCGCAACTTAAGAGTCTTGTCATCTTAGGTGGCCCACCTCCTTACCAAGTCACGGTCCAACCCCTCGAGAGTCCAGTCATGTCTGTCAACTCGTCCGATCGCGTCCAGAGTCGAGTCTGTCAGTAGACCTCTCTTCAAATTCTTACTTCAAAATTTGTAAAACTTTGCCATTTGAAAAAAATCTTTTCGACAAGGTCAAATTTCAATCTATTTAAAACGGCAAATTTCTTTTTCACTCCTTTCAATTTTGAAAACCCATCTCCTAGCACGTGAGTTGCTTTCAGGACTTCGATTTCAAAATGCAGCAAAAATCATTTTTATTCCCCAGCGCGAGTCATATTTGTTTCACCTACGTGTTGCATGCAAAATTTTATGTAACTTATACAGGTACAAATCACGACAGCGCAATTCACATAACTCCCCAGCGGCATTTAACAAGATGAGCCCACATACAGGCCCATTTTAAGTCTTATACGACGAGTTCAATTCCCCACGGAGTTATCATCAGTTCAGGTACATTTTTAGCCCATGGCCGGCGGGCCCTCCACGCAGGTCTAATGGACCTTAAACGACCCGACCGGAAGCTACCGGGTTTTAATCCTTGATTGACCTGGTAGCTACTCTGACTTTCGCCCTGTCCAAGCCTCAGTCAGAGTGGGGGCTCTGTAGACACCCACATTTTGACCGCCAGGTGTCTATAGTAGTTTCCGACAAACACCCGATGATGATCGGACGCTAACATGCTCTAACGTACTCGGAAATGGGCTCGAAATGATGGATATTTGGCCTAGGCATTTTAAGGAGTACAAATCTCACCAAACCAACCTCAAATTCAGGCCCAGTGGGTCGTTTCGAGTCAAATAACACTAATTTGGGTCGAATCCGACACCAGGGGTAAAACCGTCTTTTAGCGACCGAGTCAAAACCCGGTCAAAGATATTTCCCGAAACTCGTAGGCTGACCGTGACATACCACACGTCCTATTCGGACTCCAACTCTACAAAATCAGCCATACAAAAAATAATAAACAATTCCGTTTAAGGTAGAATTCGATCCCGAGTAGGAATCCTATCCGAGAACCGACTCAAACACTAAACCAAGTTGAAACACTCGGCCAAGTAGTAGGAGTCAGCCGGTTTTTTCCTCTTTTCTTCCCTCACAAGAAAACGGAATCCTCGTTCCTCTCAGCTTCTTACTCAAGCGGTAATTCTAGCTCAAACAGGAGTCCTATTCAAAAACCGATTCGAGCATCCGACCGAGTGTAAAACACTCGGCCGAAACAGCCCAAAAACAGTGGCAAACCAGCCGAGATCCTCTTTCTTCCTCCACAAGAAAGCGGAATTCTTATTTCCCTCAAATTCCCTCGTTTCCTATCCTAAGCGGTAGTCAAACTCTCCTAAGTCAAGGTCGGGAATTTCCTATAAATAGCCCCTTGCATCCATCAATTATCAACATCAATTTTTTCCGAAAAATAATACAATTCACACACACACACGATATTTTCAGCAATAATTTTCTGTCATCCCGACACACATCGAGAAACCGATAATACATCCAAAACCCGAAGGAAACCGGTCCCGATATCCGACACCCTTCACCCGTCAAAACCGTACCACCCTAACCCAACCGACGTTGCCTCGACACTCCCGTGCCTAGCCACATTCCGACGAGTCCCGATTCGAGTCAACAAGAGCATGTAGGTTGAGGGTGTAATCAAACCCGATTTCTTCCCTTCTCTCCCCTTCTTCTCTTCGTCCGTTTTATGTTATGGGTCTAGAGTCGACTTTTTTTATCTAATATCGTTATTAACGAAAAACTATTTTTCATAACGTATATTCTGAAAAATATGATATCGATTCTTCCATAATCGAATATTATATAGAAAGGAATTATATTAAGGTTTCGACGATACTAAAAATCGTTACATCTTTTCTTCGTTAAAAATTCTTTTCTTTTCTCGTTCAAAACAAACTTTTTTACAAAACCTTTTTTTTACTCATTCTAAATATCCAATATCGATTTCATAATCGAATATTGGATATGACGAATATCGAAAATATAAGTTGAATACAAATTAATTCATGTTTTGTACGCGACTTATTAAAAATAACAATTTTCGAACAAAATCCCAAAAAACCGGACGGCACACCGTCCGGATCTTCTTCCTCTTTTTTTTTACGTTTTCGTTCGTTTATTATTTATTTTTCGATCGATTTCTAAAAATTCACACCTTTTCTAAAAATTATTCTAAATATTCGATATTGACTTCGTAGTCAACTATCGAATATAACGAATATCGAAATATTAAGTCGAGTGCGAATCATACAATATTCATGCGCGATTTAATACGAACTTCGAGTTTTTCAAAAACCGGACCCGAAACAGGCCACCACGCGACCCGCCGGCGTCCCGGGCGAGTCGCGCGGTCGGCAGTTTGCCGCGGCCCTTTTCCGTATTTTTACTATTTTTCGAACTTCGTTTTTTTATACAAAACAACGTTCTTTTCAACAATATTTTTCAGATTTCGATTAATTTATTTTCTCGATTTCACATATTTATCTTTGCTATTATTATTTACAAATCGATACTAACTCGTTTGTTTGTTTTGTAGCAAATTAATCTTTTATTTCATTTGTTTTATTATACTAAAACGAATCTCACATGCTAAATACAACTTTGACGTTAATCAATTTTCATGCATTAAATTGACTTAGCAACCCATTCAATTCCTCACATGTTTAGAAAACAATGTTTGCATATCATTCATCGTATTACTAACGCGCGCATTAAAACGTCATTCGATATCCTAGTAGAGGCCGCTAATGTGCGGGCGGGGTTGGGTGTTCTTAGTGAACTTCCCAACACGTACCCTCACCCCTTACTCAGAACCGTGGTTTCCGGATGTCCGAAACCATTGGCAACGAGAGTCATTCAATATACGATTAACCGCCCAGTCGGCATCTTTATCGATATGCAAAAGGAACGAGCCCAATAAACTCTGACATCGGAAATGGGCCGTATTTTGTACACGGCCCACTACGACATAGAGTGGGCTCGAACGGTTCCGAATAATCATAAAATTCGGTGGCGACTCCGACTTCGATTTAAATTTCCATTTGACCATCTCATGGAGATTCATTCGCCTCCCCCCAAACCCGCGCGTGGCCGCGTCGGGGTGGACCTATGTCATGTCCACAATTGTAATTATATTACTTCGTAATTAATTTTCTTATACAGTTAAATAAACCGAAATTATATCAACAATATTGTATGATTATTTAAAAAAAAACAAAAATACAAAAGTTTCTAAAATTGACTTAACTAAATTAAGGTTAACAATTAAATAAAAACATAAAATTACTTACATAACCCTATACTAATCATTTTAGGTTAACTAAAAAAACACACGTGGCAGCTTCTTATTCGTTGTGTATGAAAAATATGATACACGTTGTGTAAGTGTACCATCTTTCCATTGATAGGAAGCTGCATTTTAGAGATAAGATTTGTTCCTTTCTTAGTCACGGCTGGAATGTACCAAAGATCATCATCTTGAAAATGAAGAAAGGAACTAGAAGATACAACATACAGATAATCTATTGAAGATAAAGATCTTAGGCCTCGTTTGGTTCATCCGGGAACTTATTTCCTGGAAGAAGTTGCAATTATCAGGAAGTTACTTCCCACATCAACTTCCCGGGAATTTGCAATATTTGTTTGGTTGACATTCTGGAATTCACACTTCCCGGGAATTGAATTACTGCATCTTGTTTGGTTAACTCGAGCTAATTCCCATGATTTTGATTACAATGACTACTATGCCCTTTATTAATTAAGGGTATAAAAACTTATGATTTTTTTTCAGCAACTTATAAAATATCTAAAATTGTCTTCCCTATAATATGCAGTCGTAACCAAATTACATTAAAAAAAATGACAAAAAAATATATTATATTAACAAGATCGTAACCAAATTACATTAAAAAAAAAGAATGACAAAAAAAATATTATATAACAAGATCGAAGAAAGTAATTTACCATGAATGATTTTGGCGGGTAAAATGCTTTTTTTTAGAAGAAAGCAACGAAGAAGAGTTGAGAGGAAACAGTAGATGGAGAATTGAACGAGAAATTAGGGTTATAAAGTGAGAAATAGATGAGTAAAGAAGGGTAAAAAAAGTCATTTGAAGGAATTGGGATGTGGGAAGTGCAACTCACCGGAGGGAGGGGGGAGGGGGGGTCGGTGAGCAACTTCCCGCATCATGCAGGAATTGGAACTGATGGGGTAAGTTTGAGTCCCCCATTTTTGTATTTTTGGTAACCAAACAACTCCCCAGGAATGCAATTCATGGGATGTTGCAATTCCCGGGAAGTGAGTGGGCAACCAAACGAGGCTTAGTTAATACTTTTCTTATCTTTCCTTGATTGTAGATACTAGTATCCCTTGTTTGTTGTTTAGGTAATTACATATATTGTAATCCTTGTATAACTAGGAAGTTATAGATCTTGTAGATACTAGGTTACGACTATCTAGTCTCGGTCTTACACTACTAGAATAAACCCAAAAGAAATCATTAATAGAGGAGTTTGGGGGAAAAGGAGGGGAAAGAGAATGATTGAATTGGCTAAACAAACACAAACAAAGGGAATCATTAACTTTGATTCTCTTTCCCTTTCCTTAATACCTCAAACTAAACGGCCCCTAAGTTATCATTTAATTATAATCAATGATGTATTTGGTTAAAGAGATCATTTTTTCCCAAATAAGTGGTCTCTTATCTATTAACAAAGACACCATTTGAAAGAAAATTGATTTCTAATCAAATTCAATCTAATACAAAGACACCATTTTCTAAAAAATGATTTCTAACAAAATTCAACATAATACAAAGACACCATTTTTTCAAATAAATAATTTCAAACCACATAAAATTTATTATCAAAGACATCATTTATAAGCAAATGATTTCTAATTAACTTTAACATTTTTTTTCTTATTTTCCAAATACTTGTTTAGACCTACGTACTGTACTCTATTCTTGCTAACCCTAACACCAGGCCAGCATCTTCATTCGACACTCTGATTTCAATTGCTCGCTCGCTCGCTCCTCCGCCATCTCCATCTTCATTCTTGCAATCTCTTCATTCAAGCAAAAGCCAACATCAATTGTTTTCCTAACCCTAACACACAGTCTGATTTCAATCGGTAATTTGTTTTCCTTCCAATTTTTTTTGCTTTCCTTCCAATTTTTTTTGTTTTCCTTTCAATTTCAATCGGTAATTATGATTTCGTGATTTTGTTTGGATTCAATTCGCGCGCGTTTGTTATGTGATTTTTGTTGATTTGTGTGTTGACGTGATGATTCTCCTTCATATTTCAATTGAATCGATTTTGCTAGGGTTTCGTCAATTGAATCTCAATATTCGAATTGCTGTAATCATCAAGTAATTGAATTCTTCTTCGAATTTTGTCAAATTTTTTTTGTAAATTTGAGTTCGCGGTGTTTTGCAGAGCATGTGAATGTTGTTTTTTTAGAATGATGCTTGAAAATGTAGCTAGTCTTTATGTTCATTATGAGTGTTGCGATTATGCCAATTTGTTTTGTTCATTTATGTTTTTTTTTGTTTATGAATGTAAATCATCATATCATGCGAGTTGCTAGTCACGAATCAATCGGGTCGGGTTCCTATCATGTAAAACATACTCTAACGAAGGTGGTTATTTCCAAGTCGGTAAGAAATGCAAAAATAATCGAACCAGATATTTTGTGTTCGAGTTATTTAAACATTCGAGTCAATTTGATTATGAATCATGTTCGTGTCTTAGGTCTGGTCCCATCACGAGTCACTCACAAATCACAATGTCATTAAATTGGGGAACTCTTCCACTCGCAATATTAATAAGAAAGACTACTAACATAGGACTTGAACTTAAAAGTGAACCAACTGAAGATCAAGTGTATTGTCGCTACAAAATTACAGTGTTTTTGTTTACCCGACCTTAATTTGATATAGTGGAAGCTTATTTTTACGCATAAACTTACCATCTACAGAGTAATAGGTAAAACTAACTATAGAGTATTAAATTTCATTTTACCTGAAACCAAAAGTGGCAAAACTCAGAATGCATACAACATTTGCATCCAATACTCTAGACAAATAAAAGAATGCATTCTTTTATTGAACACAAAACTCCAGAAAAGTTTTGGAAATCAAAAGCCTTTGAGAAGATACACTTTGCTAATCATAATTATGGTGCAACCATGAGATAATAATGTAATAATGTACGGAGTAATAATCTATGTAGCTCCTGCCCTGACTGAATTCTTCCAACAAACTCACTCGCTGAACAAGAAAATGAATAAGGAATCAAAAGCACTTTGAGAAGATACACTTTGCTTAATTGTTTTTGTGTTTTTGCTAGTGTGAATGTTCTTAGTTTGTTTCCGTGTTTAATTTAGATTGATTTGCGCTTACAACCGTCATACTTTGAACAATTCGTTCTTAGGAATGTTCTTTTGTAATGAATCAGGGGTAATAGTAATACACTAAAATACTGGCATACTGCAATGGTTTTTGACTTGTTTCCTTACTGGTGTATTGAATTTGTCCCTTAAATTAAATATCCTGTCGTGGACTATCAGATTCAATTTCTTTCTCTGCTTGAAACAAACTGACATCGTAACATATAAATCCTTGGGTGAGTTTGAATGATTTTGATCGGGTTTTTGTTGATTTGGTACACCATCTTTTACTGTACTTGAAACAGTCCATTGTCGATATGGCTCCTCATTCCTCGAATGCTCATTGCTTCATTCTCCATGCTTTAATTTCTGTAGTTTTTTTTACTTAAATTGATTTCTGTGTGTATTTATGAATGTATGTATTCAGTGTCCGTCCTCCTGCTAGCTGCTACTATATATCTGCACTGTTTTGTGTGTCCTCTGTACGTCCAAGCTTTGTAGGATGTCCTGTTCTACTGATTCATTCCGACTTTTTTTTATATCTTTGATAAATCGATATTTATACATATTTTTATCCCTTTAATATTAATATTTTTATGTCGTCTTTCATATTATTTGAACTAATAACGTATTTTTATAACTTAACGGGTTAATATATACGTTAATATTATTTATATGATAAAATAAGTTTTATTATCTATTTTTAAATTATTTAGAATAACCCATTTAATTTGAAGGTCAAATAATACATATATTCTCGTATACATTGTGTAGGTCTATCTTAAGACGACGATATCTAACTCATACGATCTCGGAATTAAGTGATTCAGGATGCGTTGAAAAGCTAAGTTCGAGACCTACAAGTTTATAGAAGAGAGAAACATCAAATTCAGTCATCTATTAACTCAAAATCGAGTTATAAGGCAGCAGGCCAGCAGATAATCGACATCAAACAAAAGGCCTGAGCCCATTATTACAAGTGATGGGTTAGGAAGCAAAAGGTTTAATAATAAAAGAATAAACAAACAAAAAAGGAAAATAAAAATAAAAAGGAAATAAAAGAAGAGAATAAGAAGAACAAATTAAGGAAAGAGAAGAAGGAACCAAAAGAATATAAAAAGAGGAAGAACAGGAGGGAGGACACGGGAAGAAGAAAAAAAAAAACAGAGAAAGAAGGAAAGACAGAGGGAGGAAGACGTATAAGACGGATCACAGAAGACAATTCGGCTGACTTCGTCTAATCAAATTTCGTCCCGATTTTTATGAGCTTTTCTAATCTTTATCTTATTTTTAATGTTATTATGTTTAGTTTAGAGTAATTTTCAATTGGAGTATGTAATTGACTATTGATGTTAGGGTTTATGAGATTATGATATCGTTTTGACTGATTAATTAGTTTGTTGGATATTTATATAAGATTCATTATTTGACTATCTGATTCGTGTTTGTTAATTTTATTTGGCCAACTTAATTGTATTCATGAATCGATCGTTGAATTAATAGTAATTTTGGTTAGGTTGCAGCGTTCTGGTCTAATCTTAATTGTTAGAATCTTGTGTGATACTTGAGTCAGATATAATTACATCGTTCTGGTTTTATTTTATTCAACTGCTTAGTGATCTTAAAGCGACTTAATTTATTGATTTGATTAATGCGTTCATGGTTAATTTGATAAATTGGTTAGGATTAAACTTGCGTGCGTTCACGGGGTTTAACGAGTCAGAAAGATAAAATTGGTAATTTACTTGCGTTCAAGGATTAACCGATTAACTAATCTATCCAATATAATTGATTAAGAGAATTGATGATTTTACCCGACATCTATAGAAAATTACATATCTCCTATTTATTCATTATAAGAAGTTTCTACCTGTTTATTGCTATTATTAGTATTTTTAGTTTATTGATTTAATTTTAGTTAGTTAGTTGAGTACAAAAACAACCCAAACAAACCCCCCATTATTATATTTATACTTATATAACTATATAAATATTACTAAATTAACCTGAGATAGTATCATTAGTCCTTGTGGGTTCGACCCTTACTTGTGCTACTACTAGTGTTAGAGTCTTGTAAGTGAATTATAAATTTAATTTTGACTGCGGTTACGGCACGCATCAATCTTCCAGAAGGGGCTGCTGCTATATATCTGCACTGTTTTGTGTGTCCTCTATACGTCCAAGCTCTGTAGGATGTCCTGTTCTACTGATTCATTCCGACTTTTTTTATATATCTTTCAGAAGGGACTGTTGCACTGTTCTACTGATGTAGTCCGTAATTTTAGCATGAATGAATCACGTTGTTAATGTTATTAATATGCAATTAGAGAGTAGCAATTGGTTTGAGTGTTTGGTTTATAGTTTACACAATCCGTGCTTCTTAGTATTAATACTCCATATAATGTTTTTCCAAGTATATGAGCCTAATGTGGATTTTTTTAAAGTATTTTAGAGATGTACCGAAATCGTATACACAAGAAATGATTGACGAGCTACGAGAGATGTGGATTACGTTTGTTCGCAAGCACAAAGAAGTAGAAGATGAGGATGATTGATTGCAAAGTGAATACTCATTTTTTTACGCATATACGTCTAGGCATATATGAAATGGTTACACGTCTTGGCGCACGCGCGCGCGCGCGCACACACACACACACATATATATATATACTCTTGCCATGTTATTTGAAGTATATGTTATTTTTTGACACATCTTGCCATATTTTTGGGCCTATTTATGTTTACAAGTTAAGTGAATACTAACTTTTTTGGGATAGTTTACGCTTCTAATGTAATTATGAATTATTTCAGGATATATATCTATATATATGGGATATTTTGTGGAATTTTGTCTCTTGTTTTGTTGATACTTGAAAAGGAGTAGATTGTATTGTAATAGTTGAGTTATATATCTAAATATTAACAATAATTAAAAAATTAATTAAAGAGACTAATTTCATATATTAATTGTAATGGAAGTAATGAAATCATTCAAGAGTATTAAATGGTTTCTTAAGTTAGTAGACAAAGAAACCATTTAAGTGTGGTACATGGTTTATTAAGGGTAAGCAAAGAAATCATTTAAGTGCAGTACATGGTTTATTAAGTTTATATAAGAAACCATTTATCTCTCTCAGAAGGTGTCTTTCTCATGCACCAAAGAAACCATTTTTCTCACATGATTTCTTACCCTAAGACACCTTTGACCCAGAGATCATCTCCAGAATGGTGTCTTAGAGCATTTTAAGATGATTTCTTTGTCATCTTTTCTAGTAGTGATTATGTGAATAACCTTGTATAAATACTTGTTGCTTCATTCAATATAATTTATCAATTGAAGCTAATACTTCTTCATGGTATCAGAGCATAACTGCTTCACCAGCAAAACCTAAAAACTATCCTCACGCTACATCCTAAATTGCCACCATGCCTGGTTCGGCCACCGTATTTTCCAACCCTCACGACAAATCAACCATGTTCATTGTTGTTGAACTAGCTGACCTCACCAAATTAACCCCCTTGACGTATCGAGGATGGTCTGGCCAAATCTCTTATCTTCTTTTCGGTTTCGGCCTCATCAAGTATCTCGATGGGTCCTATCCGTGCCCTCCTAAAACTGTTACTGCCATCGACAAAGACGAGAAATCCGTCACCTCTCCAAATCCTGAGTACCTTACCTGGATGTGCCAAGACTCTTTCTTGAAGGTTGCGCTTCGTGTCATGGTCAGTGACTCCATTGTCCCGTTTCTTAACTCTTGTGCTACCTCTGCGGAAATATGGACCTACTCTCCGCACCATTTATGCTAACCCCTTCTCGTGGGCATATTATGCAAATTAAAGATCGTCTTAATTCTATTGCTAAAAATGATCTCATCGCTACTGAATATATGTAAGCTATTCATACCAGTGTAGATGAATTAGACAACCTTGTAAAGCCCATGGATGATGAAGATGTCGTTGCCAAAGTCCTCTATGGACTAGAGTATGCTAAATATCACTTGCATATTGAAGCTGTTAAGATGGGGACACTCCCATATCCTTGGATGCTCTTCACGAACGTCTCATTCAATTTGACATATCCCTTAAACACACTTCTCACAACACGACCACCCTTGCCCCCGTCTCTGCTCACGCAGTGTACCAAAACCGGACCCCCGTCAACCTCAATCCTCTTGTACACCTCAACCCGCCCTTCTACCATCACCCACTGTGATGGGAGGGATTTGTCGTGGATCCCCGCCAACAAATAAAAACAGACTAACCTAGTGGGTAGCTAGGGTAAGTCGGGTCGAATACACAGGGACGGGGTGTCGGACTAAGGTATGCTACGATGTAGGACTAGGTTCGAGACGAGCTAATCTAAGGAGGGGGAGACTAGAACTAAGCTAGGTCTAAAGCAAGAAAACAATCAAAGGAAACGGGCTAGGATTAGGTCGGGGTCAAAGGGGTAACGGAATGGTCGAGGAAGAGCTAGAGTGAAGGAGGTAGTAGGGTAATCTAGGTATAGTCCGGGCTCTCGCAACTTAGACTCACCTAGAGGTTCCACCTAAAAACCACCTTGGCGACACAAACAACAAACGGGGTTACTAGCGTGATATCGGGGCCTAGGTCGCATCCGGGCTCTCGCAACTTAGACCGACCCAGGGGTCGTCCTCACCGGGCTCTCGCAACTTAGTGAGGGAACAAAACCCACGAGCAAACTATTACCCACAAGAGAAAGGCAAGAAAAACAAGCATATGCATACAAGTCATTCAAGCATTTCAACAAACATGTACCATGCATCAAACCAAGAGGAAACCCAAATCTTCCACCAACATCTCCAACAATCCCTTAATCATCCAATTAACACCCCAATCACCTTACTAACCCTAGCAAGATACTACTCTAACATATCTATACTAAAACTAACACTAAGAAGAGAAATCAATTCAAACAACCAAACTAGCATAATGAAACTAACAAGAACTATGAACTATGAGCAATCCACACAACAAAGATTCAAACTTTAATGAAAGAACAAGATTAAGAGAAAGGAAAAGAAGATTATACCTACTAACAAGATGAAAGGAAGAAGGAAACTTGCATAAATGAGAAAAACCCAAAACAAACATCCAAGTTTGTCAAGCTTGGTGGAGATCTTGAAGAATTCCCAAATTACAAGGATTAAACTAAGATTAACGATAATCTAAAGACTAATCTACTATAATCTAAGCTAATCTAACCTAAAATAATCTAGGGTTTAGTGGGAAGTGAAGAACATAAGCTTATATTACAAGAGGAAGGGTATATATAGGGTTCCAAGTGGAAAGGAGATGAAACAATGAAGTGCGGGCCTGTAACTGGGCCATCCCGTCCGAGATGAGTTGGTCCCGGTCGGGATGAGGTGGTCCCGGTCGGGATGGACCCCTTCCCGGTCGGGAAGGCCTCAAAACAGCAGCTCCTCTTTTGTGCACTTCATCCCGGACGGGTTGAGGTCATACCCGTCGGGGATGAGTCTTGTAGGCCTCCAATATGATCCTTTTGGTCCCTCCTTTCTTCACATGGACTTCTCATCAATTCTCAGGACTCGGGATCGGGTCTCGGAGGCTCAGGATTGGGTCCCAAGGTCTCGGGGTCGAATCCAAGGCATCGAGTGATCGTTCCTTCACTTTGTTGGCTTCGAAAAGTGTATGTATTGAGTCGGAATCGCTCCAACTCTTCATGAATGGTCTCGGGAACCTGAAACGAACTAGAGGAAGCATAAGTAGCCCATAAATCGCTCCCAAGGAGCGATTCCACAAGGAAAATGGGACCAAAACACTACGAAATAGGCACTACAAACTACACTTATCAACTCGATCCCCCACACTTAACCCTTACTCGCCCTCGAGTAAGCACATACTAATTACTAAACTAGCCGAGTGGGTATTAGCGCACCCTACGCCCTTTCAACTCACGCGATAACACTTAGAGGACAAGTGCTATCCGCAAGGCAAGTGGGGTCTTGCGAGAAAACTGTGGATGCAACCGGACACAAAAGCACATAAACAAACAAACATACAAACAAGCACACAAAAGGTTGCACCCAAAAGAAAAGAAATACCGCTTCCCTCAAACAAGCGGTGAAAGAAGCACCGGTTTAGGACTCGAGGCAAGTGACAACGTTCCCAAGCTAGCAATACAAACCAAAATGGACAAAACCCTAATAGTATGACGACAAAGCAATAAAAACGTTGGTAATTTACCTCGGTTCCTCCTAACCTTCTAAGAATGTACCACGGAACGATCGGCGGGATGGAAAAAGGATGAACCACGGTGTTAGTCGACACTTTAGGTAAGTGAGACCCCGCCCCCTTTAGCAAAGAGCCAAGAGGGTCGTCCCATGTCCGAAATCGCCTAACTAGTCCAAGTAAAAAGTGGAAATGATTGCAAAGTGAGGGAAGACCGACCACTACCGCTATCATCCTTCCTAGGGACTCGGTCCTTTGGTAGGCTCTTCACGGTTATGATTGAAAAAAGGCTTATTTTGAGATGTGGGGATTATTTTTTGTGAGACGGTTTTCTTTTGGCATTTTCTTCTTCTTTTGCATTTTTGCTTTGTTTTGCCATGCCATTTCTTTTTCTTCTTTTCTATTTTCTTTTTGGCTTTTGTGCCTTTTCTTTTTCTTCATTTTTTCTTTCTTTCATTTTCTTTTATTTGCCCTTTTTTGGCTTGATTTAGCTTTTTTGGCATTTCATTGTGTAACAAGAAAGAGAGAACTCAACAAATTGCAAATTTATTTGTGGTTATGTGTAGGAGGTAGGGGAATGGGTAAGTCGGGGAGCGTCCTTCCCTTCAAACCCACAAAAAGTGGAGAACTTGGACTAATCAAACGATCCCAAACATGGTCACCTAAGGGATGGGACTCGGCAACCAAGGCCTTTTCACACCGTGGGTGGTCAAAATGGTCAAAATGCAAATCCCGTAGTAAATCCCTAGTAAGCTAGGTGGACTCAAGGTAAAGGACCAACGAAATCATTGATTTAGGGTCATTCTACTAGACTAAAGTCCAAGACTCGATTTATACCACTAGGAAGGGAAAGTAAACACTCGTACATTAGCCTCTAAACCGGGTTTTCGAAAACCATTTTACACACAAGACACACTAACACAACACAAAACGAAGACATGGCGAAAACGAAAGAAAAAGAGATAAAAGGCCACAAAACAAAATAAAACAAAACAAACAAACAAACAACACAAACACCACCCCGAGCTTCCAAACAAGCCACCAAATCAACCAAACTTTACAAAGCTCCTTCCGAGCACACAACATCACAATCTCCTCCAAACTCCACAAGAGATAAAGAAGAAAAAAGGATAAAGATGTTACCGGAAGTCTTGAAAGCTCTCCAAAGCTATCGGTGATTCAAGCAACCTATAAGGAAAAAGGGAGGCAAAACACGCACAACACAACAAATACACGATACAACGACATAAAAGGAAAACACACAAAAGGAAAATCTTTTTGATTTTTATGAAAAAAATTCAAATTTTTAGGATTTTTAAAGTTTTTTTTGGAAAAACTACGAAAATAAAACTAACTACGATAGAATATCGCTCCCCCACACTTAAGACGAGCAATGTCCTCATGCTCGACCGTAGTGCATGGGAGCACAAAAGAAAAGAAACTACGAAAATAAAGCTAAAAATCAAAAAGTGGAGAAAAGGGTAGAATGTGTCCGGCCGGGGTGTAGTCAAGTCACCGTGGGCCGAGACGAGAAAAGATATGGATGGGGGAAGAAATAAAAAGAAGGAAATAAAAGGAAATGGGAGGGGAGGACTAGGTGTAATCACGTCACCTAGCCCGGATTCCGCCCGAATCCGACTAAATCCGACAAAAAAGGGTGAAAAACTTGTAAATTTGGATTTTGAAATGACTCTCGATGTAGTCACATCATCGAGAGTCGGGAGCAACCATATACCAAGGCCTCGAAGGCCACCATGACAAAGGGGAAGGGGATAAACAAGGGGAAAACAAGCAATAAAAAAAACGGAAAAGAAAGAATAGTTGCCATACCGACCGGTTAGCAACTCACTCGCTCCATCGTCTCAATGATCAATATAGGCACTTGCTTGTTGTCGTCATTGTTATCCTTCTTCAAGCTTGAGAAAACCGCATGGATAAGGTAGTGGGTTTATAATGGTGTGAGGGGGTGGAAATTGGTGTGTATACCGGTCTAAAGTAGATAGAAGATGAAGTGAGGATATGAAAATGAAGTATGTGGGTGGTATGATATGAGCAAGGAAGGTAGGGAGGTTGGGTGGGGGTATATAATGGTTGGGTGGGCTTGAATGTCGAAGAAGAGGCACCAAAAAGGAGTAGGGGACCATCCCGGTCGGGATGGATGATCCCGGTCGGGATGACACACCCGTCCCGATCGGGAAGCTCCCATCCCGGTCGGGATGGCACTCCAGTGGACTCGATTTTTAGCACCCTCATCCCGATCGGGACGGCCCCATCCCGGTCGGGACGACACACCCTTCCCGGTCGGGAAGGGTCTTCATGACTCCCAGGACCCCAAAAACCGACTTCCTTACTCACGATCCAAGCTCTATCACTAACCACTCCTTTCTAGGAGTCACTTTCACTTCACCTATCACAATAAACTCAAACAAAACATCAAATTCTCTCCCTCACAACGCTCATCAACAATCCAATATTACAAGAATAATATCACAAAACTAACAAAATCAAGAGATAAAACACACAAATACAAGCACAAGTACTCTAAAGAAGAGGAAGGGGGAATATACAACATGACGGTTCTTTAGGAACTCCGTCAAACCTAGGATGGTGGACTCTTCTTCAACCGTAGCCCTCAAGGGCATGGAGGAGCAAGTCGAACACGCTACCGACATCATAATGAAGGCCCAAGAAGCGCTCGAGCCTAGCCAACCTCCACGGCCTCCAAGGTGGAGGCAAGAAGTAGGAATCCCAAGACCCAAAGTCATCTTTCGAGTCGTCTCCGGGGTCTATCCATCCTACGAGCTTAACCGACCTCTTCCTCCCTAGGCACCGTCTCCAATCGCAAGCAAGCTTCATTTCCAAGAAACGAGGCACAAAAAGCGGTTTTGGCCCCATTTCCTTGTTGCACACCCCCACACTTTCCTCAAGTTGTGGTTCCCCATCTTCATCACTAGGCCCCACATCATCTTGGAGGAGAGGATTGAAACTTCCACCGGCGGTTTCAATCTCTTCCAAACCATCGCTTGGTGTACTAGTAAGGGGCTCTTGATGTTTTTCCACATTCTCGGCCATGGGCAACTTGGGCTCATCAATTTCACCCAACAACTTCACAAATTCTACCAACCCATCCAACTCACTAACTTCCTCCAATTCCTCACCAATGTTGTCTTCACCAAGGGTCATATCCTCATTCGTCAATTTTTGGGTAGACGATTGAGGTTCTTCAAAGCAAATCTCTCCTCCAAAAGGAACTACATCGGCGGCTTCATGGATAGGTGGCTCCTCTTTCTCAAGTGGGCACCCTTCATCTAATTTTGATGTTCGGGATAAAAACATTACGGTTTGAACCGATATTGCATTTAATCGAGCATCCCTCGCCTCGTTTTCCCTTCGAAATTGAGCCATGAGTTCATCTTGCTTCTTTTTCATTTGAATGGCCATTTCTTGTGTGCTCCTTTGCAATTGAAGAATCGAATGATACAACTCCAAGTTTGACGATTGGTGGTCATTGAGGTCTTGTAAAGCTCCTTGATAATCTTGATGATGCCCAATAGGTGGGGCATCATATTGTTGGTAGTGAGGTTGAGGTGATTGGTAGTATTGTGGGTCATGGGGTTCATATTGTGGTTGGGGTGGAGGGTAATATGGTGGGTTTTGGTGGTATTGGCTTCCATAAGGTGAATCTTGATTGAACATGGTGGGTTCACATTGATAACTCGAGTAATAGTCACCATGATCGTAGGATTGGTAATCGTTCACTTGTTGGTAGCCATTTTCATAACCTTGAAGTTCATACCCACTAGAGTCTTGATCCCCCCAAGGAGCTTGATAGTAATTAGGAGTCATCATGTCATAGCTTTGGTTCATAGAAGAAGAGGAGTAGCTCATATCGGCTTCCATGTGTGGGGAGGTTAGATCAAACCCCATGCTTGCTCGAAAATCGTAGCTCATACCCGGTTGAGGACTTCTCAATCTAGCAACCGTCCGTTAAAGCGGCTCTAAGTTGCAAGAAGAAGATGGTCACCACCTCTAAGCACAAACTGTAGACTAAGAGCAAACGTGAGAAGCCTAGTGCTTTTTGGGCACTAGACAAGAGAGAAATAAACTTCACACACACAAGAAGCAAGGTAACAAAGAGAAAAAAGAAAAACACAAACACAAGGACAGAGTCAAGTAACAAGGAAAACAAAGTCTAAACTAGCACCGTCCCCGGCAACGGCGCCAATTTGATGGGAGGGATTTGTCGTGGATCCCCGCCAACAAATAAAAACCAACTAACCTAGTGGGTAGCTAGGGTAAGTCGGGTCGAATCCACAGGGACGGGGTGTCGGACTAAGGTATGCTACGATGTAGGACTAGGTTCGAGACGAGCTAATCTAAGGAGGGGGAGACTAGAACTAAGCTAGGTCTAAAGCAAGAAAACAATCAAAGGAAACGGGCTAGGATTAGGTCGGGGTCAAAGGGGTAACGGAATGGTCGAGGAAGAGCTAGAGTGAAGGAGGTAGTAGGGTAATCTAGGTATAATCCGGGCTCTCGCAACTTAGACTCACCTAGAGGTTCCACCTAAAACCCACCTTGGCGACACAAACGACAAACGGGGTTACTAGCGTGATATCGGGGCCTAGGTCGCATCCGGGCTCTCGCAACTTAGACCGACCCAGGGGTCGTCCTCACCGGGCTCTCGCAACTTAGTGAGGGAACAAAACCCACGAGCAAACTATTACCCACAAGAGAAAGGCAAGAAAAACAAGCATATGCATACAAGTCATTCAAGCATTTCAACAAACATGTACCATGCATCAAACCAAGAGTAAACCCAAATCTTCCACCAACATCTCCAACAATCCCTTAATCATCCAATTAACACCCTAATCACCTTACTAACCCTAGCAAGATACTACTCTAACATATCTATACTAAAACTAACACTAAGAAGAGAAATCAATTCAAACAACCAAACTAGCATAATGAAACTAACAAGAACTATGAACTATGAGCAATCCACACAACAAAGATTCAAACTTTAATGAAAGAACAAGATTAAGAGAAAGGAAAAGAAGATTATACCTACTAACAAGATGAAAGGAAGAAGGAAACTTGCATAAATGAGAAAAACCCAAAACAAACATCCAAGTTTGTCAAGCTTGGTGGAGATCTTGAAGAATTCCCAAATTACAAGGATTAAACTAAGATTAACGATAATCTAAAGACTAATCTACTCTAATCTAAGCTAATCTAACCTAAAATAGTCTAGGGTTTAGTGGTAAGTGAAGAACATAAGCTTATATTACAAGAGGAAGGGTATATATAGGGTTCCAAGTGGAAAGGAGATGAAACAATAAAGCGCGGACCTGTAACTGGGCCATCCCGTCCGGGATGAGTTGGTCCCGGTCGGGATGAGGTGGTCCCGGTCGGGATGGACCCCTTCCCGGTCGGGAAGGCCTCAAAACAGCAGCTCCTCTTTTGTGCACTTCATCCCGGACGGGTTGAGGTCATACCCGTCGGGGATGAGTCTTGTAGGCCTCCAATATGATCCTTTTGGTCTCTCCTTGCTTCACATGGACTTCTCATAGATTCTCGGGACTCGGGATCGGGTCTCGGAGGCTCGGAATTGGGTCCCAAGGTCTCGGGGTTGAATCCAAGGCATCGAGTGATCGTTCCTTCACTTCGTTGGCTCCGAAAAGTGTATGTATTGAGTCGGAATCGCTCCAACTCTTCATGAATGGTCTCGGGAACCTATAACGAACTAGAGGAAGCATAAGTAGCCCATAAATTGCTCCCAAGGAGCGATTCCACAAGGAAAATGGGACCAAAACACTACGAAATAGGCACTACAAACTACACTTATCTCACTGACACCATTCTCCATCCCTTTAAGGGTAAGTGTCAATGGTGCCATGCCCCGGGTCATTTCCTCCACAATTGTCAAATTTTTAAGTCTCTCTACCCCAACATGGTCATCCCACTACGCAATACCCAACCCCGGAATCCACCTCGTACAAACCTTGTAGCCACCGAATCATCATCCCAGTGGTTCATTGATAGTGGTGCCACCCACCACATAACCAATGACCTTCACAACCTTGCACTTCATGCCCCATATGACGGGACCGACGATCTTCTTATTGATGACGGGTCTCCACTCCATATAACTAATATTGGTTCCTTCTCCATCTCTTTATCTTCAAACAATTCTCTTATTTTAAACAAAGTTCTTCATGCTCCTTCTACTTCAAAAAATATTAACTTTGTCTCGTTTTTGTCTTGATAATGACGTCGTTGCTAATTTCACTCACGATTCGTGTGTCTTACAGGACCGACAGATGGGACGAGTGCTTCAGCGAGGTCAACATATATTAGGGCTTTACGAGTGGTTCCGAGCCCTCCCCCCTTCCCTCGGCTTTCCTCACATCTACGTCATCCTCCACACTTTGGCATCACAAGCTCGGTCAGCTCTCATCCCGACTATTTGTAATATTTTTAAACTAGCTAATTTTATTTTTTCGCATAATAAAGAGCATTTTAATGCGTGTGTGACTCATAAGAGTCATAAACTTCCGTTTGCTTCAAATAATTTAAGTTCTACTGTAATCCCCTAGAAATTCTAACACAATACAGTGGCGGAAACACTGTACAGTTGAGATTAAAACACACTGACAACTATATCTTATTAAAAGGAATGGTAAGTCAATACAAAGACCACCTTTTACAAAAGGGCTAAAAAGAAAATTCCTTTAAAGGGTATATACAAATCCAGAAATAACAGAAAAGTAAGAGTAGGATCCACGCTACTCGCTAGCTAACACCCAAAACCCAGCAGGAACACGACTAAACAACATGACGCATCGCAGCTGTGGCAACGACAGAACGCACTCAAGCATCGACCGAGAACAAAGGGAGGAAAGCAGAAACACGCAGCAGAAGAAATAGCAGCAGCAGCGAGCAACAAAACACAACGTAGAAGGAGATTGA
This sequence comes from Agrostemma githago, assembly GCA_958450325.1. Taxonomy (NCBI): domain Eukaryota; kingdom Viridiplantae; phylum Streptophyta; class Magnoliopsida; order Caryophyllales; family Caryophyllaceae; genus Agrostemma; species Agrostemma githago. Next base: position 56,101,233 of record OY288240.1, read on the forward strand.
TGATGATTGTGCGTGAGGGTGATGAAAAAGAGGATGCAAGGGGAGGTGAACCTTGACTTAAATGGGATGAATGATGAGGGGTCCAAGAATTGAAGCGGTGGAACGAAGAGGTTGACAGGGGGGATCTTACATCATCAGTAAAGGGGAAAAAGGGGTTTGAATTCCACACCAAATAAAAGTGAGGTAGGTACTACGGATTTAATAGAATAGGTGTAGTACAAGACGGTTTCTGAGACAATAAGTTGACTGACCCAAGAAATTGGATTAAAAACAAATTCATAAAAATAATGGGGCCGACTAATAAAATTAGTAAAATAAACGTTTCTCGAGATATAAACAATTATTCGAGATGAAAATGAAGGTTATAGAAATAAATAATTAGACGATGCAATAGTATTTCCCGATAAATAATAAATCATCGATAAAGTGAATTAAATTGATTTCTCGAGGAAAGGTAATAGATGTTTTGACAAAACTTAAAATAAATGAGCTTCGAGCCGAAAATAGAAATTCGAGCTTAAATATAAATAAATAAAAAGAATTTAGAATTTAAATCGCCGAAATAGACTTTCGATAAGAATTAAATCAAATGTATAAAATAAACCGAAACAGAAATAAAAATATGTTTTAAATATAAGAAGAGTTTTCGAGACAAATAGAATTTTAGGAGTTTAAAACGATTAAACGATAAATTCGTTTTATAATAATTTTAAGATTTACGAATTAAATCGTAAATAGAATAAATGTTAAATAAAATTTAATTTATAAAAATCAGGGGTGTTACAACCTTCCCCACTAAATGAAGTTTCGTCCTCGAAACTTAAAAATAGAATGAAAAACAAAGTTATATCACTTGAACAAAATGAGAATGCTTAACTCGCATAACAATTTCGGTTTAAAAAAAAACAAAAAAAAGCAAAAAAAAATATTTACAACTTCAAACGTGATATGAAATCGAAATCGAAGACAAAATTTATTTCAAGATAATTTGGGCTTAGTTACCCAAAGTTTAAAATCATTCAAATTAATAAAATCATAAGTTAAAAACTATTTGATAAAATAATGACGATAAGTAATATTTGTAAACGAACTCGAGGGGGAGAGTACCCAAATATTTTCAAAGCAACCGTAAAACGTTTGATTACGAAATTCGACAATATTTTGTTTTAAGACCAAGCAAAAATTTGAGAAATCAAGTTTTGTAGAAATATTTGGTAGAAATATTTTATGAAAGTTTTCGTAAAATTCAAACGCTTGAAAATAGAAATTTCAAACAATTTCGAAATACTTTAAAATAAATTATTAAGGCATTTTGAAATAGAGATAAATATAGGTTATCAACCAAAATAAAACAAAAACCAAGTATAAAGTTCTTAGTGGTATAACTCAAAAATGTGAAATTCCACGATAACCGAAAGTTTAAGTTGATCAAAGGTTTTACAAAACAGGGAGTTTTATAATTTGAAATTATGCCTCAAAATGTTAAAATTTCATGAAAATCAAAATTTTTAAATTAGTCAGACTTTTCATAAAATAGGTTCAGGAAAATGGTAAACGGATAAATAGAGTCAAGGTCAACGACAAATCGAAAGAAAAGTTTTCAAACCCGATAAAGAAGTTGAAGGGATTGGCCGAAGAAGAAGCAACAGGATTTAAGAGAAGCTAAGGGGAGGACGAAATTGAGAGTCAAATAGAGGTCTTAAGGATTAGAGAATAAATTAACCATCTCAAGATTCCTAGCACGACTCCCACAAACACGGGTTCCTAATTACCATTAAATAATACTAAGTCCAATATTAAGCATTGGGTTGTCCAACTCAGTCTTACAACGTCCAAAAATATCAATTGTTACAACCTCCAATAAAAAGGTCTTGCATGATTATTCAATTGTTCAAACGACACAATACTAATCCACAAATGCTTTAAATTCTAAACTCATTAGTTAAGATTCCACGGTCAACAGAACACACCCAAACTCTTGATCGATAAGACTCCTAAATTCAAAACTCATAAGGTTTGAACTCGAAGTATACTCCAAATTCCTCAAGTAAGGAACACTAAACACGGTCCACCAATTTAACAATGCTCGGGTACGAAATCCTCAAAAATGATCACTAACATATTTAAAATGCCACAAGTACAGAAGTTGGGAAAGTACAACAAATCCTCAAACACGCTCAAACCTATAGGTAATGGCGCAAACACTCACATCTTCAAACACGTCATTTAACTAAGGTTTCTGAGAAGTCCCTCAAATGCCTAATTACAACAAGGCAACCATAATATGTTTAATAACTCAACGAAGTCACAATCTCGCTGGTCAAATAGTTCTGAACGGTAAATTCCATCAAAATGATTGGCATCAAAGTATCCCTCAAAACAACACAGTAAAACCAAACTGTGATTGTGCAAGATAGTTCTCTTCATCAAGGACAACAACAATTTATCCAAGTTAGATCACTCAAATCCAAAGTTCATAGGTTACAATAACCTTAAACAAGGATCAACGATCTAATTCTCAAGAAACACGGGTAATCTATGTCAACCAAAATTTCTAACGACATCAATGAAAACCTTTAATGGTACCACAACAAATGATCCCAAATATTCACGATGCATCCATCAAATAAACATTAGACAGAATCCCAAAGTAATATTATCAGTTACACTTAGTTCGGTTCTAGATTAGGTACTAGGTATCCATCAAAATATGATATACTCTCACTATCCAAAATATATTCAACTCTAAGTACTCCAAAATAATCAAAGTAACCTATAACCCAAGGTTCAGTGTCTAAAGTATCAACCTAATTCCATTAATCTAAATAATACCATTCAAATATATCCTCAAAAATTTCTTACTTGTTTAGAAAACTAGTGTAGTGGCCCGTGAAAATTCACGAATTGGGGCATTTTTTTGTGTTTACGTAAGTCCCTTTACTGTTTTTGGGGAATTTATTTTAGTTTCTTGCCGTGTTGTTTTTTTTTCATTTTCACGATAAACACAAATTAATATCATCTCGACGAATGATCTGCTTCGGGTGATAATTTTCAATTTTAATATTTTATTAGTGGACAATTAAACTACAAAAGCTTAACGTGTGTGATAATGATATTTTTTTGTAGTAGACAACATTTTCACTTTAGTTGTTGTGAGATTGTAATAACTTAAATTGATAGAGATCACTGTGCTTGTGCTGTATGTAAATAAATAATAAGTTCAACAGAAAATTACAATATTAAAGATAAGAGGAAACTGTTTTACAAAATAAAGAACTCACCTTAGATTTGAGAAGATTTCTTTGAAAACAACATTAGTTGTAGAATTAGTTGTGACAGAATCTTCATCAAGAATAAGAACTTTTAGGTCCTTTTTACTGCCCATGAGTGAAGACAGGTTTCAGTAGAAACTAGTGTACTAACCCGTGAAAATTCACGGGGTTGAGGCGCTTTCTTTGACATTAGAACATATCGAAAAAAATTAATAAGCAGTATAACAGAAAGACGTTATTTTGTGATACATTTGTGAAATTATTGAATTTAGAGAAATAATATTTTTACGGTATGATCAGTATCTACGTTTAAGAACTCATGTGGGTCCGTGGACACAAATTTGATTTGAAAAAACGCAAAAGTATACTTTAAGTAGAATCAATAGTTTAGAGACGACTTGTTTTATGAAAAGTTTTATCGTGAATTACCTGAAAATGATTTTAAATACTGAACGACATATTTGGAGACCATTAACACGAAGAGTAAGAAAGTTGATCATGCTACATTGTATAATTAAGGCGTCTTCCGTATCTTGTGCGAATCAAGTATTTTGAGACCCAATTACGCCACTTACAATGTGTCTAATTCTTTAATCGAAAGAAATTAGAACAGTAAAAGTAAAATTTTCTTTAGTGAGAATAAAATGTGCATTTGAGGTGAAATTCTCATAACTCAAGATTTAAAACACATTTGATCAATCTCAGAACTCGAGACTTAATTTCAATACAACTTCTCAGTTTTTCCTCCACCTAACTGACCCATCTAATTGACTTAGAGATTTAACTAACCCAATATGATCAAAAGATATTCTAATCAATTAATAAATAATAATATTATTATCAATTAATCAATAATAAGTAACTGAAATATTCAATTAAAAAACAAAATCTACCGACGATTTAAGCTAAAAAAATATTTATTTAAGAGTATAGCATCATTTTTATACTCTTGAACTATAATATTCATATTTAAAAAATATTAAATTCATTTTTTTAAATTGTTTTATTATTAAATGGTAAAAAATACGGAGTACGTATTAAATTGAACATTTGTTTATATTTTAATTTAAAATATTAACTGCTTTTTCTTCCCACTTTCCTTTTTTGGAAATAATTTTAATCATTCTTTATTCTTCCTTCAATTCTTTATTCTTTTCCTCCACACCTAAACCCAACACCTTTCACTTTATACCCCACCTTTTACACTTCATACCCCACTTTCTATTCATCTCTCTTACTTTATCTCCACCCTTATTATTATTTTACTCCCCTCCTTGGTTTCCCTCCCCAAAAATTGGGGAGGAATACTCTGAATAGGAGGGAGTATCATTACTTAATTTAGTGTTTTTATTTCTACATCCACTTGTTTGTACCCTCTTCTGTTAATTTTTTAAAATAGAGTGTAAAAGGTAAATGTATCATTTTTTTTGTACCCTCTGTTAATTTTTTTAAACAGGGTGTAAAAGGTAAATGTATCATGTCCCGATACATATTGTAGACACCCGCATTTTGACTGCCAGGTGTCTATGGCAGTTTCCAAAAAACACCCGATGATGATCGGACGCTAACGTGCTTCTATGCGCTCGGATACGGGCTCAAATCCATTAATCGCTGGCTAACACACTTACAGAGTACAAATCTCACAAAATAAACCTCGAATCCATTTCCAGTGGGCCGTTTCCAATCAAATAAGGCTAATTTGGGCCGAAACCGACACCGGAGGTAAAACCGACTTGTCACGATTGGGTCAATCCCGGTCAAAGTCGTTTCCGAGACATGCAAAACAAACCCTCAAACATCAAAAGTCCAATTCAAACACAAACCCATCAAATATCCATGGTCATGGTCCAAAACAAGTGACCCGCGTGACCAAGCTGGGCCACTCGATCGAGTGCCCCACCCACTCGATCGAGTGGGCCCTTATTCATGCCCGACGGCTGACGCACAAGGCCACTCGACCGAGTCAGCTGCCTACTCGGTCGAGTAACCCTAAACCGGAGCCCTAGCTTCTCCTATATAAGCAACCCTTTGGCACACACTTCAAGATATCTTTGACATCTTTTGGCACCTCAAATTCAACCCTAATTCACACCTTTGTCCACCCTAATACACCCTAAGCAAACCCTAATCAAACCTTAAGCAACACACTAGCAAACCCTAAACTAGTTTTAGGAATCAACAAACCCGAGCCACCATAACTTAACCTTCATCCACCTCGAGGACTCTAGTGTTAAAGCCACGGTTACGAGTCCGTTCCGAGACAAGAACATGTAGGTTGAGGGTGTCAAAACCCCGTTTCTTCTCTTCTCTTCCCCCTTCTCGCGTCATGTCGTCATTATCTTCATATGGGTCGCGTTTTCCTTATTTTATTTTATCGTTATTATCGCATCATTAATATCGATAATACTAGTATCAAAACATTAAAATACTTATCAATTTGTGTCGAGTATGAGTGATATCGGAATAAGGAAATCCGAATATACAAGTGTACTGCACACAGCGTTGCCGGTCGCTTGTTCCGATATCCCGATTACTTGATTGTTGAGATAAGTTAACTTCAACAATAATTTTCATATCGTTTGTATCATTATTGTTATTCGCATATCACATCGATTTTCAAAAAGCAAACATCGTATTTCAATAAGGGTTGAAACTCGAAGACATGGATCCGACATCACAATCCTTAGGGATCTATTTCGATGTCGGAGAAGTCGAGGGAATCAAGTCCTTTAATTTAAGCAAAGCGTCGATTTTTTTGATTCGATACCGATTCCATAATTGGATGTCGAATCTAACAATCTGGTCAATTAGTTCAATCAATTCGATTTTCTTATTGATGCTAATGTAGATGTCACGTTATAATTATGACACTACAAACGCGGAGAGAAATTCATGTCGTTTTGATTGACTTAAAACGACTCAAATCAACTTTATTTCTTTTCCGCTCTAGTATTCCATATCGATTCAATAATCGAATATGGGATACGACGAGCATTCAAATTTAGAATCGGGTATAAATCCAAACGATATTTATATTCGGTTCAATCAAATCTATGATTTATGAAAAACCCGAATCGAGCATAAGTCATGCAATATTTATGCTCAATTCGGTAAAACCATCGAATTATCGAAAATCAAAAGCAATCTCTAAATCAATACAAAATTGCAAGCGAATTACAACTCGTACAGGGGGCACTCGACCGAGTGCCTAGCCCACTCGGTCGAGTGGCACCCCACAAATCGAACCAGAATGTTTTTCACGACCCACACTCGATCGAGTCTAACAGTGACTCGGTCGAGTGGCCCTGTACTCGACCGAGTTGGTCCATAACTCGGCCGAGTACGGTCTATAACGCAAACAGAATCATCTTTTACAGGTCCACTCGATCGAGTCCATCGACCACTCGATCGAGTGACCTCGTAACGACCAAAACGCGAGTCGTACATCCTCTTTTTCAAATTCGATAGTATTTTATGATTTAAGTCAACACGTGTCTAATTAATCACGTGTATACTATCTTTTCAAACCATGCATCATCATATTTGCATCTTCTCATCTCATTCAATATTTGCACAAATCGTTATTATTCGTTACTAACGCGTTTGTTATTCCTTTTGTCAATTTAATTTTTATTCGTTTATTGTACTAAATGAACCCGCATGCTAAATTCCACTTTGACGTAGAACTAATTACATTAAATCGACTTAGAAACCCTTTTCAATTTCTATTCACATGCCTAGGAAAACAATGTTTGCATAAACATTTTCCCGTTCTACTAGCACGCGTATTAGAAAGTCATTCGAGTTCTTAGTAGAGGCCGCTAATGTGCGGGCGGGGTTGGGTGTCCTTTTTGGGTTTCCCAACACGTACCCTCACCCCTTACTCAGAACCTCGGTTTCCGGATGCCCAAAACCGTTGGCGCACGAGAGTCATTCAATACACAATATCCGATAACGTCGGTATTGGTATCAAATGCAAAGGGACGAGCCCAATAAACTCTGACCTCGGAAATGGGCCGTATTTTGTATACGGACCACTACGACATAGAGTGGGCTCGAATGGTTCCGAGTAACCACAAAATTCGGTGGCGACTCCACTTCGACCTAAATTTAAATTCGATCCATTCTCATATGGAGATTCATTCGCCTACCCAAACTCGCGCGTGGCCGCGTCGGGGTGGACCTATGTCATGTCCACAATTTGGCGACTCCGCTGGGGATTAACTGATGCGTGACTTACCATCGGCATCCTCAGGGTGAGACTCGAATAGAAATCGTTTGACGAATACAATACGCAAGTTAGTTCTACGGTTCATGCATAACCCATATTTTCCCGGGCCGGTACTGGTGACCGACGTCCCACTATACCATTGATGTACTCCAACATGGATATGTCAAAGGGTGTCCATAGTCGATTCGAGTGGGTTTTGCGGCATGTTCTAAGCTCAATTCGACTTAGAGAGTCCGTCCCGATCAACGTCTAGACTATGTACACTGATATAGACCCTTTCAGACTGACCGAGACTTAGTGTAGAGCATACATGGCGTCGTTATAATGCTTGTGTGACTATGGGCTACTTGGTTTCCGAGTCGTTTTCAAAAATGTCAACTTTTCAAAAATTGCATCTTTTTCAAGATATTCAATTTTCAAAACCCGGGACATACCGAATTTAGGACTTATGATTTTACTCAAAATAGCCTATTTTCTAGACGGTATGCTGCCCAATTCAAAACTCAAAGCATTTTCGAACTCTCAAAACCGAGGCCCGATGCACTTTCCGATCTTTCTCGAAAAATCGGGCCTCTCCACCGAGTTGTCTCGGAACCTTCAAATCAATCAATTTTCAAAACTCCCCTCTTCTTAGGACTTCCCATATTTAGCTGTGTCGGGTCATGTCTTAAGTTGTCAAGTTTCTCTAGCGTCGAAACTCTGTCGATCTTACATCACAAGTTTCTTCCCTATCCCAGTCCGCCTTATTAGACTAAGGCAAGGCCCACCTAAGTAGGACATACTCTTACGAAGGAGGGCCCGTCAACACAATCGAGTCAAAAGTCTGGGGATGTCCCACGTGAACCTTCCTTCGAACAGGACTAGGCCCACTCGCCGAATCCTAAGGAAGGCCCACACTTCACGAGTCACCCGTCTAGGTGTCTTTCTCGAGTCATTTCCCTTTTAGTCTCGTTCGGGATGTACTTTCTATTCCGGGATTTCTGGGCTAGTTTCTGATTACGCGATGTTCTTACAGACAGGCCACCCGCAACCCGACATCAACGCAAGATGGAAGAATTGAAAAATGCCCTAACCAAAATCGAGACTCAACTGACCTCCATCCTCGCTAACCAAGAAACTTTGGACACTCGCCTGAGCACTGTAGAGAAGACGGTCCCAGTTGAAGGAGTTGATTCCACTGGGCCCATAGCCGAATTGGTCAGTGTTGTTCGCAGGCTCGAGGAGCAAGTTCACTTATCGACAAGCAACTCAATCCACTCCGAAAATGCTCGCATCTATTCACCTTTGAGTAACGAGCTACCGGCCAACCTCAACTTGACGGGAATTCCTATGTTTGAGGGCACCGAAGACCCGGTCCATCATATCCGGGCCTTCAAAGACTTCATGGCAGTCAAAGGGGTAAAGTCCGCCATGTTCAAGCACCTATTCCCTTCCTCCTTGGAGAAGCATCCCAGGGCCTGGTTCTACAGGCTCGATCCCAAGAAATACAAGACTTGGGATGATGTGGCGACTGAATTTGCTCGGAACTACGCCAATAACACTGAAATCCAGACTACAATGCGTACTCTGGAGGTCATGGCTCAAGAGCCCAAAGAGGGGTTCACAAAATACTTGCAAAGATGGAGGGCTGAGAGTGTGAAGCTGGTCGACAAGCCCGGCGAGAAGGCCCTAGTGGAAGCCTTCGTCAAGAGTCTACTCCCATCCTACCGGGTCCACCTCCGGTATGCTATCATCCCAAACTTCGCTGTCCTTACTTAAATGGGCACAAGAATCGAGGATGACTTGAGACTAGAGAGCCTGACTAAGGCCTCTACCAAAGGCTATCAAGGAGCAAGTTCATCTACGATCAAGCCCACACCTGCAGTTGCAACTCGCAGTATCTTCGACGAGGTAAACCTGCTCGACACCTCATCTAAGAAGAATACACCAAATCGGGTATTCACAGATATAGGGACTACCTATACTTACGCCTTACAAAGGCTATCATCAAAGGGCCTGATCCAGCCGATAGGCCCAACTGCAGAACCTCCAGTAGAAAAGAGGCCCAAAACTTACAATGCCCAGGCCTATTGTCAGTATCACCGGGGTAACGGGCATGATACTGAAAAGTGTTGGAGGTTAAAACACCTGATCCAAGATCTTATCAAGAGCGGGAAAATCCCGTTGCCCGGAGACAAGCCTAGCAACAAAGAAAACTCGTTCAGCGCCCATGCTATCTTCACCGGTGGGGTAATTGACTGTTCTCACCTCATCTCTCCCTATATCCCACAGATTAACGGGATATGGTTCGACGACGAGGACGATGTATACTTAACCAAAGGGGAAGTTGTCCCCATCACCCTTGAGGAGGTCCGAAAGGCTAAGTCCAAAGCCTTAGCCACCAATCACCTCGCCGCAGCTGGGCGTCCCATTCCTATATCCGTCACTGAACCTGCCAGGACGGAACCTACCCTCGAAGAACCAAGCCCAGACACGGCTCTGGTCCAGCAAATGAAGAGGGTCCGAGCTGATCTAACCATATGGCAACTATTGGTTAGCTCGCAAGCCCATCGGGAAGCACTGACTAAGGCTCTCGATGAAATCAAGGTTGATTCAGAAGCTACCCCTGCTGAAATGGTAGCCACCATTATGCCCTACCTTAAGGGCAAATCCAAAGAAGAAGGCCCGCTCATAACCTTCTTCGAGGCTGACCTACCACCGTTTGGGCCCAATCAGAATCTGGCCCTATACATCACGGTCATATGCAAGGGTAAATACCTTCCGATGACCCTTATCGACGATGGATCAGCCGTGAATGTCCTTCCTCTAAGGACCGCAAAAGCCCTCGGCATCACCGATGCCGATTACCTTCCGACGGCGCAGACTATCCAGGCTTTTGATGGAAGCCCAAAACCTGTCGTCGGGGCCGTGAAATTGAAGATCACAACGGGCCCAATCGAAAAGGAGTTGGAATTTCAAGTAATAGATGTCACCTCATCATTCAATCTCCTACTAGGAAGGCCTTGGATCCACGCAGTCAAGGCCGTGTCATCTACCCTCCATCGAAAAGTCAAGATACCACTCAAAGACGGTATCATCACGCTGGAGGCGACCCCAATTACCGTAGCAAGCTGCAACGCTACGGGCCGGGCCGACCCACGGGGATTTGATTTCGTGGGCATGATCGAAGAAGAATATCTTTTTAGGCCCTACTTCACAACTAGCATCGACACGATGCTACAAAATCTGGGTTACCTACCCGGAATAACCTCAAGGCCATATCTTCCAGCTGGGAAGATTATCGAGGTCCTAAATGATGGCGAATCACATTTCGGATTGGGGTATGCTATAACTCCGGAAAACGTGGTTCGGGCCGGTATTGACAAGGCCATCGACATTTTCAAGGGAACTTACGTAAGCCCTTATAGCCCGAAGTTAACGGATTACTTCGTCACTCCAGTCTTCGGAGCTATCCAAGTGGGCCTCTACCGACCCACCGTCACATATCCCCAGACCAAAAAGGCTCGGGAATGCAATTTCATCCCTGATGATATATTCACCATCGTCCAGGCCGAATCAAAGGAGGGCGAAAACAACTCTGAGCCCGTGCTGGGGCTCTTATTCGGAGAAGACAAGGCCATCCCCGCTCCGAAAGACGACTTGGTCAACCTGATCCTTCGCAGCGATCGGTTTGACCCAACCAAACTAATCACCGAGGTCGGTACCAACACCGAGATGAGGGCTTGGAGGAAGACCATAAAATGGACCGATGGCCAAGGACGGGTCTACAAGCTGACCACCGGCGAAGGAGACATGCCGGATACCGAGTCAGAGTCAGAGTCAGAGTCGGAGTCTGAGTTCGAGTCTAGAGAGTCTGGTGCTAAAGTCGAGTCTGTAACCCCTCTTCCCTTATCCACTGAGGTCTCGGGGCCTGTCCCAAGACCTCTCCCTATCCCGCCACTGACCAATGATCAGATGGTAGCTTTATTCGAGCTATTTTCAAAATTTACCATCAATAATAATAACGAACACCGTTCTGCTTACGACTTGTCTTATTTCCAAAATTTTCTCAATTTCAAAAATTTTATATGCAATGACGTTGAGAAACCCGACGAACAGGTACCCCTACCTAAACATCTGGTCGAGCAGCTCGAGCAAAGGGAATCCCGAGATCCGGTAATCGAAGAAACCGAGTCCATCAATGTGGGAACCACTTTAGAGCCCCAGATGCTTAAGTTGGGCCTATCTTTAGATCCAGAGGAGAGAAAACAATTCGCAGACCTCCTCCAGGAATTCAAAGACGTCTTTGCATGGTCCTACAAGGACATGCCGGGTATAGACCGGGAGATAGCCGAACACCGAATACCCATCAAAGATGGGTGCAAGCCGGTAAAGCAAAAACTCAGAAGAATGAAGCCCGAGTGGTCTCTTAAAGTCAAGGAAGAGGTCGATAAACAATTTAAAGCAGGCTTTATACAAGTGTCTGAATATCCAGACTGGGTTGCAAACATCGTGCCGGTACCCAAGAAGGACGGCAAGGTGCGGGTTTGCGTGGACTTCTGGATCTTAACAAGGCAAGCCCAAAAGACGATTTTCCGTTACCACACATCGACATACTAGTGGATAACACGGCCGATCATGCCCTTCTATCGTTCATGGACGGGTATGCAGGGTACAATCAGATTAAAATGGCAGAAGAGGACATGGGTAAGACAACCTTCATTACACCTTGGGGTACTTACTGTTACACCGTCATGCCATTTGGGCTTATCAACGCCGGGGCCACTTATCAACGGACCGCCACTACTTTGCTCCACGACTTGATGCATAAGGAAGTGGAGGTCTATGTGGACGATATGATCGTTAAATCCAAGGACCGAAGCGGGCACATTTCAGCCCTAAGAAAGTTCTTCACCCGGCTACGTAAATACAACATGAGACTGAACCCACAAAAATGCAGTTTTGGGGTAACGTCGGGCAAATTACTGGGCCATATCGTTAGCCAACGCGGCATCGAGGTCGACCCAGCTAAAATCAAAGCCATCACCGAGATGCAACCACCCAAGACCGAAAAGGAAATAAGGGGGTTTTTCGGGAAAGTCCAATACATCAGCCGTTTCATTTCGAAACTAACCATGGTATGCGAACCCATCTTCAAAAAGCTAAAAATCGGAGAACGGGTGCTATGGGACAACAAATGTCAAGCAGCTTTCGACAAAATCAAGGAGATTCTGTCTGCTCCGCCGGTACTAATGCCACCTCAACACGGTCTGCCTTTGTCGTTATACCTAACGACGACAGAGACGGCCATGGGGGCTATGCTGGCCCAGACAGTCGATTCAGAAGAACGGGCAATTTACTACATCAGTAAAAAGTTCCTCGAATATGAGTGCAAATATACAATGCTCGAAAAGACGTGCCTAGCATTGGTTTGGGCCACTAAAAAGCTCCGACATTACATGCTCAGTCACGAGGTACATGTTTTATCCAAAATGGATCCTATCAAGTACTTATTCGAGAAGCCCATCCTCAACGGCAGAATGTCAAGATGGACTTTAATGTTATCCGAGTTCGACCTCAAATTTGTACCTTTAAAAGCCATCAAAGGCCGGGTTGTTGCCGAGTTCCTCGCTGACAGCCCAATATCCGAAGAAGGCCACACCGATACATGGGCCTTTCCTGATGAAGACATATTCCATACCGATACGGAGATGTGGGATCTATATTTCGATGGGGCATCCAACTTCCGAGGATTTGGGGTCGGAATCCTGTTAATTTCACCCCGAGGGGAACACACTCACTTATCCATCAAATTGGACTTTGACGTGACCAATAATGCAGCCGAATACGAAGCATGCATTCACGGGTTGCAAGCCGCCGCCGACTTAGGGGTAACAAACCTCCGGGTCCACGGTGACTCATAGCTGGTCATCAATCAAGCGCTCCAAAAATGGAAAACTCGGAACGCCAATCTCGTGGCTTACCAAGCACGGGTAAGGGTTCTAGAGAAACAATTCCAAAAGGTAGAGTACATTTATCTGCCCCGGGAAGAAAATCAATTTGCAGATGCACTTTCCAAATTAGCATCTTTACTGAATATCCCGGATCACCTGACCAGCATGCCAATCTGTGTCGAAAGACGGTCCGAGCCGGCGTATGTACACACCATCCAAGATATCGAGCTAACCGATCCGGAACCATGGTATCAAACTGTCCTAACCTACTTGGCAACGGGAGAATATCCCCCGGGAACTGAAAACCGGGCCAAGAAAGCCCTGCGGAGATTGGCAACCCAATTCGTTCGCACGGACGACGGGCAACTATACAAAAAGACGGCACAGGGGGCTCTACTCCTATGCATCGATAAAATACATGCCGAAAAGGTAATGGCCGAAGTACACGACGGTGAAAATGGCCCGCATCTGAACGCTCATATGCTAGCCCAAAAAATCATGAGGCTCGGGTACTATTGGAACACCATGGAAACAGACTGTCAGGTGTATGTCAAACACTGCCATAACTGTCAGATCTTTGCCAATGTACAGCATATACCATCTTCCCTCTTATATACCATGACATCACCATGGCCATTTTCGACATGGGGTATAGACATAATTGGAAAGGTGCATCCTTCCGGGACAGGAGGTCATTGCTTCATTTTAATGGCCATCGACTACTTCACCAAATGGGTCGAAGCCGAGTCATACCGTGTCTTGAACGCCAAGCACGTGGCCAAATTTATCCAAAACAAAATAATATGCCGATATGGGATCCCTCACGAGTTCATCAGCGATCACGGGACACACTTTCAAGCTGAAGCTGCCGCATTGCTGGCAAAATATAAAGTTCAAAGGCATACATCTTCGCCTTACCGACCTCAAACAAATGGAGCGGTAGAAGCGGCCAATAAAACAATTGTCACCATACTTAAAAAGATGGCTGAGAATTACCGGGACTGGCCCGACAAAATACCTTTTGCCCTGTAGGGATATCGAACCTCAATCCGCACCGCGACCGGGGCAACCCCGTATTACTTGACATACGGAATGGAAGCGGTCCAACCAGTCGAGTTAGAAGTGCCATCCCTTAGGATTTTACTTGAAAGCCAAGTACCTGAAGAAGATTGGGTCCAAGCCCAATACGATTCGCTAGTCCTTTTAGACGAACGGTGATCCCGGGCCCTCAACAACATTCAAATATATCAAAAAAGAATCCAACGGGCTTTCAACAAACGGGTTAGGCCCCGAAACATCAAAGAAGGGGATATGGTCCTAAAATCGGTTCGTGCCTTACTACCGGTTGACCCAAGGGGTAAATTCAAACCCAACTGGGCTGGGCCATACTTAGTCAAGAAGGTCCTATCAGGAGGAGCGGTGATGCTGACAGACTTGGACGGGAACGAATTTGTCAACCCAACCAACTTAGACCAGCTCAAGCGCTACTACCCATAAACTCCATCTCAATGTCATTTGCAAAAATTTATAAAAATTTGTCTTTTTATAAATTTTCAAAAATTATAGACAAGTCAATAAGCTAGAATTAATTATTCTACAGTCGCACATCTCGAATTAATAATCTTGATGTATTTCGAAAATTGCAAAAACCAATTAAATCAATTTTGAACTACGTTTGGTTTGATTCCGCTATTGGTGGATACGTAGGCAACCCCTCAAAAGGGTACAACCACTGCAATAAACGAAAAGATGGGAACAGTGTTCAATAATATGTCATTTATTAATATCTCGATAAACTCGGGATTACAAAAAACAAGGCCAAAACGGCATACACACAAAAAATCACACCACAAAAATACTAATAATATTCAAATAATAATAACGGAGACTAATATCCGGGCATTTTCCTCTTCCCCTTGTCCTTCGGGTCACGTGGAGTCTGAGGTCTTCGGGGTGGTGGCGAGCGTTCCCGAATCTTAAGTGGAACCTCTTTAACACGAGCCAGTTTCTTCGGCGACGAGTCTTCTATCAGGGTCTTCGGTCCAATGCGAGCCCGCACATGCTCGGGTAATCTATCCCGTGAGCCAAGTCGGTCCTGCACGGGTAGTCTTGGGCCCAGTCTTCATTCCAAGCCCGTCTGGGGGCTCACTCTCTCCCAAGCACCTTTAGCACTAGACCCCTCAACTTGAGTCTTAGTCTTCTTCTTGTGGCCTGACATTAGACGAACTAGGGTAGATGGAGTGTCTCCTTCATCAAAGAACCCCATGTTGTCTTTGGCTTGCTCTCTTCTCAGCAGGTCGAAGGCTTCATCGACTTTCAAAGCGGCTCGGGCTTTAGCATATCCTGCTTTGGTCCACTTAGTGTAAGAATCTGAAACCCAGATTGAGCGGCGAGATTTGACAATGGGCCAAGTATGCCGTGTGTACCATCTTTGCATCCAGGTATCACACATTACATCAGTCAGTTGGGTAAGGTCACTCACAACTGCTTCAACTTCGGGGATTCGCTGGGTCCATCCATACTGCCTTAGTATGCGATCAGGGTAGAGATGAACCGTCTGCCTGAAAGAAAGGATCACCTGATAGCGGGCTCTGTCCCTCGGGTCCAAGCCACTCCAAAGGTAGATGGGCCACCACGGAACTACCCATCGAATTAACGGGCCACCATGGAAAGACAAAACCTCGTCCCAGTACTTTTGCGTAATCTAACGAGAAAAGTCAATAGCCCGCCTCCGCGTCATCACCTGGTTATGACGATAGTTGCCCGCATCAAGAGGAGGATCTATCACTGATAGCCTTTCATATAGCCAAATCTGCAAAAGGAAACAAACGCATGAGCTTCCAAGGCAAAATAGGCGTTCGCCTAAGGCCACTCGGTCGGTTGCTTGGGACACTCGATTGAGTGGTACCCCGGAACGCGAACAGGGGGCTCTTTACGAGGGCACTCGATCGAGTGCCAGGGTGACTCGATCGAGTGGCACCTCCGAAGACAGATCAGGAGGGTTTCATCGAGGGTACTCGACCGAGTGCCTGGGTGACTCGATCGAGTACCCCCTGCAGTAAAAAAAAAATTCACAAAAAAAAAAAAATTCGAAAAAAAAAAGAGAAGAAGGCCAAGTGACATACTTGCAACAGGCGGGTACTTCCGGTAAGACGAATTGATGAGTCCCTTTTGCGATTGTCCAATCCTTGGATAATCTCGCCCGTGATCAGCCAAGCTGGCGCTGTGTTCAGTCTCCATCAAGTCTACTACGGTCAAAAGACGGGTGCTTCCCATGCAAGATAGTAAATCCATGTGACCCTCGAAAGCATATACATGGAGCATGCAAAAAGAGAAAGCCCTACGACCGTAGGCCGGTCTAACCCGAACATCAAGAGGATTCATAAATTTCTCAGCCAAGTCGATCAGAGAAATATTATCACCCTTCATCATACGGGACACCTCATTGTGGGAGAGCCCCAAAAATTCTCTCAGCTTCCTCCTCGGGTCATAGATCGAGTACGGGACGGCGGGACGAAGTATCGGGTTCCATCCCCCTATAGCTGCAATCTCCTCAGGTAGAGGGCAGACTTCGCCCCGAGGGAAAGCGAAAACATGATATATGTCATCCCAATAAGCCAAGCATGCATCCAGAAAATAACGATCAACCACCATCTAACGGAACGGGTACAACTGAGTTATCCCAGTCTGATACAAAGCCACCCTATCCGTGTCCCTAAAACGACGGGACCACTCCTGCAGCATAATGGTCAATCTATCGATTCCCATGGCTAAACTTCTTAAGAAGATAAAGAGACTTTCTTTTCGCCTTAAGGGAAATAAAGAGACTTTCTTTTGTGATGAGACTTATGAAGAAATCAAGAGCAAGAAGGGGCTATATATAGCATTAGCCTTACAAACCGTTTAGGAAAATTTCCTAATCCTAATTGGAATCAAACCGCAAGCCTAGTCTCGGTACTAGCACGGAAATCTCCATCCCGAACTTTCCTAATCTTTGTTAGGAGTCAAACTATCAAAGTTTCCAAATTTCAAAAATCTCAAAGTTTCAAGATTTCAAAACTCAAAATTTCAAAAATTTCAAAATTTCAAAATCATTTTCCCCAGCGCGAGTCATTTTAGCATCTACGTGTTGCATGCATTTTATGTAACTCATACAGGTACGATTCAAGCAAGGACATACAACCCGCTAAATCTCCCCAGCGGAAGCCCAAGGCGGCATTGTCTCTCGAATCAACACGGGGTGGGCCCATATACGACGCACTCGGGACTTATACGACAAGTCCAACTCCCCAGCATTTTCGCGGGATGGGCCAACACACAGGCGCACCCAGGACTTACACGACAAGTCCAAATGCCCCACGGAGTTATCATCATCAGCTCAGGTATGACTTCTAGCCTATGGCTGGCGAGCCCTTCACGCAAGTCTAATGGACTATAAACCACCCGGCCGGAAGTCCGCCAGGTTTCAATCCTCGATTGGCCTGGTGGATACTCTGACTTTCGCCCTGTCCAAGCCTCAGTCAGAGTGGGGGCTCTGTAGACACCCGCATTTTGACTGCCAGGTGTCTATGGCAGTTTCCAAAAAACACCCGATGATGATCGGACGCTAACGTGCTTCTATGCGCTCGGATACGGGCTCAAATCCATTAATCGCTGGCTAACACACTTACAGAGTACAAGTCTCACAAAATCAACCTCGAATCCAGGTCCAGTGGGCCGTTTCCAATCAAATAAGGCTAATTTGGGCCGAAACCGACACCGGAGGTAAAACCGACTTGTCACGATTGGATGAATCCCGGTCAAAGTCGTTTCTGAGACATGCAAAACAAACCCTCAAACATCAAAAGTCCAATTCAAACACAAACCCATCAAATATCCATGGTCATGGTCCAAAACAAGTGACCCGCGTGACCTAGCTGGGCCACTCGATCGAGTGCCCCACCCACTCGATCAAGTGGGCCCTTATTCAAGCCCGACGGCTGACGCACAAGGCCACTCGACCGAGTCAGCTGCCTGCTCGGTCGAGTAACCCCAAACCGGAGCCCTAGCTTCTCCTATATAAGCAACCCTTTGACACACACTTCAAGACATCTTTGACATCTTTTGGCACCTCAAATTCAACCCTAATTCACACCTTTGTCCACCCTAATACACCCTAAGCAAACCCTAAGCAAACCTTAAGCAACACACTAGCAAACCCTAAACTAGTTTTAGGAATCAACAAACCCGAGCCACCATAACTTAACCTTCATCCACCTCGAAGACTCTAGTGTTAAAGCCACGGTTACGAGTCCGTTCCGAGACAAGAACATGTAGGTTGAGGGTGTCAAAACCCCGTTTCTTCTCTTCTCTTCCCCCTTCTCGCGTCATGTCGTCATTATCTTCATATGGGTCGCGTTTTTTATTTTATTTTATCGTTATTATCGCATCATTAATATCGATAATACTAGTATCAAAACATTAAAATACTTATCAATTTGTGTCGAGTATGAGTGATATCGGAATAAGGAAATCCGAATATACAAGTGTACTGCACACAGCGTTGCCGGTCGCTTGTTCCGATATCCCGATTACTTGATTATTGAGATAAGTTAACTTCAACAATAATTTTCATATCGTTTGTATCATTATTGTTATTCGCATAACACATCGATTTTCAAAAAGCAAACATCGTATTTCAATAAGGGTCGAAACTCGTTGACATGGATCCGACATCACAATCCTTAGGGATCTATTTCGATGTCGGAGAAGTCGAGGGAATCAAGTCCTTTAATTTAAGCAAAGCGTCGATTTTGTAGATTCGATACCGATTCCATAATTGGATGTCGAATCTAAAAATCTGGTCAATTAGTTCAATCAATTCGATTTTCTTATTGATGCTAATGTAGATGTCACGTTATAATTATGACACTACAAACGCGGAGAGAAATTCATGTCGTTTTGATTGACTTAAAATGACTCAAATCAACTTTCTTTATTTTTTTTCCGCTCTAGTATTCCATATCGATTCAATAATCGAATATGGGATACGACGAGCATTCAAATTTAGAATCGGGTATAAATTCAAACAATATTTATATTCGGTTCAATCAAATCTATGATTTATGAAAAAACCGAATCGAGCATAAGTCATGCAATATTTATGCTCAATTCGGTAAAACCATCAAATTATCGAAAATCAAAAGCAATCTCTAAATCAATACAAAATTGCAAGCGAATTACAACTCGTACAGGGAGCACTCGACCGAGTGCCTAGCCCACTCGGCCGAGTGGCATCCCACAAATCGAACCAGAATGTTTTTCACGACCCACACTCGATCGAGTCTAACAGTGACTCGGTCGAGTGGCCCTGTACTCGACCGAGTTGGTCCATAACTCGGCCGAGTACGGTCTATAACGCAAACAGAATCATCTTTTACAGGTCCACTCGATCGAGTCCATCGACCACTCGATCGAGTGACCTCGTAACGACCAAAACGCGAGTCGTACATCCTCTTTTTCAAATTCGATAGTATTTTATGATTTAGGTCAACACGTGTCTAATTAATCACGTGTATACTATCTTTTCAAACCATGCATCATCATATTTGCATCTTCTCATCTCATTCAATATTTGCACAAATCGTTATTATTCGTTACTAACGCGTTTGTTATTCCTTTTGTCAATTTAATTTTTGTTCGTTTATTGTACTAAATGAACCCGCATGCTAAATTCCACTTTGACGTAGAATTAATTGCATTAAATCGACTTAGAAACCCTTTTCAATTTCTATTCACATGCCTAGGAAAACAATGTTTTCATAAACATTTTCCCGTTCTACTAGCACGCGTATTAGAAAGTTATTCGAGTTCTTAGTAGAGGCCGCTAATGTGCGGGCGGGGTTGGGTGTCCTTTGTGGGCTTCCCAACACGTACTCTCACCCCTTACTCAGAACCTCGGTTTCCGGATGCCCGAAACCGTTGGCGCACGAGAGTCATTCAATACACAATATCCGATAACGTTGGTATTGGTATCAAATGCAAAGGGACGAGCCCAATAAACTCTGACATCGGAAATGGGCCGTATTTTGTATACGGACCACTCCGACATAGAGTGGGCTCGAATGGTTCCGAATAACCACAAAATTCGGTGGCGACTCCACTTCGACCTAAATTTAAATTCGATCCATTCTCATATGGAGATTCATTCGCCTACCCAAACCCGCGCGTGGCCGCGTCGGGGTGGACCTATGTCATGTCCACACATATTGTCAGACGATTTTCCATAACCTTTTTTGTTGAGTTTATTTTATAGGAGCAGTATTCAACTATTCATGTACAAAATGAATTATAAATAGAGTAGTGTAATATCCGTGAATAATCACAGGCCAGGGTTATGTACAACTTTTTGTTGGACAATTTCGTTTAAGACATTTTAGATTTAGTAAGTGTCATAATCAAGAATGTCGGCCAAAGATTTAGTTGTAATACATGTAAATTAATGAACAATGTATGTCTTATTCAACAAATAACTTGTGAATTTAGATTTTCAATTAATTAGATATAGGGAAGCAGTAAAGGTCTCAAGTGTTAATTACAGGGAAGCGTCAATTAATAACTTTGCAATTCTCTCAAGCCTAAAACAGTATATGTATTGTTTTTATACAATTTTATCAATGAATATTTGAGTGGTGCAGTGTTTAAGATATTGGAATTTGGTTTGAAGGTTTTGGGTTTGAAACCCATTTATGCAATTCTTTGAAGTAATTTTTTAGTTTTGCCTGCTTTGTAAAATATAAATTTAGTGGTGTCTTGTTTAATATATAAAAGATATACATTTGCTATTGATAAGAAATTAAGAATAAGTGGATTGGGTGATTTTTTATTTAAAATATTCAAATCCATATCAACATAAGTTATTAGGGTATAAATTTATTTTGTAACATCAGACCCTATTTTGTAAAATAAAAATATAATATCCGGTAAATATTTGGTTATAATTTCAGTATAAAAGAATCCAGACTGTTTCAAGTAACATTATCAAAAGGTATGTGTCAAATTAATTATTGTTTTAAAGAATATATAAAAATTAACGGACAAAATAGCATCTGAAATAAACAGAATTTTTTTTTCAAGAAAAGTCAGACCGTGAAAAATGTTTGCAAATATTAAAGGATAATGTAATAGATGCATTATGGATTCATATTTTGAATCAAGGATTAATTTAGCTAGTATAATGTCCAGGTTAATTCAGTGCGGAGACAGGATTGTGAGGAGGGTTTGTTCAGCCTAAACTGTGCAACCCAAGACGTTGAATGCAATATATTATAGCTAGGAAGATTTTGCGTAATTACCTAAAATAACTCTGGATTAATGTGGGTGGAGTATTTCAGAATGGAGACCAATGAGCTCCGCCACCTCAGCTACCTTGGTCTTTGTTTTAATAAATAAAAAGGATTAGGGTTTAATATTTTGAAGCACGGATTAACCAAGCTGCTATAATGTCCAGATTAATTGAGATTGAAGACGGGATTGTGAAGTGGGGATGGTCAAGCCCGTATTGTGTAGCCCATTTGGTTGATTGGTGCTTTCATGGGATGAATTGCCATAATTGGATTGGTTGAATGAGGGTTGAGTATTTTGAAATACTCATCAAACACATATGCCACCTCATCAACATTGGTGGTTGCATTAATAAATAAAGGATAACCCAACATCGAATATCATAAATATATTAACAACTATATTGAATAAATCTATATTAAGTTATAGTGAATAATCATAAATAACATATCATGAAATAATATCAAATATCATAAATTAATATAGAAACATATATTAAGATATATGAATTGTGCAAAGTAGTAAAATGTAAACGAATATCATAAATTTATGATATATAAGATCAGATTAAGAGCAAGTTTAACTTTGAATCAATTAGAAGCAACTCAACACCATCAATCTATATATCACCCTAACATCTAAATTGCTTAGCCTAACACCTTGGGTAAGGGTAGCAATGGTGGGATTAATGACAGCAGACATTTTTGAGAATAAATTTTGAGTTGATACAGTAATCGACAAAAGTGATAAACTTTTAGGGTTTAATTTTGTATTAGGGTTTTTTAAATTTTACATTTTCTGTTCGCAAATATTAAAGGGATACTGTCATAGATGTATTATGGTTTCATATTTTGAATCACGGATTAATTTAGTTGGTATAATGTCTAGGTTAATTAAGTGCGAAGACGGGATTGTGAAGTGAGAATTGTCCAGCCCAATACGTTGAATGTAACATATATATAGCTTGATTAGGAAGATTTGCTTAATTGCCTAAAATAACTCTCGATTACTGTGGATTGAGGTTTTTAAAATGGAGATCAATGAGTTGTACCACCTCACCTGCCAAGGTCTCTGTTTTAATAAATAAAGGATATGGTACAACTCACAATCCTCAAACGCACGTAATCCTGTTATAGTTTGAGTTGCCTAGTTAGAGACTGAAGTCTAATTTGTTTTGACTGAATTCTCGAACCTAGTTTAGTATGATCCTAGTGAAAGTCTATTCCGTTACACTGATTTATTCCCATAACGCCGTTATTATTATCGATTGATTTTGACTTGCAGGTTGGCAGTCGCTTTAAGTTTGCTAAAAACTTATGTTACTATATTGTTTTTAAATGTTTTCCATTTTACTATTTTGATATAGTAATACTATTATTTTTCATATGAGATAATATGACTGGGAGAACGTCCGAGTTACTCCCCACTGATGTGGCTGTTATGTTTATAACATGATAGGTATTTGCTGCTGGGTTTTGGGTGTGAGCTAGCGAGTAGCATGGATCCTACTCTATCAATTATGTTACTTCTGGATTTTTGTAAACCCTTTTAAGGATGTTTATTTTTAGCCCTTTTGTAAAAAGTGGCATTTGTATTGACTGACCATTCTTTTTGTAAAGTATAGAACATCAGTGTGTTTTAATCCCAAATCTACAGTGTTTCCGCCACTGTATTGCATTAGAATTTATAGGGGATTACATTTCTTGGCCCGGTTTTTTGGTCCCCGGAGGATATTCTCCCGTTGTCATGTAAGTTAGAACAGCCTGATACCAAGGTTCCAGATTAGTTATCTCGATGTCTTGAATGGCGTGGACATATGCCGGCTCGGACCATCTTTCGACACAAATCGGCATGCTGGTTAGGTGATCCGGGATATTCAGTAAGGATGCTAATTTGGAAAGTGCATCCGCGAACTGGTTTTCTTCCCGGGGTAGATATATGTATTCCACCTTTTGGAATTGTTTTTCGAGAACCCTTACTCGCGCCTGATAGGCCACGAGGTTGGCGTTCCGAGTTTTCCATTTTTGGAGAGCTTGGTTGATAACTAAAGATGAGTCGTCGTGTACCCGGAGATTTGTGACTCTTAAATCAGCGGCGGCTTGCAACCCGTGAATGCATGCTTCATATTCGGTTGCGTTGTTTGTCACATCGAAATCCAATTTGATGGACAACGGAGTATGCTCTCCTTTTGGTGATATTAAGAGAATGCCGACTCCGAACCCTCGGAAATTAGATGCCCCGTCGAAATATAAAACCCATGTTTCTGTGTCGGTATGGAATATATCTTCATCTGGGAAGGACCAAGTGTCGGTGTGTCCTTCTTCGGTTATGGGACTATCAACGAGAAATTCGGCTACCACCCGGCCTTTAATAGCTTTTAATGGCACAAATATAAGGTCGAACTCTGCCAACGTTAAAGTTCATCTGAACATCCTGCCATTAAGAATGGGCTTCTCGAAAGTACTTGATAGGATCCATTTTCGATAACACATGTATCTCGTAACTTAGCATGTAGTGCCGGAGTTTCTTGGTAGCCCAGACTAGGGCTAGGCACGTTTTCTCGAACATGGTGTACTTGCATTCGTACTCCAAGAATTTTTTGCTGATGTAGTAAATGACCCGTTCCTCCGATTCGACTGTCTGCGCTAGCATAGCCCCCATGGTTGTCTCGGTCATTGTTTGGTATAATGACAAAGGCAAACCGGGTTGAGGTGACATTAATACCGGCGGAGCGGACATGATTTCTTTGATTTTATCAAAAGCTGTTTGACATTTATCGTCCCATAGCTTCCGTTCACCCACTTTCAATTTTTTGAAAATCGGTTAACATACCATGGTTAGTTTGGCTATGAACCGACTGATAAATTGAACTTTCCCGAGAAACCCCCTTATCTCTTTTTCGGTTTTAGGGGGTTTCATCTCGGTGATGGCTTTGATTTTAGCTGGGTCGACCTCGATACCACGCTGGCTAACGATATGACCCAGTAATTTGCCTGATGTTACCCCAAAGCTGCATTTTTGAGGATTCGGCCTCATGTTGTATTTGCGTAATCGGGTAAAGAATTTCCTTAGGGCAGTAATGTGCCCGTCCCGGTCTTTGGACTTGACGATCATGTCGTCTACATAAACTTCCACTTCCTTGTGCATCATATCGTGTAATAAGGTTGTGGCGGTTTGTTGATAATTGGCCCCGGCATTGATGAGACCAAACGGCATGACGATATAGCAGTAAGTACCCCAAGGTGTAGTGAAGGTGGTCTTACTCATATCTTCTTCTGCCATTTTAATCTGATTGTACTCGGCATATCCATCCATAAAGGATAGAAAGGCGTGATCAATGGTATTGTCCACCAGTATATCGATGTGTGGCAATGGAAAGTCGTCTTTCGGGCTTGCCTTGTTAAGATCCCGAAAGTCTACGCATACGCGCACCTTACCGTCCTTTTTAGGTACCGACACGATGTTCGCAACCTAGTCCGGATATTCGGACACTTGTATGAAGCCGGCTTTGAACTGTTTGTCGACCTCTTCTTTGACCTTGAGAGACAATTCGGGTCTCATTCTGCGGAGCTTTTGTTTTACCGGCTTACGCCCGTCTTTGATAGGTATACGGTGTTCAGCTATTTCGCAATCTATCAACGGCATGTCCTTGTAAGACCATGCGAAGACATCTTTGAATTCTTGGAGGAGGTTTGTGAATTGTTGTCTCTCCTCGAGATCTAAAGATAACCCTAACTTAAGCATCTGAGGCTCTAAAGTGGTTCCCACATTGATGGACTCGATTTCTTCGATTACTGGATCCTGGGATTCCTTTTATTCTAGTTGTTCGATCAGATGTGGAGGCAAGGATACATGTTCGTCGGGTTTTGCAATGTCATTGCATATAATATTTTTGAAACCGAAAACATTTTGAAAATAAGACAAGTCGTAAGCAGAACGGTTATCATTATTATTGATAGAAAATTTGGAAAACAGCTCAAAGAGAGCAACCATTTGATCATTGGTCAAAGGCGGGAATGGAAGTGCTCTCGGGACAGACCCCGAGGCTCCAGTGTAAGTGACTACAGGGAGAGGGGTTACAGACTGGACTCTAGCACCAGACCCTCTAGACTCGAACTCAGACTCTGACTCTGACTCAGACTCAGACTCGAAATCGGTGTCTGTAGACACCCGGATTTGGACCTGGTGGCTGCAAGAGTGCCCAACAAACACCCGATGACGATCGGACTGCAACGCGATGCAGGTTCACGATGTTTTAGATAGTTTTTCTATAAAACGGATCAAATAGCTACTCGGAAAAAATAAATTCATATCATGGCAGCCTTAGTCATGTCATTACGGTCGCATAGACACTAATTAGAGTCAATTCCGACACCAAGACCCCGAGTCAGTCCCGAAACTCAAACCGAGTCAGCACCGCGCCAAGTGAACCTCGGGATGCACACCCGAGGCCCACTAAACACCACGGCACTAGGTCAAAGCGGGGGAGACTTAACCCCCAAGCATTGTATTATACGCTCGCCTCTCGGTTGTGGAAAGTATCAAAATCGTATCTTAAAAATCTCGGGCGCCTCACCTTGCGCGCCTGAGTCTTCCCACGCCTAAACCCAGGCGCCTGAATTTTGGTGCGGCTGGACTCAGTCGCCTATCCCGGTGACGAGGGCCGAAAACACCTATAAAAACTCCCCCTCTACCCTCTTCATTCGACACACAATTCATACATTTCTCTCTTCCCTCTTCACTCGTAAAGAGTTTCTCGCTAAGGGCTCGCACTCCGACACCTGAGGCAAACGATCCACTAGATTGTAGTTGTGGTCACTACAGGTTTTGGCCCTAAAAAGCCCACCCTAACCGATATCAGGACCAATCGACCTCTTCGCGGTAAGATCCTTGTGAACACGCGAAGAGATCCTCGGTTGACGCTCCGGCCTCCTAACGCGTACCCCGTGGATATACTAAGTGAATGGTCTAAGCCAACGGTACGACACTCATCTCCCCAGATGACTTGTCGACGCCTAAGTAAGGGCTATTCGTGGGCGGTAGCCTACCCTAACCTACCCGTGTCTGCATCCTGCATGAGTGTATGCATTCCTAGTTATGTGTAGCGTGTTTGAACAACCCAAATAAAACACTAAAATCTGGATTAAACCACGCCAACATATTCAACCGCACCCAACTCCGTTTTCGAAAAATACCTCCTCTTTTCAAAACGACCTTTTCAACACCGATACTCCGGTCAAACAGTGATTTCCAAAAAAAGAGAAAACGTTTTAGATGTCGTCATCATGGCAAATTTTACACTCACTACTTTCAAAAAAAAAAAAATTAGCGCCATCACCATTGGCCAAAAGCAAAACTCGTAGTTTTCCAACAACACGAGAGCCGCAAATAAATGTCAAATTCCCAATCAATGAGACCAAGGCACCTTAAGCGGTTACAATTTATTTTTATTTTCGCACATGCCGTTAACACGACCGAAGCTTCAATTAATGAAGTTACGGAATCTGAAACGGTCACATTCACAAAACATCATTTTACACCATCACCACCATCAAAATACTAAGGATGGACAAATGCGACCGCACATAAAAAAAAGGCTTTCTAAAAATTATCTTTGTTACCTAAACTCAGTAATAAAACCTGGTGATGTTTTCAAAACACCACCACCAGACGTTACGTTCTGTCACAAACACCACCTACACCATAAATGTCGAACTGACTAATTAATAGTAGTTTCGATAAAAGCACAAAGTCACGCTTTCAAAACCGGTTCCTTTAGAACCGCGCTTCTTTTGCAAAATCACCATTTACACTTTTGCAACCATCGGATTCTCGACGCACTCGTAGCAACACACCTTCATGTCACGCCGTCACACCAATTTTGCGAACCTCCTCTTTTCAAAGAAAAAAAGGGTTTTCTTTTCCAGAGCTCTATCGCTTTCAAAACTCCTTGATCCAGAGCCGGGATCGCGATCAACTTCTTACGTCGTACAACCATGTGATTAACTGTCTGTGTTAGTTACTTGGATCGCCTCTATTGGAGGTCTTATATTTTGGGTCGTCACATCCCGAGAAAGTCCTCTTGAATCTCACGTCCGAGATTTATGTCAAATCGTCTCGTTCTGGAGACATAGATTCGCTAGGCCTTCCGCCGAGTACACCGAGAGTCTAAAGCACCCGAGCCCCTAATCCGATGACCGCAAACACGCACAAATCGAGGGTCTCATTTCCATGTCGCTCAGTTATGAGCATCCCTCGAGTCTCTAAGTCGTTTGGAGGGTCCAGTCTCATCTTCAGTTCTGTTTCGCAGATTTTAGAAATGTCATCCAACTGCAACCTCGAACCACTCAACACCATGCTAGGGCTTGTCAAGGAGCTCCAAAACAACATGGCCCAAATAAAGGTCGCCCATGACAACATCCTCCTCCAGCTCGGCAAGCTAGAAGGAGTTTCCAACGAAACACGAAACCTCCGAGAGGAGGCGGATGAAAAGCCCTTCGTACCTAGAGACAGAATGAGACTCGGGTCTGCCAGATTCATCCTAGCCCTTAGAGGACTCCCCTTTAGAAGCCTCACTGACCTAGGCATGACCTACGCCAAGCCTTTAAGAATACAAGCCGCCCATTACGTCTTAAACCAAGGACTTCTATACAAACGAACCCCACAAGGAGTCCTCCTTAGATGTATAAATAAAACTCAATCCGAGAGAGTCATGGAGGAAGTACATGACGAGGAATGCGGACCCCACATGAGCGCACACTTGTTAGCCCAAAAAATAATAAGACTAGGTTACTATTGGCTCACCCTAGAGGCAGATTGCCGACATCACGTCCGTCACTGCCACAATTGCCAAATATTCGCAAACATCCAACACCTACCCCCCATATCCTCTCTATACTACAGCCACACCCTGGCCTTTCTCTACTTGGGGAATTGACATCATAGGAAAAGTACACCCATTCGGGACCGGCAGACACTGCTTTATACTAGTGGCCGTCGATTATTTAACCAAATGGGTAGAAGCCGCTTCTTACACCGTACTAACCTCCAAACAAGTAGTAAAATTCCTACAAAATAACATCATCTACCGCTATGGCATACCTCATGAAATAATCAGTGATCAAGGGGCTCATTTCAGGGCCGACACCCAAAAACTCCTTGACAAATACAAATTTCAAAGACACAAATCCTCACCCTATAGACCTCAGACAAACGGGGCCGTGGAGGCAGCAAATAAAACCATCACCACAATCCTTAAGAAAATGATAGACAACTACCGGGATTGGCCAAACAAAATACCCTTCGCATTATGGGGATACCGAACATCTTACCGAACGTCCACCGGAGCCACACCGTACTACCTAACCTACGGGTCTGAAGCTGTGCAACTTGTAGAGCTAGAAATACCATCACTAAGGATACTAAGAAGAGTGGAACCAAAAACGTTATGACGAGCTGATACTCTTAGACGAGCGTAGGATACATGCTCTATCCAACGTACAAGACTACCAACAATGTATACAACGAGCCTTTAATAAACGAGTAAAATCCCAAAACATACATGAGGGAGATTTAGTAGTCAAATCCATCAGAGCACCCCTTCCCATCGACCCTAGAGGAAAGTTCAAACCAAATTGGGCAGGCCCCTACCTCGTCAAGAAAATACTCTCAGGAGGCGCCGTAATCCTCACCAACCTAGACGGTCAAGAATTCTCAACCCTGACCAACATGGACCAAGTGAAGCGATACTACCCATAAACATCTTAACAACCTCATCCTGATCTTCGAATTAAGGCGAAAATCCATGCAAAACAAAAAAAAAGCGCAAAAAAAGAAAAAGAAAAAAAACAACGAATAAATTCACATCGATAATTGGCATAGCAAGTCAAAAGCAAAATCACTCACACTTAAAGAACTACGAACATGGTTTGATTCCGTCTAAAAGCGGATACGTAGGCAACCCTCCTTCGAGTACAACCAACCAAATAAAAAAAATTGATTACTCGATTCACATGCGAACCAGAACTTTTCCCGTTTTCCGATTAACGAGTGATTCAAATGACGAAGCACAAACGACGAGCCGAGGACGGAGTGAAAACCCGAAAGGGCGCTCCGGGCAAAATGAACAATCGAGTTGCGAGCCGTCGTTAAAAAAAACAAAAAATGACGAGTCGAGGACGGAGTGAAAACCCGAACGGGCGCCCCAGGCAAAATGAAGAAACGAGTTGCAAGCCGTAAAAAAAAACGGTGAGCCGTGGACGGAGTGAAAACATGAAGGGGTGCTCCGGACAAAATGAAGAATCGAGTTGCGAGCCACCACAAAAAAAATAATGTACTTCTCATTAACAATAAAATTCAGTTAAATCGAGCCTTTGGTGAGGCCTTTACATCAAGCATCTGAAATCCGATTATCCCGGAAGATGACGACACGTCAAAACACCACACAAAAAAAATAGTACTAATACGCCACATAATATCAACTAATAGGACATAATATAAAACGGCTGAGCTCTACCCGTCCAACTCCCTATTCCCACCGCCGTCTGGGCAAGCTTTTTCGGGTCCTTCACCATTGACCCCTCATAATACAAGCTTCCACCGCCCTAGCTAAAGGCGAGCTCAGTCAACCATGTTTCTTCTCATCACTAACACCTTCAATATGAGTTTCATCAGTCTTGGCCCGTATAGATGAACTGACAGTACTAGGATCGTATGTCTTTGGTTAGGCGCTTAGTGACATTCCCTCGAGTCACCTTCTTGTCCTTTAGTGCCGCTGTCTTCCTAACTTTCGAGTTGTTCTGTCCTGAGGGGTGCTCACGTACCCCCCGTCGGATGGAAGTAATGTCGGTCGGTCGAACGCTCTCTATGACGACGGGACGGGAAAACTCTTGTTCCCAAGACACCCTAAAATCCCTAAACGAATTCTCTGTCCATGAGTCGAACTTAAAAACACCCTTAGCAGCCTCCGAAGTGGATGATTTAACACCCATCTGACTCGACAACTCACTCGGATAAATATAAACTGGATCCCTCATGGACAGTATTAACAAAGCTTGGGTCGAAGACGAGAAAGGAAACTCGGTGTGCCCACTAATGTTCCACCACGAGACGGACCACCTGATGACCAATTGCTCTTTAGCCAAGTAGGAAAGTTACTCCTCTTCGGTGTGACCCTCACTCCACACCCGCACCATCTTCCGACCCGTGAAACCCCTGTAGTTATAACCTTTGAAGCCCCGGGGGAGGGTCAACCAAACCAAGCTGCTCCTGTAGCCAAACCTGCAGAAACCACAACAAAACGTCACGCCTCCAAACTAATGCAACCACAAAAAAAACAGTCAAGCAGCAAGGAAGCATGACACCCTGAGCACCTGCAAAATGATCCTAGAACCTCGAAAAGGAGCCTCATGGAGCCGGGCACGAGCATCGAGACCTAGAATAAGCTCACCCAAAATAAGTAAAGAGGGTGATCGTCCGTGTTCCATACCAATTACTACATCCAAAACCCAAGGATTACCCCAACCCTCGCGCGCCCTCGTGTCCTCGAAATGATAATAACAAGCCACCGCGATGTTAAAAGCACGCCTACATGCTAGAGCCGAAATATCGTAGGAACCAACCTGTGAGAATATCCTAAAAAGCAACTCTAGATCAATGTCATCGGTCCCAAAGAAAACTTTAGCCTCCTCCAACGAACAAAGGTCCAAAAAATGACAAAACTGCTCCACATAAGCATCATCTCCCGAGGCACACAAGGTCGAACTGAACTCCACCCACCTATAGCATCTAGCTCCTCAAGGAGAGGACAAATCTTACCCCCGGGAAAAGCAAAAACATGACCTTTTGAGTCCTAAAACTTAGAGCACGCCAGTATGAAGTCTTCTTGCACCTTCACTCAATTCAATGCAACGATCATTGACAAACCGTCATTTGAACAAACCTCGGGGTCACATTTCTTAAAATAACCCGCCCACTCGGTTAGGAGATTCCCGAAACCCTACATGACCCCGAGTATGGATATTCTATTATGTCTAAAACAAGCACCCACAACCCGTATATATAGCCCTAATCCCACAACAATTAGGAAACAACGGAAATTTCCATAAACGAGACTTGGACCACCCAGGCCCAGGCGCCCAAATCTCCAGCCGCCCGAGCCCAAGCGACCCGGAACCCAACAGCCTTAGCCCAAGCGTCTATCCCTAAGCAGACAACCTCTCAAGCGACCCAAAAATAGAGACGTCGATCCCGTGTCGTCACCGCAACTACCACCTGACAACCACGGACATTGTGAACGACCTCCCGAAGTCACTAAAACCCTCTCCGGAGACCGAAATACCCATGCAGGAGCTGGAAGGACATCTTTCACCCGTCGGACACACCAGACTTAGGCGTCTTTTCATTTTTTTCTTTTAGGGGGATAAGCTACCCCACCTAGGTGCGTTGTAGCCTTTAACGGTTATTGTAAATCGCATTGTCATGAATACACAAAAGTGGTCCAACTTTTTTGTTTGTTTTTGGCTTCATCCTAAAAATAAATGTCGAGACAACTACACTCGCCTTCTAGCACACTCGGTCGAAACAACTTTTTACATGTCGCACCATGTCAAGTCAAACATTTTAATCGACGTACTATCCGATCCGATTCCCGGCTGAAACTAACACATTTCAAAAATCCGAAAAAACCGCTTTCGTACTCTCATGCAACCCCAACGCATCTTAAAACGCCCTAAACTACGATTAAATCGCAAGTAAAACGAACGTGAAGTCATTACTTGTCAATCTAGGTCAATATTTCACCAAAAGAAAACACAAGACTAATCCAATTGTTTCAAATACTAAAAATCTAAAGAAAATATACAAAACATACAAATTCATACACAAATTGGGTTCATAAGACTAGGGAGGACCCCTAGAAGCTGCACCGATGGCTATCACAACCTCACCGATGTTGTCGTCCAAACCTAGATCCTCTAGATCTAGAAGAGGAGACTCACTACCATCCATCCCCGACAGCATATCTAGGGTAGCTGTCTCGGGAATCCCTCCAACATCCTCGGTAGCACCCGTGACATGACCCGTAGCCTCAGCCTTGGCCTCTCTCTCCATCCCAACCCTTTGCCTAGCTCCACCTTGCGCGGAGGTCGCGCCTTGAGACCGAGCCGGCCGCTCCTTAAGTTGAGCAATCTCGTCGCCCCGAGATTGCAGGAGTTGTCGCGCCTCGACCGCTTCCGCCTCAAGCTCGGTCACCCGAGTCTCCACCTGTCCCACAATATCAGGAATATCCTGCAAATGCAACCCGCATTTTAGTAAAACATACAAACAACCTAAAAATCAACCCTAGGTACACGTACTCACCGATCGAGGCCCCAAAGTGTCATGGAAGACTCTCGAAGCATAGGCCCGGAAGTAGTTGGCGGCCTGCCACAACCGGTGATGGCAAGCTGACGAAACCTGAAAGGAGAAACCACACAAGTTAGTCAAACAAAACTTAACTCTTAGAACCTAACCCCAAAGTAGAAACTGAAACTTACCCGGTATACCCGGTCGCGCCACTCTATCCCGGCATCCATCTCCTAGGCGGAACACGGGGGAGAGGCTCAGTGAAAGCGACCCCAGCTGCATCTACCCTGAGCAGCGTCAAGGGGAAGTATAGGGGCTGGATAGCATCAGCCGGTTCGGGCAGCTGAGAGAGAGGCGAGCCAGTTAGAGAACAAGTAAACACCAAACTGTAAAACGAAACGAGCTTTAAAACCAAAGATTGAGCCCTTACCACGAGGCGGTGGCAAGCTAGTCGCTGGCTGACATGAGATAGATAGGAGGCACCAAGCACCAGAAGTGCATCGCCTCCTTCTCCATCCCTGCCCTCGAAGACCTCTGCGGTGGTCGGTGGCCTAAACACGGTTCGGGGAGGATCAACCGGCACCCTGAAGTCGTACAACCACTGACGCACCAACCGTTCGACCAGGTACCAAACCGGGCGAAACAAGGCAGGAAGAAGCATCCTCCTGTAGCTCCGAGGCCTCAACTTCGCCGCCACATAATCAGGCACACCCTCATAGTCGGCCCAAGGACGAGCCGCGAACTACACAAACAAAACTAGTGTTTCCATGACCCTAAACCCCTGAAGGATATCAAGTAAAACGAGCCAAAAAGAGAAAACTTACGTCATCGAGGCGTAGTCGGTTGACCGATACGTTCTCTGACGGATAGTGGTTGGTCGTACTCTTTGGCTGGGCCAGCCTCCATTCGATCCCCGCCGGGAATCTAGTCGGACGAGCCCGCACCATTTTAGGTGCTAGGCAGGGGAAATAGGAGTAAATCCAGGCCTGCGAAACCCCAAAACATCCTTAGTAAAACCAAGCTAAGCTAAACAAAACCCGAGAAACAAGTACGGAAATAATTACTAACCTCCAGCACGAGACCTGGGCCCACGATGGGCAAAGCTGAGGCCGACTCCACCTGCAACGGCCTCACCATGACTTTCAAGCAGTGAGTCATCTCCCCGACAGTCGCGGTCACCCAATCAAAGCGCCCCTGCTGACCTAGATCGGCTGGGAGAGGCAAAATCCTAGTACTAAACCTCTCGCCCTTATCCGAGAAGTGGGTCGACCCTAGGTAGTACCACAACCACAACCGGGCATCCTGCTCCGGCGTGTTGGGTGCTCGACCCTCTAACACCGCCACCCTCTCAAAGTGATCGGTGATGTACGAACTCGCCAGAGCATGAGGCGTACTCCCGATGAGGCCCTGGACCTCATCACTATCTAGCCTAGGGCCCTCGGCAGCCCACCTAATCCTCTCAGGACCCTAGGGCGAACCCGTAATAACCCTGAAATCCTCTAAAGTCATCCCGACCTCCCCGAAGGACATGTGGAAGGTCGAGGTAGTGTCGTGAAAGCGATTTATCATCGCTCTAATCACCATAAGGTTCTTGCAACCCACCAACTTAACCCATTGCTCAACCACGGGACCCAAGGCCGACCTCGCGATAATCCCCTTTGCCGCGGGGGTCAACTTTTGAGAATATATCTCAAGGCATGTCGTAAAACCTGAAAAGGTCCTCATCAAACCTAGGGGCTACAAACCGAAGCAATACAAGTATAAACGAAACAAACCAAACTCAACCCAAGCCAAAATTCAAAACGTAAACTAATAAACACGAATAGGATACTCACCAGACCCTTCACAATGTGGTGAGAAACGTGTAGGTTGGGATGAAACAACAACTGGTGACCGTCCCAGTCCCGGGCCCACTCGGGATCCTCGTAACCGATTTCCTCGTCCTTTGGTACGGGAATCGGGACGTGAGCCCTCCTAGCAACCGTCTCGGGAAGCATCTGCTTCCTTACCCTATCAAAGTCGGCATCATTGATGGCCTCTGGATCACGACGCTGCGACGGAATGCCTCGTCGTCTTCTAAGGATCCCGCGGGGAGTCAGTGGTTTCGGGAAAATTCGGCATCGTTATGACGCCTTTTGGTCCATCGTAAGTCACACAAAACCTTACGGAAGGCCCTAGAGGCCATTCTAGCTCACAAAAATTGACAAAGGATTCACCCACATCATCACAAACTCTAATTGAACAAGATTGCATAAGACAAGTACGGGAATTACCAAGAAAACGGTCCCTGACCCTAAGCATTTCGAGTTTATCTCGATAGGAGGCCATTGTCACACCTTCAAGTATCCTATCAAGCTTCTAACTACCATAACAAGCTCTATTCGACCCTAATTTAATAATGGGAATAAGCACAAACAGCAAAACTTAGCAAATTTAAAATACCCAAATCGATTTTCTAGGGTTTCAACAAAGTCAACCCACATTCAATCAAATTAAGCAAAATCGATAATAGACGAGTAAAGAACATGTAGCCGGAGTCGACATTCTCACGTATGGCAAGAATCAAGACGGAAATTGGTAAGAAAAATCGAGGAGGCGATATTGGGGCGAAAGGGGCAACGCGTTTGAATTTTGGGACAAATAAAACGAAACCCCAACCTTCGCTGACTTAAAGCAAACCCAACCCACAAGAATCCGGGCACCTCAGGTGGCGCGTCCAAAGCCTAGACCGCTGAAGACCATGCGCCTGAGGATTGGGGCGCTGAAGAATGCGCGTCCCACTAGTCCAGCACAAGACTAAGACGAGAACAAACGAGGATTAATATCCAATATACGCAAAACACGCACCCTTTAAACAAGCAAACGAGTAACAACGAAGCAATTACTAATCGATATCAAAGCACACCTACAAGCCGACCCCGAACAAAAAGCAATAATAAAGCAAGCACAAAGGACCACGACCAACGAAATGCTCGCGATTGACCGCCTGAAAAAATGAACAACACAAATCTACAATCCTCAAAGCACTCAAAGCAATCTGTTAGCCTAAAGCAAGCCCCAAAGAACTCGAAGCAATTTGTTACCCAAACAAGTCCCTAAGCGTTCAATTTACATCCCAGGGGGATTATTATTTTAACACATTCCCGGAAGAATTCACTAAGCAAATGCAAGCCCAAGAACCAATGCAAACGCCATTATGCGCTCGTTAAGAGCTTACACATCAACACTAGTAATTTAAAGGCGAAAGAAACAACCACTCATCAATAGACCAGGGATAGTCAGAAACTTTCCCAAAGAAAGCAATGGACCGGGGTTAGTCAGAAACATTCCCGAAGAAAGCAATAGATCAGGGTTAGTCAGAAACTTTCCCGAAGAAAGCAATAGACCAGGGTTAGTCAGAAACTTTCCCGAAGAAAGCAGTAGACCAGGGATAGTCAGAAACTTTCCCGAAGAAACTAACGCAGCCACCCGAGAGGGATAAATTTAACGCATCCACCCAAGAGGGATAAATCTAACGCATCCTCCCGAGAGGGATAAATCTAACGCAGCCACCCGAGAGGGATAAATCTAACGCAGCCACCCGAGAGGGATAAATCTAACGCAGCCATCTGAGAGGGATAAATCTAACGCAGCCATCCGAGAGGGATAAATCAAACGCAGCCACCCGAGAGGGATAAATCTAATGCAGCCACCCGAGAGGGATAAATCTAACGCAGCCACCCGGGAGGGATAAATTTAACTTAACGCAACCACCCGCAAGGGATTAAATCAAAAACACCAATAAATACTTAAGCAAAAGGTTCGAAACTACCGAAACAGCAAAACCGAAGACGAGACGACAAACACGGACCCGGCCCCGACAGGCAACCACAGGCGAAGACGTCAAGTATGATTTCTAAGCCTTGGCTGGCGAGCCTCACCACGTAGTCCAACAGACTTAAAACGACCCGACCTGACAGCCACCAAGTCGTAATCCTCGATTGACCTAGCTAGGTGGCTATACTTTGACTTTCGCCTTGTCCAAGCCTCAGTCAAAGTGGGGGCTTCTGTAGACACCCGGATTTGGACCTCGTAGCTGCAGGAGTGCCCAACAAACACGCGATGCCGATCGGACTGCAACGCGACGCGGGTTCGCGATGTTTCAGATAGTTTTTCTATAGAACGGATCAAATAGCTACTCAGAAAAATTAAATTAACATCATGGCAACCTTAGTCGTGTCATTATCGTCGCATAGACACTAGTTAGAGTCAATTATGACACCGGGACCCCGAGTCGGTCCCGAAACTCGAACCGAGTCAGCACCGGGCCAAGTGAACCTCAGGATGCACACCCGAGGCCCACTAAACACCACGGCGCTATGTCAAAGTGGGGGAGACTTAACCCCTAAGCATTGTATTATATGCTCGCCTCTCGGTTGTGGAAAGTAACAAAATCGTATCTTCAAAATCTCGGGCGCCTAACCTTGCGCGCCTGAGTTTTCCCACGCCTAATCCCAGGCGCCTGAATTCTGGTGCGCCTGGACTCAGTCGCCTATCCTGGTGACGAGGGCCGAAAACACCTATAAATACCCCCTCTCCACCCTCTTCATTCGACACACAATTCATACATTTCTCTCTTCCCTCTTCACTCGTAAAGAGTTTCTCGCTAAGGGCTCGCACTCCGACACCCAAGGCAAACGATCCACTCGATCGTAGTTCCGAAAAAAGCGAAATCGATGCTACTCCTCACCTTCAAGCACTCCACTCAATCCCGAGGTGCCTGTGTTCGACTAGTCATCCCGAGTCTAAACGGAGTTCTGCCAGATTAGCCGCAGAACTAGCAAATAGTAGCGGAGCTCTGCCGGATTAGCCGTAGGAGGGTCCAACGGTAACGGAACTCTGCCAAAATCACCAGACAAGCTAGGAGGATCCGCCTTTGAAGTCGAATCGTCACTAGGTTGTCATCTAAACAAAACTTTACATTTTTGTACTTTTAATATGCACTACGATAATGTCAAACGTGGACACTAGGTCCACTACACATACTAAAACACGTAACGTCCAAACTTCAACCACAAATACTAAAATACTCTAAATAGACCCGTGTAGTTCCGAAATCCGTTCTCAACTATCTATGCATCGTGTCCCGTTTAGCGTATACTCCGAGGGTGCAATGTAACACCCGCAAATTTCCTAACTTCGCTATCTGTTCCGTTACGATTATATCGTAACTCTGTAATATTTTGTCAATTGCTTTTTTCCCATTTTGAGGTCTCTTTCATTATCGAGCTGAAAATTATTTATTTTCATAAAAGGATTTTAATTATTCTATTTTATTCGAAAACCCTTTTAATTCTTTTCATCGCGAGTATTTTTAATTATTTTTGAGAAATCATATTTTTGTGAACAATAGTTTTAAAATCGAGTTTGAACTATTTATTTTTCTAAAAATGCTCGATTACATCTATAATTAATTTCTAGCTCAAAAATATTTTTGGACACCTTTTATCAACAGTACATATTATTTTTATCCTATCTATTTTAATTCTTATCCTCGTATTTATTTTAATCAAAAATTTATCACATCGATTTGTTGCTTGTTGTTTCCATCTCAACCATCTCGTCTCCTAGTTGTGTTAAGAATCCTTGTGACTTGATTATTCTTATCTTTTAGCTTCATAATTTCTCTTTATATTCTCTTTCATTCTAGTCTATTTTATTCACAACAAAAGTCTTCTTTTCTCCTCTATGTTTCACTTTAAACTTCATTCTTTTCGTTCATCATCAATCCGATCCTAATTCGTCTCTAATTCTTTCCGATCTCGAGGGTAATTTAATTACTCTTATTCGTTCTTCATCTCGTTTTCTCTTTTCTATTCACTTATAATGTGGTTTTAATACCATATGTTTATTTATTTCGTAGGCTATCGTTCTAGATCTGACGAAGACGATTATTTAATTGATTCGGATTTTGGTTAAGGTAACATTGACACGTTACTCGGTATTATGTGATATTATTGTTGTAGTTGCATGTATAGAAATTAGATTTTTGTTAGACAATAGATTTATGTCTCGTTTTTAATAACAAAAACTTTAAAACCATAAATCTTCACATGTTTTGTTGTTTTTAATCGTTTTTACGAGATTTGAGAATAAATCATTCTTTTGATTATTAAAAAGTATTATAAGGCTGAGACTAAAACATACACATAATAATAATTTATCTACAATTTTCGTGATTTTTGGTATAAAGTGTCAATTTGAAAGTTTTATTGTTTTTAATAAAGTTACAGCCTGTTTCAGAATCTGTTTGTGTTTTGTACGAATTAACATTCTATTTTAAAGACCTTATTTCCGAAAACTTTGAAAAGAGACTACTATTTATTTTAATTCTAGTTTATGTAAATTTAATTTCGTAAACTAATTCCAAGTAATTTCGTCGCAATAAATTGTTTATGAAGAAGTGTCAAACTAATCCGCGATTCTGTGATAAGATTTAAATTGAAACATATACTAAACGTTTTATTTAATTTTGGTAATTTACGTACAGAAACTATGAAGAGTCTAGTTAATATTTTCAATTGGATTTTATTTAAAATAAATTTTTAAACGTGTTTTATTAAATAAATACAAACGGGAGTCTAATTCTGACAATTTTTAAATATACGAACAAAAACCCATGTTTTATTCGGATTTTGGATTTTCTTCAGAAATAGAAGTTGGAACTAAGTTTCTAAAGTTTTCAATCCCACGGGTTTTATGCTATTTTGAATTTTAATGATTTAATTACAAATTTTATAGTAAGACAGTGCAAATCTAGAAAATCTGTCAATTTGTTATTTAAATATTTTTATTTACTTAAACTTCAATCTTTTGATAAATAATTATGATTTTGAATTTACTTGACCTTTAATCATGATTTAAACATTTATATAATAAATATAATGTTTACGTCTCGAGGCCTAATATTAATTATTTTATATAACTCCTATTTTGATCGATTTCTATTTATAATAATACCTACTTTTGGAAAGTTATTATTTTAAGAAAATTTATATTTTCATAAAGTTTTCTCTTTTAAGAACAAATATATTCCTATTGAGTTTCGATAATGGCTTTGTTTTGTAGTTATGGATTAAGAGAAGTGTACGGGTAGAGTAATACAGTCTAGAGTATACGTTTTGCCATCAGCTATAAGGCTAGTGTATCCGAGCGGGATGCATTGGTTGTTGAACTGGGCATGTTCTTGTCCAGGAGTGTATGTTCATTTTGACCTTAAGCTCGTACCTCGCATGTAAGACGTCGTCGGGTTGAACTGGGCACACTTGGTGTTCCAGGAGGGGTGTGCATATTTACGTAAGCTAGGACCTCGCATTGATAAGTCGCCGTCCTATTATGGTTGAGTAGCCTAGTTAGAGATCGAGGTTTGATTTGTTTGAACTAAGTTCTCGAAGCTAGTTTTTAGTATTCTCTCCTAGTGAAAGTCTATTCTGTTACACTGATTCATATCCATAACGCCGTTATTGGTTGATATTGACTTACAGGTTGGAAATCATTTTGAATTATTTTACTATATCGTTTTAAACGTTTTCCAATTTGAACTATTTTGATATAATAGTAATTATGCTTTAATGTCATGTAATATGGCTGGGAGAACGTCGTCGTTACTCCCCACTGAATTGTGATTGTTATGTTTATAACATGACAGGTAATTTGCTGCTGGGTTTGGGTGTGAGCTAGCGAGTAGCATGGATCCTACTCTACTTCATTTATATTAATTTTTGGATTGTTAAACCCATTTGGAGAATTTTTATTTTTAACCCTTTTGTAAAAAGTGGTCTTTGTATTGACTGACCGTTCTTTTTGTAAAATTTAGAACATCAGTGTGTTTTAATCCCAAATCTACAGTGTTTCCGCCACTGTATTGCGTTATAATTTATAGGGGATTACAGTTGGTATCAGAGCATCGTTGCTCCCGACGCTTACACCTGATTTTAGGAAAAACACCCGTAAATGATTTGAACATTAATGAAAGATTAGTGAGAGATGGGTAGAAACAAATTAGGACTTAAATGTTAGGCTTCCATGTTCTTGTAACTCAATGATTAGCATTGAATATTTGTTTTATATGCCCAAGAAGAAGATGAGTGGACAAGACTTGGATTTGATGCTGCTCTATATCGGGAGAAGACCTACTTAGCACTCTCAACATCAAGTTCTATGATGGTGTAGTTGACTTAGGTGCGACTTCACTTCACTTTGGATCCACATGAAGCGACCGAAGACTAGTGTGCTCATATCTCTACAAGAAGATGAAGAGATCCAGCGAGTTTCTTTGTAAACTCTGGAGGTCCGAAGATTCTCTTCTTGTTCAAGACCTTAGTAGTTTAGGATCATTGATTCTTTTCTTTCAGCCTCAGCTTCTTCCCAATTCTTCTCTTACAAATTCTCATCTCCATTCTTGTGGTAAATCTCCATTATATTCGCCTACTTTACCACTTTCCCTTTTGAGATTCTTTGGTAAGACTGACTCTTGTCTTAGTAAACCTTGTTGGAAGTTAAAGATATTTGAGGATTAGTAACCCTTTTTACCTACGATTGAGGATTGTGAGTTGTACCTATTTTCTAACCTTGTAAGAGCTTTTGAGGATTGATATTATGGTATTAAGATTGTACCTTAAGTGTTTACTTTGGGTTATGGGTTACCTGATTATATGGAGTACATAGAATTGAATCAGTTTTGGATGGTAAGATTATATTTTATTTGATGGATACCTAGTACCAAGCTAAGTGTAAATGATAATATTATTTTGGGATTCCTGCCTAATGCATACTTAATGGATGTACCGTGGACATTTAAGGTCATACAACCTCGTTTAGACCGTTAGCCTGAGTGTTGTGGTACCATTTTAGGTTCTCATTAATGTTTTAGTAAATTTTGTTGACATAGATTAAGCCTTGGTTTTATGGATTAGATCATGGAATGTGATAAGGTCATAACTTATGAACTTTAGAGTTGAGTGATCTAAACTTGTTTTGAGGAATACTTTAGTGCAAACCACCTTAATGGAATTTACAATTAAGAACCCTAAGACCAACGAGATTGTGGCTTCGTTGGGATATTAATCATATAGTGGTTGCAGCCTTGTGATTAGAACTTTGATGGACTCTAAGATACTTTATCCCAAGGACGTGTTTGAAAACATGTTGGTGTGATTGATTTTGAGGATTTCGTGTTCGAACATTGTTGATTGGTGGATTTTTTTTAATGTTTCTTACTTGAAAATCATGGAATATACTTCGAGTAAAATCTGGTGAGCTTTGAATTGCTTTAGAGCCGTGTTGGTTATCTGGTTCGGTCATGTTGTGGCTATTTGAGGAATTTTGGTAGCATGATTATGTGACTTGAATTGTTTGGTGGATTATTACCTTGCTGCTTGAATAAGTACGTAATACTTTGTATTCGAGGTTGTAGGAATTGATAATTTTGGAGGTTATAGACCGGGTAGGACCACCTAGTGTCTTATATTAATGGACTTAGTATTGTTTGATGGGAATAGGAACCCGAGTTTCGTAGGACTCGTACTTGGAATCTCGATTTCCTTTCCGTCTTTTTCCAGTTTCGAGGACGAAACTTTTTTTTTTAGTGGGGAGGATTGTAACACCCGCAAATTTCCTAACTTTGCTATCTGTTCCGTTACGATTATATCGTAACTCTGTAATATTTTGTCAATTTTCCCATTTTGAGGTCTCTTTCATTATCGAGCTGAAAATTATTTATTTTCATAAAATGATTTTAATTATTCTATTTTATTCGAAAACCCTTTTAATTCTTTTCATTGCAAGTATTTTTAATTATTTTTGAGAAATCATATTTTTGTGAACAATAGTTTTAAAATCGAGTTTGAACTATTGATTTTTCTAAAAATGCTCGATTACATCTATAATTAATTTCTAGCTCAAAAATATTTTCGGACACCTTTTATCAACAGTACATATTATTTTTATCCTATCTATTTTAATTCTTATCCTCGTATTTATTTTAATCAAAAATTTATCACATCGATTTGTTGCTTGTTGTTTCCATCTCAACCATCTCGTCTCCTAGTTGAGTTAAGAATCCTTGTGACTTGATTATTCTTATCTTTTAGCTTCCTAATTTCTCTTTATATTCTCTTTCATTCTAGTCTATTTTATTCACAACAAAAGGTCTTCTTTTCTCCTCTATGTTTCACTTTAAACTTCATTCTTTTCGTTCATCATCAGTCCGATCCTAATTCGTCTCTAATTCTTTCCGATCTCGAGGGTAATTTAATTACTCTTATTCGTTCTTCATCTCTTTTTCTCCTTTCTATTCACTTATAATGTGGTTTTAATACCATATGTTTATTTATTTCGTAGGCTATCGTTCTAGATCTGACGAAGACGATTATTTAATTGATTCGGATTTCGGTTAAGGTAACATTGACACGTTACTCGGTATTATGTGATATTATTGTTGTAGTTGCATGTATAGAAATTAGATTTTTGTTAGACAATAGATTTATGTCTCGTTTTTAATAACAAAAACTTTAAAACCATAAATCTTCACATGTTTTGTTGTTTTTAATCGTTTTTACGAGATTTGAGAATAAATCATTCTTTTGATTATTAAAAAGTATTATAAGGCCGAGACTAAAACATACACATAATAATAATTTATCTACAATTTTCGTGATTTTTGGTATAAAGTGTCAATTTGAAAGTTTTATTGTTTTTAATAAAGTTACAGCCTGTTTCAGAATGAATCTGTTTGTGTTTTGTACGAATTAACATTCTATTTTAAAGACCTTATTTCCGAAAACTTTGAAAAGAGACTACTATTTATTTTAATTCTAGTTTATGTAAATTTAATTTCGTAAACTAATTCCAAGTAATTTCGTCGCAATAAATTGTTTATGAAGAAGTGTCAAACTAATCCGCGATTCTGTGATAAGATTTAAATTGAAACATATACTAAACGTTTTATTTAATTTTGGTAATTTACGTACAGAAACTATGAAGAGTCTAGTTAATATTTTCAATTGGATTTTATTTAAAATAAATTTTTAAACGTGTTTTATTAAATAAATACAAACGGGAGTCTAATTCTGACAATTTTTAAATATACGAACAAAAACCCATGTTTTATTCGGATTTTGGATTTTCTTCAGAAATAGAAGTTGGAACTAAGTTTCTAAAGTTTTCAATCCCACGGGTTTTATGCTATTTTGAATTTTAATGATTTAATTACAAATTTTATAGTAAGACAGTGCAAATCTAGAAAATCTGTCAATTTGTTATTTAAATATTTTTATTTACTTAAACTTCAATCTTTTGATAAATAATTATGATTTTGAATTTACTTGACCTTTAATCATGATTTAAACATTTATATAATAAATATAATGTTTACGTCTCGAGGCCTAATATTAATTATTTTATATAACTCCTATTTTGATCGATTTCTATTTATAATAATACCTACTTTTGGAAAGTTATTATTTTAAGAAAATTTATATTTTCATAAAGTTTTCTCTTTTAAGAACAAATATATTCCTATTGAGTTTCGATAATGGCTTTGTTTTGTAGTTATGGATTAAGAGAAGTGTACGGGTAGAGTAATACAGTCTAGAGTATACGTTTTGCCATCAGCTATAAGGCTAGTGTATCCGAGCGGG
Organism: Agrostemma githago; assembly: GCA_958450325.1. Classification (NCBI taxonomy): domain Eukaryota; kingdom Viridiplantae; phylum Streptophyta; class Magnoliopsida; order Caryophyllales; family Caryophyllaceae; genus Agrostemma; species Agrostemma githago. Next base: position 56,146,012 of record OY288240.1, read on the forward strand.
ATGCATTGGTTGTTGAACTGGGCATGTTCTTGTCCAGGAGTGTATGTTCATTTTGACCTTAAGCTCGTACCTCGCATGTAAGACGTCGTCGGGTTGAACTGGGCACACTTGGTGTTCTAGGAGGGGTGTGCATATTTACTTAAGCTAGGACCTCACATTGATAAGTCGCCGTCCTATTATGGTTGAGTAGCCTAGTTAGAGATCGAGGTTTGATTTGTTTGAACTAAGTTCTCGAAGCTAGTTTTTAGTATTCTCCTAGTGAAAGTCTATTCTGTTACACTGATTCATATCCATAACGCCGTTATTGGTTGATATTGACTTACAGGTTGGAAATCATTTTGAATTATTTTACTATATCGTTTTAAACGTTTTCCATTTTGAACTATTTTGATATAATAGTAATTATGCTTTAATGTCATGTAATACGGCTGAGAGAACGTCGTCGTTACTCCCCACTGAATTGTGGCTGTTATGTTTATAACATGACAGGTAATTTGCTGCTGGGTTTGGGTGTGAGCTAGCGAGTAGCATGGATCCTACTCTACTTCATTTATATTAATTTTTGGATTGTTAAACCCATTTGGAGAATTTTTATTTTTAACCCTTTTGTAAAAAGTGGTCTTTGTATTGACTGACTGTTCTTTTTTGTAAAATTTATAACATCAGTGTGTTTTAATCCCAAATCTACAGTGTTTCCGCAACTGTATTGCATTAGAATTTATAGGGGATTACATGCAACTCCTCACTATGTGATTTACTTACGTTCACATTCACAGCTTTCGTATGATTTATTGCTTTTATGACCTTATAATCGCATACTAAATCACCTAACATGGAAATCAAAACGTAAATCAACTAAAATTGAACAAAACGATGGTCGAGTTCCGTATTAGTCCCGATGCTCGCCATGACGCATCCCTATTAATACCGAGCCGATGCATCTTAAGCAGAATACCGGGTAAGGTATAATACGAGAACGACTAATATCCGTATTATCGCGTTAAAACTGACTTGCTAACACCTATAATATTAGTACTCTCTACTCTACAATGTGCATCTTTTCATGGCTTTCTTGTCACGTGAAATCGCATGCAAAGAATGTAAACACGACTACTTTGACGACAAAACTTACTTATCTTTAAACAACAAACATAGCAAAAGGTATAGGGTGAAAACAATGGATGTTACAGTACTTCTGCCACAATAAAGGAACAAAGTTATCAGCCCACCGATTGATTAGTAGAGGCCGCTATAGTGCGGGCGGAATTGGGTGTCGATGTCTATCGGATGTTGCCTTCCCAATACGTACCCTCACCCGTTACTCAGAATCGACGATTTCCGGATGTCCGAAACCATTGGCAATGAGAGTCATTCCAGGCATGGAGTGCTTAAGGGTACAAGTCTTTATCTTTAGGTCTCGTGCCCCTCAGCTTTGAGCCGTCTAAGGATCAAAGTTGACTTGAATGGTTTCCGAGTCCCCATAATTGACTCGGTGGCGATTCCATAAATCGGCAACGAATTCAGTTCACTAAAAAGGTCGCCTTACCAAACATATCGGCCTTTAAACATTTACAACCACGACTTGATCGACCCCAATCGAAAAACACGGGCGCACGCGCCCTTCCAGTACAAGTTCAGGTCGTCACCCGAATCAAGGTCCGAAATATCGCCCCGTATGCGAGATCGGACCGGCCCCCGATCGAGAGGGGGTCGCGTGGGTTGCCGCCGCCATTGGAAAACTGTGTCGGTCCCGCGCGGGCGCGCGCGCGGCGCCGGGCGGTACGGACTGACGTCCACAGTGTCCGGCATGTCTTCTTCACCCGTGGTCAGCTTGTAGGCTCGGCCTTGGCTGTCGGTCCACTTGATGGTCTTCCTTCATGCCCTATTCCTGGTATCAGAGCCGACTTCTGAAATCAGCTTCGTGGGATCGAACTTGTTCCTTCGGAGGATCAGATTCACTAGGTCCTCCTTAGGAGTTGAGACGACCTTATCCTCCCCAAAAAGGAGCCCCAGTACGGGCTCAGCATTATCAGCACCCTCCTTGGATTCCGACTGGATGAGAGCGAATATATCGTCTGGAATGTAGTTGCATTCCCGAGCCAATTTGGTCTCGAGATATGTAAGGGTTGGTTGATACAGACCAACTTGGACAGCTCCGAATACCGGTGTGACAAAGTGGTCGGTTAACCTCGGGCTATATGGGCTCAAGTAGATACCCTTGATGATATTTCAGGCCTTTTCAATGCTTGCCCGGATAACGTTACCCGGGGTCACAGCGTACCCTAGACCGAAGTGTGAGTCTCCATCGTTTAGGACTTCAATAATCTTCCCAGCTGGAAGATATGGCCTTGAGGTAGCCCCCAGAAAGTACCCCAAACTTTGTAGCATCGTATCGATGCTAGTGGTGAAATAAGGCCTGAAGAGGTACTCCTCCTCGATCATCCCAACAAAATCGAACTCGCAAAGGTCCGTACGGCCGTGGCATTGCAGCTAGCCACGGTCATAGGGGTTGCCTCCAAAGTAATCACATTATCCCGCAGGGGCAGCTTGATTTTTTGGTGGAGAGTGGAGGACACTGCCTTAACAGCGTGGATCCACGGCCTTTCGAGGAGCAGGTTGAAAGAAGAGGTGACATCGATCACCTGGAACTCCAGCTCCATTTCAATTGGGCCTGTTATGATTGTCAGTTTAATGACCCCAGCTACCGACTTTGGGCTCCCATCAAAAGCCTGGATGGTTTGAGCGGTCGGGATGTAGTCAGCCTCGGTAATGTCGAGGGCTTTGGCAGTCCTTAGAGGAAGAACCTTCACAGCGGACCCATCGTTAATCAAGATCATCGGATGATATTTCCCCCGGCATATCAGCTTGATGTACAGGGCCAAGTTGTGGGAGGCCCCGAACGGTGGCAGATCGAACTCAGAGAAGGTGATCAACGGGCCTTCTTCCTTTGACTTGCCCTTGAGATAGGGCATGATGGTGGCTACCACATCAGCAGGGGTAACCAGGGAGTCGACCTTAATCTGATCGAAAGCCTTAGTAAGTGCCTCTCGATGTTCTTGCGAGCTAACCAAGAGTTGCCATATAATGAGGTCAATTTGAGTCTTCTTCAGTTGTTTTACAAGAGTCGTGTCAGTGGTGGGCTCTTCAGGGACAATTTCTGTCCTGGCAGGTTCAGTCACGATTGTCGAGACAAGGGTGTCCCTAGAGCTATTAGCTTGATAGGGACGACTGGCTTTGGCGAGGTGGTTACTGGCTAAGACTTTGGACTTAGCCTTTCGGATTTCCTCGGGGATAATGGGGACAGCTTCCCCTTTGACGAGGTACACATCTTCCTCATCGTCGAACCAGATCCCGTTTATTTGTGGGATGAAAGGAGAGATGAGGTGAGAATAGTCGATCACTTCCCCGGTGAAGATAGCATGGGAGCTGAAGAGATTGTCTTTGTTACTCGGCTTGTCCCCGGGCAACGGTATTTTACCACTCTCGATCAAGTCCTGGATCAGATGCTTCAACTTCCATCATTTTTCGGTATCGTGTCCATTGCCTCGGTGATATTGGCAATAGGCTTGGACATTGTAGCTTTTGGAGCGTCGCTCGACCGGGACATCAGGAGTTTGGCCTATCGGTTGGATCAAGCCCTTGGAAGATAGCCTTTGTAAGGCATATGTATAGGTAGTACCTATATCAATGAATACCCGAGGTGGGGTATTCTTCTTGGATGAGGCATCTAGTAGATTAACCGCGTCGAAAATGTTGCAGGTTGCAGCTGGGGCCTTAGCAGTGGAAGAAGAAGCCCCTTGGTATTCCTTGCTAGAGGCCTTAGTAAGGCCCTCTAGCCTCAAATCGTCTTCAATCCTCATACCCATTTCAGTAAGAGTGGTGAAATTAGGTATGACAGCGTACCGGAGATGAACCCGGTCAGAGGGGAGGAGGTTCTTGATAAAGGCCTCCACTAAGGTTTTCTCACTGGACTTGTCGACTAGTTTCACACTTTCGGTCCTCCAACGTTGAAGGTATTTGGTAAAACCTTCTTTGGGCTCCTGGACCATAACCTCCAGGGAGCGCATTGTGGTCTGGATCTCGGTGTTATTAGCGTAATTCCGAGCGAATTCTGTAGCCACATCATCTCAAGTTGCGTATTTCTTGGGGTATAGCCTGTAGTACCAGGCCTTTGGGTGTTTCTCATGGGAAACAGCGAACAAATTTTTGAACATGCTTGAATCAACCCCCTTGATAGCCATAAACTCTTTGAAGGCCCGCACATGTAGTAGCGGGTATTCAGTTCCCTCGAAGATGGGCAAACCCGTGAGGTTCAGGTTTGCGGGAAGCTTGTCATTCACCGGGGAGTAGTCTCGGGAATTTTCCCGATGGATGTTGTTTTCCCCCGATAGTTGGACTTGTTCCTCTAGTCGGCGCACTGCGCTAACCAGTTCAGCTAGGGGCCCAGTGTTTTCAGGCCTAGTGGTAGGAGTCCCTTGCTCCACAACAATCAAGCACGCGTGCAGCGACAGCTGCCTGCTCGGTCCTCATAGCTGCCAGTTGGGTCTCGATCTCAGTCTGCTTGACGACCATGGTGTCCATTGAGATCTTCAAGCTGTTCAAAGCTTGCTCCTTTTTGTGTTTGTGTCTGGTTGGCGGTGGCCTGTCTGTAAGAATACCACGTAATCAGATACTGAACCCAGACCTCAGAATCAAAATAGTACATCCCGAGTAAGGAAAAAACTGAAAAGGAAAACGACTCGAGAAAGACACTTAGACGGTGATTCGTGGGTGGTGTGACTTCCTTAGGATTCGGCTATGTGGGCCGAGTCCCGCTCGAAGGAAGGCCCACGTGAGATTTTCCCCAGACTTTGGAATCGAGTGTGTAAATGGACTTTTCTTTGTAGGGGTATGCTTTAGGTAGGTTGGTCATGCCTTTGACAAATAAGGCGGACTGAGATAGGGAGGAAACTCGTGATGTAAGATCGACAGAGTTTTGACGCTAAAGACCTTCGATAACTTATAAAAAGACCCAACACCCTAAAGTAGATCATAGGATAAGCAAGTTTTTTTTTTAAAAAAAAAGTTTGAATTTCGAGAAAATCGGAGAACGGTTCCGACTTTTAAAATTGGCAAAAATGTCGTCGGGATCAAGTTTATTTTTTAAAAAAGTCAAAACTTTTGAATTTCGAAAGGGATGGCATACCGGATAAAAATAGGCCGTTTTGAGTCAAATCTTAAGTCTAAATTTCGGTAGCATTCCGATTTTGAAAAAATGATTTTTTTTTAAATGACGGTTTTTGAAAACGACACGGAAACCAAGTAGCACATAGTCATGCAAACATTATAACGACACCATGTATGCTTTCCACTAAGTCTCGATCGGTCGAAATAGGGTCTATACCAGTGCGCATGGCCTTTTCGAGAATCGGGACGGACTCTCTTACCAATTTGTATAAGGACATGCCGCGAAACCCATATGAATTAGCCATGAACACCTTGATGTACCCAATTTGGAAACATCACGGTATAGTGGGACGTCAGTACCAGTACCGACCAAGGTAAAAATGGGGTTATGCATGAACCATAAAACTAACGCGCGTATTTTACTAACCGAACGATTTCTCCTCGAGTCTCACCCTGAGGATCCCGATGACAAGTTGTACAACAATCTTCCCCAGCAGAGTCGCCAAATTGTGGACATGACATAGGTCCACCCCAACACGGCCACGCGCGGGTTTGGGCGGCGAAATGTTTCCCATGTGAGATGGTTCTCGGGTTGAAATTTAAATCGAATTAGGAGTCGCCACCGAACTTTGTGGGAGTTCGGGTCCATTCGAACCCACTTTATAATTCGGTGGACCGTGCACAAAGTACGGTCCACTTCGATACTAGAGCTTGTGGGGTTCGTCCCTTTGCATTACGATACCAATGTCGATGTTATCGAGTATCGTATATCGAATGACTCTCCTGCGCCAACGATTTCGGACGTCCGGAAACCGAGGTTCTGAGTAAGGGGTAAGGGTACGTGTTGGAAAGCCCGCAAAGGACACCCAAACTTGCCCGCACATAGCGGCCTCTACTAAGATATCGATCGGTTTTTGAATATGCGCGCTAGTGATTCGGTGAGATGTTATGCAAACAACGTTTTACGATGTATGAATATAAAATTGGTTACTACGTCATTTTAATGCATCTTGGTTCACGTTGAAGTGATTTAGCATGCGAGGTTCGTTTAAATGCGATAAGTGCAAACAACAAAAATAAAAACTCCTAAATAGATACAAAATACACTGGCGGAAATACAGTACAACGAACACAAAAATTGGAACAATCGAATTAGTAACGGTAATATGAATAGATTAGAATAATAATGCAATGCATAGTTTTGAAAAAGTAAGCACGTGATGGACTTAACACGTGACGACTAAAAGTCGTAAAAAGAAGTTTTAACGTGATTGCGTGTTGCTAAGAAACTCATGTTGGAGGGTTATGAAGGTTACTCGATCGAGTCAAGGAGGGGACTCGATCGAGTACGCTTCACCAGGAGCTCATGCCCAACTTTTGGAGGGTCACTCAATCGAGTGAGCCATGGCACTCGATCGAGTGCCCCCTGTATGAGCTACTGCTCATTTCGAAAAGGTGGTAATTTTGCATTTATTGATTTTAAATCGATAGCTAGCCGAGTTACGTAAAAATGTTGCATAATTTAAACTCACTCGGTTTTCGATACTCATAACGTATGAAATATGGTTATGAGACCGGCCGGAATCGGAAATTTGGAAAAAGTGTTATTAAATCATTTTTAATTTAATTAGGACAAAAATTGATTCCCTCCGCGTCACGACATCGTTATTAATCCTTACGGATGACGTTATGTTCGATTTCGCGTCAACGGGTTTTGTACTAATCTCAAAAATGGCATCGGACATGTTTAACTACGTGTTACCGCGATCGCGTTATCCCCTTAAGTGTTTAGGGCGGCGCTCCTCGAAAGGGTGCCACCTCTATTACAACTTGTAAAGGGATTAAACGGACTTGAAACGGAAACCGTAATTAAACGTATTCGATCCAAAAATGGTTTAAATATTATATAATTATACGCGGTATTGGTGTTATAACGAAATGAAATAAGCGATAATTAAAATGTTAGGTGTTAGAGTACATAAATAAAACGTTAAGATGCGAAAAATAAAATAGGTTAGTAACAAAAAATTAAAATGTTAGTGTCGTTAATATCAATTAATAATAATAGTACGTGTATATATATATATGTGTGTGTGTGTGTGTGTGTATATATATATATGTGTGTGTATATATATATATATGTATATATTAATATATGTATATAGATACATATATGATATATGTATATACATACATATATGTATATACATACATATATATGTATACATATATATATATATATGTATATCATACATACATATATATATATATGTATATATATATATATATATATATATATATATATATATATATATGTATGTATATATATGTATGTATGTATATCATACATATATATATATATGTATATAGAGGGGAGATCATATAAGCTCCCATTATATATGTAAGGTCCTAAGTTCCAATCTTAGCCGTCAGATTAAATTGAGATGGATGGCTAAGATTGACTGATATATATATAATTATTAAAATAAAAATAAAAATAATGTTTACGTTTTCCATGCATACCTCTTTTTCCCCCACCCTCTGTTTTCCCACCATAATTCATTACCTCTGTTTACGTTTTCTCAAACCCATCTCCAATTCTCTCTCCAACCCACCTCCACCTATCTGCTTTCAATTCTCTCTACTTTCAATTCTCTCCGTCTGCTTTCAATTCTGCTTTCAATTCTCTCCGCCTATCACTGCTCGCTCTCCAATCTCCGACGAAGCACCTCCAGTTCTTCATTTCAGGTAAATATTACTGTTAATTTCTTCATTTCAGTTCTTCATTACACTTCTTTATCGAGTAGTCCTAATTTCTGTTCTCTATTACACTTCTTCATTTCAGTTCCAGTAATCCCTAATCTGTTTATCGAGTAATCCCTAATATGTATCTCTTATGCCCTTATTCCAGTAAACCCTAATTTCGAGTAACCCTACTGAGATTATGGTTTAGGGTTTTCAAATTTTTGACTACCATTAAGTATTATTAGTTTACAATAAAAAAAAAGTAATGGTTTTTTAGGTATACAATTGAAGTTCGTTTAAAATCAAAGAAATTATAGGTTTGAAGGTTTAGAGTCGAAATTCCTTTACAATCATAAAAATTAGGGGTTTTTAGGTATAGAATCGAAGTTCGTTTAAAATTTGTGTGTATTGTTGTGGGTTTTGTTTATCGTTGCAGATTTCATATTAAAAAATTATATTGAATATTTATCGTTTGGAGATTTCGTTTAATATTAAAGAAATCAGGGGTTTTTCGTCACATTGCAGATTTCGTCACATTGTTTGTCAGTTTTTTGTCTTGTTTATCATTGCAAATTTTTTGGTTGATATGTCTTCCGGAGAACGTCAACTCGTTGAAGCTGCGAGCAATGAGCCATTAGACGAGGAGGAGGAGGAGGATGCAAGTGTTCCTGTCAGATGTAGGGGACAGAGGCTTGCCAAGTTAATCCAATCTAAATGACAAGCAGAAACAGTCCGTACGCTCAATCGGGTTTGGTGGGCTGCTGGATTTCAAGATCAGTAAGTACTCTTTGCAGTACGTACTACTGTTTTTGAAAGCGTTTGATGATGGTTCCCATGTATTTCGTGCGTCGGAGGTCAAGGAGTTCTGTGTGACGAAACATGACGTCCACGATTGTTTTCTACTGCCACGCGGGCCGAATCAACTGGAGTTGGCACCCACCGGATGTAAGAAACACTCCTCTGATGAGGAGTTCAAGGCGTTGAAGGATTTTTGGAGGGCTCGTTACGATGTCGCTAACAACAGCAACCAAGTAAAACTGGGTGGTCTTTTCAAAGACCTTATGGCCGATAAAAATGGTGGTGAATTATTTTGTAAGATGTTCGTCCTATTTGCAATGTCATCGTTCCTGTGCCCTACGTCAAACAACGGAAAAGACCTGAAGCTGTTAAAAGCCGTGGACGACGTCTCAGGTATTAATAAGTACGACTGGTGTTCGTACATTCTAAAAAACCTGGTCGATGCAGCTGCTGAGACGAAGAAAAGTCTGAAGCATTTGCGAGGTTGTGTTCCGTTCCTCATGATCACATACCTCCAGAGGTTCGATTTCCATGGAGAATCTTGCCCACATGATCTACCCTTAATTAAGCACTGGAACAACGAGAATCTGGCAGAGCGACTACACGGTGAGATGATGGCTGGTTTGTTGGGTAGGCAGGTGTGGTCAAAAACGACCTACCCACGGTCTTCTTCCAACGGAGTTGAAGTCAATACGGTGCTGCAAATCATTGGTACCGATGACCAGGGACGTACACCTACGTGTTCCAATCACCGAAACAGTGGGAGGAAATTCATCCAGATAGAGCTTCCACCTGGGCTCGAGGATGACAGCGAACTGTCCGCTCGGGCTGACGACGTAAGTAAATTTATACAATCTTCAATCTGTCATTACTACTCGTTCTAATAACATTAAAATTGCGAATTATTAGTGTCAAAGTTCTGCGACAGACAATTAAAGTTTTAAATCCATTGAACTAAAGTGGCATGCTCAAACATATCTGAGATTTCTACTACTGTTCTAATAACATTGAATTTGCCATTTAGTAATGTTAAAGTTCTGCGACAGGCCACTGAAGTTTCAAATTCATTGAACCAAAGTTGCCTGCTGAAACATATATAAGATTTCTACTACTGTAACACTTAAAACTGTTCTAATAACATTAAAATTGCGATTTATTAGTGTCAAAGTTCTGCGACAGGCCATTGAAGTTTCAAATCAATTGAACTAAAGTTGCATGCTCAAACTTATCTACTATTTATATAATTTTCAATCTGCCATTATTATTTAGACTTCAGTACAAATAGATTGGAGTGTTTAGACGAAATCTGTTAAAAATGAAATTTACGCTAATTAAAGTTTCAAATCCATTGAACTAAAGTTGCATGCTCAAACATATCTGAGATTTCTACTACTGTTATTACACTTGAATTTGTTCTAATAACATTGAAATTAGTGTCAAAGTTCTGCGACAGACAATTGAAGTTTCAAATCCATTGAACTAAAGTTACATGCTCAAACATATCTTAGATTTCTACTACTGTTCTAATAACATTGAATTTGCCATTTAGTAATGTTAAAGTTCTGCGACAGGCCACTGAAGTTTCAAATCCATTGAACCAAAGTTGCCTGCTGAAACATATATAAGATTTCTACTACTGTTACACTTAAAATTGTTCTAATAACATTAAAATTGCGATTTAATAGTGTCAAAGTTCTGCGACAGGCCATTGAAGTTTCAAATAAATTGAACTAAAGTTGCATGCTCAAACATATCTGAGATTTCTACTACTGTTATTACACTTGAATTTGTTCTAATAACATTGAAATTAGTGTCAAAGTTCTGCGACAGATAATTGAAGTTTCAAATCCATTGAACTAAAGTTTCATACTCAAACATATATGAGATTTATACTACTGTTACTACACTTGAATTTGTTCTGATAACGTTGAAATTGCCATTTAGTACTGTTAAAGTTCTGCGACAGGCCACTGAAGTTTCAAATCCATTGAACCAAAGTTGCCTGCTGAAACATATATAAGATTTCTACTAATGTTACACTTAAAATTGTTCTAATAACATTAAAATTGCGATTTATTAGTGTCAAAGTTCTGCGACAGGCCATTGAAGTTTCAAATCAATTGAACTAAAGTAGCACGCTCAAACTTATCTAATATTTACATAATTTTCAATCTGCCATTATTATTTAGACTTCAGTACAAATAGATTGGAGTGTTTAGACAAAATCTGTTAAAAATGTTATTATTTACTCTAATGACCTATTCTATTAATTGGTGAACAATATAAGTTAAAAATTATTTACTCATCCAATACGGTGACCAATTACGTTGCAGGACGTTCATCTGCTGCTTCTCAAAATGCAAAGGAATAAGGTTGCTTTTCCTGCTTGGTTTGGCGAAGCAGCGGGTGAAATTAAGCATCGGACCATGCCGTCTTCTCTTAGGACCGAAACAGATCACTGCCAATCATCCCAGGCGTTTTGGACTAGCGACGAACTCCATCGATATGTTGATCAGGTGTGCGAGTCAGCCTTCCGTTTCCGAGATTCAGCTGCCAATGCACCAGTGTACATTGCATCGGCTGGGAAGACTACAACCGACATCACACCCCGTGATGAAAACCACATAGATGTGCCGTAAGGGAGCAGCCTGAAGTTCTAGTGGAGCAGCCTGAACTTCCATAAGAGCAGCCTGCTGGAACTGTGCAGGTGAGCGCCGATGCACGTTCGGACCAGGTGGATGTTTTGCAGGTGGGCGCCGATGCACGTTCGGACCAGGTGGATGTGGGCTGTGAGGAACAGCGACCTGAGGCATCATTGGCGGACTCAGCAGTGCAACCTAAGAAACGAGCTCAGCACAACGTACGAGGGTCGTCATCTAAGCGGCAGTGCTCCACAGAACATCAGCCAGTAAATACTCCAGTGCAACGTACCATTTCATATTCAACTCCGCGGGAAGCAATGTCATCACTGAGGAGTCGCATCCGTGGTGGGGGGGATGGTCTTGGGTGCACTTTGGATTTCGGTGACATTGACACTAAAGTGCTGACCGTGTCAAAAACATTCCGCACCAACCAACTACTGTTAAGCAATCTCTAGAATTTACGGAAGTATGTAGCGGACTATAGCCTGCTCGATGATTACGTTTATCCCAACGAGTAAGCTTCCTTTTCAACTCTCTGGTTTCTTGTTTGGTGTGACCTACCTACCCACTGATAACGAGTTAATACGATCCATTTTACCGAATTCAGTGAGCTGCTAGCAAATTACGGGAAGGACGCAAAGATATCTCGATCGGACATACTGACCATGCTCCCTGACACGGACATGTCGTCTTCCGTCCTAGAGTGCTAGTCGATGCTCCTCAGTCGTATTTCCGCTGCAAACCCAGGGGACGGAACTCTTCCAACAATGACGTTCATGGGGTTACGCCACTCGGTATGCACTAAGCCCCACTCTTACTATTTCTACATTACTTTTTCTTTGAAATTAGTCTGCACTATGCTTGAAACTTTAATTCAATTATTTAGGAACTTCAAATCTCAACTTCCGAAATTTTTTAACTCACTCCATTCGTAACGCTAATTTAAGAACTAAATAAGTGTCTGCATTACGCTTACTTAAGAACTTTTTCCAAAACTTTAACTCAACTGTGGTACAACTTCAGCACATAGGGTTCGCAACTTCAGTATCCTCTAACTCATTCTTCGACACTTGAACTCCCAATTGATGTAAGAAATTCCAGAGTGTACTTTCATTGGCTACCTCAGTATTTAATCAATAGTTATTATGAAACTTTAATTCAATTGTAATATAACTTCATCACAGAACTTCTACAACTTCAAAGATTCACTGCTACAATTCACCTGTCTCCAAAAAAAACCTACTGCACACTAGACACTACACACCAAATACATTACAACTTCAACTCTCACACTGTAAACTTCAACTCATTTAGTTCGTACCTCCAGCACCCAGCTTCTGAAATTTTTAATTAGGTGCTCAGCATATTAATTATATTACGTGCACTTTACATGGTCATTATATTTTCCGTCTCATTTATATTTTCTAAATTCCGCAGGACGTGATTACAAATCTTATAGAGACTTTCGACCAAGCAACCCCTTTAGATTCCCTGCAGGAAAAGCTTTTCAAATTTTGGGACGTGTTCATCAAAGATTGTCGTCCAGCAGTCAATTTGCAGTCCGACCTTATTTTTCTTCCAGTCAACATGAACCAATACTTTGTCTGCATTTATCTCAACTTCAAGAAAGAAACAGTCGACGTTCTGGACCACTACCTACACCCTGACTTCCCGAACTCTGACGTCTACAAGGTTGCATACATTGTTGTAAGTATTAACTATGATCAACCTACTATATCGTACTAGAAAATATAACAATCTGCTATGAGCTGACGCAACTTACTCCTATTTACCGCAGGCAGCTGGAATGAGTGACTACTTAGAAGTGAAGGGGGTTACCAAGGCCGCTCAGCTCCCCTTATTCGAAATAAGACAGATCAAAACGGAGTGGCAGAGTAATGTCATCAATCAAAAAGAGTCTGGTTTGTTTACAATGATGCACATGCTCCTGCATGAGGGTGAGGAGGAGATGCCACCCCACGAAGACCTACAACGTAAGGTCTTCATGCGATTCCTCATAGTCCAGCTCACTGCCACACTCATTCTCTCAGACTACAACAAAGAACGGAAAACAATCCACAAACAGATCGACAAGTTCAACGCGGAAAAAGAAAACATTTGGGATATTTTGAAGGAGAAACGTAAGGCTTCAAAGGTGTACACTAGTCGTAGGAAGTAATTCCACATTCATGGATTCTTAACTTTCTGTTTTCGGCAACCAAAACTTTGACCCGCCACTATGTATTTTGCCCGAAACTCGAATTTCCTCTTTGTCGTTTGTAATCAAAACAACGGGCTACTTAGCAACAGTTTTCCCCCAAAACTGACGAACGCTATATGCCTATTCAAATAACCATGTGCCAATTTCCTTCAATCTTCATAGCCTTGTTCAATATTTACCTATTATTGTTTTTGAAACTTCAATTCGACTATAACATAACTTCAGCACATAACTTTCACAACTTCAATAATTAACTGCAGCACATCATCTGCCGCTATAACCAAAATACTCCACGCCTGAAACTTCACATCAAAAACATTACAACTTTAACTCTAACAATGCGACACTTCAGAATCGTGTCCCCTTAATTTGCGTAGCATACCATTTCACACTTGAATTCGTTCTAAAAATATTGACATTGCGATGTAGTAATGTTAAAGTTCTGCGACAGGCCACTGAAGTTTCAAATCCGTTGAACTAAAGTTGCATGTTCAAACATATCTACGATTTCTATTAATGTTAAACTTCCTACAAAAAGAGCTGAACTCATTCAAATAACATTACAAGCCGATTTAGTACTGTCAAAGTTCTGCAACAGGCCACTGAAGTTTCAAATCCATTGAACTAAAGTTGCATGCTCAAAAATATCTAAGATTTCTTCTACTGTTGAACTGCCTACAAAAAGAGCTCAACTCGTTCTAATAACATTGAAATTGCGATTTCCTAGTGTTAAAGTTCTGCGACAGGCCACTGAAGTTTTAAATCTACTGAATTAAAGTTGCATGCTCAAAAATATCTAAGATTTCTTCTAATGTTAAACTTCTCACAAAAAGAGCTGAACTCGTTCTAATAAGATTAAAATTGCGATTTCGTAGTGTTAAAGTTCTGCGACAGGCCACTGAAGTTTTAAATCCATTGAATTAAAGTTGCATGCTCAAACATATCTAAGATTTCTTCTAATGTTAAACTACTCACAAAAAAAGAGCTGAACTCGTTCAAATAAGATTAAAATTGGGATTTAGTAGTTTTAAAGTTCTTCGACAGGCCACTGAAGTTTCAAATACATTGAACTAAAGTTCCATGCTCAAACATATCTAAGACTTTTTCTACTGTTAAACTTCTCACAAAAGTAGCTGAAATTACTAAATTTGTAAAGGAATTTAACTGACATTAATATTCCTGATCACTGAACTCACAAACCCGTCACTCCTTACTCTACGACGTTGTCGTCGACAAAGTCTGAAACTTCGTCCTCGGACGGTGGATGCTCCGCAAATGGGTTAGGACAATTTCTCTTATCATGGTGAGCCATTCGTTTGCAGTTCTTGCACAACCGCTTAGGTTTTCTCGCAAGGGCAGCTGCCTTCGTCTTTGTTGACAACATCCTCTTCCCACTACCTTTAGGCTTCGACTTTCGTGGAGGCAGAATAGTTATTTCAGTAGTAGACATACAACCAAGCAATTTCTCGAATTCCTGTTCCTTCGTCAGTGGCTCGGCAGGCTTACCAACGCTATCGATAAAAGACCTAACCACTTCCCTCAGTTTCTGAACATCTTCCTTACCCAAAGCACGAACCACGCCAACTGCTTCGTGAAACTCAGACCACAGCTTCGTCATCTCTAACTGCTTTTCATCTATCCTGCCGAAAAAATTTCCTCCCGATGCGTCAACCGACCACCTACGACACACGTAAGCTGCTGGTATCGTCTTCTGCCCATGTGACGTCAAAATCCAAATAACATGTCTGCATAGAATCCCTCTTCTTTCATACAATGTACAGGTACACGTCGCCTCCATCAACTCTGACACAGGAAAAATAACTTCAAAGCCTTACCAAAGTAACTTTGGAAACCAAAACTGGAACTGCAACAGTCCAAAAAACAACTGTAAACAAATAAGTAGCATACCTGGGTTATAACGAACAACGTAAACGCGATTCCTAGATTGATCCTTCACCGTAGTAACCTCAACCCCTCCACTCACCTCAAAGCCACGTACCGTGCACGTGTCAATAGAATGCTTCACCTCGGTCTGGAATTCACTAAATACTTCGTGAGTATACACCTTCACACCATTAGCTTCAATAGCTAAATGAGTCTGCAACTTAGGCCTCGAGTGCTTGTTCTCATTGTGAAGCTTCTTCTGAGTATGCCTTTGCTGCTCCATCGCGCTTTCGTAGCGCATCCAAAATCCACCAAAGTACCAGACTTGCCTTCAAACCTCTTGAAGAAACTATTTGCACTCTCCGACCTTTGTGTTGTTCTCATAACGTTGCTCATTCGTATCTCTCGGCAATGAGCCATGACCCACTGCTTCCTATCGGCAAATGCGGTGTTAAACCAATCAACTTCAGCCACTCCATGTTCCTCCATAATTTCTTTCCACCTGCAGTCAAACTCTGCGGGTTCAATGGCGTCGTCCCACACAATACCATTTAGCTTATGTATGAACTCCATGTAATCGCTCCTAGTCGAACCATACTTCACAGGAACCTTATTCATTATGTGCCACATACAGAACCGATGCCTCGCTTTCTTAAAGACAAACGCCACAGAGCTAATAATACCAGGATCTTGGTCCGTTATTATGTATTCCGGTTCTTCCCCCCCCCCCCCATTGCGTCCAAAAAACGAGTGAACACCCAATTGAAGGACTCTGTGTTCTCGCGAGCAATGAGGGCACCACCAAATGTCACCGACCTTTAGTGATTGTCAACCCCAGTGAACGGAGTGAAAATCATCGAGTACATGTTCGTCCTATATGTAGGATCAAAGGACACAGCATCCCCAAACATTTCGTAGTTCCTCCTACCAACACCGTCGACCCAAATTACCCTACATAAGCTACCATCGGCCACCAGTTCGTAGTCAAAATAAAACCCTTCCCGGTTAGCCACCATTTCCTTAAAATTATCTATGAAAAGCTGCCCATCCTGTTCATGAAGATAACACTTAAGATCCCTACCAAAATTCTTGAAGTCATTTAAGCTAGCACCAATATTCTCAAATCCATTCACATGCTCCTTAACCATAGCGTATGTACGTGTCGGTCCAATTTTCAACTGGAAAAAAGAATAAAAAAAATTAAGGTACGTCAACAAACATAATTTTTAAGGTACGTCAACCACTCAGTCTACGCAACTTCAACACTTTATACTTGAAACTCGACCACTGAATCTACGAAACTTTAAATACTGACATAGTACTCCGTTACACACTTTCACTTAACTACAACTTAACTCCAGTACACTCCATTTACAACTTCAGTAAATAACATTTGAAACTTCAATAACGATACTTCTGTCACGACATCAACAGGAATCACATTAACGAAAATCGAAAGCAAGCATTTCAAAGAACTTACTCGAGAGTTGTAAACTATCAACTGCTTGTGGTAGGCGGACAAGTTACGGGACAGCTTCTGGAACTCTCTCTCCACCTCAGAATAGAGTTCATAGTTATGACCTTCGCTGAATTCTGAAATAACTACCACACCGCCCTTCACAAGTACCTTGATACGTGCATTACAGCCCACCCGTGTCACCTTCGATCCACATATCGTATTAACAGGAGAACTCTCCTCCTCCAATGCAGATTTCTTCGACTTCAACTTCGCGGACATCGGTACCACATCACCTACTGAACTTTTCTTCTCCTCACAGGACCCCGTATTCTTCGGTATGTACGGAATCCCTCCCGATTGCAAACAATCAGCTGATAATTTAGCGTACCGTCACGAAACCTCTTCGTCGACCACCGACGTACATCAAAACCACAAGCAAGACCATACGACTCATAAAACTCAACCGCCTTCTCAACGTTCACAAACTGCTGACCAACAAACGGCGTCAAATCCTTTGAAACTACCCTACTGTACTCGACCGCACGCACCTCCTCCGCAGTCGGACGATGCTCTGCCACCCCACCAGAATATTTACAGAAAACTAAAATACACAAAAATTTAACAAAAATTTAAGCAACTACAAATCAAAATAAACATACCAGGCGGCACTTCAACAACCTGCAAATTCTCCATTCCAAATTAATACTTCGATTGGAAACGAAATCCGCCTTGACAACGAAAACGGTAAAACGAGGGAAGCCGCTGCTTTCGATTCTGAAGTGCCGACAAATAACAGAACCCAACAGCCCAAAAACAATTTCAACTGAAGATGCGATGATGAAATATGAAAATCCACCAGCATTGGAATGCCGCACAAATTTAAGACTAAGAAGCAATTATGTGTTAATGACATTGGAATGCCGCGCAAGAGCTTTGATTGCCTCGTGAAAAGGTTTCTCGTGAGAAGCCATTGTGTTTTAATCACACCTGCCTAATTACAAGCTTCTTCTCTTATTTAATCATAGAATCAATCTCAGTCGTCCGCGCAAGATGGATCCAATGGCCAGAATTTGGACTTAGGACCTTAATTTTACTCTAGACCTTATTAGAACTCCCCTCTATGTATATATATGTATATATGTATATATATGTGTATATATATGTATATGTATATGTATATATATATGTATATGTATATATATATATGTATGTATATGTATATATACATATGTATGTATATATATACATATATATATATAAAGACGAGAAAGAGAGGGAAGAAGAGAGAAGTCGGGATTTGATTTAACACCCTCAATCTACATGCTTTAGTTTCTCAGAAATCGGCTCGTCTAATAGTGGTCAAGGCACGGGAGCGTCGAGATATGTAGGCAAGTTATGGTGTGTATGATTGTGGAGAGAATGCTTTTGATTTTACGAGTTTTGATCTCGGAATAATGTGTGTTTATGTATGTATGTGTATATCGAGGGGATGAATTGCAAGGATTGAAAGTGTACAGGCTGAAAAATGCAAAGGTTGGATGGTGAAAAAAAAGATCCGAAATGTGGTGAAATGGTGAGTATTTATAGAGCTGGCACTCGTCTTGGGTTACTCGATCGAGTGGCCCTATGTGCACTCGATTGAGTGCCCGATTTGGAGGCGGTCCAGTCACTTTTGTAGGCGTACTCGATCAAGTAGACCCTAGTCACTCGATCGAGTGCGTAGACCATAGTCACTCGATCGAGTGGGTCAAACGGGTGAGTGTATATTCTCGGAATAATGCGTGTTTATGTATGTATGTGTATATCGAGGGGATGAATTGCAAGGATTGAATGTGTAGAGGCTGAAAAATGCAAAGGTTGGATGGTGAAAAAAAAGTGCCAAAATGTGGTGAAATGGTGAGTATTTATAGAGCTGACACTCGTGTTGGGTTACTCAATCGAGTGGCCCTATGTGCACTCGATCGAGTGCCCGGTTTGGAGGCGGTTCAGTCACTTTTGTAGGCGTACTCGATCGAGTAGACCCCAGTCACTCGATCGAGTGCGTAGACCCTAGTCACTCGATCGAGTGGGTCAAACGGGTGAGTGTATATTGGGAAGGTTGAGATTTTTGTGGCTAGCTTTGACTTAGTTTTTGGGTTTGGTTTCTAGAAGAATGCATGGCTGGTCATGCCTCGGAATTTGACTTTGGCCGGGTTTTGACTCGGTCGCTAAAAGACGGTTTTATTTTCGGTGACGATTTTGGCTCAAATTAGTCTTATTTTATTGAAAACGACCCACTGGGCCTGAATATGAGGTCAGTTTTATGAGATTTGTACTCCGCTAAAAGCCCATGCCAAATACTATTGATTCTGAGCCCATATTCAAGCGCATTTAAAACATGTTTACGTCCGATCATCATCTTTGTTGGAGATCACTATAGACACTAGCAGTTAAATGCGGGTGTCTACACAATAAACCTATCTCTTGGTCATCTTGTAAGCGACAATCCGTTGCCCTCTCTACAACTGAAGCTGAGTTTCGTGCTGTAGCTACTGTCACAACCGAACTCATATGGCTCCAGTCCCTGCTCATGGAGCTCTGTTGTCCTATTAATGCCTCTCCGGTTAATTATTGTGATAATCTAGGTGCCACAGATTATGCAGCTAACACGGTTTTTCACTCTAAAATGAAGCATGTTGCCCTTGCATTCTATTTTGTCCAGCACATCTCCACGGATGGTCAGTTGGCCGATGCTCTAACTAAACCACTGCCACGCCCGCGTCTCGAGTCTCTTTTGCGCAAGATCGACCTTTCCTCTGGAACGTCCGACTTGAGGGAGCGTATTGAGAATATACCTTAGTTATTTTGTATGTCCTAACCTCTCCTAAATTAGAGTAGTCAATCATGTATTATAGGAAGACTTATCTTCTATTATTGTGTACAACTAATTTTTGAGATTCTAGGTTCCGGCCACTACATATAGACTTACATACATCTTATGGTAAATGTATATATTGTATTACCTCACATAATACAATTAATCAATTCGGATAACCTTTATACCATTTATGCACTGATTGAAGGCCACAATATCAGCAAGATGAGGAGGGTTAGGACCCATCCTTTCATCTATGTTCCTAATAATATGGAAATCACCTAACACCATCCCAGCATTAGGGGAAGTGTTGAAGGAGGTCTTGCCAAAGCAGCTCCGCTCCCTCTCTTAAGCATCATTATTTCCATAAACAAAGTGAGAAGAAAAGCTTTATTGGTAGCATTGTGCCTTATTTGACATTATATGAGCTGATCTGTGATACCTAACACATTGATAGTTATAGTAGTAAGATTATAAAACATCCACACCTGCCCTTCTGGATGAGAGTAATAGTTAGTAAGAACACCCCTGATTTTATAAATTAAATTAGTATTTGTTATAATGTAATATATTGTATTGGTGGATGTCCACACTATTACGACATTATGTCGACATCATATCTACACAGAATATTCTAGACCCAGAAGAAACCCTAGATATCTGTATATGTATATATACACGTTAATGATCAATGGAATAAGGCACCTCATTCTCTCCTCTTTCTCACTCATATTATAACACGTTATCAGCACGAGTTTCTAGCCGACTGAGCGAGCATTGATTCTAGCCGATTGAGTGAGCACTTATTATTGAACCGAGTGAGCATTTATTATTCAGATCTGATTATATGGAGATTCATATCAAATCTTATTCTATTTTATTATATATCTAAGAGTAAATTAAAAATAACTCCCTTTTAAAATACCAATTTTAAAATTTACTCCCTTTTGAAATTTTTGTTAAAAATAACTCCCAAAATCTATCAAAAGTTCAAAAATTGCTTCCAAATTTATTTTTAGGACGAAAATGCCCTTGGCTAGAGGGTGTGGTGAAGTAATATGGCATAAAAAAGTTAGGGGCATTTTCGTCAAAAAAAATATTTTGGAGTAATTTTTGAACTTTTGATAGATTTTGGGAGTTATTTTTAACAAAAATTTCAAAAGGGAGTAAATTTTAAAATTGGTATTTTAAAAGGGAGTAATTTTTAATTTACTCTATATCTAATCAGGTACTTTCTTTTATCATCAATTTTTATTGTAGCGTGTAATGGATATGGAGTATAGACAATAATTAATTGAATCGTAGTAAAGTATAATACTATTACCGTAGTGGATGGAATAAGGTCAAATTCTCGCAATTATGTTACGGAGTATTTTATTAACCAACAACAATGTTAAAACAAACATGTATTCTTTCATATTAATCGTATACGTTATGTATGTACTCCATGCAAATATGGATGGATGATCGATGTTTTCTAGAAATTTCGTAATCATATGCATGTGGAGTTAGATTAACTTTGTTTTAACTAAGTGATTTATTGTAATTGACCTAATCTTCTTATGATAATTACCTGATTATCAAATTCATAGTCCTGAATTAGTTTATATACGTCAGATTTTATCTATCAAAGTCTCAAATTAATTAGATTTTTCTACTAATTAATTAGTTCCTCTTTTATTTCATAATTATTAATGATTGAAAAATAAATAAATTTGTGTTAATCGTAATGGAATATATGTATTATAATAATTGGTAAATCTATTATGATTTGGATATTAATACGAATAGTGTGTCTTATATATGTTGCCTATGTGTATTATGAATCAATGAATTTGACTTGATTTTTTTTTAGAATATACATGTTATATGTTACATAAATATCTTTTCTGTTATGAAAGGTAAAAGTTTTTATTCAATGTGTCTTCTGACATACAACCTATGCCTCCTTATATATAGGGCTATACACATAAGGGCATCATAATACATACACTACTACAAATCCCTTACTTTCCCTACACTCCAAGGTCGACGCTTTTATAAGCGTCAATCCCTTTTCCCCCTATCAGCTCTCTTATTGGTCAAATTTTAGTTTATTATATTATTTCAGGAATAAAAAAAGGAACCGCTTCACTTACCCAAAATTTCAACATCCCGCCTATATCGAAAACCTAAATCTACGCCTTCTTTGTTTTGCCCCTCAACCCCAAAACTCCATTGATAGGCGATTCTCAATATCCTTTATCATTTCTATTCCATGGATAATCAAGGTAAGTCTTCTTAAATTACTGATTTTTGTTTCAGTTTTAATTTTTTTTTAAAACCCAAAGAATTAAATTGGGTTTGAGTACCAGTACGCTGTTAGGGTTCTTTAATTTTACTTGATTAGGGGTACAAATCCTTGATTTAGCATACATTTATATAACATTTAAATTTTGTTTTAGGATGTAAGATAGATTCTGTCAGGTTTTTCGAGATATAAAGTGGGTTTGAGTACCTGTACGCTCTTACTCTGTGTTCCAATTAAGTTTTTTTTATAGCTAAGTCACACAATTGTATTTTCTCCATTTTATTCACTATTTTGTATTATGTATTGTTTATAATTTTGAATGGTAGTTAATATTTTTTTAGCTGCTCTATTTATCGAATGCAGTCTATTGTTCAAGTATCAAGAGAAGGATGCTAGATAATGGCCCGCAAATCCGCAATATATCACGTTAAAGCTGCTGTATGTCGATGCAATGTCACAACACACCACGCACTAGGAGTTTGATGCAATTCAGACTGCATTTTTTGCTGCCTTCGTGGGTGTACTAGGCTGAGTTTGAGTTGTATTTGGTGTTGAAGTAGAATGTAGTTCAGTGTGAGGCGAGTTGCGTTTCAAGGCTGCATTTTGGTGTGGGTTTTGAGCACTAGCAGGATGTTCTATTCATGATGCTAGTGTGGACCCTGATTTAGGCAACTTATGGGACAAAAGTTAAGTGGCTTAAGCATTAAGAACTCAACTTCCTAGAAAATTAACTGGAGGTTAGCCTGCAGGGTGTTCGTACAAAGAAGGTAAGACACCAACCTCATTTGGTTGGTTTAATATCTTTGTAGCTGTTAACTTGCAGATTCGCAAATAACTAGTTTTGCATGCCAAACGTATGCAAGAATAGATCTTAAGTGATGAAATACAAGAGTTAAATTGTAAGGTGTAATGATCACTTGATTGATACTTTCATCAATTAGCTTTGTCCTTGCATATGCTACCTGACTTTTATTGTCAATTGAACTTACATTCTTGTACATTGATCGATCATTCAGCGGGAAAACGTGGATCTCTGTGAGAAGGTAAATCTCATTTTTTAAGAAAACAGGGAGTTGTATAAGAAATTATTAGGTTAATAATTTGTTTACTCAATTCATAAAGGCATACCAGCTTAATTATTAACAGGAAGTTACATTGTCTCAGCTTTATCGTGCTAGAAATATTGGTGTCGGTAGCGACAGTATGATTGCAAGTGGTTTCGACAACAAGGAACACCTGTATACACAATTAAGCCTTCCTGCAAGGGAATATAATCTCAGATCAGAAGCTACAGCACCCAATTTAGGGTAACTTTCTTTTGATCTTACGAAGTTTTTACCTTACTTGCATGCTTTATGGTTGTTTTCTAACTTTTACATCCGAAAAATGGTAGACTACAGTTGCATATTTGGTAAGAGTAAATCGAGTTTATTTCATCTTGGATTGTCTCAAAACGAAGGGTGAAGCGAGGAATCGCACTCTAGGCCAGCTACATAACAGAAGGTCACACGTGGAAAGCCCACTTATATTTGTCTTTAGTGTTCTTTTTTTGCTCTGATAATTGTCATCCCATTTATTATCATTGAGTTTGGTCCATGCTTCATACAAAATTCCAACACCCACTTGCACTTAATTTTCTTTTTCGTGCAATTAAGTAAGTGACATGATCATTTGGTGCACCTTTCATTAATTGATGCATCATTTCATCAAGAATATAATATTATTAATTTGTCATGTGATTTCGCTATGTCCTCATTGTTTTCCATGTGGTAAATCGATTGCTTAACTCAAGGAATAAAATATCGTTTCCTTCTTGAATCATTCTATCTTGGTATTGAACCATGTGATTCAATATGTAGTTGATGTTGGCAACTCGAGCATCCTTCGTATTTCTCCTAGGGGTAATCATTCACTGACATAATCTATTATTAATCAGTATGTTTCTCGCTCCATTATCTATTTGAAATGCGATCCAAAATCATAACGTGTGTCATAAAATTAACTAATAATCTAACCCATCTGCTTGAAACCTGATATCAGGTTTAATTCCAAGCCTGTAAAAATTATCAATGCATTCATTCCAGAATCCCCGAGATGGATGGTAAAGCATGCCCTACTACACATTTTTATTAATTTGCACGGCTGGTGCACATGTGATGGTATAACATATAAGATTAAATACGTAACAGATGATGTTTGGTAAAAATGAGGAGTTTGAAGCAACCTTACGCCGGTTTAGAGGACTTGAGATTGATATCTCTCGTGAGGTGTCCCATATTAAGGTAAAAATTTGTATTTGAATGAATGCTATTAAGGCAACCTTGTAATTAACCACTCCGATCCAATTCATTTGGATTCACGATAAAGATGTTGTACTGCCTCAAAATGTGACCATGATAACATTCAAACCTTTATAGAATGCTCATGATGTAGTATCGCTGCTACCTTGATGACTTTTTATCCTGGTATATGTTAAAGTGTGTGCAGAAGCTCTTCATGATAAGCAACAAGTAAGCCTACTAAAACTAATTCGGAAGGAATACGCTTACATACTCACCGTAAGTTTTAATCAAATGTACTCTTTTCCACTTGCCTCGTTAATTAGAGTAGGTCAATTAATTTCTCATATATGTATAGTATTTATTGGTGTAGGTTGGAATTGGTCTTTCAGTACATCCGATGCTTAGTGGAATAAATGCGATCATAGGTTACTCAAGTTCTATATTTGAATCAGCAGGTTAGTTAAAAGTTATTAAGACTAGTTTAATTTGGCAAAAGAACTATATACATGAAAAAGTCTAAGTCTAACATGCATTCCTTTACTTTTGAATAGGGTTTTCAAGGACTATAGGATGGTAGGACTAGCCATGTTCCAGGTGCTAGCTGAAATTTCATCCGTAAAATTCACTTGATAGTATGTATAATCTATGCTACTTGTGGGCTTCTGATCAAATAATAAACTGTCTTCCTAAACACAACTTCCAAGTTTAGTTTTGAGTATATTTTTTACTGATAAATTCAGGAGACGACGAGACGCCCACTTATGATGGTTAGAACCTGAGCTATATATATGCAGTTTTGTTTAAATTTTTATCCTTTACAGGTTGTCTGGTGTCAGAGGGTCTGATATGAAATGTTATGTTTGTTTTAATTAAAGCAGACGTATTGTCAACTGATAATATGTGAGAAAACTTGCAGATATCGTCAGCTGAACTATGGTTAGGTTGTATGCTAGCAGGGTTAGTTTCCGTGCTACAGGTTCCCTTCGAATAATTTAACATTGTTTTCTCAATCTCACTGTCGACGTATCGCATAACCAATAATTGGCAACATGTAAGAGTATTCATCACAGTTGTTTTATACCAAGACCATCAGCTCCTGAAAGGCTTCAATCTCTAGCTCGCGCAGATTGGCATATCGGTAACTTTTACCGCTTTATGATTTCCCGTTCCTAATTATACTTGTTCCTCTATACCAAGATTTCACTGTCCATTTATATTGTCTCGTCCATATTTTTTATCTGTGTATAAACAAAAAATGACTAATTAAAAACCTTCATATGAACGAAATTTGCAGTAGTTAGTAATGGTTGGTGACGATGTATACAACAATAGGTCGATGTTGGAGCATACCCAGTAGGTATAGAAGGGGCATCAACAGTTATTGTTTCCGAGGTACCATCACTTTGATTCATTTGATTCAGTTTTCACCTGAACGGCTGTTCAGTTTGGTTTTTCATAAGATAATAATGTCTTAAAGATGTGTGATTCACTGACAAAACGTTTCCCCTATGTGGTGGAGGGTTTATGTACGAAAAATAATTGAACATGAATAGCGTGTGTTGATCTTGTCGGCTGCCATCTTGAACAGTATGGATCCGGTTAGTGATGAAGGAGATCAACGTTATTAAAGGAACTGTAACACTATGACCATTCGAAGTACACTGATTGCATTGTTTGATGTCGTCTACTCAGATAAGTGGACAATTAAAAAGCTTGCAGATTTTACCTAGTTTAATAGCTGAACGGGATGGTGACGTGCGTGTAGATATCGGATAACAAATGACCTCGGCGATGCATCCGGATGAAAGAACATTCTCACTTTCACTTTGGAAGACGAGTTGTCGTCGTACCCTATAGTTAGGATTTATTTGTTTTGAGATATTTTCTTTTATGTGAACATTTGTAGCAATATTCCTCCGATTCTTGTCCGAGTGAAATAGTTACAATATTGTTTTTGACTTTGTAATATATTAATTTTGATAATGCAATTTAATGATATAATGTATATCTTTGGATACTTGTCAAACTATTAGTATTTATTATATGGTTTGATGTCATTGACTGAGTTATCTCATTTGGTCGCTAATAGTGTATATTTATACTGTATACAACTTCTGGTATCAAATGGCGGGAAAAAAATATCATAGTGACGACAAAAACTGTCAAGAACCATGATAATTCCTGACAGAATAAATCATCGCATGCTGAAAGGACACATAACGCAATAAAGCGTCGATAATGTTGAAGCATAAAAGTGTCGCCAAACTTGACGCTAAAAAGCGTCAAGAAATCCTGACGCCCAAAAACTCGACACTTTAGTAAAGCGTCGAGAAATAAAACACTGACGTTTATAAGCGACGAAAAAAGACCAAAAAAGCGTTGCCAATATCAGGGATTTGTAGTAGTGATATGGTAAGGAAATATTTACCCTAGATATCTTACCATAAGTATTTATAACACTCCCCCTGATGGCCGACTAGTAGCCCAGAAATGTGTCTACCATTACAATTTTCAATAGAGGCAAGGAGTAAATCAAAACCTAATATGTATTGGATATATTCAGATGCCTCGTTAAAACCTTGACAAGGAAAATCCAGTGGGAAAAAACCTTGACGAAGGAAAAAGAGTACACCATAATAGGTCCAAACATCAATCATGTTACTATCAAAACATTTAAGGAACTAAATCATTGAGGCGACGCATTCCAATCTTGTGGACTAGTTTCTTGAATGTTGCAGTCGGTAAGGCTTTGGTGAGTAGGTCTGCCAAGTTGTCACTTGAACGCATTTGCTAGATGTCAATGTCACCATGCTTTTGGAGATCGTGTGTAAAGAAAAACTTTGGACTGATATGTTTCGTTCGATCACCTTTGATAAAACCCTCTTTTAGTTGTGCAATACAAGCAGCATTGTCTTCGCACAATATTGTTGGCATATCCTTAATCGAAGGGAGTCCACACGAGTCTTGAATATGGTGTATTACCGACCTTAGCCATAAGCATTCACGACTTGCCTCATGTATTGCTAGTAACTCAGAATGATTTGTGGAAGTAGCCGCAATTATTTGTTTTACTGACCGCCATGATATAGCTGTATCTCCATATGTGAACAAATAGCCGGTTTGAGATTTCCCTTTGTGTGGATCAGAACGGTAACCTGCATCTCCATACCCAACTAGTTTTGATTTAGATTCATAAGAGTAAAATAAACCTAAATCAATGGTACCACTAAGATATCAGAGTAAGTGTTTGACTCCACTCCAATGTCTTTTAGTTGGGGCAGAGCTATATCTAGCTAATAAATTCACTGAAAAAGCAATCTCAGGTCTTGTAGAGTTAGCGAGATACATGAGAGCGCCAACTGCACTCAAATAAGGTACTTCTGGTCCCAGGAGTTCTTCCCCATCCTCTTTAGGACGAAATGGATCTTTATGCACATCGAGTGATCTTACAACCATGGGAGAACTTAATGGATGTGCTTTATCCATATAGAAGCGTTTTAAGACCTTTTCAGTATAAGTGGATTGGTGAACAAATATCTCGTTCGTGACATGTTCAATTTGTAAACCAAGACAGAACTTAGTTTTACCAAGATCTTTGTAGACACCCACATTTTGACCGCCAGGTGTCTATAGTAGTTTCCGACAAACACTCGATGATGATCGGACGCAAACATGCTTTAACGTACTCGGAAATGGGCTCGAAATCATGGATATTTAGCTTGGGCTTTTTAAGGAGTACAAATCTCACAAAACCAACCTTAAATTCAGGCCCAGTGGGTCGTTTTGAGTCAAATAACACTAATTTGGGTCGAATCCGACACCAGGGGTAAAACCGTCTTTTAGCGACCGAGTCAAAACCCGGTCAAAGATTTTCCCGAGACACGTGAGTCAGCCGTGACACCTCACATGGCTGATTCTTACCCAAACTCTACAAAAAATCAGCTTCACAAAATAATAAACAATTCCGTTTAAAGTAGAATTCGATCTCAAGTAGGAATCCTATTCGAAGACCGATTCAAACACTCGACCGAGTGCAAATACTCGGCCAAGCAGCATACAACCAGCCGAGATACCTTTCTTCTTTGCCAAGAAAGCGGAATTCTCATGCTTGTCAAACTCCTACGTTTCCTATCCTAAGCGGTATTCAAACTCTTCTAAGCCAAGGTCGGGAACTCCCTATAAATAGCCCCTTGCATACAACACTTTCAATCATCAGAAAACATCCTATCATATAGACAAAATTCCTGAGAGAAATCAGAAAATATCATATCACACCATAGGATCAATTATTAGCAACATACACATCAACTTTCTGTCATTCCAACATACATAATTCCTGAAAAACATCAACCTTAGCATCGAGAAACCGATAGTGCGTCCAAAACCCGAAGAAAACCGGTCCCGATACCCGACACCCTTCACCCGCCACCTTCACCGAGCCACCCTAACCCGACTGACATCACTCGACGCTCCCGTGCCTAGCCACATTCCGACGAGCCCCGATCCGAGTTAACAAAAGCATGTAGGTTGAGGGTGTACCAAACCCGATCTCTCCCTTTCTTCTCCTTCCTTCTCTTCGCCCGTTTTTTTTATTATGGGTCAAGAGTCGTCTTTTTTATTTTTCTAATATCGTTATTAACGAAAAACTATTTTCATAACAAATATTCTTAAACATACGATATCGATTTTTCTATAATCGAATATTGTATCAAAAAGAATTATATTAAGATCTCGACGATATCAGAAAATCGTTACATCTTTTTTTCGTTCAAAAATTCTTTTCTTTTACTTTTCGTTCAAAACAAGCAATTTTACAAAACCTTTTTAAATTCATTCCGAATATTCGATATCGATCTCATAATCGAATATCGGGTATGACGAATATCGAAAACATAAATCGAGTGTAAATTAATTCATATTTTGTACGCGATTTATCAAAATTAGCAATTTCGAAAAAAAAATAAAAAATCGGACAGACCCGCACGCGAGTCGCGCCATGCCCAGGCGACTCGCGCACGGGCCTGAAACCCGGATCTTTTTTTTAGCTTTTCGTTCGCTTTTTATTATTTATTCTGCAAAACGATTTCTAAAAATTACATCTTTTCTAAAACTATTCCGAGTATTTGATATTGATTTCGTAGTCGACTATCAAATATAACGAATATCGAAAATATTAAGTCGAGTACGAATCATGCAATATTCATACGCGATTTAATACGAACATCGACTTTTTCGAAAACCGGCACCGAAGCAGGCCACCACGCGACCCGCCGGCATCCCGGGCGAGTCGCGCGGCCGGCTGTTATGCCGCGGCCTTTTCCGTCTTTTTATTTTTTATTCGAACTTCGTTTTTTTATACAAAACAACGTTCTTTTCAACAATATTTTTCAGATTTCGATTAATATTTTTCTCGATCTCGTATTTGCTATATTATTATTTACAAATCGATACTAACTCGTTTGTTCATCTTTTTGTAGAAAATTCATCCTTTTATTTCGTTTGTTTTATTATACTGAAACGAATCTCACATGCTAAATTCAACTTTGACATTAATTTTTCATGCATTAAACCGACTTAGCAACCCGTTCAATTCCTCACATGCTTAGGAAAACAATGTTTGCATATCATTCATCGTATTACTAACGCGCGTATTAAAAAATCATTCGATATCCTAGTAGAGGCCGCTAATGTGCGGGCGGGGTTGGGTGTTCTTAGTGAACTTCCCAACACGTACCCTCACCCCTTACTCAGAACCGTGGTTTTCGGATGTCCGAAACCATTGGCAACGAGAGTCATTCAATATACGATTAACCGCTCAAGTCGGCATCTATATCGATATGCAAAAGGGACGAGCCCAATAAACTCTAACATCGGAAATGGGCCGTATTTTGTACACGGCCCACTACGACATAGAGTGGGCTCGAACGGTTCCGAATAACCATAAAATTCGGTGGCGACTCCAACTTCGATTTAAATTTCAATTTGACCATCTCATGGAGATTCATTCGCCTCCCCAAACCCGCGCGTGGCCGTGTCGGGGTGGACCTATGTCATGTCCACAATCTTTCATCTCGAATTCCTTTTGTAAATAATCGGCGGTTTCAGTGATCTCTACTTGAGTACCAATGAGATTTAAATCATCAACATATACTGCAATAATAGCAAAACCTGAACAAGATTTCTTAATGAACACGCATGGACAAATGGCATTATTAGTGTATCCTTGTTTTACCAAGTATTCACTAAGTCTATTATACCACATTCTTCCAGATTGCTTTAGTCCATATAAAGCTCTTTGAAGCTTTATTGAGTATATACTACGTTGTTTGGATATCTTTTCAGGTATAGGAAGTCCCTCGGGAATTTTCATGTAGATGTCGCTATCAAGTGACCCATAAAGATAGGCCGTGACTACATCCATAAGATGCATGTCAAGCTTTTCTGAAGCCGCCAAGCTAATAAGAAACCAAAATGTAATGCCATCCATTACTGGAGAATAAGTTTCTTGGTAATCGATACCAGGTCTTTGTGAAAAACCTTGTGCAACGAGTCGAGCTTTATATCTCACAATTTCATTTTTCTCATTGCGTTTTTTGACGAACACCCATTTATATCCAACGGCTTTTACACCTTTAGGAGTTTCAGCAATAGAACCAAAAATGTTCCGTTTTGCTAATGAGTTAAACTCTGCTTGGATTGCATCCTTCCACATTTGCCAATCTTTTCAATTTTGACATTCTTCTATCGATTGTGGTTCAGGATCGTCATTATTTTCCATGACGTTCAGAGCAACTGTGAATGCAAATATATCATCAGGAATGATTGCATTTCTATCCCAACTTTCTTTTATACCAACATAGTTTATGGAAATCTCATTGTTTTGAGCTCCATTATCCTCATCATGTGCAACTACTTCCTCCGTATTTGATTGTTCAATCAAGTTTTCAGATAGAGGATCCTTTTCTAGAAAGGTAGTTGTTAACCCCTTTTTACGGGGAACTAAATCTTTTGCACCAAGAGGTCTCCCACGCTTTAAGCGTGGCTTGGGCTCATTTGTATTATCATGATTTCCTACTGGGATACACAATTTTGCTGGGGCATTTGCAGCATGAATACGTGACTTGGTTACCCTTCCTGTATCCGTGAATGCATCGGGAATCCTATTTGCAATATTTTGCAAATGTATGATCCTTTGAACCTCTAGTTCGCATTGCTTTGTACGGGGATCAAAATGGGCTAGTGTTGGTGTATTCCAAGAAATTTCTCGGCTTTCCTCAAGATTAAGCTTTTCTCCCCTTAATGACGAGAAATTTGACTCATCAAACTGACAGTCAGCAAATCTTGCTTTAAAGACATCTCCTGTGAGAGGCTCTAAATATTTGATGATAGATGGGGATTCATAGCCGACATATATACCGAGTTTACGTTGGGGTCCCATTTTTGCTCTTTGAGGTGGAGCTATGGGGACATAAACTGCACAACCAAAAGTTCTAAGATGACAGATATTTGGTTGATGCCCAAACACAAGTTCTACGGGTGAGTACTGCTGATAACTCGTTGGTCTAATCCGTACTAGTGTTGCGGCATGTAATATTGCATGAGCCCATGCTGAAGATGGCAATTTGGACCTTAAGATTAATGGTCGAGCAATTAATTGTAAACGTTCAATAAAAGACTCAGTTAGACCATTTTGAGTATGCACATGGGCAACGGGATGTTCAACATCAATGCCAATTGACATGCAATATTCATCAAATATTTTAGATGTAAATTCTCCAGCATTATCCATACGAATAGTTTTGATTGGGAATTCTGGGAACTGAGCTCGTAATCTAATAATTTGTGAAAGGAGTCTTGCAAACGCAACTGTGCGAGTTGAAAGGAGGCAAACATGAGACCATCGTGTTGAGGCGTCAATTAGGACCATAAAATAACGAAATGGTCCAGAGGAAGGGTGAATTGGCCCACAAATATCACCTTGGATTCGTTGCAAGAAATTTGGTGATTCAATATCAACCTTCATTAAGGATGGTCTAATGATTAATTTGCCCTTATAACAAGCCTCGAATAGACAATCTTTGATTGATAGGACTTTTAGATGCTTTAAAGGATGTCCATGTGTGTTTTCAATAACTTGACGCATCATTGTTGATCCTGGATGACCTAGACGATCATGCCAAAGTTTAAAAACATTTGGATCAGAGCTTTTCACATGTTTCACAAACTATGATTCATTGAGGATAGTATGATATAATCCGGAAGGCAAAGCAGGAAGCTTTTCTAATATGTGTTTTTTTCCCAAAATAATATCAGTGATGCACAAGTATTCTATGCCAGCCTCAATAGTCGTCTCAAGGTGGTATCCATTGAGGCGGATATCTTTAAAACTCAACAACTTTCGTTCCGATCTTGTTGAATATAAAGCATCACGAATGTTGATTTTCGCACCATTAGGTAATACCAACAGTGCTTTTCCGTGACCTTTAATAATATTTGATGTCCCTGATATTGTGCTAACATTGGCCGCAGCTAACATTAAATGGGAGAAAATAAAATCGCTTGTTGCGAATGATTGTATGTGTTGTTGCACTGTCTACAAGACATACATCGTCACTATTTGTTTTCAATATTACATAAGCAATATTCATATTCCTTTGAAAAAGAATAAACATAAACATAAGCATAGCGAAAATATAATAAATAATAATTGGAAACGAAATCAAATATCATTACTAGAGAAAAATAACAAACGGAAGCATGACGAAAACAGATAAGAAATTAAATTGATAGAACATAAATTTAAAATGGGACAATCAATGTCACTTATTCTAAGTAAATTACTACGTAATTCTAATAATTAAACTTAGACATCATTGAAGAAAGATCCGACATCCTCAAATTCATCATTTTCATTTGTATGGGTCTTGAAATCAGGAAGATCAAGATGGACACCATCATTTAATGGCACTTCATATTGGGCAAAATTTGTTTCAGCTTCCTTGGCCCGAATGAAAGCTTTATAGAGATGAACAAGATGTCTTGGTGTACGACAAACATTCGGGAAAGTAGTGATTAAGCCCCTTTACTTTGCTCAATTGTGAAATCAAACTCCTTAACTCTTGATTGTAGCAATTAGACCCCTTAACTTTATCAATATGTGAAATTAGACCCCTTAACTTTGACAATATGTGAAATTAAACCTTTTTTTATTTATTTTTCGATCAATTGCTCAATTTATCGTCAATTTCTCATACTAGAATATGAATACGTACATCACGGTAGAATAGAAATACCTACATTACAATAGAATACGAATACGTACATTACGGGATAAAATATTTTATCAAACTACTTGGGATATACGTATACGTATATTACGAATACGAATAGTAATTTTTTTTACTGCTTCGTACTTGGGAATATGTATTTCTATACGTATACGTATTATATTGGTGTATTTTGGGATAAAATATTTATTGATAGTAATCAGATATTGACATGAAATTGACGAGAAATTGAGCAATTGATCGGGAAAAAAAAAGGTTTAATTTCACGTATTGGCAAAGTTAAGGGGTCAGTCTGATGATTTTGCATTAATAACTCATTGTTTTGTTCAGCAACCAAAAGACAAGATATGAGCTCTGAATATTTCTGAAATCGACGCTCGCGGTATTGTTGTTGTAAAACAACATTTGAGGCATGGAAATTAGAAAAGGTTTTCTCCAAAAGATCAGAATCAGTGATAGTTTCTCCGCATAATTTCAAATGAGAAACAATTTGAAAAAGTGTTGAATTGTAGTCAGGGACACTTTTAAAATCCTGTAGTCGGAGGTGCATCCATTCGAACCTTGCACGTGAGAGAATGACGGTTTTTTGATGGTCAAAACAACCTATTAATTCCGTCCACAGATTGTACGGGTCTTTCACCGTAAGATACTGTGCCTTCAAAGATTCGTCAAGGTGACGACGGAGAAAAATCAATGCCTTAAACCGATTCTCAAGGGATTCCTTGTTGTCTTTTTTAATGGTTTCCCTCAAAGATGAAGCGTTTAGGTGCATTTCAGCATCTAAGGTCCACATCAAATAATTGTGTCCTGATATGTCTAGAGCTGTAAATTCAAGCTTGGAAAGATTCGACATCTAATAAAATTTGGATGTCAGTAAAGGAATCAAGAAAAATTAAGATGAAAAATAAAATAATAATAAACATGGTACGTAATAATTACACAATTATTTAATAGCAATAAATCATTATTAACATATACGAGATACCGGTTTATTAATATACGATAATAGTTAGTAATTATTATCATGGTTTATGCAAGAAAAAAAAAATATATATATAACATGCATGGAAAACAAAAACACGAAAAAATATCATGAGAATTAATAAGGGAAGAGAAGTAAATACTCCCTCCGAGTTTTAGTGTTCTTACCTCTTTCCTTATTGGGCTGAGTTTGATCTTCTTCCCTATTTCCATTTATGGAAAAACTTTTTCACCCACTTTATCATCTTTAATAAATATAATATTCATCTCTCATACTTTTCCAATCAACTTTATCTCATTTCATTAATATAATATCTCTCTCTTACTTTTTCATTTCATTTCTCCCCTTTTAATAATATAATACTCCCTCCTTAATTTCCACCCCAAAAAGAAATGGGAAGAACATAGGAACTCGGAGGGAGTAGAAATTATGATTTCAACTTTATTTGGGCATGAATGAAAACTCTTAAAAGTATAAAAGTTGCAAACCATTAGCCTAAAACACTTTAATTACTCTATTCTTTAATTCCAATATTAGTCACCACGTGGATGAAATAATTTGCCAATGAATTGAAATGGCTGGAATCATAAGTAATGAATATTGAGTATTGAGAGTGGTAAGGCAATAATACGGATTCAAAGTGTGCGTAAAAAGTAAGCACAAAGAAATTATTCCGTAGATGAGAAATAAAAAAATGAAATATATATGCCCAACTATATAGTACAACTTTTAAAATATACTATGTATGAAGTAATTATGAAAGGATGAAAGTAAAATAAAACAAAATTATTATTTGTGTTTATGGCCATACAATAATTTCCAATATAGGGTAGATGTTACCCTAAAATTTATTGTTTGAGGCACCAACAACAAAGTTAATAATGAAATACAATTAAAAAAATAAAGAAAAAAAACTTTTATTGGAAAAGAAAATTGAAAATAAAGATAAAAATAATAAAGAATCTATATGTGCTAGTAGATGTAGAATTTCTTTTTTTTTCAAACTCAATTTCTACCATGATGCCTACCGTACAATGATTAGAATTAACAATACCTACCGTGAAATTGAGCTACGTGCTGATAACGTGTTATGAAAGGTAAAAGTTTTTATTCAATGTGTCTTCTGACATACAGCCTATGCCTCCTTATATATAGGGCTATACACATAAGGGCATCATAATACATATGGTAAGGAAAGATTTATTCTAGATATCTTACCATAAGTATTTATAACATTTTCAATATTTATCTAACTAACTTAGAAGATATTAGCGTGATATAGCAAAGATTCAAAGAGTAGAAATTTGAATTATTCTAATCATCCTATTACTCGTAAGACAGTGCGTGTTTTAGGACATCATATTATTGTGTGCCTTTAATCAAATACTCCGTATTAGTTTGCTCACAAACAATAGCAATAGTATTTCATTACTACTTGATTGTTTCACATTAGTCATCAGTTCATCACTAATTCGTTTTATATCATAATCTTTATATTAGTTTTATTAAATTATGATTATTATTTGTTTCTTGTACAAGATTATTTGTCAACTAATAGATGTTTGTTGAGATGAATTCAATTGTTTAATTTTACTATCAAAAAAATCGAGAACGTAGACTAATAAGATCAGACCGTTGCTCTCCCACAATTACCACATCATATTCCCTAAAGTTTAGCACATAATATTCATTTGATTTCATTTCCGTAAATATTGTATTTCTAGCTGTTAGAGTTTATTTCCTTCTGTAATTAGCCTAGCTCTTCTTTTGTATAAATAGCTTCAAGTCTTTCACTTGTGATCAGGATTGAATAATAACATACAAATTTCCATATCTTACGGTTTCTAACATGGTATCAGTGTTTCACAAATAAATCAAATCTCGATACTTTTCACATTCCCTGTGTTCTTCCCGATAATGACGAACACCAAAACCTCCGAAAACAAAACACCTGCGTCCTACTCGATTGTTCCCGTCGAAAATCCAGAAACCAAGATCACACACGTTGAATTTACCGGCAAGAATTATGACGATTGGTCTCGTTGTTTCCGTCTCGCTCTCCTTGCCAAAGGCAAGCTCGATTACATTGACGGAACGATCAACAAACCAGCAGAAACTGATCCCGATTTCAAAGCCTTGAGATCAGCCAATGCACTTGTGTCGGCATGGTTTAATACCATCGAAGCTGACCTTCGTACATCTATTTCCCTACAAGACGATGCTACTCTCCTGTGGACCGATATCAAGCACCGTTTTACATTGGTAAATGATGCTTACATATTTCAATTAGAAAACGATATTAATTCTTGTAAACAGGGGCTGACGGAGACAGTAATGGCTTATTACGGGCGCATCAAAAAGCTATGGGACGATCTCATTGCTAATGACGGTTTCCCGACTTGTGCCTGCAATCCATGCTCCTGCAATCTGCTCAAACTCCTCGGCCGCCAACGAGACAAGAAACGGGTACGTTCCTTCCTTATGGGTCTCAACTCTCATTTTGCTACTCTTCGTTCCCATATTCTTGGAACAGAACCCCTACCGAATCTCAATCAAATTTATAGCCGACTCTTACAATAAGAAGAAGGTATCCGTAGTTCTTTAAATTCTGTCACCCCTGACTCTCGGTCTGACCCCATGATATTTGCCACTCGAGTTCAATCTAATTCAGCTCATAATCGAGTCAATCAAGTCTCGCAAAACCCGTCTGAAAATCCGTCAAAGAAGTGCCTTGCTTGCAAACGACCAGGTCACAATTACTCGTCCTGCTTTCAGGTCACCGGGAATTTTCCGGATTGGTGGGGGGATAGACCTCGGGATAGAAGTTATGTGGATCCTGACCCGAATGACCCGAGTCAGATAGTTGTTGTACCGGATACCTGCGGCCGACAAAAACGTGCCTCTGCTCAGACCGTAAACTCCTCTGCTCAGACCCTGCCTCGTGCCAATATGGGTCAGGTAAACAATCAGGTTCCATCAACGTCTGGTGCTGCTACTTTTGATGGCGTGGACTTGAATAATTTAAATGTCGCTGATCGGGCTGAATTAGTTCAGCTATGGCAGGCACACAAAGCGAATAATGATCGACTCAATGGTAATATTCCTCTTTCTTCTTGGATTATTGATACCGGTACATCCCACCATATGTCGGGTTGCTTATCGCATTTTTCAAATATTCGTAATATCGCTCCTTTATCCGTTGGTCTTCCGAATGGTGACCAAACTACCGTGACAAAAAGTGGGGACATCATTCTTTCAAATAGATTAATCTTACGGGATGTTTTATATGGCCCAAATCCTCAATGTCACCTTATTTCGGTCTCTAATTTATTACTTGACGATTCTTTGACTATCCAATTTTCTCATTATTTATGCTTAATTCAGGACCATTCCTCGAAGATAGTGATTGGTGCGGGTGAGCAGCGCGAGGGACTTTATTTTTTGAAGGATGTCCGCAATTTCGAGCCTAAAGCCTTTAGGGTGGGAACGATTGACAATAATGATCTATGGCACCGAAGGTTGGGGCACCCTTATACCGATATTAATCGTTTTATTTCGTTTTTAAATAATACTGAAACTCAAACTCGTTCTACTTTTCATAGTAAGTTTTGTGATATTTGTCTTCGTGCAAAACAAACTCGAGAACCTTTTCATTTAAGTTCTAATAATGCTCTTGCTATTTTTGATTTAATTCATTGCGATCTTTGGGGTCCCTACTCCGAAAATGGATCATGTGGTTCTCGATATTTTTTAACAATTGTAGATGATTTTTCACGATCCACTTGGGTCTATCTTCTTTGTCATAAAAGTGATTCGTGTCAACAATTATTACATTTTTTTGCTATGGTCGAAAGACAATTCAACAAGAAAATTAAATGTTTTCGCACCGATAATGGCACCGAATTTTCTTGTCTAAAATCCTTTTTTGATGAACAAGGCGTCTTATTTCAAACCTCCAACGTTGACACACCTCAACAAAACGGTCGCGTTGAGAGGAAGCACCGTCACATTTTGAATGTTGCTCGCGCTCTTCTTTTTTCAAGCTTTTCCATTTATCATTCAATTGTTTATATATACAAGAGTATCTTTGCAAATTTGATTATATCTTTCAAGCATGGACTCCGTTTATCTCATGAAAATTTGATACTTATATAAAGATCGAACATGATTTGTACATACATATTTGAGTGCATAATTTAATCGTCATTTTTGCTTATTTTATGTGGATTTGACCGTACATATTGTGTTGATTAATTTCCCAATTAATATGTTTGTAAATTTGATTCCATAATCGTTATAAATTTCATACAATTATATTATAAAATGAAATCAGTTAAGCATTATTGTGTGTGTGTGTGTGTGTGTGTATGAATCAACTTTGGAGTCAAATATCCATATATTTAAAGGCTCATATACGATCATGATCAGAGCTAATAATGTTATCCGGTGAGATAATAAGTATTTTTAGACTAGAAGCTCCTTATAAGAATTTGTATGCCTGAAATAATATACAAGTTTATTATAGATAATAACTACAGCAAATACAGCAGCCGCGAAAACACGATATCACGGGAATAAAGTAGCCTTGAAGACATTGTATCAGAAAAAATTATATTTTGTGTGACTACGTACATGAAACAGTACCGTGTTTAATACGGAGTATCACTTATCATGTGAGGAGAAAATTTATATTCCTTTGAATTGAAAGAATATTGGCCTGAAGCCTAAAGGCAACATATAGTATGTGAAAAGAGATTTAGAGAAATATTGTCAATTAATTTCTTATTCATTCACGTTGAACAAGTGTAATTTTGTTGAAAGACGTTGAATCTTTTTCAACTGGATGTGTTCATTCCCCGAAGAGAATGAGACATTTTTAATAAAGACTCTGCCAGAAGCAGGAGTCGAGATAGGACTGGCATAATTAAAATGAGTCTAATGATATGACCTTAATTGAGACAAAATTCTGCATTGAGTTATTAAAAATTGAAAGTAATGTATCATTGGTTAATAGTCATAATTTCGGATATGACTTGAAATAATGTATTCGATTAACGATGATCATTCTCCAAAGCGAATATGACATCGAATAAAAGAGATTGATTAAGTGAATGTCATCATTGTATGTGTTGACAATTATAATTATATCGTATTTTATGACAATTACAAGTGAGTAATATAGCATATTCCCGGAAGAAATATTGACGGGTCTTGCCTATGTATATGAGACACCACTTGTGTCATGTCACATCTATAATTTTTCATGGCCATATGAGAAAATAAAATTGTTGTGCCCATAATATATAATGTAGTTAAACAAAAGTTTAGCGTGATGAGATTCAGTCAATTGAAAATGTGGCGTACAACTAGTGAATTTATCAAGACATAGCCAAATGAATAAGAAAAATGACATGAGTTTTAGGCAATGCAAAGTCGACCACAAATGTTAAAGAGATGACAAATTTAGGCCATCCGGGTTCTTGTTACACCCGTTTTGATAAACCTGATGTTTATCTTGAAAGAAACGTAACAACGTGCTGAATCCCTCTCATGTATCATTAGAATTATATTTGAGGCAAGACAGTACGCTGAGATGGAATATTATTATGTTGGAGATTTGAATACTGCTCGGAGTTGGATAATGAACATGAACGTTTATGTATGGTTGAATTACGTGACCTGTAGTCACACAGAATTTTACGAGTAGTTCTTGTAATCAGAGTTCACCATTTGAGTATTATGTGAACATGATGATCTCCCAAATGGACAATTTTAAGTCAGCACGTGGAAAAACCAACTGCGCTAAGTCGAGCTCCCCAATATATTACTCTACTGAAGAAAATCAGTTGATTAAAGTGTATAAAATATGAGATGAATTCTAAGGTGGATATTGTCCTTTAAATCTATTAAGTAATGATAGTTTTTACCACCTTAAGAGGGAGATTGATAAGAATAAGCTGGTAAAAACAAACAAGTAATGTTGATCCCATCTGAATCTGAAGTTCAGAGACTTATTTTGGATATGAAATACATCACCTAGAGATTCAAGAAATATTAATAATGATTTATATCATTTGGTTTTGATGATATACCAGAATATATCAGCTTGATCACCTTATCTTATCAAGATATGTTATACATTGAAATTTATGATTTGACTATAGACAGATTTACCCTCCTTGAGGTAGAGCGAGCTATAGCTCCGTCATGGATAGTAAAATGTATGAACATTGAGATTCTTGCCATATTTTCAATAATCACACACGACGGAGTGTGAAGGTCATATTCGGTTCATATGTTATAAGTGAAAGAAAATGGCAAGCATGTGCAGTTGGTACTCATGAAGAGTAATGAAACTTGGATGTCGTTGAAGTGACATAGATATCTGAACGATAATAGATGGCCTAGACATATGAAAATATTGGTACCAAATATATTCAGATATCTTTAAGCAGTGCCGGCAGTATAAGTAATTATATCGATATGTTAATTCATGGAACCGAATAATACATGCGCGCGATATGTGATGGATAGTTTAATGGGGATCTTATATAAGCGTTCATCTTGATTGTCGACGTACAATCTATGGTTAAGAATGAGCTCATGGACTTGAAGTCCACGTATTGACTCGATGTCAATCCAATTATGAATAATATTGGTGAAGATACTGTACAGTTTGCATTTGAGTCTCATGTGCATGCAACATAGTTATTTTATCATTGCATATTAGATACTATATATTAGTTTCATAAAACATCGTTGCATTAGTTTAGTACATACTCCATATAATATCGAGCACTGTTCATAATATAGGCATGCACAAGATTATTATTGTTATATATTGCAGGATACATACTTATATATAAGTTTTAAGGGGATTTATACTCATATATAGATTGA
This sequence comes from Agrostemma githago, assembly GCA_958450325.1. NCBI lineage: Eukaryota > Viridiplantae > Streptophyta > Magnoliopsida > Caryophyllales > Caryophyllaceae > Agrostemma > Agrostemma githago. Next base: position 56,187,522 of record OY288240.1, read on the forward strand.
TAACTCCTTGAAGGAGCATATTATAAAAGATCGAAAGATGATGATAGTTGATCAAATTAGTTCCAGAATGACTCATTATTAAGTGTATGATCTTCTATACAATAAATGTGTATTTATAAAAGTGTTCAACATGAGAGTTGATGTGAATGCACGGTTTTATTATCTCAATTTGAAGTTTGAATGTATTGAGAATTCATACATGAGTAAGTTTCCTTCCGATTATATGAGAATACTTTATGGTCTAGAAGCACCATAATAGTTGGAAAATAATGTAGTGAAAGACTATAATTATATGTCAATATATATGTAAAATAAGAAAATATGACAAGAAAGATCAATTAGTTAGGGTATTTAAATTGTAAATATTAGCTACACTCTTTTTCCCTTCGACTAGGTTTTTTGTTCTAATGGGTTTTTCCTAGTAAGGTTTTTAACGAGGTAGCGCTATAGACGTGTTAATAACGCTATAATTATAATCGTCATTGTTGAGATGACAATTCTCTAGACATACTATGTTATGACGTGCATTGAGAACAAATTCACAATTGTGGAAATATTATTTGAAATGAAGATCCAAGAGTCATGAATGACTATCCAGATTGTGGTTCCGAAGAAATATGATATCGAATTATCAAGGATTTCTATTGATTGAAGATACCAAGTTTATCGGTTATGACAAATCCATTTCAACGCCGTGAAGCTACAAGAAGACATGGATAATTTCAAGACATATCAAGTCGTGCAATCATCAGGGGGAGTACTAATCACGCGCTGTACTCTTTTTCCTAAGCCATGGTTTTTGTCTCACTGGGTTTTCCATGGAAATGTTTTAACGAGGCAGCATGTTATGCGTGTTTTGAAGATTTATGTACTCGTTTAGTTTACTAGTGTTTTTCCCATTGGGTTTTTCTAGGCAAAGTTTTAATGAGACATGACTTCACTGATGGACATCCAAGGGGGAGTGTTATAATGTAATATATTGTATTGGTGGATGTCCACACTATGACAACATTATGTCGACATCATATCTACACAGAATATTCTAGACCCAAAAGAAACCCTAGATATCTGTATATGTATATATACACGTTAATGATCAATGGAATAAGGCACCTCATTCTCTCCTCTTTCTCTCTCATATTATAAGAGTATTTGTATTTTAATTCTTTTTGCAATTTAACTAGTAATCCTTAATTTTAATTCTTATCGAATCTATTTTAACTTCGTCTTAATTCCTAAAATGGTTATTGTAGCCCGAGTTTCTATTTCCAACTCGAACTTGTTTTTAATAAGTTTCGTCAAAACGTTTATTATTTTTCATTGAGAAATCAATTTAATTCATCTTCGTCGTACATTTGTTAATTTTCTCAAGAAATGTTATTTTTATCATGAACGTTTATTTTTATCTTGAGATACATTTTATTTATCCTCTCGAACTAGTTAATTATTTTCTGAAACTTCATTTTGTTTCGAATATTAATTTTAGCCTTGAGAAACACTTTATTCACACATTATTTTGACGGTCCAAGTATTTATTATCCTAAATTGATTTTAAGTTTGTTAGTTGCTTTGGCTAACTTTTGACTCAATGTCTATTTATCCCATAACGCTTCTTACTTCACCTGTCTTATCATTTTGTTTTCGACCCATTTCGTTTTTAACCTATGATCAACAAAAAAAAACCCTAGTTTTCCCCCTCATTCTCCTAAAAAAAACTACTTTTCCTCCTCCATCTGGGGCCTCCATCGATAATTAATCGATGGTGTAAGCCCCAAAAATTGTTTAAGTATCAATTACTGATTATCAAATCTTATTCAATAAAAGTTTCTCTTTTATGAGAGTTGTTTCGTCCTTTATTTCAAGGTTTTTTCCTTTATTTCGAGGTTTCAGTCCTTTACATTAGTATAGGGCTTAGATTTCAGGAACTATGTGCAAGATCATGAGAGCAATGGAATCTTTACGTACGTCGATACAATTGAGTTCAGACCTCGGTCTACTATTTGTCCGAATAGAGAAAGTTCATCATTTTGGAGGCTATTTCATCAGATCTATAGATTCCTTCGCGAAAAGCTCTGTCAATAAACAACGATATATAGAAGGCTATGCAGAAGCGCTTTATTCTAATGGTGATATTTGTTCTTTATTTATTTTTTTACAAATCTGTATTCCATTCAATTTGACATCGTTTGTAGATGTCGGATGAGCTTATTATTAATGATAAAAAAAAATTCGTTTTTAACCTAAAACTCCCCCTACCTCTATTTTTGTTATCAGTCGCTCTCCCTACTTTCCCTTCTTCACTCATCTTCTTCATCCGCCTTCTTTTCACACCCCATCAGGGCCGGCCCGTAGGGTGATCCATTCGGTTCTAGGAACCGGGGCCCAAGTAGGTGAAGGGCCCCAATATTAATATTATTGATTATAGTACAAAATTAGCAAAATGTTACATTGGTGCAGTGTTTAAGATTTTAATATTGATATTGAGATCTTGAGATTGTGTATTCAATTTCTATATTACTCATCGTGTTAACTTACGTTTAAAATAGTTTATATTTCTAAATTATGTCAAATAAAAATCAAAATAAACAACATAATAACGATATACTCCGTGAAATATTTGTCACAATTAAATTTTTAAAAAAAAAGAAATTGTGACAATTCTTTTGAATATCAGTAAATTAACGTTTAAATAAAGTATTGTTTGATATTCACGATTAAAGAAATAAATCAGTAAATAATTTATATTTCTAAATTATGTTAAATAAAAAACAAAATAAACAACCTAATAACGATATATTCCGTAAAATATTTGCCACAATTAAATTTTTTATAAAAAAAAACACATTGTGAAAAATCTTTTGAATATCCAAATTACCGAGCATTTGGGGGCAAATATGATGTGTTAAAAAATTAGTTTACGAGTTAATAAATATTTCTTTCCATTCGTTAACTATTTTTGGTATAAATACTGTTTTTTAAAAAAAATATTAGGGTTTAATTTTTTTCCGATTAAAAAATATTTGTCATTTTTTCCAATAATTTTTTTCAAGTGAAACTACCGTCTTTTTGCAGTGACAAAAAAAAATTCACTTAAAAAAATGAGGAATATTCTATTGTACTAAGGGCCTCCATATTAAAGTCGAAACAGGGCCTCCAAATTTCATTGGCCGACCCTGCACACCATCCACCTTCTTTTTACCGTCATCGCTAATCATCACCATTTCTGATTAATACCCAATCAACATCTATCGGAAACAATCACTCCATCATCGTGAGCATAGACGTACGACCTCCCTTTTTTCTTCGTCTGCCTTTCCTCCCCTGTTCTTATTTCTGCCGCCATCTCTAACTCCTTTTGTCGACGTTGGTATCTAATTGGGTTAAAGGTACTCCTCCCTTTCTTCTCATTCTCTTCTACTTAGTTGTTTGGTTTTCGTTCGTCCTCTGTTATGCGTCGCATCTGCTGTTACTGTTGTCGCTGTTATTGTCTGCTGTCGTTGCTGCCTATTGTTTCATTTTATGCGTCACTTCTGCTGCCCTCTTCGACCCCTTTCTTTCGTCCTTTTTCTCTTCTTCTTCCCCTTCTGATTTTCGTTCGTTTGATTGCCCTGCGTACTGTTGCCGCTGCTTGCTACTCCTCCCTCCGTTCCAATGAATTGTTTGCCTATTCCATATTGGGTCGTCTCAATGAATGGTTTGCCTTTCTATTTTAGAAATGCGTTTTATATATAATTTGACCGCCGGCTCCACATGTCACTTCCCCATTGGTTCTCTTTCCCTTGGTGCCAAAAGCAAAGACAAACAATTCATTAGAATGGAGGGAGTAGTATATATTTTGTTGCCATCTATTGCTGTTTGTTTTATGTGTGTGTCGAGTCTGTTTTGGTCCACCTTTTCGATCAATCCGCATCTTTAATCACCCCTGTGTGTCTCAGTTTCAGTATCGACTTCTTGCTCTGATTTTGTTAGTCCTCTTTTCATATTCGTGTTGTCTCTTGTTGCTGCTGATCCGGTGTTTGTGTTACCCTACGTTGTTGGTGCTATTTCGTTGTCTTCTTTTTCCTTTTTCCTTTCTCTTTGATTCTCCTTCTTAATTATTTCAGTTGCGACTTCTTCCTTTCTGTTTGTGACGGTTATGCTGCTGCTGTTGGCGTTTAGTTCTTTTTGTCGTAGTGTCTCCGTACTGCTGATGTTCATCGTTCTGTTACTAATCTGGGTGTACATTGCTGATGCTATGGTTTTGCTGCTGCTGATGCTCTTGTCGTATTATCGTGTTCAAGTCGATTAGGTTCTATCCTCGAGTTTTCTTCTGTTTGACACACAAATTTCTGTTTTCCATTTTTGGCAAGCACTCTTGCCTCTTAGCCTTTCCGTCATCTCAAGTTTGTCTATCGTTTTATTCTGGTCCTTCCGTATTGGCTTTAACTTCCCTTCTCATGTTTTAGGTTTATTATTTACACCTGAATCCTACCTTGTCTCCCTCTTTTTGTACGTGTCGACTTGACTTACAAGGTGGAGCATACTTGGAAGGCTAGCTAGCAATTCACGACTCAGAGCTTAAGGCGTACTATCAAAGTTTGGAGCTAGGACTACACAAGTAGGGCGAGTTTATTGAAGACTTTTATCAAGGTAACTTTAGGGCTTTACTCGGTATTATATCGTATGTTGAGTAGTAGTACGTAGTAGATACTTTACATCGGTTTTCTAAATTTTAGCTATGTATTATTTGCTAAAAATATATTTTTAAAAATGTGTGCTTTATATTCGATATCATTTTATAAATCGTTAGTTATTTTATTATTTATGATCGTTAGAATATTTTGTTGTTTATCGTGACACTAGTAACAAAATAATATCGATTTTATAATTTCATCATATTTTGTTAAGTTATTATTTTGACTCAAATCGTATTTTAATATAATAATCGAGATTTGTATACTTGTTTAATAAATTAATTTTCGTTTTACGACTTGTATTATTAAACTAGAAAATAGTCGTTTTTGTTTGAAACATTTTAGTCGAGACTATTTTCAGTAATAACTTCTTATCATTTACGATTCATTATTTTAGTAAAACCCGTATTGTTTATTATTAAATTTATTTGCTAAAAATAATTTGAAAGGCTTGTAAATCTCGTTTCATTTCTAAAATTCAACTCATTGGATTTTAATATCTTTTCACAAACCGTACGTTTTCTAAAAATTATCGTTTTACCTCAATTTTTCCTAAATATTTATAGATTATGAAAATTTAACGGGAACAATCAAAACTATGACGGTCCTTCTTATATTACTCCCAAGTATTGTTTAACTCTAAAAATTCCCATTTATTCCTTCATTTAACTTTTAGTGTCCTCTAATGTTAACCTGCTGTAGCAGGTAAAACCAACACAACTCTCTTATTCCATCTCTTTTCTCTTCGTCCTTCTTTGTAAATTATTCATTCATCTTCTTATATCTCCATTTTTTCTTCTCTTCCATGAATGTACATATCCTATTATCCTCCTTAAATTGTTATCTACAATGAAGGGGGAATTATCTTCTACGTGCTCGTAATTTGTTACGGAGTAGTATATGTTGGACTTGCAGGTATTTGATTCATAGTAAATAAAAAATCATTTATCTCCATCGACGATCTACTTGAACTTTCTGATGTAGCCTCTTTAGTTGCCTCATTGAGTGTAGAATCAGTAATGTCTGGATGTATCTCATGTTTCCAGCTCTCAAGCGACTATGAAACAGGATTGATATTGAATAACATGAATTAATAAAATCGGAATCACAATAATGGGAAGTTGAATCTCTTAAAACCTAAGAACCTCAAATCATAAATGGCATCAAAGTAATCGCATACCTTCGATCAAATTCCGAAACCCTTGACTGGAAGAACTGACGAACCAATTTGTTGTTCGAATGAAAGAACCACTACAAATTCCGCCCAAATTGAAACAATCGGAGATACCGTAGATTTTGAACTTGGATTAAAGAGCAGAATCATCAACTACGGAGTAATAGAAAAGAAATTTGGAAATTGAATTTTTGTTTCTAGGGCTCGAAAATTAGGCGAATTATTTGATTATTTTGATACGGAGAAAAATAAGCAAAAATATATGTAGATGATGATTCCCCCTTCATTGTAGATAACAATTTATGGAGGATAATATGATATGTACATTTATGAAGGAGGAGAAAAAATGGAGATGGAAGAAGATGAATAAGCAATTTACAAAGAACAAGGAAGAAAAAAGGGATGGAATAAGAGAATGAATGTTGTTTAAGATTGGTTTTATGTAACACCCTGATTTTATAAATTAAATTAAATTGAAGTTATGTTCGTATTTTTATTTTGTTTGCGATTTAACTCGTGATTCTTAAAATTATTATAAAATGAATTTATAGTTTAATCGTTTCAAACTCCTAAAATTCTATTTGTCAAGGAAACTCTTCTTATATTTAAAACATATTTTTATTTTTGTTTCGATTTATTTTATACATTTAATTTAATTCTTATCGAAAATCTATTTCGGCGATTTAAATTCTGAATTCTTTTTATTTATTTATATTTAAGCTCGAATTTCTATTTTTCGGCTTGAAGCTCATTTATTTTGAGTTTCGTCAAAATATCTAGTACCTTTCTTCGAGAAATCAATTTAATTCACTTTATTGAAGATTTATTATTTAACAGGAAATACTATATCATCGTCTAATTATTTATTTCTATAAACTTCATTTTCGTCTCGAATAATTACTTATATCTCGAGAAACATTTATTTTCACTTATATTGTGAGTTGAATTCATCCCACTTATTATTAACGTACATTCCCCTTTCCTTCTTTCCTTATTTTCTGCCGCTTCACCCCCTGTCAACCTCTTCGTTCCTCCTTTTTTCTTCATTTTGTTTTGCCTGACAATCTCATGTTAGTAGATTTTTTTATTCTATTTTCTCATATTAGTAGATTTTCTCAGATTTATACTCTAGAATAGGTATGTCATTGGGGAGGGAAAGGCGGGTGCGGGTACCCCACACCCACACCTGCCACTCAAAAGTAATACTCGCACCCGCCTCGCTACCCACCGCGGATACAAAAGTTCTCACCGCCACCCGCTCTCTGGGTATACTGAGGACCCATCCCCGCCCCGCTATCCACCCATTACTCGCCTTTACCCGCTAAATTTACGGGTATCCGCAATACCTGCCAATAAAAGTAAATGGCACTCTCATTAAATTTTTGATTAACTAATGACATACAAAATTGCAAAATAAATGTAATCAAAGTTAATACTTTATATTATAGATTTAAGTTAAGTACAAACTTCATATTAGTTTTTGTTTTTTCTCGTAATATTATAGATTTAAGGCAGTGCGAGTGTAGAATGGTACGGGTAGGCGGTGCGGGCATGGGGCGGTGCGGACGTGAGGAGAGTAACATGTTAAAACCACCCCGCTCCATTACGGGTAACATTTTCATTCCTCTACCCGCCCTGCCAGCCGCATAACCATCCCCCGCATCCGCCCCAAGCGATGCGGGTGCGGTGCTGTATCTGCCTTTCACCCGTCCCACTGACATCCCTACACTAGAATACTTGTTTAAATTATACTAGTAGAGAAGTAGGTCAGAAAAACCGGGTCTGGAAAACCAGTTTATAGAATACTAGATAGTTGTTTAAATTTTCACAAACCGGTCAGTTCTAAACTGATTCAGTTTCGCTTAGTGTAATCTAAAAACATTGGGTACCTGGTTTAAACTGAATCGATTTCGGTTCGGGAAATTTCGACTTTTGAAAAGTACCCGTTTTGCTCACTCGTAGGTAGTACTCCCTCTGATTCATTTGATTCTTTAGGTTTGCTTTATCACACTTGCCAATGCACGTTTTGTTTTGTTTATATCTTTATTTACACATTATTTTGATTAAAAAAAGATGTCACATGACTATGTTTTAAGTTATTATACATCACAATTTATATTAGAGATCTCCTCTATACATAAATAGTATCAAAAAGTAAAAGTAAAAAATCAAACGAATCGGAGGGAGTATAAAATTGGGGACAATTTTTTTTAGTTTGAAGTCTAATTTGTTTCTCCGCATTTAGGTTTCAACTTGCCAAGTAAAAGCGCACCCTCGCCGCTGTTGTCAGTGGCTGCCACCTCAAACTTCGCCGCCGAGAATAATCATCTAAAGATGGAGGGTGAACACCAGCAAGATTTTTCCGACTATGATATTGTCGTTTACGTCCGCACCGCTCTTCAATCTGCGTTTACGGTATTCATTCACTCATTCTTCTTTTCCCCGATTCATTCTTCAATTTATCGATGTGTTTATTTTTAATCATACTACTGTAATAGTGTTTCCTTCGTCTTTTTTGTTCGTCTTCAATCTACGTGAAATGAACGGAACTGAGGTGAGCTTAATAGTTGAATAGTACAAACAGTTTTAGCTTAATTGGTTTTGATTAGGTAGATACCGGCTTAAGTAGATGTTTGTTGATTGATTAATTGGTTTATCTATAATCTCACCATTCTTTAGGTTGTATGCTACTACCTCCCATCTAATCCATTATACCCATTTGTTTTTTTTTTGGTGCTTTTTGGTGGAGTTGAGGCACACATTTGGCCATATTTTCCTCTGTTTATATGCTACTTTTAGAAATTCACAAATATTGTAAAATTGTAGTTTCGTCTTTAAAAAAATCATACTCCCTCTTTTTTCTTGAATGAGCCCCAGGTTGGGCACAATGACGAAGAAAAGAAGAACAGAAGAGAAGAAGAAAAGGTGAGGGTATTTGGGGTATTTAAATGAGGGTAGATAGAGGTAGATAAAAGTAATATAAAAAAGTTGCTAAGGGTAATATGGTCACAAAATTATAAAAATTTTGCCTTATTGAGAAATAGGGCTAACAAAAAAAAACCCCAAAGGAATATAGGCTTATTTAAGAAGGAGGGAGTACTTTTTAACATTATATAACCGTCAACGGTTTCTAAATTTTTAAGTTTGACCTAGAATGGATTGCTGCCATGAATTTTCTCTTTTGCGAACTTAGGAGGAGAAAATGGAACAAAGGTGCGTCGTAGAGTAGTATTAATCAGTGAGTTAAGTAGCCTTAAGCTGTTGGAGTTTGTTGATTCTAGCTTATCACCCACTCGATTATTGATTAATTAGCCTTTTTATATTTTTGTCATACTTTACGCAGTATACTTTTAATGATAAGTACAATGGTGTTTTCTCCGTTGAAAATTTTAGGTTGACTGAAGGTTTCTGATTTGGATAGTACTCCGTATAATAATTTTAGCGTAGTAAGTTGTAATTTGTTTGAATTGCTGTGATACATTATGCTAGTACATAGCTCGGAGTTCATTGATTCTATTTTAATTAGGAACACTATTAAGAGATTTTTGTGTCTTTTAGTGTTATCTTTGAGGTGATTAATGGAAGCTGTGTTACTCAGACTCGTAGACACGTGTCGGACACGGACACGTGTCGACGTGTCGGACACGTAATTTCTGAAATTCTAGGATACGTGGACATGATCGACGGAGTGTCTTGACCAATTAAGCAGACACGACACGGACACGTCACTATATATCTATGGCCTTGAACATTAAAATATATATATAAAAAAAATCTATAATCCGTAATATTTGTAGTTCAGTACTCATAAAATAGCAAAAAACTAGGTCTATCCTACGAGTACTATTACTACTATCCTATGTCATCCTTTGAAGATTAAATTAATAGTACTGACACTTCCCCATAAACCAACTTCCCGAGAAAAGTATTTTTTTAATAATATTACTACCACTTCCCCATAAACCAACTCCTTCATCTTTATTCATTTTTTTCCCTTTTACCTAGAAAAGCACCATTCTCCCTTCATCTTCTTCTGCTTCCCATTCCCAGTTCTCAGTCCTTCGTCAATGGCTTCCAAGATTATTATGTAAATGTTTCTTATTTTTACTGTGAAGAATAAGGTAAGCTCTTCACCTACTTTATGTTTTTACTGGGTGCTTATCTCTCTCTCTCTTCTTCTTCTTTGCTTTTTTCTCAAAACATGTCTGTGTCGTGTCTGACACGTGTCCCGTGTCGTGTCGACACGGGACACGCCTTCCAAGAGCCGTGTCTGAGTAACACAGATTGGAAGGGAGTGTCAGTTGATTATTGCATTGGTAAATTTTCGCTGTGTATACATTAAAGGTGTGTTTGGAATTTGGATAACAAAGTGAGATGGAAAGGGAGGTGAGAGGGAAGGGGAGAAGGGAAAGGGGAGGAAGGGGTGGGGATGGGAGGGAGGATGAAGATGATTGATTTCCCTTCCAAATCTTGCCTGAGGGGAAATATTTTGCTTATGAGGAGGAAAATCCCCCCTCCAATTTCCTCACAAAGGAACTTGCTCCCCTTCCTTTCACGCCTAGGGTTTGTTTGAAAGGGAGGGGGGGTTAAGGAGGGAAAGGGAAGGAGGACGGTAGGAAAATGATAGACATGGAGTTTTCCCTCCAATTCCCAACTAAATATAGGTGGGGAAATAAATTTTCTTGGAGGGGGGAAATGGAGAGATCCATTTTCTCTCCTCTTTCAAATCCCTTCACCCAAACAAAGGATATCATCTCCGTCCCTTTCTTTCCATTTCCCTCTATCCAAACACACCCCAAGTGTTGGGAGATTTCCTTGGTTGAACAAATTTGTAGTATCATACGGAGTACTATTGTATGAAAATTTAGGCTGTATTGGAAAATAAACAATCAACCACAGTTCAAGATTACTAATAGAAGAAAACCCCTCAAAGCTGTTAATTGCTGACTGTCTTGCATTTGCGACTGATTTTATTTGTTTTCAAAGTAGGATGATACAGGTGAATATAGTCGGCTTATCTCAGTGCTACATCACACTGAACGTCTAACTCATGATGAAATAGCCCTCCTCGTGGTTAGTTTATCAATTTGTTCAAGCCATTTTATGATGTCCGGGATTATTCTTGCCATAAATAATTATATTTTCTTGTTGTTTGGTAGACAAGTTTGAAGGCCTTATCTGGAGCAGCGAGAAGTATAGATAGCATGCAACATGGTGATCTTCTGAACACTGTAAGGAGTAATTATGATGTTTGTCTATGCACCACATGTACTTGGATTATGTCAACATGTTTGTTTTCCTGGTTGTTTAAGTCTCCCCCAAGTTTAAGCAGTGAGTCCTGTGTTCATTATCATTCTCACAAAAATTAGCAAATGGTGCTAATTGAGGGGAAAAAATGGAGGGAGAGGTATCATTTTGTCATTTTATTTCTTCCTTTTGTCCTCCTTGACATTTTTGTTTGTAATTCTGCATCTTTGCAGATCTTGAATATGAGCTTGTGGAACTATGGCCCTGATGTCATGGATGCTTTGATTGAGTTAATCACATCTTTGGTAGGTGGCTTCTTATATTGAACATGATGTTCCCTACTTGTTGGCCCTGTACACTCTTCCAAGTTCTCACTACATGGTGCTACAGGCTGTTTGTAGTGGGAAATTTGTTGATGCATGCTTGGGTATGCTTGTAAGCAACTTCGCTCCGCCGTATAGTTTCTTGGAAGCACTGAAGATGCCATACGGGATTGCAAAGAAGGAACACGTTTTGGCTAGAGTTCATTCTGCTCTGGACTGCATTGCAGGTCTGGTGCCACTTGCCCCATGTAGATTACGTCCAATCATTAATGAGCGAATGCCAAAAGTATATCAGCAGTCTCTCCGAGTACCTGTAAGTTCAGATAAATAATTTCTTGATTCAAAATAATTTAAATACCCTTGAGTAGGGTTTTACACTGATCTTGAAATGTTTGTTAAATCAGAGTAGATGTTATGCAAATAATGAATCTGACCTGCTTACAGTTGGTTAATTGTTATCCCCCATACTGGCTCTATATACTCTAGATGTTTTAGAGTGACAACTGTTTGCATATTTTGATCCTTGTTGAATGGCAAGGGAAGACAAGACAAGATGACTACAATTTTTATGCTTGGTACCCCTTTCTGTCTCCTATAGGATACATTACAAATAACTATCCTCCATCGCCTTATGATTGATGTTTTTGTCCCGTATGTCTTTATGTGAAGACTTTATATCCCCTTTGTGTTTCTCTTTCTTTGAGTTAGAGGGGATTTAATATGTGTCTGCTTTTAGATAGTTGTCCTATAATCCTAAAAGTGAAACAAGAGAAGTTAGTTTCAATAAGTTTAGACACTAACATGGAATTTTGTTCAGCAGTAGCTTGAGCAAAGTGGCATTTTTATCAATTTTCGTGGTCCTGTGCTATTATGAAGCTGTGTGGGAGTAAGATAAAAGGCTGGGCACCTCTAGACTCACTCACCTTTGTGGTTTTTAAGGCTTCCTAACTTAGTCTTCAGCCTAAGGCTTCTGAGACTTCTGCCAAATAAGCTTGGCGCGCCTTAGGTGCATCTTGTAGATATGCACAGCTCACAAGACATGTTACTAATCAATTTACATCGGTTATGTTTTATGCTTCTCTTTGCCACATCAGCCTTTCAAAACCAAGCTTCCTAATTAGGTTCTTTATGGGAACCACAAAACTGATGGATTTTGTGATTGTTGCACGTTCTCTTCTTTTACTTCTCTTGCACCTTAAATTATCATGTATTTCCTTATTATTTATCAAGAAATGAGTTTCATTTTATTACAAGTAGATGGCATTCTTGAGACCGTTTTTCATGTCTTTATTAGTTTGTTAAGTAGTAGTGTGGCACTGTGGCAGACCTTTATCTTTCTAACTGTCTCAACATATCCGTAATCATGTGGTGGGTGTGTACTCTGTTGTCTTGTAGGCGCTGCTGATGTTTGTGGAGAATGTTTTGAGGTTGGAGACCAGTGCTATCGGAGAGCTTGTTGGGAGGACGACGCTTATATCTGCTGTGGTGGATCTGTTGCTAGAACTCGATGTAAGTATGTGAGAGTAGTGAAAGTAGTCCAGTCTGATGTCTTTAACCATGTTGCCTAAGTGTGAAGAAGTGCATAACTGTTATTCAGTCATCTGTTTCAGAACTCTTTTTTCAGTAATTATCATTACTGAATTTTTTAGTTGGCAAGCATTTATCCTCTTCTTGTTTCGATGACAGTTCGCGATTGTCTTTTATGGCTTTGTTTCTTGCAGGTGGATATTGCATGGGATGATATTTTTCAGGTGGATCCATCTAAAGGTATTTTTGAGCTTGAATTGGAAGATGAACAGATACCTGATGATGAGGACGATGGTGGTGAGGTATGTTTGACATCTTATCAACCTTATGTTTTTTAGAGTTGCTGAAGAATCGTGTCAAGATGCTGTTGTCATTTAGTGAAGTCATCTTCACCTCATATTTTAGTTAAAATAATGCTGGGGACAGAAACGGCTCTGGAAAAACCATGTTTCTGACAAGCTGGAGAAGTTGGATAGCTTGATGGTTCTTACTTTCCAGCACTTGAAATCTTGTAAAGACAGTGGTCGGTTGGTTGAGGTACCTTTTTTTTGGCATTTGTTAACTTCTCAATTTCTTCTGATTGTTGCGGTTGATAACTAAATATTTTGGACCTTTGCCTGTGATGGGATTAGGTATTTGAATGCTTCCTCCATTCATTCCAGTCCACAATTCTGACTGCTTATAAATCCAAATTTGCCCAGGTAATTGGTGTATGAAACTTTGAACTTCCCAATAAATTACATTGTGTGCATTTGGATTTGCTATATGTTTTTGTGGTGCTTTTTAGCACAACTTCTTCCTGATCCACTTGGTTATCCATATCAATTTTCCGAACTTCTCAATGGGCATCTTATTCCAAAATAGTTACATAATTGTTCTTAATTTTAAGTAAATTGTATCTTGTCATTTGTTATTTTCTACTCTTGCAAATCTATGAAAATATGGAAGGGGAGGGGGTTCCGCCTAAGTATCTGCTCTTTCAACTCATCCGTGGGGTGCTTACTTACGACTCTTAACACTTGGGAGTAAAAGCATGCTTAACTTTTTGCAGTTTGTGATCTTCTATGCCTGTTCGCTAGATCCTGAGAGTTGTGGTACAAGATTTGCTGAGTTACTTGCTGATATTTATGTTAACCACAACTTTCCATATCTAACCAGGTATGTATCTCTATGTTGAGTGTAGTGGGATTATACTGTTACTTTATAGTAATATCTATCCCTTTTTCCCTTTGGAATGCACTCTGATCAGTGTGCTCACTGGACCTAGCAGAAGATAGTACGAACCAATAATCATTCTGTTACACACAGGGCCTATGCCCTCTTTTTCTGAAGTAGTATTTTGTTGGTGGGTTTTGTGGTTCTTCATCAACAAATGATACCTTCGTCTTATTTGTTTTTAACTTTATGTCAAACGACTCATATAGTCTTATGTGAATAGGTTTGGGAAATCTAACAGGTTCCTTTTGTTTCACTGTCTTGTTACCTGTGTCCATCTTATATATTTTGATTGAATCTATTATGTGTGATCGAAAGATGATAGTTGTATTTTGTCCAAGATTATTTACCTGTTAAGACAGCTTCTGGATATATGTAAGGTCTGGCCGTCACTTATGATATGTTGAATTTGTTAAAAGAGCTGAAAATATAGTTAGCTCGCAAGTTTGATTTTTGAAGCACTGCTAAGCATGTAAGAATCTGTTAGTGGATAGTTTTACGTCACTGAAGAAATAATAATTTCTATGGAATTTGATGCTGGATTGATGGAGTATTTGGGGAGAAGTTAACTTGGAGAATCACATGGAAGAAGATTATGTGGGAAGGGAAAGGCAAGGAGATTAAACGAGAAACTTGCTACGGCTTGTGTACATATTCTCCAGTTGCTGATTATTCTAAGAATGTGATGTCCATTATTTTTTGTCAAAACTTAGATGTTTTAGTGATTATACTTTTCAAGTTTAATGACTTGTATCTAATGTTGCTTTGGTGCAGAATGAGTGTTGTTGCTTATTTAGCTAGTTACCTAGCTCGTGGAAGGTTTGTACAAAATGCTTCTGTCATGAACAGTTTAAAAAGGTAATAACTTCCACTAATGATTTAGGGCTGTTTGATTTGGGGTTTAGAGGAAAGGGAAAGGGAATCAACTTGTGTCATTCCCTTTGTTTGTTTGTTTTAACATTTTTCCATTCTCTTTCCCCCTTCCATTTCTCTTCATAACCTCAACTCCTCTATCTTCATTACCCCACCTCCTAGGGTTTAGATTTTCATTACCCATCACCTCACCCTCACCATTAGACCTATTAAATTTCGACCCGATTGTAAACTCGACCTACTTATTTTAGGGTCAAGACTCAAAATATTTGACATGCGACTTGTTTGACCTGAACCTGAAATAACCCATTAATTTAGGATTGAGACATGAACCATTAATATATTATATTTGAAATAATTATTAAAAAGTTATTAGATCTAACATGTTTGAAAAATTAATTAAAAAATGAAAGTATTATTTTTATATCATTTAGTAATAAAATATGTGTAAAATACTACCTAATACTCCCTCTATCCATTTTTAATCTTCCTACTTTTCTTTTTGGATTGTCCATCTTTAAACTTTCTACTTACAATATTTCCTCTTTTGGTTGATTTTTGTGGTCAATATCATTTCTGACCCCACATTTTTTCTTAACTTTCATTTTCCACCACAAACTTAACTTCACTCTTAATTTTTGTGCCAACTCCTCCATGAAGTTTAAATTTGGATGAAGGGAGTATATATTTTTTTTAACATTTTTTTATTTTCAACAAATTTTGAATTAATATAATAATACGCGAAAGTGGTAATTAACCCCCCGTTAACTTTGGGCAATTGTGAGATTAAACCCCATAGGTTTCAAATGTTGTAATTAGGCCCCGCAACTGTGAGTAGAAGTGAAATTTGATTCAATTTTTATCCTCAACATAAATTATATCATTAAATCATGTTATATGTAAACTCAATGTACACTGAATAATTATTAATATTATAAAAGCAATTAAATAATTTATTAACATAATTTTTAGCATTTTTTAAATAATTTTAATATACTCCGTAAATTATAGGGTTTTTTTTGTCACCTAACATTTAGGCCTTCTGCAAAAAAAGGCACCTATAGTTTGACATGCCTCCGTCTTTTGCAACAATGGTTGGGAGTAAAACTTCCAGTTACGGATGTGTTAGAATGGAATGGAACGAAGCATTACAAGTCCTTATGTAAAAAACAGGTGGTCCATGCTGCCCTTGTGGCCCTTGTTTATTACATTTGGATGGAAAGGAACCGTGCTTGCTATGAATTCAGCATAAGACGACCTGAAATACTTATGCAGCATCTTCAGTCTATTGTTCGTATGCGTGTAAGGAATAGGTTAGGGAGTATTCATTCTCGACTTGATGATAATTGGAGAATTAGAATTGGAGTATAGGTGTAATGATGGTTAAGGAGGAAATTGATTTGTACTGAATGAATGTAATTGCTGAGTATTGATATAATACTACTTACAAGTTACCAAAAAAAAAAAGGCACCTATAGTCTTTTTTGCCAAAAGCACCTTAAATTTACATTTGTTTGTTAAAAGGCACCAAACAACTTCCGTCAAAAAACCGTTAATATTGACGGTTCTCATCCTTTAATCTTCTTCCTTCAACCCTTAATCAACACCCAATCCCTTAATAAAACATTCAAACCCAATTAACATCTTCCTTCCCCCTTCCTTTACATTACCTTTATTATTTCCCTTTCTCATCTTCTTTATTCCCACAAGGCCACAGTACTCCATTTTTCCTCCCAAAAAACTTAATTTCCATCCAAAAACTCATTTTATTCTCCCCTTAATTGAACCACGCGTTTTTTTCTTCACTTTTGCATATTCTTAATTAACATGACATCTTCAAGTACTCGTCTTATATGATATACATAAAGAAAGAAATACAAATGGTTATTAAAACCAAAAATGAATTGACAAAAAAAAAGAATGACAAATGGTTACTCACAAATCACAAATTTAAACACAAAAATTAGTATTCTTAGTTTCTTTCAACAAAAACTTCAATTCAGTAATAGCTCAAAAATTTGTCTAATAAACTCTAACCCACATACCCCAAAATTATACTAGAAATTAAGGGTAAATAACATAAAAACGGAAATTGAATTCCAAAATTTAAGTTGTTGTTGATGACTTGATGATTAATTTACTTTAGAATTACTCCCTCCATTCAAATCCAAACTACACATTTTTTTGACGCTATTCACAACTAAAGAGAATTTTTTATATTCTCGACAATCTATAAGACAAAATATAGTTATGTGGAATCTTGTTTGATTCATCTTTACGAGTAGGTCAAGAATATCATTTTTTTTTATAATTTTTGCTAATGTAAAATGAAAGATAACGATGGTGCAAAACACGCCTCGACAAATGTGCAAAAGAGAAATGTGTAGTTCGGATTTGAATGGAGGGAGTAAGAGTTATAATTGAAAACTTACCGATTGAGCGAAAATTTGGTGATTTTGACTTAAGTAATGAAGATTGATTGAGATGTATGATAGGAACGAGGGTTTGATTATGAAATGAGTTTTGAATTAAGGAAAAGTGTTGATTGGGTTTGATTAAGGAAGATGGTTGAATTAAAGAAAAATGGTTGATTGAGGTTGATTGAGGTTGAAGAGTTTTTTTTTTTTTTTTTTTTTTGGTAAAAGGTAAGTATGTATTAAAAAATGATGTTCACTGTACAAATGGACGGCTACAGCAAATTATGCAGCCATCTCGCATCTCTTGATCGTAATGGATATTTAATCATAGCCTTAATTCTATTCCGAACATCTAACTTAATCATCTTAACAACCTGTATGGGGCGCTGAACGGCGCCATCAATTCGACACAAGTTGCGTTGCCTCCAAACATGATAGATCATGGCGTTAAATAATGCCCGAATAATGTTGCATTGCAACTTAGAACCACGGACCTTGCAGGCCCAATGTAACGCACCCAAGGATGGGATTTGCTTCCTCGTCCACTCGCTCATGCTTCTAACAACCTTGGCACTCCACTCACAATCAAAGAAAAGGTGCTCCAAACTTTCTTCATGTGCTTCACATAAAAAACAACGGTCAGAGTCAGCAACACCAAATCTAACCAGATTAACCCTAGTGTTTAAAGCCCTCCTAAACACAAGTCACGAAATGAAGCTATGTTTAGGAATGCTCCAACCACTCCAGACGAGGCGGGCCCAAGGCATCTTCGGGCTGTGAACCCGAATACCCTCATAACCCTCCGAGATGTTATAACGAGGACGTGACCCATGCCACAGATCGTTCACATACATATGCTTAATTTTTTCCTTAGCCTGACAGATTTTCCTCCAGGCCCAGGTGACATCGGTGTTAGGCTGATACTCTCGCCAATCCCTCCCTTTCAGGTAAACAGCATTCACCCACCTAACCCATAAACGATCAGGTTGATCAAACACCCAGGAAGCTAACTTAGCCACCGCAGCCTGATTCCACAAAGTCAGGTCCCTCAGACCCAACCCACCTTCCAATTTAGGACAGCATAACTTCTCCCAACTTACCAGCGTCCGATTATTTCCTTCCACCCCGCCATTCCAAAGGAAATTGCGACATAAAGAAATAATTCTGGACATAACATAAGTCGGAATAATAAATACCATAGCCCAGTAATTGTGGAGCTGAGTCAACACAGACTGAACTAAAGTCAGTCTACCTGCATAGGAAAGCTTCCGCGCTCCAATACCCGAAATACGCGAGATGATTCGGGCAATTAGCGATTCACAATCAATCTTACCAATTCGGGTACATTGAATCGGAAGACCCAAATAACGAAAGGGTAACGTACCTTCAACACATCCCGAAAATTGAAGAATAGCATTTTTTTTACCTTCATCCACCCCCGCGAAATAGGCCTGAGATTTGCCTACGCTAATAATCAGCCCCGAGGCTCTGCTAAAACTAGCAAAGGCCCTCCACAGAAACTCCATTGAAGCCGTGTCCCCTTTGCAGAAAAGCAGGAGGTCATCCGCAAACATGAGATGAGTTAACCTCATCGGAGCACACTTCGGGTGGTACCTAAACTTCTTGTCAATTTTTCCAAAGCTAAGGATACGAGAAAAATATTCCATACAAATAGTAAAGAGCAAAGGTGACATAGGATCACCCTGCCTTAACCCTCTCTTCCCCTGAAAAAACCCGAAAGAATCACCATTAACACAGAGCGAGTACGAGACTGAAGTGACACACTCCATGATCAGACGGCGGAAATGATCCGGAAAATCCAAGGCTCGAAGCATCTGATCAAGAAAATCCCATTCCACACTATCATAGGCCTTATGTAAATCAACCTTGAATAAGCATCTAGGAGAAACGCGCCCTCTTCTGTACGTCTTAACAAGGTCCTGACAGATCAAAACATTCTCAACAATACTCCGGCCCTCAATAAAACCTCCCTGAGTAGGAGAAATGATTTGGGGAAGAACCTTGGCCAATCTCGAACATATTAATTTAGCGATACATTTGTACACCACATTACAGCACGCGATAGGCCTAAATTCTTTGACAGATTGAGGCCTGCTCACTTTAGGAATTAACGTAATGATAGCACAGTTCAGCTGTTTCAGCAGCTTACCTGAAACGAAGAAGTCCTGAATAGCGCTAACCACATCCCCTCCAACAATGTCCCAGGCATCAATAAAAAATTGGCTCGTGAAACCATCCGGACCCGGAGCCTTGTCCCGATGAATATCATGAAGGGCCTTCTTGATTTCCGCCTCAGACACACAGGTCAAGAGCGAGGATTTATGTTCAGCAGAGCAAATATTCCCCAGCCGAACCGTATCCACACACACAGGCTCAACCGGCCTCGAGTCTCCTAATAGCGAGCGGTAATACCGCAGGAAAGCTGATTCAATCTCAGGTTTGCTCGAACACTCCAACCCCTCAGCATCAACCAATTTGGAGACCGTATTGTGAGCCCGTCGGGCTCTCAAAATGCCATGGAAGTACGCGGAGTTAACATCGCCTTCTTTAATCCATCTCTGTTTCGACTTTTGGGCCCAGAAATCAGCACATGCAGCTTGGAGAACCCGCACAGCCTCATTAGCTTCCGCCTCTTCCCTTAAAAGCGCAGGCGAGCGGTCAGTCCGCAGGCGCAGCTGAAGGTCCGCGAGACCTGTTTCAGCCAGGCTGCAGCGATGCTCAATGTTAGAAAACGACGAACTATTCAGCAACTTCAAGGGCGCTTTAAGCTTCTTTAGTTTCGACACCAACCTGAACATCTTGGTACCTGCAATAAGGCCATCCCAAGTTGTCCCAACACAGTTTAGAAAATCCGGAGATCGGCTCCACATGTTCATGTACTTGAAGGAACGATTCTTCCTACTCGGGGGGTTCCCAAGTTGGACAATACACGGACAATGATCAAAGGTCCCTTCCGGAAGGAAATTAGCGAAACCATCCGGAAATAGCCTCACCATATCATCATTCACCAAACACCGATCGATTCGGCTAAAAACTCTAGTCTCCACTACTTTATGTTTATTATTCCAGGTGAACCAAGAGCCACTAGCCCGAAAATCACCAACTTCACAATTCGCAATGCAATCACGAAATTGGTTCATTTCTTCTTCCGACGAGTTTCCCCCGTGTCTCTCCCGGGCATCTATAACACAGTTGAAATCACCCATAATCATCCAAGGACCCAAATGAGCATAAGATTCCAGTTTACGCCAAAGAACACTCCGCTCTGACACCGAATTAAAAGCATACACAAAAGTCAACAAATAATTCTTCCCCGAAGCCGTAGTGACCTTGACATGGATACTTTGCGCGGTATACTCCAAAATCAGCAAATCAACCTTGTCATGCTTCCAAAGAAGCCAAACACGGCCACCCTCACCACAGTGATTATTTGTAGTGATACTACACTCAGAAAACACATTTTGATACACTTTCGCATACGCCTTATTCTTTATTTTAGTCTCGAGTAAGCCAAACACATCTACTTGTTGCTTTCTAATAAACTCACTAATAGCACGCTGCTTATTTATATTACACATGCCGCGTACATTCCAACACCCAATATTATGTATTTCCATGGACAACTACTTCCAACCCAACCCCTTCATTCGTCATGACCACCTCTTTTCTCGGGGAACCCATTATCATGTCAGCATAAGACACCCCAGGCTCTCTTTCTCTAGACGGTTTCGACACTTTAGGAACCGGTCCACCCGGTCTTTGTGAAGATGGCAAAACTTTAGCAGCGGACGTGCTACCCTCACCATTAACACTTTGTGGTCTGGTCGCCACAATCAACCTTGCCGGCTGCTATTTTGAACCAGCCCCCCTTTCTATTTTCTTCTGTTTCAAGTCTTGCCTCGCCTTTCTCAACTCATCTTTCCTACATTCCTTGCTCTCATGGCCATACCCTTTACATTTCGTGCACCAAATAGGTTTCCACTCATATTTGACACAAATTTCAATAACGTTCTTCTTCTCATCTAGAACTTTGATTTCACTCCTAAATTTTTGGCCAACCTTTGCCAAGACCATGACTCTAGCATACCCAAGTCTAGACCGTTCTTCCGTAGCCAAGTCAGACTTGACATACGGACCCACTAGGGAGGCTATCCTGGGCAAACATCTACCCCAAAATTTCAAAGGTAGGTCATGTAATTGAATCCAAATAGGCACTTCCTGAATATCATTTTTATCAAGCTTGGCATCCGGGGTCCATTCTTTCACAATCAGGGGTTTATTATCAAACATGTAAAGGCCATGGTCAAGAATTTTTACCTTAGCTGCTTTATCCTTGAACCGGACTAGGAAGATACCATTCGGGAGAAAGGATATCTTGTCAATTCCGTGTTCTTTCCAAATCCGTCTCACAAACCCTTCCACCACTTCCCAGGGCGGATTAGCACCCATGATGAAACAGAAAACAGCGGAGCTCCAAAATTCTATCTCGTCATCCACATCGTCCTCAGAAAAGCGTAGCATCTCTTCGTCGTCCTCCATGTCAACTATCCTCTTCCCTTCCCTCTGTTTCCAACCCCCTGCATTCTCTAAAAGCTCGGCCCCTGTTTCCGGCACAAAATCTGGCACCTCCTCATCCTCCAGATCAGAGACGTAATTAAGTCCTGGAATTTCGTTCACCGTGTTCTGCCTGGTCTTCAGTTCGTCATCCAATTTTGAGTTTTTGACTACCTTTCGCAAAAGCTCCTCTTTTGCCTTCTTTGTAACAGGCTTCATAGCCCTAGCACCTCTCAATATAGCCGTTGCTTTTTTTCTCATCGTTACGTCGTGAGGGAGACGGCGTTGTCCAGCCTAGTCGGAGACAGGGCCAGAACCGCCACGAATTAAAGCCGCCGGAGATCGCAGAAATTGGTCGTCGGAAATCTCCAGAGGAACTCAAGGGTTTTTTTTTTGATTTTGAAGCTTATTATCCACGAGGTTGAAGAGTTGATTAAGGGAGAATAGTTGATTAAGGAATGGAGGAAGATGATTAAATGAAGAGGACCGTCAATATTAATGGTTTTTTGACCGAACTTGGGGTTTTGGTGTCTTTTAACAAAGAAATGTAAATTTAAGGTGTTTTTGGGCAAAATAAATAAATTATAGGTGCTTTTTTGCAAAAGGCCTAAATTTTACGTGTCTTCTGACCAAAACCCTAAATTATACTTCCTCCGAGTTTCTATTTTTGTCCCACTTTCCTTTTTGAGCTGAGTTTGATATTTGTCCCACTTTTTTAGGCCATCAACGTGTGGTTCACATTTACTCTCTCATTTCTCTCTCTTCCTCCTTCTCTTTTGATCCACTCATTTCCCCTTCCTTATTTTCCACCCAAAAACATTTTGGGACAATAATAGGAACTCGGAGGGAGTATAGTTTATGAGATTAAGTTACAAATTTTTGATTTTATGTAATTCTTTCAATTTTTTTTCCAAAATATGTAAAAATTGCATACTTTTTAAAAATATATAATTATTTTTATCCTGTGCTGAGAAAATGTACAAATAAATGAAGTTTTTGTTTTTAAGGTGCAATTTTAATTGAAAAAATAAAAAACTTGGATTGAATTTCACTTTTACCCAAAGTTATGGGGCTTAATTACTACTTCCTCCATTCAACTCCAATTTACCCATTTCTTTATGCACGTTTGCCGAGACACATTTTAAATCGTTAATATCTTTCAGTAGCTATTAGTAAAAATTATAATTTTTTGATACTTATTCTACTCGTCAAGACGAATCAAACAAGGTCCCACATGATAGTATTTTGTCTTATAGATTGCGTAGAATTTTGAAGATCCTTTTGGTTTGTGAATCGTGTCAAAAACCATTATGGGTAAATTGGAGTTGAATGGAGGGACAATTGGAACTTAAGAGGGTTAATCTCACGATTGATCAAACTTAAGGGGGGCTAATCACCACTTTCGCGTATAATAATATTAAAAAAATCAACTTTTTAATTGGTAAAAATTAAGGCGTCGAAAATTGATTTGTTTTTCATTCCTTTACTTTTTGTAAACAAACAACCATGAACATCAAAGGGTAACCTTTTCCTTTCCTTTCTATTTCCTTTGTTGATTTCATTCCCTTACCTTTTCGCCAACCAAACGCCCCCTACTCCCCTAGTGCCCAATTGCCCATCTCTAATTGACGTTTTGAGCACCTGAAATAATGATGCATCTCTATGGAATGCAGCTATCGTCATTTCGTTTCTTATTCAATACTCCCTCCTTCCAACTTTAAACTTCATGGGGGGCAGTGGAACAAAAATTAAGGGGTGAAGTAGAGTTTGTAGTGGAAAATGAAACTTGTGAGAAAATGTGGGGTCAGAAATGATATGGACCACAAAAATCAACCAAAAGATGAAATATTTGTAAGTAGGAGGTTTAAAGATGGACAATCCTTTAAGGAAAGTTGGAAGTTTAAAATTGGATAGAGGGAGTAGTTTATTGATGAGCATCCAAATTTCTAATAGTTCAAAATTTTCAGGCTTATTAAATGGTGCTCAGACTACTGTAGATCCCGTGATAATAATTGTGACCCAATAGCTCATAGAGTGTTTTATTCTGGTTGTCAGGTAAACTCTTCATCTTTTAACTCCACAAATTCCTTTCCTTCATATTTTATTTGTAAGCACTAGAAAAAAAATTCAGGGGTTGCTTTCACTGTAACTCATTTATTCCTTTTTAATTTTTTATATATCTCACTATTCTCACAATGTAGTGTTCAGTGGCTATGATATAATTCATGTGCGTCCGACTTTAATTAATCAAATTGACTACGAAGCAACATATAACTGCTATAGACTTGTAGTATCTACAACTCATCAAATACGAGTAATAATCTCCTCTGCTGCAGGCCATATTGTATGTTCTTTGTTTTCGCATGAAATCGATAATGGAGATTCCTCATCTTAATTCCCAACTTTCTCGTTTACCGTTGAGACTAATCATGAAGAGTCCTCTGGAGCCATTGAAGGTTGGTTAATTTGTAATGATCTCGGCAGTGTTATGTTTGCTAAAGTATTACTCCCTTTTTTTTCTTCTTGAATAAACCCCATACTCCTTTATAGACTTTTTTTTGAGTTAACCTCATTTCCTCTTAATGAAATATTTTCATTTCTATTTCTCTCTCATCACATGCATCATATCAATACTATCCTCTTACTTTTCATCTTTTCTTTAACTTTGTGCCTAAACCCATATGCCATATGGGGCTTATTCGTGAAGGAGGGAGTAACATTTTCATTTTTCCAAGTGATGTTTACCTGCCAACAATCTCAGGTCTGCTTGCCGTCGATTGTTGAGGAGTTTGTGCAACAGGCTGAAGCTGTTAATTTGCTTGATGAAGCTGGGGCCCCCGTTTTCAGTGATATGCTGGAATCTGAGCTCTCTATAACTTTCGGAGGGATTGAAAGGCTTGATTCCTTCTTCCCCTTTGATCCATGCTTGTTGAAGAAATGTGACAGGTGTGTTTGTTATATTACGGTTTCATATCTCGTACATCTGCTAGTCAAGCTGTGTGACTTTTACACTTCATTTGGATGTGGACATCGATTGAAAGAAAGAGGAACAGTTTTGCTTGTTTGGTTAGCGTGTTGGGAAAAAGTTAGGGGAGTTGGACAGGAAATATCGTTTTGCATTCCCCCTCGCCTCGCCTCACCTCCACTTCCCTCCTAGTTTCATATTTAAACAATGCATTGGAATTATTGATCAAAGGATTCGTGCCTTCCTGGTTACAGAGCTACACAATGACTTTTATACTTGCCATGTTTTAGGATACACACATTTTGTCCTATTGCGTGATACTCCTATAAGCTAGTATCTTTGGGACTGGATGGTGGTGGCGTATGTAATTTTGTATTCAACTAACGACTTTTTGTAACTCTGATTGCTATTCTATACTAAGCATTATCTATAATGAGCTTTCTTGCATGGTTTCTCTAAAAAATTGCAATGCTTACGTCTGGTTCTTAAAAAAAATGCAGTTACATCCGTCCAAGCTTTGTGTACTGGTCGATGGTTAGAAAAACATATGAAGAGGAAGATGGAGGTAGCAGTGATGAAGACATTGAAGTTATTTATCCAGATGTTAATGGGGACGAGTTTCAGGATGAGGTTGATTTTGGTGAGTTTAATGATTCGTTGAATAAAATGTCGATAACACCAAGAGAATCGTTTCTGAAGAGAAATATGGAGATGCCTTCCAGACTTAGACCCTCGGTGAGCCCAGAACCTAGGTGATAAGCCCTTACGATTAGTTCAATAGATGGATTATATCATATGTGACCTCATTGAACCGAAAGGCAAATCACCGGCATCAATGGAGGCCAAATTGCACTCTTGACTATGAGGCAATTGTCGCGGTCAGAGTATGGGTTCTTTATAGGCTGCGGTTTCTTATAGCTTGTTGCTAGGATGTCGTTGGAAAAGCCCTGCTTTGTTATATATTTGCTAACGCGTGCCAACAATGTTACAGTAGTGATTCATTTTATGGTGTCTGCTTAAATATCGAATTACATAAACGCATATGAAAGGACCAAATGTATGGAGTATTTTTTATTAGGAATCAAGTGGAAATTTGACATTTTTTTTAATTTTTTTTGTGAGTCATACTTTTGACTTTTGAGCTTTCATTGGATCCTTGTATTGTTTTGACGGGACACTGTTATCATGAACACGAAAACTTGTATGAAATCGTTTCACAATAACGTTATTGTGAATGTAAGATATATTTTCTATATATTAGATGAGTCACCATGTCCTATGGATGTGGCATAATGTAAATTCTCCCTCCATTTTGATATAAGTCCAAATTTTTGCTACAATGAATTTTTTTTTTTTTTTTTTTTTTGGTAAAGTGTAAGTATGTATTAAAAAAAAGACAATGTACACAATTTGGCTACGTCAAATTACGTAGCCATCTAGCATCCCTAGGGCGTAAAGGATACTTAATCTTAGCCAATATTCTATCACGGATATCCAATTTAATCAACTTAACAATATGGTGAGGTCGTTGCACCGCCCCTTCTATCCTACACAAGTTTCGCTGTCGCCAAACATGATAAATCATGGCATTGAACAAGGCCCGGACAATGTTGCATTGTAACTTCGATCCCCGCATCTTGGGTGCCCAGGACAACGCACCAAAGGTCGGGATGTTCTTCTTCACCCATATACTCAAACTGCCCACAATCTGTGAGCTCCAGGTGCAACCAAAGAAGAGATGGTCTAAGCTCTCCTCATGGTCCTCACAGAGATAGCAACGATCTGAATCAGCCACACCAAATCGCATCAAATTAATCCTAGTGTTTAAAGCCTTCCTAAACACTAGCCAAGTGATAAAGCTATGTTTAGGAATACTCCACCCACTCCAAACGAGCCGAGACCACGAGACCTCCGGCTTGTGGGGCCGCAGTTCCTCGTATCCCTCCGAGACCGCATATCTTGCCCTGGTGCCATGCCAGCGCTCGTCAATGAACATATGTTTAATTTTATCCTTAGCCTGGCATATTTTCCGCCAAGCCCAGGTGACATCTGTATTAGGTTGGTAATCCCTCCACTCACACCCCTTGAGATATATGGAGTTCACCCACCTGACCCACAGACGATCCGGTTGATCAAAGACCCAGGAAGCTAACTTAGCAACAGCCGCCTGATTCCAAGTGGCCAAGTCCCTGAGACCCAGACCCCCCTCCTGCTTAGGGCAGCACAACTTCTCCCAACTCACCAGAGCCCTATTATTACCTTCAACCCCGCCATTCCAAAGGAAATTCCGACACAAAGCAATAATTCTATTCATAACACAATTCGGGATAATAAACACCATAGCCCAGTAATTATGAAGCTGGGACAGAACAGACTGAACCAGGGTCAGTCTACCTGCATATGATAGTTTACGAGCACCAATACTAGAAATCCTCGAAATAATACGGGCAGTCAAGGACTCACAGTCAATTTTTCCAAGCCGAGTACTTTGAATCGGAAGACCCAGATAGCGAAAGGGAAAAGTACCTTCCACACAGCCTGAAAACTGTAGAATAGCAGCTTTCTTATCATCATCCACACCTGCAAAATAAGCATATGCGATTTCCCAGTACTTATATTCAGCCCTGAGGCCCTGCTAAAAGAAGCAAAAGCAGTCCACAAGTATTCCATCGAGTCTGTGTTCCCTTTACAAAAAAGGAGCAGATCGTCAGCGAACATCAAGTGTGTAAGCCTCAACGGACCACACTTCGGGTGATACCTAAAGTTACGATCAATCTTACCAAATGTCAGAATACGAGAAAAATATTCCATACAAATAGTAAACAGCAGCGGCGACATAGGATCTCCTTGTCTCAACCCTCTCTTACCCCGAAAAAACCCGAAGGTATCTCCATTAGCACTAAGGGAGTACGAGACAGTGGTAACACACTCCATAATCAGACGGCGAAAGTGTTCCGGAAAATCCAAGGCTTTTAGCATTTGTTCAAGAAAGCACCATTCCACACTATCATAAGCCTTATGAATATCAACCTTGAAAAGACATCTAGGTGAAACACGGCCTCTCCTATACATCTTAACAAGGTCTTGACAGATAAGGACATTCTCAACAATACTCCGACCCTCAATAAAACCAACCTGAGTAGGCGAAATTATACTGGGGAGAACCTTGGCCAATCTCGAGCACATAATTTTAGCAATACATTTATACACAACATTGCAGCATGCTATAGGCCTAAAATCTTTCACAGATTGAGGTCTACTCATTTTAGGAATTAAAGTGATTATAGCACAGTTCAGCTGTTTCAGAAGCTTACCAGAACGAAAGAAATCCTGGATCGCGCTAACCACAGCGGCCCCAACAATATCCCACGAGTCAATAAAAAATTGACTAGTGAAACCATCAGGTCCAGGAGCCTTGTCACGATGAATAGCAAACAAGGCTTTCTTAATTTCCGAATCCGTGACCGTAGCCCCAAGGAGAAGCTTATGGTCATCCGAGCATAGGCTCCCTAACCGAACAATATCACTTCGAATAGGCTCGACCTCCTTCGAATCTCCCAAAAGCGAAGAATAGTAGCTTAGGAAAGCATTCTCGACCTCCATCTTGGTCTCACACACTCGCCCATCAGCAGCAATGATCTCTGCAATTGCGTTATGTGCACGTCGAGCCCGCAACAACCCATGGAAGAAGGCCGAATTCACATCCCCCTCACTAATCCAACGCTGCTTCGCTTTCTGGGCCCAAAAGTCAGCCCGGGCAGCCTGCAACTGCCGGACAGCAGCACAATCGGCCGATTCCTGCTGTAACAGAGCAGCGGACTGATCTGTCCTCAGTTTACATTGTAACTCGGCAAGCCTAGTTTCAGCCAAGCTGCAACGCACCTCTATGTCCGAGAACGATGTAGCATTCAGCGATTTCAGGGGACGCTTCAAGCTCTTCAATTTCGTGACTAGCTGGAACATCTTCGACCCAACAACCTGCTCACCCCAAACATCACTAACACAAACCTTGAAGGCAGGGGACCGGCTCCACAAGTTTAGGTATTTGAAGGGACGGTTCTTCCTTCCCGGAGGCCTACCCAATTGAACCACACAAGGACAATGGTCAAAGGTACCTTCCGGCAAAAAATTCGCAAAACCATCCGGGTACAACCTCACCATATCATCATTTACCAAGCATTTATCGATACGACTAAACACTCTCGTTTCCGCCACCTTATGCTTATTATTCCAAGTATACCACGAACCACTCGCTTTAAAATCCCCAAGCTCACAATTAGCTAAGCAATCACGGAATTGGATCATTTCCTCATCCGAAGACGAACCCCCTAGCCGTTCACGAGCGTCAATGACACAATTGAAATCACCTAAGACCATCCAAGGTCCCTTACGCTCATAGGACTCCAATAACCGCCAGAGCTCACCTCGATCACCAATGGCATTAAACGCATACACAAAGGTGAGTAAGTAGCTCTTACCAGAAGTAGGGGTAACACGAACATGGATACTCTGAGCACTATAACCCAAGACCAAGAGGTTCACTCTATCGTGCTTCCAAAGTAACCAAACTCGGCCCCCATCAGCACAATGACTATTCGTCGTAATACTCCACTCCGAGAAAACATTTTGTTGCACTTTGGCATAAGCCTTATTTTTTATTTTAGTCTCTAGAAGACCAAAGACATCTACCTGCTGTTTCCTAACAAATTCACTTATCGCACGCTGTTTATTTAAATTACACATACCGCGTACGTTCCAGCAGCCAATATTATGTATCTCCATGGATAACTAGCTCTAGTCCGACCCCCTCATTTCCCTCGACTGAACCCTTCCTAGGGGATCCTATTACCATGTCAGCATAGGAAACCCCAACTTCCACCCCTTTAGGAGATATTGACGCTTTCTGAGCCACCCCAGCCTGCCCCGACGGTCTAGTTTTGCTAGCACCCGGTCCCAAGTCATTTGACGGAGGTTTGGTTCCCGTGATCACCTTCACTTGGGCCTGTTTCGCAGGTCCTCCTCCCTCAGTCTTTTTCTGCTTCACAACCTGTCTCTCCTTCCTTAGTTCATCTCTCTTACACTCCCTAACCTCATGCCCATAACCCTTGCATTTGGAACACCACAAAGGCTTCCACTCATATTTCACGAATACATGAACCATGTACCCCTTTTCATCCATAAAGGTGAGCTCATTCCTAAATTTCTGGCCAACCTTGGCCATAACCATAACCCTCGCATACCCAAGTCTAGATCGCTCTTCCGTAGCCAAGTCAGACTTGACATACGGGCCAACAAGAGAAGCTATCCTAGGCAAACACCCACCCCAAAATTTTAAGGGCAGGTCATGTAGCTGAATCCATACAGGTACTTCAGGCACATCAGTTTTGTCCAATTTTGCATCGGGGGTCCACTCTTTCACAATCAACGGCTTATTATCAAACATAAACAGGCCATGGCCGAGGATTTTTACCTTAGCTTCCTTGTCCTTGAACCGAACTAGAAATATGCCATTGGGTAGGAATGATATCTTGTCTATGCCATGATCCTTCCAAATTCTTCGAACGAACCCTTCCACCACTTCCCATGGCGGGTTCGCACCCATGATAAAACAGAATACGGCCGTGCTCCAATAGTCAATCTCATCCACTACGTCTTCCTCCGTGAACTTGAGTAATTCCATATCGTCCTCCATGTCCACTATTCTTTTTCCATCCCGCTGCTTCCACCCACCCGTATCCGTACCCTGAACCGGCAGAGAATCAGGCACGAAATCCGGGACATCCTCATCAACATCGGACATGTAATTCAAACCGGGAATTTAACTTTTTTCAGACGTCGTCTTGGTTGCAGCGTTGTCGTCCAAATTCGATATTTTAACCACCTTTCGAAGCAATTCCTCCTTTGCCCTACGTGTTGTTGGTTTCATGGCAATGGATCCTCTTGGTAAGGGCTTTGTTTTCTTCCTCATTAGAACGTAACGTGCGCACGCCTAGTCGTCGGCAGGCCTACGCACGCCTTGTAATCTGTCTCGCCGGAAATCGCACAAGGGCAGCCGGAAATCACCAGAGAGACGAAGGGTAATTTTGAAGGTTATTATTCACGTTTTTTCGATCTTTTCAATCCCAGAATAAAACAGGTCTATATTGGGAATCTTGCTCTAAGGTGAACCCAAAAATAATAGCAGTGGGAATCAAACCCACAACCTTCACAATAAATCCCACAACCTGATCACTGGGCCACCCCATAACTCAATGAACAAAATTTTGAAACAATATACTCCCTCTTTCTTTTTTGGCACTAGTACGATTATCTTTTCTCTTTCCCGTTTTGGTATGTACTTTAATCATTTAATTCTTTATTTTTTCCTTTACTCACAAACTTCACCATATTTCTACTTTATACCCCACATTTTCTTAATTTAATCAATTCTTTATTCTCGTCTTAATATTTGTGCCAAAAAAAGGGAAAATAGAAAAACTAGGAGGGAGTAGTAGTTTTTCCCCCATATTGAGATGGAATACTGATTTATTAAAAAAATAATAATAAACAATTGACGAAGCATTGCCCTTTTAATGGTCCTTCGTAAACTAAATCATTTGCGTTTACCAGCAATTACTCGAGAAACCAAACATTGCACTCGAAAATAGTTCATAGGCATGAATATTTGCTTCTTCGTTTCCTGTGTTTCTATTTCTCATACTTCCAACGTCTCTATATTTGTAGTGAATCATTTGGCCATGTACCCATTCAATCTTTCCAACCTCTCTATAGTACTCTGTCTTCAAGTCCTTTCTCCCCTGTTTCAATCATCTTTCCAATCTCTCTACAATACTCAATTCTTTTTATAGATATATGAGTTTAAATTTTATGATTTTACATATAATGGTCAATTAAATTTTAAAAAATCTGACTTTTTCTTTTCAATTTATTTCGTGAATTTTTAGGTGGAAGAAAGGAGAGGAGCGCAGCGAAAAACAAAGCAACATCATCTAATTGGTAATTTTCTGATTATTTTTGTAGTGGTTTTATTTGTATTTAAAAAAAATGATGGGGTAAAAAATCAGGTTTTTTTGTGTATAATATTGTTGAACAAATCATGGGTTTTTCGAGAAACTGTGGAAAGGGAGTGGGATAAGGAGATAAATGGGAGCCTGATGTATCAGATTACAAGGAAACTAAAGATGCTAAAGCCTGGTCTGAAGGCAATAAATGCTAAACAATATCAGAATGTAGAAGGGTTGGCAAATATAATGGGGGAGGCCTTACAGAATGTGCAGCAGCAAATAATACAGCAGCCAAATAACATGACTTTGAAGTGTTATGAAGCAGCAATATCTGATCAATACAAAGTGTTGGATAGAGCTAGGTATAAATTTCTTCAACAAAAAGCTAAAGTACAACGGGCAGTAGAGGGAGATCTTAATACGGCTTACTTTCATGCGACAATTAAGCATAGAAGAGCGGTAAATAAAGTTCATCAAATACATGATATAAAGGGAAAGTTGAAGGAGAACCCAGCAGAAATACAAGAGGCGTTCCTTGGATATTTTCAAAGTGTCCTTGGGGAGAAAAGAAGGGTACAAAGGGTGTTTGCTCCAATTGTGAGAAAAGGATCTGTAATTACTGAGCAGCAGGGGTTACAGCTACTGGCGCCAGTTACAGATGAAGAGGTAAAATCAGCTATGTTCAGCATTCCGGGTACTAAAGCTCCGGGACCGGACGGGTACACTAGTCAGTTTTTCAAAGATTCATGGAGTATCGTGGGTGCCAGCGTTTGTGCAGCAATTAAAGACTCAATTGCTGCTGCTAAAGTTCTGAAACAG
This sequence comes from Agrostemma githago, assembly GCA_958450325.1. NCBI lineage: Eukaryota > Viridiplantae > Streptophyta > Magnoliopsida > Caryophyllales > Caryophyllaceae > Agrostemma > Agrostemma githago. The sequence goes on from OY288240.1 coordinate 56,220,334, forward strand.
ATTAGTAATACTGTGATCACATTAATACCTAAAGTTCAGAATCCCCAATCAGTTGAACAATTTCGACCCATTGCGTGTTGCAACGTGACGTACAAATGCCTTTCTAAGGTAATTTGTGCAAGATTGAGTAAAGTTCTCCCTACTATTATTGACCCAAGTCAGAGTGCATTCGTGAAGGGAAGAGACATTATAGAGAATATACATATTTGCCAAGAATTAATTCGGCTATATAATAGAAAGCAGTGCTCGCCTAGAGTAATCATGAAAGTCGATATGCAAAAGGCATACGATACTATAGAATGGGAGTTTGTTGAAGATATGATGAATGCACTGGATTTTCCGGACAGATTTGTACAATTAATTATGGAATGTCTACGATCACCAAGCTATTCCCTTACACTTAATGGAGAGCAGTTTGGTTTTTTCAAAGCAAGAAGGGGATTAAGGCAAGGAGATCCGCTCTCACCTCTTTTATTCACAATATGTATGGAGTACTTAAGTCGTATTATGAAGGTAATCCAGGAGAGAACGGAATTTAAATTTCATCCGTTATGCAAGAATGTCAAGCTCAGTCATTTGTGCTTTGCCGATGACCTGATGCTATTTTGTAAAGGGGATCGGAATTCAGTCAAATGGATCATGCAGGCATTTACAGAGTTCTCAAATGCATCCGGTTTGCAGATGAACAAGGCAAAGTCGGAGATTTTTCACAATGGCATTCTCCAAGAAGAAGGGGCAGGTATTGAGCAATTGACGGGAATAAAGACTGGAATGCTTCCATTTAAGTATCTGGGGTTTTCCATGTCGCACAAGAAGCTAACTGTGTTAGAATGTCACATTTTAACGGAGAAGATTGTGCAAAGGATTAGAGGTTTTGGAGCAAGAAAACTTTCGTACTCGGGCAGACTGGTGCTGGTACAATCTGTATTGAGTACTATGCATCTTTACTGGTCGAGAATTTTTGTCCTGCCTACAGCAATTATTAATCGTATAACAAGTATTTGTCGGAATTATCTCTGGAAAGGAAGTGAGCACTACTCCTCGCCTCCATTAGTGGCTTGGGAGACGATTTGTCAACCAAAGGAAGAAGGTGGTTTGGGGTTGAAGAATCTAAAGGAATGGAATGTAGCATGTGTAGCAAAGTATGCTTGGTGGATAGCGGTGAAAGCTGACCGACTCTGGGTAAGATGGGTTCATGGAGTATATTTAAAAGGTAAGGACTGGAAAGATTATCAACCTACACCTAACTCGAGTTGGTCTTGGCGCAAGATTTGCTGGGTTAAGGACTTATTCTATAACAACAATTGCTTCCCGGAGCTGCTCCGAACTGGCAGGGAATATACAGTGGATGAAGGTTATGACTGGGTCCATGTTAAGATGCAGGAAAAGAGGTGGTGCAGACTGGTTTGGACAAGGATGGGGACGCCTAAATATGAATTCATTGCGTGGCTCCAGTGTCATGGCCGTTTACTCACCAATGACAGGCTTGCACGTATGCAAATGGTGGTGGATAGCAGGTGTTTTCTTTGTGGAACAGGCATCGAAACTCACTGCCATTTATTCACAGAATGCTACTATGCGAAAGATTGTTTTCGATTAATTGGTTCATGGACCGGAGTACAAGTACCAGCTGGAAATACTTGGGAATGGTGGACTCACTACCGGCATAAGTCTCTATTGTACAAACAAATTCTGGCAGCTATCATTGTAGGAGCTTGGTACTACATATGGTGGGCTAGAAATCATTGTCGAGTGAATATGGTGGTTGTTAGGCCGGAGTATATAATAGGCAAAGTGAGAAGTGAAATTGTAGCTAGAATTAGAGACAAACGTGATTACATACCTAGTAAGTATTATACTAGAGTGGAAGAATTACTAAGATGAAAAGTTGTATGAGTGAATTGGTTGTAAATTGTCCAATTGGAATATACTTACATTTACACCAAAAAAAAACAAATCATGGGTTTATGACGTTTGTTAATGTGTGTACTTACAATTTTTTTAATTTTGGTTTCAGATAATTGTGCGATAAATAATTTGGGACTATTTCCATATTTTTTGAGATAATTTGTATAAAGAAGATTTTAGGGATTTTCAATTTTGTTGAATTGATGCTATTAAATGTCAAAATTTGCAGATTTATTCAAAATTAGTCTTGGATTTGCTGTTGTTTAGTCTTTTTTTAATGTCATTGTTTTGCGCTTTCTGTTTTACACTTATATAAACAAGTAAGGTCAAGGGTGTCCACAAATGGCTTGCGTTAGTGGACGCTATTTTTGAATGGGTAGCCAAGGCCAGTCGCCTATTTTTGAAGTGGGCGTCCACGTTGGCGGCTGACAATGGACGTCAGGATGGCGTGTGACAGTGGACACCAGAATGGCGTGTGACAGTGGACGCCAGGTATCCCGAATGGCGTCTGACAGTGGACGCCAGGTGACGTCCATTATCAGAGGCCACTTGCCTGAATATCTAACATTTTGGTCCACATTACGCTTACCCTGGCGTCTGACATGGCGTCCGTTAGTGGATGCCATGTATGCTGCTGCAAGGCCGTAAACATGCATTCGATGTCTAGCCAAAATCTGCAAAATAAACAACACCCACAACACTTCAACTCTCAACCATTCACAATACCTCAACTTCATTCACTTAACCATTCGCAATACCACAACACTTCAACTCTCAAAACATTTTTGCTGAAAAAACATTCATATAAATAAGTTTTAACATACGGTTTGAAGGTACATATATCCAAATTAGTTTGAAGATACATCAACCATAAATCCGGTTACAACAACAAAAACCAATCAGCTAACTGTAAAGCTAGCAGCAGCCCCCGAGTTCCCACCATCCCTGTTAAAGGGGTCTCTGTCATCCGGAGGGCGGTAGTTAGGACTTTGGTTGCTGCTCGCAAACATGGTTCTAAACAGCTTCATTTGTTCTTTCATCTTTCTGATTTCCTCCTTCTGCTGTGCCAACTCTTTCTTCATCTGCTCCTTCTCCGGGTCGTGCTGAGATCCCGTGGGCGTATACTCCATATGCGAAGCGGTGCCAAGACGCGGTGGTGAAGGTGTGAAGAACATCGGGTGCACATTCCCTACGCCGTACACAACCCCTTTCCTATACCCGTCGACGACCCAGAAAAATGTTTCATTCGGGTCGGGTTGGGTAGGCTGATCAGAAGCGGTGTCGGTGGTGTGCTCGACGTAGGCATCCTACATATACAACAACGACTTCAGTTTTAGTTATTAGATGAAAACATCGGTATAATTATATACCGCCTAAACTAAGACAAAGTTGATTTATTTAAACTAGTTAGTATTCGCCCAAATCTCCTGATCTCTCTCCTTGTGACAAAGTGAGCCTCCCCTTCCTCATTGGTCTTCCCGTGCATGTCCAGGAACAGCTCTGGAGCGGTTGGCATCTTCTCGGTATCTACTCGTATCTATTAAATGTAGATGAACGTTAGGTGAATATTATGCGAACATAGTTTATGAGAATTTAAGCAATACTATATTCATAAAAATCATACCTTCAGAGCACGATGGTAGGATGACTGAAAACCCCGATGATGTGTCGGGTTCGCCTTCCCCTCCACTTCCGCATTCTTCATCTTGTTCTTCTTTCCCCGTGTTGTCCTTACCTTGAACTCTGGGCTGTTGTGATATGTGACCCACCTCTCCAACGCTTCACCTAAAATATGAATTACTAATATATTAGTTAAGAAAAGATTAAAGTTGGATTGTTTGTTAAAACTGAGCACTATTAAAAACTACACCTGTAAGGTCTTTGAGCGCAGTCCCTCGCTCATGTCATTTGTACATGACATCTGCAAAACGTCGTGTACAGGTCTCGTTGTACTTGTTCCAGCCAGGCCCTTCCTTCAAACTCCCACCTCCAATAGAACTTCAACTACAAAACCAATGCAGATGATTAGTACCAAAAATATTTACAAAGTCTATACTATAAAATAACAACAAAGTAAGTTAAAAAAAACAAACGTACCCTGAAGCTGTTGAACCATTGCTGGCGTACGTCTAGTGGCACCAGAGACCGACAAGCGTACCCCTGGCCTTTGTCGATCATGTAACTGTTAGTATACCCTGTAATCACGTCTCCATGCCAAAACCTACACCGTGTCGAGAATCACATATATGTATGAAATCTTAAAAAACTATTCAAACAATGCATATGTTACAAAAGTTTTGATATATTAGATTATATTACCAAATGTGATTAGTGTCAATCAACAACCGGCCCTCATCATCAAATTGTTGCGCCCCCAGGCCCTGTTGCTGCCCCCTGCTCTCGGTTCTACTCCGGTGGGACCACTTCCTCCTCCACTTGCTGCGTGCGGGACGTCTGAACAGACCTACTACTCCCACCGCGTCTCCTGGTGTCTCTGCCTGCCATCTTAACCTTGCAACAAACAATGTCAACAGTAATTAGTAATTACAATCTAACGAATAAAATAATGCACCAAATAATTAAAACAACGATAAATAGAACCTACTCCAACAGTTCTAATAATCATCTTCGCTGTCCTTATCGTCATCACCCTCATCCTCCTCATTCTGATCTTCCTTTTCCGTCTCCTCGCCTTCCACCCGATCGTCCTCCAAATTCTCTTCGTCGTGTCCGTCATCCTCCTCAAGGAACATCCGTAACGATGTAATCGTTATCACCATCGTCATCATCCTCTAAATCTTCCTCTACCCCTTCATTTTGATTTTCATTGGAGAATATGGTTTCGTCAGTTGGAGATAAGCGTGTACCACTTGAAGCAACATCTTCCTGGAAAAGAGAACTATCTATTTGCCCTCGTGACTTAGTCTTAAAGACTGCCCACCATTGACTTTGATTTCTGTCATTTCTCGTGTAAGGATAAGGAGCAAAGTACACCTGCTTCGCCTGGTGTGCGAGTATGAACGGATCGTGCTTAGGATATTTCTTGGTGTGATTAACTTCGACAATCTTGTAACGTTCATGCACTCGGGTTCCGTTCACTGAGTTGTCTTCCACTCACATTTGAATAGCACAGCTCTATACCCACGTTCTTTACCAGCGTAACACAACTCGAAATATCCTCCAAAATACCATAGTACTCATCACCATCAAGAGATGACACATTCACACCAAAATTACATCTAGCCTTGTTCTTCCCGTAGTTGAATGTGTGAAAATTGAACCCATTTACCGAGTACCGGTTCCAGGTTTTAACCACTCGCAGTGGACCGTACGCAAAACTTCTAACCAAATCATCTTGTATGTCTAAGGCAACTACATGATCCTTATGCCACTTAGGAAGTCATCCATCTATACTGGACAAGTCCTCCAACCTTAGTTTCGTAGAGCAAGTGGACCGGTAGATGCTCCATGGAGTTAAAGAACGATGGTGGGAAGATCATCTCAAGTTTGCAGAGTATCGGTGAAATTTGATCCTCCAGCCAAGTCATGTCCTCAATTGATATCGTAGAAGAACACAAATCTCAGAAAAACTGAGATATCTCAGTTATAGAATTCCACACCGTCAGTGACAGAAGCTGCTTTAATGATACTGGTAGTAACCTCTCCATGAACACTTGGCAATCATGACTCTTTAAACCTTGCAGCTTTAGATTCTTAAGATCAACACATCGTTTAAAGTCGGAGGCATACCCATCGGGGAACTTAAACTTATCTACCCACTCCAACAAGGCCTTTCTCTGAGCCTTGTCAAGGTTATACACGGCTCTCGGTTTGGATCCATCCCGTTTATGTGCAATTGAGGATGGTCACAAATTTTTTTTACATCTCGCCGGGATCCTGTAGTGTCACAGCTCTTCCCCTCCACATCTATCACAGTGTAAATCAACTGCTCAAAAAAGTTTTTCTCTATGTGCATCACATTTAAATTATGACGAAGTAACAAACTACTCCAATATGGAAGGTCAAAGAAAATGCTTCGTTTAAACCAACCATTTTTCAACTTTTTCAGATCTTTGAACTCCTGGTCGGTTTCATCAATAGTGGACGGGTAGTCAGAAATAACTCCCATATTTCATCTCCTGGGAGTTGATCAGGTGCGTCATCAAGCACCACCTCACCCTTTTTGAATGCCTTCTTGTTCTTCCTATATGGGTGACCCTCTGGTAGAAACTGTCTATGACAGTCAAACCAACTAATTTTACTAGAATTTGGAAGATAAAAAGCTTTGCTCTCATCCATACAACACGAACATGCTTTCTGACCCGCAGTAGATGATAAATGTCATTTTATTCATTATTTTACCCACATTTATTTACTTATTCGGGTCGATTTTGTGTGCTTAATTGATATTATAGCTCATTATAGGATATTATGCGATATTAAGTGTTAATTATCGTCTTAGTAATAATTATCGTAATAAATGTTATTATCCGAGGATTTGGTACTGCTTTGTCTCGTTTGTATTTTGTAGGTACCGTTTCGTGTGAGTTCAAGTGAATTAAGAGGACTAAGGTGGGTCAAAGACGGGTTAACAAGTCAAAACCGAGTCAAGAAGCGGGACGGACTTGAGATAGGTCGATACCGGAATCGCAAAGAAAGGAATGAAACGCAAGTCAAGGTCAAATTGAAGTACCACTTCTCAATTACAGTAATCAACTTAATTCATCTTCACCATCATCCACCATCATCATACTCTCATCATCATTCATCAATATTCATCATCACCATCACCATCACCATCACCATCACCATCATACTCCTTCCTCCATACCTGACTCCGGCAGCCCAGCTCCGTCAGCAGTTCAGTACCAGAGAGACTGACTCCTCCGTCCGACTAAGCCCAGCTCCGACCACCGTTTTCCGACTTTACTCCGACGAGCCACCACGACTGACGCCAAGCTCCGGCTCAATCCGCGTCTAGCCCAGCTCCGACCACCATGGTCGACTCCTCCAACTCCGGCGAACCTCCTCTATTCCGACCACCTCTCCCTCGCACGCCACCGTCAGCTGGCGCCTACTCCGCCGCGCGCGTCGTCGCCTCTGCTCTACTCGACCTCCGGCGTTGACTCGTCTCCATGCGTCAATCCGACACACTCCTCCGTTCGACCACCCGCAGGCAACCCGAAATCGGCTCCGGCGAAGCAACCGTGTCTTGGTGTTGGTTCAATTAATTGAAATGGAAAAGATGGAATTTAATTGGATTGCAATTGACTATTTTACCCTTCATTAATGAGGTGGCAGTAACATTTTATTTTTCTATTTCAATAGATAGAGGAGTAAAGGGAGGCAGTATAAGAGCATCTGCATCAACAAGAATTACCCAATTTTCATCTTTCACTTTTTCACCTTTTCTCTATCTTATTCAACATCCACATCACTCTTCCACCCACTCTTACATCTTCACCAAAAACATCCTACATCAACAAGAATTCATTTATCATTCTCTCTCTTAGTTTTTTTATACCCCACTATCTACCTCAATAATTCATCAATTAACATTTATTTAAAAATATGTATTATTAACTTTAAGACGGTCTCTTAAAAAATTGTTAACCCAAACGCTTAAATTTAAAATTATAAGTATGTGTTTATAAATCTCTTAAGAACATGTACAATGTTTCTGAAAATATTAAAATACGAAATGTAAATGGAAGGATCATTAGTAATTGGGTCATTCGGGTCGGGTTATATCGAGTTCAGTTAGCTAATCATCGGGTTATATCGCCTAACGGGTCACAAGCGAGTCAACTTGGAACGATTTTGGGTCGTTAAATTTTATTATGCTCCATCTGGTCGTTAAATTTTATGACGTCTAACTAAGTAAAAATTAAAGATACTAATCGCAGATGCTAATTATAGGTATAATAATAAACAACGTTTTACAATTAAATACGTACGCATTTTTTGTTTTATATGAAAATTAATATTTTAATAATTAAAAATAATAAAAATAATAAAGCCTGCAAGTTTGGCAGAAATTTACTGTCATTCAATTTCTCGCGCAGGCGAGATTTTCGCTCCCTATTTCCTGCCAACTCATCTTCATCTACATTTTTTTAATGTTCATTTGCCTTGGTGGCTTTCTCGTTCTCGCACAGCATGCTCTAATGTGCATGCTCTAAAAACGAGAGAACCCTCGAAAGAAAGGGGGGAGTCCGTAGGGTAGGGTGCCGCAGTAGACATAGAGTAAGGAGCAGTAGAGTAGATTAGTTTTAGGATTATTTTTCCTCTCTTAATCCTCCATATTATTAGTTCTTAATCTAGATTTAATTAGTCTTAATTACTTGGGTTAATCTCCGACATTATTTCTTCTTCATTTCAAGTTGGTATATATCTTCTCCCTTTTCTTTATTATTCATCCTTTATGTGTATTAGTTTTAGATTATTTTATTGCTTAATTAGTCTAAAGTTTGCATCTTTATTATTTGTATCATGTTTAATAGTTTGATTAGATTAATAGGTAGTGTAATTAGTTTAGTTTTAATGATGTCTGAGTAGTTAATTTCTAGGGTCGGGAAAGACTCGGTTTGTCTCGTTTTCGTGGGTTTGTTGTGGGTTCATTATCTTGTCTATTATTGTTGGTATTCTCCATTGATTGCGATTTTTGTATGATTTGCTTGTCTTGGCCACGATAGGTGAATTATATTGTGTCGAGCTTTCTTTGGGGTGTGTCGACCTAGTAATAAGTGCGATAGCCCGTTATTAGGACCGTGCCGGGTAGATAGAAACTCGAGAGAGACCCTTTATCTTCCCAATTATTGACCGTAATCGACTAGTTTGTGAACTCCGATAACTCACTTAGGACTACCTCGTTGACCTTGACCCTAGTCCTTTCTATCGTATTTGGCTTCTTTTGTTTGTTTGATTTGTTTAGCTTGCTAGTTTAGAACTCTCTTCCAACCAATTATTCTCTTTCTTTGACTAATTCCTTACCTAGACCTAGACCCTTATTTCAACTAGACCGTCCCTGTGGATTCGACCCGACTTACCCTCGACTACCCAAGTTTAGGATTATTTGGTTTTTACTTTGATCGATCGGGATTCGCGACAAATCCTCGTCCGTCAAATTGGCGCCGTTGCCGGGTATGGTGCTTAGTTATATTTTTGTCTTAGTTTGTTTTGGAATTAGTCTTTCCTTGTTTTTTTTAAAAAAAAATTAGTTGGTAGCTTGTTTTGTATATACTTGTGTGTTCCCGTGTTTTCTTGTGACTTTCTTGAATCTCTCATATCTTCTTCTTTTCTATAATGCCTTGTCTTGCCGACCATAGTAGACCGGATTCCGACTTGTTTGCCTCACCCATTAACATTGGGGTTTTTGAGGGTCCTTGCTTTTTGAGCCTTATTGTATTGATTTGATGGAGCAGGATGCCTTTCATGGGCTTGAGAGTGAGGATGTTTATGGTCTTCTCTTGTGTTGTGTGTTTAAAAGGGATGGAGTGCACCTTGATACCATTAAGCTTATATTGTTTCCATTTTTCCTTAAGGATGAAGCTAAGAGATGGTTTTGCTCACACCCTCCTAACACATTCACCTCTTGGAACCCACTAGCCCTTGCATTTCTTAGGAAATTTTTCCCTCCCTCGAAGGTCGCCAAGTTTAGAGATGAGATTCTTAACTTTGAACAAGGCGAGTTTGAGAGTTTGAGTGAGTCTTGGGTTAGGTTTAACAGTTTATTGAGAGCTTGTCCAGTTCATGGCATCTCACTTTGGCTAACCACATCGACCTTTCTTCAAGGTTTGCTTCCTCACAATCGAAACTTGATCATTTTTTCGTCCGAGAGAAAATTCAACGAGTTAAATGATGATGAAGTTTCCGGTTTAATTGAAAGAGTGACTAGTGTCAATGATCAATGGGGATTTAGGAGAGTGAGACCTTAAGGTAGAGAAGACCCACCCATGCTTTACTTGGAATATGTGTCAAGTGATAGGGCCGAGTTTTATTCTCTTGATAATGTGCATGACAACCATTTCAACAGACATGCGTCTTTTTTATTTCTCATCCCTTTATGAATGTGAATGCTATGCATGACATTTCATCTACTTTTGCATCTTGTGGTGTTTTGGGATCTACTTTTAATGTGCTTCCTCCATGTTTATTTCCACCTCTTATTGATGATGAGGATGATGATGATGATTTGCATGTTGTTCCATATGTTCCCCAAACCCCTTTGAATGATGTTAATGATGATTTGCATGCTATTGACTCTTGTGAATCGACTTGTCTTCCTTCAACACAAATTCCGCATCCCCTTGTCCAACTTACACATTTTGTTGTGAGTGTTAATGATTGTGAGTTGGAATGTCTGCTTTTTGAGAAAAATGTGTGCTTGAATAAGTTTTATGATCTTTGTAGAGAGGAAAACCACAAAGATCTTAGCTTGTGTGAGTTGGAGGGCATATCTTTTGAAGTTGATTATGAGAGCTTGGAAAGGGAGTTGAGGAAAAGAGAAACTCTTGAGGTTGAGAGGAACGAGCAAAGAGAAGATAATGAGATATTTGATGATGCTTTGAGTGATGAGAGTGTTGAGATCGATGATACTTGGGATTTTGAGGTTGATTTCTTTGAGGAACCAATTTTTGAGAAATTTGAGCCTTTCCATTGTATGGACTATGAGTCTCTTTCACCCATTGACGCTTTGAATCTTATTTCTCTTACTCCTTTACTTGAGCCCATGCTTATAGGTGAGGATTTTGGAGCTCCTTTAGAAGAGTTTGTGTTAGCTTTTGGTTTGTCACTTACAAATGAAATAAATACGAAAAAAAGACTAGGGTCAAGGTCAACGAGGTAGTCTCAAGGGAGTTATCGGAGTTCACAAACGAGTCGATTACGGTCAGTAATAGGGAAGATAAAGGGTCTTTCTCGAGTCTCTAACTACCCGGGACAGTCTTAATAACGGGTTCTCGCACTTATTACTAGGTCGACCCACCCCAAAGAAAGCTCGACGAAATACGATTCACCCATCGCGGCCAAGACAAGTAAATCATACAAAAATCACAATCAATGAAGAATACCAATAATAGTAGACAGAACGTAAACTCACAACAAAACCCACAAAACGAGACAAACCAAGCTTTCCTCAACCCTAGAAATTAACTACTCAAACATCATTAAAACTAGACTAATTAAACTACTCACTACTCTAATCATAAAATTAAACATGAATAAATAATAAAGATGAAAACTTTAATAAAAGAGGAGTAAAGAGATTATACTAACTTGAAGAAGAATTGCATAGATAGTTGAAATGAGAGAATTAATAAGAAAAGGTCGAGTCTTGATTCCAACCGATTAAACTAATACCAATTGAAAACTAGATTTAGATTAAACTAAAATAAGAAAATGAAAGTGAAAGATAGAAAAAAAAGAATTCTAATCCTACTCCTATTCACTACGGACTGCTTGCGGCAGCTGTCTACTGTCCGTCTTTTTTTTTGTTTTTTTTTCCAGGAAATGAGGGTTCATACCTTTTATATCGCCTCCCTCTACTCCTCTATTAAAATAAAAGAAGAAATGTTACTGCCACCTAATTAATGAAGGTTAAAATAGTTATTCAACTCTCAGCTCTTTTCCAAATCAATCGGCTAAGTCCGATTTAAATCAATCCCAATACAAGGGCATCGGTTCTTCGCCGGAGGTCGGTGTTGCACGGCCATGTCTCGTTAGAGCACGAAGGAGGCTCGCCGGAGTTGCTTGATCGAGTCAGGGGTGCATCGAGCTGGGTCGTGCAGGACTCGAATCAGAGGTCGGATCCTCGTCGCGCTATGGGGGACGGAGCTGGGCTGGTCGGAGCTCGGCGCACGACGGAGCGGAGGAGGTCGACCGAAGTCGAAGGGAGAGATGGTGGCGGTTGGGCTGGCCGGAGTTCGGTATGGAGAAAGGAGTATGATGGTGATGACGATGACGATGGAGGTTGATTGAGGAGGAGATGTCGGCAATCGAATAGGGAGCTGTTGCGTCCGGTGGTGTTGACGGTGGCTGGGCAGGAGCAGGGGCGGCGAATCCTGGTGCGTGCCTGGGCCGGAGTTGGGGTGTGTGCCTGAAATCGACGGAGGAACCGCGAGCTGGGCACTGGCTATGGAGCTCAAAAAATGGTGGTGGATGAAGAAGAATGAATAATGGAGGGAGAGGATGTGATTGACTGGTGATGAAGTGATGATGATTGATTGTAGAATCGTGATTATGAAGATGAATGAAAGGGGAATTGAATTGAGGAGTGCTGTTTTTCGTCGTCGACATTTCAGCCACGTCGTCGGCGCTTTTTAAAGTAAAAGACGATCTTGCCCTTGCCTTGCCCTTGTCTTAATTAGATTAGTTAACTAATGTTATGTAATTTTAGAAGTTAGATTAGTTATTGAAACTCGTTAATGAAGCGGTTTTTTAATTTTTCAAACCGTTCCGTTATTATCTTGTCCTTATTATATATCCACTCAAACTCCACTCACCATATTTAATTTAATTTTCTCTCACTTAAAAAAAGCGTCTTTTCTTTAGAGAAACCCGACTTTTCTAGAAACCCGACTTTTCTAGAAATTAGGTTGTCGGCGATTTTTAATGTGAAAAGACAACAACGTCCTTCCCTAATTACATTCATTAACTTTGTTAATGAAATTAAAAAGTTTAATCATGATAATGAAACTCGATAATAAAACGTTTTTTTTTTTTTTTTGAAAACCGTCATTTTATTATGTTACGGATTATGTTATATTATATATCCTCCCCCATCCACAACAACACTAATATTATTAATAATATTTAAATTGTATTAATAGGCGATTTTAGGAGGTTTTAGAATCAAATATAGATAATAGTTTAGTAAGGTTTATCAACAATGTTCAGTTGGTTTAGTGGTGAAGAGGCTCATTTATGTTTAAGAGGTTGTGGGTTCGAGCCTTACTAATTACAAATTTTTGTAATTTTTTTGGCGTCCAAGGGACCCCCCAGACGCGGATTTCCAGCGTCCAGGGGACCCCCTAGACGCGATATTCATGCGTCTAGGGGACCCCTCAGACGCGAAATTCATGCGTTTGGGGGGCCCCTCAGACGCATGAATTTCGCGTCCAGGAGGCCCCTCAGACGCATGAATTTCGCGTCTGAGGGGCCTCTTAGACGCGATATTCATGCGTCTATGGGACCCCTCAGACGCGGTTTTCCGGCGTCGAGGTCTGTTTCCAGACCCAGTTCGCGAAAAATCGACCCCCCAGACGCGGATTTCCAGCGTCCAGGGGACCCCCTAGACGCGAAATTCATGCGTCTGAGGGGCCTCCTAGACGCGAAATTCATGCGTTTGGGGGGTCCCCTAGACGCATGAATTTCGCGTCTAGGAGGCCCCTCAGACGCATGAATTTCGCGTCTGAGGGGCCTCTTAGACGCGAAATTCATGCGTCTAGGGGACCCCCCAGACGCGGTTTTCCGGCGTCGAGGTCTGTTTCCAGACCCAGTTTGCGAAAAATCGAGCCCCATTTCGATTATAATTAATACTATTAGATTGATAGTTTAGGTTCCCCATAGCTAATTTGTGTGTGATATATACCCTAATTGAGTAGTTATTGTTTTCTATATTCGATTTTGGTATCGATTTGGCTGATGGTGGGATCGATTTCTGCGAAATATAAATTTCCTAAACATATTCCCGGGATACATTGAGACACGTGTCTCGGAGACCGTCAATAGTCCAAAAACCGACATTTCATATTAGTCGGGAATATATTTGTTACGTTAGTTAAGAAACTTAATTAAATTCATTAGAATATATTACATAAGGGTAAAAGAGTTACGTTGAGACACGTGCCTCAAAAACCGTTCAAGAGTACAAAAACCGTAATTTTAATTTACTCGGAAATATTAATTACATTAATTAACAAACTTAATTAATATCATTAATCATAATTAGGGGAAGGGTAAAAGAGTAAAATTCACGTATAAAGCGCCGACGACGTGGCTGAAATGTCGACGACGAAATGTAGTAGTGGAATTGAGGAGGAGCTGTAAGTCAGGTGCAGGGGAGTCATGGTCAAGTTGGCCTTTGACCCGTCTTGCTTTTTGACTCGGGTTTTCCTCATCCCTTCTTACTAATTCCCGATCCATTTCTCGTCTTTACTCGATTATTCTCCGATCAGTACCTACAAAATACAAACGAGAAAGCATTACCAAATTTTACGACAAATAACATTTATTAAAATAATTATAACTAAAACGATTAATTAATGCTTATTATCATATAAGAACCTGTAATGAGCTATAATAACGATTAAGTACACAAAATCGACACGAATAAGTAAATAAATGTGGGTAAAATAATGACTAAAATGCCGATTATCAGTAGACTACCCCGAGAGCATACCATATGCGGGGAAGTCGTTTGTAGTCCACAACAAAGCTGCTTTCAGCTGAAAGTTTTGTCTCAAAGAGACATCATTAGTTTCCACCCCTACTTCCCACAGTTGTTTCAATTCCTCAATAACAGGTTGTAAGTAAACATCTAAATAATTTTTCGGGTTTTTTGGTCCGGGAACAATAAGAGATAGAAAGATGAAAGGCTGCTTCAAACACAACCAAGGAGGTAGGTTATAAGGTATGATCATCACAGGCCAACAAGAGTACGACTTATCAAATTGGTCGAAAGGTGCAAATCCATCAGTACACAACCCAAGCCTTACATTTCGGGGTTCTGCTGCAAACTGAGGATATATTCTATCAAAACGCTTCCACTCCTCACCGTCACTCGGATGACACATATTCCCTGGTACCCTAATGTCCTCCTCGTGCCACCTCATTTGCTCGAATGGTTCTTGTTGCATACAATTTCTGAAGTCTAGGTGCAATGGGGAAGTACGTAAGCTGACTGATTGGGATCAGTTTTTTACCCCTATCACCACTTTTTCCGTTTCTACCCCTCAAAACAATATCCCCCTCAACCGTCTTATACCTACCCTTACCATATCTCCTACATTCATCAAACATCGCATTGTCCTTCCAAAATAACACGCATCCATCGGGACAAACATCAATCTTTTGATGCGGGAGTTGAAGACCTTTCACAACTTTTTTGCTTGTGTAGAATGTTCGGGTCATGATATTGTGTTTTGGGATGACTCTCTCAAGTAAGGCAGCAAAACCATCGATACAAGCGAAGGGTAGGTTGAACTCACATTTAAGGCTAACTATCATAGATGCGACTTCTAACAAAGTCACATCGCACCCTCCATATAACGATTTCTCCGAAGCGTTCAACATGTCAGTAAACGCTTTTTCTCGTGGGTTAGACTCTTGTGGGTTAGGTGAGTCTTGTGGGTTAGGTGAATCGTCATTCCAATATGTGTTATCGTTGCTAAACAAGTTACACTCCACAGCGTCAACTATCATACCTCTCAACCCCCCCTCATTTTGCCGGATCTCGGGTTCCTCGGATTGAGAGGGCTCCCCATGACAAATCCAACGATAATAATTGGGTGAAAAACCATTACAGATGACATGTTCCTTAACCACAATGATCTCAAAAAATGTTAGGTTCTTGCATTTAGTACATGGACACCTAACTTCCCCCTTCGATGCATAGTCAAGTGATTTTTTAGCAACCTTCACAAATGATTCAACACCCCTCAAAAATTCGACGGTGGGACATCTTTTCTTATCAAGTCTTCCCTCATACATCCATTTCCGTTCAATTCTCTTCATTTTCTATGTAAAAGAATATATATAACAAATTAAAGTTGAATTTCCCTAACTTAATTTACTACTAACTAACGCAAATATATTTACTAAGAGTAAACAACAAACCTAAACCCAATTTAATCACAAATTACTCAAACTAAACCCTAATGTATTATTAATTTAGAATTCACCTTAACATAATTATACTAACAAATTACTCAAACTAAACCCAATTTAATTACATTCTCGCCGAATTCGTCACAATATCAATACCACAAAGCTTAAGATTATACCAACAATCTACCTAATCAAAATTAGGCTAAACTAATGGGCAAACAAACAATGCAACTCAATTGAGACCTAAACAACATAACTATCAAACTAACAATAATAACTGGAATTTTTTTTTGAAATAAATCAAGAATTACAAAAATTAAATTGAATAAGAAGTAATTAGAGTAAGAAAAACATACCGTAGAATTAGGAAGAAGAAAGAAAAATGGAGAGGAAGGTGCGGGTGAGGGGTTAGAGAGAGTTTAGAGAGTGATTTTGTTTTGAGAATGAATAAGGCGAGGGGGGTTGGCTAGTATTTGTGGCGGTCAAGGCAAGGCGCGCGTCCGGCAGTGGATGCCCGTGTGTTTTCTGATACAGGGCCTGGCGTCCGTTAGTGGATGCCCCAAGTCGCCAAAATGACGTTCGCTAGTGGACGCCCGTCTTCCCAGATTTTCCTTACTCGGTCCTCGTTGGACGCCATATTTGGAGTCCGACAATGGACACCTGTTATTCGACGTAGACGCCATATAGGCGTTCGTATGTCCAGGATGCCCTTTAGGTGGACCCCGGGGCCTTTATTCTTGTAGTGATTTGAGGCTTTGGGCGTTCAAGTTTGAAGTAGAAGAAGATATATGACAATTTTAATTACAAAAACCCTTAATTATATATATATATATAGAGAGAGAGAGAGAGAGGGAGAGAGAGAGAGAGAGAGAGAGAGAGAGAGAGAGAGAGAGAGAGAGAGAGAGAGCGTTTCATCGTAGTTGATGAGTGCAATCTGATTGTGCTAAAGAAAATATGATCTGGGTTACTTCTTCTTCAAGCTTTCATGCCAATTCCCATCATTTTCATCAGTTATTACAACTCTGTTGTGAAAGAAAGAGGAACGAGAAATAGAGAGATACTAGAGATCATACACAATAGAGGGAGATGAATGAAAGAGGTAGTTTATTCATCCCATCAAGGGGTATATATATATAGTACATGCTATATCTTAGGGTTACATCATAATGGGTTATAAGGCCCGATGGACATTCACATATTATCCATAACACTCCCCCTTGGATGTACATCACTGAAGAACATGTCTGCCTTGTTAAAACCTTGACTAGAAAAACCCGATGGGAAAAAACACCAGTGAAGGAAAAAGAGTACATCAATCTTCATACACGCATAACATACTGCCTCGTTAAAACCTTTCCATGGAAAACCCAGTGGGATAAAACCATGGCTTAGGAAAAAGTGTACAATGCGTGCTTACTCCCCTTGATGATTACACTTCTTGATATATCTTGAAATGATCCGTGCTTTCATGTAACTTCATGATCGTTGAAATGAATTTGTCGTAACCGACAAACTTGGTATCGTCAATCAATAGGAATCCTTAATAATTTCAAAATCATATTTCTTTGAAACTCACAATCTAGATATTGTCATTCATGACTTCTTCAATGCATTACCAAATATGTATCTCGTCATCTCAAAATTATATATGATGATTATAACTATAGCGTATTAACACGTCTATAGCGCTACCTCGTTAAAAACCTTGCTATGAAAAACCCATTGGGACAAAAACCTAGTCGAAGGGAAAAAGAGTGTAGCTAACATTATTTCTCAACTGATTATCTTCAGGAGAATCAATCAATCCGATTTATCTTAAATAATAATTGATCTTTCTTGCCATTGTAAGGATTAACATACTCATTGTACCATTTCACTACATTATTTTCCAACTATTATGGTGCTTCAAAACCATGAAGTATTTTCACAGGACAAGAAATTTATTCATGTATGATTTCTCATACGCTCAAACTTCAAGCTGAGACAATAATATCGTGCATTCACATTAATTCTCATGTTGAATGCTTTTCTAAACACAATAATTGTGTAGAGGTTTTTATACTTAATCACGAGGCCTTCAGGAACTCAATTTGATCAGCCATTGTCATGTGATGATTATTTATAATATAAGCTCCTTCCCGGAGTACTTATCAATCTAGAAGTATGATCTCTTTTTAAACATATATCCTGCAATATAACAATAATAATATCATGCATGCATGTAACACGAACAATGCTCGATAGTGTGTATTTAAAATTAATGTAATGATGTAATCTTAACTAATATCCAATCCCCTATATACTAAAAGAATAGGGGAACTAGAAATATGATGATGTGTCGTTCCCTCCTTCATCCATTTTCCCGCCTAATGCTACCAATTCTATATAATGGCCACTTAAACAATGAAAAAAATGTAATTCTCATAGATCTCATACGGACTAAGAGACCCAATATGAAATGTAAATCTTATCTGAGGATCAATGGGAAAATACGTTCTTTACTAAAAAACTTCTAGATTGAATAATAAGTGATTATCGTAACAACTTTATTATTCGATATCCAATGTTATAAATATACGACCTTCTAAAAATACTTTCTCGAAGATCGACACCTACCCTTAGCAAATGTCACTTATATCTAATTTAACCTTTTACTCCCCCTCATCCGAACAGTTCTTTACCCTTACTATAAATGGACAATCAAATCAATTCTTTACATTTCTCTTTTGGCAAAAGACTTTACCTTATAATCCTTATATCATTCCTCTATTTACACAAAATGCCACTACTTTTTCTTTATTTTAAATTGAGTGAACCCATAAACCATATGATTTACCAATAATACCCTTACTTTTTCCACTTTTCTTAAAATTAGTGATTTATAAAAAACTGAGGATGGAAGGGAGTTTTAAAAATCATTAAAATAATACTCCCTCCGGACACTATTTTTGTTTCATTTCATTAAAATACTCCTCACAAATATTGAGTTTTTTGTCCCGTTTCATTAAAATAGTTCTCACAAATATTGAGGTAATAGGGTTGTAGACACCCGCATTTGGCCGCTAGGTGTCTATAGCAGTTTCCAAAAAACACCCGATGATGATCGGACGCAAACGTGCTTAATACGCTCGAATACGGACTTAGAATCAATAATATCCGACGTGGGCATTTAGCGGAGTACAAATCTCTCAAAACCAACCTCAAATCCAGGCCCGGTGGGTCATTTTCAATAAAATGAGACTAATTTGGGCCAAAATCGACACCAAAAGTAAAACCGTCTTTTTATAACCCAAGAACACGGTCCGAGTTGGAAATTGACCTTGGCAAACTTTCTAGAAGCAAGCGCCCATGCAACAAATTCAAATTTCAAAAAAAGTCAAACACTCCCCACTTTCACTCTACCCGTCTAGCCACTCGATCGAGTGCCATAACCTCACTCGATAGAGTGCAATGACAAAAAACGGATCAGGCCCCCTTTTTCAGGGCACTCGATCGAGTGCGCTAGGGCCACTCGATCGAGTGACCCTATGTCGAGGGGTGTACTCTATAAATACTCCTCATTTGAGCTCTTCCCATTTCAGATTTTTCACAACACATTACAACCTACATTTCCAACCCTAAACTCACATCCATACTACTCTCCAACCCTAAGACAAAAACCAAGCTCTTATCTCTCAAAAAACCGATAAATCATCCCTACACACAAACACACCATAACTCTACTTACATCCTCGATACTCCCGCGCTCCCGTCGCTATTACGAGTCCATTTTCGAGGCCATTTTAAGCATGTAGGTTGAGGGTGTCGTCATCCCGCTTTCTCCCTTTTCACTTCCTCTCTATCTCGATATATATACACATATATTATACTTTATACTTTATATTATAGTTAATTTAGCATACTAACACTAACACTTTTATCATTGTCACATTTTAATTTTCGTTCTTTTTTTTATCGTCACTTTAATACCGTGTATATATATAATATTAAAATTTTGGATCGAACACGTTTGACTACGACCGTCGCTCCAAGTCCGTTTAATCCCTTTACAAGTCGCGACGGAGGTGGCACCCTTTTGAGGAGCGCCGCCCCAAGCACTTAAGGGCGTAACGCGACCGTGATCGTTCGTAGTTGAACGCGTCCGATTCCATTTCCGAGATTAGTACGGAACCCGTTGACGCGAAAATCGACACCACATAATCCGCAAGGATTAGTATCGGTGTCGTGACGTGGAGGGAGACCATTTCGTACTAATCAAATTTTTCGATTCTAAAACATTTTTTTTATAAAATTCCGATAACGGTCTCGTAATTATAAAACACGTATTATGAGAACCGAAAACTGAGCCGAATATAAATTATGTCATATTTATTTTCGACTCGGTCAACTATCGATTTCAAAACAATTATAGATTTCGTAATAGCTCTTTACGAAATTGAGCATAAGCTCGAACAGGGGACCCTCGAGCGAGTGCCATAGGCTACTCGGCTACTCGATCGAGTGACACCCCAAAAGCGAGGCAGACCGGGCTGTATGAGGTCACTCGACCGAGTCCCGCATATGACTCGGTCGAGTGGTCCATTACGTACAAAAATGCGAGTTCATAAATATCATTCTAGCCTCGACAAATATTTTACGACCTCGGTCGATGCGTGTAAAGTCAATCACGTGCCTACATTTTCACAAACCATGCATCGCGTTATCTATTCTAATCCATTCAATGTCACTGTTACTATTTAGTTATTTCGTTTTCATTCATTATTTTTGTTTTGGCCGGGTTGTATTTCCGCCCGTGTAACTTGTAATCAATTTATTTTGTTTTGCTTCTATTTATTTGCGTTTTACCGTTTATAAATGAACATTGCATGATAAATCACTTTGACGTGAACCGAGATGCATTAAAATGACGTAGCAACCCATTCGATATTTATACTTTGTAAAACGTTGTTTGCATAACAATTTACCGAATCACTAACGCGCGTATTACAAACTCGAACGATGTCTTAGTAGAGGCCGCTAAGTGCGGGCGGGGTTGGGTGTCCTTTGTGGGCTTCCCAACACATACCCTCACCCCTTACTCAGAACCTCGGTTTCCGGATGCCCGAAACCGTTGGCGCACGAGAGTCATTCAATACACGATAACCGATAATGTCGGTATCGGTATCGTAAGGCAAAGGGACGAACCCCATAAACTCTGAAATCGAAATGGGCCGTACTTTGTGCACGACCCTCGATGATATGAAGTGGGTTCGAATGGGCCCGAACTCCCACAAAGTTCGGTGGCGACTCCTAATTCGACTTAAATTTCAACCCGAGAATTATCTCACATGGGAAACATTTCGCCGCCCAAACCCGCGCGTGGCCGCGTCGGGGTGGACCTATGTCATGTCCACAATTTGGCGACTCCGTTGGGGAGAAGTGATGTGTTCCTTACCATCAGGATCCTCAGGGTGAGACTCGAGGAGAAATCGTTCGATTAGTACAATACTCGCGTTAGTTTTACGGTTCATGCATAACCTCATTTTTACCCGGGCCGGTACTGGTGACTGACGTCCCACTATACCGTGATGTAGTCCGACTTTGACGTGTCAAGGTGTTCATGGCTAATTCGTATGGGTTTCGCGGCATGTTCTAAGCTCAACTCGACTTAGGAAGTTCGTCCCGATTCTCAGAAAGGCCATGCGCACTGGTATAGACCCTATTTAGACCGACCGAGACTTAGTGTAAAGCATACATGGCGTCTTTATAATGCTTACATGACTATGTGCTACTTGGTTTCCGTGTCGTTTTCAAAAACCGTTATTTCAAAAATACATCTTTTCAAAAAAAAATATTCAAATTTCAAAAACTGGAAAGCTACCGAAATTAAGACTTATGATTTTACTCAAAATAGCCTATTTTTAGCCGGTATGTTATCCATTTCAAAATTCAAAAATTTTTGACTTTCCAAAAAAAATTGGCCCCGACGGCATTTTTGCCAACTTTAAAACCCGAGATCGTCCACCGACTTTCTCGGAATTCAAATTTTCTTTTCAAAAACTTTCCTCTTCTTAGGACTTCCCATATTTAGTAGTGTCAGGTTAGCTATAAGTCGTCGAAGGTTTTTAGCGTCGAAACTTTGTCGATCTTACATCATGAGTTTCCACCCTATCCCGGTTAGCCTTATTTGTCTAAGGCATGGGTAACCTACGTATGGCATACTCCTACAAAGGGAGGCCTATTCACACACTCGAGTCCAAAGTCTGGGGAAACCTCACGTAGTCCTTCCTTCGAACGGGATTCGGCCCACATAGCCGAATCCTAAGGAAGGCACACCATTCATGAGTCACCCGTCTAGGTGTCTTTTCCGAGTCATTTTCTTTTCAGTCTTTTACTTGCTTGGGATGTACTATTTTGATTCCAAGGTCCGGGTGTCAGTTTCTGATTACGTGGTGTTCTTACAGACAGGCCACTGTCAAGCAGACACGAAAACAAAATGGAGACAGCCTTGAACAATTTGAAGACCTCAATGGATGCCATGGTTGCCAAGCAGACCCAAATCGAGACACAATTGGCTACCTAAGAGATGACCAGGTAGCTATTGCTGCTCGTGTGACTGTGGTGGAGCAAGGGACTCCTAATATCGGGGTCACTGAGCCTTTGGCTAAACTAGTTAGCGCGGTGCGCCGGCTAGAGGAACAAGTCCACCTATCAGGGGAAAACAACATTCATAGGGAAAATTCCCGAGACTACTCCCCGGTGAACGACTGTAATCCCCTAGAAATTCTAACGCAATACAGTGGCGGAAACACTGTAGAGTGGGATTAAAACACACTCACAAACTATATCTTATTAAAAGAAATGGTAAGTCAATACAAAGGTCTCTTTTTACGAAAGGGCTAAAAGGAAAATTATCCAAACAGGTTTATACAAATCCATAAATAAACATGAATGAAGGAAGAGTAGGATCCACGCTACTCGCTAGGTCACACCCAAAACCCAGCAGCAAATACCTGTCATGTTATAAACATAACAGCCACGTCAGTGGGGAGTAACTCGGACGTTCTCCCAACCAAATTATATCATACGGAAAAATAATAGTATTATTATATCAAAATACTTAAAATGAGAAAACATTAAAACGATATAATAAACATAAGTTTTCAGCGAAACTTAAAGCACTTGCCAACTTACAAGTCAAAAATCAATCGATGATAATAATATTCAAAAATGACGTTATGGAAATTCGATCAATGTGTACAAGGCTAGACTTTCACTAGGATAATACTGGAAACTAGTTTCGAAAATTGTATACTTAACTCATAACAGAATCCAGTCTCTAACTAGGCAACTCAACTATAACAGGACTGCGTGCAGCGAGGTCCTAGTTTAAGTAGTATACACCCCTCCTGGATACATACCATATCCAGTTCAACCCGACGCGACTTACACGATGCAATATCTAAGTTTAAGGGCACAATGCACACTCTCCTGAACACAAACCATGCTCAGTTCAACGACCAAATGTACCTCAAATGGGCACACCGACTTTATAGCTGATGGCAAAAACGTACATCCCAGACTATATTACTCTAACCCCACACTTATCTTTGTTCCATAACTCCAAAACAACCATTATCGATAAAAACAAAGGATATAATCATTATGAGGATAAAAGGAATAAACTTTTTATATTAAAAGGGGAAACTCTCTATAAATAGAAACTTATTAATTTTAGAAACTTACTTAAAATAGAAAGTCTTATAGAAAATACGTAAGTTATTAAAATAAGTGAAATGTATAAAAATAGCCTTTCTAATGAAACTAACATTTTATTATTATCGTCGTTATCGTACCTTTATTATATTTCTAAATTCGTTACTCAAAATATAAATAAAATATAATAAGTCATTATATAGTATTTTATAAATAATTTAGAAAATCGAGTTAAAACAATAAATCTTAGAAAAGAGATAGTTTAAGAAAAACGATATCAAAATTAATTGAATCAACGAGTTTTAAGAAATAATACAAATAGTCAATCGGAAACAAATAGGAAATTATTAGTGAAAATAGTCTCGACTAAAATGTATTTAAAACTAAATCGACTATTTTCTCATTTATTAGTATAAATCGTAAAACAAAAATTAATTTATTAAACAAGTATACAAATCTCGATTATAATATGAAAATATGATTTTGAGTTAAAAGTTAGAAATTAACGAAATATGACGAAAATATGAAATCGATATTATTTAGCTACTAGTGTCACGATAACCAACAAAGTATTATAACGACCGTAAACAATTAAATTACTAACGACTTATGAAACGGCATCGAAAACTGTAAAATATAATAAACATATGATTTAAAAAAAATTAATATTATTAGCAAATAATAAATAGCTAAAAAGATTAGAAAACCGAAGTTAAAATATTTACTACATACTACTACTCAAACATACGATATAAAATCGAGTAACGTCCTAAAGTTACCTCGGGAACTTGTTCTTCATTAAAAACTTCGTCGGGTTCTCATTGGAAGGACAAACCCGAGAACGAGCAAACATCGACAACAGCAATGAGCAACAGCAACATAGGCAGCAACCGAGAATGGCAAAAACAACATCAACAGCAGGTGCACGTCAGGACAGTAATAGCAGTAGCGTGAAATGCTAACGTAACTGAAATAGCAGCAGAAGAAACTCGAAGAGAAAGAAAAATAATACGGGAGGACAATGAACAGAAATAGAGAAGAGAAAAAGGGAAATGAACGAAGAACATAGAATGATAAGCAGCAGAAGACAAAACGAGAACAAGACGAAACGGTCCAGAAATTAACGGTAACGAAAACAGAAGAAGAAGGGGAGAAGTAGGACGAACTAAGAATAGAGAACGACATAGATAAGAATGGAATGGGAAACGAGTGAAACAGGGCGCGAAGAACAAGGATAAATCGTGACAGCAACGTCATCGAACAGTAGCAGTAATCACGAAAAGAAAATAAGAAGGAGAAGAAGGACAGGCGTAATAAACAGCAGCAAAACGTAGCAGTACAAAGCAGCAACAGCAGTACAAAGCATAACAGCAGACAGCAGCGACAACAGCAACAACAACCACAGACGACAGTAGCAATCAACAGCACACAGAAAAGAAGAAGAAAACGGCAAAGTGATTAATAAAACGAGGTGCAACAAACACAAAAGAAATCAGGGGGGAGAAGAAGAAGATAGGAACGAAGAACAAAATAAAAGAAGAAGGAATTGGACCACCGCAAACAGCATCGAGGCAATAACAGCAGCAAACAAGGCCAGTAGCAACAGAAGCACGCAGCAGTCATGAAACAGGTGCACAGAAATAAGGGAAAGAAGAACAAAGAATAGATTGCTCACCGACTTCCGACGACGAAAATGATGAAGACAAAGATGCTTGGCCAGAGAGACAAACGCAGCAGCAGAATCACCGGTACAACAGTAATAGTGACAGAACAGCAGCAGAGTCAGATGAAGATGGCGGATTGAAATTTAAAAAAAATGATGAAGAAGGGAGGATGAATGATGGGGAATGAATCGGTGGAGTCAAAACAGTGGGCAAAGGGGTTACGTGAATCTGAGAAAACAAAGGATTAGGGGTAGTGAATGTAATAAGGTGGAAGGTGAAATGCATCAGGTGGTCTCCACCAAAAAAAAAATACTCCCTCCGAGTTCCTATTATTGTCCCATTTAGTTTTGGGATGAAAATTAAGGAATGAAAAATGAGTGGTTAAAAAAAGAAGGAAGAAGAGAGAGAAATGAGAGAGTAAATGTGAACCACACATTGATGGCCTAAAAAGGAAAGTGGGACAAATATCAAACTCAGCTCAAAAAGGAAAGTGGGACAATAATAGAAACTCGGAGGGAGTATAAGATAAGAAAACGGGTTAATCAAATGAATCGGTTTAGAATACGAATTAAATGAATTCTGTAACGATAAGTTGACTGATCCACAAAAAGAATTAAAATCGAGTCAATAAAACTAATAAATAATTGGACCGTCAAATAAAATGAGTAAATAAATTATTCAAGACAAAAACGAAGCTTATAAATAATTAGACGATGAAATAGTATTTGCCGATAAATAATAAATCTTCGATAAAGTGAATAAAATTATTTCTCGAGGAAATGTAATAAATGTTTTGACGAAACTTTAAAATAAATGAACTTCGAGCTGAAAATAGAAATTCGATTTTAAATATAAATAAATAAATAAAAAGAATTTAGAATTTAAATCGTCGAAATAAACTTTCGATAAAATTTAAATTAAATGTATAAAAGGAATCGAAACAGAAATAAAAATATGTTTTAAATATAAGAAGACTTTCCGAGTCAAATAGAATTTTAGGAGTTTAAACGATAAATTCGTTTTATAATAATTTTAAGAATTACGAATTAAATCGTAAAAATAAAAAAATACGAACAAAATTTTAATTTAATTTATAAAAAATCAGGGGTGTTACAACAACAAGCTTCCCGCTAACCTGGACCTCACGGGTTTGCCCATATTTGAGGGAACCGAAGACCCGTTACTACATGTGCGGGCCTTCAAGGAGTTTATGGCAATTAAGGGAGTTGACTCAAGCATGTTCAAGAATCTGTTTGCTGCTTCTCTTGAGAAACACCCAAAGGCCTGGTACTACAGGCTAGACCCAAAGAAATTCCCGACTTGGGATGATGTGGCTACGGAATTTGCTCGGAACTATGCTGATAACACCGAGATCCAAACTACAATGCGGTCTCTAGAAGTTATGGCCCAGGAGCCCAAGGAAGGTTTTACCAAATACCTTCAACGCTGGAGGGCCGAGAGTGTAAAACTTGTTGTTAAGCCCAGTGAAAAAGCTTTGGTGGAGGCCTTTGTCAAGAACCTCCTTCCCTCCTACCGGGTCCATCTCCGGTACGCTGTCATACCCAATTTCACTACCCTTACTGAAATGGGTATGAGGATTGAAGATGATCTAAGACTAGAGGGCCTTACTAAGGCCTCTAGCAAGGGATACCAAGGGGCTTCTTCATCCACTACCAAGCCCCCGACTGCAACCCGCAGCATCTTTGACGCGGTTAATCTACTAGATGCCCCGTCCAAAAGAATACTCCACCTCGGGTATTCACCGATATAGGGACTACCTATACAGAGGCTGTCTTCCAAGGGCCTGATCCAACCGATAGGCCCGATTCCTGAAGTCCCAGTTGAGAAACGTTCCAAAAGCTACAATGTCCAAGCCAACTGCCAATATCATCGGGGCAATGGGCATGATACTGAGAAATGTTGGAAGTTGAAGCATCTGATTCAGGACCTCATCGAGAGTGGCAAAATACCATTGCCCGGGGACAAACCGAGCAACAAAGACAACCCCTTCAGCTCTCATGCTATCCTCACCGGGGAGGTGATCGACTGTTCTCACCTTATCTCTCCTTTCATCCCACAAATTAATGGGATCCGGTTCGATGATGAGGATGATGTGTACCTCACCAAAGGGGAAGCTGTCCCTATTACCCCCGAAGAGATCCAGAAGGCTAAGTCCAAGGTCTTAGCCAGTAACCACCTCGCTAATGCCGGTCGTCCTTACCAAGCTACTAGCTCTAAGGTCACCTCTGTCCCGGCAACCGTCACTGAACCTGCCAGGACGGAAATTGCCCCGGAAGAGCCAAATACTGATACGGCTCTTGTCAAACAACTGAATAGGGCTCGGGTTGACCTCACTATATGGCAACTCTTGGTTAGCTCGCAAGAACATCGAGAGGCACTTACTAAGGCTCTCGATCAAATCCAGGTGGACTCCCTGGTTACCCCTACTGAAATGGTAGCCACAATCATGCCCTACCTCAAGGACAAGCCCTAGGAAGAAGGCCCACTAATCACCTTCTCGGAATCCGGCCTACCACCGTTCGAGGCCTCTTATAATCTGGCCTTGTACACCACGGTAATTTGCCGGGGCAAATATCTCCCAATGACCCTAATTGATGATGGGTCTGCTGTAAATGTCCTCCCTCTAAGGACTGCCAAAGCCCTCGGGATCACCGAGGCCGACTACAAACCGACTGCTCAAACTATTCAGGCTTTTGATGGAAGCCAAAGTCGGTTGCTGGGGCCATTAAGCTGACAATCATAATGGGCCCAATTGAAAAGGAGCTAGAGTTCTAGGTGATCGATGTCACCTCCTCTTTCAATCTGCTCCTCGGAAGGCCATGGATCCACGCCGTTAAGGCAGTGTCCTCCACTCTTCACCAAAAGGTCAAAATGCCCTTGCAAGACAGTATTATTACTTTAGAGGCAACCCCTATGACCGTGGCTAGCTGCAATGCCACAGACCGCACGAACCTTTAGGGGTTCGATTATGTGGGGATGATTGAGGAGGAATACCTTTTTAGGCCCTATTTTACTACTAGCATCGACACGATGCTACAAAATTTGGGATATCTACCAGGGGCTACTTCGAGGCCGTATCTTCCAGCTGGGAAGATTATTGAAGTCCTAAATAACGGAGAATCTCGCTTCGGCCTAGAGTATGCTGTGACCCCGGGGAATGTGGTCCAGACAGGTATTGAGAAGGCCTGCAACATCATCAAGGGTACCTACTTGGGCCCTTACAACCCACGATTAGCTGACTACTTCGTCACGCCGATATTCGGGGCTGTCCAAGTTGGTCTGTACCAACCAACTATCACATATCCCGAGACTAAATTAGCTCGGGAATGCAACTATATTCCGGATGACATTTTCGCCCTCATCCAATCTGAATCAAAGGAGGGTGCTAGCAATGCCGAGCCTGTGCTGGGGCTCCTGTTTGGGGAAGACAAGGCTGTCCCGACCCCTAAGGAAGACTTGGTGAACCTAATTCTTCGGAGCAACAGGTTCGATCCTTCGAAGCTGATCTCAGAAGTTGGTGCTGATACTTGGAAAAAGGGCATGGAGGAAGACCATCAAGTGGACCGACAGCCAAGGCCGAGTCTACAAGCTGACCACTTGTGAAGGAGACACGCCGGACACCGATTCCGAGTCTGAGTCTGAGTTCGAGTCTAGGGGGTCTGGTGCTAGAGTCCAAACTGTAACCCCCCTTCCTGTAGTCACTACCACTGGAGCCTTGGGGTCTGTCCCGAAGGCGCTCCCAATCCCGCCTCTGACCAATGATCAGATGGCCGCTCTCTTTGAGCTGTTTTCCAAGTTTTCTATCAATAATAATGATAACCGTTCTGCTTACGACTTGTCTTATTTTCAAAATGCTTTCAATTTCCAAAATATTATATGCAATGACATTGAGAAACCCGGCGGACAGGTATCCTTACCTCCGCATCTGATCGAGTAGCTAGAACAGAGGGAATCCCGAGACCCGATAATCAAAGAAACCGAGTCCATTAATGTGGGAACAACCGTAGAGCCCTAGATGCTTAAGTTAGGGTTATCTTTAGATCCCGAGGAGAGACAACAGTTCACAAACCTCCTCCAAGAGTTTAAGGACGTCTTCGCATGGTCCTACAAGGACATGCCAGGGATAGACAGGGAAATAGATGAACACCGTATACCCATCAAAGATGGGTTTAAGCCAGTAAAACAAAAGCTCCACAGAATGAGATCCGAGTGGTCTCTCAAAGTTAAGGAAGAGGTCGACAAGCAGTTCAAAGCCGGCTTCATACAGGTGTCTGAATATCCAGACTGGGTTGTGAACATCGTGCCGGTACCTAAAAAGGACGGTAAGGTGCGCGTATGCGTAGACTTTCGGGACCTTAAGAAAGAAGCCCAAAAGATGACTTTCCATTGCACACATTGATATACTGGTGGACAATACCGCTGATCACGCCCTTCTTTTCTTCATGGACGGGTACGCCGGGTATAATCAGATCAAGATGGCAGAAGAAGATATGGGTAAGACCACCTTCACTACACCTTGGGGTACTTAATGCTATATTGTCATGCCATTCAGTCTCATCAACGCCGGGGCCACTTATCAACGAACAACCACGACCTTATTACATGACATGATGCATGAGAAAGTGGAGGTTTATGTGGATGACATGATCGTCAAGTCCAAAAGCCGAGATGGGCATATTACCGCCCTAAGGAAATTTTTCACCCGACTGCTTAAATACAACATGAGGCTAAACCCTCAAAAGTACAGTTTCGGAGTAACATCTGGCAAATTACTGGGTCATATCGTTAGCCAACGCGGCATCGAGGTCGATCCAGCTAAAATCAAGGCCATTACCGAGATGCAGCCACCCAAAACCGAAAAAGAAATAAGGGGGTTTCTCGGGAAAGTCCAATACATCAGCCGGTTTATTTCGAAGTTAACCATGGTATGTGAGCCCATTTTCAAGAAACTGAAGATAGGGGAACGAACACTGTGGGACGATCCTGTTTGCTCCGCCGGTATTAATGCCACCTCAACCCGGCTTGCCTTTGTCGTTATACTTAACAACGAGCGAGACAGCCATGGGGGCTATGTT
This sequence comes from Agrostemma githago, assembly GCA_958450325.1. Classification (NCBI taxonomy): domain Eukaryota; kingdom Viridiplantae; phylum Streptophyta; class Magnoliopsida; order Caryophyllales; family Caryophyllaceae; genus Agrostemma; species Agrostemma githago. Next base: position 56,250,524 of record OY288240.1, read on the forward strand.
AGCACAGACAGTCGACTCGGAAGAACGAGCCATCTACTACATCAGCAAAAAATTCTTGACGTATGAGTGCAAGTATACCATGCTCGAGAAGACGTGCCTAGCCCTAGTCTGGGCCACCAAAAAACTCCATCATTATATGCTCAACCATGAGGTACACGTCTTATCCAAAATGGATCCGATCAAGTACCTATTTAAAGCCCATCCTTAACGGCAGAATGTCTAGATGGACTTTGATGTTGGCAGAGTTCGACCTCTAGTTTGTGCCACTAAAAGCCATCAAAGGCCGGGTAGTAGCCGAATTTCTCACCGATAGTCCCATAACTGAAGAAAGGCACACCGATACTTGGTCCTTCCCGGACGAGGATATATTCCATACGGATACGGAAACATGGGATCTATAGTTCGACGGGGCGTCCAATTTCCGAGGGTTCGGGGTCGGTATTCTCCTAATATCACCAAAAGGGGAGCATATGCTGTTATCCATCAAACTGGATTTCGACGTGACTAATAACACGGCCGAGTATGAAGCATGCATCCACTGGTTGCAAGCGGCCGCTGATTTAGGAGTTACAAATCTCCGGGTTCACGGTGACTCATCTCTAGTTATCAATCAAGCCCTTCAAAAATGGAAAACTCGGAACGCCAATCTCGTGTCCTACCAGGAACGAGTAAGGGTTCTCGAAAAACAATTCCAAAAGGTAGAATACATTTATCTACCCTGGGAAGAAAATCAGTTCGCGGATGCACTCTCCAAACTAGCCCCCTTACTAAACATCCCGGAGCATCTGACCAGTATGCCGATCTGGGTCGAAAGACGGCCCGAGCCGGCATATGTCCACGCCACTCAGGACATCAAAATAACTGATCCAGAGCCTTGGTATCAGGCTGTTCTAACCTACATAACAACGGGAGAATATCCTCCGGGAACTGAAAACCGGGCCAAGAAAGCTCTACGAAGGTTGGCTGCCCAATTTATTTGTACGGACGATGGACAGTTATACAAAAAGACCGCACAGGGGGCTATGCGTTGATAAAATACAAGCTGAGAAGGTTATGGCCAAAGTACATGACGGTGAATGTGGGCCCCATATGAACGCCCAGATGTTGACCCGAAAAATCATGAGGCTCGGATACTACTGGAATAGTATGGAAACCGACTGTCAGTCATATGTCAAACACAGCCATAATTGTCAAATTTTCGCCAACGTTCAACATATGCCATCGTCTCTGCTATACACCATGACGTCACCATGGCCATTTTCGACATGGGGGATTGATATAATTGGGAAAGTAAACCCTTCCGGGACGGGAGGTCACTGTTTCATTTTGGTGGCCACCGCCTATTTCACCAAATGGGTCGAAGCCGAGTCATATCGGATTTTGAACGCTAAGCATGTCGCCAAGTTTATCCAAAACAAGATTATTTGTCGATATGGGGTCCCACACGAGTTCATCAGTGATCAGGGGACGCATTTCCAAGCTGAAACCGCTACTTTGCTAACCAAATTTAAAATCCAAAGAAATACATCTTTGCCTTACCGTCCCCAAACAAATGGAGCGGTAGAGGCAGCTAATAAAACAATTGTCACCATACTTAAAAAGATGGCTGATAATTATCGGGACTGGCCCGACGAAATACCTTTTGCCTTGTGGGGATACCGAACGTCAATCCGCACCGCAACCGATACAACTCCGTATTATCTAACGTATGGGATGGAAGTAGTTCAACCAGTCGAGTTAGAAATACCGTCTCTCAGAATTCTGCTAGAAAGCCAAGTGCCTGAAGCAGATTGGGTGCAAGCTCGATACGACTCGTTAATTCTTTTGAACGAACGGTGGTCCCGGGCCCTCAATAACATCCAGATATATCAAAATAGGATCCAACGGGCTTTTAACAAAAGAGTTAGGCCCAGGAATATCAAAGAGGGGAATCAGGTTCTCAAATCAGTCCGTGCATTACTACCAGTTGACCCAAGAGGAAAGTTCAAACCCAATTGGGCTGGACCATATCTGGTGAAGAAGGTTTTATCAGGGGGAGCAATGATGCTAACAGACCTGGATGGGAATGAATTCAACCAGACTAACTTGGACCAGCTAAAGCGCTACTACTCCTAAACCGTATCTCATTGTCATTTGCAAAATTTATCAAAATTATTATTTCCAAAATTTATAAGCAAGTCAATAAGTTAGGATTATTTATCCTACTGTCGCACATCTCGAACTAATAGTCTTGGTGTATTTCGAAATTGCAAAAATCTTCGCCCGAACTACGTTTGGTTTGATTCCAGTAACTGTGGATACGTAGGCATCCCCTCAAAAGGGCACAACCACCGCAATAACGAAAAGGACAGGAACGGTTTCACTAATAAAATACTTTTATTATTAAAAAAAAACCCCGATAAACTCGGGAATTTCAAATTACAAAAAGCCACGAAAAAGCCACAAAAAGAAAGCACACCACAAACAAAATAGTAATAATATCTAAATAATAAAAACTTAAGGAGACATTTATCTAGGGCATCTTGCCCTTGCCTTTGTCCTTTGGGTCACGTGGAGCCCGGGGACGTCGAGGCGGGGGTGAGCGTTCCCGGATGACAAGGGGAACCTCCTTAGCTCGGGTCCGCTTCTTTGACAGCGGGTCTTCAACTATTGTAACAGGCCCAAGTCGAGCTCGTACATGCTCCAGCAAGCTGTCCCTAGGACCAAGTCGGTCCTGGACTGGTAGTCTGGGCCCAAGTCTCCTCTCTAAGCCTGTCTGGGGGCTCACTTCCCCCCGAGCACCTCTAGCGCTGGACCCCCCCAGTTTGAGTCCCAGCTTTTCCCCTCTGACGGGCCAGTGTGGCCGGACTCTCGCCTTCATCGAAGAAACCCCTATTGTCTTTAACCTGCTCCTGTCGAAGCAAGTTGAAGGCTTCATCGACCTTCAGAGCGGCTCGGGCCTCAGTAGAATCTGCTTTGGTCCACTTCTCATAGGAGTCAGACACCCAAATTGAGTGAAGGGACTCAGGAACAGACCAAGTAACCCGGGTGTACCACCGTTGTATCCAAGTGTCACACATAACGTCGGTCAGCTGGGTAGGTTCACTCACAACTGCCTCATTCTCCGGGATTCCATGAGACCAACCATATCTGCAGCAGACGAGTGGTGAAGGTGAACTGTCTAGCTGAGGGACAAAATCACCTGATAACGGGCCTTATCTCTAGGCGCCAAACCTGTCCAAGCATAAATGGGCCACCACGGGACCACCCATTGGATCAATGGACCGCGATGGAATGATAATTCTTCTTCCCAGTACTTCTGGTTGATGAGGCCGGATGAATCGATAGCTCTTCTCCTCGTCATCACTTGGTTAGACCGGTATCGACTCAGGTCGAGGGGAGGCTCGATGATCGATAACCTCTCAAATAGCCAGAGCTGAAAAGTACACAGGGCTTATGAGATTTTGGGACGATTTACACGTCTGCCCAGGGGCACTCAATCGAGTGCTTGGGGATCACTCTATCGAGTGACACCTCTAAAACAGAACAACGGGCTTTTGATGAAGGCACTCGATCGAGTGCCGGGGTGACTCGATCGAGTGCCCCTGAAGCAGGTTTTCGAAAAAAAAGTGATATATCTGCAGCAGGCGAGTGCTCCCAGTCAGACGGGCTGACGGGTCCCTTTTGCGATCGTTTAAGCCCTGGATAATCTCCTCAGTAATCAGCCACGCGGGGCTATATTCCGTCTCCATTAAGTCAGCAATAACAAGAAGACGAATGCTACCCATACCCGACAGCAAATCCAGATGACCTTCAAAAGCGTACACGTGAGCATACAAAACGCAAACGCCCTGCGACTGTGAACTGGCAAAACCCGGATATCATACGGGTTCATGAATTTCTCAGCCAAAGCAAGCAGAGAAATAGTATGCCCTTCTGCCATACGGGATACGTCGGCATGAGAAAGCCCTAAAAACTTCCGCAATTTCCTCCTGGGGTCATGGACCGAGAAAGGGACAGCGGGACGGAGCAAAGGGTTCCATCCTCCTATGGCAGCAATCTCCTCCGGGAGAGGAGAGATTTCGCCCCGAGGAAAGGCGAAAATGTGGTATGTGTCGTCCTAGTAGGATAGACAGGCGTCAAGAAACTAACGATCCACATGCATCTGGCGGAATGAGAAAAGTTGAGATATGCCCGATTGATTCAGGGCTACCTTATTTGCGTCCCTAAAACGATGGGACCAATCTTGCAGCATGGCAGTCAGGCGCCCAATACCCATGAGTAAAATTTCTGAAAAAGACAAGTTTTTCTTTAGGGAAAGAAGAATTGAGAGTTGTGGCAAAGTTGGAACTAGGGTCAATGTATTTATAACATCCAAACCCTGGCAGTTTCTCTGCTACTATGCCTCCTTGGCCCAGGCGGGCCTAAAGCATACAGGCCCGATCTTTCTCTCCTCCTACGGACACAGGAATCAAGTTGTCCCGAGCAGTCCTAATAATTTTCAAAAAATTCAAAATTCTAAAATTTTCAAAACTTTTCAAAAATTCAAAATCTTTGCTCCCCAGCGTGAGTCGGTGTTTTACCTAAACGTTACGTGCAATTTATTATGTAACCATGTACAGGTACACTTAAGACTTTGAAGGCAAGTCCGACTCCCCACAGAGCCATCAACATCAAGACAGGTATGACCCTTTGCTTATGGCTGGCGAGCCCTTTACGCAAGTCTAATGGACTATAAACGACCCGACCGGAAGTCTACCAGGTCTTAATCCTTGATTGGCCTGGTAGCTACTCTGACTTTCGCCTTGTCCAAGCCTCAGTTAGAGTGAGGGTTCTGTAGACACCCGCATTTGGTCTCTAGGTGTCTATAACTGTTTCCAAAAAACACCCGATGATGATCGGACGCAAACGTGCTTAATACGCTCGAATACGGACTCAAAATCAATAATATCCGACGTGGGCATTTAGTGGAGTACAAATCTCTCAAAACCGACCTCAAATCCAGGCCCAGTGGGTCATTTCCAATAAAATGAGACTAATTTGGGCCAAAACCGACACCAAAAGTAATACCGTCTTTTTACAACCCAAGAACACGGTCCGAGTCAGAAATTGACCTTGGCAAACCTTCTAGAAGCAAGCGCCCATGCAACAAATTCAAATTTTAAAAAAAGTCAAACACTCCCTACTTTCACTCTACCCGTCTAGCCAATCGATCGAGTGCCATAACCTCACTCGATCGAGTGCAATGATAAAAAATGGATCAGGCCCCTTGGGCACTCGATCGAGTGCGCTAGGGCCACTCGATCGAGTGACCCTAGGTCGAGGGGTGTACTCTATAAATACCCCTCCTTTGAGCTCTTCCCATTTCAGATTTTTCACAACACATTACAACCCACATTTGCAAACCTAAACTCACATCCATACTACTCTCCAACCCTAAGCCAAAAACCGAGCTCTTATCTCTCAAAAAATCGATAAATCATCCCTACACACAAACACACCATAAACTCTACTTACATCCTCGATACTCTCGCGCTCCCGTCGCTATTACGAGTCCATTTTCGAGGTCATTTTAAGCATGTAGGTTGAGGGTGTCGTCATCCCGCTTTCTCCCTTTTCTCTTCCTCTCTATCTCGATATATATACACATATATTATACTTTATATTATTGTTATTTTAGCATACTAACACTAACATTTTTATCATTGTCACATTTTAATTTTCGTTCTTTTTTTTTATCGTCACTTTAATACCGTGTATATATATAATATTAAAATTTCGGATCAAACACGTTTGATTACGACCGTCGCCCCAAGTCCATTTAATCCCTTTACGAGTCGCGACGGAGGCACCCTTTCGAGGAGCGCCGCCCCAAGCACTCAAGAGCGTAACGTGACCGTGATCGTTCGTAGTTGAACGCGTCCGATTCCATTTCTGAGATTAGTACGGAACCCGTTGACGCGAAAATCGACACCACATAATCCGCAAGGATTAGTATCGGTGTCGTGACGCGGAGGGAGACCATTTCGTACTAATCAAATTTTTTGATCCTAAAACATTTTTTTTATAAAATTCCGATAACGGTCTTGTAATTATAAAACACGTATTATGAGAACCGAAAACCGAGCCAAATATAAATTATGTCATGTTTATTTTCGACTCGGTCAACTATCGATTTCAAAACAATTATAGATTTCGTAATAGCTCTTTACGAAATTGAGCATAAGCTCGAACAGTGGGCACTCGATCGAGTGCCATAGGCTACTCGATCGAGTGACACCCTAAAAACGAAGCAGACTGATCTGTATGAGGTCACTCGACCGAGTCCTTCACATGACTCGGTCGAGTGGTCCATTACGTACAAAAATGCGAGTTCATAAATATCATTCTAGCCTCGACAAATGTTTTACGACCTCGGTCGACGCGTGTAAAGTAAATCACGTGCCTACATTTTCAAAAACCATGCATCGCATTATCTATTCTAATCCATTCAATGTCACCGTTACTATTTATTTATTTCGTTTTCATTCGTTATTTTCGTTTTGGCCGGGTTGTATTTCCGCTCGTGTAACTTGTAATCAATTTATTTTGTTTTGCTTCTATTTATTTGCGTTTTATCGTTTATAAATGAACATCGCCTGATAAATCACTTTGACGTGAACCGAGATGGATTAAAATGATGTAGCAACCCATTCGATATTTATACTTTGTAAAACGTTGTTTGCATAACATTTTATCGAATCACTAACGCGCGTATTACAAACTCGAACAATGTCTTAGTAGAGGCCGCTAAGTGCGGGCGGGGTTGGGTGTCCTTTGTGGGCTTCCCAACATGTACCCTCACCCCTTACTTAGAACCTCGGTTTCCGGATGCCCGAAACCGTTGGCGCACGAGAGTCATTCAATACACGATAACCGATAATGTCGGTATCGGTATCGCAATGCAAAGGGACGAACCCAATAAACTCTGAAATCAAAATGGGCCGTACTTTGTGCATGGCCCACGACGATATAGAGTGGGTTCAAATGGGCCCGAACTCCCACAAAGTTCGGTGGCGACTCCTAATTCGACTTAAATTTCAACCCGAGAATTATCTCACATGGGAAACATTTCGCCGCCCAAACCCGCGCGTGGCCGCGTCGGGGTGGACTTATGTCATGTCCACAAGGGTAAAAAATAGTGTCCGGAGAAAGTATATTTCAAACTCAAACTTATTTTTAATAATATATACAGAGTAGTAAAAATCTAATTATACACCTACATAAACCCCGCAACTCAAAAACCGTGCAGTTGCACGAGATCTACCCTAGTGATATTTAGTATATTACATGCACATGAGATCCAAATACAAAATGTACAGTATATCCACCAATATTCATAATTCGATTAACTTTAGGCCAATAGTCCAATACGTGGACTTCAAGTCCATGAGCTCATCTCTAACCGTGGATTGTACGTCAACAATCAAAATGAACTTTTATATAAGATCCCTATTAGGGTCGAATGCGCGCAATTATTATTCGGTTCCATGAATTAATATATCGATATAATCTCTTATCATCAGTACTGATTATTAATATCTGAATCTGAATATATGTGGCACCAATCTTTTCATATAGGTCATCTATTATCATCAGATATCTATGCTACTTCGGGACATTCAATTTCAATACTCTTTACGAGTACCAACTGCACATGCTTGCCATTTTCTTATAACAAGTGAACCGAATAAGATCCTCACACTATATCATGTGATTATAGAAAATTTGGCAAGAATCTCAATGTTCATTACATCTACTATCCATGACTGATCTATAGCTCGCTACATCACAAGGAGGGTGAATCTGTCTATAGTCAAATCATAATTTCAATATATAACATATTTAATAAGATAAGGTAATCAAGCTGATATATCATCATATACATCATCATAACACAATGATCGAATCATTATTCATATTTCATGAACCTCTAATTGATGTATTCATATTCAAAACAAGTCTCTGAACTTCTAGTTCAATTGGGATCAACATTACTTGTTTGTTTTTACCAGCTTATCCTAATCAATTTCCTCATAAGGTGATAAAAACTATCATTACCTGATAGATTTAAAAGGCAATATCCACCTTAGAATTCGTCTCATATTTCATAGACTTTATCAACTGATTCTCTTCAGTAAAATAATATATTTGGGAGCTCAACTTAACGTAGTTGGTTTTTTACGTGATGGATTAAAATTGCCCATTCAGGAGATCATCATCATGTTCCCATAATAATCAAATTGTGAACTCTGATTACATGAACTACTCGTAAAATTCTGTGTGACTACATGTAATGTAATTAATTAAAGCTTTAAAGGTCAACCGGATATGGACGTTCATCTCCATTGTCCAACTACGAGTTGTATTTAGATCTCTAATATTTTACTTACTCAAAATCTCAGTGTATTATCTTGCCTTAAATATAATTTTAATGGTACACGAGAGAGTTTGATCAGCATGCCATTAAATTCTTTCAAGATAAACGCTAGGTTTATCGAAATGGGTGTAAGAAGAACCCGGATGGCCTCAATTTGTCACATCTTTAATATTTTCGTGTCAACTTTACTAGTTGACCAAATCTCATCTTGCTAAACTTCAGTTTAGCTATATTCTATCATATGTGCACAATAATTTTCTCATGTGACTATAGGAAATGATAGATGTGACATGACACAACTGATGTCTAATAAAATAGGCAAAGTCCGTCAATATTCCTTTTCGGAATATGACTATATTACTCTTAGAGTCATTTGATTCCATGTGATAATATAATGTAGCCTTTTAAAATTGATAAAAATAAGGCTAAATGCACATGAAAATCTTGGCCAAAGTGGATGAATAATGGGAATGAAAAGTTTGTATGAGTCATAAGATTAAATGGCAGGAAGAAAATATCTAAAACCTTAAACTATAAGTTTATAAAATGAAATGTTATAAAAATGTAAAGTGGTGTGTGTATATGTGTGTGACATGGTCCAAATGAGTAAACATGAGTCCTAAAATAATTTTAGATTAATAAAAATAAGGATCGTAAAATAATTAAAGGCATTTCAAAGCAATTCGAGTAAACCTCGCGTTAAAAAATTATTATTTATGAGACTTTGTAATAAAATCATTAATTGATAAATTTTCATAAATAAAAATACTTTCTTAGTTAGAAATATTATATAAACGTGTTTGGACATTTTTAGAAAAATAAATAACTCAAATCCAAGCTTGAAACAATAGTTCGTAGAAAAATGGGATTCTTCCTGAAATAAATGAATAGTTTTCGATGAAAGCTTAATAAATAGATTTTAAAAAATTAAAATATTTTAAAATAAAATAAATATTATTCGGCCTGAAAATAAAAATAAAGCTTGGAAAAATGATGAAACAGAAGGCCGAAACGTGATAGAGTCATGACGAAGTCATAACGGAAAAGATAAAAGCGCTAGGAAAATAGCGGGTGTTACAAGTACTTTCAAGAGCGGGGTGGATTTGTCGGCTGCCCTAGAGATTAATCGCGCCAGGGCCGCTATCCTCCCCGTGAGCCTTTGGATGTCCCTTATCGTTCTTGGCTCCGGCAGGTCTTGTATGGCACTGATCTTTTCCGGGTTGGCGTGTATTCCTCTGGCGCTCACCAAAAAACCATGGAACTTCCCCGACCTTACGCCGAATGTGCATTTCTTAGGGTTTGTTTAGCTTCATCTTGTACTTCCTCAAGGATTCGAACGTTTCTTTCAAGTCGTCCAGGTGTTTCTCGTCTCACTTGCTTTTAACGATTGCGTCGTCTACATACATCTCCATGTTCCTGCCCCGCTGCCCCTTGGAAATCTTATCCACCAGCCTTTGGTAGGTGGCGCCGGCGTTCTTCAAGCCAAACGGCATCATTTTGTACATGAATGTGTCGGCGCATGTGATGAAAACGCACTTGACCTTATCTAACCCCCATAGGAAGACTTGGTAGAAGCCGGAAAAGGCATCCAAGAAACTCAGCATGGAGTGGCCACTGGTGGCGTCTACTAACTGATTAATCCTTGGCAGCGCGTAGCAATATTTTGGGCATGCCTTATTAAGGTTAGTGAAGTCGACACACATTCGCCAGGCTCCTGATGATTTTTTCACCATTACCACATTTGCTAGCTCCGGGTAGTCGCACGACTCGATGAATCCTGCATTTAGTAATTTCTCCACCTCTTCGCGGATGGCATTGTCTTTTTCTGTTGACATGGTTCTCTTTTTCTGCTTGACCAGCCGGCAGGCTGGGTCGACGTTAAGCTTGTGCACCGTGACGTCGGGGTCTATGCCGGGCATCTCATTTGCCGAGTAAGCAAAGACGTCGGCATTTTTCTTTTGTCAGCGATCTTGAGCGCTTTGGAGGTCGCTGCTCTTCCGTCGTCGGGGCTGGAGCCGGCTTTTCGCTTTCCCTTCATCTCTTCTTGGGATCTCTTCAAGGCTACCGAATTGCAAGATCGGGCTCACTCCTGGTCGCCGTATAGATTACCTTCGGTGTTGTTGTCAGTGATGTAAGCCACGGTCAAGGCTCGTATAGACACCAGGGCGTGCACTTCATCGAGGGTTATTTGGCCGATCAACGCGTTGTAAGCCGACTTGGTGACAACTACGAGAAATTGGGCGGATGCTATCTTGGCAGTGATTTCTTCTCCGAATGTGACGGGAAGGTCTATTGTTCCCATTGGTACCACGCCGGTTCCTGAAAACCCGTCCAACGCTCCGGCTGTCGGCTTGAGATGCCTTTTGACGAGTCCCATCTGTTCAAACGCCTCTCTGTATAGCAGATTGGTGTAGGCGCCAATATCTATCATGCATCTTTTGACCAAGTGATCGCTAATCTTGATGGCCAAGACCAACGGATCGCTATGGGGGCATAGCACCCGGCCGTAGTCGTCGGTGGTGATACTGAGAGTTGGGATGTAGGTCGACTTTGGTTGATCGGCGTAGCATATGTATTGGGACAACTCCCTCAAATCCCTCTTAACTTCTCGCCGGCTCTTTCCTCCCCTTGGGGTTTCGTTGTCCTCTGTGTGGATGACATTGGTTTCCTTCCTTCTATCGGTTTTATCCTTTTATTTGTCGGCGTTGTTGTTGTTGTTGTTGTTGTTGTTGTTGTTGTTGTTGTTGCTGCACTGGGTCCTTGCTTTAACGCTACTAATGAGCCTCGGCGTATGAGGCCCTCGATTTCGTCCTTCAGGTTGCGACACTCCTCGGTGGTGTGCCCCTTCTGATCGTGGAATGCGCAACACTTGCTTTGGTCGCTCCTGGGTCCAACCCTTACTGGTTTTGGGCTCCTTCACTTCCCATTATGCTTCTCCATATCGAAGATTTCCGTTCTCGGCCGGTTCAATGTAGCCTAGTGCTCAAATCGCGGGACGTACGCTGTCTTCTCCTTTATCCTCTCTCCACGCCCTCTGTTCCTTCTGGACGACTCCTTGTCGTCTGCCGGACTTGCGGCCCTCTCTTTAGGAGGACGGTGAGTCCTTGGTGGCGATAGGTTGTTATGTTGGGTTTTGTATTCCTCCAAGTCGTGTCTGTCAACTCGTCCTGTCGCAACCAGAGCCGAGTCTGTCGGTATGCCTATCTCTTCAAATTCTTACTTTGAAATTTTCAAAACTTAGCCATTTGGAAAAATCCTTTTCGACAAGGTCAAAGTTTGGTCTATTAAACTGCAAATGTTTTTCTAAGCCTTCGATTTTGAAAACCTATCTCCAAGCACGTCGACTGTTGTCAGGTCTTCGATTTCAAAATAAAGAAAAAATCATTTTCCCCAACAAAGTTGGTCTGTAGATGTTAACTGCATTATATATATGTTATCTTGCTATATCTGCTATTTCTGCTTGCATATCTAACATTTTTAGGCACTGGCCTTTACTCCCCAGCTGAAAATCCGAGTCAATGTTTCTTCTAAAATGCTACATACAAGATATGATGTGTCGGCATATAAGTACACCCAGGACTTCGAAGGCAAGTCCAACTCCCCACGAAGATTATCATCATCAAGACAAGTATGATCCTCTACTTACGGCTAGCGAGCCCTTTACGCAAGTCTGACGGACTTTAAACGACCAGACCGGAAGGCTGTCAGGTTGTAATCCTTGATTGACCTGGTGGCTACTCTAACTTTTGCCTTGTTCAAGCCTCAGTCAGAGTGGGAGCTCTGTAGACACCCGCATTTTGCCTACTCGTGTCTGTAGCAGTCTCCAACAAAACATCCGATGATGATCGGACGCTAACATGCATCAATACGCTCGAATACGGACTCAAAATCAATAGTATCCGATGTGGGCACTTAGCAAAGTAAAAATATCTTTAAACCGACCTCAAATCCATACTCAGTGGGACGTTTCCAATAAAATAAAGCTAATTTGAGCCAAAACCACCACCGGGGGTAAAACCGTCTTTTGTCGACTGAGCCAAAATCGGTCAAAGTCGAAACCCAAAATTCAAAACAGCCACAACGGCGTCCAAAAAAAATGAATCAAGCCAAAACAGAATCAAATTATACCTTGAATAACACGGATATCAATCCATATTTTGAGCAACTTCCGATACGCGCGATTCCAATCACCTGCATCCAGGCGCCCCAAAACTGAGCCGCCTCAGGAGGAGTGCCCCAATACCAAGGCACAGGCCTCCGGGCCCCCGAATTCCGAGTCAGAACATTTCAAAAAACTGCATAAAATACACCCTTACGTCCGTCGTTTCAAGGGTTCCTTGTAATACCCTAACCCAATCCTAGGACCGGAAATGTTAGTCGCGGTAGCTCGCCAGGTTCTGCACTGGTCCCACAGATCAACACGAGTCCTTTCCATCACATTTTGACCTCCCTCATGCGCATCCGGGAAACCTTCCCAGGAGGTCACCCATCCTAAAGATTACTCCCACTCAAGCACGCTTAATTGTGGAGTTCTTTTGTATGGATGACCAGAAAAGAAAGTGCATTTTGTTGATAGGAGTAGTACTTCAAACCCCTTTAAACAAAGCTCATAAATAAAACATCTTCAGTCAATGTGGGTTGTTTCATTCCTTCTCCCATATACACACCTTAACTGTACTCCTCCTACATACATCGAACCGCTCCACGTGTCTACGACGATAATCCGCGAGCCCGTATTTTGAAGAATTTGACATGTAGGTTGAAGGTGTTCAAACCCCATTTCTAATCCTTAGACTCGTTTACTTGTCGTACTATAACATTACTAACATTTTATTTATTGTACGCCAACATTTTACTTTTCGCATCTGACATTTTATTTCTCGTTCCTAACATCTAACTACTAACACACGACTATAAAATACTGGCCTTTTAATGTACCGAATACAAAGGGTGATGAGATTAGGAAACACTAACACAAGAATACCGCACTTGCGTCGAGGGTGAATTATCTCGCTACCTCGCTTAATTGGTTGTTTAGGGCGAGTCAACTCCCTAAAACCCTCTTATAATTCCGTCATATTAATACCGCGTATACTATTACAAAATTATTTTCAAAACTCGATTCGAGCAAACGTCCGATGACGCTAAATCGAGCGTCGTAGGCCTTAAAGGCCAAACGACGACGTCGAAATGCAAAGGGCCTAATGTTTGCGATGACGAATCGATCTTTCTAATCAAACGCATTCGATAATCGATTCTGCCCAAAGTTCGCATAACTATCAGATAGGACGCACGTGAGGTGGCGCCTCACAAATGAGGTGCGCCACCCCAAGCGCCCGAAGGTCAGGGTGCTTCATGAATCTCGCCTAGGGAAAACACTTGCGATGTTAGTCGATACGTGCTAATCTATCATGTGTCTCCTTTCATAGTCCACATATCAAATTCATTTTATCCCATTACGACTTTGAGTGAACGTCTCACAATATAAGTCTTATACCGACGACTCTCTAGTCGGACTCGGTGTACGATGAATCGAGACAGACATATGTCATTATGATAAGTCGGGATGAGACATCGAGGCCTCGGGATCAAGCTAGCATCACGCTTCGGTTCCGAACGCTGCCTGTCTGAGCACCCTAGTGCTGGTGCCTGAATGTTAGGCCGCCTCGCACCAGGTGCCTGATTTCCTGGCCGCACCAGCCCGTGCGCTTGAGCCTCTGTCCTCTAATCAATACGTAACGTGATGTGTAACTGATCGGAGTCTGTCCAAATCGTTTGGTTTACGGTTTCAGTTTACCTTTTCTATTTACGAGTCCGTTTATAGTTTACGTTTACCATTTCTAACTCGATATTATTATTGTTTGTCGTATTGTGAAATCCGGGTTGTATTCTGCACGTGTAGCTTTGATAAGTGTAGTTTGTAGTGCCTAATTTGTTGTGTATTGGTCCCATTTTCCTTGTGGAATCGCTCCTTGGGTGCGGTTTATGGGCTACTTATGCTTCCTCTAGTTCGTTTCAGGTTCCCAAGACAATTCATGAAGAATTGGAATGATTTCGACTCGTTATTTCATACACTTTTTGGAGCCAACGAAGTAAAGGAACGATCACTCGATGCCTTGGATTCGATCCCGAGACCTTGGGACCCGATCCCGAGCCCCGAGAATCGATGAGAAACCCATGAGAAGCAAGGAGGGACCTTAAAGATCATATTGGAGGCCTACAAGACCCATCCCCGTCGGGAAGGACCTCATCCCGTCCGGGATGAGGTGCACAAATGCGAAGGGTTCTGTTTTGGGTCCGTCCCGGTCGGGACCATGCCGTCCCGGTCGGGATCACTTCGTCCTAGTCGGGACCATTTCGTCCCGGTCGGGATGACCCTGCTGTAGCCCGTGTTTGATTATTTTCTTCTCCTTCATTCTTGTAACCTTATAAATACTCCTCCCTTGTATTGTTTAATCATCTTACATTACCCTATCTTAAGCCTCTCTACATTGTTTAAACCCTAGATTTAGTTCTCCTCTCATTAGTTTAATCTTCCTTTAATCTTTAGTTAATCTTTGTAATTAGTCTTGTATTAAGGAGATTCTTGAAGACTATTCCAAGCTTGACAACCTTGGAGTTTTATTTGGGTTTCTTATTAATTCAAGTTCTCATCTTTTTCATCCTCTTGTAGTTTTATTTGGGTTTCTTTATTTATTCATCAAGTTTGAATCTTTACATATTGCTTATTGTTAGTGTTTGTTAATTATGGATGTTTTGATTATTATGTTGTTTTCTCTTGTTCATGTTAGTTTTATCTTGATAATGAGTGAGTAGATTCCTTGTGGGGTTAGTAGAGGGATTAGGTGTGGATTATGGGTGATTAGGGGTAAAGGTGAATCCTTTGTTGCTAGTCACATATTGGGCACTCTATGTGTTTGTTGAATTGCTTGTGTGGGTAGTAGTGGCCAATGCTTCCCATATTTGTCTTCATCTTCTCATTGTTTGACTAGTGTGTGATTGTGTCGGGTATAGTCTTAGACACGAGAGTGCGGACTTGGGTTTTGACGCGAGAGCGCGAACCGACCTTGACCTAGGTTTAGACGCGAGAGCGCAAACCGACTCTAGCAACTAGGAGACACCTACACCCTTGATCAACCAATTACCCTACTACACTTAAGAACCCGACCCAACCCTACTCCCTTCCATATTTGATTCATCCTTTTTGTTAGCTATCATTCCTCTAGTTCATTGTTTAGTTAACTTTAGCTGTTCATTAGTTCTTGTTATAGCTAGTTCGTTGTTAGTCTTGTTCATACCTCTTCAACCATCATAGTTTGTCAATTATTGTTTCTTTGTGTTTGTTTCTGACTTAGCCTTGTTTCTAGGTAGACCTAGTCTATACACCTACAACCGTCACCGTTGACACGACCCGACTTACCCTAGCTACCGTTAGGTATAGTTGGTATTACTTGATTGGTAGGACCCACGGCAAATCCACACCATCAATTTGGCGCCGTTGCCGGGGACGGTGCATGTTTAGACTTAGTTTGCTTATTAGCTTGACTTAGTTACCCTTCTTGTGCTCTTCTTCTATCTCTTGTGCATATTGTGTAGGTTTTTTTTTCTTAGTTTCTTTAGCTTCTTTTTCTCTTTGTCTTGGGTAGTGTTCGTTTATTGTCTTTGCCTAGTGCCCATAAATCACTAGGTGTTCTCACGTTTGCTTGAGTGTGTAGTGTATGCCTAGGAGGGGAGGTGATTTCTTTCTCTTCAATCCAGAGCCGGAAAGACTCTTTAGAGCCTTTCGCCAACGGACGATTGACCGGGTTAGAATCTCTCAACCAAGTGCTAGCAATACCAATCAAGAACAAGCTCAAGGATCCGACTTAGACGAAAAACCTCGAGAGACGGCCGAAGGGAATTTCATTAATCCTTTTGGTATTTCTCAACCTAGTTCCCCCTCTACTTCTACATCAACACCATCTACACCGTCCTCTCCCGCATATCCAATAATGCCTAAGTTCTCTTCTCATTCAACCTTTACGGAAGACGTTTTGCCCGGTCCAACCGTTTTACCGGAGGCATATACCGGAAACTTTGTGGCAAAGACTCAATTCATACAATTGGTCGAGCGAAGCCAATTTAGTGGGTTACCAACCGAAGATCCTCATCAACACATGGAAACCTTTTCGGACTATTGCGATGCTATCTCACAAACGGGAATAACCCAAGACCAAATCCGGTGGGTACTATTTCCTTTCTCTTTGATCGGTAAAGCAAAGCAATGGTTCAAGGGGTTAGACAAGGCGACTCTTGGTATTGATACTTGGAAGAAGCTAGCATTGGCTTTTTACCAACAATTCTATCCCCCGGAGAAGACAAATCTATTGAGAGCTTCTATCACGGGATTCTAACAACGTGATGAAGAAAGCCTCTACGAAGCGTGGGAAAGATTCATAGCCTTGATCCGCTCTTGCCCTCACCATGGTCTATCACAATGGTTCCTTGTTCAACAATTTTGGAACGGATTATATGAAGACTCAAGAGCCATTCTCAACATGGGATCGAATGGAAGGTTTACCGAGGTGGATGACGACCAAACTTGGTCAAGAATTGAGGAGATGACGGTACACAACTCTCAATACTCAAGGCCTAGGAAGGCGAATCGAGGAGGTAGGCACGAGGTCGATGCCATTACACAACTAAGCATTGACCTTGGAGCTCAATTAAAAACTCACATGGAGACTATTGACAGAAAGCTCCAAAGCCACCTCAATCAAGTTCAAAGCACTAGTTCCTCCAACCAACACTCGATTTATGAAGTTAATGCTTTGGGAGTTGTGTCTCCTATACCCTATTATGGGATGTGCGATACTTGCGGGATAGTTGGACATGAGCCTATACATTGTCGGGGAAGTATTGAGCAAGTGAACGCCTTTCAAGCGTTCAAGCAAGGTGCCCCCTATCCTAATATGTACCAAGCTTCCCATCAAGCTTCTCAACAACAAGCTCTACAACACCGCCCCTATGTTCCACCTCCCTTAAGGGAGAACAATCAAGAATACCAAGGTTATCAAGGCAACCCTAGGCCATTCAACAACTTTAAGCAAAATAACCAAGGTACCTTCAACAACAATCAAGGGTTCCAACAAGGGAATTTCAATCAAGGTGGTTTCCAAGGAAACCAACATAACCAAGGACATTAAAACTACAACCATGGCAACAATCAAGGCCTTAATCAAGGCAACTCTCATGGGTTACAAGGGAACCATCAACAACAACAAGGATCACAAGGTAATCGACAAGAAAGCAAGCCAAGGAGCCGGTCTCCGATTCATGATTACGGTATTCCCTTAGCCCTCACCGATACTCCGCATAACCAACAATCTCCACCTCGGGGCTTAGACATGCAAAAGTCAATGTTGGACATGCAAAGAAGTGAATTGGAGACACAAAGAACACAACAAGAAATTATTTCCCAACTTCAAAGGGATAACTTGGCAAGAGATGCGCATATGAAGATGCTCGAGACCCAAATAGCTCAACTTGCTTCGGGTAGCTCTTCAAGGCAAAAGGGGCAACTACCTCCTCAAGGTGAAACGGCGAAATTTGAGCATGTGAATGCTATTACCTTGAGGAGTGGTTCATCTTATAACTCCCCCTTACCCCCTAATGAACACGTACCAATGAAAGAAGTTGTGTCTCCAATTCAAGAAGATCCAAGTTTGGGAAATCCGATAGAGGAGCAAGTCTTGTGGGAGATTGAGAAACCCCAAGAAGACAAGCTTCCCCCACTTCAAGGAAAAGACAAGGTGGAGACATGACATAGGTCCACCCCGACGCGGCCACGCGCGGGTTTGGGGAGGCGAATGAATCTCCATATGAAAACGGATCGAATGAAAATTTAAATCGAAGTGGAGTCGCCACCGAACTTTGTGGGAGTTCGGGCCCTTTCGAACCCACTCTATGTCGTAGTGGGCCGTGTACAAAATACGGCCCATTTCCGATGTCGGAGCTTATTGGGTTCGTCCCTTAGCATTTGATACCGATACCGACATTATCGGATATCGTGTATTGAATGACTCTCGTGCGCCAACGGTTTCGGGCATCCGGAAACCAAGGTTCTGAGTAAGGGGTGAGGGTACATGTTGGGAAGCCCACGAAGGACACCCAACCCCGCCCGCACTAGCGGCCTCTACTAGGATATCGATTGACTTTCGAATACGCGCGTTAGTTAAACGCGAAAATGATATGCAAAGATTATTTTCCCTAAGCATGTGAATGAAATCGAAAGGGTTTCTACGTCAATTTAATGCAACTAAAATCTAACGTCAAAGTTGAATTTTAGCATGTGGGTTCATTTTAGTACGATAAAATAAACAATCAAAATTGACAAGAGAAACAGTAAACGCGTTAGTAACGATATAACGTTTTACGAAGTACTGAATAATATAGAATGATGCAAATGAGTTGATGCATGGTTTTGAAAAGGATGTTTTGCGTGATTTAGGCACGTGTTGACCTAACTCGCGAAAAACGATTGACAAGACTCGAATGTGATGTGTAGGACTCACGGTTTAACGTGATAAAGGGCCACTCGACCGAGTCATTGTGTGACTCGACCGAGTGGACCTCTGAAAAAAGGTTTTGTCCGGGTTTTATGACCCTACTCGACCGAGTTATTGACCAACTCGACCGAGTACATCGCCACTCGACCGAGTCACTGTGAGACTCGACCGAGTGGAGGTCATAGAGACATTCTGTTTCGTGTTATAGACCTTACTCGATCGAGTTATTGACCAACTCGACCGAGTACATCGCCACTCGACCGAGTCACTGTGAGACTCGACCGAGTGGAGGTTGTAGAGACATTCTGTCTCGATTTTTTTGATGTCACTCGATCGAGTGGCATAGGCACTCGGTCGGGTGGCACCTGTACGAACCATGTCGTTTGCAATCTTGTTATCGATTTCGAAATTGCTTTTGATTTTTGATGATTTGATGAATTGGGCATAAATATTATGGAATTTATACTCAACTCTGAACTTGAATACTCGTTGTATCCCATATTCGATTATTGAATCGATATGAGATACTAGAGTGAAAATAAAAGAAAATTGATTTAAGTCGCCTTAAATTAACTACCGCGATATGGTAGATTTCCTCCACGTTTAATAATGTCGTAATTCTAATGAATTGTATTGACATTATTTTAGCATCAACGAAAAATCGCATTAGTTAACTTATGTGACTAGATCGTTAGATTCGACGTCCAATTACGAAATTGGTATCGAATCTAATAGATCAACGCTTGAATTGAAAGACTTGATTCCCTCGGCTTTTCCGACATCAAAATAAATCCCTAGGGATTGTGATGCCGGATCCGCGTCAATGGGTTTCGACCCTTAAAAACATGTGTTTTGAAGAAGGTTTTTAGAAAATCAATGAAATATGCGACGCAAACGAAAATAAACGAATTATGGTTGAAATTGACCCGTTTCAATAATCAAATGCTAGGGTGTCAGGATAAGCGACCGGCAACGCTGGGTGCAGTACACTTGTATATCCGGGTTTCCTTATCCTGACATCCTTCGCACTCGACACAAATCGACGGGTATTTTAATGTCTTTTGATACTAATTATATTAGCGATATTATGATGCAATAAAGAACTACAAAAACAAAAAAGAACGAGGAAAAGGAGGAAGATGACGAGAGGAAGAAAAGACAGGGTTTCGCACCCTCAACCTACATGTTCTAGTGCTCGGTATGGACTCGTAGTCGCGACTTTAACACGGGAGTTTCGAGGCTTATGGAGGTCGAGTTGTGGTGGTTAAGGTGTTTGATTCCTAAAGCTAGGTTTAGGGTTTCGGTTCCTAGGCTAGGGTTAGGGTTTCCTTAGTGTAGTATTAGGGTTTGATTAGGGTAGAATTAGGGTTTTTTGAAGGATGATCAAAGTTGTTTGAAAGGTTGTGCATGAGGGTGTTTATATAGGCTAAGCCTAAGACCCCGGTTAGGGTTACTCGACCGAGTAACCAGCTGACTCGGTCGAGTGGCCCAGTGCGTCAGCCGTCGGACTTGAAATAGGGCCCACTCGATCGAGTGGGTGGGGCACTCGATCGAGTGGCCCAGCTGGGTCGCGCGGGTCCATTGTTTTGGGCCGTGGCTTTGGATGTTTGTGTTTGACTTGGACTTTTGATGTTGTGAATGACTGTTTTGTATGTCTCGGAAACGACTTTTACCAGGGTTGACCCAATCGTAGAAAAGTCGGTTTTATTTCCGGTGTCGGTTTTGGCCCAAATTAGTCTTGTTTGACTCGGAACGGTCCGCTGGGCCTGGACTGGAGGTCTGTTTTGTGAGTTGTGTACTCCATAAGTGCTTTAGCCAACAACTAATGGATTTGAGCCCATATCTGAGCGCGTGGAAACACGTTAGCGTCCGATCATCATCGGGTGTTTTTTGGGAAACTACCATAGACACCTGGCAGTCAAAATGCGGGTGTCTACACAAGGGTAAAGGGAAAGTGTCATTTAAGAAGTCCACCTCTATTGAGCAAAACAAGGTTCATATTAAGTTGCCTTTCCCAACAAGGCAAATGAAGACCAAGGTGGATCTCCAATATGACAAGTTCCTCAATATTGTGAAGAAATTGGATGTGAGTGTCCCATTTACGATCTACTTACCCAAATTCCGGCATATGGAAGATTCATGAAAGAAATCTTGGCTAGGAAGAGATCCGTCGACAAGGAAGAGACCATAGCGTTCACAAGAGTGGTGAGCGAGCTTATTCAAGGTTCTACGCTTCCCAAGTTGAAGGATCCGGGTAGTTTCTCGATCCCGTGCACCATAGGCAACTTCAAGATTGAGAGAGCACTATGTGATTTGGGTGCGAGTGTAAGCATCATTCCCTACTCCATTCGTGAGCGACTTGGGATGAAGGAGCTTAAGAGTACTTCCATTACACTCCAAATGGCCGATAGTTCCCTCAACCGACCTTTGGGGATGTTGGAAGATGTGCCAATAAGAATCGGGAAGTTCTTCATTCCGGTCGACTTCCTTGTGCTTGACATGCCGGAAGATGCTATCACTCCCATTATCCTTGGGCGCCCATTTCTACATACCGCCGGTGCTACGATTGATCTGAAGAACGGTAGGATCACATCTTAGTTAGGCGAAGAAAAACTCATGTTTGACCTCCAAGGCAACACCTCGCCTACTAATGATGAGTCTTGTAAAATGATCCACGCCGTGAAAGACATCGGTCTAGGGGATGGGTCGAGTAAAAGCTTGAAGAACGACTTCTATGGAATTGAGGATGATGATTTCGAGTTTGGGGCGGATGAATGCTCGTATCATGAGTTTGAAGACAAGTGCCATGACAAGAAGAAAGATGAGCCTCCCTTGGGGCCACATGGGGATAGATGGACGTTTGGGTATATACCGAAGGATCGAAAGTACAAGTTCAAGCCATTGAACTTAGTAGATCGGGATGCCCCGGGAACGTCGAGACAAGGTTGTGAAGAGCCTTGTAGTGTGGATGGTTACACCACAAGCTTGATTGAAAACTTTGCAAGAGCCCATTTGATCTCTTTCTTGTAATACTTTTAGGTTTTGTGAAATTCTTGTGATTTGGTATTTTGATGAGTGATGTGAGGGAGGGATTTTGATGAATGTTTTGAGCCCATTTGATAGGTCTGAAGTGAAGATGAATCCTAGAAATGAGGGGTTATTGTTAGAGCTTGGATCGTGCGAAGGGGAGTCGGTTTTTGAAGCTTGGGACGAGGTTTTGGAGTTATAGAGGGTTAGAAGACTCTTCCCGGCCGAGAAGAGTGTCATCCTGACCGGGAAGGATGACCCATCCCGACCGGGAAGGTGTCATCCCGATCGGGATGAGGGTGCCTAAAGTTGGGTCTTCTGGAGTGTCATCCCGACCGGGAAGGGAGCTTCCCGACCGGGACGGGCGTGTCATCCCGACCGGGACCATCCATCCCGACCGGGATGGTCCCCTGCTCCTCCTTTTTCCTCTTCTTTGTCATGTGAGCCCACCCTACCACTTTATACCCCCTCCCAACCTCCCTAGCTATCCTTGCCCTTATCATATGACCCCTACACTTCATATACACACATTCACCTCATTTTCTCTTCACTTTACACCGACTTTCACATCAAATCCCACCTCCTTATACCTTTGTACTTCAACCATGCGGCCTAATCAAGAATGAAGAGGAATAACGACGACGAAGACTAGCTATGTGCAACTATCCTTTCTTTTCCGTCTTTTGTTGCTTGTCTTCTTTTGTTAGTTCCCCTTCCCCTTATCATTTGTGTCATGGTGGCCCTCGGGGCCTTGGTAATTGTTGCTCCCGACTCTCGATGAAACTTGTAATCTATTTTCAAGTTATTTATTTCCGTTGTTTGGCATTTATTGTTTTCAAATAAACATCGCATGCTAAAACAACTTCGACATATTTTAAGATGCATTAAACGACGTAGTGAACACGTAATTCGCGTGTATAGCCTAAAACAATGTTTGTCATAATGTTTCACCATCTTACTAACGCGCGTACATGAACACCAATCGATATCTTAGTAGAGGCCGCTATGGGGGGGGGGGGGGGGGGTTGGGTGTCGTTCGTGGGCTTCCCAACACGTACCTTCACCCCTTACTCAGAACCTTCGGTTTCTGGATGTCCGAAACCATTGGCAACAAGAGTCATTCGATATACGATACTCTATAATTCAACGTCGGTATCGTTATGCAAAGAAACGAACCCCACAAGCTCTAGTACTATAAGGCGAACCGTGCTGTGTGCGCGATATGCCTAAGTATAGAGTTGGTTCAAATGTGTTCGAATGGGTTCGAACTCCCACAAAGTTCGATGGCGACTCCAACTTCGATCTAAATTTTAAGCATCTTGAAAAACATTTTCGCGCTCCTATGCAATCGTAACGCATTTAAAACGTCTTAAATCACGACTAAACCATGAACAAATGAAGCTTGAAATGACTACGTGTTATCTAAACTAACATTCCAAAGACATAGCAAAATAATCCGATCAAAGCACAAGAAGTTTCTTTAAAATATACAAAAAAATACAAAATCCAAATACAAACCAGGTTTACATATAATAGGAAGGACCCCTAGAGGCTGCAGCTACAGCCAGTACAAGCTGACCAAGGTTATCATCCAAACCTAGATCCTCAAGATCCAAAATGGGAGACTTCGTACCACCTATACCAGCCAGCATGTCCACAATAGCCGTCTCCGCGCCAGAAACCCCTCGAGAAGGATCAATATCCTCGAGAAGAATCAATATCCTCGGTAATGCCAGTGGCCTGACTCTCAGCCACAACCTCAACCCTAGCTTCACCCCGTGTCGAGGTGTCACCTTGAGACCGAGCCAGCTGCTCGTTCAACTTAGCTATCTCGATACCCCAAGACTGTAAGGACTGTATCATGGTGAGCTCAGCCGTCTCATGTTCTACCTGCACCCCCAACTTACCTATCGAGGCCTAAAACCGCTCATAAAAGACGACACTTACCGATCGAGGCCCCAACGTGTCGCGACCCAAGGTAGCAGCCCTCCCCGATGAGTAAGCCCGGAAGCAGTTGACAGCCTGCCATAACCTCTAATGGGAGGCCGACGAAATCTGAACAACAAAACCAAAAAAGTTAACCAACAAGGCCTAATCCACAAAACCGGCTTCAAAATAAAATCACAAAGCTTATCCGGTACACCCGGTCGCGCCACTCAATCCCGGGCTCCATATCCTCCGCAGAGCAAAGAGTAAGAGACTCAATGAAGGCCACCCCGACCGCATCTGCCCTAATAAGTATCAAAGGGAAGTCTGGGGGTTGGACGACATCAGCTGAGTTTGCCAACTGAAGGAAAAACAAACCGTTCAAAACACAAACAGACCCTAAAACCATGAGACAAAAACAAACAAAAACAGACTACTTACCACAATGCGGTGGCAAGCTAGCCGCTGGCAGACATGAGATACAAAACAGTCACCAGGCACTGGTAGCGCCTCGCCTCCCTCTCCATCCGTGTTCTCACGGGCCTCAGTAGTAGTTGGAGGCCTAAACATGGTCCGGGGATGGTCAACCGACACCCTAAACTCATCATATAGTCATTGGCCCACCAACCTTTCACCCAAATACCACACCGGGAGGAGCAGTACAAGGAGGAGCATCCTCCTGTAGCTCCTCAGCCTCAACTCTTCCCCCACGTACCCGGGCAAACCCTCGTAGTTGGCACAAGGACGGGCCACAAACTACGCAACCAAACCTACATCTCAAACTCCTAATCTTGGGGGCTACCAAAGAAAGCAAATACAAGAAAAAAAGAACTTACATCCTCGAGATGCAGTTGGTTCACCAGCACGTTCTCCGTGGAGTAGTGGCTTGTCGTAGTCTTGGTCTGAGCCAACCTCCACTCGATCCCAGCCGGAAACTTAGCCGAGCGAATTAGCACCGCCTTAGGTGCCAAACATGGAAACTAAGATTAGATCGAAGCCTGCAAAACTCGGGATACCATCCGCAAAACAATAACAAACCAATCGAAACCCTGAAACCAAATGCAAAGTTAAACAAATAACCTTCGGCACGAGACCTGGACCCAAAATGGGTATAGCAGAGCCTGAGTCCACCCTCTGTGGCCTCACCATGGCCTGTAGGCAGCGGGTCATCTCCACAAAAGTTGCGGTCACCCAGTCAAAACGTCCCAGCTGACCCAAATCATCCAGGAAAGGCAAAATCCTAGTGTTAAACCTCTCGCCCTTATCCGAGAAGTGGGTCGACCCTAGGAAGTACTACAGCCAGAAACGGGCATCCTGCACAGCCGTGTTGGGCAATCGACCCTCTAAAACCGCCATGTTCTTGAAGTGGTCGGTGATGTACGAACTAACCAAAGCATGGGGCGTGCTATAAGCCGAGGGCTCCAAAAAGTCCCCGATCCAGCCCCTAACCTCAAAACTATCCAACATAGGGCCCTCTACAACCCACCTAATCAGGTCGGGACTCCAAGGCAGCTCTGTGATAACCCTGAAATTCTCCAAAGTTATGCCGACCTCGCCAAATGACATGTGGAATGTCGAGGTCGTGTCATGAAAGCGATCTGTCATCGCTCTAACCACCATCAAGTTGCACTTGGTCTTGGAACCGATCAACCAGACCCAATGTCCGACCAAGGGACGAAGTTTCTGAGCATAGATCTCTAAATACGTTGTGATGCCCGAGAAGGTCCTCATCGGACCTGGGCGCTGCAAACCGTGACAATACAAGTATAAACTAACAATACGAGTGCAAATCAAATTCAAAACACAGGTCAATAATAAAAATCAAGATACTCACCTTGCCGTTTATGGTACGACTAGACACGTGTAAGTCATGGCAGAGCAATAATTGTCGACCGTCCCAATCCCGAGCCCAAATGGGATCCTCATAAGCAACATCCTCAGCCTCGTCAATGGGCCCAGGAACATGCTTCCTCCTAGCAACCGTAACGGGCAAGGTACGGCTCGTGATCCGGTCAAAACTAGCCTCGTCTACAGCCGCAGGCTCAAGTCGAGGCGAAGGAGCGCTCTGCCGCCTCTTGTGGGCCACCCGGGAAGTCAGTGAGCTCAACCCGGCAACCTCGCCACTAGTACTAACCATAGGGATTCCCTTAGAATGTCCCGTGCCATCTCTAGCTGTAAAATAGAATAGACAATGCACCTCGAGTCGGGTCAAGACAACCCAAAAAGGTCAAATTAAGCTCAAAATTTTGGAAAGAAATATCAAAATTTCGAAAAACCCGCTAGCACCTTTTTTGACCCCGGTCAAAATAAAAGTGATTTCAGGAAAATCTGGCATCGTTACGGTGCCATTTGGTTCGTCTTAAGCGTCACAAACTCACACGGAATGACCTAGAGTGCATTTCGGCTTACGAAAATTGACGTACGAGCTACCCATAACATCACAAGCGAAAATCTAGGAGGATTACAAGCAAAAAGTACGGGAATAGCCGGGAAATCAACCCATAAGTCCTAGCATTTTGATTCTCACCCATGGGAGGCCATTAAAATACCTCCAAGCTTTCACCTCAAGCAAATAATTACACCTACAAGTTCTATACTACTCTAATTCGGAAAAGGGACAAAGAATAAACATCAAAACTTAGCAAAACTAAAATACCCAAATCAATTTCTAGGGTTTAACAATATAAACCCACAATCATACTAATTAAGTACAAATCGAAAATAGGTGAGTAAGGAACACTTACCCAGGGTCGACATAGTCGAGTATAACGGAAATTGAGTCGGAAATCGGTTGATCGAGTCAAGAGTACGAGTTTAGGACGATGGGGGTCGCACACTGATAAGGCTAAAGTCGTATCACCTTAATCAAAATAATCCTAAAAAACAACTATCAGGTAGCTAGTAGTAAGTAAGGGTCAAATCCACAGAGAGACGGACGAATATCGCTAATTATCTATAGTTGATTCTAAACTATTCTAATTCCGGTTTGTTTGATTTGAATTTTATCTAAATTAATGCAATAATGTAAATTAATCGAGGTCTAACAATATTAAAAAGAATCTAGGGCTTTCCGGTTCACTATGCAATTAAATTGGGTAAAGTTAATTAATCATTAAATCAATCGATCACAGTTATTTAGGGCAAAGACACGGCCTTTCAGATCTTATGTCAACCTTAGGATAGATTCTGACGGGCTCTTGCAACTTACCAGATTATCCTACCCACTTACTTGTAAGTCTACCCTCACCAGGCTTCGATCTTAGGTTCGGGTGCCTAAACATTAAACTAGTTCAACGTCTCAAACTAATCAAACAATGATACAAAACAAGTAGTAAGGCAATAACATATGAATGATCAATCAAATAAATAATTAAACTAACATCCCCAATTCAATTAATATAGATCCCCTTCTACCCTAGATAAATAAATTAGCTACTCATAACGAAAGATAAAACAACAAAAGAGTTAAGCAGAATAGAAATTAATACAAAAATAAGGGAAAGAGGAAAAATACCAATTACGAGGAACTGAAAGATTGAATAACTAAAAGTATCGCTACAAGCCTGAGTAATCCGATGCTAATAATAAGAAGTCTAAACTAAAGTTTTAATTCCAAAACCGTAAATAAATCTAACCCTAGGGAGGGTATATTACTAATAATAAGGAGTCTAACATCTTCTCCTTTCCTAAATAATTAAGAAAAACTAATAAACTAAGAATATCACGTAAAATAAGAGTTCTGGTAAGTTACGAAGTCTAAAAATAGAAATCCCGCGAAACAGGTTCAAACCGGTCAGTTTGGGTCTGTCCCGACCGGTTCAAGGGTGTCCCGACCGGTTTGGGTCTGTCCCGACCGGTTTGGGTTTTTCTGCACTGCCCGACGAATTTGAAATGCTTACTGTTTCTTTGTTTATTCTCGGATTTGGATGTGTGATATACCGTTAAAAATCTAAGAGAAAGAGATTTCCAACGCCATACGAATAACCTTGATCGGAGTAGTAGAACTGAAGATATTCACATTTGAAGTTGACACTTATTTTAGCGATCGTTCTTTCTTCTCGATTTGCATTCATTCGAGCTTTCCAACTTATTTCTTTGTTGATTCTTATTGTTTCTTCACTTCACGTCCTTCTTGAAGTATTCACTTAGTATCCTTTAACTTTTATCACTTCTTTCTTGTATGATTTCATGGCTCGACTCTCATCATTGCCCAAAATGTAGCTTCATTGTCTTCATTTGTTTCATTTTCTACAAAACGTAAACAAAATACCCGGCATAACAAAGAAGATAAAGCTATAAAAATGACTCATAGGACACATAAAATGAATCAAATTAAAGGAAAAGTTGGGGTTAAATATATATATACGAAATGAGTTCATCAAATCCCCCCAAACCAAACCTTTGCTTGTCCCTAAGCAAAGCAATCATCAAAGTATATAGACGAGACTTAAAACGATGGCTCCGAACTAATTATCATCACGAATCCCGAGATCTAATACTCCAACAAGCAAATGACAAACAAATTCTAAAGCAAAAGACGAAGAGTAGAGATTTTCAAAGATAAAGCACAAATCAATATTCAAATGTTAAACTTTTAACCTTGCATGACCATCTATGTCGAGATTCCTCACAGATCGCTCATCACTCAGTATAAGGGCAATATTGTGAGTTTATGTAAAATCGAAAAGACAAAACACTCACCTAACTGTGACTTATAAGAACATGCATGCAATCTAACATGATACCAATCTCTACCAACCGTACATATATAGTCAATCGAACCAAGACACATGCCGATCGAGGACTTACATATGGTATAAAGTGAGGCTAATCGGATAAGAATGGGCAAAATGTTTTGGATATGTGGAGGTAAAAGCCAAGCTAGAACGACTACAACCAAACATGAGAATCATTCCATCCTTACCAAACTTCAATCAAAGGAATAAGACATGATACTAAGCGTCTTGTCTTACTTTCGACACTTATCAAAATCGGCTTTGCACCAATAAGGCAATAACTACGAAAATAGAGATTAATTTCTTTTCTCATAGCAAAAACACATTCCTCATCTTGTTTCACTTCAATTTTTTTCTTTCTTTCAACTATCTCCTTTTTTTTTCTTTCTTTCATTGATTTTTCTCAATTCATTGATTTTTTTCCTTCTCCAATCAACATGACATAGTACTTTCACCCGAAAAAAAACAATTCCGTCTAATTAACCAAACTAGCTTGACTAGGGTAGGCAAATATGGCATGTAGTTAATAAATGGGCAGGTCAAATTATGGGTATGTGAAGTTCATGGGAGTTTGATAAAAGAAAGCGGATTGCCTCTTCTACATGTGTCACAATCACAAATCGAATGCATACAGGTATATAAGAAACGAATGTTATGTTTATGCAATTTGATGTTACATGTCTCATATGAGTACTACTCTCAACCTATATGAAACTGATCATGAATGTCTTAAAGCTCTAAGTCTCACAATATAAGTAACTTACTTGACAACCGGTCAATTGACTCATTTGGCATTCAAAACGTAATTGACGACAAGATCAAAGAGATACTAAACTCAAATAACGGGAAATAAGTGTTATTCACAAGAAAGAGCAAAGAACTAGGGAAAAGCATGTGACAAACGCAATGTCATCATCGCCGACACGACTCTAAACTAAAACACACAAAAACACACAAAAAAACGGAAAAATAAATACAAAACATTTTTTTTAGAAAAATAAACACACAACACAAAACATCCCCCCAAACCAAATTACACAATGTACTCATTGTGAACCATAGCAATTAAATTAGGACAAATATAACCGGCAAAAGGAGAAAAAAAAAATAAAAAGTGGAGAATGGAAGGTACCAACAATATACTGCAAAGAAGTTCCCCCCAAACCAGCAAAAAATATGGGGGGCAAGAATCAGACTCATAACCATCAGTATCAAAATCATAGCAGTTCAAGGCTCGCAGAAGTAGATCAAATGTTTGCGCATGTGCTAAACAAAAGCATGAGTAGCACCACGATATAATAAAGACATCATATAAAATCAATGTCAAAAACCGTCTCAGCTTGTCGTATTTCCTTTGAAAACTTTCATAATGCCTTGACGTATAATCACAACCGTCAACAAATGGTGGAAAATAATAATGTAAATTATCGGGCATGTAAGACAACTTAATACCTCTCAAATCAACAATATTATTTATCACGATTAATTCATGCGAGACGGAAGGAATACCTGTACTAGCATCGAAGCAAGGAGAAAGTTCAAGTGGATGAGAATGATTTATTACCTCAACGGGTGTATCCACAATCCCATATACCTCAAGATTTTCTGTTTCGAGGGTTCCTGGATGATTTAGTGCCGCTTCTAAAGCATCTACCTCAGCTTTCCAAGAGTTTAATTCACCTGCACAATTCTTAAAACACATCAAATCCTCTAAAGGGGTCTCAGTGAGGAGCCCTTGTGTTGAATAGTGAACATCATCAATCTCATCAGAAACATCAACAGATGAATTAGGCACAGTGATATCAAAAGAAGGTTTAGTAGGCAAGCAACTCGAATTATCAATTGAACCACAAATGGGCTTATTAACAACGCTCAAAACTTTGGGATTTTCCGTCAAAGATTAAATCATTAAATTGTCAGTCATAGCAGAATCAACTTCAATGCCGGAGGATGAATTTGCAAAGAAAAAATCAGAGGCTCATCATCATCGTCATCAAATGGGTCAATATCTTCTCTAACGTGTGCAACGACCGTACTCATAATAGAGTCAATTGATGGTGCAGGATCAACTATAATATTTGACTCACATAGAGTAGCCGTTAATTTTTGCAATATCACCTTACATTCTGCCATGAAAGCAATCCACCTCTTCTCTGACTCATCACTGTTTCGGGTTAAATATTTAAGGAGTTCCCATCGCTTCTCATAAGGCATATAGTTAAACATCCCGTTGTAGTTTGCCTCTATATTAGCCTGTGTCTCATCACCGACACCATCATAAATCATATGACACATCTCCCATATATCAACATGATAGTCACTTTGATAAATAAAATACTCGAGTCTATCCCAATAGATATGCAGTGACTCATTATTAAATTGAGGAAAGTAGAAGATAGTCATAATGATTAGAGGAGAAAAAATAAAAAAAAGGAAAAAAAATATATATACGAAATAAAACAAATATATACAAAATAATCTAGAACCCAAAACAAATATTTAGCAATAATACAAAAGCGTCTCCCCGGCAACAGCGCCAAAATTGATAAAGCTAAAGTCGTATCACCTCTATCAAAACAAACCTAACAAACGACTAACAAATAGCTAGTAGAAAATAAGGGTCGAATCCACTGAGAGACGGACGAATATCGCTAATTATCTATAGTTGATTCTAAACTATTATAATTCCGGTTTGTTTGATTTGAATTTTATCTAAACTAATGTAATAATGTAAATTAATCGAGGTCTAACAATATTAAAAGGAATCTAGGGCATTCCGGTTCACTATGCAATTAAATTGGGTAAAGTTAATTAATCATTAAATCAATCAATCACAGTTATTTAGGGCAAAGACACGGCCTTTCGGATCTTATGTCAACCTTAGGATAGATTCTGACGGGCTCTCACAACTTACCAGATTATCCTACCCACTTACTTGTAAGTCTACCCTCACCAGACTTTCGATCTTAGGTTCGGGTGCCTAAACATTAAACTAGTTCAACGTCTCAAACTAATCAATCAATGATACAAAACAAGTAGTAAGGCAATAACATATGAATGATCAATCGAATAAATAATTAAACTAACATCCCC
Source organism: Agrostemma githago (assembly GCA_958450325.1). Taxonomy (NCBI): domain Eukaryota; kingdom Viridiplantae; phylum Streptophyta; class Magnoliopsida; order Caryophyllales; family Caryophyllaceae; genus Agrostemma; species Agrostemma githago. The sequence continues at coordinate 56,282,251 of OY288240.1, forward strand.
AATTCAATTAACATAGATCCCCTTCAACCCTAGATAAATAAATTAGTTACTCATAACGAAATATAAAACAACAAAAGAATTAAGCATAATAGAAATCAATATAAAAATAAGGGAAGGAGCAAAAATACCAATTACGAGGAACAGAAAGATTGAATAACTAAAAGTATCGCTACAAGCTTGAGTAATCCGATGCTAATAATAAGAAGTCTAAACTAAAGTTTTGATTCTGAAAGTGTAATAAAATCTAACCCTAAGGAGGGTATATATACTAATAATAAGGAGTCTAACATCTTTTCCTTTCCTAAATAATTAGGAAAAACTAATAAACTAAGAATATCACGTAAAATAAGAGTACTGGCAAGTTACGAAGTCTAAAAATATAAATCCCGTGACACAGCTTCAAACCGGTCGGTTCAGGTCTGTCCAAACCAGTTCAAGGATGTCCCGACCGGTTTTGGTTCGTGTGATTTAATTTCAATTTAAACCGGTCAGTTCAATTTAAAATGCTTGATGTTTCTTTGTTACTTCTTAGATTTAGACGTGTGATATACCGTTGGAAAGTTAAGAGAAAGGGCTTTTCAACGCCATCTGAGTCACCTCGATCGGAGTTGTATAACTCAAGATAGGCACGTTTGAAGTTGACACTTATTTTAGCGATCGTTTTTTCTTCTCGATTTGCATTCGTTCGAGCTTTCCAACTTATTTCTTTGTCGATTCTTATTGTTTCTTCACTTCACGTCCTTCTTCAAGTATTCACTTAGTATCCTCTAACTTTTATCACTTCTTTCTTGTATGATATAATGGCTCGACTCTCGTTATTGCCCAAAATGTAGCTTCATTGTCTTCATTTGTTTTGTTTTCTACAAAACGTAAACAAAATACCCGGCACAACAAAGAAGAATAAAAAGCTATAAAAATGACTCATAGGACACCTAAAACAAACCAAATAAATGAAAAGTTGGGGTTAAATATATATACAAAATAAGTTCTTTACGCGCCTTGTTTCTAGATCGAATGAACCTTCCCCTCTTTCAATCATGATACTTAAACAAATCTGAAAACCGAACTTTGGGCCGCCTCAGTGCAGGCGCCCAAACCTTGGGACGCTGCAACCCTGGTGTCCCAATACTGGGCCGAAAGAAAGGGGGCATCTGACCTTTCAATGTAAACAAAATCGGATTAGCCCAAACACAATTCTCAGTACCCACGAGATATACATTCACATGTGCTAACAAAATAAACAATGACGAGGCAATTTACTCTTCCTCAGCAGACCAAGCAAGTCTTACTACCTCCCTGTAACAGGATAATTAAGTCAATTCACCTCTTCCCAGCGAGATAAGCAAGACATATGAAATCCCTAGCTGGTATGGCAGTCCGTACTAAAATCCACGACAACCAACTATACTATCCCCTCCAACAAAGCATCACATAAGCCGACATAGACCATTAGGCAAACCAGTGAAAATCCCCAGCGATACTCTTCAACTCAAAATGCTAAAATTCAAGTAGAAAGCGATTACCCCAGCAAAATCCCAATCCGAAGCAAACAAGCCATGTTCCTAGCGGAAAACCATGAATTCTGGATCAAATACAAACGGAAGAATCAATGCAAACATTATTATGCACTCGTTAAGAGTTTACACAACAACCCCGGCAAATTAAAAACAAAACTATCGCCAAATCCAGACAATTGCTCATCAATGTACAAAGGCCAGAGATAGTCAGAAACTGTTGATGTATTGTGTTTATATAGTTTCATTCCCTCGATCCGTTATCTTTTCCGGTTGGAATGCGCTCTTTAGAGCCGTTTCTTGTAACATTTTGCCTTGTGTGCTTCACAATTTCAGGTCTTTATGTGCATCTACACTCATATCTGGTTAGAAGAACGATCCCAGAACGAGACTCATGCCATAAGTCGTTTATGCGAAGAAGAGCTTGTGACGAGTTGATTCATTGGGCCACTAGAAGCAGCCCAACCCATGCTGAGGACAGGCTCCCTGTACACCGGCCTGAGTGTACATCACTTGGTTTTTAAGGATTTTAAGATTGAATTGTTAATGTGCCTCAGCCCCTGTACCTGACTGACCCCATGTCGGCTGGCCAGCGTGCACACTTAGCATATTTCGCCAGTTTTCGATTTAACCAAGTGTGGACTTATATTAGGATATCATCACTATTACTTAGAATTTTCTTACAAAACTACTACGTGACTTTTAGCATTCCGTACTTCGTCTCGAACTCTACTCGATTTCGGTAATTTTGTTTATGCAATTCTTAGTTTTATATTTCAATCTTCATCGTTAATTACTTGGTTCATCATTACTTTCTCTATTTACGATTTGTTGTTCCGTTTAGTTTACTAGATTCTTGATTGTTTATCATTAGATTTATTTACCTTTTTTTTATCATGAATTTTATATTTGCGATTTGTTGTTCCGTAATTATTATGAGTAGCTAATTTTCTCGCTAAGGTTGAGGGGGATCGATGGGTTATTACACGATTTTGCTACATCGATATTAACTCGTAATTGTGCTAGTGCCATTTCCGCGTGTTTTATTTGCTGATTAATCTGTTAAAGGCCACAACTTTTTAATCTGATTGGTAAATTCTAGTTCTTGTGCGAAAGTCGAATTGGGATTAGATCACGCGCAATTTGGTAGGAAATCTAATAAGTTGCAAAAGTCCGTTAGATCCTTCCTAGGTTGATACGATTCGAGAGAGTGTGTTATAGCCAACTAGCATATCTGTGTGTTTATTGTTGTTGCCACATAATTGTCGAACACCTATCCTGAACCCGTGACCTTAGTTCTCATCTCATTGTTAGAATCTATTATTCATTATCGCATTTTAGTAATCTTTTAGTTATTTCTATAAACCAACCGTTCAGAGCATCTTAGCTAGAATCGCCATAGCTATTAAACATCTTTGACCGCTTCCCTGTGGATACGATACCTTACTTGCTACTATCTTCTTGTTAGTAGCAATGAGGTATTCTTGATTTGGTGAGATGACTTAAGCCATATCAAATTTGACGTCGTTGTCGGGAAAACGGTTTTTTTTTTTTGGTTTTTTAGCTTGTTTCTTATTTGCTCCCTTTCTTCTCAAGGAATTAAAACTCCTTGAGATTGATCTCACTCTCTTCTTGTAGTTTTTGCTTATGCCCATGTCTTTTCGGTCATCAGAACTTACTCCGTTCGATCCTGAACCCGAGAAAACCTTTCGTAGGTGACGACAATTTTGGAGAGAGATTTCCGTAGCTCCCGATCTTGAAACTTTGGAAGCTATCCATACTGAATTTGTAGCTGAGAATCAGTTCTTTGAAGAGGTAAATCAATCTCAGTCCGAGTTCTTTATACCACCTTCGATTTTAAAAATGCCGAAGTTTTCTAGTCAATCGGAGCCCGAGCAAACTGCTCTTTCTAAGTTGGTTAAACGACCAACTACCACCCAAGGCATCTTCGAGATTCGACCCGCTTTTATTACTTTGATGGAGAAGAATCAATTTGGAGGTGACCCTAAAGAGGATCCTCACAAGGATATGAGGATTTTTACCGATTATTGTTCCACGATTCCACTTCTGGTCGGAGTCACTCAAGAACAAGTCATGGAGATGCTCTTCATGTTCTCATTACGAGATTCCGCTAGAGAGTGGATTATTGATCTTGATAAAGTCACCGAGGGGATCACCGATTGGAACTCACTTGCTCTTGCCTTTCACAAGCATTATTATCCGCCACAAAAGACGAACATGCTCCAAAGTCAAATCACCAATTTTCGTCAGACTCCGAATGAAAATATTTATGAATCGTGGGAGCGGTTGAAGAAGCTTGTGAAATAATGTCTGCACCATGGTTTTGAGGTTTGGTTCCATTGCAACCAATTTCATAATGGGCTATATGATGATTGCCGAAGTACTCTTGATTCGGCATGTAATGAGTTGTTCCAATGTAATGTGGACGATGATAAAGCATGGCAAACCATCGAAAAAATGGCATCTCACCACTCCCGATGGGGTAACCCACGTGGTAACATGCGATCCAGCTCGAATGATAGCGGGTCCTCTAATGCCGTGGCTGTTCAATTAGCCGATTTAGCTAAGCGGTTCGATTCTTTTGAAGCGTCAAATTCTCAAGGGGGAGGGGGCATGCATCAAGTGCATTCCGTGTAAGAATATTCATGTGTTCGTTGTGGTGCCGCGGATCATCAAGCTCAAGATTGCATGGGCTTCATAGAACAAGTGAATGCATTCCATTCCATGCACCCACATTATCCTTATATGAATCAACCGGGCTACCATGCATCTTTGTTATCTTATCGGAGTACTAATGTGTTGAACCCGCCTACCCCACAAACTTATGTTGCCCCTCATAATCGACAAAATTTCCAAAATCAAGGGAATTTTCAGAATCAGCACAATTTCAACAACCAAAGAAATGTTCAAAATCAAGGAAATTTTCAGCAGCGACCTCAATTGGGTGACCAACAGAATTCCTGTAACGCTGATCAAAACTTCTAGAATTCTAATCAGAATTTTGGCCAATCCTCCGTGCAAGCTCAAGGTAATTCCTCTTATAGTTTTAGTGAGATGGCCGAACTTAGAAATATGTTGCAGATGATGGCTAAGACTCAAGACTTTATGATGGCTAAAATGCAAAGAATGATCAAGCCAAGGATAATGCCATTAAAAATTTGGAGAACCAAGTCGGACACCTTGCCGTGTCACAAGCAACGCGACAACAAGGTAAACTCTCTTCTCAAGGTGATCAACATCATGATAAGGCTAATGCGATCACTCTTCGTAGTGGCACACACTATGAGGGTCCATCGATGCCTATGGATGATAAACCGGCCGAGAAGGAGGAGGATTTAGTGGAAGATATTGAGGAGAGTGTCATTGTAGGAACTCCAATTGATGACCAAGTTCCACCTTCTACTCCTCCCATTCCCACCCCGACTAGTCCAACAATCCAAGTACCATTCCCAGGTCGTTTGAAGAATCGAAAGGAGACTAGTCAATTTATCAAGTTCATGGAGGTTGTGAAGAATTTGCAAGTTATGGTCCTATTTACCGAGCTCCTTATGCAAGTCCCGTCTTATACCAAATTCATGAAAGACATCTTGACTTGGAAGAGAAGTATTGGTGAGGTAGAAACAGTCGCTCGTACTGCAGAGTGTAGTGCATTTTTACAGAACAAAGCCCCACCGAAGCTCAAGGACCCCGGTAGTTTCTCGATTCCCTGCACTATTGCACTAGTATAAAAATTTTCTTTCGCACCGGTTGCAAACCCCCCTTTAACATCGTTTTCTATAGGTTTCCCTAGCGTAGGCGTTATAGATAAGGTGCCTTTAACACCGGTTGTGAACCGGTGCTAAAAATGAATGTTACACCGGTTGCGAATTGTAACTGGTGCTAAAAAATAACCTTTAACACCGGTTACAAGCTAAAATCGGTGCTAAAGGATAGCTGTTTATCACCGGTCACAATACGCAACCGGTGTTAAAAAGTGACCTTTGGTACCAGTTACAACTTAAGACCAATGTCAAAGGGTTGGGTTTTTGCATCCATTTAAAATCACAACCAATTTACTCCATTTCAAAATAAAACTAATTGAAACTATAAATTAGCGCCAAATTTTGGAGAACATCACCACTTTCCAACCCCCTTCAATAATTGTGGAGAACGTCATAAATAACTATATAAACTAAAATATCATTCAATAAAATTAAGTCACACCATCCTTAGATAACACAGAAGTGTGCACATGTTTCCACAACCACACATACCCGGCATACAACCATTTTACACAGTTTAGGACTTTTAATGTAAGTAAATAAGTTTCAATAGCCTACCTACTACAAGCATTTCGTGTTGATATCTTACACAATCTAGACTAGGGGTGTTCACCGGTCCAAACCCGGACCGGACCGGATCGGACCGGCTTGACCCGCGGACCGGCAACCCAAAAAATTCAAACCCGTGGACCGGACCGGTTACAAAGAAACCCGGACCGGACCGGACCGAACCCTCTTAAGACCGGACCGAACCGGACCGGACCGGCAAAATACACTAAACTTGATTATTTTTTTAAGTGTTGACCGGACCGGACCGGACCGGACCGGACCGTGGACCGGCAACCAAGTTTTTGGAGACCCGCGGACCAGATCGGTATGTAGCCGGTCTGGACCGGACCGTACGGTCCGGGTCGGTCGGTTTTGCCGGTCCGGGTCACTTTTTGAACACCCCTAATCTAGACTTCTTAAGTAGACTAAATGGCCTCCATACATTTTTGAGCCTAAATTGGATCTATAATCTTCAACCGTCATCCTCGACATTGAGTTTGAAACACACTGCATAAATAAATAAAAAGAATAATAATAATAATAATGGATTAGTGATATTGTCTTCAATTATAGGTAAACAAAAAAAACTATTAATGCAATGAAAGTAACTCCACTAAGCTCTCTTTACTCAAGGAGTAGAATACGATTATGGTGTACATCCATTTCATGACATAATAATATAATATTCACATTCAAAACTTGTCATTGTTGAGGACACTAAATTTATATATTGATAGGTGAAGTAAGTAAATCAACTTGTGCATTGAAATATATGCTAAAAAAATTGGATAGTTTTTGTTATTTACCTCGATCAAACTCGCGTTAAGTTCTTTTTTTTGCCGGATGACATCTTCCTGCAACAACAATGTACAATTTCCAAGCCCTGAAAATTTAACCACGGAAAAATTAAGATTAGCCTTTGTTCCATTTGCAAAGAACTTTAATTTAAAGTTAGATTATGTTAATTAGTACTCGTATAAACTTAACCTACAATTTTAGATGATCTTTTATCATCAAACTATGACAATTCTTCTTGTTCAGGTCAAAAATATATGTCATATTGTCCTAAGGACAAAGGATAATCAACATCCAATAGTTGCTACACATATACTATCAACTTAAGATTAGTATAACAAGATAACAATACCAAATAGCTTAATAATGAATCAAAAGAACTTTAAAAGTCACGTTCCATAAAACGCACCCATTACATGTCTTATTTTCTTGAAATTTCAAGACATTTTTTTTTGTTACATAATCTTCCATAGCCCTTGCGTCATTCATGTATGAACTAAGATGGACAGGACTTATGAAACCAATGCCATCTAAAGTCCCTCCAAGTGATCTCCCATGTGCGTGTAAGAAACTATATTAACAACAAAATTGTGCAATGTTATTCTAAGTGAATATACACACAATACAATGTCACAATCAAAGAGAACAATAAGTTTGTACATACCTTCTGTAATACCCGTCCTGTATTACGAGTATTTCCTACTTAATCCGGACCTCTTAAATGGGTAATATTATATATAATTGGTTAATTCATTTAGGTTAACCCGATCAGTTAAACGATTTCCAATAACCGTATAAGGTATTGTCAAACCCGTTTCCCGAGCCCGAGTTTAAAAAAAAAAAAAAAGAGATGGTAACATCTCTATTTACCCGGGAATGTCTTGGTAAGGCTCCTGGGCAAGTGGGGGTGTTACACCTTCCCCAAACCTTAATTATCGTTATGTTTAGTGAATCATAATTAAACATGTCCTTAATATCCTCACGGTTTTGATTGAATCTCGATGGCAGTATAACATACTAACTTTTACTAGTACATTATAAACATTGTAAGCAATGTTGACAATGACCTCCAAAATTTAACATGAACAAAAAAGGTTTTTGTAATAATTGAAGGAAAACAAAGAAAATGATTAGCATTCAGAACAAGAACTCTATGTTAGAGAGTATCCCAAAATCCAAATGAAGCGAGTGTCTATAACAACCACGTAAGAAGAAAGTTCACTTGGAATTGTTTTGTAAACTATTGAGTTATTCCTTCTATTACAGGTAAATACTCCATAGTAGGAACTGTAGACCTGGCAAACAGATCGTGTCGTGTCATGTTCGTGTTCGTGTCATTGATAAACGGGTCATGAACCCCTCAACCCAAACCCGACCCATTTAAGTTTCGTGTCGTGTTCGTGTTGAGCCACTTACATAAATGGGTCATCAACCCTCAACCCAAACCCATTTATTTCGTGTCGGGTTCGTGTCGTGTTTTCGTGTCATGTCCAAATTTGGAAAGTATTAGCATATTTATGTTAAAAATGATTAAAAATATTTACACTAATTTAACAAACAGGCTATTCGTGTCAGTTTCGTGTTTTGGGACCTCAACCTAAACCCGACCCAATTAAATCTCGTGTCGTGTTCGTGTCAACCCACTTACATAAATGGGTCATCAACCCTCAACCCAAACCCGTTTATTTTGTGCCGGGTTCGTGTCGTGTTTTCGTGTCGTGTCAATTTTTGCCGGCTCTTGTAGGAACAATACTAACTTTTATATTAGAATCTATGGTATCTTCACAAGACATGACTCGCTCAACTCAACTTGGTGTGACCATTTTATTCATAAATTAAAAGACCTACTCCGTCTTAACAAGAATTTGAGTGTCATTATAAGTCATACGGAGTACTCCGTATATAATAAAAAATGTTGAAAAGTTCCATAAAAAAATTGTGACCATGATTATCTATAATCAAATGTGAGAAACAATCAAAGGTGTTATTTGTCCTCCATCAAACATTTGCTAAACTACGTAATAATTGGAGTAAGAATTTGGCAAGTTAGGTACTGCCTACTTGTAGTTGTTAATTAAATAAACTACTCGTACTTGATTTGCACTTTTGCAATACATGCAGCAAGTTCCTTACTTTCACATTCCTACTACTAGTATACTAGTCTACTATCATCATCAACAGCAATATTAAGGAATACGAGTAAGATACTATGACGTCAAAGGGGTTGAAAGTGATAAAGAGTAGTGGTAACAAGAGAGTGGCCTCATCAACTTCAATTACTACTACTACTACTACTACTACCTGCTGCTGTTGTTCTTGTTAAAAAGGGGTTGCATTCTTCGTTGCAGTAGGCTTAATAATATAAGTCACAAGATCAAAAAAGAATAGTATTAGAGCTGCACCAATATACACAAGATTTGGAAACGTTGCCTCAGAGATGGTGATATATGTAATGGATATGTAAACTAACCCCAGAAATTTTGTTTTTGGATCAACCAAATACGGAGTAGCTAGGTATTGAATTCAAAAAACTCAACCCCAGAAATTTATCAGAAAACCAACAATAATATGTAAAATTGAAACAAAACAATTGAAACATCAACAATTGTTTCAATAATCTGTAAAATTATTGAACAATTGAAACAATTCGGCTTCAACAGTTGAAACCCAAACTAAACTATACTAATCTCATAATACATTACAAAACAAACCCTAAATCAAAAATTGAAAAAATTTGTAAACTCGTCGATCTGTAAAACCCTAAATTAGCTCAAAGTTGAAAATATACCTCGAACTGAAGCATATAGCGATGGTCGACGTAAGGTGGCGGGCCGGTGGCTACTGTGTGTCGAGACTTCATTGATTTTGTGGGTTTCTATTGGTGTTTTGTACTATGTGCAAAGAAGGGTGGTGTGCGAAGATGGTGGTGTGTGAAGAAGGGGTTAGGCTACAAAGAGTTTGCCAGCTATTTGTGGGTAAGTAAAGATCACATACTCTTATACCTGTACTGGGTGTTCTAAAAAAAATCATATCATCTTTCTCACCGGTTTTAGTATATTATGGTGTTATTGGGCTTCCCTTTTACATCGGTTTTACCATGCAACCGGTGTTAAAGGGGTTATACTTTTTTTTCCAATCCTTTCAAACCGGATTAATATATACAACCGGTGTGAATTTTATTTATTTATTTTGCCCACCACCCTCCAACTCTATAGTATCGTTTTTCTAACAACCGGTGTCTTATAGTAGATGCCATAGGTACTTTTTCTACTAGTGAATTGGCACTTTGTCGATCGATAAGGCTTTATGTGATTTAGGTGCTAGTGTAAGTGTTATGCCTTATTTCGTTTGTGAAAAAATTGATGTGGGTCCTCTTAAGTGTACTAGTGTCACTTTGCAGATGGTGGATCGTTCCATAAAACGCCCTTTGGGAGTTTTAGAGGACGTTCTCGTTAGAGTCGGAAGATTTTTTATCCCGTTTGATTTTATCGTCCTCGACATGGCCGAGGACACCCATATTCCTATAATCTTGGGTAGATCATTTTTTGCACACAGCCGGCGCGGTGATTGATGTCAAGAACGGAAAATTAACCTTGGAAGTGGGTGGAGACACCATTGTTTTCTGCTTAGATAGTACACTTAAGAACAAGATTATAACGGATTCTTGTTGTATGATTGATGTAGTGGATGTCTTAGTTCATGATTCTATGGAGGCGTCCCTTATATGGTACCCCCTAAAGGCTTTGATATGATTGGAAGCGTGTGCAGGTGATGCTTCCGTAGACTCTGCTGTCATAGATGCTTTGGAAGCTGCTTTGGAAGGGAGGATGCTCACGGAGGAGCAAAGTGTCGATATAACTAACATGGTACATACTGCATATGCTGTCGACATAGCCATTCCGGAGCATAAGCCTCTTCCATCCCATTTGAATTTTCCTTTTTAGATGACACCGAGAGGTACCCCGTAATTGTTAGTGCCGATTTGACTGAACAACAACTAGTTGAGTAGTTAGCTATTTTAAAGAAAAATAAAAAGGCTTTGGGGTATAGTTTAGATGACTTGAGAGGAATTAGTCCCGATTTTTGCATGCATAGAATTAGCCTTGAGGAAGGTCATCGTCCTTGTGTCCAGGGTCAATGTAAGTTGAACCCGAATATGCAAGAGGTTGTCAAAAAGGAAGTTATGAAACTGTTGGATGCGGGAATTATTTATGCGGTTCTCAATTCAAAATGGCTGAGTCCGGGACAAGTTGTACCCAAGAAGGGAGGGACCAATGTTGTCCCGAATGAAAAGAATGAGTTAATCCCCACACGAATCGTAACGGGTTGGAGAATGTGTATTGATTATAGGAAGCTGAATACGGCTACCCTTAAGGACCATTTCCCGTTACCATTTATTGACCAAATGCTTGAGAGGTTAGCCTCTCATAAGTATTTCTGCTATTTAGATGGATATTCGGGATTTTCCCAAATCCCGATACACCCTGCAGACCAAGAGAAAACCACCTTTACCTGTCCCTATGGCACTTTCGTACATCGCAGGATGCCATTTTGATTATGTAACGCACCCGCCACATTCCAAAGATGCATGAAGAACATCTTTTCCGATTACATCTAGTCCATTATGAAGGTCTTTATGGACGATATTAGTGTGTATGGTATGAGTTTTGCAGCTTGTTTAGCTAACTTAGATACCATCTTAAATCGATGTGTAGAGGTCAGTTTGGTCTTGAACTGGGAAAAGTGCCTTTTTATGGTCACTGAAGGTGTAGTACTGGGTCATGTTGTGTCCGAAAAGGGCATTAAGTGGATAAAGTAAAGGTGCAAATGATTGAGCAATTACCCTTACCCGTTAATGTGAAGGAAGTGAGGAGTTTCCTTGGTCATGTGGAATTTTATCGCCGCTTTATCAAGGACTTTTCGAAAATTGCTAAGCCACTTACACAATTGCTCCTAAAGGATGATCCTTTCTATTTTACTAATGAGTGTGTTGAAACTTTTAACAGGATTAAGCAGGCCCTTATTTCATCTCTGATTGTTCAGTCACCTGATTGGAATTTGCCATTCGTGATAATGTGTGACGCGAGTGATTATGCTGTGGGAGCGGTTTTGGGTCAAAGGAAAGACAAGATCTTGCATGCTATATACTATGCTAGTAAAACACTTGACATTGCTCAAGTAAATTACGCAACAACTAAGAAGGAATTGCTAGCTATAGTGTATGCTTTGGAGAAGTTTAGGACCTACCTGGTTGGCTCGGAATTCATTGTTTTCACCGATCATGCGGCTCTTAAGTACCTCCTCGCTAAAAAAGAAGCGAAGCTTCGATTGCTTCGATGGATCCTCCTTCAAGAGTTTGATATATCAATTAGGGATAAGAAAGGAGCGGAAAATACCGTTGCGGATCATCTATCGAGACTAAGAGTTGAGGAGGAAGGAGTTGTCATTCCCATAGATGACTCTTTTCCCGATGATTCTCTTATGATTTTAAGCACCGGTGAAAGCGAGGGTCCTTGGTATGCGGATTATGCTAATTATTTCGTTGGCGAGGTATTACCCTCTGATCTTTCTTATCAACAGAAAAAAAAATTACATGATGTTTGACAATTTTTCTGGGATGATCCTTAGTTGTTTAAGGAGTGTGCTGATGGTTTTTTCCAACGATGTGTCCCCAAATGGGAAGTTCAAGGAATTTTAGAGAGTTGTCATTCATCACCGTATGGTGGTCATCTTGGACCTAGTCGAACCACGGCAAAGGTCCTCCAGTCGGGTTTTTATTGGCCCACCTTATTTCGGGATGCCCAAGCTTTTATCATGTCTTGCGACGCATGTAAAAGGACCGGTAACATTTCTCGGAGGCATGCCTCAAAATGGGATCCTTGAGGTAGAAATTTTTTATGTTTGGGGTATTGATAACCAGGGTCCGTTTCCATCATCCAAAGGCAACCGATATATTTTGGTTGCGGTTGATTATGTCTCCAAGTGGGTGGAGGCCGTAGAATCTCCTGCTAATGATGCTAAGATGATAATTTCTCTATTTCGAAAGACTATTTTTTCCCGCTTTGGTGTTCCAAGAGCTATAATTAGTGATGGTGGAAGCCACTTCCATGAAAAGCGACTTGATACTTTGATTGCTAAATACGGTGTCTCTCACCGTATCAAACTTGCCTACTACCCTCAAACTGAGTGGGAAAGTCTAGGTGTCTCATCAGGAAATTAAGTCTATTCTCCAGAAGGTTGTGTCAAAAGCTCGAAAAGATTGGAGCTTTTAGCTAGATGACATATTGTGGGCTTACCGAACCACCTTTAAAACGCCTGTTAGTACTTCACCTTACCGATTGGTCTGTGGCTAGACATGTCATTTATCCATCGAGCTCAAGTACAAGGCTTGGTGAGCGATCAAGGAACTTAACTTGGACCCATAGTTAATTGGAGAGAAAAGACTCATGCAACTGAATGAGTTAGAAGAATTTCATCTTGATGCTTATGATAGTGCCCGAGTTTACAAGGAGCGCACCAAGCGGTGGCATAACAAGCATATCCTTGCTCGTGAATTTAATGTAGGGGACAAGGTTCTATTATTCAATTCTCGACTCCGGTTGTTTTCCGGAAAACTGAAATCTCGTTGGTCCGGACCTTTCTCTGTCACCCATGTTGGTAAATTTGGCTCGATTGAAGTCGAGAGTTATTCGGGTGAACTTTTCAAGGTGAATGGTCAACGGTTGAAATAATATCATCAAGGTGCTCACGTTGGAGCGATTGAAGTTATACAACTTCATCTCGTTCCCTCATCTCACTAAGGATTGAAGTTCATCAAGTCGTGCGGGACTTTAAACCAGCGCTACCGGGAGGCAGCCCGGGTATGTACATAATTTCCCTTATGCTCGTTTTTTTTCTTTTTGTTGTCATAGTGAGGAAGAGAGGAGAGACTAATATTTTTGGAGATGCGCAGAATCATCGAAAGTGACTCGAAATGAAGATTTTTTTTTTTGAAAAAAAAGTTTATCGCATCCTTGATAGTGTATAGCAGATCACCTCAGCCTAGGCCTAGGGGGCCTACTGACTCTAGAGGGCGAGGTACGATATTAATTCTAGCTCTATAAGAGGTAATTTGGGCGCCTTAGCCTGCCCCCAAGGCCCCTTTTCACTCTGGAGGCGAGGTACACAAGAATTGAGAGGAAGTATAAATTAAATCTCGAAATTGGGCGTTTGGGGCAGTCAGGCCGGTCCACCGGGGGCTAGTGTCCTACCGGGTGATTGTGAGAGGAGAATTTATTATTAAAAAAATAGAAGGGTGCGCCAGGCTGGTCCACTGGGGGTCGGTACCCTACCGGCCTGAGCGCACATATCCCATCAATTTTTTCCGCCAGCTTTTCACTTCATTCGCCCATCCTCTTCATTCTCTCACCCTCCCTCTTCATTCCTTCATTCTTTCCACTCTCTCACTTCAAATTTTCCCCAAGTTGCTGCTACTTTCAATTTGGTGATGAGTTCTCGAAACAAGCGCACCAGATTAGACCATGCTCAGCCCGATGTTCCTTCTGACCCAGTCTATCTAGGTGTGATTTTTTCCACCATTGAGCAAAAGGTACGGTTTCAAAATCTAAGAAAGCGGTCTTTAGTTCCTACGCGTTTTATTTATTGTGAAGCTATGAAAACCTTAGGTTTAGATGCTGCACTGGAGCTTTTGTTTAAGGGTGTTGGGATGAGTACTTTGTTTACAATGCGTCGTAATACATATACTCAGATTACCTTGGAATTTCTGATTTCTTTTGAGATGCGTAAGAATAGACCGTCTGGGGCAATTTCTGTTGGTTTCCGTCTTTTGAACAGAACTTTTGAGTTGAGCCTGAAGCAGTTTGGGAAATATTTTGATCTTAACGATTATGAGAGTCATTCACCACCTGACCATGCTAATTTTAGGGTGGGTGATTTCTGGGAATGTATAGCTGATGCCCCGTACACTAAATCAGGGCACATGATTTCGAGCCATATTCATCATTCGGTAATTAAGGTTTGGCAAAGGTTTATGGGTTGGAATATTTTTGCTAGGAAGGAGCCGCACAATGTGCGTACTGAGGAAGCCTTTATCCTAGGCTCGTATTTGCGGCGTATGCCGAAGGTTTGGCATATTAATATGGCCTATCACCTTGTCCATCAGATTAGGAGAATTTTAACTTCTGTTGTCGATGTTTCGATTTACATAGGCAAGTTAGTTACTCACTTAGCTCTTCAGATGACCGCTTCCCGCAAAGAGGATCACACCCCAGTCCTTGGCGAGACTACACTTAGCCTTCGGTATTTAGCTTCTCTTAATTGGATTTCTTCTAGGAGTTAGGGTTGTTGGGTTTGGCTCATTGATGAGAGGGAATCTATTACTTTGAGAGCCGGGGAGGATTTGACACTTGAGGCTGATCAGCCTAATTACCTTTTGCCCGTTGCTACCTTTAGTTCTCCTCCCTCTTCGCCTGCTATTACCTACACCCGTCCTACTACGACCGAGCCTAACCCGTCCCAGCGTACTTCCGAGCCTGGTACATCCAAGCCTACTTTTGAGCCTACCACTACCACTGCCTATGAGCAACCCCCTCCTTCACCCCAGTATGCTAGTGATGGGCCTTGCTTTTGACGCCGCTAGTGAATATCAGGAGGGTGGTTGGTATATGAGTGGTGTGTCTGGTTCTGGGGCCGCTGGTGGTGATGATAATGATGATATTCTGATGATTTTGATGATGATGGTTAATAGCGGATTGTTGATTCTGCTACCTCTCCTTGTACATAATTGGTGTGTTCTCTCTCTCTCTCTATCTCTCTCTCCCTTCTCGGTTTTTATTTGCGTCCCCCCACCAATTTTGAGTTTGTATAATATGGACATTGAGGACAATGTCGAGTCTAGCGTGGGGGAGTTAAGTATTTCTTTAGTTTTATTTTCGTGAGTCTTAGTGTTTGTATATGATGCCGATCATGAAGCAATGATGATAGTTTTCACTCTTTAGGCTACCTACTCGTTTCTAATTGGCATTCATGTGGCCTTTGTTATGTGGAATGATAATTAATCGATAAGTATTCAACCAACTAAGCTGTAATTTGTGGTTACCATTTAGACCGGCCTTGCATCTAGGCTTTAGCTACATAATTGGTGAGGATTAGAGCCTTCTGTAGCCAGTACATTCATGCCTGGCTACCACTTAGGTTGTGTGTAGGTCTCCTCGTAGAATATGCTTTATCAGTACGCATAAGTATGGTGTTTTCCCCTTTATTTTGACTAACTTGCCTAGTGATTATTTGTGGGATATTTTCATTTTCATCCACTTCTACCCATTTTCCTTTCTCTCCTTAACCTTAATTTAAAGAATTCACAAAATTAACTACAAAATCAAATTTGCCTACCTAGCCAAGCTTGATGAAGTAGGTCACCTAGTGCGTTCTATGCTCGTTATTGTGTGATTATGGAGATTTTTTTATGGATGTTTGGATGTTGTTGATTCTGTTTCAAGGGAGTGTCAAGATCTTGTCCGGGTCAATTTGAGTCATTGTATATCTGCCTCTAATATCATCAAGCTTTGAAAAAAAAGAGAAAATGAAAAAAAAAAACGAAAAGGAAAAAAAACAATAAAAAGAAAAAAAATCAAAACAACAAAAATATGTTATTTTCATTACTTCTTATTATCCTTCTACTTGATGAAATTTGAGCACCCTCTTTTGACCCGGACTCTTTCTCATTAATCGGTAACTTATGTGCTTTGTTTATGGAAGTAGAAGAAATTTTGAGTTGAGCATTATCGCACTAGTTAGTTCACTAGCTTGGCTTTAACCTCACATGACCATATCGATTTCCACCTTCTACCCTTGTTACCATCTTTGCCTCCCCGTGAGATCTTGGCGTGTTTTGTAAAAACTTAGAGGTTGATACCATACTAGATAGCGGGCATATTTCCATGAGTTGGAGTAGTTGAGCGTATTCACATATATCTTACTATACTCACCCTTCCTAATTGAGCGATGAGTGACTCCGTGAGTAGCCTATGCAAGGTTTTTTTGAAAATGTGGTTTCTACATATTATGCTTGGTGAAGTTGTGCACTTATTAGTGATCTATTTTTCCTATTTCCCCGTCTTGGAATTCGTTTCTTGGACTTGGTTAGATGTTTGCCACGATGGATTCGAGTATTTTGGAAGCCTACTCTTTGCTTTGAGCTGTTTCGGTATTGTATTAGTTGTTCTCTTACGGGTCTTGCTTGAGGACAAGCGAGGATTCGGTTAGGGGGAGTTTGATGTGTCGTGTTTATATAGGTTTATTCCCTCAATTCCGTTATCTTTTCCGGTCGGAATGTGCTCTTTAGAGCCGTTTCTTCTAACATTTTGCCTTGAGTGAGTGTTTTTGTAGGTTCTACACAATTTTAGGTCTATATGCGCATCTACACTCATATCTGGTTAGAAGAACGATCCCGGAACGAGACCCATGCCATAAGTTGTTTAAGCGAAGAAGAGCTTGTGACGAGTTGATTCATTGGGCCATTAGAAGCGGCCCAACCCATGCTTAAAGTATGATGTGCGCGCCACCCTGTTGAGGACAGGCCCCCTGTGCACCGGCCTGAGTGTACATCACTTGATTTTTGAGGGTTTTAAGCTTGATATGTTAATGTGCCTCGGCCCATGTACCCGATCGGCCCCCTGCCCACCGGCCGACGCGCACACTTAGCTTATTCCGCCAGTTTTCTATTTAACCAAGTGTGGACTTGTATTAGGATATCATCGCTATTACTTAAAATTTTCTTACAAAACTACTACGTGTCGTCTTTCAACATTCCGTACTTCGTCTCGAACTCGTACTCGATTTTGGTAATTTTGTCTATGCAATTCTTAGTTTTATATTTCAATCTTCATCGTTAATTACTTTGTTCATCATCACTTTCTCTATTTATGATTTGTTGTTTCGTTTAGTTTACTAGATTCTCAATTGTTTATCATGAGATTTATTTAGCTTTTTTTATCATGAATTTTATATTTGCGATTTGTTATTTTGTAATTATTATGAGTAGCTAATTTTCTCGCTAGGCTCGAGGGGGATCGATGGGTTATCACACGATTTTGCTACATCGATATTAACTCATAATTGTGCTAGTGCCATTTTCGCGTGTTTTATTTGCTGATTAATCTGTTAAAGGCCATAACTTTTTATTTCGATTGGGAAATTCTAGTTTTTGTGCGAAAGCCGAATTGGGATTAGATCATGAACGATTTGGTAGGAAATCTAATAAGTTGCGAAAGCCCGTTAGATCCTTCCTAGGTTGATACGATTCGAGAGAACGTCTTATAGCCATCTAGCATGTCTATGTGTTTATTGTTGTTGCCGCATAATTATCGAACACCTATCGTGAACCCGTGACCTTAGTTCTCATCTCATTGTTAGAATCTCATATTCATTATCGCATTTTAGTAATCTTTTAGTTATTTCTATCAACCAATCGTTCAAAGCATCTTAGAGTCGGCATAGCTATTAGACATCTTTGACCGCTTCCCTATGGATACGATACCTTACTTGCCACTATCTTCTTATTAATAGCATTGGATTATTCTTTATTTGGTGAGACGACTTAAGCCATGTCAACTATCTCGAAGAAAGAAAAAGACCAGGAACAAAGATCCGCTCCGAAGAACAGGCCAGAGATAGTAAGAAACTATCTCAAAGAAAGCAAAAGACCAGGAACAAAGATCTGTTCCAAAGAATAGGCACGAGATAGTCAGAAACTGTCTCAAAGAAAGCAAAAGACCAGGAACAAAGATCCATTCGACAGAATAGGCTAGAGATAGTCAGAAACTATCACAAAGAAAGTCCAGGATTAGACAGGATTCTATTCCGAAGGAAATGATATCCAAAAAATCAACGCAGCCACCCGAGAGGGATAAATCTAAAAAATCAACGCAGCCACCCAAGAGGGATAGATCTAAATCAACGCAGCCACCCGAGAGGGATAAATCTAAAAAATCAACACAACCACCCGAGAGAGATAATCTAAATCAACGCAGCCACTCGAGACGGATAAATCTAAAAAATCAACGCAACCGCCAAAGAGGGGTAAATCGAAAAAAGCAACGCAGCCACCCGAGAGGGATAAATCTAAATCAACGTGGCCACCCGAGAGGGATAAATCTAAAAACTCAACGCGGCCACCCGAGAGAGATAAACCTAAATCAACGCAGCCACCCGAGAGGGATAAATAAAAAAATCAACGCAGCCACCCGAGAGGGATAAATCTAAAACAATGCTGCCACCGGAGAGGGATAAATCTAATAAATAACGCAGCCACCCGAGAGAGACAAATCTAATGCAACCACCCATAAGGGATTAAATCAAAACTGAGTCACCCGAGAAAGACTCAAACAAAAGGTCCATGCCAAAGACCAAAACACTAATCAATTACAATAGCCCCGCAAACCCAAAGCAAGGCGAGCAAACGCAGACCAAAGCTTCAGCAAACGACCGCAGGCGAGGAGGTCAAGTATGATTTCTAAACCTTGGCTGTTGAGCCTTAATACGTAGTCCAGCGAACTTAAAATGATCTGAACGGACAGCCACCAGGTCGTAATCCTTGATTGACCTGGGCCGCTATACTTTGACTTTCGCCACGTCCAAGCCTTAATCAAAGGAGGGGCTTCTGTAGACACCCAGATTTCGACTTGGTGGCTGCAGGAGTGCCCAAAAAACACCCGATGATGATCGGACTGCAACACGAAACGATTTTACGATGTTTTAAATGGTTTTTCTATAGAACGGATCAAATAATTACTCGAAAAAATTAATTCAACATCAAGACGATCTTAGTCGTGCCATTACGATCGTGTCAACACTAATTAGAGTCAATTCTGACACCGAGACTCCGAATCGGTCCCGAAACATGCAAAGTCAAACCCGAGTTAGAGCGTCAGACCGAGCGAGCCTCGAGACGCGCGCCCGAGGCCCATCGGTGTATGCGCGCTAGGTCAAGGGTAGAAGCTTTAATACCCAAGAAACGAAGATTATGTATAATCTTCGCTTTGGAAACTTTTTAAATCGGATCATTAAAATCCTGGTCGCCTCACCCCTGGCGCCTCAGTTCTCCACCGCCTCACCTCAGGCGCCCAAGCTCTAGGTCACACGACATCAGGCATCTAAGATATCGATTTGAACTACGAGAAAAACTACAAATACCCCCCTTTCTCCGCTCATTCGACACACATCACACATCTAATCTTCTCTCCCCTCTCTACAAGCCTTTTGCTCTTCTTTAGCGTCGAACTCCGACATTAGGCACGATCCACTCGATCATTTTCTCTTTGATTTGCGTCTTACGAATCAACACTAATCTTCGTAGTTCCTCGAGTTATTGACTTGATACGAACAAAAAAAGGGCACCCGTGTTGACTAGTCGACCCAACCTACCGTAGCGAAGCTCTATCGGAATTGCTGCAGGAAAGCTAGGAGGATCCGCCAAAAGCAGTCGTATCGTCACTAGGTTGTCATCTAGACACAACTTTACATACCGTACTTTTAATTATGAACTTTGATAACATCGAGTCCGACTCATGTGGATACTAAATCCACGACACGTCGTAAACATATATACTTAACGTCTACAACTTCAACCATAAGCACTAAAGTACCTTAACTAAACCCGAGTAGTCATGAGATCCGTTCTCAACCATCTACGCATCGTGTCTCGTTTAGTGTACACTCTGAGGGTGCAATTCCTCACAATGTGATTTACTTACATTTCACATTTACAACTTTCGTATGATTTACCGCTTTTATGACCATAATTGCATGCTAAATCACCTAACACGAAATTCAAAACATAAACAAGCTAAAACTGAACAAGCGGTGGTCGAGTTCCGTATTAATCCCGATGGTCACCCCTTACACGTGGTTCGACGAATCCTTATTAATACCGAACCAACGCACCTTAAGCAGATTACCGTGTAAGGTATACCACGAGAATGACTAATATCCGTATTATCGAGTTAAAACCGATTTGCTAGTACAAATACAATCTAGTACTCTCCACTCTCCTACGTGCATCTTTTCATGGCTTGTCTGTCATGTGAAATCGCATGCAAAGAATGTAAAAGCAATTACTTCGACTATAAAAAACTTACTTGTCCTTAAACAGGCGATGTAGCAAAGGCATATGGTTAAAACAATGGATGTTATCGCACTTCCGCCACAATTAAGAAATGAAGTTATTAGCCCACCGATAGATTAGTAGAGGCGCTACGTGCGGGCGGGATTGGGTGTTGATGTCTATCGGACGTTGGCTTCCCAATACGTACCTTCACCTCTTACTCAAAATCTACGGTTTCCGGATATCCGAAACCATTGGCAATGAGAGTCATTCTAAATATGGAATGCTTAAGGGTACAAGTCTTTATCTTTAGGTCCCCATGTCACTCATCTTTAAGCCAGCTAAGGACTAAAGTTGACTTGAACGATTTTCGAGCATCTCAAAATTACTTGATGGCAACTCCACAAATCGGCAACGAATTCGGTTCACTAAAAAGGTCATCAGACCAAACATATCGGCCTTTAAACATTTACAACCACGTCTCAATCGATTCTAATGGAAACATGGATGTTCCTACATCCGTCTAGTAGAAATCAAATCGTCAACCAAATCGAGGTCCAACACTTCGCCCCGAACGCGAGATTGGATCGGCCCGGATGCGACGAGTGTCCACGAGGGACCGTGTGGGTGGCCACTGCAGCTGGTCCCCGCACGGGTGTGCGCGGGCAACGGTATGGGCGAACGTCCACATTAGTGTGGTTAAGAGGTTAAAGCAATTGAAACAAGAGCTGAAGCAGCTTAATAATAGTCATTTTTCTGATGGTGAAAGGAGGGCAGATCAGAAGAGCTATGAACTGAGGGAGGTACAAATGGAGATTCAAAGAACTATGCCTACTGCTGATCTGGTCGAAAGGGAAAGTAGCCTTCTGAAGAAGGTAAGGCTTATGAATCGGGCTAAGGGTAGTCATTTTTCTGATGGTAAGGCTTATGATCACATGTCTCTTTTCCTGAGACCTGTGCTGATAGAAGAAGTAAAGCAGGCTTTCTTTTCTACTCCTACTTAAAAGGCTCCAGGGCCAGATGGCTATTCCAGTAGTTTCTACAAGGATGCTTGGCCTGTGGTTGGAGAAGATATTGTTGCAGCTGTTCAGGATTTTTTGTATTTATGGGCAGTTGTCAACATAGATAAATGCTAAAAAAATTGTGTTTATACCCAAATATGAAAGGCCTGCACCTGTCACTCAATTTAGGCCCATAGCTTGCTGCAATATGGTGTACAAGGTGATCTCTAAACTTTTATGTAATAGATTGGCTCTTTGCTTCCTGATCTGGACAATGATACTCAAGGGGCTTTTGTCCAAGGGAGATCCATCATAGAGAATGTTCTAATCTGTCAAGACTTGGTGCAAATATATGCTAGAAAACAGGTTTCTCCTAGAAGTATATTCAAATTTGACCTAAAAAAAAGCTTATGATACTGTGGAATGGGCTTTCCTGGAGCAGATGCTACATGCTTTATCTTTTCCTCCACAGTTCATTCACCTAATCATACAATGTGTGACCACACCCACTTATACCCTGGTCTTGAATCGTAGTTCTTTTGGCTACTTTGCTAGTAAGAAGGGGCTCAGACAAGGGGATCCAATATCCCCCTTGCTGTTCACCCTATGTATGGAATATCTCAGTAGAACCATTGCTTTTGCAACTGCTTGGTGGCCCTTCACCTATCATCCATAATGTAAAGATCTGAAGCTCACACACTTAGTGTTTGCAGATAATCTTTTGTTATTTTGAAGGGGAAGCCACTTCCATAATGCTACTTATGAAAGCCTTTTCTACTTTCTCAAAGACTATTGGTCTCTGTATGAACAAGGCTAAATTTGAAGGATGCTATAATGGAGTCAATGAAGATCTTAAATACATCTACCATGCTACAGAAATACAAGAAGGTTCCCTACCTTTTAGGTATCCAGGGGTGCCCATACAGGCGGGTAGAATTAGCAGGGAGCAATGCAATATTTTAGCTGAGAAGATTGTCTCTAGAATTAGAAGTTTGGTGACCAGAAAACTTTCCTATGCTGGAAGAGCTAGTGACCCTTATAACTTCGGTTCTGAATAGTCTTCATAATTATTGGGCCTCTATCTTTCTAATACCCAAGCATACTATAAACAGGATTGAGGTGATATGCAGAAATTATCTCTGGATAGTAGTGCTGACTACAGAAAAACTCCCCTTATCTCTTGGGATAAGGTTACTTTACCTAAGGAAGCAGGAGGATTGGGCATCAGGAAAGCCTCTACTTGGAATACTGTAACAATTGGCGAGCTAGTCCACTGGATCTTATCTCAAAGAGATAGCCTCTAGATCAAGTGTATCAATGTTGTATATCTCAAGCAGGAAGCCTGGCATGACTACCTTCCATCTTCTAATTCTCCTTGGACTTGGAAATCCATTTGCCAGGTAAAAGAAACTCTGAAGCCTGCTTTTATGAATAACCAGTGGAGCCAAGATCCTAAAGGGTAATCCATTGAAGGGGGGTATAAATTGCTAAAACCCAACCCTGCCCCTCCATAGTGGATTGATTTTGTGTGGAACTCTTGGAATGTACCTAAACATGCTCACATATGCTGGATCATTATGAATGAGGGACTTAACACCAAAAGTAAGTTGTTCAGGCTGGGATGCAATGAAGATGAAGCTTGTTGCCTTTGTCAACAGCAACCTGAAACCATATCTTATTTGTTCTTTGAATGTCCCTACAGCCAGAGATTCAAGTTGAGTATACAACATCAGGTAGGGTGTACCATTAGTCTACATAAAAGTTTGATAGCAGGTCCTATTACCCTCCACAGGAAACTGCATACCACTCTACTTGCAGCCTGCTTCTACCTTATATGGATGCAAAGAAACAATGCCCTTTTTGAGAATACCATCTGCCACCTTGACACCCTAGCCAGAAAAGCTGCAGCTACTGCTAGGGGAGAAATAAGATAAGCTCGAAAGACAGTGTTACCATGATTGGTATTAGTTAATTTAGAAGCCTTGGCTACAATTGGTAGTCTTGTAGCTTTAGAGTAGCTTTTGATCTTTTTGTCTTGCTTTGCTCCGAGTAAAGTAACATATTTTTTGTGTACAGAATATGCTCTGCAATTTGCTATTTTTTTATGAATGCAATTACTCACATTTTACAAAAAAAGGGGGGTCTTCTTTACTACAGATAAATGGTTTGTGTTGTTGCTGTATCGCCTATAGCTATATGTGCTCGTGATAAGGAAATGCGATGCTGAGAGTTAAGAGACCACATCAGGTGTCCAAGGGTATCCGACAAAAAGTTACAAATCAAAATGATAAGATGATGAGGGATTAGTAATATATTACTCTAATTATTACAAATCTTTGTGTAAGTTTATGACTATTAAGGTCATTTTATATGGATTGTGTGTAACATTGTCCATTGGTATTAATGGAAAGCTTAAGAAGCTATGGCTTTGATTACATGGATTATATATATTACTCCCTCTGCACACTATTTTTTGTCCAATTTCATTAAAAAACTGCTCACAAATATGAAGGTAATAAGGCAAAAAATAGTGTCCGGAGGGAGTATGTAGTATAGTTTTTTTTCCAAAGAAAATTGTGAAATAGGATGGTTCATTGGAGGAAGTGTTCTATTTATTGAAAGAAGAAAGACACGCCCCCAACATTGAGGTGGTCTATTTATTTTCACAAATAGGACGGTTCCTACATTTAACTGTTCTGTTTATTGTTCACAAAAAGGACGGGTTGACTAATTTTCAATCGTTCTCTATATACAAATAGTATGCCTCGCTAGAGGACGATTCTTCTCCCATATAAGAACGGTTTTCAACCGTCCATTTTAGTCCTTATTGTAGTACAACGTAATCCCCTACATTATCAGCAGCCTTTGACTTTTGGTGGAACTTTTTTAAGGAAAATTACAGCATTATACCGCTGTCCACTACAGCGGTATAAACCTGCACCTATCTCATTCAGTAAACAACATGCGCAGCTGAACTTTCAATACAATCCTGCAATCATATCATAGTAAATAATAATTCAACAACCACCCTCAAATATACACTTTTCATGAACTATTCATCTACATTAAAACCCCTTTCTGCCGACGTTGGTAAGAAAATGACAAAAAGTTTAGCATTGTTCGATATTAAATCTTAAACCTATCTTCGGTTCCCACAACCTCTTTTCCTCCTTGTTGAGGATTCTCCGGCTTCCATCTTCTGAGGGTCTGAGATGCCAATTTTCGGAAATCATACCTCGGTGGACTTTCACTGGTTGGTCCAACGTCTTCTTCTTCTTCTTCATGTTCGCCTTCTTCTTGTTCGTCTTCTTCTTGTTGAGTGACGAGTGACGACTGGCGCCTTAACTTCCAGCAGATGACCTTGCCTAGAGTTTTGAAGTGACGTTAACGCCATTGTTTGCATGCCGCGCAATAATCTTTCCTATTACATGGCATATTATCGTTGCATTGATCGAGCATGGTGGTAGACGACTTTTAAGTGTAAACGCTCGACCGTGTCTACAAATTTTTATATGATAAAAATGTTAGAATACAATAATAAACACTTCAATTGAAGTTACTAATTAAAAAATTTAAATTTTAGGGAAAAAAAATTATAGCTCTTCATAATTGGCGCCGGTTGGATGGTAGTAATGATGCTCGACATAGTCTTCATTAACCCTAGCGCTATTCGAACTCTAGGGTTGCCATGTAAATTGGAATTCTTCCATCCCATCGAGTGCGTCCCTATTTTGCACCAATGAAACCCTATGGTCTAAGTAGGAACGTTCTACACGTAACCATCTACATCCTAGTGGGTCTACACCATGGTCGAATTGTTAGCCTAACGGTTGTAGATGATGCAATTGTTCATGCAATATAGCTAGGCCTTCCAAGTGAGATGCGTTCTCATGCCCACAATTGTAGGAGTGTCAAGACTCCACTCATCTGCTTGGGCCATTTCTCACTGTTTGGTAACCCAGTACTTGCTCGACACATATTCCTATATAACCATGTCAACGCCGCACTACCCCAATTATATGGATCGACTTGGGTTAAATCCTCTATCAAGGGTAAATACATCAGATGAACCCTATTACCTGACTTGTCAACAAATAACACGTACCAAACATATACAAAATGTACGCTGTTATAAATTGAGCGATTTGTGCTTCGGTTGCGTTAGGGGGTAGTAATTGAAAGTTTGAAAACAACTATGTTAATTTTACCGAACCCCCTTTATATCCTCCCAATGAGGTCTTATACCTAAAACATTTTCTGTGAGGTTTGCCCAGTTTAGACCAATGACCTCTGTTACTGGTCTCCCAGTAACTCTCAAATCTTACAAGACATTGACCTCTTATAACAAAATAGAAACCTCTACAAATGGGAAATGAAAGGTACGAGTCTCTTCTCCAACGCTCAACTAGTGCCGTGATCCATCCCGAATCTAATGGAACGAAACAATCAATGTATGCCCCAAAACTGCGTACCTCGAAGAAAATGTAGAACGCTTAAATCGGGTTGAAAATTGAAGCTCGATTTCAAGTGCGAACGGTAGACCAATTCACCCGTTTTCTAATAAAGAAAATGTAATACTCCCTCCGTTCCAACGAATTGTATACATTTGGTTTTTTAACACTATTTTTAAGTGATGAGAATCTTCAATATAACTTCTAATATATAAGGTACTCCCTCCCCTTCACTAAGATGTTCCACATTTCCTCTTTAAGAAAATTCACTAAGATGTTCCACTTTCCTTTTTAGTATACATCTTGTGGTTCTTATTGTTTGTGACCCCACTTTCTTTTCTTCCCATTCATTTTCCTCCACATAATTTCTCCTCATTGGTTTCTTCCCAAAATCAAAGTGGAAGATCATATAGAAGTGGAGGGAGTAAAAGATAGTCGTGTGTGATCTTGTTTAAATCGTCTAATGAAATACATTATGAATATCAAATTTTTATAATTTTTAGTAACACGTAAGTAAAGATATAGACAAAAGAAAACGAGTATCGACATACGTGCATAAAGCAAACGTATACAATTCGTTGGAACGGAGGGAGTATATATTACAACAAATGTTAAAAAAAACAAGAGTGAAAATAAATTCGGAAATTCTATGTCATACAAATGATTACCTCTCCATCCCAAATCACAGTGCTTCATTCTATGGTAATCTTGAAGTGTCAGTAGGCATTTATTAGTGGGTCCGGGATCCATATAACCTACAAATTTATCAATGAATTTTCCAATGATAAAACATTATTATAGATTATATAAATTATATACCAAAACTAATCTCCAATACATTGTGAAAAACTGCGTCAATAACAATGTATTTTGGATTACAGCCTGTTAAACGTTCACTATTAATTTAAACTAAAGACTAATTCGACAATTCAAGACATCGATAAACTTCCCTTTGAAGGGCATGAACGTTTGTTAGGACCATGGTTGTGACATAAACTACATGAGTTTTTTTACTTCGATTTCTCTCAACAAAATACGAATTAAGGTGGTAGAAGGTAGCAATAGTAAAGCCTCGGTGACATCATTTTTTTAGAAGCTCTGAAATGCCGATTGCGTGCCTTCGGTTTCCTACTACATTTATAGAAAACGGTGTATGGCTTAGTGTAACACCCGCAAATTTTCTAACTTTGCTATTTGTTTCGTTACGATTATATCGTAACTCTGTAATATTTCGTCAATTACATTTTTCCCATTTCAAGATCTCTTTTATTTTCGAGCCGAAAATTATTTATTTTTGTAAAAGGATTTTAATTATTCTATTTTTATTCGAAAACCCATTTTATTCTTTCTATCGCAAGAAAGTTTAATTATTTTTGAAAAATCATATTTTCTGTGAACAATAGTTTTAAAATCAAGTTTGAACTATTTACATTTCTAAAAATGCTCGATTATATTTATAATTGTTTCTAGCTCAAAAATATTTTATTTTCATAAATAATTATTTTCTAATGCGTTTTAATCCGATTTCTTCGTAAACGCTTATATTATTTTACGAACCTTATTTTATCAACACTACATATTATTTTTATCCTATTTATTTTAAAGTATTTACTTTAATCGGAAACTTATCACATCGATTTGTTGCTTGTTCTTTCCATCTCAACCATCTCGTCTCCTAGTTGAGTTAAGAGTCGTTGTGACTTGATTATTCCTATCTTTTAGCTTCCTGATTTCTCTTTATATATTCTCTTTCATTCTAGTCTATTTTATTCACAATACAAGTTTATTTTCTTCTCTATGTTTTACGTTAAACTTCCTCCTTTTTGTTCATCAATCCGATCCTAATTCGTCTCTAATTCTTTCCGATCTTGAGGGTAATTTAATTACTCTTATTCGTTCTTCATCAGCTCGTTTTCTTCTTTCTATTCACTTATAATGTGGTTTTAATACCATATGTTCAATTATTTCGTAGGCTATCGTGCTAGATCCAACGAAGATGATTATTTAATTGATTCGGATATCGATTAAGGTAACATTGACACGTTACTCGGTATTATAAGATATTATTGTCGTAGTTGCATGTATAGAAATTAGATTTTTGTTAGACAATATATGTATGTCTCGTTTTAATAACAAACACTTTAAATCGTAAGTTTTCACATGTTTTGTTTTTTAAATCGTTTTTACGAGATTTG
This sequence comes from Agrostemma githago, assembly GCA_958450325.1. NCBI lineage: Eukaryota > Viridiplantae > Streptophyta > Magnoliopsida > Caryophyllales > Caryophyllaceae > Agrostemma > Agrostemma githago. Next base: position 56,310,639 of record OY288240.1, read on the forward strand.
CGAATAAGTCGTTCTTTTAATTATTTAAAAAGTATTATAAGGTCAAGACTAAAACATACACATAATAATTAATTTCATAATTTTCGTGATTTAGTGTATGGATTGTCAAATTAAAAGTTTTATTGTTTTTAATAAAGTTACAGCATGTTTTAGAATCTGTTGGTGGTTTTGTTTGAATTAATACTCTATTTTAAAGACGTTATTTCCAAAAACTTTGGAAAGAGACTACTATATATTTTAAGTATAATTTATTTTTGTTTAATTTCGTAAAGTAATTCCAAGTATTATGGTCACAATAAATTGTTTATGAACAGGTGTCAAATTAATCCGTGATTCTGTCAGTTGTGATAAGATCTAAATTGAAACATATGTTAATATTTTTACTTAATCTTCCTAATTTACATACATAAATTATGAAAAGTCTAATTAATGTTTCCAATTGGATTTTATTTAAAATCAATTTTTAAACGTCTTTTATTAAAGAAATACAATCGAGTGTCAAATTCTGACAGTTTGTAAACATACGAATAAAAACCCATGTTTTATTTGGAATTTGGATTTTCTCCAGAAATAAAAGTTTTAAACAAGTTTCTAAGGTTTTAAACCCCACTGATCTTACATTATTTTGATTTTTAATGATTTAATTACGAATTTTATAGTAAGACAGTGCAATTTAGGAAAATCTGACAATTTGTTATTTAAATACTTTTAATTACTTAAACTTCATTTTTTTTTTAAAAAAATAACTATGATTTTGACTTTATTTGACTTTTAATCATGAATAATACATTTATATAATAAATATAATGTTTACGTCTTGAGGCCTAATATTAACTATTTTATATAATTCCTATTTTAATCGGTTTCTATTTATAATAGTACCTACTTTTCGAAAGTTATTATTTTAAGAAAAGTTTTATATCTATAAAGTTTCCTCTTTTGAAAAACAAACTATATTTCTATTGAATTACGATAATGACTTTGTTTTGGAGTTATGGAATAAGGGAAGTGTACGGGTAGAGTAATACAGTCTAGAGCATACGTTTTGCCATCAGCTATAAGGCTAGTGTATCCGAGCGGGATACATTGGTTGTTGAACTGGGCATGTTCTTGTCCAGGAGTGTATGTTCATTTTGACCTTAACCTCGTACCTCGCATGTAGGACACCGTCGGGTTGAACTGGGCACATTTGGTGTTCCAAGAGGGGTGTGCATATTTACTTAAGCTAGGACCTCGCATTATAAGTCGCCGTCCTATTATGGTTGAGTAGCCTAGTTAGAGATCGAGGTTTGATTTGTTTGAACCAAGTTCTCGAAGCTAGTTTTTAGTATTCTCATAGTGAAAGTCTATTCTGTTACACTGATTCATATCCATAACGTCGTTATTATTATTGATTGATATTGACTTGAAGGTTGACAATTGTTTTGAATTATTTTACGATATCGTTTTAAACGTTTTACATTTTGAACTATTTTGATATAATAGTAATTATGCTTTAATGTCATGTAATATGGCTGGGAGAACGTCGTCGTTACTCCCTACTGAATTGTGGTTGTTATATTTATAACATGACAGGTAATTTGCTGCTGGGTTTGGTTGTGAGCTAGCGAGTAGCATGGATCCTACTCTACTTCATTTATATTAAATTTTGGATTGTTAAACCCATTTGGAGAATTTTTATTTTTAGTCCTTTTGTAAAAAGTGACCTTTGTATTGACTGACCGTTCTTTTTGTAAAATTTAGAACGTCGGTGTGTTTTAATCCCAAATTTACAGTGCTTCCGCCACTGTATTACGTTAGAATTTATAGGGGATTACACTTAGATTCAGTGGTAACAAATATCTAATTCGTAGACATGTGATATATTGTCACCAAACCACATAAAACATTTTTACTAGTGAATATTTACCCCTTGGCAATTCACCTCCTTTAACATAAGGAACACCCAAATTTGTACACCAACTATTTACAAGTTCTTCATCAATTTCATGAATATTTTTAAACTCAAGATTAGGTGCAATAGAGGTCTTCTATGTCGTCATCGTTGCTATTATCAATGTCATTTTTAAGCAACTCCTCCTCATGTCCCGACTCATCCTCATCTTCAAATCACTCATTATCAAAATCGTTTGCTGACAACGACACAAACCTCTGCACTTGAGTTAGCATAGAGGTAAAAGAGGTATTGGTTTGAAACGGAGACTGATTTTCTATCAACAAGGGTTGCTCAACGGGTTCCAAATCGATGAGCAAATCTATTTGAGGAGCTTTAATTTAATTTGAGCAACACTAGCCCACATTGACTCTAAACCCCTATCATTTCTTAGGGGAAGCGACCTAAACCCACCTCTCATAATGTGAAATTACATCCTTACTTACAACCCAAATTTACTCATATCAATCTCCATAATCTCATATAACCTACTAATGAGCTCATCATAAGTAATATTCTTACTAACCGTAACAAAATCTTGCACTCCTTCATAATCTACCTTTTCACCATCATAAACAACATTTCTACCCCAATAACAAATAAAGGGAAATTTTAAGTTTTCCATCACTACATGTAAACAAAGATAGCACAAAGAAACTAATAAACAATCAAATTAACAACGTAAATCAAATTTTCTAACTCAAATGCAACTAATGAACCAAACCCTAAATTACTAGATTTGTGGAGAAATTAAACAAGTTAATGAAAAATTTGTACCTATTGTAATGAATTAACCCCAACAAACTCGAATTTGTGAAGTTTAATGGAGATTTAGGAGGAAATTTGAGAGAATTTGGTGAAAATTTGAGTAGGGGCGATTTTAAGGTAATTTCCAGTATTTGGTTTTTTTATGAGTTTGGGGAAGTAAGGATGATTCTAGGGTAAGTCGGGTGTTATATTTAGCAACAATAGCATATCGCTGTCCTCCACAGTTGTATGCAACTGCGAGTTTTTGAAAAAAATTGTCCCCACAGATCAGTAGCCAGCCACTAATCTTTGGGGGCTGTTTGAGTGATTTCGTTGCAGGTTTGTACCGCTGTGGGGACAACAGTATAGTCTTGTAATTTTAATTTTTTTTAAAAAAAATCGACGACGTGGAACCATTATGCATAAATACTTTGAAACAAATACTAAAAGTGCACAAACTTTCTAAAATAGTTCCAAAACGATAACGGATCCAAAATTATTACGTACTTCCCTCCTTGAGAGGATTGTTTTATATTTTCTGGGTTTGAATGGAACGGTTGAAGATAACTGGAAAGAAAGCCAACTTTGCGAAAAGTATTTTTACTCATGGAAATGCAATCTTAGTAAGGGCATCCACAATGGATGTCCATGAAAGGGTTTCATGAGGATGGACGAACAGACTACCATTGTTGGGGTTCGTCCGTCTTGGGTTCATGAGAAATGGTTTGTGCAGATAAACGTGGTTCATGAATGGAAAAAGCACGTTGGGAGGGGAGAGTGTGGCCATCACGTTGTAATACAATAACGAGAGAGTGGGTAGTGTGTAGTTCACCCACAATTTGAGTGAGTAAGAGGGTGGATCCCCTTTGGTTTTAGTGTGCAACATGTGTTTTGTTTTAATGGTGGAGCAATTGTTTTTTGTATTGAAACAATTTAAGACAATTAATTAAAATGTATTTAAGTAAAACAAAAATAATCATGTTTAAATGTATTCTATTAAAATCCCCCTCTCTCTCTAAACAATAGAAACAGACGCTCTCCTCTTCTCTTCCCTAAAAACTTAACCCCAACCCTAATCTTGCAGCCGCAGCCGCCCGACCACCAATCAGCCTACCAGATCCCCTTGCCTGGCCGGAGATAGGTCAAAAGACGACCATCTCCGACCGGCGGATCATATGTCCCGTCTTTGTTTCAGTTCCTATTTTGCTTCCTCATCCCCATCTCGTCGTCGGTAGTGGCCACCATCCACCATTGTCCAGTAAGTTCCCTTTTGGGTTTGTTTTTTTGTTGTTTTTTAAGGTGGTCGACCCTGTCCCAACCTTTTGTCGCCGTCGTCGACTTGGTCCGATCATCCTTAGTCTTTGTTGTCTATGTCTGTCACTGACCTGGTCATTTTCTCGTCGTTAGTTGTGGTCCGTTGTCGACCTGTCGTCTTCGTCTGTCTTGTCGTCGTCGTTCGCCAGGGGCATTCCCCCCTCCCCTCGCCACCCTCCCCCGCCCTCCGGTGACCGACTCTCCCCTTTTGTTGCATGTCACAGCCCTCTCCCCTGTCGTTGACTACTTCCGGTGAGTGTTCTCTCCTCCCCTCGTCCCCTTCCCCCACCCTTCGAGTTTAGTTGATGTCTTGTTTGGGGTCGGTTTGGTTGTGTGATAGGTTTTGATTTCTTGTGTTGGGACGATAAAGCAGACTATGGTCTTTGGTTTGTATCTTTCCGGATTGGTTGGTTTATGTTTGGTCTTATCGGCCTGTTGGTCACTAGGTTTGGGTTTGAAAGGGTTTTTAGGTTGTTTGGTTCGTGTTCGTTTTCCTTGGTTTTAATGGACTATGGTCGGGATGGTGTCCTATCTTGACGGGTGTGGCTGCTTGTGTGTGGGTTCCGCTTTATAGAACGGTTTCAGATTTGGGTGTCTTTTCGTGGTGGATCTGTGACTCTGTTGTGTGGTGGGGTTCCCAGAGGCTTCTTCCAACAATGACTTCCCGGGTAGCTGTTCTTTTTAATAGTTTCTTAATAATAAGCTTAATTATCACCTATCTTATTAGGAACAAAGGCTTTCATATGGCGGCCTGTTGGCGTTTGGTGTGGGTTGACCTAACCATAAATTGGTATTGGATTGGTTTTTCTGGTAGGGGTTTGGTCATGGGGAGGTTTTTATCCTCAACACTTTGCATGTTGCTTGGTTAGTTTGTTCATTCACCATATGATTGTAGGGTTTTATTATCAAGATGTAGGAGTTTTTTCACCGTTAGAGGCAGGCATCGCAACTTTGCTCTCACTCGTTTCTTTCTACGCCTTCTTCGTAAGTGCGTAAGTGCATCTTGGTCTCGTCACTGTACGGTTCATTTGTGTGGATGGCATATGCGAGCCTGCAGCTATGTTCACTACAACATGTGGATGAAGACGCTTGTGCCCATGCTTCCGTGTACCAACAACTCACTACAATCACCCGACACCTTTATTTTATAGTTTTTTTAGTAATAGTTTGTGATGTAAATTTTATGTTCAATAAAGAATGTAATATGGGTTCCGAGAATCCAAACAGCATGTAATCCGATGCTCTTTCTTCGTTGGCAAAAAAAATGTATTCTATTTTTTCTTGTAATAACAATATATTTTATTTAATAACATTTAATAGAAGATCGGTCTAGCGGAAAATGTTTGTTATTGTTGGAACCCAATATGACCCGTTAAGTTTTGGTTGAAACCCGACCAACTAGGTATAAACTATTTACGACCCCACTTCAAAAACAAATATCTTATTAAAATAATTAAACAAATACATTGATACTAAACATCGACTAAGACATTAAAATAAAGTACTCCGTACAACTTAACCAAACTATACTAATTAAAAAAACTTACACCTACTAAGAGTTATCTTCATCATATGAAGTACGTAATACTAAACTATGGAATAAGACATTAAAATAAAGTAGAACTTAATTAAACATTTAAAACAAGTTACACTTAGTAGGAGTTATTATCATCTGATGAAGTAACATCGTCAGAGGAAAATTTACGGCGGTCAGCTGGTTGTTCTTGAGCCTCTAGGAATTCTAATTCTTCCTCCATGGTAAGTTCATTGTACACATCACAAAAATGAAGATGGTCGCGTGGAAGGAAAAATCTTCCATCCCCAGACAATAGATCGTATAGCGGTTCAAAACTCATGACATTCGACAACCTATGAATGAGTTCTACGACTTCTTTCCACAACATACGACGCTCATTACCTTTTAATAGAAACGAGTCTGCAAAATGTAATAAAAAAATTTAGCATTAATTTAAATCTAATATTATAAATGTGATTTGAAACACCCCACATTGATTGAAGATGTTCTATTTATGAGCTTTACTTAAAGGGATTTGAAGTACAACTCATATCAACAAAGTGCACTTTCTTTCCTGGTTTGCCCATGATAAGAACTCCACAGTTAAGCGTTCTTGAGTGGGAGCAATCTTAGGATGGGTGACCTCCTGGGAAGGTTTCCAAGATGCGCATGAGTGAGGAGAAAATGCGCTGGAAAGTACTCGTGTTGGTCTGTGAGACAAGTACAGAGCCTGACGAGCTACCGCGACTAACATTTCCGGTCCTAGGATTGGGCCGGGGTGTTACAAATGGTATCAGAGCAACCCTGCGACCGTGCATTTGGCACCTAGCGGAGGTGGATTCTGGGTCAGCGGTTATGCTGCCAGGCACAACGAGGACGTTGCATTCTTCAAGTGGGAGTGATTGAAACACCCGACATTGATTGAAGATGGTCTATTTATGAGCTTTGCTTAAAGGAATTTGAAGTACTACTCATATCAACAAAGTGCACTTTCTTTTCTGGTTTGCCCATGATAAGAACTCCACAGTTAAGCATGCTTGAGTGGGAGCAATCTTAGGATGGGTGACCTCATGGAAAGGTTTCCAGGATGCGCATGAGTGAGGACAAAATACGCTGGAAAGTACTTGTGTTGGTCTGTGAGACAAGTACAGAGTCTGGCAAGCTACCGCGACTAACATTTCCGGTCTTAGGATTGGGCCGGGGTGTTACAGATTAATTAAATGAATATTGTAGTATATATTACTTATAGTTGCATTGTTCAAAACTGGGGGAGTGAATACAGCTGCTCAATTTCCAGATATGATGGACCTCAACATTGTTAATGGTGGTGTACAGTTTAACATATTCATGTACACCGATTCCTGCATTATCAGGTTGAGACAGGTGATGAATTTGGAGTATGATTCTTGATGGAATAAATATCTCTTTGAAACCTTCTAACTTCATTATCCCAGTAAGTTAATTTTATGAGTTCAGTGAGAGGTGTTTGATGTTTGAAATTTTAGGATGAGAGTTGTTTGAATGAAAGTTGGTTGGATGAGAGTTGTCTGAAACTTTGTGAAGAAAATATCAGGTTATATAGAGAAACAAAAAAAAAGAGCCGTTGTTTTTTTTACGGATTCTCTATCTTAAACAAGACCATACATATTCAAAAATAAGACATGACAGCTCTACTTTTCAGAGAAATAATCGTGGAGATAAGATATCAGAATAGATGTGACTACACACTACTCCACTCTGACATAAAGTTTAATAAATACAATACATATTCAAAAATGAGATACGACTACTCTACTTTGTTAGAATTTGTGATAGACTTAATAATTGATTAAGTGATTTGATCAGTTTAGAGTTACTGAATTGTGGTCTATTTCGTGATCAACGTAAACTCTATTAAATATCTATCTCTTATCTTCTACAATTCTATATTCCATTAACCACTATACAGAAACTTTATCTAGTTGTAACTTTATCTTTGATGGAAAGATTAGTATAAATAAAACATCATTCAGGGTCACTAAATTCATCTTCTCTATTCATCTATACACCATCTATATCTGAGAGGAAAGAGTTTAGAACCAACAATATAGTTAAGACGGTAGACGATTTTCGGGGATGGTATTTTCGGGTTGTAGATAAAGCTGTTCAGGAATCCGATAAGCAATGGCTAGAGGTTATTTCTAGATCTTATTATTTACTTCCGCTTTTGAGTTTATCATTATGTTCATTTATTAATTAAGAACAAGATAAATTCATATAAAGAACTAACATTTGGTATCAGAGATCCAGTTTATACCTCTGTCTTGCTTATTTTTTCCGGGTCGATTTCGTCCGTTTTTTTTCCGTCATCTACGGTTATTGTTCTGCCAATTCACTATATAATTTGCATCTCGGATGAATTTTTCATGTACTCTGGAAATTTTATTGTTTTACTTTTTCTGGGCTATTTTGGTTTTACGGTTCTGGAGGGATGAAGGAAGATTTTTTTTATTCGGTTCACTTGTTCTTCTGTCCTTGAGTCTCGTATACCTCACCTGAAGCAATGGCTCTTTTTCTTTACGGTTTGTGTTTTACCGAGACTAACTTGACAAGATTGAAACACAACCAGTGACTTTGACTATAAAGACTACTAGACTATAAAGCACGTATACTATGTTGATTTGGACTTGTTCCATTTTTTATTTTTTATTTTGAGTGATTACTTCATGCTCTTGAATTGTTTTGGAGGCACATATAGCTTTTGACTTGGTGTGATTTGGTACACTAGTATACGTATTTTTCAATCGTGTTTTATCACATGTGGAGTATATTGCTTTGTATGACATTCAGATATTTTTGTTAAGGCAAAATAATTAGTTACATCTTGGGTCATATGAATATTAAGTTTCACATAATAAATTCAGTACTATTATTATGTCGGTTTTGAGTTGTCTCTATATACTTTAAGCTAAAATATATAGATTAATAAGTAATGTTGAGTGATTCGTAAATTTTATTTGTTAGGGAGTAGCCACAACATCTCTAATTGTTATGAAATTTCATTTTGGAATCACATGTAGTAACTAAACATTAATTGTAATCAATCGTACGTAATATAATAAAATATACTCACAGGAATTTTTTTTTATATTTGTATGATTAATTAGGATGAATATTAAACTATATTTCTTGATCTACCCACAGGAGTTAACAAATAAAAATTTGATAGTCATATCATTGAGTTAATTAAAATAATTAAAAAATTTATGAGTCTAATTTGAGTAGGACTTTAGCCCACAGGCAAGTTTTATTTTACTAGATTCATACAAGCATGATTTGACATTGGTAAATCACGATTATAGTCTCAATTTATTAATAAGCATGTTATTTATTTATTTGCAGTTATTTTGTCTGGTAGTTCTTCTGATGTCAAATTTGACATTCCTGAATTGAATGATGAAAACTATTAGGTCTAGAAAGAGAGGGTACTACTGCAGTTAAGATGGATGGATATTGATTATGCTATAAGGACAAACGAACCACCTAATATAACGAACACTAGTGAACCTGATGAGGTAGATCTTTATGAAAAGTGGGAGATATCTAACCATGTGAGCTTATGACCATGTGTGTTCAGGAGGAGGGTAGATTGCTACTGGAAGAAGGTGAAAAGGTGAACTTTACCACTTCTAAAAAGAAGGATGATGATCGTACTAAAGATAAATAAAAGAGGAAGGTTCCAGCTCAGTCAGTCATAAAGAAGGGGTCTTCGTGTTTCTTCTGTAAAAAGAAGGGACACATGAAGAAATATTGCCCTAAATTCAAAGTCTGGCTGAAAAAGAAAGATAATTTTCTAGCACATTTATGTTATGAATCTAATACGGTTTTGAATCATAATACATGGTGGATTGACTCTGGCACTACAATCCATGTTTCGAATACGTTGCAGGGTATGACAAACCTAAGGAAACCGGTGGGCAGTGAAGCCTCTATCTATTCAGGAAATCGGATAGGATCACATATGGAAGCCATCGGGACGTGCACTTTAATTCTTAGTAGTGGTTTTAATTTGGTTTTGCAAGAGACATTTTATGTTCCTAAATTTGCTAGGAATTTGATTTCTATTTCCAGACTTGTAACCTTTGGATTTTCTTTTAAATTTTCGGACTCCGGTTTTAATATTTTTAAGAATTCTAAAATAATTGGTTGCGGTATTTTGTCTGAAAATTTATATTGTCTCAGTTTGCAAAATGATACCACTGAAAGTACTATGCATGTCAATACTGGTTTAAAAAGATGTATTATGGATGAGAATTCTTCTATGTTGTGGCATCGGAGATTGGGACACATCTCCATTCAGAGGGTTAAGAGATTGGTGAAAGAAGGGGTACTTAGTACCTTAGACTTCACCGATTTTGAGAATTGTATTAGTTGCATTAAAGGAAAGCAAACTAATACTCATTAAAAATCATACACACGGATATTTGTTGTCCGGACATGAATGCTAATGATCCGCAATACTTTATCAACTTCATTGATGATTATTCGCGATACATGAATCTCTACTTACTTCGTTCCAAAGACGAAGCTTTAGATGCCTTTAAATTGCTTAAGGTTGAAGTAGAGAACCAATGTGATAAGCGCATTAAAATCGTAAGATCAGATCGAGGTGGTGAGTACTATGGTAGATACACAGAGAATGGACAAGCACATGGTCCATTTGCTAAATTTCTTCAAGAGCATGGGATTGTTGCCCAATGCACCATGCCTAGTTCTCCGGACCAGAATGGTGTAGCGGAAAGAAGAAATTGGACATTAGTTAACATGGTGCGGAGTATGCGAAGTAATGTTAATCTTCCATCATTTTTGTGAATTGATGCTCTTAAAACGGCAGCGTATACATAAAACTTGTAACACCCCGTGTTTTTGACCATTTTAATTATTTCTAATAATGATTAATATTAATAAATAGAGTCTGGAAAAACTATTTTATATGGTAATAGTAAATTCTTGTGCCTTTGGAACCTTTCTATTTCACTTCATTGTTTGCAAAACTGAAATTTCTAGCGTTATCGCAAATCTGCGCGATTTCGTAAAACGGTTCCTATTTTCTCATACGGACTTTGATTGAGGCGTTTCAAAAGCCTAACTTTATTAATTTTCCAAGATCTACACAATGGTGAAATTAAAAATTACAATTTATAAGTTCATCTAAAAAATATTGTACTGGACAGCTTCTTTACTACGAAAATCGTCACCCGACGAAACGTTTCTCGACATTCAATTTTCGTACTTCTTTCCTACCTATTGTGTGACCAAATAAACTCAAAAATATCACCCTAAGGCATTTCATACCGTCACTTTGAATTCTAAGCCTCAAAAAGATGTTTTTCTAACAAAAACACCAAACAGGGTAATGTACCTCTTAAAGTATGATTAGCTACTTTGAGTAATTGTCAAATTCTTGCCCACCCTTTGCTCCCCCATCATTTAATCGACCAAGACTCCATATAACCAGCCTCCTATGCCATTAAAATCAATTATTCATCCACCTAACATTCTCCTTAAAATCCTTTGTAAAACCCAAACGAAAACCATCAAAATAATACTAAGTTCTTAAGCCTTTACACCACCATTATGAAGAGCATTAATCCCTTCTTTCTCTTATCTTATACTACTTATTTTCAAAGTTATTTAATAGTATAACTACTAACTTAGTTGTTTTTTTTTTGTCATTCTAACTAATTTATGAAGAGGAGCAAGAGAAAAGGAGTATCGATCTTCGTTTTCTTATATGTTGTAGAATCGATTATTTATGCTTAAGGTAACCTAACTTTACTTCGCCCTCAAATCTCGTAGTATAGTGTTTAGACTCTAACTAACATATAACATCATGTTTAGGACTAAATCATTAGATCACCAAGTTTAAGGTTAACTATTTGTTAATTTATCACTTAACAATACATGCTGTAAAATCGATCCTGTGATGTATGATGTATGTTCACGATTTTTCTGTGTAAAATATGTTTCGAATTAGCCTTAGTTTCTATCATAAAATTTGTAGATCTGAATGTCTAGAATATGATAAAAATATGAAAAGTAAGTTTTTATGAATATATATATTTAATAATTATTTATTTCGTATAATGGTACTGTATGAGTCTATGTATTGTCTTGGTAAATAATATGTTTCCTAATGTTCAACGTTTTTTTTAGACTTGCAAAACTCATTTTATGTTTTTGAGGCTGTCTATTATGTGTACGTCAAATTTCATATAAATCCACCATATATATTTTTATTTATAAAATTTGTACTAAAATGGGTCAGATCTGGAAAGAAGATTTTATTTATGAACGCTTATAAAGTATTTTAATCTAAATTTTTGGGGATAAGTTATGTGCTAGTATAGCTATCGAAAATAAAACTTTGGTTCACTTTTATGATGTTTAAGTCTTTTAAACGATTTAAAAGAAAGTATTGAAAATCGTAGTGTTTTCGTTTTTAGTTTGTTAAAAATAATAAACTTTATTATTTTTGAAAAATGACTTTATATTTGGAAACCTAACTCATAAAAGTATGTTGAGTAGGAAAATCGAAAGTTAAAAATAACATTTGAAAAATGACTCATTTAGTATCCTTAATAATGTTACCGATTTCGTTAATACATAAATTTATTTTTGTAAAACTCTATGTTTTGAAAAATATAATACTTGATATGGTTAAAAATAATTTTTAAAATTATTATAAATTTATTTGATTTTTGAAATATTTTACTAAGTATAAATAGGTTTTAAAAGATAAGTATACTTGTACAAATACAAAACCGTATAAAAATACTAAATACGTACAGTTGAAGAATAAATGTACTAAATACTTATGCCCAAAAAGTATAGAGTACTAAAAGATCAATAACCCAAAAGTAATAAGTTAAAACATGCTTAAATGAGTTAAACATACCTTAAACTTATTAATAACCACATAAGGACTAATTAGTGACTAAGTCAAAAGGGTTGACTAGTCCATCTTTGTCAAACTTTGACTTTTTATGTCAACATAAACTAAGTCAAGATAAAGAAACCCATCTTAAATAATGTACTTAGAAATAATCAAATTTGTAATCAAATCACAACTAATGAACGCTTCAAATAATATATCTCAAATAAAATGTTCCAAATCTCTTATATCAGTATACTAAAAACTATCAGTTAAGATAAATTTTACGACGATTGATAATGTTTGTTAATCTTAAAACGACATACTTAAATTCCATAGGAACAATCGTACTTCTAGTCGGTGTGTTACCTAAGCCGGTGATCAGACACGTTTTCACAAACGATGTTATCGACACTAATCATGGTGAAAATGAACATGTGCCCTGGCACTACCCTCTGAGTTGTCTTCACCATTTCATGTTGTAATGACTTGTTCCGAGTCAATACACAGCCCACAGACCGGTCATTCTTATGGAACCCGGTATTGTTTCATCACTCTAGACATCAGACATGTGCCCCCACGATGACCGCTGAGCTCGATATTCCAAAGACTCTGTCTTTATAAGACACCCAAATTCAGCCTACAATACTGTTTCTGGGCGCTATCTTGGTAAAGTTTAGAAGGCGATGCGATAGAAGACAGCATCGAAAGTAGACTACGACACTCGGAGTCACTGCTCATGGGAGGCCATGATGCATCCTGCCGGTGCGAGAAAATGCTAAGAAGTAAATGGGCAGCCAGCTCTTTATGAGTTTGTCGGTAGAGTAGTAGTCGTCCAGTTGCCATTGAGGTGCTCGGTTGTGTAAAGATTCTCTTTCCCGAGACCAAGAGTATGGATTGGGTGTGTGCGCATACATAGACAAGGGCACTGATCAGCTCTCACTCTCTATATCGGACATCTTTGGGGGCGGAATACCTTCTGACCTTTGCCTTATCAGTGTATGGGATATGTTCGGTTTAGTTGGGCCTCTGAGTCCATGCACTTGCAGTCCTTCTTCTTCGTATGTCAGTCGACTAAACCGAGACAATTTAGGTGTTCGATCCTATTGAGCACTTGGGGTGAGATGTAAACCTCCTAGTATCGATATGATTGGCAGGATTGATGTTCCATCCGCACTTATGGTGAGATGCAAGCCTTAAGTATGCATGAGACATTAGTAGTCACATCCCGTGCATTGTGTGTAAAAGAAACCATTGTTTTTAAAACTAAATGACTACAGTTTTCTAAATCATATGTTTCGATATGCCTCATTATTATTCTATATACACATGATAAATTAGTTTGAATGAACACATATCTTCAAAAGTCATATACTCGTCGTGTTTCACATGTCACCTGCTGAATGAGTTGATTCACATGACGTATGCTCGATGATGATATATCCATTATGTTTCTCATGTTATTCATAAGATGGATGCTTTACTGTTTACTTCTCTCATATCATTCACATGATGTATGCTTTACTGTTTTACTTCTCACATGCTACTTACGTGATGTATATTTTACTGTTTTGCTTTTCACATGCTATTCACATAATGTATGCCTTGTCGTAATTCACATCGCATGCTTATTTCACATGCCATTATGTTCACATGCTAAACTGAGCTCACTTCATGTGTATTTCACATTGTATAGATGTCGACTTGTAATGTGACATGCCTGCCTATCTGTTAATTAGATAACCTAAAGATTGTACTACATTGATTATTCGGGGTCATGTTAGAAGGACGGTTAGGTTACTCCCACTAAGTGGGACATGTATATTTAAATATGCATTCAGGTTGACGAACTCTCAAGACTGGACATGGGGTCATCCATGAGTGCAAGAGATATACAGTGTAGCAGATGAGAGTGTCACACTATAAATCTTGTAACACAAATTTTGTCAGACTATTGTATTTTGAAATTATGAATTTGGTTTTTAGTTGTTGTATTTTAAGAAACTTGAGTCGACGGTTTTTAATTTGTACCACTTTTTACGACTTAATTATTTTTCGCCTTGTTAATTAATATCATTGGAAGAACCGGGTTGTTACAAAATCGGGTTCCTACCAAGGCCGTCTCTAAGACACCTTTTGAGTTATTCAAAGGTTGGAAATCGAGTTTGCAACTTATACGCATTTGGGGATGTCCGTCTGAAGTGAGAATTTATAACCCACAAGAAAAGAAACTTGATCGAAGGACTATTAGTAAGTATTTAATTGGATATGCCGAGAAGTCTAAGGGTTATAGATTCTACTGTCCATCTCACAGCACTAGAATTGTGGAATCAAGAAATGCTAGATTTATTGAGAATGACTTGATCAGTGGGAGTGATCAATTTCGGGAAATTACTCCTGAAAAGAATCACAATGAGGTTCCACCATCTGACTCAGGTGTTCGGTTGGTCGTCATTCACACTCCTCAAGTCCAACCGAGTGTTAGACGAGCAAATAAGGAAACTCCACATACTATTGATCAAAATCTGGTAGATTTGGAGACTGAGGACGTTCGGACCGAAGGTGAACAAGTTCCACCCGAGGGTGAAAAAGCTCCATTAAAAATATCTACCCGAGAAAGAAAAACAGTTATTTCTGGTGACTTTATGGTGTATTTACAAGAATTGGATTATTGT
Organism: Agrostemma githago; assembly: GCA_958450325.1. Classification (NCBI taxonomy): domain Eukaryota; kingdom Viridiplantae; phylum Streptophyta; class Magnoliopsida; order Caryophyllales; family Caryophyllaceae; genus Agrostemma; species Agrostemma githago. The sequence continues at coordinate 56,325,737 of OY288240.1, forward strand.
GTTGAAGCCGATAATGATCCTTTGTCATTTACACAAGCCGTGAGTTCTACAGATTTAAACTTATGGATGAATGCTATGAAATATGAGATGAATTCTATGGCATCTAATGGAGTCTGGGATCTCGTCGAGTTGCCTGATGGTGCAAAAACCATTGGATGTAAGTGGGTCTTTAAGACAAAGAAAGACTCGCTCGGCAACATCGAGAGGCATAAGGCAAGACTCGTTGCTAAAGGATTCAATCAAAGGGAAGGAATCGATTACACAGAGACTTTCTCTCTTGTGTCGAAGAAAGATTCTCTCCGAGTTGTCATGGCATTAGTAGCTCATTTTGATTTCGAGCTACATCATATGGATGTGAAAACGACATTTCCCAATGGAGATCTAGAAGAAGAGGTTTATATGAAACAACCTAAAGGATTCTTCTCTAGTGATGGTGAGCATTTGGTTTGTAAGCTAAATAAATCTATATACGGTTTGAAACAAGCTTCCCGACAATGGTATAAGAGGTTCCACGAAGTTATTTCTTCGTTCGGTTTCGAAGAAAACATTACGGATCAATGTATATACCTTAAGGTCAGTGGGAGTAAGATTTGTTTCCTTGTGTTGTATGTGGATGATATTTTGCTAGCAACCAATGATAAGGGGTTTCTATATGAGGTGAAACAATTTCTTTCAAGTAACTTTGATATGAAAGATATGGGCGAGGCATCTTATGTCATTGGCATTAAGATCCATAGAGATAGATCCCGAGGCATTTTAAGCTTGTCTCAGGAGGCCTATATCAACAAAGTACTCGAAAGATTCAGAATGAAAGATTGTTCACCAAATGTAGCACCCATTGTGAAAGGTGACCGGTTCAGTTTGGACCAGTGTTCTGGGAATGACATTGAGAGGGAACAAATGAAAAATATTCCCTATGGTTCAGTTGTTGGTAGCATTATGTATGCCTAGGTCTGTACCGGACCCGACATTGCATATGTTGTTGAAGTATTAGGCATATATCAGAGTAACCCAGGAATCGATAACTGGAAAGTTGCAAAGAAAGTGTTGAGATACCTTTAGGGTACTAAGGATTACATGCTTATGTATAGACGAACTGAGAGTCTTGAAGTGGTAGGGTATTCTTATTCAGACCACGCTGGCTGCATTGATCCATGAAAATCCACCTCAGGATATGTGTTTATGCTAGCCGACGGGGCTATTTCTTGGAGGAGTACCAAACAGACAATGTTAGCCACTTCTTCTATGGAGGCCGAGTTCATTTCTTGTTTTGAGGCTACCTCACATGGTGTATGGCTGAAAGGCTTCATATCTGGTCTTAGAGTTGTTGACTCTATTAGTCGGCCAATACAAATGTACTGCAATAATACAGGTGCTATCTCTATGGCTAAGAATAATAAAAGTGGAGGTGCAAGTAAACACATCGACATTAAGTATCGAGCCCTTAGAGAACGTGTTCAAGAGAAGAAAGTGACTGTTGACCACATTAGCACCGATCTTATGATTGCAGATCCCTTGACTAAAGGCATGCAAATTAAGAATTTCAAGGGTCATGTAGCAAGTACGGGACTTGGTCCCGAAATGTGATACATTTATTGTGTTGTTTTGAACCTTTCATTCAGTTGGATATTATATCATTTTAATTTATACACGTACGTATTTTGTTACCTTTATTTATTGAGAAATATTATTTTGTTTTGACCTAGAGTAAACATATGGTTTATTCATTAAGTTGAGAGTGGTGAAAGACCGAGTATATTGTAATACATGGAAGGTTAATTCTCGTTTTAAATAAGAGGATTAGTCGCTATGATTCGTATATGCGGTTTCTCGTTTAAATGGACCAAGTGGAAGAATGTTAGAATTTGTGATAGACTTAATAACTGATTAAGTGATTTGATCAGTTTAGAGTTACTGAATTGTGGTCCATTTGGTGATCAACGTAAGCTCTATTAAATATCTATCTCTTACCTCCTACAATCCTATATTCCATTAACCACTATACAGAAACTTTATCTAGTTCTAACTTTATCTTTGATGGAAAGATTAGTATAAATACAACATCATTCAGGGTCACTAAATTCATCTTTTCTATTCATCTATACACCATCTATATCTTAGAGTAAAGAGTTTAGAACCGACAATATAGTTAAGACGGTAGACGGTTTTCGAGGACGGTATTTTCGGGTTGTAGATAAAGCTGTTCAGGAATCCGATAAGCAATGGCTGGATGTTATTTCTAGATCTTATAATTTACTTCCGCTTTTGAGTTTATCGTTATGTTCATTTATTAATTAAGAACATGATAAATTCATATAAAGAACTTACATAGTTTTTTGAAAAATAATTTATTAATCAATTAAATAAGATATCTGAATGGATGTGACTACACACTACTCCAATCCGATACTAAATAATATTTTACGATATCGGATAAGATTTTGATAAGATAAGGATTTCAGATAAGACAACGATTCAAATAAGAATAGGATTTTAGATAAGATTTTTGATAAGATTTTAGATATGATAAGGATTTCAGATAAGATTTTGTATATTATATATAGTGATAGCTCTATATGATCATATTTCCTCACAACTTATTTTACTCAAATTAACTAGTAAAATATTATAATCATTGAGCCCAAATGGAGAGGATCATTCAGTAATTTATTGAACAATACCAATCCAGAAATTCAAGAAAATATGGAAAATCAACCAAATTGTTTCAATCATCCATACCCAAAAATGTCACCACCAAATTACACAAATATGCCACCACCAAATTACCAAAATATGCTACCACCAAATTACCCAAATACGCCTCAACCCAATTGGCAACAACCACCTTGCTGCGCCTACCTACAACACCTACAACTAGATTGACCTACAACTATAGCGTAGGTTCATGTACTACAAAGACAAGGCCAATAATAATTCCTAGAGATAATATTTCAGGTGATGACTCTGATTCACCAGTTCCAACCTTCTCTACACAAAAAGGTTTCGATAATATCCAAGTTGAACATGATGGTGGTGGTGGTAGTAAAAGAAGATGGTCAATATCTGAAGAGAAAGCACTTGTTGAAGCATGGATAACGATATCCACAGATCCAAGTGTAGGTAACAATTAGAAGGACAAAACATTTTGGAAAAGAATCACTGATTAACTTTAACAAATACAGCAAAACTAGTGGTAGAACACTACAACAATGCAAGGCTCGTTACCATGGAGCCCAGACGGATATAAATGAATTTAATGAGATATTCACCCGTATTCACAATCAATACCTTAGTGGTTGATCTGATAACCAAAAGAAACAAGCTACACGTGAGGAATGGTCCAAACTAAAGAACGAGATACATTTCACACTTTAGCATATGTGGGAGATTACGAAGGATTGCGCCAAGTGGAATGACGCTAGAGAAGAGGAAGAAAGAACAGAGCCATCAGTTGGATAAAAAATGTCTTCTTCTAATGCAGATGACGAAGTTTGCGTACGCCCTATGAGAACAAAAGCATCAAAGGCAAGGAAGAAAGTAAAGAACAAAGGAAGACAACATGGAGAGTCATCATTAGATGACGATTTTGTCAAATATGATACGTATCAGTGTGAAAATTGTCATTCCTAAAAGACATAAAAGAAAAACTCGAACCACTTCTATGAGGGAAGAAATTAATATACTCAATGTTGATACTAGTTCTATGGCCAAAGATTCAAGGGAGATTCACCAACGAATGTGTGACAGAATTCGTATGAAGTACAACAACTAATTAAGATTTATTTTAATGCATCAATGTTTCTGTTCTTTAAGTTTGTACTTCTATTTTTTAGTTTTGTTTCGTTTAAGTTCGTAGTTAATTTAGTTCGTTCATGTTTAAGTTGTTTAGATTTTAATTTGTTTTAGTGTAGCTGTTGTATGTTAGTTTTAATTTAGTTAATTTTATGAGTGTTAAAGTTGGTGTTTAATTTTTCATTTCTTTATGTTTAAATTTATTAGATAAGATATCATAATGGATGTGACTACACACTACTACAGTCGAACATAAAGTTTGATAATAAGACAATACATATTCGATAATGAGATATGACAACTCTACTTTACATAGAAATAATTTATTAAATAAGATATCAGAATGGACGTGACTACACACTACTCCACTCCGATATAAAGTTTGATAATAAGATAATACATATTCGAAAATGAGACATGGCAACTCTACTTTGTAGATAAATAATTATTAAATAAGATATCAGAATGGATGTGACTACACACTACTGCACTCCGACACTAACAAGACAATACAAATACTATTTACTTTATTAAATAATATTTTATGATATCGGATGAGATTTTGATAAGATAAGGATTTGAGATCAGATTTTATCAAGATAAGATTAGATAAGGATTTCAGCTAAAGATAAGGGTTTCAGATACTATATATGGTCATATTATCTATGACTACAAATTCATATTTCTCACAAATTAAGTTTCTCATCCCTTTCTGACGGCTCCCCAAATCGGATCAGTCGTTTAGCGAAGGACGGGGGGTCAAACAATATTTGTAGACTCATAATAACACAAAAACTACTAGAGTAATCGTGGTAAGTCGAGGTCGGTCCACAGGGAACGAAGTGTATTGTCGAGTTAAAAGTGGCGTGTTTGGAATCTAGAGGGGGTGGTTTCTAAAGGTCGAGTCTACACTGGAGGAATAACGATGGAGGTATCTAGGGGTGATCAATCTAGGGAAAGGTGTTAGGGGGAAGTCGGGATTCGGAAAATGGAGTCTAAGAAGGTCGGGATCGAGTTTTTGTCGCAACATTGATAAAGGGAGAATGCCACCTTTTGATATTTTCACCCAACCCACCTAAAAATCCGCTTTCGCGGCGAAAATGGGTAAGTCTCAAATTTATGGTAATTTCTACCCCAAATTTCTCCATATTGATAAAAATGAGTCAAGGTCGGTCTAGTTGGCCGGACTAAAACAACAATGACACAACAACCATAAACAAGATAAACCAACAAGCAAGCAACCCACCAACATCCCTTAATTCAAATAATCCAAGTCCTCATCCCTAAACCCCCCAACTAGAAATCTACTCACTAATCATGATGGGAGACAACATATCATCAATAAGGGAGAAATTAACTAAACCATGCATAATAACTGGATCTAGAGAAATTAAGGAAGCTATGATCTAACAAGATGATAAATAAAATCATAAATAAAATCTAGAGATTAGGGAGTGGAACAGAAATGTACCAACTTTGAAGATCCAAAATAAATAAGATTTCGTAAATAAAGATTGAATATTTGATGAAGAGAATGAAGAACTTGTCATTAATCCTTCAATAATCCCCACGAATCTTCAAACAAAACTTGGAATAATCTTCTACAAACTTGAGATCTAGAGAATTGTTGATGAAAACTACGAAGATCTACTACTAATTACTATGTGAATTACTAGAATTATGGAGGATTACTACTAAGATTACTATAGAGTATTACTAATGGATGCCTTTCACTTGTTCCCTCCTTAGCTTAATGGAGAGGTAATAGGCAACTAACTAGGGTAGTTGTATATATAGTAATGTCTTAATGGGTTATTAACCTAAAGCCCAAATCCAACTTTTTGCTCCATTAGTGAGACAATCACCCTTCAATCTTCACATGAGGTGAAACTTCGCCCTGTCATGCACGGACCATCACCGTCGGGTGAAATTTCACCCGGTGGTTTCTCCCGGTGGACTTTTTCTAGTTTCGCGATTTTGGACACTTTCACCATCGAGCGAAATTTCACCCGGTGGGCAAAATTTCGCCCGGTGGAGAAGCTCGGAAAATCTTCGGGGAAGCACATTTACCGTCGGGTGAAATTTCGCCCGGTGGTACTTCATCGGGTGAAATTTCATCCGGTCATATTTCTGGCCTCTTTTCTTGTCTCATTTTTTGTTGATTGATTGGATGACTTTGAACTTTAAGTTGTGTGCTTTACTCTTTGGACGATGTTCCCTTCTCTTGTGCTCGTGGAAGCTCGATCGTGATTTCGGTGCCAAATCCTATCAAAATTGATAGAAAAACTACCAAAAACACATAAAACGCACAAGAGGGACGGTAATGCGAGAAGTACTCAAAATATGGCGATAATCGCACTCTAAACTCGCAAAACGATGGAAAAACAGGTCTAAATGGGAGGAAAAACGGTCTAAATTTAGCACACAACAATTCCCCCACACTGAACTGTTGCTCGTCCTCGAGCAAAGACCCAAAAAGAAATTACAACAACTACTACTAGCTAGACTATGCTAAGCCGATACGGGGCAATTAACGGGCCAGCTCCGTCCCTTCAACTCACATCGAAATACCCATGAGGTAGAGTATATCCATGCAAGGCAAGTTGGGGCTTGCTCAAAATGGTGGATGCGACTAAACACACAAAAACACATAACACGAAAGAATAGACGCATCCAAAGCAAAAATAAAACACTGAATCCCTCATCGAGACGGCGGGGAAGATACCGATTACTTTCCTAAAACAACAATAAACTTCCAAGATAAATCACCCACGTAAACAAGGACCAAAGCCTATACTATGACAATTAAGCAATGAATATGTTGATAACTTAGCCAGGTCCTCCTAATCTTCTAAAGGGGTACGACAGGGCGATAAACGGAGTGGAAAAAGTGAACCATGGATTTGTTCGACACTGTAGGTAGGTGCAGTCCTGCTCTCTTTGCCTACACGAAGAGGGTCGTTCCAAACTCGAATTCCCTAAATTAGCCCAAATAAGGAGGTGGAGTGTTTACAATTATTGGGGTAGATCGACTAATCACCGCTATCTTCCTACCTCGGGACTCGGTCCTCTAGTAGGCACCTTACGGCAACAAATCAATCAAAGGGTTTTTTTTAAGGAGACGTTTTTCGATGATACGATTTTCTTTTGAAGCTCCTTTTCTCTCCTTTCTTTTTCATATTTTTGTGCCCTTTTTCCTTGCTTTGTGATAAGTGTAGTTTGTAGTGCCAAATTTGTTGTGTTTTGCTCCCGTTTTCCTTGTGAAACCGCTCTTTGGAGCGGTTTCTGGGCTACTCATGCTTCTTCTAGTTCGTTTTAGGTCCCCAAGATCATACATGGAGAATTGGAACGATTCCGACTCGTTTCATACGCTTTTGGAGCCAACGAAGAGAAGGAACGATCACTCGGTGCCTTGGATTTGATCCCGAGACCTTGGGACCCATTCCCGAGCCCCTTAGACTCGATCCCGAGCCCCAAGAATCGATGAGAAGCCCATGAGAAGCAAGGAGAGGCCATAGAGATCATATTGGAGGCCTATAGAGCCTTCCCGACCGAGACCAAGTGCCATCTCGGTCGGGAAGAGGTGCACATTTAAGAAGGTTGTTGTAAAGGCCTTCCCGGCGAGACCAAGATCCGTCTCGGTCGGGACCACCCTCCCGGTCGGGACAGATTGTCGTCTCGGTCGGGACGGGCTAGCTGTAGCCGCATCTCTTCTTTTCAATTCCCTTCATTCTTGTAACCTTATAAATACTCCTCCCTTGTATTGTTTAATCATCTTAAATTACCCTAGACTATCTTAAGCCTCTCTAAATTGTTTAAACCCTAGATTTAGTTCTCCTCTCATTAGTTTAATCTTCCTTTAATCTTTAGTTAATCTTTGTAATTAGTCTTGTATTCAGGAGATTCTTGAAGATTATTCCAAGCTTGACAACCTTGGAGTTTTATTTGGGTTTCTTATTAATTCAAGTTCACATCTTTTTCATCCTTTGCTAGTTTGGTATAATCCTGTTCTCCTTTTTACTTTGGTTCCTTGTTTGTTTATCAAGTTTCAATCTTTACATATTGCTTATTGTTATTGCTTGTTCATTATGGATGTTTTGATTATTATGTTGTTTTCTCTTGTTCATGTTAGTTTTATCTTGATAATGAGTGAGTAGATTCCTTGTGGGGTTAGTAGGGGGATTAGGTGTGGATTATGGGTGATTAGGGTTTGATTAGGGGTAAAGATGAATCTTTTGTTGCTAGTCACATATTGGACACTCTATGTGTTTGTTGAATTGCTTGTGTGGGTAGTAGTGGCCAATGCTTCCCATATTTGTCTTCATCTTCTTATTGTTTGACTAGTGTGTGATTGTGTCGGGTTTTGTCTTAGACACGAGAGTGCGGACTTGGGTTTTGACGCGAGAGCGCGAACCGACCTTGACCTAGGTTTAGACGCGAGAGCGTAAACCTACTCTAGCAACTAGGAGACACCTACATCCTTGATCACCCAATTACCCTACTACACTTAAGAACCCGACCTAACCCTACTCCCTTCCATATTTGATTCATCCTTTTTGTTAGCTATCATTCCTCTAGTTCATTGTTTAGTTAACTTTAGTTGCTCATTAGTTCTTGTTATAGCTAGTTTATTTTTAGTCTTGTTTATACCTCTTCAACCATCATAGTTTGTCAATTATCGTTTCTTTGTGTTTGTTTGTGACTTAGCCTTGTTTCTAGGTAGACCTAGTCTAGACACCTACAACCGTCTCCGTGGACACGACCCGACTTACCCTAGCTACCGTTAGGTATAGTTGGTATTACTTGATCTGTGGGGACCCACGGCAAAACCTTACCATGTAATCCCCTAGAAATTCTAACGCAATACAGTGGCGGAAACACTGTAGAAGTGAGATTATAACACACGGTAGCTATGTCTTGATTAAATAAAAATGGTAAGTCAATACAGAAGTCATAAAATAAAAATGGCTACAAAATAAAATAAATAAAATAAAATCCATAAAAAGGGTTTTTAACAATCCATAATACATTGATCTTATTAAAACAAGTAGGATCCATAACTGCTCGCTAGCCCACCCGAAGGGAAACACATACACCTGCCATGTTAAAACATAACAGCCACAATCAGTGGGGAGCAACGTCAACGTTCTCCCAGCCGCATAACAGGATTTTAAAACTGTAATTACTATTATAGGAAAAATAGTAAAAACGGAAAACAGTAAAACATTAGAGTGAAAATAAGTTTTCAGTGAAGAACTTCACGTATCGAAACAATATAATAAAAATGAGTTTTCCGGAGAAAACGTAAAACATTTGCCAACCTGCAAATCAAAATTATATCAATAATAATAAAAATATTCAAAATGGCGTTATGGATAGGAGTAGTGATGAATGCTAGACTTTCACTAGGAGAATACTAAAAACTAGCTTCGAGAACTTAGTTCAAACAAATCAAACTTCGGTCTCTAACTAGGCTACTCAACCACAATAGAGCGGCGACTTATAAATGCGTGGCCCTAGTTTAAGATAATGCACACCCCTCCTGGGATTACCTGTCACCCAGTTCAACTTATGACGGCGACTTACTACGAGGCCTAAGCTTAAGGTCAAAATGTACAAAACTCCCGGGATACCTGTTACCTGGTTCAACAACCAATGTACCGATTCCTGATACACTAGTCTTATAGTTGATGGCAAAACCGTAAACCCTAGAATATATTACTCTAACCTCACACTTGTCTTTATTCCATAACTCCAAAACAAAGCCATTATCGATATTCAAAAGATATAAACATTATAAATAATATGGAGAGAAAAGGAGTAACCATTATATTCTAAAAGAGAAAACTTTCTATTTTTAGAAACTTTACAAAAATAGAATCATATCAAATTAGCGAAAATATTAGTTTATACTAATTCAACATTTTAGTAAACGATATAGATTTATAAAACTAATACTTTCGGTCTTAACGATATTAATTTCTAAAACGAGAACAATTGGGTTTATGAAATTATTAAAATATCGTACAAGTGTTATGAAATGATTAAAAATGTCTTAAGCATTTTAATACTACTAATCAGGGTGTTTTCAAAAGTTATAAAGCTAAAATTCCCTAATTATTATTAGTTTCGTCAATAAAATTAAAAATAGGATTTTACGGCAAATATCAAATTAAATATTTGAACGTCTTTATTTAATTAAACCAAAAAATATATTTAGAGTATGTTAAGGGATGATTTAACTCTTAAAGTTTCAGATTTAAATATTTTCAAAATAGCTGGAAAAATAAATCTTTTAGGTAAGACGAAGCATTTTAACGATAAATCGTAATTTGTCCAAATATAAATACTTATTAATTAAGGACTTTAAATAAATAGTAAAAAAATTACGTAAAATAGCTAAAATATATTTATGAACATTCTGTCCAGAAAAGAAAATTTTCCAGAATACTTAGACTCGGTTATTAAAGGGTTTTCTCGTTAATCGTCTAATTGCGACAATAACGATTAATAAAAATAGTAATTACAAAACGATTTAAGTTTAAATGTCCAAAAATTATTATTAAACTTAAAAATCCTCATTTTCCAGAATATACTAATTTTCCAGATTTTCCAAAGTTCCAGATTTACCAAATTCCAATAAAACCGTCATTTAAAACCCGTTTTCACAATTAACGATTCCGTTAATAAAACTTATCGTCCTAACATTTTATTAAAGCACTAAAAATCATAAAATTACATTTTATTATGAAATCATCAAAATCATATTTTTTTTCCAGATTTAATCAAAGGACCAGAAATCGAGAATTTAAACGACAACGCGGTTTTAACGATAAATGATGATTTAAAGTGATTAATTAATTCATCCACTTAACAAATCCGAAAAATTATGAAAGAAATCATAAAATTCTATTTTACCAAAAAGTTTCACCACGTCAAAAAATCATATTAAAATAAAATGTTTAAGTACTAGAACTAAAAATCAGTTTTTAATCGTTTTTGTCCGATAACGGTAATAATTCAATAATCGATATCAAAAATATCAGAAAAATACCAAATTATTAAAAATCATCAAAAATCTCATTTTTACAGAATAAAATCATATATTACAATTTTAGGCCGAATATTACGATTTTACAAATTAATGTGACGATTTAATCGTTAATCTCGTAAAACCGATAAAAATTACCGAAACATGCAAATTTTCAACTTTTAAAAATTTTTCAGATTATATGAAATACATATATTGTCAAAAATAAAATATAAAAATATACATGCAATTACACAAATAAAATCATGAAATACCGAGTAACATCGACGTTACCTCTAATCCAAATCCGAAATCGATAATATACTCGTCGGCCTCGGGATCATCCAAAAATCCTTAATACATGAAAATCATGGCAGAAAAATACCATGAGAAAAATTAAGAAAATCAAGGAGAATAACGATCGAAAACAACAACGATTATTACCTTAACGGAAGGATCGCAACGACGATTAATTTGACGATAAAAACGAGACGATTATGACTTGAATTGGAACAAGAATCAGCGTAGGACTGCTGGAGGATGTCACATTTTTTTGAGGGAATTGAAAGAGTATTTTTTTTTTATGAGAGAAATGAATGTAAGAAAGAAATGGATGGTTTCTAAGCATAAATGATGATAAATTTTGATGAAAACTATGTAGAAATATACCAAATGACCAGCCAAAATAGTGATAGGTGGGAGAATGAAAGGTTGATCATAATGCATGGAATAAATGGAAGAAAAACAATCTTACGTTTACGGTTTAACGTGACAAAATTAAACGTATAAATAATACGTAGTAAAATTTGTGACCAGAAACTTAGTCGGTCCAAAATGTGAGGAAAAGGTCTCAAATAATTTATAAATTGATAAAAAATATAATCGTAAAATAGTTAAAGGCATTTCAAGGTAATTCGAGTAAACCTCGCGTAAGAAAATAATTATTCGCGAAACTTCGTATTAAATTCATAAATGGCAACTCTTTAGTAAACAAAAATATTTCTTAGTTGAAAATATTATACAAATGTATTTAAACATTTTTAGGAAGAGGAATAACTTAAATCCGACCTTAAAAACGTTAATTCGTAGAGAAATAGAATTCCTCGCGGAAAATAAATAGTTTACAAGGAAAATCAAATAAATGGATTTAAAAGAATTAAAAATCTTTTTTAAAATATAAATAAATATCATTAAACTCAACAATGAAAATAGAGCTTAGTAAAATGATGAAATGCAAGGCCGAAATGTGACAGAGTTATGACAGAGTCGTAACGATAAAGACAAAATCGCTAGAACAAATAGCGGGTGTTACATACCATCACTTTGGTTTGCCCTTTTTGGCTTTTCGACGTGGTTTGAAACTAAGCTTGGAGGTTATTTTTGTGTAAACTTATTGTGGGGATGTATAGGTGGAGGGAACTAGGAAATCGAGAACGCGCGCCATTCCCGGATAACCCACAAAGAGATGGGAGGAATGATACGAGTTGAGATACAAGTAATTCAATAAAAGTCGGAGATCAGTTTCATGCATTCCCGAGTATTATTTGGGGGCAATGAAATGAATCTCGGGAATGATTAAATGCATCTCGAGCTTTTATTGGAGACGTTACGTTTATTATTAGCTATCTTAATAGTGTTTTATGAGTATCATAATATGTAATAATAACTATGTTTAATAGCTAGTCCTTTGGTTTTCCATTTCTGAAATTGTAAGGTTATAAGTAGTTTTCTAGTTCATTTGGGAGAATAGACATTGATGAAATAACAAAAAGAAAACTTGTGTTGTTCTTAAACGTGTGCTACGTTTGGTGTGAAACTCATATTGTTGCGATAATCCAAAAAAAAGTGATTATTTAGGACGTGACTCCTAATTGTTGCTCGATTGGAACCAATAGGTCTTGGTTAGTCAATCTCGTTCATCAAGTTATAGGCCTAACTTGGTGTCTGTCTATCCTTTCATTTCCGTTCAATCTGTTCATTTCCGCTTCCGCACGTTAATTCGCATCATATTGTGGACATGACATAGGTCCACCCCGACGCGGCCACGCGCGGGTTTGGGGAGGCGAATGAATCTCCATATGAGAATGGATCGAATGGAAATTTAAATCTATGTGGAGTCGCCACCGAACTTGGTGAGAGTTCGGGCCCGTTCGAACCCACTCTATGTCGTAGTGGGCTGTGTACAAAACACGGCCCATTTCCGATGTCAGAGTTTATTGGGCTCGTCCCTTTGCATTGCGATACCGATACCGTCACTACCTGTTATCGTGTATTGAATGACTCTCATGCGCCAACGGTTTCGGGCATCCGGAAACCGAGGTTCTGAGTAAGGGGTGAGGGTACGTGTTGGGAAGCCCACGAAGGACACCCAACCCCGCCCGCACATTGGCGGCCTCTACTAAGATATCGAAAGACTCTCTAATACGCGCGTTAGTTAAATGGTGAAAATGCTTATGCAAACATTGTTTTCCCTAAGCATGTGAGAAATTGAAAAGGGTTTCTACGTCGATTTAATGCAATTAATTCTACGTCGAAGTAAAATTTAGCATATGGGTTCATTTTAGTACGATAAAATAAACAACCAAAATTGACAAAAGAAACTACAAACGGTTAGTAACGGTATAACGATATTAACGGTTTGTACAAATATTGAATTGTGTAGAATGATGCAAATGAGTTAATGCATGGTTTTGAAAAGATGTTTCACGTGATTAATTAGGCACGTGTTGACCTAAGTCACAAAAAACGGTTAACGAGACTCGAATGCTATTGTAGGACTCACGGTTTAACGTGATAAAGGGCCACTCGACCGAGTCATTGTGGGACTCGACCAAGTTGACCTTTGAAAAAGGTTCTGTCCGGATTTCATGACCCTACTCGACCGAATTACTGACCAACTCGGCCGAGTACACTGCCACTCGATCGAGTCATTGCGAGACTCGACCGAGTGGAGGTCATTCAGACCTTTCTGCCTCGATTTTGGGGTGCCACTCGACCGAGTGGGCTTGGCACTCGGTCAAGTGCCCCCTGTACGAATCAATGTTCGTTTGCAATTTTGTATTGGTTTCGAAATTGCTTTTGATTTTGGATAATTTGATGAGTTTGTTGAATCGGGCATAAGTATTGTGAAATTTATGCTCGAAACTTAGCCTCGATACTCGTCATATCCCATATCCGATTATTGAATCGATATGGAATACTAGAGTGAAAATAAAAGAAAACAATTGCTTTGAGTCGTTTTAAATTAACTACCGCGATATGAATAGATTTTCTCCGCGTTTAATAATGTCGTGATTCTAGCGAATCGTATGACTATTATTTTAGCATCAACGAAAAAAATCGCATTAGTTAATTAAATTGACTAGATCGTTAGATTCGACATCCAATTATGGAATTGGTATCGACTCTAACGGATCGACACTTCGCTTGAACTAGAGGACTTGATTCCCTCGGCTTTTCCGACATCAAAATAAATCCCTAGAGATTGTGATGTCGGATCCGCGTCAACGGGTTTCGACCCTTATTAAAATAGAATTCTTGTTTTGGAAAATCGATGTGAATATGCGATGCAAACTAAAGTAAATGAATTATTGTTTAGGTTGACTCGTTTCAATAATCAAGCGATCGGGGTGATGGGATAAGCGACCGGCAACACTGTGTGCAGTACACTTGTATATTCGGGTTTTCTTATCCCACCATCACTCACACTCGACACAAATTCACGAGTATCTTAATGTTTTATAATACTAGCGATATTAGGACGCAAATAAGATAAAAAAACGAGAGTACTGTGACGATGAGGACGACGCACGACGCGAGAAAAGAGGAAAAAAAGAGAGAAAAGCGGGAGTTGGCACCCTCAACCTACTTGTTTCTTATGCTCGGACGGGACTCGTAGTGACGGATTGCACGGGAGTTCGAGTATGTAAATTGAGTTGTGGTGGTTAGGGTTTCGATTTCCTAAAGCTAGGTTTAGGGTTTGAGTATTGTAGAATTTAGGGTTTTGATTAGGGCAAAAAGGTTGTCAAGTGTGTGTGAAATTAGGGTTGCAAAAAGTTGTTGAATGTGTGTTGCATGGGGTTGCTTATATAGGCAAAGCCAAGGACCCCGGTTAGGGTTACTCGACCGAGTAAGTGGCTGACTCGGTCGAGTGGCCCAGCGCGTCAGCCGTCGGGCTTCGATTAGGGCCCACTCGATCGAGTGGGCTGGGCACTCGATCGAGTGGCCCAGCTGGATCGCATGGGTCCGGTGTTTTGGACCGTGGATTGGATTTTTTATGGGTTTGTGTTTGACTTGGACTTTTGATGTTGTGAGGGGCTGTTTTGTATGTTTCGGAAACGACTTTGACCGGGGTTGACCCAATCACTAAAAAGTCGGTTTTATTTCCGGTGTCGGTTTTGGCCCAAATTAGCCTTGTTTGACTCGGAACGGTCCAGTGGGCCTGGATTTGAGGTTAGTTTTGTGAAATTTGTACTCCGTAAGTGCATTAGCCAGCAACTAATGGTTTTGAGCCCATATCCGAGCGCGTAGAAACACGTTAGCGTTCGATCATCATCGGGTGCATTTTGGGAACTACCATAGACACCTGGCAGTCAAAATGCGGGTGTCTACACATATGGTATCAGAGCTACAACTCTTGATTTTTCTTAAAATCAAGACGGTCGAAGGGAGTATCGAAACCAAGTCATTGGTTGAATTTCCGGTTGCGATTGGAATTCAAAGAGTAAACTCGAGCGAGGTAGGTCGAGGGTTAATCGGTTTTGATTGTCTTTTGGGTCTTTGTTGAAGTTCCGAATTTTTTTCAAAAAAAAAATAAGTTACTGTACACACGTGTACTGTTCATGAAAAAAAAGTCAAAAAAAAAATGTCGGAAATCTTCTCGTTGGAAAACACTTACGAGGAAAGTTTGGGTTTTGATCCAACGTTACCTCTTTTGTATGACGATTACAAAGATGAAGAAGTGGTTGTTACTTATGAATCCAAAAGTGAAGTCGTTCGTTTTTGGGTTGATTATGTAGCAACTATGGAACCCTTTTATTTTTCGATTTTCTCGTCCAACAACGAGATTCATGAAAATTTGGAAGGAAGGAACGGGTTGAGTATTAGCATCGAGGGTGATTTTAGCTTATGTTCAAGTTTGTTGTTAATACTCATCTTTCTCTTTTTGTGGGCATTGTTTGTTTTTGATCCCGGGGACTAAGGACACAAGAATTGGGACAATTCTTTTTGAAGAAAGGGCGGATGATACGAGTTGGGATACGAGTAATTCAATAAAAGTCGGAGATCAGTTTCATGCATTCCCGAGTATTATTTGGGGGCAATGAAATGAATCTCAGGAATGATTAAATGCATCTCGAGCTTTTATTGGAGACGTTACGTTTATTATTAGCTATCTTAATAGTGTTTTATGAGTATCATAATATGTAATAATAACTATGTTTAATAGCTAGTCCTTTGGTTTTCCATTTCTGAATTTGTAAGGTTATAAGTAGTTTTCTAGTTCATTTGGGAGAATAGACATTGATGAAATAACAAAAAGAAAACTTGTGTCGCTCTTAAACGTGTGCTACGTTTGGTGTGAAACTCGGATTGTTGCGATAATCCAAAAAAAGTGATTATTTAGGACGTGACTCCTAATTGTTGCTCGATTGGAACCAATAGGTCTTGGTTAGTCAATCTCGTTCATCAAGTTATAGGCCTAACGTGGTGTCTGCCTATCCTTTCATTTACGTTCAATATGTTCATTTCCGCTTCCGCACGTTAATTCGCATCAAGGAATTTGGACTAAAGGTGCAATGGTCACTCGAGCAAGGTCACCTAGAAAACGGGATGCGGAACCAAGGCCTAACTCCTCCATGGCTGGTCAAGGTGGTCAAATGCAAACCCCGAAGTAAACCTCTAGTAGAAAAGGTGGACTCAAGCTAAAGGATCAACAAATTCATTGATTAAGAGTCATTCTACTAGATTAAGGTCCAAAATCTACAATGGGTTATCTACAATGGAATGTAAACTCTTGTAAAAGGTTTGTAATCGGGTTTTTGAAAAGTTTAGTCCTAGACACACTATACAAAAACAAAAGGAACACACGAAAAAGAAAACGCAAATAAAAGAAAACACAAGTTAAGTCATGTACTCCATACTCCATCAACATTAAAGCACACAATCAACCACAACATCCAAATGCTCAACTTCGAGAACCTAACTCCTTCTACAAAAGCGTCCAATAGTAAATAAGAAAGAAGGAAGGAAGTTACCAAGCGGAGTGCTTTCATAATCTCTTCAATTCGTGCTATCAAGGTGGTGGTTACCTGTAAGAGTGGAGAACAAAATCATATACGGGACACGAAAACATAACGAAAACGAGAAAAGAAAAAGAAAAAGAAAGGAAAATATTTTTGATTTTTCAAATTTTTCGAAATTTTATGGTTTTTGAAAAATAAAAGATAGTAGATCCCTCTCCCACACTAAAACCGTACATTGTTCTCAATGGACAAGTAGGGAAAGATCGAAAAAGACGGAAAAGGAAAATCATTTTGGATTTTTATGACTTTTCAAATGTTTTTGGATTTTTCAAAATTTTTAAGAAAAGAAAAAGAAAAAGAAAATAAAGAAAGCGATAAAATAGTGGCGGGCCTAGGTGCAATCACATCACCAAGACCCTAGCCATGTGGCTAAGAAAATAAAAATGAAATAAAAGAAGAGAAAATTAAAACTAAAGGGTGAAAAATTGGGCGTAGGTGTAGTCACGCCACCTAGCCCGGATTAAGAAAAATTTGAGACAATGAGTAAAGTTTGGATTTTTCAAAAGGGTCAATGGCGTAATCACATCACCAAAGGACCGAGAGCAAAACCAAGGCCGCTTCGGCCGCAACAGTCAGACAGTGGGACAGTAGGACAACTTGCAAATTCGGTTAGAGTTAGAACAATCACAATGATTATAATAATGATGAGGGAACAAGGAACAAGGAACGAAATTAATCCAAAGACATGCAATTATAGATGATTAAAGACTCACCAACATAACCCACACACATACACAACACACGCACATACACCACTACCTACCGACTCCAGGAGAGGGTCTAAATTGGGTAATCGTTCGACGCGTAAGAAGCTGTCGAAGTCCCAGGATAGGGTTGTATGCCCTCGGTTGGTTCTAACTCACAAAGGTCGAAGATTATGTGACCTTCGGGTAACATGTAGTGTGCATACTCCCAACTTTCCCTTGCTCCCGATTCAGTCTCGTTTAGTCGGAATTCACCGGGACCTAAAGGTAGGTCCCAATTGTGGCAATTAAAGATATTGGTTCGGTGTGCGTTGGGGACTATTAAAGCACGGTCATGGCTAATGGAGACGAGACGATGATCTTATACATGAAAGATCCAAGTGAGGAGATAGGCCTCATCAAGCCAGATGGAATTGTCTAATGGGATAAGATGGTTGGTCGCATAACCCAAGTTTTTTGCAATTAAGGTCACAAGACCTCCACAGTCTACAAAGAGGCGTTGGGCAACAATAATACGGTAAAAATGCAACGCTACGACAAGTGGTAGGTCTAAGGGGTTAGGGTTACCAAGCAAAGAGTCACAAATCAATTGCAAGACACACACATCAAGATTAATAATATTATCGGTCGAGGGTAACAAGCAGTGGAAGAGTACTTCAGAGAAGTAACGAATTGCGGGGTTACGGATTTCAGAGGTGAAGTTTGATTTTCGCTCGTAATCTCGTTGACCACGTGATATGCACTTCCAAAGGTCTCTTCTAGACGCACTAGCTTGTAAATCGCTCGGAGGTTCACTAAGTCTGGTACCCGATGAGGGTAAGCCTAAAGGTAAGCCAAACTCGGAAATAGTCAAACAATGGGGTTTACCGAATAATTTAAACTTAAACATTCTTGGTGTGGTCTTATTATCAATAGTAAAGGTTCCTAGGAACTCACAAGTCAAGTCTTTATATGTAGAAGCCGCGAGACTAAGGAGTCCGCTAGTTCCGGTCCTAGACGATAACTCTTTAATATTGTCCTCAATCCTAAATTTTTCATTGTGAAGGGACAAGGCCACCTAGTACTCTGAAAGGTCATTTCAGAGAAGGCTTGAGCCAAAGGGGTACTAGGACAAGGTAGAAGTTTAGGCTTAGAACGCTTAGAAAGTGTAGAGGTTGAAGCCATACCTTGCTTTCGAGAGGCTTGCTTAGCTCTTGTCTCTATAATAATAATTTTCGAGAATGATCCCAAAACTTTAGTTTTTCCTTCTTCAAAACCAAAAATAAATCACCAAGGATGGACATGAAATTATGAATGGAGGTTTAAATGTGGTTGGGGTATGGAAGGTGGTTTGATGTTTTTATGAAGGGTGGAAATGTGGAGTGAATTGTGAGGTGAAGGTGATATAAATAAAGGTAGTTGAGGAGGGAAAGTGAAAATTTTAAAGTGGGTAGTAAAATTTTGGTGTAAAAATTTGGAGGAAAAATTATGTGGTAAATGTGAAGGAGGGAATTGAAATTGTAGTGAGTAAATACGATGGAGGTGATTAGCCATGTCGTCGAGTGAAATTTCACCCGACCGAGCACCATCGGGTGAAATTTCACCCGACGAACTTTTCGTCGTGAAAATCATTTTGCCAACTTTTTTTCCCACCGGCCGAAATTTCACCTGGTGAAAATCTCATCGGGTGAAATTTTGCCCGACGGTATTTTTGTCAATCGTACGTGGCAAATCTGGGAAATTTTTCGTAGGGCGAAATTTCGCTCGGTCAGGTCCCACAGGGCGAAATTTCGCCCCGCGGTCTTGTTTACTTCGTATTTCGCCTTGCCAATTCATGGCTCTTCATAATCACCTAGAGATTCAACTCGACTCACATTACATAATCAATATCTCCCACAAACATGCTTGTGGTCTTCAAATAAGCTCCATAACTCCTCCAAAGGCTTGATCTTCACCCAAATAAATGCTCCATGGCGAAATCCAAGTTCAACCATTCTTCTCAAGCTAACAAAACTTACAAACTCAAAGAAATATGATACATATATACAAGGTGGTTGATAAGTGTAGTTTATAGTACCTATTTTGCTGTGTTTTGGTCCCGTTTTCCTTGCGGAATCGCTTCTTGGGAGCGGTTCATGGGCTACTTATGCTTCCTCTAGCTCGTTTCAGGTTCCCGAGACCATTCGTGAAGAGTTGGAGCGATTCCGACTCAATACATACACTTTTCGGAGCCAACGAAGTGGAGGAACGATCACTCGATACCTTGGATTCGACCCCGAGACCTTGGGACCCAATCCCGAGCCTTCGAGACCCGATCCCGAGTCCCGAGAATCGATGAGAAGTCTATGTGAAGCAAGGGGAACCTTAAAGATCATATTGGAGGCCTACAAGACTCATCCCCGACGGGTATGACCTCATCCCGTCCGGGATGAAGTGCACATTTGAGGGGTCTCCTGTTTTGGGGCCGTCCTGGTCGGGACCAACCCGTCCCGTTTGGGATGATCCCGTCCCGGTCGGGACCAACATGTTGTAACCCGCAACCCTTTTTTCCTCCTCCTTCATTCTTGTACCCCTATAAATACTTCCCTCTTGTATTGTTTATGCACCTTACCTTACTCTACCTTACCCTAGATTGTTTTTAGGCCTCTCTTAAGATTTGTAAACCCTAATTAATCTCTCTTAATCTTTAGTTAATCCTTAGTTAATCCTAGTTTAATCTAGTTGTAATTAGTTCTTGTATTGAGAAGATACTTGAAGATTCATCCAAGCTTGACAAACTTGGAGTTGATTTGGGTTTCTCTTTTATGCAAGTTATCATCTTTTCATCATCTTGTTGTTGGTATAACTTTCTTTACTCTTGTTCTTTGTTATTATTCCAAGTTTGAATCTTTACTTAGTGTTCCTTGTTATTGTTCATATTGTTCTTCATAATGGATGTTTGGATTGTGATGTGGTTTTCTCTTATTGTTGTTAGTTTATCTTTGATTATGAGTGAGTAGATTACTTGTGGGTTAGTAGGGGGATTAAGGGTAGAATATGGGTGATTAGGGTTTGATTAGGGGTAAAGGGTGAATCTTTGTTGTTAGTCACATACTTGGCACACCATGTGTTTGTTGAAATGCTCGTTTGAGTTGTAGTGGCCATGCTTCTCATGCTAGTCTTCCTCTACTCATTGTTTGTCTTGTATGTGGTCATGTTCAGGATAGTGTTGAGGATAGTCGTAGTCACGAGAGTGCGGACTAGGGTCTAAGTTGCGAGAGCTCGGACCTACCTCGACATCGGTTTAAGTTGCGAGAGCCCGGACCTACCTCGACATCGGTTTAAGTTGCGAGAGCCCGGACCGATTCTAGCAATTAATTAGGAGACACCTACACCCTTGACCACCCAAGTCACCCTACTACACTTTTGAACCCGACCTAACCCACTTCTTCTTCATATTTGATTCAACTTATTAGTTAGTCATCATTTCTTTAGTTCATTGTTTAGTTTGTGTTTAGTTATTTCATTTAGCCTTGTTATAGTCTAGTTCATTGCTAGTCCAATTCTTTCTTCTCCTCTCATCATAATTCATCAATTAGCATTTCTTTGTGTTTGTTTGGTAGCATAGTCCCGTTTTAGGCCGACCTAGTCTAAACCTTGCAACACCGTCTCCGTGGACACGACCCGACTTACCCTAACTACCGTTAGGTCTTAGCCAGTTATTTATTTGGCGGTGGGGATCCACGACAAATCCCACCATCAATTTGGCGCCGCTGCCGGGGACGGTGCATTGTTTAGACTTTGTTTGCTTATTTCTAGACTTAGTTACCCTTCTTTGTGCCCTTCTACCCTCTCTTGTGCATACTTTCTAGTTTTTCTTGTTTTCTTAGCTTTCTTTTCTTTTTGTCTCTAGTTGTGCTTGTTTCTTGTCGTTACCTAGTGCCCATAAAGCACTAGGTGTTCTCACGTTTGTTCTAGTGTGTAGTGTATGCCTAGGCGGGGAGGTGAATTCTTTCTCTTTAATCCAGAGCCGGAAAGGCTTTTTCGAGATTTTCGCCAACGGACGATTAACCGGGTTAGGATCTCTCAACCAAGCGCAAGCAATACCCATCAAGAGCAAGCTCAAGGAAGCGATTTTGAGGAAGCATCTCGAGAGACGGCCGAAGGGAATTTCACCAATCCCTTTGGATCTTCTAGTCCTAGTTCCCCCTCTACATCTACTTCAACTCCGTCTTCACCACCATCTCCCTTACATCCAATAATGCCGAAGTTTTCATCCCACTCTACATTCACGGAAGACGTCTTTCCGGGACCCAATGCTCTACCGGCCGCTTATGCCGGAAATTTTACGGCCAAGACTCACTTCATCCAACTTGTGGAAAGGAATCAATTTAGTGGTTTGCCCACCGAAGACCCGCACCAACACATGGAGACTTTCTCCGATTATTGCGACGCTATCTCTCAACCCGGGGTTACACAAGATCAAATCCGATGGGTATTATTTCCATTCTCATTAATTGGAAAAGCGAAGCAATGGATCAAGAGTCTCGATAGGGCAACCATGGGCATCGACACTTGGAAGAAGCTTGCATTGGCGTTCTACCAAACTTTCTACCCTCCGGAGAAGACTAACTTGCTTAGGGCCTCCATCACCGGTTTCCAACAACGGGATGAAGAGAGCCTTTATGAAGCTTGGGAGAGGTTTAAGTCTTTGGTTAGATCGTGCCCCCACCATGGACTTTCACAATGGTTCTTAGTCCAACAATTTTGGAACGGTCTTTATGAGCACTCAAGGACTATACTTAATATGGGCTCCAATGGTAGGTTTACCGAGGTCGATGATGACCAAACATGGGCAAGAATCGAGGAAATGGCGGTCCATAATTCTCAATACTCAAGGCCTAGGAAGGCAAATCGAGGAGGTAGGCACGAGGTTGATGCTATTACTCAACTAAGCATTGACCTTGGAGCTCAATTGAAAACACACATGGATACCATTGACAAGAAGCTCTAAAGCCACCTCACTCAAGTTCAAAGCATTAGTTCCTCCCATCAACACTCAATTCAAGAAGTGAATGCTTTAGGATTTGCACCTCCTTTGCCTTATCTTGGGATGTGTGATACTTGTGGAATCGTTGGTCATAATCCTATTCAATGCCAAGGAAGTATTGAGCAAGTGAATGCTTTTCAAGCGTTCAAGCAAGGTGCCTCCTATTCCAATCAATACCAAGCTTCCAATCAAGTCCCTCAACAACAAGCCTTTCAACACCAACAACAACATCGTCCCTATGTTCCACCTCCCTTAAGGGACAACAACCAAGGTTACCAAGGCAACTCAAGGCCTTTCAACAACTTCAAGCCAAGTAACCAAGGTACATTCAACAACAATCAAGGGTTCCAACAAGGGAAATTCAACCAAAGCTATCAAAACCACAACCATGGCAACAATCATGGCCTTAATCAAGGCAATTCTTATGGGTTCCAAGGGAACCGTCAACAACAAGCAACTCATGCTAACCGTCAAGAAAGCAAGCCTAGGAGCCGGTCTCCTATTCATGATTACGGTGCTCCATTAGCCCTCACCGATACTTCGCACAATCCACAATCTCCAACTCGTGATTTCGACGTTCAAAAATCCTTGTTGGAGATGCAAAGGGGTCAAATGGAGATGTGAAAGAATCAACAAGAATTCTATGCTTATATTCAAAGGAACAACATGGCGAGAGATGCTCATACGAAGATGCTTGAGACCAAAATAGCTCAACTTGCATCGGGAAGTTCTTCAAGGCAACCGGGGCAATTACCTCCTCAAGGTGAAACACCTAAATTTGAGCATGTGAATGCTTTTACCACAAGGAGAGGTACATCTTATAACCCTCCCCCACCCCCGAATGAGCAAGAGCCAACAAGAGAAGCTATGTCCCCAATTCAAGAAGACCAAAGCTTGGGAAATCCAATAGAGGAGCAAGTCTTATGGGAGATCGAGAGACCCCAAGAAGACAAGCTTCCCCCACTTCAAGCAAAAGACAAGGGTAAAAGAAAGGTGTCATTTGAAGAGTCTTCCCCTATTGAGCAAAACAAGATCCAAATCAAGTTGCCTTTCCCAACAAGGCAAATGAAGACAAAGGTAGATTCTCAATATGAAAAATTCCTTAACATTGTGAAGAAATTGGATGTTAGTGTCCCATTCACCGAGCTACTTACCCAAATCCCGACATATGGAAAATTTATGAAAGAAATCTTGGCTAGGAAGAGATCTATCGACAAGGAAGAGACTATTGCGTTCACAAGGGTGGTGAGCGAGTTTATTCAAGGTTCCACGCTTCCAAAGTTGAAGGATCCGGGTAGTTTCTCGATTCCTTGCACCATAGGCAACTACAAGATCGAGAGGGCATTATGTGACTTGGGTGCGAGTGTGAGCATCATCCCCTATTCTATTTGTTGCCGACTTGGGATGAAGGATCTTAAGCGTACATCCGTTACACTCCAAATGGCCGATAGTTCATTCAACCGACCATTGGGGATGCTTGAGGATGTGCCGGTACGAATTGGGAAGTTCTTCATTCCGGTTGACTTCATCGTGCTCGACATGCCGGAAAATGCTAACACTCCCATTATCCTTGGACGCCCATTTCTACACACCGCCAGTGCCATGATCGATGTGAAGAACGGTAGGATCACATTTGAGTTAGGCGAGGAAAAGATAGTGTCCGACTTCCAAGGCAACACTTCGCCCACTAAGGATGAATTTTGCAATATGGTCCATGCCACGAAAAACATTGATCTAGGGGTTAAGTCGGGACAAAGCTTGAAGAAGAACTCTTATGTACTTGAGGATTATGACTCCGATTTGGAGGAAGATGAGTGCCCATATCATGGGCTTGATGACAAGTTGAAAAGCAAGGAGAAGGATGAGCCTCCCTTGGGGCCACATGAAGACCGGTGGACGTTTGGGTATATCCCCAAAGACCAAAAGTACAAGTTCAAGTCGTTGAACTTGGAAGATCGGGATGCCCCAGGAACGTCAAGGCAAGGCCATGAAGAGCCTTGGTATGTGGTCGGTTATATCTCGAGCTTGATTGAAGACTTTGCTAGGGCCTTCGACTTGTTTCTTCGTGCCCTTGATGGAGATGGAACTAGTTTTGGTTGTTGAAAAAGATTGAAGAATGTACCACCTTGGTTTGACGGAGTTCCACAAGAACCGTCTCTTTGTATATATCGCTTCTTTGTAGTTTGTTTTGTTTTGTGAATTTCTTGATTACTTGGATTGATTGGTGAGCGATGTGAGGGAGGGAATTTGATGTGTTATTTGAGTTTATTGTGTTAGGTGTGAAGTAGAAGTGTCTCCTAGGAAGGAGTGGTCATTGTTTGAGCTTGGATCGTGTGAAGGGAAGTCGATTTTTGAAGATTGGAACGAGCTTTTGGGAGCTATAGAGGGTTAGGAGACTCTTCCCGGCCTAGAAGAGGTCATCCCGTCCGGGATGGAAGGCCCATCCCGACCGGGAAGGATGTCATCCCGTCCGGGATGAGGTGCACAAAAGATGGGTTTACTGACAGATCATCCCGACCGGGACGGCCTGTCATCCAGACCGGGACGAAGTCTTCCCGACCGGGACGAGCCGGCCATCCCGACCGGGATGGACCCCCTGTCCTCCTTCGGCTTTTTCTTCATCATTTGAGCCCACCCTGCCACTTTGTACCCCCTCCCAACCTCCCTACATGTCCTTACTCTCATAAACATGACCCCTACACCTCACATACACATTTTCACCTCACTTTCACTTCACTTTAAACCGACTTTCACATCGAAACCCACCCCATCGTACCTTTGTGCCCCAACCATGGAACCGTATCGCAATTGGGAAGGAATAACAACGACGATGACTAGCTACATGCCTATATCGATTTATGAGACGATGGAGCGAGTGAGTTGCCAACCGTATGGTACGGCAACTATCCTCTCTTTTCCGTTTTTTTTTTAGCTTGTCTTCATTTGTTTATTCCCTTCCCCTTATACACTTATGTGTCTTGGTGGCCCTCGGGGCCTTGGTAGTTGTTGCTCCCGACTCTCGATGACGTGACTACATCGAGAGTCATTTCAAAATCCAAATTTTCAAGATTTTCGCCCCTTTTGTAGATTTAGTCGGATTTGGGCGGAATCCGGGCTAGGTGACTTGATTACGCCTAGTCCTTCCCTCCCATTTCCTTTTCTTTCTTTCTTTTTATTTCTCCCCCTTTCCATATCTTTTCTTGTCTCGGCCCACGGTGACTTGACTACACCCCGGCCGGACACATTCTACCCTTTTCTCCACTTTTTGATTTTTAGCTTTATTTTCGTAGTTTCTTTTCTTTTGTGCTCCCATGAACTACGGTCGAGCATGAGGACATTGCTCGGCTTAAGTGTGGGGGAGCGATATTCTATCGTAGTTAGTTTTATTTTCTTAGTTTTTCGAAAAACCTATAAAAACCCTAAAAATTTGATAAAATTTCACAAAAATCAAAAAGATTTTCCTTTTGTGTGTTTTCCTTTTATGTCGTTGTATCGTGTATTTGTTGTGTTGTGCGTGTTTTGCCTCCCTTTTTCCTTATAGGTTACTTGAATCACCAATAGCTTTGGAGAGCTTTCAAGACTTCCGGTAACATCTTTATCCCTTTTTCTTCTTTATCTCTTGTGGAGTTTGGAGAAGGTTTGTGATGTGGTGTGCTCGGGTGGAGCTTTGTAATGCTTGTGGTTGATTTGGTGGCTTGTTTGGATGCTCGGGGTGGTGTTTGTGTTGTTTATGTGTTTGTTTTGTTTTGTTTTTGTTTTGTGTCCTTTTATCTCTTTTTCTTTCATTTTCGTTGTGTCTTTGTTTTGTGTTTTGTTGTATGTCGCGTGTGTAAACAGTTTTCGAAAACCCGGTTTAGAGGCTAGTGTGCGAGTGTTTACTTTCCCTTCCTAGTGGTATAAATCGAGTCTTGGACCTTAGTCTAGTAGAATGACCCTAAATCAATGATTTCGTTGGTTTCTTACCTTGAGTCCACCTAGCTTACTAGGGATTTACTACGGGATTTGCATTTTGACCATTTTGACCACCCACGGTGTGAAAAGGCCTTGGTTTCCGAGTCCCGTCCCTTAGGTGACCTTGTTTGACATTGGTCGACTAGTCCAAGTTTTCCCCTTTTTGTGGGTTTGAAGGGAAGGGCCCGTCCCGACTTACCTATTTACTTTGGCCTACCTCCTACACATATCCACACAATAAATTGCAAAATGTTGAAGTCTCTCTTTCTCAATTGCCATGAAATGCCAAAAAGCCAAATCAAGCCAAAAAGAGCAAAGAAAAGAAAAAGAAAGAAAAAGAAAGAAAAGAATGAAGAAAAAGAAAAGGCACAAAAGCCAAAAAGAAAATAGAAAAGAAGAAAAATAAATGGCATGGCAAAACAAAGCAAAAATGCAAAAGAAGAAGAAAATGCCAAAAGAAAATCGTCTCACAAAAATAGAAACCTCACACCTCACAAAATAAGCCTTTTACCGACTATTACCGTGAAGAGTCTACCAAAGGACCGAGTCCCTAGGAAGGATGATAGCGGTAATGGTCGGTCTTCCCTCATTTTGCATATTTCCACCTTTTTACTTGGACTAGTTAGGCGGTTTCGGACATGGGACGACCCTCTTGGCTCTTTGCTAAAGGGGGCGGGGTCTCACTTACCTACAGTGTCGACTAACACCGTGGTTCATCACTTTCCATCCCGCCGATCGTCCCGTAGTACGTTCTTAGAAGGTTAGGAGGAACCGAGGTAAGTTACCAACGTTTTTGTTGCTTTGTCGTCATACTATTAGGGTTTAGTCCATTTTGGTTTGTATTGCTAGCTTGGGAACGTTGTCACTTGCCTTGAGTCCTAAACCGGTGCTTCTTTCACCTCTTGTTTGAGGAAAGCGGTATTTGTTTTCTTTTGGGTGCAACCGATTTTTGTTTGTTTGTTTGTGTGTTTGTTGTTTATGTGTTTTGTGTCCGGTTGCATCCACAGTTTTGTCGCAAGACCCCACTTGCCTTGCGGAGTGCACTTTTCCTCTAAGTTCACTCGCATGAGTTGAAAGGGCGTAGGGTGCGCTAATACCCACTCGGCTAGTTTAGTAGTTAGTTTGTGCTTACTCGAGGGCGAGTAAGGGTTAAGTGTGGGGGAGTTGATAAGTGTAGTTTGTAGTGCCTATTTTGCTGTGTTTTGGTCCCATTTTCCTTGCGGAATCGCTCCTTGGGAGCGGTTCATGGGCTACTTATGCTTCCTCTAGCTCGTTTCAGGTTACCGAGACCATTCGTGAAGAGTTGGAGCGATTCCGACTCAATACATACACTTTTCGGAGCCAACGAAGTTGAGGAACGATCACTCGATGCCTTGGATTCGACCCCGAGACCTTGGGACCCAATCCCGAGCCTCCGAGACCCGATCCCGAGTCCCGAGAATCGATAAGAAGTCCATGTGAAGCAAGGGGAACCTTAAAGATCATATTGGAGGCCTACAAGACTCATCCCCGACGGGTATGACCTCATCCCGTCCGGGAAGAAGTGCACATTTGAGGGGTCTCCTATTTTGGGGCCGTCCCGGTCGGGACCAACCCGTCCCGGTTGGGATGACAGGCCGTCCCGGTCGGGATGATCCCGTCCCGGTCGGGATGATCCCGTCCCGGTCGGGACCAACATGCTGTAACCCGCAACCCTTTTTTCCTCCTCCTTCATTCTTGTACCCCTATAAATACTTCCCTCTTGTATTGTTTATGCACCTTACCTTACTCTACCTTACCCTAGATTGTTTTTAGGCCTCTCTTAAGATTTGTAAACCCTAATTAATCTCTCTTAATCTTTAGTTAATCGTTAGTTAATCCTAGTTTAATCTAGTTGTAATTAGTTCTTGTATTGAGAAGATACTTGAAGATTCATCCAAGCTTGACAAACTTGGAGTTGATTTGGGTTTCTCTTTTATGCAAGTTATCATCTTTTCATCATCTTGTTGTTGGTATAACTTTCTTTACTCTTGTTCTTTGTTATTATTCCAAGTTTGAATCTTTACTTAGTGTTCCTTGTTATTGTTCGTATTGTTCTTCATAATGGATGTTTGGATTGTGATGTGGTTTTCTCTTATTGTTGTTAGTTTATCTTTGATTATGAGTGAGTAGATTACTTGTGGGTTAGTAGGGGGATTAAGGGTAGAATATGGGTGATTAGGGTTTGATTAGGGGTAAAGGGTGAATCTTTGTTGTTAGTCACATACTTGGCACACCATGTGTTTGTTGAAATGCTCGTTTGAGTTGTAGTGGCCATGCTTCTCATGCTAGTCTTCCTCTACTCATTGTTTGTCTTGTATGTGGTCATGTTGAGGATAGTGTTGAGGATAGTCGTAGTCACGAGAGTGCGGACTAGGGTCTAAGTTGCGAGAGCTCGGACCTACCTCGACATCGGTTTAAGTTGCGAGAGCCCGGACCTACCTCGACATCGGTTTAAGTTGCGAGAGCCCGGACCGATTCTAGCAATTAATTAGGAGACACCTACACCCTTGACCACCCAAGTCACCCTACTACACTTTTGAACCCGACCTAACCCACTTCTTCTTCATATTTGATTCAACTTATTAGTTAGTCATCATTTCTTTAGTTCATTGTTTAGTTTGTGTTTAGTTATTTCATTTAGCCTTGTTATAGTCTAGTTCATTGCTAGTCCAATTCCTTCTTCTCCTCTCATCATAATTCATCAATTAGCATTTCTTTGTGTTTGTTTGGTAGCATAGTCCCGTTTTAGGCCGACCTAGTCTAAACCTTGCAACACCGTCTCCGTGGACACGACCCGACTTACCCTAACTACCGTTAGGTCTTAGCCGGTTATTTATTTGGCGGTGGGGATCCACGACAAATCCCACCATCAGTGGTTGTTTAGGATACCACCAAACCTACTTCAATTTTGAGAGGGGGTTAAACAACGCTCCCCAATAGGAGCTCACCAAACGAGAGTTGAAGAGTAATACCTTTAAAGCCAAACTTGATGACACATATATATATGGGAAAAAAAATTAATAAGACTAAATTGACAAAGGGAAGAAATTATTATTATTATTATTATTATTATTATTATTATTATTATTATTATTATTATTATTATTATTATTAATAATAATAATAATAATAATAATAATAATAATAATAATAATAATAATAATAATAATAATAATAATAATAATAATAATAATAATAATAATAATAATAATAATAATAATAATAATAATAATAATAATAATAATAATAATAATAATAATAATAATAATAATAATAATAATAATAATAATAAAAATAATAAAAATAATAATAATAATAATAATTGAGCATTTAATATCTGCCACGTGGCAAAAAATTAAATACTCAAATAACCCTTTTAACTTTTTATATATATATATATATATATATAGATAGATAATAACAAAATTAATAAGGAATCTAATAAAAGCATAAATTATTACAACATACTAATAACATAACAAATTAGTCTGAACGGAGAATTAGATATAAAAAAGGCGTAGAAAAATATGTGATTTGAAAATTTAAGCGATAATAAATGTATTACGGATATTACTTTTCGGATTTTGTTTTTGGTTAGTGAACTTATGCAAAGCCAATAATCAAGTCTGAAATTTCTCATTTTTCAGGTATAATAATTTCATTTTCATTGATTATTTATATAAATATATTTCAAGTAAACTTTTAAATATCATGGGTTTTGTGTTCATAAGAGTGTACTTTTTTTTATTAATCGAAAATAGTAAACTGTGTAATACTACCTTTTATACCAATAAGAATTTTCATTTGTGAATGTAAAAAACAATGCAAATTGTTTTCATAATAAATTTATTTGTTTTCATTAACAAATTTATTATGACCTACATTTTCAGAAATCACACTCTTTTCTTAAACTTTCATTTAATAATTTGTTGTATTATTATATGTGATATTAAGTTTTTTTTCATTAAATGTAATTAATTACATTAGTAATTGATCAAAACCTTTTCATTTACCCTTATTTAATTATTATTTGTTATAATAATGAGTAAAGGAATGTAAATTTCATTTGACCTAACTTACTCCATTATTTTATCTTATTTTTATGCTTTTCAACAAAGATGAGTCATTTTTCTTAGTGCATTTATTATTACGTACATCATTTTAATCACAATCTAATACTACCTTTTATAGCAATAAGATTTTTCATTTGTGAATGTAAAAATCACTGCAAATTGTTTTCATTAATAAATTTATTACGAACTTCATTTTCGAAAATCACAATCTTTTCTAAAACTTTTTTTAATAAGCTGTTGTATTATTATATGTGATATTAAGTTTTTTATTAAATGTAATTAATTACATTAGTAATTCACCAAAACCTTTTCATTTACCATTATTTAATTATTATTTGTTATAATAATGAGTAGAAAATTAATATTCATTGATAAAGAATGACAATTTCATTTGATTTAACTTACTCCATTATTTTATTTTATTTTATTTTCATAATTTTCAACAAAGATGATTCATTTTGTTAGTACATTTATTATCACGAACATTATTTTAATCACAATCTAATACTACCTTTTATAGCAATAAGAATTTTCATTTGTGAATGTAAAAATCAATGCAAATTGTTTTCATTAATAAATTTATTACGATCTACATTTTCAAAAATCACAATCTTTTCTAAAACTTTTATTTAATAATTTGTTGTATTATTATATGTGATATTAAGTTTTTTTTTATTAAATGTAATTAATTACATTAGTAATTGACGAAAACCTTTTCATTTACCCTTATTTAATTATTATCTGTTATAATAATGAGTAGAAAATTAATATTCATTGATAAAGAATGGAAATTTCATTTGATTTAACTTACTCCATTATTTTATTTTATTTTTATACTTTCCAACAAAGATGATTCATTTTGTTAGTACATTTATTATCACGTACATTATTTTAATCACAATCTTTCTAAAAATTTTATCTAATATTTTGTCTATGTATATATAAGTTTAATAATAAAGCGAAAAATTTATAACAACTCTGAAATTATGAAAAAAATAATACATATATGTAAGCAACAAACAAAATGCAATAAGAGCAGATTAGAGCCGGATGCAAGAAATTGTAAAAGGACAAACAACTTCTTAATCATATTTTGTAAATTTCTTCAAGCTTGAATATAAATAAAAGCACACTCTTATGAACCCAATATCCGTAATATTTAAAGTGAAATTGAAATATATTTATATAAATAATCAATTAGAATAAAATTATTATACCGGATAAATGAAAAATTGCAGACTTGATTATTGGCTTTGCATGATTTTACTAAACAAAAACAAATACAAAAAGATTAAATCAACACTAAAATTAGAATCAAGGAAGAACAATTGTACAACTGAAGAAAATATTTTAAAAACAGAATGGAAATGCATCTCTCTATAATCATGAAAAAACTATACATATATAAGCAACAAAACAAAATGCAATAAGAATAAATCAGAGCCGAATGCAAGAAACAGAAAAACAAAACCAGTTCTAACTTCTTCTTAATTATATTTTGTAAATTTCTTCAAGTTTGAATATATATAAAAGTACGCTCTCATGAACACAAAATCCATTATATTTAAAGTTAACTTGAAATATATCTATATAAATAATCAACTAAAATAAAATTATTATACCTGAAAAGGGAGGAATTCCAGACTTGATTAGTGGCTTCACATAAGTTCAGTAAACAACAACAAATGCACGAAAAAAAATTAGGACTAAAATTAGAATCAACAAAGAGCAAGTATACAACTGAGGAGAATATTTTTAAAATAGAACGGGAAATTTTTTAATAAGACAAAATTTGCCATTCTGTAAAGGCGAAACTTGGTGACACATATATATATGAGGGGAAAAATCAGTAATACTAAATTGAAAAATCAGAGCCGAATGCAAGAAACTGAAAAACAAAAACAGTTGTAACCTCTTTTTAATCATATTGTGTAAATTTCTTCAAGTTTGAATATAAATAAAAGTACACTCTTATGAACACCAAATCCATTATATTTAAAGTTAACTTCAAATATATCTATATAAATAATCAACTAAAATAAAACTATTATACCTGAAAAGCGAGGAATTCCAGACTTGATTAGTGGCTTCACATAAGTTCACTAAACAACAACAAATGCACGAAAAAAAATTAGCACTAAAATTAGAACGAACAAAGAGCGAGTATACACCTGAGGAGAATATTTTGAAAATAGAACGGAAAATCTTTTAAGAAGACAAAATTTGCAACTGTGTAAAGGCAAAACTTGGTGACACATACATATATGAGGGAAAAATTCAGTAAGACTAAATTGACAAAAGGAAAGAAATTATAAATATTAATAATAATAATAATAATAATAATAATAATAATAATAATAAAGGTTGCTCAAGCATTTAATGCCGGCCACGTGGCAAAAAATTAAATGCATAAACAACCCTTTTAACTTTATTTATAGATGATAACTATTAACATTTACGCTATATATAGACATCTAGCTATAATAATGGCATTCAAATGAAGTTCGATAATGATTAAGTAATGAGTTGAGTTTTAGGAGTGATGAGTACGAACAACTAACACTATAAAAAAACCGGCCCGGGACACAATTTAATCTTGGCTTCGTCTCTACTCTGTGTTTATTATTTTAAACGGAGTAGTTTCTCCTACTCCGCACCCGAATTTCATAATTATCAATTGATTTTGTGCCTTTGTAAATAATTATGAATTTGTAATTCTAAAAAGTCAAAATCAAACTATTTACTATTTAGTGCATCCAAAATTTTAAAATTCTGGATCCGCCACTTATTGTAGGGTCAATGCATGGCTAAGCTTATTACCTAAAACTTGTGAAGAGAATAAATAGGTTGTGATCTAACTGAAGTATGCATGCATCTTTATTTATTTGAAATGCACAGATGGAGGCTATCAAAGTATTATGAAGGAAAGTCTCAGTCATTTGCAACACTATCAGGTGTGAATAACTTGGAAGACCTTGTCAAAAGAGAGAATCCCTACAATAAAAGAAACCAATTGTGTAAGAGCTTTTGTGAAGAGGTATACAGTAATCAAAGATTCACAAGTAAAAAAAACCTAATGTTCCTTTCCTTGGCGACTTGAAGACGACGACACCACCATGACGAGGAAGAAGAAAAACAAGCAACCCATCGCCTGCAAGCCTTTCTCCAGACACAACAAGCATCAACTTGGCCACAATTCGGATTCTGGTATCAGTTCCGAATCTGAGGATGATACAGCAGCGTCCCCAAATTTGAACGACATTCCGGATTTAAATTTGGAGGATATGTTGAGTGTATTATGCCTGAAACAGAGGAGATTAATCATGGTTGGAAACAACGATCAGGCAAAAAGGTCGTTGACGTAGAAGAAGAGGAGGAAATTCTCCAATTTTTAGAAGACGAAGTGGAAGAGGAGGTCGAATTCTGGTCTCATGTCGTTTACTGTTTCATCATGGGGGCAAACCCCCCATGGGAAGTTATTGACAGATTCATCAGAAGGATTTGGAAGTTATTGTTCCTTCCCAATGGTATCTTTCTGGTACGATTTAGAGACAAGAAGGCCAAGGACTCCATCCTTAGTCATGGGCATTATATGTTTGATAATAAGCCTATGATCGTAAAGGATTGGACTCCGAAGTCAGTATTGAGTAAGGAAGATGTGAAAGAAGTTTCAGTTTGGATTCGGTTGCATAATTTGCCTCTTAAGTGCTAGGGTAAAAGCCTGCCTCGAATCTCTTCACTAGTTGGATCGTTTATTAAAGTAGATGGCGCTACTGATGCTCGTACTAGACTGGGGTATGCTAGAGTTATGGTCGAGGTCGGTGTGAGCCAGAAATTCAAGAAGCAAATTCGCTTTAAGGATGTTGATGGGACGTTGATTGAAGTTAAGGTGGAGTACGAATGGAGGCCAGTTTGGTGTTCCAAATGTGTGGGATATGGCCATGATGCTTTAGCATGTAAGAAGGAAGAATTGAAGGCGGCTCGATCTGCTCGGGTGGGTAAAACAAAGCCTTTCCAGGCTGGGCAGAAGACTGTTGGTGTACCTGTTGTGCAGCGTAGAAGTGTTGTTGTCCCTGTTGTTCCTGTTGTGTAGCGCAGCAGTGTGGCTGCTACTTCTCCTGTTTTGCAGCGGAGCAATGAAGATGATGTGTACAATGTTTCTGTTGCAGAGACAAGGAAAGTGGGGGTCGGATTAGGGCTGGAAGAGGTAGGCAAGACGTATGCTGCTGCTATCTCGGGAAAAGGTGGGAGTTCAAGTGCTAAAAAAACAGGGTGGTGACAGTCTTGACAAGGTTATCCATGGGAATACATAATATCGGGTTTTGGAATGTGCGTGGTATGTGTAATATAAATCAGCAACGTACAATTAGGAATTTTAATTTATACATAATAAAGATGTTGATGTGTTTGGTTTATTAGAGACCAAAATTAAGAATAAAGCTTATGTTGCAGTTAGTCATAATGTTTTTGATGAGTGAAGTATCACTACTAACGCTCATTGTCATAAGGGGGACGGGTGTGGATCCTTTGGAAACATAGTAAAGTGACTGTGAATATTTTAGAGTACTCAGATCAGAGTATTCATGTCGAGGTTGTTTTGTTAAATGGGCTGAAATATTTGTTGACAATGGTATATGCCTTTAACGCTGTGTCGGAGAGGGAGAGTCTTTGGCATCGATTGAGACGATATGCCATTAATAATCCCTGGATTGTTGTAGGAGATTTTAATTGCGTTCTTGATCCTCGAGAACGATTGGGTGGGCAATCCACGGAGCAAGAGATGGGCCAATTTCGGGATTGTCTTGAGTTCTGTAATTTGGCGAATAGCAAGGCAGCTGGGTCGTAGTTCACTTGCAATAATAAACATGGGACTGAGACTAGAGTTCATAGCAGATTGGACTGTTGTTTAGTGAATGAAGAGTGGAATCGATTTTTTCCTGAGGGGTTCGCGTCGTTCTTGCCTGAAGGAACATTTGATCATTGCCCGTGCATTGTTCAAATGGGGCAAGCGAGTTCGAGGAGGAATCGGGGGTTTAAATACCTGAACACGTGGGGAAATGCACCTCAATTTGTTACATGCGTGAAACAGGTGTGGGGGGTCACGTCGAGGGGTCCAAGATGTTTAGGGTTGTGAGAAAACTAAAGGCCCTGAAACAACCTTTGCGAGAGCTTAATAGAACATGCTTTGCTGATATTATTGAAAATAAGTGTTCACAGGCCGAATTTGAGCTAGAAGAGATACATAAACCGATAGTGGGCAATTATAATGCGGGGCTGGTGCGGGAGGAAGTGGAGCTGAATGCTAGGGTCTGTAGCTTGCAGGCGGCTAGGCTTGATTTCTGGCGCCAAAAGGCGAAGATTAAATGGGATAAAGAGGGTGACATGAACTCGACTTACTTCCATAGTGTTCTTAGAGCGATAGGGGTTCATAATTCGGTTATGACTATCAGGGATGTCCACGGGGTGGAGTGTGATATAAAGGAGGCTATTCAGGGAGCGTTCCTTGCCTATTATAAGAAGTCGTTAGGCGAGTCCTTACCTATGAGTCAGGTTAATGTGGGTGTGGTCCGTCGAGGCCCTATCTGTTCGAATTTGCACAGGGATTTATTATCTCAGCCTGTGACAGCAGCGGAGGTTAAGGAGGTGTTGTTCAGTATTCCTAAGGAGAAGGCGCCAGGTCCTGACAGGTACACTATCCAATTCTACAAAGACTCGTGGGAGGTTATTGGTGATGAGGTGACCAAGACAGTTCAACAGTTCTTTGTGTCAGGTAAACTTTTAAAACAGGTTAACTATACTACGCTTACTTTAATTCCTAAAGTCCGTCATCCGGTAACTGTGCAGCAGTTTCGGCCTATAGCTTGTTGCAATGTGCTTTATAAATGTGTGTCGAAATTATTATGTAAGAGACTGGCCTCTGTCCTTCCGCATCTGGTTAGCCATAATCAGGGGGGATTTGTGGAGGGTAGAAATATTTTGGAGAATGTGCTTATCTGTCAGGACTTGGTTCGTATGTACAAACGTAGGCATGTCTTGCCTAGATGTCTTTTTAAGATTAATAGTCACAAAGCGTATGACAGCGTGGAGTGGGATTTTCTTAATCAGATGCTTGTGGCGTTGGGTTTTGCTACGCATTTTCAGAAGTTGATTATGGAGTGTGTGCGCTCGGTGTCCTTTTCTTTATGTGTGAATGGTGAGAATTTTGGATTCTTTCAGGGTAGGAGGGGGTTGAGGCAAGGGGATCCCATCTCTCCCTTGCCGTTCACTCTGTGCATGGAATACTTTTTGAGAATTTTGAGGTATTCAACTGAGGAGTATGATTTTAAGTATCACCCTAAATGCGGGTCTTTGAAGCTTTGTCATCTTTTTTTGCGGAGGATTTATTATTATTCTGTAAGAGGGATTTGACTTTTGTTCAGCTACTTTGGAGGGCTTTTGCTACCTTTAGTAGGGCCTCTGGTCTGACTATCAGTGTTGGGAAATCGCATGATTTTTTTGCAGGAATTCAGCAGGATCCGAAGGAGGGGATCCTTCAGTTCTCGGGTTGTATTGAGGGGTCCCTCCTCTTTACTTACTTAGGGATTCCCATTCTGACTACCAGATTAGGAAAGAATGATTGTTCTGTTCAGTTATCTCGTATTACTGCTAGAATCTTGAGCTTGGGTGCTAGGAAACTCTTCTATGCAGGGAGGTTGACCCTAGTCCAATTTGTTCTGTCTCAGCTACATAATTACTGAGCTATGGTTTTCATATTACCTAAGGAGATTCTAGCTAGAGTTGATGCCATTTGTTGGAATTTTTTGTGGGATGACGGAGTGGAGAGTTCTCGCAGGGCGTTGGTGTCGTGGGAAAAGGTGTGTTGCCCTAAGGATGAAGGTGGGTTGGGTCTGCATAATTTGATGATCTAGAATGAGGCGGCTGTGGCAAAATTGGCGTTCTGGGTGTTTGATTGAAACACCCCACATTTATTGAAGATGTCCTATTTATGAGCTTTGCTTAAAGGGATTTGAAGTACTACTCATAACAACAAAGTGCACTTTCTTTTCTGGTTTGCCCATGATAAGAACTCTGCAGTTAAGCGTGCTTGACTGGGAGCAATCTTAGGATGGGTGACCTCCTGGGAAGGTTTCCGACATGCGCATGAGTGAGGACAAAATGTGCTGGAAAGGACTCGTGTTGGTCTGTGGGACCAGTACAAAAGCATGGCGGGCTACCGCAGTTAACATTTCCGGTCCTAGGATTGGACCGGGGTGTTACAAAACTGTAATCCCCTAGAAAATCTAACGCGATACAGTGGCGGAAACACTGTAGACAAATAGCCAAAATTTAAAACAATCCACAAAAGGGTTTGAACAATCCATAGGACATAATTATTAAAATAAATAAGCAGGATCCACACTGCTCGCTAGCTCACACCCGGAACACGTATAGTAAAACAACATATTAAAATAAGCTTTAGCGTAAAACAAATTAATCAAAAGGGTTTCCGAAAAACATAAAAATATTTGCCAACCTGCAAACCAATTTATATCGATAATAAATAAAAGGAAAAATTGATGGGAATGGTACCACCTTTGTGACATCTTCCAAAAATAGTACCACCTTTCAATAATCCGAAAATGATTCCACCTTTATATA
Source organism: Agrostemma githago (assembly GCA_958450325.1). NCBI lineage: Eukaryota > Viridiplantae > Streptophyta > Magnoliopsida > Caryophyllales > Caryophyllaceae > Agrostemma > Agrostemma githago. Next base: position 56,364,256 of record OY288240.1, read on the forward strand.
CTATCTTCTTTAAATAAAACCAAAAACCGGTTACCTGTTGAACAGGTTATACCCACACTTTATTTAAAAAGAAAAGGAAAAAACTAAAATCTATTACAAAAAAGCAAGCTAAAATCCCCAATTCCAAAAAATATGCATATACCGTATCCCTCCTCCTCAACTCTTTACATGCGTATTAAGAACACTTTATATGCGTATTAAGAACAGGATTGTTTATTTAGTTCTTGCAATGCAATTTTCATTTTTAATGAAAATTTTCGCTTTAAAAAATATGTAGTTTATTGTGTCTTGCCGTAATGACATCAAGCCGATAAACTACCGTCTATAAAATTCGACATTTATATTTAAATCCAGGTCTATGGTTGTTCAAAAAGTGGCCCGGACCGGCAAACCGGACCGTAAGGTCCGGGTCGGTCTGGACCGGGGCACATACCGGTCCGGTCCGCGGGTCGCCAAAAACTTGGTGACCGGTCCGCGGTCCGGTCCGGTCTGGTCCACACATTAAAAAATCAAATTTAATGTATTTTTACGGTCCGGTCTTAAGAGGGTCCGGTCCGGATTTCTTTGTTAACTGATCCGGTACGCGGGCTTTGATTTTTGGGTTTGCCGATCCGCGGGTCAATCCGGTCCGATCCGGGTTTGGACCGGTGAACACCCCTATCCAGGTCACATGACCTGCTATTACAAGTTACTTTTATGTGGATATTGTTTAAAGAAGATAGTATATAAAGGTGGAATCATTTTCAGATTATTGAAAGGCGGTACTGTTTTCGGAAGATGTCACAAAGGTGGTACTATTCCCATCAATTTTTCCTAAATAAAATAATCAAAATGGCGTTATGGAAATTCGATCAGTGTGCATAAGGCTAGACTTTCACTAGGATAATACTGGAAACTAGCTGCGAGAACTGTAGACTTAACTCATAACAGAATCCAGTCTCTAACTAGGCAACTCAACTATAACAGAACTGCGTGCAGCGAGGTCCTGGTTTAAGTAGTATACACCCCTCCTGGATACCAAATGTATCCAGTTCAACTGACGGCGACTAACACGATGCGATATCTAGCTTAAGGGCACAATGCACACTCTTCTAGGCAAAACTACGGCCAGTTCTACGACCAAATGGGCACACCGGCTTTATAGCTGATGGCAAAAACGTACACCCCAGATTATTACTCTAACCCCACACTTGACTTTATTCCATAACTCCAAAACAAGCCATTATCGATATTCAAAAATAAATATAATCAATATAAATAATATGAGGATAAAAGGAATAAACATTTATATAAATGGGAAAACTTTCTATAAATAGAAACTTGCTAATTTTAGAAACTTACTATTTTAGGTAAGCGGAAACTTTCTATTTTAGGAAACTTCTATTTTTAGAAACTTTACCAAAAAAATAGCATCATATCAAAATAGCGAAAATATTAGTTTATACTAACATCACATTCTTAGTAAACGATATAGCTTTATAAAACTAATACTTTCGGCCTTAACGATATTAATTATCAAAGTGAACATTTAATTTTATGAAATTATTAAAATATCTTATAAGCGTTATAAAATGATTCAAAATGTCTTAAACATTTTAATATTACTAATTAGGGTGTTTTCAAAGTTAAAAAGCTAAAATTCCCTAATTATTATTAGTTTCGACAATAAAATTATAAATAGGATTTTACGGCAAACATCAAATTAAATATTTCAACGTCCTTATTTAATTAAACCAACAAATATATTTAGAGTATGTTAAGGGATGATCTAACTCTTAAAGTTTCAGATTTAAATACTTTCAAAATTGCTGGAAAAATAATTCTTTTAGGTAAGACGAAGCATTTTAACGATAAATCATAATTTGTCCGAACATCAATACTTATTAATTAAAGACTTTAATAAATAGTACAAAAATTACTTAAAATAGTTAAAATATATTTATGGACATTCTGTCCAGAAAAGAAAATTTTCCAGAATTCTAAAACTCGGTTTTTAAAGCGTTTTCTCGTTAATCGTCCAATCTCGACAATAACGATTAGTAAAAATAGTAATTACAAAATGATTTAAGTATTAATGTCTAAAAATTATTATTAAACCTAAAAATCATCATTTTCCAGAATATACTAATTTTCCAGATTTTCCAAAGTTCCAGATTTACCAACCTCCGTCAAAACCATCTTTAAAATCCGTTTTCACAATTAACGATTCCATTAATAAAACTTATCGTTCCTAACATTTTATTAAGGCACTAAAAATCATAAAATTATATTTTAATATGAAATCATCAGAATCATAATTTTTCCCAGATTTAAACCAAAGACCAGAAATCGAGAATTTAAATGACAAACACGGTTTTAACGATAAACGATGATTTAAAGTGATTAATTAATTCATCCACTTAACAATTCCGAAAAATTATGAAAACATTCAGAAAATTCTATTTCACCAGAAAGTTTCACCACGTCAAAAATCAGATTAAAATAAAATTTTAAGTACTGGAACTAAAAATCGGCTTTTAATCGTTTTTGTCCGATAACGGTAATAATTCAATAATCGATATCAAAAATATCAGAAAAATACTAAATTATTAAAAATCATCAAAAACACCATTTTTCAAGAATATAACCATATATTACATGTTTAGGCCGAATATTACGATTTTACAAATTAATATGACGATTTAATCGTTAATCTCGTAAAAGCGATAAAAATACCGAAACATACAAATTTTCAACTTTTAAAAATTTTTCCAGATTTGGTGACATACATATATTGCCAAAATAAAACATAAAAATATATACATGCAAATACTCAATTAAAATCATGAAATACCGAGTAACATCGACGTTACCTCTACTCCAAGTCTGAATCGATTATATACTCGTCGGCCTCGGGATCGTCCACAAATCCTACCCAACACGAAAATCATGGCAGAAAAATACCATGAGAAAACTAATAAAAATCAAGGTAAACATTGATCGAAAACGACGTTTACGTTTTGATAATAATGCAACAATGAATGAAAAGAAATAGTCTTACGTTTACGTTTTAACGTGATAAAATGAAACGTTTAAATAAAACGTAGTAAAACTTGTGACCAAGAGCTTAGTCGGTCCAAAATGTGAGGAAATGTTGTCAAATAATTTATAAGTTGATAAAAAGTATAATCGTAAAATAGTTAAAGGCATTTCAAAGTAATTCGAGTAAACCTCGCGTAAGAAAATAATTATTTGCGAAGCTTCGTAATAAAATCATTAACAACTAAAGTTTTGTAAATAAAAATATTTACTAGTTGAAAATATTATAGAAACGTATTCAAACATTTTTAGGAAAAGGAATAACTTAAATCCAAGTTTAAAAACGTCAATTCGAAGAGAAATAGAATTCCTTGCGGAAAAATTAATTAGTTTACGAAGAAACCAAATAAATGGATTTAAAAAGAATTTAAATCTTTAAAAATAAAAATAAAAATTATTAAACTCAAAAATTAAAATAGAGCTTAGTAAAATGATGAAATATGAGGCCGAAAAGTGACAGCGTTAAGACGGAGTCCTAACGGAAAGAATAAAAATGCTTAGGAAAAATAGCGGGTGTTACAGTGTTGCCCTAAGGATGAAGGTGGGTTGGGTCTGCATAATTTGATGATCTAGAATGAGGCGGCTGTGGCGAAATTGGCGTCCTGGGTGTTTGATCAACCTGATCGGTTGTAGGTTAGGTGGGTCAGTAGTGTGTTTGTCAAGGGTGCTGACTGGGGGGGATTATGTGCCACCGAATGATGTCTAGTGGTCCTGGCGTAGAATTTGTAAGGCTAAGGAGCTAGTCAAGGCCTCGTATGATAATGGGGTCTGAAAGGGGAATGGTAGCGGATATTCAATGTTTGTTGGTTATGATCTCCTGCGAGATAAGAAGGATAAGGTGAGTTGGTGGAGACTTGTGTGGTGCTCGTGGAGTATTCCTTGGCAGCGATTCATTTCTTGGCTGGTTCACTGGAATGGATTGAATACTAGGGTGAGATTGCAGCAGTTTGGAATTGTTGAGAGTAACCTATGCTGTTTATGTGAGGTACAAGGCTGGCTTAAGTTCGCAGGCTTAAGCTGGCTTAAGTTAGTTTTGCATCAGCGTTTGACTGGGGAATTCAGGATCAGAGGATCGAACTCCAGTGCAGGATATGGAGAGTTGTGGTGAATGCTTGCTTTTATCATGTGTGGAGGCAACGCAATCATAGTAGGCTAGATGGGGTCCTTAAGCGGCCCCAGGTGGTTAGTGCAGCGATTAAGATTGAGATTAAGAGTAGAATTCAGTCATTAATTCAATATCCAGTTGAGGATAAAGATGCTAGATGGCTACAGACACTTGTTGTAGCTGACTAGTACCTTTCTTGTATATCTGTGATTTTTTTATATATTATACTTACATTACACAAAAAAAAAGATTTACAAGTCCAAAGGCCGTTATTTCAAAGAAAACTTCCTACACTTCGACAATGAGGAGAAAGTGCATCAATAATTTCAGGTCTCCTCTTGGTCTTCCTCTTAATTCTATAAACAAGGATCTCTGAACATTTATTTATAATTTATTTATTTTTTATTTTTACGATGATTAATTTTATTTCATGGAGAAAATAATGGAAGACGTTTTTTTGGAAGTTTGATGTTACAACATTATGTGTATCGTTTGAATCGTCAAGAACAATAAACAAGCTAGCTAGTGTACCAAAGTTCATTGTGTATTAAATGTTGGATTTTTAGTTACTTAATACACACAAATTTATTTTCATTTTTACTAAATAAGTGTCGTTTAGTTATTACTCCGTACTATATTATATTCTCTTCGGTTTTAAATGATTGCTTGTTTCCATAATATATGTGAGAAGTATTATACTGAAATGGAGTAATCATTTCAAACCAGAGGGAGTACTTTGTTCTGCTTGTTGATAAGTTTTCTTTGTTTCTACGTTCACATTTGATAATTAGCCTCGTCCAAATCATGTACTAGTGTCCATGGTCGCGGTCTCTCATATTCTCAAAAAATTGCCACATTTATTGTACCTTAATTATTATGAACGACAAATAGGTTGACAAAACTAGTCATCGGAGTGTATGTTACAACGCTTGTACACTATATTTATTGTCAAGACTATTTTACCTGAATACTTCTTATTCCTTGGTGTACTAGTGTCCAATGATCAACACTCGAACAAGGGTATGACATCCAAAATACTTGTCTTGAGGAGTGGAGGGAGTACTACTCCCTCCGAGTTTCTATGTTCTTCCCTATTTCCATTTTGGCCCTCCCTCTTTATGTCGTCAACATTTCAGCCGCGTGGTCGACACTTTTTACGTGATTTTACCCTTTTGCTCATCCTTAATTATGATTAATAATAAGAGTAAATTAAAAATTACTCCCTTTAAAAATGCATAAATTAAAATTTACTCCCTTTTGAATTTTTTTTAATATTTAACACCCAAAAAGATGTCGCAGTTCAAAAATCGCTTGCATTTATGAATTCCGGCCAATTTGGTTGTTGGTTGACGAAAATACCCTTGCTCTTTCTTCGTTTTATTTTGATATCTCAACCTAAATCGTGCCAACGAAACCACCGACAACCAACTGCACCCGTCTTTATGTCGGATAATTTACATTTTTCAAACCGTCTTCCACGATTTTCAGAAATTCTGACTTTGGATGCGGATATAAGAGAAGGGACGAAGGGTAGAGGATATAAGGGAGGGGTATTTTGGCATAAAATGACAAAAATCAAACAAAAAAAATCAAATTTACCGAAAAAACAGGCCGGAATTCATAATTGCAAGCAATTTTTGAACTGAGTTATCTCTTTGGGAGTTAAATAGAGTATTAAAAAAAATTCAAAGGGGAGTAAATTTTAATTTATGCATTTTTAAAGGGAGTAAGTTTTAGTTTACTCTAACAATAATAATAATTTTTTTACTTAATTAATCTAATTCTAACTTTCCGACTACTTTAAGGAAGCGGTTTTGCTAACTTTTTACTGTTTTCGGAGCATGTATCCCAATAAAGGCCGGGAATTAGTTTCTCCCTTTAGGTTGATTAGTTTCATTATAATTGATTAGGATGATAGTTTAGCCTCTCCATAGCTAGTTTACTTAGTGAGTTTTTCTTTTACAGCTTGATTTGAACGTAATTAACATGTTTAACGATTGAATTTACATTTTGAAATTGGCAACGTCCATATTCATTCCAAAAGAGTCGTTGGCTCATATCTTCCTCCTATGACAATATTCTCCCTATTATTTTTCTCTTATTTTAGCTAGCTTAATTGATGTGCATTAAGGTAGTATTATCAACCATAAAACGTAACCCGATACATTTCGTACACATTCATCCGTATATCCTGTAAATCATCTTTGATTATGTATCAATTAGCACATCACATTTGCAGTAACTTTCTCATTTAACATTTATTAGATCTTTACAATTAAGGTAGCTAATCATATAATTAATTCTTGCCATTCAGATCATTTGTACGTATCACTAGTATATATTGTAGCTCACAATGTTTAAAGAATACAATTCAAAAATACAATTCTGTTACATGTCCCTTAATTCTTTCCGTAAGCATGTGTATTGTAGCTTGTATAAATAGACTTGTAAATCTTTGGAATGGACAAACGATATACACCTTGTAATACATAAATATTCTTTCAGTCGTAACATGGTCTTAGAGCCATGATACCACGAAACTTTCCGTTTTATCGTCTTTCTTCAACATTCATGAATGAATATGATGAATACCGATGATAACAAAATTATCAATTCGACAAAAACTTCTTATTCTTTTGTTCACGTCGAAAATCTGGGTAGTAATATAACACAAGTCAACTACGATGAATGGTCTCGGGCTTTCGATCTCGCTCTTCTCGCTAAGGGCAAACTCGAGTACATGGTCTTGACTTTTGAAATAGGCAGCATGCTAATAGGATCGGGTCTTTTGAAAAGTTTGGAATGATTTTTGAAAAGATAGGATTTTGAATTTTAGAGGACGATCTTGACTTTTGAAACGGACAACATGCCGATAGGACCGAGTTTTTTGAAAAGTTGATATTTGAATATTGAAATTTTGAATATAGAAATGGTTTCAAGAAAATTTGAATATCGAAACAGTTTTTGGAAATTTTGAATATCGAATGGAAAGCATGCTGGCTAGAAAATAGGCTATTTAAAGTCAAACCTAAGTCTAAATTTCGTCAGCATTCCAGTTTTTGAAATTTTGGATTTTAATGATGCATTTTTGTAAAGACAATTTTTTTAAAAGAATGACACGGAGACCGAGTAGCAAGTAGTCAAATAGGCATTATGACGACAATATGTATGCTTGTGGACATGACATAGGTCCACCCCGACGCGGCCACGCGCGGGTTTGGGTAGGCGAATGAATCTCCATATGAGAATGGATCGAATTGAAATTTAGGTCTATGTGGAGTCGCCACCGAATTTTATGGTTATTCGGAACCGTTCGAGCCCACTCTATGTCGTAGTGGTCCGTATACAAAATACGGCCCATTTCCGATGTCAGAGTTTATTGGGCTCGTCCCTTTGCATTTGATACCAATACCGACATTATCGGATATTGTGTATTGAATGACTCTCATGCGCCAACGGTTTCGGGCATCCGGAAACCGAGGTTCTGAGTAAGGGGTGAGGGTACGTGTTGGGAAGCCCACGAAGGACACCCAACCCCGCCCGCACATTAGCGGCCTCTACTAAGAATTCGAATGACTTACAATACGCGCGCTAGTAAAACGGGAAAATGATATGCAAACAGTATTTTCCCTAAACATGCGAATTGAATTGAAACGGGTTTCTAAGTCAATTTAATGCAGCTAAGATTAACGTCAAAGTCGTATTTTAGCATGCGGGTTCATTTAGTACAATAAACGAACAAAATTAAATTAACAAGAGAAACAACAAACGCGTTAGTAATGATATAATAATATAACGAATAATAACGGTTTGTGCAAAATTGAATTGAATTAAAAAGATGCAAATATGAAGATGCATGATTTGAAAGATAGTATACACGTGATTAATTATGCACATGTTGACCTAAGTCGTAAAATACTATCGAGTTTGAAAAATAGGGTAATGTACGACTCGTGTTTGAGTCGTTACGGGGGCACTCGATCGAGTAGTCGATAGACTCGGTCGAGTAAGCTCTGAAAAGAGGTTTCTGTTTCGTGTTCTAGACCATACTCGGCCGAGTTATTGACTAACTCGGTCGAGTACATGGCCACTCGACCGAGTCACTGTGAGACTCGACCGAGTGGAGGTCATGAAAAACATTCTGGTTTGATTTTGGGGCGCCACTCGACCGAGTGGACTAGGCACTCGGTCGAGTGCTTCCTGTACGAATTGTGATTCGTTTGCAAATTTAATGGTCGATTTTGAAATTGCTTTTGATTTTTGAGAGTTTGACGATTTGACGAATTGGGCATAGATATAGCGGAATTTATACTCAATTCGTGACTTGAATACTCGTCGTATCCCACACTCGATTACCGAATCGACATAGAATACATAGAGTGAAAACAAAACAAAGGGATTTCAGAAAAAGTAATTAGCGAGATCTGAATGTTATTTAGGACTTACGGTTTGACATAAACTGAGGCCACTCGATCGAGTTATTGATTAACTCGACCGAATAGGCTGCCACTCGATCGAGTCACTGTGAGACTCGACCGAGTAGAGGTCCTGCAGACCATTCTGTCTGGATTTCGTGATGTCACTCGATCGAGTGACGCAGGCACTCGACCGAGTGGCACCTGTACGTGATCAGAAATCGCTTGTATTTGATTTGAATCGTTTAAATTAACCGAGACAATATAAGTATTCCTCCGTGTTTGTAGTGTTATAAATGGATAACCTCTACGTTAACATCAACGGAAAATTGAATCGGCTAAATTATTTGATTTGATTCATTAGACTCGACATCCAATTATGGAATTGGCATCGGGTCTAACATATCGATACTTTGTCTAAATAAAGAAAAGAACTTGATTCCCTCGACTTCTCCGACATCGAAATAAATCCCTAGGGATTGTGATGTCGGATCCGTGTCAACGGGTTTCGACCCTTATGAAATAATTACTTGAAAAAAAAAAGATGAATGCGCGATAAGATAAATAATAAAAATAACCGTAATATTAATAATAATACGTAATAATAATAATAATAATAATACGTAATAATAAAATATAGTAGTAATAGTAATATATATAGTAATAATAATAATACGTAGTAGTAGTGCGTAATAGTAATATAATATATAGTAGTAATAATAATAATAATATATAATAGTAATAATAATGCAAAAAAACGAGAAAAGAGGGAAAAGGAAAGAAAAAGGGGTTTGTCACCCTCAACCTACATGTTTCAGTCTCGGTACGGACTCATAAACGCGGCTTTAACACGGGAGTCTTCGAGGTGTATGAAGGCTAAGTTGTGGTGGCTCGGATTGAATCCCTAGAACTAGGTTTAGGGTTTGCTAAAGTCGGTTTTCCTAGGGTTTTTCTAGGGTTGGTAAAAACGTAGTATGTGTGTAGGATGCTAGGGTTTTTTGAGGTTGTGAAAGTTGTTGAAGAGGGGTGCATGAGGGTTCCTTTTATAGGAAAAGCTAGGGCTTCGGATTAGGGTTACTCGACCGAGTAGGTGGCTGACTCGGTCGAGTAGGCTTGTGCGTCAGCCGTCGGGCCTGAATAAGGGCCCACTCGATCGAGTGGATGAGGCACTCGATCGAGTGGCCCAGCTGGGTCGCGCGGGTCACTTGCTTGGACCTTGACCGTGGGTTTTTGAGGGGTTTGAGTTTGAATTGGGCTTTTGATGTTTGAGGGGTTGTTGGGTGTGTCTCGGAAACGACTTTGACCGGGATTGACCCAGTCGTGATGAGTCGGTTTTAATTCCGGTGTCGGTTTTGGCCCAAATTAGTCTTGTTTGACTCGAAATGGCCTGCTGGGCCTGGATTTGAGGTTGGTTTTGTGAGATTTGTACTCCGTAAGTGCGTTAGCCAACGATTAATGGATTTGAGCCCGTATCCGAGCGCATAGAAGCATGTTAGCGTCCGATCATCATCGGGTGTTTTTTGGAAACTGCCATAGACACCTGGCAGTCAAAATGCGGGTGTCTACAGAGCCCCCACTCTGACTGAGGCTTGGACAGGGCGAAAGTCAGAGTATCCACCAGGCCAATCGAGGATTGAAACCTGGCGGACTTCCGGCCGGGTCGTTTATAGTCCATTAGACTTGCGTGAAGGGCCCGCCAGCCATAAGCTAGAAGTCATACCTGAGCCGATAACTCTGTGGGGGATTGGACTTGTCTCGTAAGTCCTGGGTGCGCCTGTATGTAGACTCATCCCTTGAAATGCCGTCGTTGGCTTCCGCTGGGGAATTATCGTGGGTTGCACTTCCCTAATTGAGTTGTACCTGTATGAGTCACATAAAATGCATGCAACACGTAGGCAGTAAAATGACTCGCGCTGGGGAGAGACGTTTTTTTTGAAATTTTGAATTTTTGAAATTTTGAAATTTGAAATCTTGAGATTTTTTTGAGTTTTGGAAACGTTGAGACTTTGACTCCTAACAAGGATTAGGAAAGTTTGGGATGGATATTCCCGTGCTAGTATTGAGACTAGGATTGTGGTTCGATTCCTAATTAGGATTAGGAAATTTTCCTAAATAGTTTGCGAGGCCAATGCTATATATAGCCCTTCCATGCTCTTGATTTTCTTCACAAGTCACAAAACAACCCTTTCTTAAGAGAAAGTCTCTCTAATTCTCTTGAGAAAGTCTCTTCATCTTCTTTAAGAAGTTTAGCCATGGGTATCGATAGGTTGATTGTGATGTTGCAGGAATGGTCCCGTCGCTTTAGGGATGCAGATAGGGTGGCTTTGAATCAGACGGGGATAACCCAATTGTACCCGTTCCGTCAGATGGTGGTTGACCGCTATTTTCTGGATGCTTGCTTGGCTTATTGGGATGACATATATCATGTCTTTGCTTTCCCTCGGGGCGAAGTCTGCCCTTTGCCTGAGGAGATTGCAGCTATAGGAGGATGGAACCCGATACTCCGTCCCGCCGTCCCGTACTCGATCTATGATCCGAGGAGGAAGTTGAGGGAATTTCTAGGGCTTTCCCACAGCGAGGTGTCCCGTATGATGGATGGTGATAAAATTTCTCTGATCGACTTGGCTGAGAAATTTATGAACTCTCTCGATGTTCGGGTTAGACCGGCTTACAGCCGTAGAGCTTTCTCCTTTTGCATGCTCCATGTATACGCTTTCGAGGGTCATATGGACTTGTTGTGCTGCATGGGAAGTACCCGTCTTCTGACTGTAGTGGATCTGATGGAGACTGAGCACAGCCCGGCTTGGTTGATCACGGGCGAGATTATCCAAGGATTGGACGATCGCAAAAGGGACTCATCTATTCGTTTTACCGGGAGCACCCGTTTGTTGCAAGTATGTTACTTGACTTTTTCGATTTTTGATTTTTCTTTCTTCTCTTTTTTTTTTTTTGGAATTCTTCTTACTGCAGGGGGGTACTCGATCGAGTCACCCAAGCACTCGGTCGAGTACCCTCAATGAGACGCTTCTGATCTGTCTTCGGGGCGCTACTCGATCGAGTCACCCTGGCACTCGATCGAGTGCCCTCGTAAAGAACCTCCTGTTTACATTCAGGGGTACCACTCGACCGAGTGTCCCGAGCACTCGACCGAGTGGCCTTAGGCGAGCGCCTGTTTTGCCTTGGAATCTCATGTTTTTGTTTCCTTTTGCAGATTTGGCTATATGAGAGGCTATCAGTGATAGATCCTCCACTTGATGCGGGCAACTACCGTTATAACCAGGTGATGACGAGGAGGCGGGCCATTGACTTTTCTCGTCAGATTACGCAGAAGTATTGGGACGAGGTTTTGTCCTTTCATGGCGGCCCGTTAATTCGATGGGTGGTTCCATGGTGGCCCATCTACCTTTGGAGTGGCTTGGACCCGAGGGACAGAGCCCGCTATCAGGTGATCCTTTCCTTCAGGCAGACGGTTCATCTTTATCCTGATCGCATACTAAGGCAGTATGGATGGACCCAGCGAATCCCTGAAGTTGAAGCAGTTGTGAGTGACCCTACCCAACTGACTGATGTAATGTGTGATACCTGGATGCAAAGGTGGTACACACGGCATACTTGGCCCGTTGTCAAATCTCGCCATTCAATCTGGGTTTCAGATTCTTATACGAAGTGGACCAAAGCCGGAGATGCCAAAGCCCGAGCCGCCTTGAAAGTCGATGAAGCCTTCGACCTGCTGAGAAGAGAGCAAGCTAAAGACAACAGGGGATTCTTTGATGAGGGAGACACTCCAGCTACCCTAGTCCGCCTAATGTCAGGGAAAAAGAAGAAGACTAAGACTCAAGCTGAAGGGTCTAGTGCTAAAGGTGCTTGGGGGAAAGTGAGCCCCCAGATGGACTTGGAAAGGAGACTGGGCCCAAGACTACCCGTGCAGGACCGACTTGGCCCACGGGATAGACTGCCTGAGCATGTGCGGGCCCGACTTGGGCCGAAGACCGTGATTGAAGACCCGTCGTCAAAGAAACGGGCTCGGGCTAAGGAGGTTCCACTTGCGATTCGGGAACGCTCGTCACCACCCCGAAGACCTCAGGCTCTACGCGACCCGAAGGACAAGGGGAAGGGGAAGATGCCCGGATACTAGTCTCCTTATTTTATTATTTGAATATTATTATTATTTTTGTGGTGTGATTTTTTGTGTGAATGCCGTTTTTTTTTTTTTTTTTTTTTTTTTTTGTAATCCCGAGTTTATCGAGATATTAATAAAAGACATATTATTGAACACCGTTCCCGTCTTTTGTTTATTGCAGTGGTTGTACCCTTTTGAGGGGTTGCCTACGTATCCGCAAACGGCGGAATCAAACCTAACGTAGTTCAAAAGATTTGATTTGATTGATTTTTGCAATTTTCGAAATACATCAAGATTGTTAATTCGAGATGCGCGACAGTAGAATAATTAATTCTAGCTTATTGACTTGTCTAAAATTTTGAAAATTTATAAAAAAAAGGACAAATTTTTATAAATTTTTGCGAATGACATTGAGATGGGGGTTTATGGGTAATAGCGCTTCAGCTGGTCCAAGTTGGTTGGGTTGACAAATTCGTTCCCGTCCAAGTCTGTCAGCATTACCGCTCCTCCTGATAGGACCTTCTTAACCAAGTATGGCCCAGCCCAGTTGGGTTTGAATTTACCTCTTGGGTCAACCGGTAGTAAGGCACGAACCGATTTTAGGACCAAATCCCCTTCCTTGATGTTCCTGGGCCTAACCCGCTTGTTGAAAGCCCGTTGGATCCTTTTTTGATATATTTGAATGTTGTTGAGAGCCCGGGATCGCCGTTCGTCTAAAAGGACTAGCGAATCGTATCGGGCTTGGACCCAATCTGCCTCAGGTACTTGGCTTTCAAGTAGGATCCTAAGGGATGGCACCTCTAGCTCGACTGGTTGGACTGCTTCCATTCCGTATGTCAAGTAGTACGGGGTTGCCCCTGTCGCGGTGCGGATTGAGGTTCGATATCCCCATAGGGCAAAAGGTATTTTGTCGGGCCAGTCCCGGTAATTTTCAGCCATCTTTTTAAGTATGGTGACAATTGTTTTATTGGCCGCTTCTACCGCTCCATTTGTTTGAGGCCGGTAAGGCGAAGATGTATGCCTTTGAATTTTGTACTTTGCCAGCAATGCGGCAGTTTCAGCTTGAAAGTGGGTCCCGTGATCGCTGATGAACTCGTGAGGGATCCCATACCGGCATATTATTCTATTTTGGATAAACTTGGCCACGTGCTTGGCGTTCAAGACACGGTATGACTCGGCTTCGACCCATTTGGTGAAGTAGTCGATGGCCACCAAGATGAAGCAATGACCCCCCGTCCCAGAAGGATGCACCTTTCCAATTATGTCAATACCCCATGTCGAAGATGGCCATGGTGATGTCATGGTATATAATAGGGAAGATGGCATATGCTGTACATTGGCGAAGATCTGACAGTTATGGCAGTGTTTGACATACAACTGACAGTCTGTTTCCATGGTGTTCCAATAGTACCCGAGCCTCATGATTTTTCGGGCTAGCATATGGGCGTTCATATGAGGGCCGTTTTCACCATCATGGACCTCGGCCATGACCTTTTCGGCCTGTATTTTGTCGATGCATAGGAGTAGAGACCCCTGTGCCGTCTTTTTGTACAATTGCCCGTCGTCAGTTCGAACAAATTGGGTTGCTAATCTCCGTAGGGCCTTTTTGGCCCGATTTTCAGCTCCCGCGGGATATTCTCCCGTTGCCAAGTAGGTTAGGACAGCTTGATACCAAGGCTCCGGGTCCGTTATCTCGATATCCTGAATGGCGTGGATGTAGGCTGGCTCGGACCGTCTCTCGACACAGATTGGCATGCTGGTCAGGTGATCCGGGATGTTCAGTAAAGATGCTAATTTGGAAAGTGCATCTGCGAACTGATTCTCTTCCCGGGGCAGATAAATGTATTCTACCTTTTGAAATTGTTTTTCTAGAACCCTTACCCGTGCTTGGTAAGCCACGAGATTGGCGTTCCGAGTTTTCCATTTTTGGAGTGCTTGATTAATGACCAATGATGAATCGCCGTGGACTCGGAGGTTTGTTACCCCTAAATCAGCGGCGGCTTGCAACCCGTGAATGCATGCTTCGTATTCGGCTGCGTTATTGGTCACGTCGAAGTCTAACTTGATGGATAAGGGAGTGTGTTCCCCTCGGGGTGAAATTAACAGGATTCCGACCCCGAACCCTCGGAAGTTGGATGCCCCATCGAAATATAGATCCCACACTTCCGTATCGGTATGGAATATGTCTTCATCGGGAAAGGCCCATGTATCGGTGTGGCCTTCTTCGGATATTGGGCTGTCAGCGAGGAACTCGGCAACTACCCGGCCTTTGATGGCTTTTAATGGTACAAATTTGAGGTCGAACTCGGATAACATTAAAGTCCATCTTGATATCCTACCGTTGAGGATGGGCTTCTCGAACAAGTATTTGATGGGATCCATTTTGGATAACACATGTACCTCGTGACTGAGCATGTAATGTCGGAGCTTTTTAGTGGCCCAAACCAATGCTAGGCACGTCTTTTCGAGCATTGTATATTTACACTCATATTCGAGGAACTTTTTACTGATGTAGTAAATGGCCCGTTCTTCTGAATCAACTGTCTGGGCCAGCATAGCCCCCATGGCTGTCTCAGTCGTTGTTAGGTATAACGACAAAGGTAGACCGTGTTGAGGTGGCATTAGTACTGGCGGAGCAGACAGAATCTCCTTGATTTTGTCGAAAGCCGCTTGACATTTATCGTCCCATAGCACCCGTTCTCCGATTTTTAGCTTTTTGAAGATGGGTTCGCATACCATGGTTAGTTTTGAAATGAACCGGCTAATGTATTGGACTTTCCCGAGAAACCCCCGTATTTCTTTTTCGGTTTTGGGTGGTTGCATCTCGGTGATGGCTTTGATTTTAGCTGGGTCGACCTCGATGCCGCGTTGGCTAACGATATGGCCCAGTAATTTGCCCGACGTCACCCCAAAGCTGCATTTTTGTGGGTTTAGTCTCATGTTGTATTTACGTAGCCGGGTGAAGAACTTTCTTAGGGCTGAAATGTGCCCGCTTCGGTCCTTAGATTTGACGATCATGTCGTCCACGTAGACCTCCACTTCTTTATGCATCATGTCGTGGAGCAAAGTAGTGGCAGTCCGTTGATAAGTGGCCCCGGCGTTGATAAGCCCAAATGGCATGACGGTGTAACAGTAAGTACCCCAAGGTGTAATGAAGATGGTCTTACCCATGTCCTCTTCTGCCATTTTAATTTGATTATACCCGGCATACCCGTCCATGAACGATAGAAGGGCATGATCGGCCGTGTTATCCACCAGTATGTCGATGTGTGGTAACGGAAAATCGTCTTTTGGGCTTGCTTTGTTAAGGTCCCGGAAGTCCACGCAAACCCGCACCTTGCCGTCCTTCTTGGGTACCGGCACGATGTTTGCAACCCAGTCTGGATATTCAGACACTTGTATAAAGCCTGCTTTGAATTGTTTATCGACCTCTTCCTTGACTTTAAGAGACCATTCGGGCTTCATTCTTCTGAGTTTTTGCTTTACCGGCTTGCACCCATCTTTGATGGGTATTCGATGTTCGGCTATCTCCCGGTCTATACCCGGCATGTCCTTGTAGGACCATGCAAAGACATCCTTGAATTCATGGAGGAGGTCTGTGAATTGCTCTCTCTCCCCTGGATCTAAAGATAGGCCCAACTTAAGCATCTGGGGCTCTAAAGTGGTTCCCACATTGATGGACTCGGTTTCTTCGATTACCGGATCTCGGGATTCCCTTTGCTCGAGCTGCTCGACCAGATGTTGAGGTAGGGGTACCTGTTCGTCGGGTTTCTCAATGTCATTGCATATAAGATTTTTGAAATTGAGAAAATTTTGGAAATAAGACAAGTCGTAAGCAGAACGGTGTTCGTTATTATTATTGATGGTAAATTTTGAAAATAGCTCGAATAGAGCTGCCATCTGATCATTGGTCAGAGGCGGGATAGGGAGAGGTCTTGGGACAGGCCCCGAGACCTCAGTGGATAAGGGAAGAGGGGTTACAGACTCGACTTTAGCACCAGACCCTCTAGACTCGGACTCAGACTCCGACTCTGACTCTGACTCAGACTCGGTATCCGGCATGTCTCCCTCGCCGGTGGTCAGCTTGTAGACCCGTCCTTGACTGTCGGTCCATTTTATGGTCTTCCTCCAGGCCCTCGTCTCGGTGTTGGCGCCGACCTCGGTGATTAATTTGGTTGGGTCAAACCGATCGCTGCGAAGGATCAAGTTGACCAGGTCGTCTTTTGGAGGAGGAATGGCCTTGTCTTCCCCGAATAAGAGCCCCAGCACGGGCTCAGAGCTGCTTTCGCCTTCCTTTGATTCGGCCTGGACGATGGTGAATATATCATCAGGGATGAAATTGCATTCCCGAGCCTTTTTGGTCTCGGGATATGTGATGGTGGGTTGGTAAAGGCCCACTTGGACGGCTCCAAAGACTGGAGTGACGAAGTAATCCGTTAGCTTCAGGCTATAAGGGCTTATGTAAGTACCCTTGATAATGTCGATAGCCTTGTGAATACCGGCCTGAACCACGTTTTCCGGGGTTATAGCATACCCCAGTCCAAAATGTGACTCGCCATCATTCAGAACCTCGATAATCTTCCCAGCTGGAAGATTTGGCCTTGAGGTTATTCCGGGTAGGTAACCCAGATTTTGTAGCATCGTGTCGATGCTAGTTGTGAAGTAGGGCCTAAAGAGATATTCTTCTTCGATCATGCCCACGAAATCAAATCCTCGTGGGTCGGCCCGGCCTGTAGCGTTGCAGCTTGCTACGGTAATTGGGGTCGCCTCCAGCGTGATGATGCCGTCTTTGAGGGGCATCTTGACTTTTCGGTGGAGGGTAGATGACACGGCCTTAACTGCGTGGATCCAAGGCCTTCCCAGCAAGAGATTGAATGATGAGGTGACATCTATCACCTGAAACTCCAATTCCTTTTCGATTGGGCCCGTTATGATCTTCAATTTCACGGCCCCGGCGACAGGTTTTGGGCTTCCGTCGAAAGCCTGGATAGTCTGCGCCGTTGGAAGGTAATCGGCATCGGTGATGCCGAGTGCTTTGGCGGTCCTTAGGGGAAGGACATTCACGGCTGATCCATCATCGATAAGGGTCATCGGGAGATATTTACCCTTGCAGATGACCGTGATGTACAGGGCCAGATTGTGATTGGGCCCAAATGGTGGCAGATCAGCTTTAGAGAAGGTTATGAGTGGGCCTTCTTCTTTGGATTTGCCCTTAAGGTAGGGCATGATGGTGGCTACCATTTCAGCAGGGGTAGCCTCTGAATCAACCTTGATTTCATCGAGAGCCTTAGTCAGTGCTTCCCGATGAGCTTGTGAGCTAACCAATAGTTGCCATATGGTTAGATCGGCTCGGACCCTCTTCATTTGTTGGACCAGAGCCGTGTCTGGGCTTGGTTCTTCGAGGGCAGGCTCCGTCCTGGCAGGTTCAGTGACGGATATAGGGATGGAACGCCCAGCTGCGGCGAGATAATTGGTGGCTAAAGCTTTGGATTTTGCCTTTCGGACCTCTTCAAGGGTGATGGGGACAGCCTCCCCTTTGGTTAAGTACACATCATCCTCGTCGTCGAACCATATCCCGTTGATTTGTGGGATATAGGGAGAGATGAGGTGAGAACAGTCAATTACCTCACCGGTGAAGATAGCATGGGCGCTGAACGGGTTTTCTTTGTTGCTCGGCTTGTCTCCGGGCAACGGGATTTTCCCGCTCTCGATAAGGTCCTGGATTAGATGTTTTAACCTCCAACATTTTTCAGTATCGTGTCCGTTACCCCGGTGATACTGACAATAGGCCTGGGCATTGTAAGTTTTGGGCCTCTTCTCCACTGGAGGTTCTACAGTTGGGCCTATCGGTTGGATTAGGCCCTTTGAGGATAGCCTCTGTAAGGCATAAGTATAGGTAGTCCCTATATCTGTGAATACCCGATTTGGTGTATTCTTTTTAGATGAGGTATCGAGCAGGTTTACCTCGTCGAAGATGCTGCGAGTTGCAGCTGCAGGTGTGGGCTTGTTTGTGGATGAACTAGCCCCTTGATACCCTTTGGTAGAGGCCTTAGTCAGGCTCTCCAACCTCAAATCATCTTCGATCCTTGTGCCCATTTCAGTAAGGACAGCAAAGTTCGGGATAATAGCATACCGGAGATGGACCCGGTAGGATGGGAGTAGATTTTTGACGAAGGCTTCCACTAGGGCCTTCTCGCCGGGCTTGTCGACCAGCTTCACACTCTCAGCCCTCCACCTTTGCAGATATTTTGTGAACCCTTCTTTGGGCTCTTGGGCCATTACTTCCAGAGTACGCATTGTAGTCTGGATTTCAGTGTTATCGGCGTAGTTCCGAGCAAATTCGGTCGCCACATCATCCCAAGTCTTGTACTTCTTGGGGTCGAGCCTGTAGAACCAGGCCCTGGGGTGCTTTTCCAAGGAGGAAGGGAATAGGTGCTTGAACATGGTGGACTTTACCCCTTTGACTGCCATGAAGTCTTTGAAGGCCCGGATGTGATGGACCGGGTCTTCGGTACCCTCAAACATAGGAATTCCCGTCAAGTTGAGGTTGGCAGGTAGCTCGTCATTCAAAGGTGAATAAATGCGAGCATTTTCGGAGTGGATCGAGTTGCTTGTTGACAAGTGGACTTGCTCCTCGAGCCTGCGAACGACACTGACCAATTCGGCTATGGGCCCAACGGAATCGCCTCCTTCACCTGGGACCGTCTTCTCCACAGTGCTCAGACGGGTGTCCAAAGTTGCTTGGTTAGCGAGGATGGAGGTCAGTTGAGTTTCGATCTTGGCTAAGGCATTTTTCAATTCGTCCATCTTGCGTTGATGTCGGGTTGTGGCTGGCCTGTCTGTAAGAATACCACGTAATCAGAAACTAGCCCAGAAATCCCGGAATAGAAAGTATATCCCGAACGAGACTAAAAGGGAAATGACTCGAGAAAGACACCTAGACGGGTGACTTGTGAAGTGTGGGCCTTCCTTAGGATTCGGCAAGTGGGCCTAGTCCTGTTCGAAGGAAGGTTCACGCGAGACATCCCCAGACTTTTGACTCTATCGTGTTGACGGGCCCTCCTTCGTAAGAGTATGTCCTACTTAGGTGGGCCTTGCCTTAGTCTAATAAGGCGGACCGGGAAAGGGAAGAAACTCGTGATGTAAGATCGACGGAATTTCGACGCTACGGACTTTGACAACTTAAGACACGACCCGACACTGCTAGATACGGGAAGTCCTAGAAGAGGAAGGTTTTGAAAATTGATTGATTTTTGAAAAAGGACCGAGTGGACTCGGTGAATGGCCCAAATTTCCGAAAAAGAGGACGAAAAGTCATTGGGCCATGAGTTTTGAAAGTTCGAGTTTTAATTTGGGCAGCATACCGGCTAGAAAATAGGCTAATTTGAGTAAAATCATAAGTCCTAAATTCGGTATGTGTCCCGGGTTTTGAAAATTGAATATCTTGAAAAGGAGGATGTAATTTTTGAAAAGTTGATATTTTTGAAAATGACTCGGAAACCAAGTAGCACGTAGTCACACAAGCATTATAACGACGCCATGTATGCTCTACACTAAGTCTCGGTCGGTCTGAAAGGGTCTATACCAGTGTACATAGTCTAGACGTTGATCGGGACGGACTCTCTAAGTCGAATTGAGCTTAGAACATGCCGCGAAACCCACTCGAATCGACTATGGACACCTTTTGACATATCCATGTTGGATTACATCAATGGTATAGTGGGACGTCGGTCACCAGTACCGGCCCGGGAAAATATGGGTTATGCATGAACCGTAAAACTAACACGCGCATTGTATTTGTCAAACGATTTCTATTCGAGTCTCACCCTGAGGATGCCGATGGTAAGTCAC
This sequence comes from Agrostemma githago, assembly GCA_958450325.1. NCBI lineage: Eukaryota > Viridiplantae > Streptophyta > Magnoliopsida > Caryophyllales > Caryophyllaceae > Agrostemma > Agrostemma githago. The sequence goes on from OY288240.1 coordinate 56,384,825, forward strand.
GCATCAGTTAATCCCCAGCGGAGTCGCCAAATTGTGGACATGACATAGGTCCACCCCGACGCGGCCACGCGCGGGTTTGGGTAGGCGAATGAATCTCCATATGAGAATGGATCGAATTGAAATTTAGGTCTATGTGGAGTCGCCACCGAATTTTATGGTTATTCGGAACCGTTCGAGCCCACTCTATGTCGTAGTGGTCCGTATACAAAATACGGCCCATTTCCGATGTCAGAGTTTATTGGGCTCGTCCCTTTGCATTTGATACCAATACCGACATTATCGGATATTGTGTATTGAATGACTCTCGTGCGCCAACGGTTTCGGGCATCCGGAAACCGAGGTTCTGAGTAAGGGGTGAGGGTACGTGTTGGGAAGCCCACGAAGGACACCCAACCCCGCCCGCACATTAGCGGCCTCTACTAAGAATTCGAATGACTTACAATACGCGCGCTAGTAAAACGGGAAAATGATATGCAAACAGTATTTTCCCTAAACATGCGAATTGAATTGAAACGGGTTTCTAAGTCAATTTAATGCAGCTAAGATTAACGTCAAAGTCGTATTTTAGCATGCGGGTTCATTTAGTACAATAAACGAACAAAATTAAATTAACAAGAGAAACAACAAACGCGTTAGTAATGATATAATAATATAACGAATAATAACGGTTTGTGCAAAATTGAATTGAATTAAAAAGATGCAAATATGAAGATGCATGATTTGAAAGATAGTATACACGTGATTAATTATGCACATGTTGACCTAAGTCGTAAAATACTATCGAGTTTGAAAAATAGGGTAATGTACGACTCGTGTTTGAGTCGTTACGGGGGCACTCGATCGAGTAGTCGATAGACTCGGTCGAGTAAGCTCTGAAAAGAGGTTTCTGTTTCGTGTTCTAGACCATACTCGGCCGAGTTATTGACTAACTCGGTCGAGTACATGGCCACTCGACCGAGTCACTGTGAGACTCGACCGAGTGGAGGTCATGAAAAACATTCTGGTTTGATTTTGGGGCGCCACTCGACCGAGTGGACTAGGCACTCGGTCGAGTGCCTCCTGTACGAATTGTGATTCGTTTGCAAATTTAATGGTCGATTTTGAAATTGCTTTTGATTTTTGAGAGTTTGACGATTTGACGAATTGGGCATAGATATAGCGGAATTTATACTCAATTCGGGACTTGAATACTCGTCGTATCCCACACTCGATTACCGAATCGACATAGAATACATAGAGTGAAAACAAAACAAAGGGATTTCAGAAAAAGTAATTAGCGAGATCTGAATGTTATTTAGGACTTACGGTTTGACATAAACTGAGGCCACTCGATCGAGTTATTGATTAACTCGACCGAATAGGCTGCCACTCGATCGAGTCACTGTGAGACTCGACCGAGTAGAGGTCCTGCAGACCATTCTGTCTGGATTTCGTGATGTCACTCGATCGAGTGACGCAGGCACTCGACCGAGTGGCACCTGTACGTGATCAGAAATCGCTTGTATTTGATTTGAATCGTTTAAATTAACCGAGACAATATAAGTATTCCTCCGTGTTTGTAGTGTTATAAATGGATAACCTCTACGTTAACATCAACGGAAAATTGAATCGGCTAAATTATTTGATTTGATTCATTAGACTCGACATCCAATTATGGAATTGGCATCGGGTCTAACATATCGATACTTTGTCTAAATAAAGAAAAGAACTTGATTCCCTCGACTTCTCCGACATCGAAATAAATCCCTAGGGATTGTGATGTCGGATCCGTGTCAACGGGTTTCGACCCTTATGAAATAATTACTTGAAAAAAAAAAGATGAATGCGCGATAAGATAAATAATAAAAATAACCGTAATATTAATAATAATACGTAATAATAATAATAATAATACGTAATAATAAAATATAGTAGTAATAGTAATATATATAGTAATAATAATACGTAGTAGTAGTGCGTAATAGTAATATAATATATAGTAGTAATAATAATAATAATATATAATAGTAATAATAATGCAAAAAAACGAGAAAAGAGGGAAAAGGAAAGAAAAAGGGGTTTGTCACCCTCAACCTACATGTTTCAGTCTCGGTACGGACTCATAAACGCGGCTTTAACACGGGAGTCTTCGAGGTGTATGAAGGCTAAGTTGTGGTGGCTCGGATTGAATCCCTAGAACTAGGTTTAGGGTTTGCTAAAGTCGGTTTTCCTAGGGTTTTTCTAGGGTTGGTAAAAACGTAGTATGTGTGTAGGATGCTAGGGTTTTTTGAGGTTGTGAAAGTTGTTGAAGAGGGGTGCATGAGGGTTCCTTTTATAGGAAAAGTTAGGGCTTCGGATTAGGGTTACTCGACCGAGTAGGTGGCTGACTCGGTCGAGTAGGCTTGTGCGTCAGCCGTCGGGCCTGAATAAGGGCCCACTCGATCGAGTGGATGAGGCACTCGATCGAGTGGCCCAGCTGGGTCGCGCGGGTCACTTGCTTGGACCTTGACCGTGGGTTTTTGAGGGGTTTGAGTTTGAATTGGGCTTTTGATGTTTGAGGGGTTGTTGGGTGTGTCTCGGAAACGACTTTGACCGGGATTGACCCAGTCGTGATGAGTCGGTTTTAATTCCGGTGTCGGTTTTGGCCCAAATTAGTCTTGTTTGACTCGAAATGGCCTGCTGGGCCTGGATTTGAGGTTGGTTTTGTGAGATTTGTACTCCGTAAGTGCGTTAGCCAACGATTAATGGATTTGAGCCCGTATCCGAGCGCATAGAAGCATGTTAGCGTCCGATCATCATCGGGTGTTTTTTGGAAACTGCCATAGACACCTGGCAGTCAAAATGCGGGTGTCTACAATGCTTTACACTAAGTCTTGGTCGGTCTAGATAGGGTCTATACCAGAGCATAAAACTCTTTCGATAATCGAGACAGACTCCCTTAAGCAATTCGCAAAAGGACATGCCCCAAAACCCATACGAATTGAAGTCGGTTGTGAACACCTTGATGGAACCAATTTTGAATATATCGTGGTATAGTGGAACGCCGATCATAAGTAACCGGCCCGGGCAAAATTAGGGTTTTGTATGAACCATCGAACTAAAACGCGTACTTTAGTAACCAATCGATTTCTTTTTGAGTCTCACCCAGAAGACCCCGATGACAAGTTGTACTTTAGGTATCTTCATCGGAGTCGCCAAATTGTGGACATGGCAAAGTCCATGCCCGGACACGGTCAGGCGCGGGTTTGGGTAGGCGGATATTCTCGCAATGAGATTGATCTCGAATTGAAATTTAAATCGAAGTGGAGTCGCCAGCGAACTTTGTGGGAGTTCAGACCCATTCGAGCCCACTCTATATTTAGGTCATACCACGCACGAAGCATGGTTAGCTTTATAGTACTAGAGCTTAGGGGCTTGTCCCTTTGCATATCGAATATCAAATGTCAAATATCGTATGACTCTCGTGACAATGGTTTCGGGCATAGTCCGTAAACCGAAGATTCTTAGTAAGGGGGTGAAGGTATGTGTTGGGAAAGCTCACGGAGAATACCCAACCTCGCCTGTACTTAGCGGCCTCTACTAAGATATTGATTGGTGTTCTAGTGCGCGCGTTAGTAAGACGGTTAAAATGCTTGACAACCGCTGTTATTATGAATCTAGACATGTGAATAGTATATTGTATTTGTTGAAGTCGTATTTAGCATGTAAGGTTCATTGAAAAGCGGTAAATTGCCAAACAAAGGAATAAAGTACTTGAATTGTAAATTTAAAGTTACATGGGCGGAATACAAACCGAAATTCACAATACTCGGACAATCGCATAATGGAGTATTGAATTTAGAACAGTAAACATAAACTATAAACGAACTTGTAAATAGAAAAAGTAAACAAAAATCATATATCTAAAATTGGACATACTCTGATTAGCTACACATTGTTTTGCGTCTCAACCAAAGGACATGACGTTAGGCGCATGACACCAGATGCCCTGGCCACAAGGCGTAGGAGCTAGTACGCCTCAGTTAGTAGAGGTGAGGACCAAAGCGTGATGCTAGTTTGATCCTAGCGTCTTGTGAACGTCTCGTCCCGACTTGTCATTACGAATATTAGACTCTCCGCATTTTAACAGCATCGTTCGACTAGTAAAGCCTACAGTAGTCGATTTAGCATCAACGAGTGTTCGTTCTAAGTCATAAAGGAAGATGAAATTGTATGAAACGGTAATAATATTTAGAAAGAAACGTATGATTAATTAAGACACGTCGATTTGTTAATAGTGAACATTAATCCCTCGGCATGTTGAAGATCGTTGTTTGACTATTAAAGTCTACAATGCTCAATTTAGCGTCAACGGGTGCCCATTCTAAATCGTCATTAGATAAATCTCTAACATTCGACCATCGGTTACGGAATCGATATCAAATATTCAGGAGTTTAAGTAAACCACATCGAAGACATACGACAATTGATTCCGCGATCATGAATTGGGGATGGCAGAGACGCACGACATGAGACGTTCTGAACCAGAGATGCACGGGACAAGGCACCTGAAGTGAGGCGCCTCAATCCAGGCGCCTGAATTGGCGACTGCTCGGACTTTGGACCAAATCTTTCATCCAATGTATTCGTTTTGAAAAAGATCGATTTTTTATAGTGAATGTTATATCCTTCGCACTATTGACATCGTAGTTTGACCGTTGAGGTCTATGATGTTCAAATCGGCGTCATCGGATACTCGCTTTAAATCGATAATGACTCGTCATCGTGAACATTAGGTCCTTCGCATATCGCATTGTTGTTTGACCATTAAGGTCTACGATGCTCGATTTAGCGTCATCCCACGTCCACTCAAGTCATGTTTTTAAAAACGATTTGATTAGATTAGAAATTTAAATGCGAGAAATAAATAGTTAGCGATTTTAGGAGTTAGGAACGAGAAAGTAAATGTTACGGAGTATATGTTAGTAACTATAAAGTAAATGTTAGATGTTAGATGTTAGATGCAATCAAGTAAATGTTGGAAACAAAATGGTAAAGGAATTTTGAATCCCTGATCAACATACATGTTCTTGGTTCGAGTTAAAGCTCGCTTAAGTATCGACCATGACACGGGAAGACTTTTGATATGTAGTTGAGTTAGGGTGTTCTTAGGGTTTGTGTAAGGTAGAATATTGTAGGAAGGGAGGATAGTATTAAGTCTTTTGTAACTCGTATTTTGTAACCCCAACAAATGACTGAGGTGCTTCGGTATATTAGAGGTTTTGGTGTTTGGAATTGTGATTGGGCGCCGAAACCTAGATACAAAGATCATGGCATAGGCACACGGTGTCGTGCGACACAAACCTCGGGCGCCTGGGTTGGCGCACCCTAGTTAAGCGCGTGTTGTTTTGGAAGTTGCTTGATTTTTGGGTTGAATATCCGATTATTGTTGGCAAGTTTTAGATTATTGCACGCATGCAATGAATTTGGACTTGATTTTGGTATTCTGTTTTGTTTCGGGATTTATACTTTAACCGGGTTTTACTTGCTCGGTAAAAAGACGGTTTTACCCCTGGAGGCGGTTTTGGCTCAGAATAGCTTTGTTTTATCACAAATAGCTCGTTGATTCTGGTTGTGAGGTCTGTTTTGTGAGATTTTTACTCTGTAATGTGTTTAAGTCAGATACCGTTGATTGTGAGCCCTATTTCGAGCATTTAGAAGCATGTTATTGTCCTATCATCATCGGGTGTTTGGTGGGAAGCTGCTACAGACACGAGAAAGCAAAATGCGGGTGTCTTAAAATGAATAACTCGGCAAAGTGAAAACCCACAATGGTGGACGCTTAGGGAAAAAAGAGGACGGGGAGCCGAGGACGAGGTGTAAACCCGAAAGAGAGTCTCGGAAAAAAATAAAAAAAACGAGTGTGTGCCCTTGTTTAAAAAAAAGAGAGAGAAAAGGAAGTGAAATAGAATAAGAAAAGTAAAACGATTTTATCTCGAATGAAGAAGAGTAAGATCCAACTTAAGAAGAAATTGAATGAGCATTTACAATTATCTAGAGTTTAGGTTTTTCCTCAACTCTATCTATTTACTTAGCTACTCTAAAGTATGACAAAATTAAGAAAAGTCGCAAATCTGGGCAGGTGATCGGGACCGTTGCTCAAATTTTTTTATAGTTCTCAGCCGATCATTTTCTGAGTGATCAGGTAGAATAGATTCGACCGACTAGTCACTCTCTGCTAGTTTTGGGTAACCGGTCGAGCTCTTCTTGACACACACTTCTTTTCAAATTAGTCCAACTCTCATTCTTGTCTTAAAATGGGTCGTAACTTGCTTGGATTTAGCAATTCCAGGCTTTAAGCGTTATATCTCATGAAATGATGATATTTTCTACAAGTACTCCGAAAAACGGTTACGGAATGATAAAATAGGACAAATAAAGGCTTGTGAAGTCGTCAAAATCGGCACAAAAGCGCCGATATACACTGGTCTAGGAAAGTGTTGTTGAACTCTCGAAATGTATACATGAAACCGCTCGGCAGGTTTGTGAACCAACCCTGGGCGAGGCGTGTCAGAGTTGTCGGGAAAGTCCTGCACCAAACGACGTCGTCTTCAGCCTAAAACATGTTCATCTGCCTCTCATAAGTTACTAAATGATCTTTTAGGTTGGTTGTGTCGTTAAACTGTATAGTCGGCATCTTGATCTTGGGAACGAGGAAGTCAATATTGTCTTGATGAAGTGGTGAGACAGTGTAACACCCCCGTTTATCCAAGAGCCTTAACTAGGCCTTCCCAGATAAATGAGAGTGTTACCATCTCGGGTTAACCGAGGTAGTAGTCACATCACAACACAATACTGAAACACAACCGAGTTTAATAGATTATTCAAAAGATGCATAAACCCAAACGATTACATGAATAAACAGTCCATTCAGTTCTAACGACGGGACAAGCTAAAGTATAATAACGATGGCCACACACTCCCTTCCCGAACAACAATTCCCTTCAGTTAAGCACACATCAATGGTCCATATCTGCATCAATACTCTGCTCCCCAAAAGACCGTAAATGTCAATTGGATCGTCGCAGTCCCCCAATAAATTAGGGTGACAAATTAGACAATGAAAACACAATTAGAACATGCTAGCGATAATATACAAGTACGGAATATGAAACAACAGTTCTCAACCATCTTAGTACCAACATCGGTACCAATTAAAATATCATCTCCACATCCTCAGTACCAATCAATATTCTCATCTCAATATTCTCATATCAACTCTCCTGGCAGGCCCTTTCATTCCGAGTGTGCACACCCCCCGCAGGTTCAACAACCCGCGAGGAGAAATCAGGGAGGGGACCGTGATCAAAGGTCCCGGCTAGGTCTAAAGCTAGCCTCACCAACTCCGATATATCAATATTCAACAATCATTCTTCCACCAATATTCAACATTAATCTTATTATCACAATATCACATCGTATTCGTAATTCATACATGCATAATAATATTAACATATTCTAAGTAAGGAGAACCTTACCTAATTAGCAGGTCACCACAAAGTCGATAGTATAAGTCACCAGGGAAATTCTACGAAGTCCGACCCTAGTAAAATATTATATACATGAATTAATATCGATAGTAACGTATTTATTTATAAAGCGAACCGATACCGTCTAAGTAATGTGACCTGCAACAACTTATTTGTTCTAATTATTCTAGAACCACGTACATAAAACTCCTACATTAAACTGACTTATTATGTATCTTCTAATTAACATGCATGAGCTCACAATTATTATGATACTCCACAGCTAAGTACGTACACACCCTAACCTATTATTATTATTATTATTATTATTATTATTATATGTTTGTGTACATACTCCAACAATAGTACACCCTCTGCAATCATTATTATTATACCTTGTTATATTAGTATGCAGACCAAACCAGCATTACACCCTCTGCAACCACTTCTACATACATCGATCCCGGTCTAAGATACACACCAATCAATATTCCCATTGACCCGAGTATGACCCGTGTACTCTAAACCGATAAATACCCTAGCCCGACAATAACCAAACTACGTCAACCATGACAACTATTTCAACTCCTTCTCGGCAGCCCAACGATAACCGTAGAAACCTCTCGACTAGAATGAATGAATGATTATAACAACGATCCGACCAAAAACCGTAACCACGACCAGAAACGCACAACAACAGTCCGATGACAACAATGATAATATTCCAACACTACACTTCCCCGACTACCACTATTTTCACACTGATATATATTAACAATATACTTCTAGGCAAAACAGAGGGAACGATGTGGCATACCTAGATTGTGTAGGGTGAGGGATGACTCGACTCGATCTCCTCTTGCTCCGTGGGCTGAATATACGAGAGGGTTCAGAAGATTGCGAGGTGGACACGAAAACGAAACAGGCGGCGATGGTTGAGATAACATGAACAAGGAATTGGTGGTGTGCGGATGGTTAAAGGTATTATTTAATTATCATGGCTGTTAGGTTGGTTTTATAAAGTGGAAAAAGTGGGTTAGATACAGAGACACGTGAACCTATTCTAGGTTGTTATCACTTACCCACAATTTGAGGCCAGGTTCGATATAAGCTCGGGTTATATTAATTAATATGTTTTATTCGGATTTGACTTAATATAAAATAAAGACTCGGTATTACTTACCATAAGGTGTTGACCCGTTTTGACTCACTATAAAAAAATGCGGGTATTACAGACAGTTAGTCGGCCCTTGAGCCTGAGCCTTAACTTCTCTATTGGTGCTTTCTGCGTGTATGCTTCAGCTACCCAGGGTTCAACTTCTATACACCTCTCCGGTAATCGAGCCAGTGATGTTTAGTGCTTTATTGGCGGTCCGCCACTGGCTCTCTTAATCTACCAACATCGTTGTTTCTCGCTCTAGCGATTGGCCTCGCTCTCTTTAATTTATTGGCGGAGGCGGGAGATCTGCTCTTGTTCTTCCCTCGCAACTTTCTTAAATCAGTTGCAGACTTCTTTGGGGACATCGGTTGTTATTGGAGGGCGTTTGGTAGCATTGCCTTATCGGTCAAATACTATTGCGCCTACCTTACTTCTCAAGCGTTGGTGGGTTGTCAAAGGTAGGCGCGCGGATCTTACCATCCTAGTCGCTCGCGAACTCCGCGAGATGGTTCGTGTAGATCCTGCCTGTCTTTTGACCTATCAACTAAGGCTTTAGATTCCTCCGTGTACACCGTCATTCCCTATTTTGGGGCCACTGGCTACCTGGGCTGACTCTGCCTCGCATAGTAGACATCTATCCTTTGTCGTATCTTTTCAAACGCAGTGGCCGAGACATGCGCCTCCCCCACCTTTAATTTCTCCTCAACAGAGTTCTCTTTGAACCTCTTATAGATTGCTCAGAGGGAAAAATTTTGCATGGGGTCACTCTGGCCCTGACCCCACATCTTTAGTTGTCAAAATTAGCCTTTTGAGAAGTGTTGATAAGAAGCTTGCCATGTCGGCCACTCTGCCAGCTATTCTGGTGTTAGCACTATTTCTTCGAAGGTTTGAGGAGCCTGGGTGGGACTAATGTTGGCAGGCATAGCAATTCCTCTACCCCGATCTACTTAGGGGAGTTCTCCCCATGGTACTGGATGGTGACCAGAGGGCCAGCCACCCTGGGGGAGGGGGGGGGAATGGCCGAGCCTGTTGGAAATCTTTGTGATCGCCCAGCTCTTTGATAGGGGAAAGTCGTATCCCTATTCAAAGATACCCTAAGGTCCACTAACTCATGCAGATAGTGAAGTAGGGGTCGAATTACCATGAGACGGGACTCAATCACTTGTTCTAAGGTCTAGACTACTTAAGACTGCGGGTCACTGTTTTCTTGCATGTTTGATGAACTAAGACTAAATACTAAACGATGAATCAATAGGAGAAAAGACTAGAGTCTTGGGTTCACTACAAATATTACTTGGGTTAGGGAGTTAACTAACATAGTCAATTATCGAACTATTTAAGATGTAGGTCCGATCGGTACTCTACAGACTTTAGAACTAAACTTAACCTGCGGTCGCTAGAATTAAGCTAGTCTACCCAAACTATCGTGACCTAATTAGTCCTTAACCCGGTCGGTGAAAGTCCTAATTGTGGTACTAATCAATCAATCTTGGCCAGTAATCAATCAATCAATCAGAGTTAAAACGATATTCAGGCGATAGTCCATACGGTTAGAAACGAGTCAATTAACTATAACCCTAATAATAAATCTAGATCCCCCTTAAACTCTAGGTAAAATTTAGCTACTCATACTAGAAATAATAAAATCGACAATATATGAATCACAATTAAAGATGATGAAGACGATACAAATTAATCTATGAAAAGCAATAATAAATCTACACTAGAAACGATAAAGCAATACTAATTATGAAAATGATAGTCACTAAGAATATGAAGAACAAATTAAGATGAAAACACAGATAGAAAACTGAAATTAAAATTGAAATTAAGAATAACAATTACCAAAAAATTCGAATGCGTATATCTAAGAACGAAGAACGCAAAACTAGGTTCAGTGAATGTGTGAAGTGAAAAGTAGAAGGGTAAAGTAAAAGTAAAGATGTATGTTACAAGATTCAGAAAACTAATTATAAGTGTAACATTTGGGCTCAAGAGCTGGCCCAAATTTTCGTGGAAATTGGAACTGAAGTGCGGCCCAGATCGGGTGCACTTGATCGAGTCCATCCGATGGTGACTCGATCGAGTGGATCATTAACGGCCTCTTCCTCGATTGTTTTAGGCCCAAAAATAAAATCAGTCCAAATCTTCAATGCAGTCCAGTTGGCTGCTTATGTAAGGCACTCGATCGAGTGACACTACTAAGACTCAGTAGCGAGTTTCATTCTTGTAGCTCAGCTTTTCGTTTCCTTCCTCGACTTCCGTTCTCGTCTCCGCTATCCGGGTTATAACTCCTAAATGTGCTCGAAAATGTACCTAACCTGCAAAATAGCACGAGGATCGGCAGTATCAACTTTCTAACAAAAATCGACACTAAATGTATAAACCAGAAGGAAGAAAAGCTCTAAAATGGGTATCGGGGGACGATAAAATAAGATATAAAATGTTTTCATCACTCTTCGAGGACTGTCATAACTGTGACTTTTTGTTCTTTTGAGGAGTAATGTTCCCACAGACAGCGCCAAATTGTTTGGTTACCAAACAATTAATTAATTAATTAATCAGGAAATCTTTAGATCTAATCGATTAGATTTAGGTTACTTGAATCAATTGTTGGCTTTTGGGGAGCTTGAATGTTCGTAGTCGGCAGCAACTGATGCCCTTGCAAAAAGGAGCAAACAAGGCCTCAAAGGGGAGTCCGATCGAGGGGAACTTCTCAGATGTCCAATTTAGTGTTTTTGCCATAATAAAACTTTCCTCGTGACAAGAAATGTGGCTTTGTATTTAGAGATAGAGTGGATGAATACTGATTAAGGAAAGAGTCCTGTATTTATAGGCATTTATAGGGAGAGATTTACCCTTGGCAAGCAAGATTATCGGCTAACCTTGCATGATGTGCTCCTCGTGAGAGTTCCCCTCTTCCGCCAAGTATAAGCTATTCGTCAAATGACAACTCAAGCTTTCGCTTGGTCGACCCTGACCTATCTGAAGCCGAGGTGCACGCCTGTCCCATCCAGGCTGTCAGGCCGCTCTCAAGGGTCGGGCCGAATTTGGACAAAAGTTGATGACCTGTTCGGTCTTCGGGTCTCCAGTCCACACTTGGAATTGTTTTAAAATTTAGTCTATTTTTCTGATCCAAATCCCGAAAACCGGTTCTAAGAGAGTCCGGTCCAGTTCCCTTTCTACCCAAAATCTCGAGGTTTGATTTTTTGGGTGATTGTTCTTCGCATCAATCTGGTTCAATTCGGATTTGGGCTAGTGAACACCTTGGTTTCTGAGGTGTGCTTTACTTTTTCTTTTGTTCAACGAATCGCGCACTTAGTCACATTATAATATTGCGAAGGGAGGATTCGAACTTGGGACTTATCGTCTACCATACATGATGGGGGTCGATAAAATGGCCAGAGCATGCTTGGTCGGCCGTCGTCCGCTCCGCCCTAGAGGAGGCAATAACCATCTTGGTCGTCGTCCAGTCGGACCCTTCATCCACGATCAGTACAATCTCGCCGACCACGGTCCCATGGGTCTCGTCGGCCGTTGTCGGTTTGGGCCATAGCCCCAGGCCCAGAAGGCCCTGATTATAAGGAAAACCCCCTTGGGGTCTCCTTATAAATAGAGCACTATTTTTCCCAATGAGGGGAGTACAAATCTCAATCACTTATCTCACTAAAAAGAAAGGTAAAGTCTTTGACTAAGACTATTAATCAACTTTAATCTCTTCGCTGACTTGAACGTCGGAGAGTCAGCCTCGGACGGAGAGTCAGCCTCGGACGGAGAGTCAGCCTCGGACACTTTCCGAGGCCCTTGTTTACTACATGTGCAATAGCAAAGGCCGACCCAGCAAGTAGGAGCCATGAGGGACTCAGTCGGCTATACCTAGCCGAATTTCTTTGATTGTTTGTACACAAACAATTCTATCTTGACAAATAGACTAAGATATCTGCTATCGAGGTTTAGTTTCCTTTAATTACACGCAAGTTGTAGAAAGAGTAAAAGAGGTAGGAAAGTGAGTCGGCAACGCTAAAATCATGTAAAAAAAAAGCCAAGACCGTCACCAGTACACAACTCCAACTCATACTGTACTCGATTCACGGACCAATCACACTCTCAAATCTGAATTAATAACGATTTTCCCCAAAAGTTTCAACAAATAATTAAAATAATCTTAGATCCTCCATTTGTTTAATGATTTTCACCCTAAACAAATTCCCCATTTACCGCGCAACTTACCTAGTTCCCTTCACTTGCCTCTCCAATAATATCTCTATTCAAACAACAAGGGATTTTAATATTAATCCATCACGGTAAAAACCCAGATTTCTTTTGCTCTATATCAATCATCTTTCACACTCTATTCTTCAGTTCACACTATCTTATTTCTACTCTTTCTCTCTTCCCTCATGATTTTATTCTTCATACTCCTATGTATGATTCATAAAACATACTAGTACTACTGCTTTGATTTCTCTATTTGTTACTAGATCCCACCAAGGTTGGTTCATTTTTTATTTAGATCCCTTTTTTTATGATATAGCCGAATGTTTGATGGTGTGTCTGAATTTGATTCCTAGTGTTGAGATCTGATGTGGGTTTGCTTTCTTTTTGTTGCAAAATCTAGTAATTGGTTCGATTTTGCTAGAATCTATCTGGTTGGCTCGCATTATTTGGTTAATGTCAGTGATGATTGAGTCTTGTATAAGACGGTTTCACGTGGGAGACCAACCCCAAAGTACTCGGGGTTTCGATTCTTAACCATGATATACTGCGTGTCTGTGCTCATTTGAGACCAAAAAAAAAATGATGGATTGGTGTCAGGCTGTATCATAATTTTTCTTTCTTTTTTTTTGTTTTTAGATTGCAGTGGGGGTTTGGGGAGGTTTAGATGTACGGGATGTTAGTGTATCTGATTCATTATTGGATTTGTTTTTTGGTCCATAGAATAGCGCATTAGGTTGTAGGTGAGAATCCAACCCCAACTTCTTGGTCGGAGTAAGGCAGCTCTTACCACTTGAGCATATTGCCCCTTCTTCTCTACTTCATTATTAGATTTGTGGGTGTACTAAATAAATTTTACGAAAATAGGACATGGCTGTGGCTTGTACGAGTATTATTTTCTTTATCCTTTTTGGTGGAACCTGGATGTGTGTAATGCTGTAATTTAGCTATTCGGGATTGTTTTGAGCTAGAGTCTCAGCTAGTAGCGCTAACTCGCTTTTAATGTACTTGATGAATCGTCTTAGTATTTAGCTATGGATATAGGAATTGGTGGTTTTTGAGCTAGAGTCTCAGCTAAGAATTGTGATTAATGTTCCTGAAGGTGACCATGTTGTGTACTGCGACTGTAATATATATATATATACTCGTAATATTGATCCCTTTTGTTATATCCAGGGCTGTAAAGGTAGGTGGTTTGGGAGAGGGAGAGGAAACCCATGGCGTTGGGTAAATATACGAGGGTTGATGGGAGGAAGTCATCCAGCTATTGTTCCACCATCACTGTGGTAGTGTTTGTAGCTCTTTGTTTGGTTGGGGTATGGATGATGACTTCATCTTCGTATTCCTCTTCACAAAACATTGATGTTCCGCAAAAGAAACAAAATGCTGATGTGAAGCAGGATGTGCCAACGGAGAGCAATGACAGCGGCACAAAGACGTTTGAGGACAGTCAGAGCGATTTGCCTGATGACGCCACAAAAGGGGACAGTAATGTGAGTGGGACCCAAAATGAGACTCCCCAAACGGAGAAGCAAGAGGAGGTGCCCAGTGAAACTGTCGAGGGAACCAAACAGGATGATGATAGCAAGAAAGCAGAGGACCTTGAGTCGAAAAAACGAGAGGAGGAATCTAATGATTCAAAGAAGAACGAGGAAGGTTCTGTAGAGAGCAAACCAGAATCTGATGACAATGGACAAAACTCTGAGGAGTCCCCCAGTGAAGCAAAGGACGAAAAGAAAGAGGATGGTGAGATAGAGGAGAAGTTGGAGCAAAACGAGGAAAAGAAGGAGAATTCCCAAGAGGTGTTTCCTTCCGGGGCTCAGTCAGATCTTCTGAACGAGACTACTACCCAAAACGGGGCTTTCTCAACTCAGGCTACCGAGTCAAAGAATGAGAAAGAGTCGCAGAAGTCAAAGCAACAGGAAGAGTTAGCATGGAAACTCTGCAATACCACTGCCGGGCCAGATTATATACCTTGCCTTGATAATTGGGATGCGATTCATCACCTTAGAAGTACTAAGCATTATGAGCATCGGGAGAGGCATTGTCCAGTTGAACCTCCCACGTGTCTAGTTCCTATTCCAGAAGGATATAAGCGCTCAGTTGAGTGGCCTAAAAGTCGTGAAAAGGTAATCCTTTTACGTATCACGTTTCTGAGCTTCATTTCTATATTTTACTATTACCTTTTGGCTAAAAAAGGGTAGTTCTCTGTTTCTGCAGATCTGGTACTACAATGTCCCACATACCAAATTGGCTGAAATCAAGGGACATCAGAATTGGGTGAAGGTCAGTGGCGAATATCTTACCTTCCCTGGTGGTGGAACCCAGTTCAAGCATGGAGCTCTCCACTACATTGAATTCATCGAAAATGTGAGCATTTTGCCCTTCCTCTTTCCCAGTGCTCAGTTCTGATCATTCATAATCTCATGGCAATTTTATCTTTTCTTTTATTCTTGTGTCTTCACTGTTAAGTACCTGTGCATTCTGCAACTGTTTTAGAAGTGAAGAGAGTGTTGCTTACTATCGTTCTTAATGATCTCTTTATGGTGTCTACAGATGCTGAACGATATTGCTTGGGGTAAACAGTCTCGTGTTGTGCTGGATGTTGGGTGCGGAGTTGCCAGCTTTGGAGGTTTTCTCTTTGAGAAAGATGTACTTACTATGTCTTTAGCTCCGAAAGATGAGCATGAAGCGCAGGTTCAGTTTGCCCTTGAACGGGGTATTCCTGCCATATCCGCTGTGATGGGCACTCAGAGGCTCCCCTTCCCTGGGATTGTTTTTGATGTTGTCCATTGTGCCCGGTGTAGGGTTCCTTGGCACATAGAAGGTACCCTTCACCTCCCCTTTCCCCACCTCCTCTATGAAGTCTCATGTACTATCTAGTTACTTCACAAGTTCTACCTTAGTGTTCACACCTAATCAAGGGAACTTGTTATATAGGTGGAAAACTGCTCTTGGAGTTGAACCGTGTATTACGACCTGGCGGTTATTTTGTGTGGTCAGCCACCCCAGTTTATCAGAAGCTAGATGAAGATGTTGAAATCTGGAATGGTAAGTTCTTTTGGAGTTGCTTGGTATTGGTTATATATTTCCTTCTACATCAGTTTTCAACACTGTTACTTCTTTTCTTTTTGACAGCCATGTCTAAATTGACGAAACAAATGTGCTGGAAGCTTATTAAGAAGGAAAAAGATACCGTGAATGGGGTTGGCATAGCTATATATCAGAAACCTTCAACCAATGAATGCTATGAGCAAAGGTCAAAGAGTGAACCCCCGTTGTGTGAGAAAACCGATGATCGAAATGCCGCGTGGTACTTTCTTTTACTAGTTATTATATACATTTGTTTTTAAAGAAGAGTAGTGGGTAATTGGGTATTGACAATAACATGACAGTAAACTACTGTAAAATGGATTTACCATGCAGAAGCCATCTCCATGGCCTACGGTGTATTATGAAAATTCCGTGGAGAATTGCATGGATCTATCATCAAAGAAACATTTACGATTTATTTGTTCCATTAGACTACATTAAGCTAGAACAACATGATATTATGCCATCATAGATTTTTGGAAAAATTGATGATTAAGAACACAAGACTGCGTACGTCAGATGGTGATGGAGGGAGTATTATTAATTATTGAGTCTTTTAACTCATGGTTCCCTACTTTTCTTGGGAAACATCCTGTTAGGCTGCTGCAACACAGCTAGTCAAATATTCATTTTCTGTGTTAACACTTGACAGGCTAGTCCCCTTGCAATCATGCATTCATAAAGTTCCAGAAGGTGAAGTAGAACGGGGTACTCAGTGGCCAGAGCAATGGCCCGAAAGAGTACAGAAAGCACCATACTGGTTAACAAGCTCCCAGGTTGGAGTCTATGGAAAGCCGGCACCTGAGGATTTCACTGCAGATTACCAGCACTGGAAACGTGTGGTCAGCCAATCATACCTAAATGGCATGGGAATCAGCTGGTCTAACATTAGAAATGTGATGGATATGAGAGCTGTATATGGAGGGTAAGTACCAAGTCGATGGATTTCTTAAGATTTTGATGGAAAAATTATTTTGTGCCTTGCGGATCAAGTGTGTTACTAGTGTCGCTCCTTAACTTCTTTTTGATTGGTAATTCTTAATATCTTCAAAAACAGTTACTCCTATATTGTACGGAGTTAGACTTTGTAAAACCATCCATTTAAACATTAAATACAGGCTGTATGGCTATACTCACACCATAAACCACGATTAACTACTGCAGTAAAACTTACTTAGTGATATTGAGGCCGAAATACCTGCACATAGTACCCATGCAAAACCACAAGTATTTGTGTTCTGATAATTGATAGTATATTTTTTTTTTTGCAGATTTGCGGCAGCTCTGAGAGAGATGAAAATATGGGTTATGAATGTGGTGGCAATAGATGGCCCAGATACACTTCCCGTCATTTATGAACGCGGTCTCTTTGGAATGTACCATGATTGGTGCCAGTCGTTTAGCACCTATCCTAGGTCATACGATCTCCTTCATGCTGATCATCTTTTCTCCAAAATAAAAAAGAAGTATGTATCTCTGATGCATTCCCCTTTCCATTCTCACTTGGACGTTATTTCGCTAACGTACTTTGATTTGAACACTTACATATTTTGGAATAATGTGGGTGTAGATGCGACATGCCTGCTTTCATAGCGGAGGTTGACAGGATACTGAGACCAGAAGGTAAGATAATAGTGCGCGATAAAGTAGAAATCATAAACGAGTTGGAAGCAACGTTCAAGTCGATGCATTGGGAAATAAGGATGACTTATTCCAAAGACAAGGAAGGATTGTTGTGTGCCCAAAAGACAATGTGGAGACCTACCGAGGTCGAGACCCTCGAGTATGCCCTTATGTAAGTCGGTGGGGTTTTAGATTTAGAGTTCCATCGACAAACTACTCGGTATGATTTGATATTATTATTTTTTATTTTATGTTTGTTTAATTGATTTTGTCTGTCAACTGTAATTTTGTATTAGTCCTCTACTCCCGAGAAATCTTGCTAGTGTAATCATGGATACTCATAGACATTTAAACTCTTTTAACACTCTGGGTAATGATCTTATATAATACGGAGTACTCCGTAGGTTTGGTTTTTGCTGTAATGTTGCTTCAAAGCTTTAGATGACTTTAAACTGTTGGTTAACTCATTTTGGGAGGATGCTTGATTCTCCAGATTATCAAATGAATATTAAAAACTCTTTTTGCCAGTACATTTATGTATATGTAAAACAGATTATACTTTTACAGCGACACACAGTGATATTCAATTACTCTTAAAACATATTTCATGCGCATTTTTCACATTTTTGTGAGCAAATTGGCATGTATTTTAATCCAATTCAGCGCAAATTTGCATTATGGGAGGTGAGGTATAAAACCGTGTTTGAGGGGGAGTGTGTGTCGACGGTTACTCAAGTGTGCGCAAGGGCTTCTGTGTGAGATGAGGGATGAGGGATGAGGGGCAGGACGGAGGTGGGAGTAGAGGGGCGAGCTGCACGGAATTCAGGGTGGCAAAAACCGAGTCCAGGAAGCGTAAAAATCAACACGCTGATGCAGGGGTAAAAGGGGGCATATACGTGGGTTTGGGGGAGGTATGTAGGAACGAAGATGGGGATGTCATATGGGGTATCTCGGAGCAGCAACGGGAAGTGGTCGACTCGAGCATATGGGAACTGGGGAAGCAATGGCGGTACTAGGAGGTCTCTATGAAGCTCGGAAGAGAGAGCATTGTGCGGTTGTGATTGAAAGTACTTCTCCTTTCATTAAAATATACCTCACATATATCAAAGAAATGTGAAGAAAAAAAAAGAGGAATAGGAGAGAGTAATAATTGACTGATGGTTGAGGCTTTGAAGCAACGTACGTCGGGGAGAAGTGACTTGTACCTTGTACTAGACAATATTTTTCATGTTTGTTCTTTTTTAGAGGGCTCTCGACAATCTAATAAGGTAGCTCAGGAATAAGCTCATGCTAAGTTTGGAGTACTCTACCTCGATATATCATGTATGTCGCTTTGGCTGATTTACGACTATCATTTAAACCCTTTGCCCTTCGGGGTATTTCTAAAAAAATCAACTTATTAACGTGAAACGGAGTCTAATATTAAATAAAGAAAAATTTACCTCTACAACACGGAAGATCTTTTACGTAATTGAAAGAATATGAACTTGTCTTTACGTGACAAATGATATGTATGCTGCAGAAGAAATTTGAATCCCTTTCGGATGAAAGTTTTTTTTTTTTTGCCAGCCATACAAAACCACCTTTATCACAACCGCGCCGACTGGGCTAAGCAGTGGGCCAGATTGTTTAGGGATCGTGGAATAATCTTAATAAAAACACAGTGAAAGGCAGCAAAAATATCCAAAATACAAGGTAAAATACTAACTACTCCCTCCATCCCAAAGAGATGTTCCCATTTGATTATTATATTCCTCACATTGGAATATAAGTGGGAACATCATGGTGGGATGGAGGGAGTATACTATAATCCGTCAATTCTTCGCCGGCAACCTGTCTCGCCAGATGGCAACAATCCGTCTGGAATTCCACGTGAAGCAAGCCTTTGTGAAAAGCCCACTTTGCCGCCAAAAGGAGGCCAATAGCCTCAGCCTGTAGAGCACTCTCAGCAAGGAAAGTAGAGGAGCTTGAACCACGCCCTTCAGAATCACGGTAAATAACCCAACCAGCAGAGGCCTTGAAATCAGTAGTCCAACTGGCATCAACACAAATAATGGAAGGCGAGCACCGTTCTTTACTTATTCCCCGGAAAATGAGCTGGACCCTTTTGGCAGACTTCTTGATATTAGAATTCTTATCCTCAGGATCAATATATTTTCCCTCCTTAATTACTTTGTGATTCGTCCATAAATCCGAAACTAGCTTCAGGGACCCCTTATATTGAAGAAAAAAACTATGAAGAGAAATACCCGAATTTCTAAACACAGCATCATTCCTAGCAATCCAAAGAAAGTAAAGAGCATGAAGAAAAGTAAAAAGTCCAGCCTCGTCATCCTTAAGCATTTTAAGAAATATAATCCATCCAATGATCCAGAAAGAAATTCCAGAGTTACCACTCTTGAATGAAAGTGAGCGACCTATTGGAGGAAACTTAGCATACCTCTATCTTTATAGATGAGTCACATTTTCTTTTATAGATCGTCTCTATAAATACCATTAATTGTAACAGTCACATATTTATCTTCTTTAATTAATTTTTTTGTGGTGTGTCTTTCATTTATTTGTTTTTTATATACTAATATTTTAATCAAAGGCAAATAAATGAACGAGACGGAGAGAATAATAATTACTCGTAATTGATTGGATTCCTTGAACTTAAGTACAAGCCACGTGACTTCGAGATCAAGTTAGTCACTTATTATATCCCAATAAATCATCACCCTTAATTTTCTCAAAAATAAATCATCACCCTAAAAGCCTTCCATTCCTTTATTCTCTATCTTAATTCAGATTAAGATTATCTCAAGGTATGCTAATTCTTTCTTTTCATTTTTTTAAGTATTATTAATTTTGCAATTTTTCTGAGTTGCTTTGCTCTAGCTTTTACCAATTTTGGATTATGATAAAGTTACAACTTGTGCATGTGATTTCAAGAATATGTATCAACTGCCTAATTGCTGATCTGGGTTGTCTTTCTTTTTTCTTTTTGATTCCTAAAAACTTAGTCGATTTCTACTTGTAAACTCATGATTGGGGATTGTGTCTCTATGTCTGTGTGTTGTAATTATTTGAACAGCTAATCAATCCCGTTTTTTTGTGGGGACGGAGGTCATAAATCATAATGTTGATATTCAATCATCTTGCTCTATAGGAACCTCCTCTATGTATTCTACCTATGGCCACAAGGCCAATCAGCTGCCGAAATTTATAGCCGACAACTTCAGTTCCGTCGATGAGGTTTGCTCAATTGCTCTTTTTGTTTCTCACTAATACTATGCATTTCCATTACATTATTACTTGTACATCGAGTTTTTTCAGTCAGCAGTAGACCTAGAATGGAATCCGGGTGGATAAATTTATTCGACAACTTGAAAGTTTATAAGATCGACCCATTTACTAAAAATAAGAACCTCATCTTTTTTTAGTTAGCCTCATATTTGATTTTTTTGAGCTAGTCTTATTTCCTCTTATGGAAATATTTTTGTCTCTATTTCTCACTATCACATGCACCATATCAACACTATCCCCCTATTTTTTTTTTACGTTTTCTTAAACTTTGTGCCCAACCTCAATGTGGCTAATTCAACAATGTGGAGGGAGTATATTATATTAATAAAAGTGATGGTGGACTGAAAAAGTAAGAGAAATAATATATGAAAGATGGATATTATATTAATTAATGAGGGGTAATTGGTGTAATACTAGCAGGGATGACAAGATGGTAAAGTTAGTGTGAAAAAGTTTTTCCATAAATGGAAAGAAAGAAAAAGATCAAACTCGGATAAAAAAAAGGAAAGAGGGAAAATCTTACAAACTCGGAGGGAGTATTATTTTGTTTCAGTTTCCAAAAGTTTGGTTGATTTGGGAATTGGGAGTCCAAAAAAATTAAAAAAAAATGAAATCAAGGCACCCATCAGCCTGTCATCGGTCACAACTCACAAGGATTCACGACAAGAGCACACAATGCTAATGCTAGTAGGTAAACTGCCCCAGCATCAAATTGAAACCTTAAAACCTCCTCTTATACAATGCTAGTAGGATTCATGACGTATGGGTGCGCCTGTGGTGGATATCCTTATTCTGAATGAAGTTAAATCTCAGTACACCAGCATTTTATATTAATACGATACTTAAATGATTCTGAGATTTGGTGCTTCTTGAATTTTAGGTAACAGCGGCTCTCAGAGAAGCTGGTCTTGAGTCATCAAACTTGATACTCGGTATTGATTTCACAAAGAGTAATGAGTGGTCAGGTAATATAATCTTACATAATTTCAGTTTACGCACTTTCCTTCATATTTTTTTTTTCTTTTCCAAATGGCTATTGATATATTTACTCTTGAATCATCAAGGAAAGTTTTCATTCAACCGCCGAAGTCTCCATGCAGTTGGTAGTGATCCGAATCCTTACGAGAGAGCTATTTCTATAATTGGCCGAACATTATCTCCTTTTGATGATGATAACTTGATACCTTGTTTTGGTTTTGGGGACGGTATGTACGACTAGTATTCATCTTTCATATTGCGCTGCTAATTCTTCCCTTGTGTATTGAAGCTGCTCTTCTCTACCTTCATCACTGCCATTGATTGTTTACCTTTCAGTAACTACACGTGACAAACACGTCTTCAGTTTCTATCCTGATCATCGAGCTTGCAATGGTTTTGAAGAGGTGCTTGCACGATACAAAGAAATCATTCCTTACATCAAATTATCAGGTTTCTTGGAAGCTTCTTCTCCATTTACCCCACCCCTTCTAATAATATGCTCATTCTTGATAAATAGCTAGATGTTCACTATTGTATTTCAGCTTTATAAGGGAACAACGATAAGTGACGGTAATTTTTCTGAGAGATTGGAAAATGTTTGGATTCTATATGCGTGCTTGTCTAAATCATTATGTGCCAGAAAGATGTTTCCTGTTGCCTGCTTATCTGCTCCATAGAGGTTTAATCATACAGGTGAAAGTCGGCAAACTTACATGTTTGTCGGCATACTTAGAAAGTTAAATTTCTGGGCCTCATTGAATTAAATTATATGAAGTAGATATTATAATACTCCCTCCGTATCTATATGTTCGTCCACTTTCAATATAATACTCCACCCATATATTAAATAAAATAGACGAACATATAGATACAGAGGGAGTACAAAAAATACTGGTGATAAATTTATCAAGCACAAAAATTGGGCAAAATGCTACACGTATTTTTTGTAACTTTATAGTGTTCAAGCATCTTGGCTCCTGTAAGATGCATCAGCCATTTTCTCTGAAGTGTCTATGACCTGTACTTTCATTAGTTTGCTGTTTTATAGGATCTAGCAAAACAAGTAACGACATTTAGTTATGATATACAGCTTCTAGCTAAACTTGTGTGTAACAGTGAAGTCTAGTATTGAACTTATTTTGCTTGTATATCTGAGCATGGCCATTTGTAATAATCTCATCTTGAAACCATGTGCACATTGTATAGCCAGTGTATGATGTTTTCTCTCATGTCAGTGTTCATTTGTCAGGCCCAACATCATTTGCCCCTGTAATTGAAGCGGCAATTGAGATAGTAAAAGAGAGCGGCGGGCAATATCATGTCCTGGTCATTATTGCAGATGGACAGGTGGCTATATATTAGTTATCATATGAACAATTTATCACGTCCTTGTACATAATCTGAAAGCCTCCAACATGCAGGTCACTAGGCCCGCTCATCTACCTCCTGGAATACTTAGTCCACAAGAACAAGCAACTGTAGATTCTGTTGTTGCAGCCAGGTGAAAATTTAGATCAACAAAACATTACTTGTTATTGTGAATTTGTGAGATGACCTTAAGTAATCCTGTGACATTGTTATCAGTTATTATCCGCTTTCAATTGTTTTGATTGGCGTGGGAGATGGACCCTGGGATGCTATGCAAAAGTTCGATGATAATATTCCTCAACGAGCATTTGACAATTTCCAGGTATCAAATTTGTGTTACTTCTCTCAGATTGTTGTATAGAATGTCTGAGCCAGATATTACATATTACTCTAGACTTGGGGAACTGTCATAGCTTATCTCAGTCTGGCGATGACTAATTTTCTTCACTCATTCCCTGAATTAGCTATATGTCATTGCAGTCACAAATAACTACCATTTCTTTCTCTTTACTTGAAAAATTATTTAAAGATTACTGTACAAAAATTACAGATTTTAAATGTTTTAGTACAGATTTTGATCAAAATGCAAATAATGAAATTAAACAACATTAACTTCACCGTGTCCAAGGACTTGATCTCATTTGAGAGGCCATCTACCGATGTATGACAATTAAATGTTAAATTCTCGACTGCACAACTTCATGACAATTTATGTCACGCTTGAGCTATCTTTCTGGTGACCTTTGGCTTTTGTGTCTAATTTGTGTGTGTGTGCTTTTTAGTACTAGTATTATATATAACCTGTTGTTTTATCAAATCCTATCATATACCCTCTATTTCTTTCAATCATCTAATGTACCTTCAAGCCTATAAATGGTTCATAAATTCATGAAAACCGTTATCTGGCCGGGTTTTCTTACGGTTAACATTGTAACAAAAATAAATTTATTGATGAGTAAATGATGATAATGTTGATGGCTCAATTCAACCCATTTTGGATGAGTGATCAATAATAAATGCCTAGACGCTAACTTTAAAAAGAAGCACATTTGAGTATTGAGATGATTTGAGTTAGTAAACTAACTAAATGATTTTTAAAAGATTGAGGGTCAAATTTGAAATTCTAATTCTGCATTATTAAATGCGGAGTAACCTATCCACTCATCACTGTCGTATTCTGCAGTTTGTCAATTTCACAAAAGTTATGTCCGAGAGCAAGGCTATGTCAAAGAAAGAGGCAGCGTTTGCTCTTGCTGCGTTAATGGAAATACCTTTACAGTACAGAGCCACTCAACAGCTCGAAATCAACAAGTATGACCGAGATTATAAACAAGTTGCGAACAAATATTGAATGATTACCTCTAATAACACATTATGTTTGACTCAAATACTTGCAGTAAAAAAGAGTACAGTCCACAGCCTAAGCCGCTTCCTCCTCCACGTGAAGTGATAGATCATGATAACTCGGTTAGAGTAGCTGAACACACAACAAGTTCTTCCTCTGAAGAACGTAATCTTCCTGTGGAACAGGTAAGATGCAAACAATTTTCTGACTCAAATTCTCAGTCCAGATGTGACTACCTTATGAGATGGTGATTGGAATCAACTGCTCTTGTAGCTCTTTTAAACAAAAAAAAACCCTGGTATGATCGTATATTCGTATACTAATCATATGAAGTCATTCTCATTAACGTCCATGGCATTAGATACCTGTTTCAGACCTGTTCTTGAAATTAGTTAATGCATCCTAAATGTGGTTGAAATGCCACTCCAAGAATACGATCGTCTTACAAAGTGTCCATGATAGATCTGGGTAAGTGTCTTACCCAGATCCAATACCATGCTAACGCCTTTATTTATTTTCCAGACATGCCCAATTTGCTTAACGAATCCAAAGAACATGGCATTTGGTTGCGGTCACCTGGTAAGTTTCTCATTCTTGTCATTGAGGCAGCAACACTAATGTCTGCTTTCCACTGACTGTATCTGTTTACATGATTGATGATAACTTGAAGACATGCACGGAGTGTGGACCGACACTTTCAACATGTCCTCTTTGTCGGAGTCCCATCACAACACGAGTACGGCTGTATACTTGAAGGAGTACTCACCCCGCGCTCACAAGGCTAAACATTGTCTAATGTAAAGACCATGTTTGTTGTGACTTGCTTATAACTGCTTAAACTGTATGTAGTTACGCAGCCTAATTGATAGGGATTGGTTTTCATCTCGTTTTAACAATAAATTCTTGTCTTGCCATGTAATGTAATTTCTTCCTGTGTCTTCGTCTGCATAAATGTTCCATCTAACCTATTGTTACATTAGTCTTGTATAGTTGTATGATACTCCGTACATGAAACAGTTGTATAGCTAAAACCAATTTATTACCCAAGTATGAAAAGAGTATTATCTCATGAAGTAGGATCATTGCATGCAAAATTAATTAGTTGGATACTTATCTCATGAGTTGGAAGAATGATGCAATATTGTCATTCCTTTTATGTGAGTCCAAATTGTTTGTTTGGGCAAAGGTTAAATGGAATCGCGAAAGCAATAATCAAGCTTCACTACGGAGTACTATTTTGTAATCGTGAATTTAAGCATTGCTACTGAAGACTGCTAGCGCCGGTCGGATCTGAACATGCGCATTCATAATAGCTTTGTTTAAGATGAATAGTAACGTATATGCATTTCAAAGATAATTTAAGGTCGTTGCTTTTTGCAGTACGATTTTTCCAACTCTGCCTCCAATTCCCCCTCATATTTTTCCCTATTATCTCTTTTCCCTTTTCGATCTCCTGTTCTCCTTTTCGATCTATTTTACTCAATGAAGTACATTATTTGATGTCCGATTTTCTCGAAACTGTTTTTATTGTGATCGTGACCCGAAATGTGAATTAGGGTGCCCTTCGGAGTTCACTTAGCTTAGTCGTAGCCTTTAGTCCCATTTTTTTTGGGTTTTTCTATGGAGTACCCCTCAACTATTGACTTTTCCAAGTGATACCCCTGCCTTTTTCGAATTACAAGGAGTACCCCTAAACTTTACTTATCACTCCATATCATAACCAAAGTGATAAATATATTACAATTTTGTTTTCTAAATGAATAATTAACATATTAATCAATCCAATTTAATGCTTCAAACCACCTCTCTTTCTTCACCATTCACCAAGCCACTAAATGCCCACCACAACGCACCTCTGTTGTCGGTCGACGTTGACCTCTCTACCTCACTCTTTTAAATCCTTCAACCTCAATTCCTTCATCACCCCTATGTCGTAGTGTGGTGGAATGTAGTTTTTCGAGTAAAGGATGCAAATTGAAGAAATATATCATGGTTGATGAAAGTCAATTAAGGAATAATCACTATTTACATCATCAATTGAGAAATTTTCGTTGGAAAATCATAACTTTAGTTACTATATAGAGTAATTTACAAAGTTTAGGGGTACACCTAGTAATTCGAAAAAGGCGGGGGTACCACTTGGAAAAGCCGATAGTTGAGGGGTACCCCATAGAAAGACCTTTTTTTTTTTACTGTTTCGGCTTGTCAGGTCGACCTAAATAGTTCAATTTCACCTAATTCTTAGTTGGAGATGACAAGGAGCACCATGACACGGTTCTGGAGGTTTACAGGGTTAACCCGGGTACCAAGGTAGGCACGTCTAGTTCGAGAAGCGCTCGTAAGAGGCGTCGGAGTGATTAACAGTCTAGAGTAGAGGCTGAGGCGATCAACGATAAAAAAAATTGATCGGGTGACGAGGAGGAGACTCCCTCAGAGGCCCAACAAGAGACAGCGGACCCCCCGGGGGGGGGGGGTGCGGGGTAGGAGGATGAGTCTTACTCGGACCCTGAGTGGGCCAAGGATTGGGACATGAGTCAGTTTGTGTTCCGTCCTGATTTGCACGTGTTTAGTCGTACCGTAAATGGCTCGGTACATCTCAGTGATCTCGATATCTTTGATCTTGAATCACTTAGGAGTAGGGTTGCTTAAATACAATTTGTTTGTTTTTGAAGCCTCCGGGTCAGATGAGGACCTTCCCCGAAGATCTTAGAAGATCTATCCTGAGGATAGAACGAGGATAGAGAGGGCGACTTTGGGTCCACTGGTTAGTCAGTGGTCTCAGTTGGTGGGATACCACGTCAGAGTAAGTTGATGGTGGTACGGGCGATGATGGACCGTTTTCACGACACTACCTCGACCTTCCATATGTCTTTCGGGGAGATCAAGATGACTTTAGAGGAGTTTGGGGTGATCACGGTATTACCTTGGGGTCCTGAGGTGATATGGGCGGTAGAGGGACTTAGTTTGGATAGTCGGAGGTCCGGGGTTGGATTGGTGATTGCTTTGAGGCTTCGGCGTACGGCTCGCCGCACGCGTTGGTGAGTTCTTACATCACCGATCACTTTAAGAGGTTGCACGTGTTGGAGGGTCGGACGCCCATCACGATAGAGCAGGATGCTTGTCTCTGGTTGTGATACTTCCTGGGCTCCACCCATTTTTCAGATAAGGTTAAGAGATTTAGTACCAGGATTCTGCCGTTCCTGACTAATTTGGATCAGCTGAACGTTTTGATTGGGTAATGATGGGTTTTGTTGAGATGACCCGCTGCTTGCAGGTGATGGTGAGACCTAGGATCGCGACCTCGGAGTCTCAGATACCTAAAGTCGGTCCAGGCATGCTCTTAGCGGTAAGATGTTCGGCTGGGGTTTGATATGAGCTTTGGTTCCCATTTTCGGTTGCTTATGTGTTGGTTTTTGCAGGCTTGGATATACTCTTATTTTCCTTCCTCGGTGAACACCCTTATTTACTCGAAAATGTCTTGATATGACTCGGTAAATTGGGATGTTACAGTTACACACATCAATCGGGCGAGCAGATTGCAGGTCACGTAACTTCACGTTCAGGTAAAATATGGGCTATGCCAATACGGATTTTAGGCCGACTTAGAGTTTAAATCGGGTCCATTACCGACTTTTTTTTTCCAATTTTAAAACCTTTTTTCATACATAATTTTCATTTTTATAAGTCTCATTTTCTCCTCATGTAATCCCCTAGAAAATCTAACACAATACAGTGGCGGAAACACTGTAGAATTGGGATTAAAACACACCGATGTTCTATATGCTACGAAAGAACGGTCAGTCAATACAAATGCCACTTTTTACAAAAGGGCTAAAAAGAAAATTCCTTAAAAGAGTTTATACAATCCTTCAATAAACATAAATAACAGAGAGTAGGATCCACGCTACTCGCTAGCTCACACCCAAAACCCAGCAGCAAATACCTGTCATGTTATAAACATAACAGCCACATCAGTGGGGAGTAACTCGTACGTTCTCCCAGCCATAATATACCATATGAAAAATAATAGTATTACTATATCAAAATAGGTAAAATGAAAAACAATTAAAACAATATAATAACATAAGTTTTTAGCAAAACTTAAAGCGACTACCAACCTGCAAGTCAAAACAAATCGATAATTATAAAATCCAAAATGGCGTTATGGAAATCAATTAGTGCAACGGAATAGACTTTCACTAGGATGATACTAAACTAGCTTCGAGAACTTAGTCAAAACATATCAGACTTCGGTCTCTAACTAGGAAACTTAACTATAACAGGACTGCGTGCAGCGAGGTCCTGGCTTAAGTAATGTACACCCCTCCTGGACACCAACCGTAATCCAGTTCAACCCGACGGCGACTTACACGATGCGATATCTAAGTTTAAGGTCAAAATATACACACTCCTGAACACAAACCATGCTCAGTTCAACGACCAATGCGTCTCAACATAGACACACCAGCTTTATAGTTGACGGCAAAACGTATACCCTAGACTTTATTACTCTACCCATACACTTGTCCTCATTCCATAACTCCAAAACCAAGCCATTATCGATTTTCAAATGAGATAATCATTGTAAATAATATGGAATAAAAGAAATACACATTTTATACCAAATAGAAACTTTTTATAAATAGAAATATACCAATTGTAGAAACTTACTTAAAATGGAAATATACTTATGGAATTACGTAAAGTGTTCAAATAAGTTAAATGTACCAAAATGACATTTAAGGCAAATAAACTTTTTATTAAGATTGTTGTTATCGTAACTTAATATATTTCTAAGTTCGTTATCAAAGGTATAAATCAAACGTAATAAGTGAAAATATAGTACTTTATAAATACGTAAGAAAATCAGGTTAAAACGATAAATTTTAGAAAATATACGATTTAGAAACAAAATGATAAATATAGATAAGGTATAAATAGCATAGGAGTTTTAGAAATGAAACGAGATTTATAAACCGTTCAAATTGTCTTTAGCAATTAAATTTATTAATAAACAATGCGGATTTTACTAAAAATAATAAATTGTAACGATAAGAAGTTATTTAGTGAAAATAGTCTTGACAAAAATGTATTTCAAACAAAACGACTATTTTCTAATTTATTAACTTAAGTCGTAACATGAAAATTAATTTATTAAACAAGTACACAAATCTCGGGTATTATATAAAATACGATTTTAATTTAAAATAATAAATTAACAAAATATGACAAAATTATGAAATCGATATTATTAGTTACTAGTGTCACGATATTCAACAAAATATTATAACGATCGTTAATAATACAACTTATAAAACAATATCGAAAAGTTATAAAATACTTACAAGGAACACGATTTGAAATTATATTTTAGCAAATAGTACGTAGCTAAAAAAACGAAGGTAAAGTATCTACTACATAATACTACTCGACACACGACATAATATCGAGTAACGTCCTAAAGTTACCTTGAGTCGAAAACGTCAAGGGACTAGCCGCTTCAACCCATTTGTCCAAGCTCTTACCCAACTGGTGACCACGAGCCAACTTCGAGGCTCTCACGGAGATCCGAACACGTAGACACGGAAATAAAGGAGTCGGAATTAGCGAAAGTTGGAAAAGACTAGAGTAAAACGAGTAGACAAACTCGAGAAGAATAACGGTATAAGTCGACAGAATCGAGTAATGATATCGACATTAACATAAACAGCAAATAGAAAACCGAAATGGAAAGGAATAAAAAGAGGACGGACAGGAGGACACTAACAGCAGCAGGTGCGAACAAATATGCATCAACATGAACCGAGACAAGCAGATTAGAAGACTGAAACAGCAACAGGGAACCGAGCGAAACAACGAGCAGTAACCGACACAGACGGAAACGAAGAAGAGCAATCAACAGAACACAATCTGACACGAGAATCAGAACAACAAGGCAACGACATACAGCAGCCTCAACAAAATCGGAGCAACAAAACAATTGAAACCGAGGCCAAGAAACGAGCCCTAAGGGAAGAAGACTTGACAACAGCAGGTGCGACAAAACTTGGTGACAGTACGACAAAACGCAGCAGCAGAAGTGACTGAACCAAACCAAAATAGGGCCGAAATCGAGTTGGAAATGAAGAGACAAAAAGACTACAGCAAAAATGATCAACAACAGAACAGCAGACGGCAAAATGACGATACGAAACAGCAACCGTCATCAACAGAAATGGGGAGAGAAGAAGAAGAACGGAAAAGAAAACAACAAAACAAAGCAGGCGGCAGTAACAGAAATAAAACGACGACAGTAGCAACTGTATCGGATTCGATAACGAAACAGTTCAACACAAAACAATGGCAGACAGTAGCAGTAATATTGAAGAAGAAGAAAAGGATGGGGATCGAAAAGCAGCAGCAGCGAGACAGAACAAACGAAGACGTATAACGACAGCAGCACAAACGTCGAGACAAAACAGAGGACGACAAAGGCAGAACGAAGGAGAAGAATAAATTGCTCACCGAGTTCCGGTGATGAAACGCGGCAAAAAAGGCACGAACAGCAGCAACGAAGGATTGCAGCAGCAGCGAACGGAAGAGAAAACGGAGAGGAAAAATGGTGCGCAGCAGATCAGGGAAAAGAAGAAGACATGGGAAAAATATGGAGCGGAGAGGGAGCAAGGAACCGCTGAAGATGATGGGATGAAGGTTGAATATGATGGAAAAGAAAAAGTTGGGATGACACGGATGCTTGCCCTGCATGACAGTTTCCTGCGCCGCCTCGAGAAATTGGAACAAACACTACCTCCATCATGCAACGCTCTGTGTGAGCACCCCCTTCCAGAACTCACTCTAGATAATCTGGCTAGAAATATTACGGCACCTATCGCTATCAAGGGGAAGAGAGCTTTGAACCCACATGATTTGTGGTCGGATACGAGGGACAACCTTTAAGAAGTTTCACTGACATCGGGATGACTTACGCTGATGCCTTGAGAATCGCCAACGACGATTGGCTGTTGCCACCTCTAGTCCCAACTATAGACCCCCTAGTGGAAAAACGAGCAAGAGTTGGGATCCTGAGGCCTATTGCCTATACCATCATCAAGGCAATGGGTGACACCGAGGATTATTATAGGCTGAAACATGACATCTTAGATCTGATAGACGCCGTGACCTTCTCTCCTAGAAACCACACACCACACGAGTCTACCTCGAAGCCGCCAATAGGAAGGTCACAACAATCCGTGGCAATCACCACCAATGCTCGTCGAAGGACGAGACAAGACCAGGAAGGTGCTACGAGATACAATAACGAAGCACACTCAAAAAACAAAAATAGGCGAGCCGAGGACGGAGTGAATCCCGAAATGACGCCCTGGACAAAATGAAGAATCGAGTTGCGGGCCACCGCCAAAAAAAAGAGAGGAAAAGAAAAACAAAAAAAAGAAGCGAGAGAAAAACAAAAGAACAAAAGGTGAGCCGAGTACGGAGTGAAAATGCAAAAGGACGCTTTGGGCAAAATGAAGAGTCGAGTTGCGAGCCACCACAAAAAAAAGTAAACACAAAAACCGAGTATGCTTCTCATTAATTAAATTCAAGCAAAATCGAGCCTTTGTTGAGGCCCTTACAATAATACACTTCGTCAGGGAAATGCCAAAAAAACAACAACAATGACAAAAGAAAAACAACAAACAAAAACAAACACCACCTAATAAAACTAATACTAATATGCCACATAATATTATATAATACTACATAATGTTAACGACTAGACCCTATTCGTCCATCTTTTCTTTTCCTTTGCCCGTCGGGTAAGGTCTCTTTGACCTCTCATCTCGAGGCTCTCGAATACTAACAGTCGCCTGTTTAGCCGGTTGTGGGCCCAGCCGATCCCACACGTTATCCGTGTCTGTGTCTTTAATATGGGTGTGATAAGTCTTGACCCGCTTCGACGAATTGACCGTACTCGAACCGGTTCTGTTGTGCTCGGCAGGACGTTTGACGATGTTAGTCCGCATAAGATCCTTGTTCTTTAGCTCCGCGGCTCAACAATCCTTAATTCTTCCCGCTTCGCCAAATCCTTGCACAACTGCCACTGGGTGTAGGAAGGAGAAACCCATCTACGCACATCTCCCGCACGGTAAAAATATTCCTACGTCTCCATGCCAGCTTGAAATTCCTAAGCGCGTCCCTACCCCAAGGATGGGGATCAATGACAACCATATCCGCCTTAGGACTAGTCTGCACCAGGCCCATCTGATGCATCAACCTATCCGGATGGATATAGACACACGAATTCAAAGACAGAATCCGCATAGTGTGAGTGGAAGATAACATCAGAAGACCGATATATCTCTTGATATGCCACAATGGGACAACCCATTTGATGATGATCCCATTGTCAGCTCTTAGACGAGCGTCTTACTCTTCTTCTGTGCCCTTGAAGTCTGGCATTGTAGACACCCACATTTTGACTGCCAGGTGTCTATAGTAGTTCCCGACAAACACCCGATGATGATCGGACGCTAACGTGCTTTAACGTACTCGGAAATGGGCTCGTAATAATGGACATTTGGCCCAGGCATTTTTAGGAGTACAAATCTCACAGAACCAACCTCAAATTCAGGCCCAGTAGGTCGTTTCGAGTCAAATAACACTAATTTGGGTCGAAACCGTCACCAGGGGTAAAACCGTCTTTTAGCGACCGAGTCAAAACCCGGCCAAAGACATTTCTCGAAACCCGTGAGTCCACCGTGACATCTCACACGGTTGGTTCACACTCCAACTTCACAAAAATCAGCTTCACAAAATAATAAACAAATCCGTTTAAGGTAGAATTCGATCCCGAGTAGGAATCCTATCCGAGAACCGACTCAGACACTCAACCGAGTGCAACCACTCGGCCAAGTACACAACCAGCCGGTTTTTCCTCTTTTCTTCCTTCACAAGAAAACGGAATTCTCGTTCTCCTCAGCTTCTTACTCAAGCGGTAATTCTAGCTCAAACAGGAGTCCTATTCAAAAACCAATTCGAGCATCCGACCGAGTGTAAAACACTCGGCTGAAACAACCCAAAACAAGAGCAAATCCACCGGTTTGCCTTTCTTCCTCCACAAGAAAGCGGAATTCTTATTTCCCTCAAATTCTCTCGTTTCCTATCCTAAGCGGTAGTCAAACTCTCCCAAGCCAAGGTCGGGAATTTCCTATAAATAGCCCCTTGCGTCCAACACAAAAAGGAGGAATGATTATTAGTAATCAAGTCATCAATCTCACACACACACACGATTTTTCAGCAATAGTTATCTAGCATCCCGACGCATACAAATCCTTAGCATCGTTAAACCGATATTACGTTACAAAACCCGAAGGAGAAACGGCCTCATACCCGAGCCTTCACCCGTCCGAACCAAACCTCTAGCCGAACCAAAACTCGACGCTCCCGTGTCTAGCCACATTCCGACGAGCCCCGATCCGAGTCGACAAGAGCATGTAGGTTGAGGGTGTACTAAACCCGATTTCTCCCTTCTTCTTCTCTTCTCTTCGTCCGTTTTATATTATGGGTCTAGAGTCGACTTTTTTATTTTTTTTGTTTTCCTAATATCATTATTAACGAAAAACTATTTTCATAACGTATATTCTGAAAGATATGATATCGATTCTTCCATAATCGAATATCATATCGAAAGGAATTATATTAAGATTTTCGACGATACCAAAAATCGTTACATCTTTTTCATTCAAAAATTCTTTTCTTTTCTCGTCCAAAACGACTTATTTTACAAAGCTTTTTCAAAACTCATTCTAAATATCCAATATCGATTTCATAGTCGAATATTGGATACGACGAATCTCGAAAACGTGGATCGAATACAAGTTAAATCATAATTTGTACGCGATTCATCAAAAATAACAATTTTCGAACAAAAATATAAAGACGGACAGACCCGCACGCGAGTCGCGCCATGCCCAGGCGACTCGCGCGCAGGCCTGGAATCCGGGACTTCATTTTTTCTACGTTTTCGTTCGTTTTATTATTCTTCGATCGATTTCTAAAATTACATCTTTTCTAAAAACTATTTCAAGTATTTGATATTGATTTCGTAGTCAACTATCGAATATAAAGAATATCGAAAATATTAAGTCGAGTACGAATCATGCAATATTCGTACGCGATTTAATACGAACTTCGAGTTTTCGAAAACCGGACCCGAAACAGGCCACCACGCGACCCGCCGGCATCCCGGGCGAGTCGCGCGGCCGGCTGTCATGCCGCGGCCTTTTCCGTCTTTTTTATTTATTTTTCGAACTTCGTTTTTTATACAAAACAACGTCTTTTCAACAATATTTTTCAGATTTCGATTAATATTTATTTTCTCGATTTCGCATATTTATTTTTTGTTATTATTACTCACAAATCGATACTAACTCGTTTGTTTGTTTTGTAGCAAATTCATCTTTTTATTTCATTCGTTTTATTATACTAAAACGAATCTCACATGCTAAATATAACTTTGACATTAATCAATTTTCATGCATTAAATTGACTTAGCAACCCATTCAATTTTTCACATGCTTAGAAAACAATGTTTGCATAATCATTCATCGTTCTACTAACGCGCGCATTAAAACGTCATTCGATATCCTAGTAGAGGCCGCTAATGTGCGGGCGGGGTTGGGTGTTCTTAGTGAACTTCCCAACACGTACCATCACCCCTTACTCAGAACCGTGGTTTCCGGATGTCCGAAACCATTGGCAACGAGAGTCATTCAATATACGATTAACCGCTCCAGTCGGCATCTATATCGATATGCAAAAGGGACGAGCCCGATAAACTCTGACATCGGAAATGGGCCGTATTTTGTACACGGCCCACTACGACATAGAGTGGGCTCGAACGGTTCCGAATAACCATAAAATTCGGTGGCGACTCTGACTTCGATTTAAATTTCCATTTGACCATCTCATGGAGATTCATTCGCCTCCCCAAAACCCGCGCGTGGCCGCGTCGGGGTGGACCTATGTCATGTCCACAATTTGGCGACTCCGCTGGGGATTTTCTGATGAGTTAATAACCTTCAGTGTCCTCAGGGTGAGACTCGAATAGAAATCGTTTGACTAGTACAATGCGCGTTTTAGTTTTACGATTCATGCATAAACCCCATTTTCCCGGGCCGGTACTCGCGACCGACGTCCCACTATACCGTTGATATAGTCCAAACTGGTTATGTCAAAGGTGTCCACTAGCCGATTCATATGGGTTTTACGGCATGTCCTAATCTCAACTCGAGTTAGGGAGTCCGCCCCGATTCTTGATAGGCTGTGTACACTGGTATAGACCCTTATAGACTGACCGAGACTTAGATTAAGAGCATACATGGCGTCGTTATACTGTTTCCATGACTACGTGCTACTTGATCCATATCTTTTTTTCAAAACCGTCATCTTTTCAAAAATTTGCATCCTTTTCAAACTATCCAATTTCAAAACCCGGGTCATATACCGAATTTAGGACTTATGATTTTACTCAAAATAGCCTTTTTCTAGCCGGTACTATGCCCAATTCAAAACTCGAAACTTTCAAAACCCGACGTCCGGCCCGCTCCTTTTTCTCTTTTTCGAAAAAAGGCCGGATTTCTCCACCCGATTCATTTCGGGCTTTTCAAAAAATTCATATTTCAAAACTTCCCCTTCTTAGACTTCCCGTATTTAGCAGTGTCGGGTCGTGTCATAAGTCGTTGAGGTCTCTAGCGTCGAAACTCCGTCGATCTTACATCGCGGATTTTTCCCCCATCCTAGTCCACCTTACCTAACTAAGGCAAGGCCCACCTACGTAGGACATACTCCTACAAGGGTTGGCCCATTTACACAATCGAGTCTAAAAGTCTGGGAATGTCTCACGTGAACCTTCCTCCGAACAGGGCCCAACCCACAACGTTGGATCCTGAGGAAGGCCCACCTCTTCACAAGTCGCCCGTCTAGGTGTCTTTTCCGAGTCATTTCCGTTTTAGTCTTCTTTTTTTCCCTTGCTCGGGATGTACTTTCCTTAGGATTCGGGTTAAATCGCTAATTACGTGGTGCTCTTACAGACAGGCCACCCTTCACTCGAACCATGACGCAAAAAGCCATCGACGAGTTGAACACCACGTTGACCCAAATCCAGGACCAATTGAGGCAAATGTGGGAAGACCAGA
Organism: Agrostemma githago; assembly: GCA_958450325.1. NCBI lineage: Eukaryota > Viridiplantae > Streptophyta > Magnoliopsida > Caryophyllales > Caryophyllaceae > Agrostemma > Agrostemma githago. The sequence goes on from OY288240.1 coordinate 56,421,557, forward strand.
TCGCCATAGTCACTCGGGTTAGTGCCGTAGAACAGGGAACTCCTAATGCCTCGATCGAAGATGATGGACCCTTAGCCGCATTGGCCGGCGCGGTCCGAAAGCTGCAGGAACAGGTCCACTCGACCACCAGAAACACCATTCTCACGGAAAATGCCCGTACCTATTCGACCCTAACTGATGAATTGCCCGCTAACCTTAACTTAACGGGCTTACCAATGTTCGATGGGACTGAAGACCCGGTACTTCATATTCGGGCTTTTAAGGACTTTATGGCTGTCAAGTGGGTCAAATCGACCATGTTCAAGCACCTCTTTGCTTCCTCTCTCGAGAAGCACCCAAAAGCCTGGTACTACAGGCTCGACCCCAAGAAATTCAAAACTTGGGACGATGTTGCCATGGAATTCGCACGGAACTACGCGGATAATGCTGAAATCCAGACTACCATGCGTACTCCGGAAGTTATGGCCCAAGAACCGAAGGAGGGTTTCACCAAATACCTCCAAAGGTGGCGGACTGAAAGTGTTAAGCTGGTTGACAAGCCCGGCGAAAAAGTTCTAGTGGAGGCCTTTGTCAAAAACCTCCTCCCTGCTTACCGAGTCCATCTCAGGTACGCCATCATACCCGATTTCGCCACATTAACCGAAATGGGTACCAGAATCGAAGACGATCTAAGGCAAGAGAGCCTTACTAAGGCCTCTACCAAGGGGTATCAAGGATCCAGTTCATCCTCCAGTAAGCCCGCCAACACAACGGCGGCCCGAAGCATCTTCGACGAGGTAAACTCACTTGACACCTCAACCAAAAAGAATACTCCAAATCGGGTATTCACTGACATAGGGACAACTTATGCTAATGCCTTGCAAAGGCTGTCTTCGAAAGGCCTAATCCAACCGATAGGCCCAACTCCAGAGGTTCCCGTGGAAAAGCGATCCAAAAGCTACAACATACAGGCCTATTGCCACTATCACCAAGGCAATGGGCATGACACGGAGAAATGCTGGAAAATGAAACATCTTATCCAAGATCTGATCGAAAATGGGAAGATACTGCTACCTAGTGACAAGCCCAGCAACAAAAACAATCCTCTTGCTACTCACGCCATTTTTACTGGAGAGGTAGTTGACTGCACTCATCTCATTTCACCCTTCATTCCCCAAATCAACGGGATATGGAACGACGATGAAGACGATATTTACCTGGCTAAAGGGGAGGCCGTCCCCGTCACTATCGAGGAAGTCCGGAGGGCTAAAGCCAAAGCTCTGGCCGGTGCACACACCATCACAGCCACCCCGGAAACCGTCACTGAACCTTCCAGGACGGAACTCACTCCTGAAGAACCAAACGCCGACACGGCCCTAGTCAGACAATTGAAGAGGGTCCGAACCGATATCACTATATGGCAGCTTTTGGTTAGTTCTTAGGAGCATCGAGCGGCACTTACTAAGGCCCTTGATGAAATCAAGATCGACTCATCAGTTACCCCCACTGAAATGGTAGCCACGATCATGCCATATCTCAAAGACAAGCCCAAAGGAGAAGGCCCACTCATCACCTTCTCCGAGTCCGACCTTCCACCATTCGGGACCACTCATAACTTGGCCCTGTACATTACGGTGATTTGTCGAAACAAATACCTCCCGATGACCCTGATTGATGACGGGTCCGCAGTTAACGTCCTTCCTTTAAGGACAGCCAAGGCCCTCGGCATTACCGAGGCCGACTACCTTCCGACCGCGAAGACTATCCAGGCTTTTGATGGAAGCCCAAAATCAGTTGCTGGGGCCGTTAAGCTAACCGTCATAACGGGCCCGATCGAGAAGGAGTTAGAATTCCAAGTGATCGATGTTACTTCATCTTTCAACCTGCTACTTGGTAGACCGTGGATTCACGCGGTCAAGGCTGTATCTTCCACTCTTCACAGGAAAGTCAAACTACCTTTACAGGACGAGATCATCACCCTCGAAGCTACCCCCATAACCGTGTCCAGCTGCAACACGGCAGGCTCAGCCGACCCTCGAGGATTCAACTTTGTGGGAATGATCGAAGAAGAGTACCTTTTTCAGCCATACTTCACCGTTAGCATCTATACGATGCTACAAAACCTGGGTTGCCTACCGGGAGTCACTTCAAGGCCATATCTCCCACCGGGAAAGATCATCGAAACCCTGAACAACGGGCAATCTCACCTCGGTCTAGGCTATACTATGGCGTCCGGCTACATAAACCGAACCAGGGCGGTCACATTCGTCACCCCGGTATTCGAAACTGTTCAAACGGGTCTCTATCGGCCCACCATCTCTTACCCCGGGACCAAACTGGCTCGGGAATGCAATTTCATCCCAGATGACATATTCGCCCTTATCCAGGCCGAATCAAAGGAGGGCCCAAGCAACACTGAGCCCGTTCTAGGACTACTCTTTGGGGAAGACAAGGTCATCCCGACCCCTAAGCAGGAGCTAGTCAGCCTAATCCTTCGCAGCAGCAACTTTGATCCAACCAAACTGATCTCGGAAGTTGGTGCCGACACTGGGAAGAGAGCTTGGAGGAAGACAATTAAGTGGACCGACAGTCAGGGTCGAGTCTACAAGCTAACTACTGGTGAAGGAGATATGCATGCTATCAAGTCTGAATCTGAGTCCGAGTCCGAGTCAGAGTCAGAGTCGGAGTCTGAGTCAAAGTCTAGAGGGTCCAGTACTAGGATCGAGTCTGTAACCCCTCTCCCTTCTTTAGCCTCACCATCGAGAGCCCCGGAGTCTGTCCCGAGGGCTCTCCCTATCCCGCCTCTGACCAACGATCAGATGGCAGCTCTCTTCGAGCTCTTTTCAAAATTTACTATCAATAATAACGATAACTGTTCCGCTTACGACTTGGCTTATTTTCAAAATGTTTTCAAAAATCTTACTTGCAATGACATTGAGAAACCCGACGAACAGGTACCATTGCCTCCACATCTAATCGAGCAACTTGAACAAAGGGAATCCCGAGATCCGGTAATCGAAGAAACCGATTCCATCAACGTAGGAACCCCTTTAGAGCCTCAGATGCTTAGGTTGGGCCTATCCTTAGATCCCGAAGAGAGACAACAATTCACGGATCTTCTCCAAGAATTCAAAGACGTCTTCGCATGGTCCTACAAGGACATGCCGGGAATAGACCGGGAAATAGCTGAACACCGAATACCCATCAAAGACGGGTACAAGCCGGTAAAACAGAAACTCCGAAGAATGAGGCCCGAATGGTCTCTCAAAGTCAAAGAAGAAGTTGATAAACAATTCAAAGCGGGCTTTATTCAAGTGTCTGAATATCCAGACTGGGTTGCAAACATAGTACCAGTACCCAAAAAGGATGGCAAAGTCCGAGTATGTGTAGATTTCCGGGACCTTAATAAGGCCAGCCCAAAAGACGATTTTCTGTTGCCACACATCGACATACTGGTGGATAACATGGCCGATCATGCCCTTCTATCATTCATGGACGGGTATGCCGGATACAATCAGATCAAAATGGCAGAAGAAGACATGAGTAAGACCACCTTCATCACACCTTGGGGGACTTACTGCTATACCGTGATGCCATTTGGGCTTATTAACGCTGGTGCCACTTATCAACGGACCGCTACTACTTTATTGCATGACATGATGCATAAGGAAGTAGAGGTCTACGTCGACGATATGATTGTCAAGTCCAAGGACCGGAACGGGCACATTGCAGCCCTAAGAAAGTTCTTCACCCGACTACGCAAGTACAACATGAGGTTAAACCCTCAAAAATGCAGTTTCGGGGTCACATCGGGCAAGCTACTAGGCCACATTGTTAGCCAACGTGGCATCGAAGTTGACCCAGCAAAAATCAAGGCCATAACCGAGATGCAACCACCTAAAACCGAAAAGGAGATAAGGGGGTTTCTCAGGAAAGTGCAATATATAAGCCGATTCATTTCAAAACTAACCATGGTATGTGAACCCATTTTCAAGAAACTGAAGATAGGAGAACGAACGCTATGGGATGACAAATGTCAAATGGCTTTCGATAAGATCAAGGAAATTCTATCCTCTCCACCGGTGCTAATGCCACCTCAACATGGTTTACCTCTATCACTATACTTGACAACAACCGAGACTGCCATGGGCGCTATGCTAGCCCAAACGGTCGATTCTGAAGAACGAGCCATTTACTACATCAGTAAAAAGTTCTTAGAATACGAATGCAAATACACCATGCTCGAGAAGACGTGTCTAGCATTAGTATGGGCCACTAAAAAGCTCCGACACTACATGCTTAGTCACGAAGTACATGTGCTATCCAAGATGGATCCAATCAAGTATCTATTCGAGAAGCCCATCCTTAACGGTCGTATATCCAGATGGACTTTAATGCTAGCTGAGTTTGACCTCAAATTCGTACCTTTAAAAGCCATCAAGGGCCGGGTAGTAGCAGAATTCCTCGCCGACAGTCCGGTATCCGAGGAAAGTCACACCGATACTTGGGCCTTCCCAGACGAAGACATATTCCATACCGATACTGACACGTGGGATCTGTATTTTGATGGAGCGTCCAACTTTCGAGGATTTGGTGTCGGGATCTTGCTAATCTCACCACAAGGTGAGCATACCCCATTATCCATTAAGCTAGATTTTGACGTGACTAATAACGCAGCCGAATACGAAGCATGCATTCACGGGTTGCAAGCCGCCGCCGATTTAGGAGTAGCAAACCTCCGGGTCCACGGTGACTCATCACTAGTCATAAACCAAACCCTACAAAAATGGAAGACTCAGAACACAAATCTCGTGGCTTACCAAGCACGAGTAAGGGTTCTCGAAAAACAATTTCAAAAAGTGGAGTACATCTATCTGCCCCGGGAAGAAAACCAGTTTGCAGATGCTCTGTCAAATTTAGCGTCTTTACTGAATATCCCAGCACATCTAACCAGCATGCCTATTTGTGTCGAAAGGCGGTCTGAGCCAGCATACATCAACACTATCCAAGATATCGAAATTACTGATCCAGAACCTTGGTATCAGGCTGTTCTAACCTACTTGACGTCAGGGAAATATCCTCCGGGGGCTGAAAACCGGGCCAAGAAAGCTCTACGAAGATGGGCAATCCAGTTCATCCGCACAGACGATGGACGGTTATATAAGAAGACAGCACAGGGGGCTTTACTTCTATGCATTGACAAAACTCGAGCCGAAAGAGTTATGGCCGAGGTGCACGATGGCGAAAACGGACCACACATGAATGCCCATATGTTGGCCCGGAAAATCGCGAGACTCGGTTACTATTGGAATAGCATGGAAACTGACTGTCAGCTGTATGTCAAACACTGTCATAATTGTCAGATTTTCGCTAATGTTCAGCATATGCCTTCATCCCTACTATATACAATGACATCGCCGTGGCCATTTTCGACATGGGGAATTGATATAATCGGGAAAGTGAACCCTTCCGGGACAGGAGGTCACTGCTTCATCCTAGTGGCCATCGACTATTTCACCAAATGGGTCGAAGCCGAATCATACCGGATCTTGAATGCCAAACAGGTGGCTAAGTTTATCCAAAACAAAATTATATGTCGATATGGGATTCCACACGAGTTCATCAGCGATCACGGGACCCATTTCCAAGCTGAAACCGCCACTTTGCTGGAAAAGTACAAGATCCAAAGACATACATCATCACCTTACCGTCCTCAAACAAATGGAGCGGTAGAGGCAGCCAATAAAACAATTGTCACCATTCTTAAAAAGATGGCTGAGAATTACCGAGACTGGCCCGACAAGATACCCTTTGCCTTATGGGGATATCGAACATCGATTCGAACTGCAACTGGAACAACTCCATACTATCTAACATATGGAATGGAAGCAGTCCAGCCGGTCGAACTAGAAGTACCATCTCTTAGGATTCTGCTCGAAAGTCAGGTACCTGAAGCAGATTGGGTCCAAGCCCGATATGACTCACTAATTCTCTTGGACGAACGGCGATCCCGGGCTCTGAATAATATTCAGATATATCAGAAAAGGATCCAACGGGCTTTTAACAAAAGGGTAAGACCCAGGAACATCAAGGAGGGCGATCTAGTCCTAAAATCCGTTCGAGCTTTGCTACCAGTTGACCCAAGGGGAAAGTTCAGACCTAATTGGGCTGGGCCATATTTAGTGAAGAAAATTCTTTCAGGAGGGGCAGTAATGCTAACTGACTTGGACGGAAACGAGTTCGTCAATCCAACAAACTTGGACCAACTGAAGCGTTATTACCCATAAACCCTATTTCAATGTCATTTGCAAAAGTTTATAAAAATGTCTTTTTACGAATTTTCAAAAATTTAAGCAAGTCAATAAGTTAGGATCATTTATCCTACCGTTGCACATCTCGAATTAATAATCTTGATGTATTTCAAAATTGCAAAAATACTTCTGAACTACGGAAGGTTTGATTCCATTAATTTTGGATACGTAGGCAACCCCTCAAAAGGGTACAACCATTGCAATAACGAAAAGACGGGAACGGTATTCACTAATATGTCTTTTTATTATTTCAAAAAAGTACATCACAAAAAAAAAACAACAACAAAATCACACCACAAAAAAATAGTAGTAATACTTAAATAATAAATTTAGGAGACTACTCGTACATTTTGCCCTTTCCCTTATCTTTCGGGTCACGTGGAGCCCGAGGCCGACGGGGCGGGGGCGAACGTTCCCTAATCACAAGGGGAACTTCCTTTGCTCGAACCCGCTTCTTCGATTTTGGGTTTTCCATCCTTTGCACAGGTCCAAGCCGAGCCCTAACCGGCTCGGGAAGCCTGTCTCGAGGACCAAGTCGGTCCTTAGCAGCCAGTCTTGGCCCTAGTCTCCTTTCTAAATCCGTCTGGGGGCTCACTCTCCCCCGTGCACCCTTATTACTGGACCCTTCAGTCTGAGTCCTAGATCTTCTTTTCTGACCTGTCGAGGTAGCTCCCTCAGTAAAGAAGCTCCTATTGTCCTTAGCATGCTCCCGGCGTAACAGGTCATAGGCTTCGTCGATCTTCAGGGCAGCTCGAGTTTTAGCCGAATCAGCTCGGGTCCACCTTACATAAGAATCGGTTACCCAGATCGAATGAGAATTTTTAAGAACAGGCCAGGTAGCTCGTGTATACCACCTTTGCATCCAGGTGTCACACATCACATCCGCCAGCTGAGTAGGTTCACTCACAACGGCCTCGATTTCTGGGATTCTTTGCGCCCGACCATATTGCCTAAGTATGCGATCGGGAAAGAGATGAATTGTTTGCCTAAAAGATAGGATTACCTGATATCTAGCTCTATCCCGAGATTCTAGACCAGTCCAAAGGTAAATTGACCACCATGGTACGGCCCAACGGATCAACAGGCCTCCATGGAAAGATAGCACCTCATCCCAATATTGTTGGGTATTGAAGCGAGAAAAGACAATGGCTCGTCTCCTCGACATAACTTGCCTGGGTTGATATCGGCTCACATTTAAGGGAGGATCCAAGATCGATAATCTCTCGAATAGCCACAGCTGAAAATCCGAAAATCAAAATCGTCAAAATCACGTGAAAAAAAAAACGTGAAAGACGTGAAAACCGAGAAACCCGCAGAAGCCGAGAAATCGGGAAAAACCGCAGAAGCCGAGAAATCGGGAAAAACCGCGCAAAACCGGAAAAACGGGAAAAGCCGGAAATTCAAAAAAAAAAAATTCAAAAAATCAGCATACCTGTAGAAGCCGAGTACTCCCAGTCAGCCGAATTGACGGATCTCTTTTACGATTATCCAAACCCTGGATAATCTCCCCTGTAATCAGCCAAGCCGGGCTGTGCTCCGTCTCCATTAGGTCAGCCACAGTGAAAAGTCTGACATGACCCATACAAGATAGCAAGTCCATATGCCCTTCAAAGGCATAAACATGGAGCATACAAAAAGTAAAGGCCCTACGGCTATGAACCGGCCTGACCCGGACATCATCTGGGTTCATGAATTTTTCAGCCAGGTCGATCAAGGAAACGGTATCTCCTTCTAGCATACGGGATACCTCCATATGGGAAAGCCCTAAAAATTCCCTTAACTTCCTTCTTGGGTCAGAAACTGAAAAAGGGATAGCAGGGCGAAGTATAGGATTCCATCCTCCTGCAGCCGCAATTTCCTCAGGAATAGGGCAAATCTCTCCTCGAGGAAAACTAAATACATGATAGGTATCATCCCAATAGGATAAGCAAGCATCCAAGAAGTGGCAGTCTACTTGCATCTGACGGATCACGGATAATTGGGTGACACCATTCTGATTTAGGATAGCCCTATCGGCATCCCTAAAATATTTGGACCACTCGTGCAACATTCCCACTAATCGGTCGATTCCCATATTTATTTGGCTAAAAGAAAGAATAAATTTTTCAGGGCTTATTCTTTTCTTTAAGAAGTTGAGGAACTATGGAATTATGAAATTTATGAAGCAAGAAGGGGTATTTATAGCATAAAAATAAGTTCTCCTCCTCACCTTAGGATTCCCAATCCTAGAGCATTTAGCATACAAGCCATTGTCCTGAGGCTTAGCTAAGTCATCCCGAGCATTCCTATTCCTTTTCAAAGTCAAAACAAAAATTCTTTAATTTTTCAAGGACTTTTGCAAACTCAAAATTCAAACCTTTTCTCAAAATTTTTATTCCCCAGCACGAGTCATTTTTTCCTACAAATATTACATGCAAAATTTTGCTGCTTTGCATAAGTATGTACAGGACGACTCAAGTAGGACCATGCAATTTGCATAACTCCCCAGCGGCATTTAACAAGATGAGCCCACATACAGGCCTATTTTAAGTCTCATGCGACGAATTCCCCACGGAGTTAACATCAGTTCAGGTACATTTCTAGCCCATGGCCGACGGGCCCTCCACGCAGGTCTAATGGACCTTAAACGACCCGACCGGAAGCCGCCAGGTTTTAATCCTTGATTGACCTGGTGGCTACTCTGACTTTCGCCCTGTCCAAGCCTCAGTCAGAGTGGGGGCTCTGTAGACACCCACATTTTGACTGCCAGGTGTCTATAGTAGTTCCCGACAAACACCCGATGATGATCGGACGCTAACGTGCTTTAACGTACTCGGAAATGGGCTCGTAATAATGGACATTTGGCCCAGGCATTTTTAGGAGTACAAATCTCACAGAACCAACCTCAAATTCAGGCCCAGTAGGTCGTTTCGAGTCAAATAACACTAATTTGGTCGAAACCGTCACCAGGGGTAAAACCGTCTTTTAGCGACCGAGTCAAAACCCGACCAAAGACATTTCTCGAAACCCGTGAGTCCACCGTGACATCTCACACGGTTGGTTCACACTCCAACTTCACAAAAATCAGCTTCACAAAATAATAAACAAATCCGTTTAAGGTAGAATTCGATCCCGAGTAGGAATCCTATCCGAGAACCGACTCAGACACTCAACCGAGTGCAACCACTCGGCCAAGTACACAACCAGCCGGTTTTTCCTCTTTTCTTCCTTCACAAGAAAACGGAATTCTCGTTCTCCTCAGCTTCTTACTCAAGCGGTAATTCTAGCTCAAACAGGAGTCCTATTCAAAAACCAATTCGAGCATCCGACCGAGTGTAAAACACTCGGCCGAAACAGCCCAAAACAAGAGCAAATCCACCGGTTTGCCTTTCTTCCTCCACAAGAAAGCGGAATTCTTATTTCCCTCAAATTCTCTCGTTTCCTATCCTAAGCGGTAGTCAAACTCTCCCAAGCCAAGGTCGGGAATTTCCTATAAATAGCCCCTTGCGTCCAACACAAAAAGGAGGAATGATTATTAGTAATCAAGTCATCAATCTCACACACACACACGATTTTTCAGCAATAGTTATCTAGCATCCCGACGCATACAAATCCTTAGCATCGTTAAACCGATATTACGTTACAAAACCCGAAGGAGAAACGGCCTCATACCCGAGCCTTCACCCGTCCGAACCAAACCTCTAGCCGAACCAAAACTCGACGCTCCCGTGTCTAGCCACATTCCGACGAGCCCCGATCCGAGTCGACAAGAGCATGTAGGTTGAGGGTGTACTAAACCCGATTTCTCCCTTCTTCTTCTCTTCTCTTCTTCCGTTTTATATTATGGGTCTAGAGTCGACTTTTTTATTTTTTTTGTTTTCCTAATATCATTATTAACGAAAAACTATTTTCATAACGTATATTCTGAAAGATATGATATCGATTCTTCCATAATCGAATATCATATCGAAATGAATTATATTAAGATTTTCGACGATACCAAAAATCGTTACATCTTTTTCATTCAAAAATTCTTTTCTTTTCTCGTCCAAAACGACTTATTTTACAAAGCTTTTTCAAAACTCATTCTAAATATCCAATATCGATTTCATAGTCGAATATTGGATACGACGAATCTCGAAAACGTGGATCGAATACAAGTTAAATCATAATTTGTACGCGATTCATCAAAAATAACAATTTTCGAACTAAATATAAAGACGGACAGACCCGCACGCGAGTCGCGCCATGCCCAGGCGACTCGCGCGCAGGCCTGGAATCCGGGACTTCATTTTTTCTACGTTTTCGTTCGTTTTATTATTCTTCGATCGATTTCTAAAATTACATCTTTTCTAAAAACTATTTCAAGTATTTGATATTGATTTCGTAGTCAACTATCGAATATAAAGAATATCGAAAATATTAAGTCGAGTACGAATCATGCAATATTCGTACGCGATTTAATACGAACTTCGAGTTTTCGAAAACCGGACCCGAAACAGGCCACCACGCGACCCGCCGGCATCCCGGGCGAGTCGCGCGGCCGGCTGTCATGCCGCGGCCTTTTCCGTCTTTTTTATTTATTTTTCGAACTTCGTTTTTTATACAAAACAACGTCTTTTCAACAATATTTTTCAGATTTCGATTAATATTTATTTTCTCGATTTCGCATATTTATTTTTTGTTATTATTACTCACAAATCGATACTAACTCGTTTGTTTGTTTTGTAGCAAATTCATCTTTTTATTTCATTTGTTTTATTATACTAAAACGAATCTCACATGCTAAATATAACTTTGACGTTAATCAATTTTCATGCATTAAATTGACTTAGCAACCCATTCAATTTTTCACATGCTTAGAAAACAATGTTTGCATAATCATTCATCATTCTACTAACGCGCGCATTAAAACGTCATTCGATATCCTAGTAGAGGCCGCTAATGTGCGGGCGGGGTTGGGTGTTCTTAGTGAACTTCCCAACACGTACCATCACCCCTTACTCAGAACCGTGGTTTCCGGATGTCCGAAACCATTGGCAACGAGAGTCATTCAATATACGATTAACCGCTCCAGTCGGCATCTATATCGATATGCAAAAGGGACGAGCCCGATAAACTCTGACATCGGAAATGAGCCGTATTTTGTACACGGCCCACTACGACATAGAGTGGGCTCGAACGGTTCCGAATAACCATAAAATTCGGTGGCGACTCCGACTTCGATTTAAATTTCCATTTGACCATCTCATGGAGATTCATTCGCCTCCCCAAAACCCGCGCGTGGCCGCGTCGGGGTGGACCTATGTCATGTCCACAGGCATGCACACTAAAGATCGCATAGTAAACCTACGACAATTATAATCTTCAATGGACAGACCTGCGCGTCACAGACACAATACGTTAACCAAAGTCACAAAAATAAAACAAAACAGTCATCGGGAACTAAAACTCGGGCGCCAGCGGCCTCGCGCCCGGGAACCAGAACGCAGTCGACGTCGCGACAAAGAATTCAGGCGCACGAAGGGCGCATGAATCGGTAGATCAGGATAATTCCGAAAAATTCTAACGATCCCATGACGATATACACAACATGGTATAAGGACGTACCTGTAAAATTCGACTAGAGCCGCGAAACGGAGCAAGGTGGACCCGTGCGCGCATGTCAAGTCCAACAATGATCTCACCAAGAATGAGCCAAGACGATCGACAATGCTTCATATTGGCCTGTCCTTGGGAGAATACCGTTACTAGTTGCTCCAAATTGATACCGCCTTCACCAAGGAATAGCTCAGCTTCCTCGATTAATGGAATGTCCAAAAATCGACGGAATCTCTCTACGGACACCTCACTAAGAACCAGGATAGAGGGATGAGACGAGTTCCACCCACCAATAGCATCAATCTCCTCAGGTAAAGGGCAAATATCCCTTTGCGGGAATGAAAATACATGGTATTCGGGATTCCAAAAAAGTGAACATGTGTTTAAGAAACCGTCTTGCACCTTAACTTGCTTCAGCGATATGATCGCCGACAAAACGCCACTTAACGATTCCTCGAGCTCATCTTTTTTGAACGAATTCATCCACTTAATCAAAAGCTTGCCAAAATTCGACATTCTTAATAATTAAAAGTGATTTATCAAGGAATACCTGGGTGATAATTATGACTAAAGATGAGCCCCAAGCACTCATATTTATAAGTACAAAACGACAGAATAAAGAAAGCTCCGTTCGACAATTTTTGGAAAATTTCCACAAGCACGTGCTTGATCGCATGGGCTCATGCGCCTGAAGATCAGAGCGTAAGTGCCGCCACGCTTCTGTTCCTAGATGCAAGGCTGGCTACGCTTCAACTCTCCAGTATTCGTTAAAACGAAGCGATGGATTCGGTTTCCTAAATCGTTTCTTTCCTTTTACAAAATAAGGACTCTACAAGACTGAAGATCACCATGTCCAAGGCGATTTAACTATTTTCGTGACCCGGGCCCACCGAACATGGACACTTTTTTTATTTTTTAAATTTTTTCTTTCAGGGGATAAGTTATCCCACCTTGAATTGTCGTATCCCCGGACGACTTTTAAACAACATTTTTTGAGTAAAAAGTGGCCCAACTTTGTGGACATGGCAAATTCTACCCCGACGCGGCCACATGCGGGTTTGGGTAGGCAAATGAATCTCGTGGTGAGATTGTTTTCGGATTGAAATTTAAATTGATGTTGGAGTCGCCACCGAACTTTGTCGGAGTTCGGATCCGTTCGAACCCACTCTATACTTAGGCGTATCGTGCACAAAGCACGACCCCCTTAGCACTAGAGCTTGCGGGGGTTCGTCCCTTTGCATAATGATACCGATTTCGAATTACCGAATATCGTATATCGAATGACTCTCGTTGCCAATGGTTTCGGGCATCCAGAAACCGAAGGTTCTGAGTAAGGGGTGAAGGTATGTGTTGGGAAGCCCACGAAGGACACCCAACCCCGCCCGCACATAGCGCCCTCTACTAAGATATCAATCGGTGTTTAAGTGCGCGCGTTAGTAAGACGATGAAAATGTATGACAACCAGTGTTTTGGTCTACACATGTGAATTACGTGTTTACTACGTCGTTTAATTCATCTTAAAATATGTCGAAGTCAAATTTAGCATGTGGGTTCATTTAAAAGCGATAAATGCCTCGCAACGGAAATAAATAACTTGAAAGTAAATTACAAATTACACGGGCGGAATACAACCCAGAATTTACAATACGACAAGCAAAGATATAATATTATCGAATTAGAAACAGTAACACAAACTATAGACGGACTCGTAAATATAAAACGTAAGCTAAAACCGTAAACCAAATGACTGGACAGACTCTAATCAGCAACGTATTGACCAGAGGATAGAGGCTCGGACGCACGAAATTGTGCGGCTTGGAACTCAGGCGCCTGAGGTGAGGTGGCCTGATGTTCAGGCGCCTGACCCTGGGCGCCCAGAAAGGCAATGTTCGGGACCAAAGCGGGATGCTAGCTTGATACCGAAGCCTCGATATTTCGTCCCGACTTATCCTAGAGAATTATGACCGTCTCGATCTGTCATATACCGAGTCTGATTAAGGAGTCGTCGATATACGGCTTACATAATAAGACGTTTACTCAAAGTCGCAAAAGGGTAAAAATGAATATAAAATGTGGATTCGTAAAGGAGACGCTGATAGATTAGCTCGCATCGACTACCATCGCAAGTATTATTCCCTAGGCAAAATTTATATCGTTGTGGACTATATTGAAAGTCTACGATATCTCATTTCGACCATAATGGGGTACTTGTCCTTAATCGTCTCAATTTATGATTTAGATCAACCATATCGACTTAATACGAATATCGGAGCCCTCCGTATCATGATGTCGTTATTGGGTCATGTATAATATTCATACACCTAGTTAACCTACACTATACTATATATCCTACTACTCCACTATATATATATATGAATACTCCACTATTTAGACTACTCTCCAACGTACCACTAACTAACTACTAATACTTACTACTCCGTACTATATATACTGCTACGTCCTAATACTCCTACATACTACTATATACTACATATGCTACGTACTACTTCTACTTACTATACTACTTACTCCGTATTACATATTATATTTACTTCTTCGTCCTTCTCTATATAATTGGAGCATCGGGAATGAGGAGACGACTTTCCTAACGTAGACAATATTATTGACCTGACGACCTTTAATTGTTAATAATGTTAATATATATTCCGTAATAGCTATTAAGGTAACCAAACTTTTCTTCTAACAGCATTTTATATATATATATATATATATATATATATATATATATATATATATATAATTGATTTATGTTACTAACTTAATTAATTGTTTTTTAAAAAAATATTTAGGCTTATTTGTAAGTAAATTACTTATGTATATTAAAATGTTACGTGATATTTTATTTATGTTATGTATGTCTAAATTCAACTTAACTAAATTATCACTTGTTTAATTTATTTATCACCTTTACATTTCTATTTATATGAGAAAATGAGAAAATGAATAAAAGAACTTAAAATAATAAAATTTGCTTATATCATTTTATTTGTTTATTTCTATTTACTATGTATATTATTCTATGTACTTTATATTTTGTGTGTATTTTATATAATTGTAATTTTGGTCATCTTTTTAATTTTCTTTAGTACTTTTACATTTGTTTATATATTATAATAATAGAGTAAATTAGTAACCTACAAAATATCTTATTTTAATAATAATTCACTTATTATTTTTATATAGGCAGAAATTTATAAATTTCATTTTCTAAAATAAATGGATTTATTTTATCCCAAAACTTCTATGCGACATTCATAAATAATAAAAAATGATTTTACGTCATAAATCGACTAAGTATGACTTAAATTATATTTTTTCAGAAACTTTAAGTTTTAAAATAATATTTTATTATTCCTTAATTTTTATTTTAATATAAAACTTCATTTAAAAGATTTACTATTTTAAAATAAGTCATATGATATTGGGATATAATGTTTAGAGTGACACTTGAGTATTAAAGTATAACGTTGTCGCACCGAATGTAAGAATTTGAGGATTTGACCATTTCAAATGAGTTCGACCTATTATTAATGATCACCAAATAAAATATTAGTTGTTCATGGACGACTTTTATATAAAGTTTATGATGCGAGTCTAGGACGAACGGCTTGTGTTGAATTCTACAATATGTGGTGTTTCGACTTCACTTGTATTGAAAAGCAGACTCGGAGGCTGCGGTCCGAGAGTCGACCTAGTGTTTAAGGTAGTCGTCCTACGACAGTGAGAGTTGTGGTTCAAGAGTTTGTGTTGAGTATTTGCGCATGTATAGACAAATACTTTATCAGTATTACCACCTAGGTAACGGGTGAAGAACAGGATTCTGAAAACTGCGGGTTCCCTCTTGGTGGTGCTGAGAATATAATCATCGACTTTCATTTCACCTAGAGCCCCATCTGAATAAACGTATAATATAATAGAAGTTTGGGCCCAATTGAGCCTTATGGGTGAGATGTAAACCTCATAAGATTGGTTCGGTCTACGAGTCGCTAACACGACTACTTCTATTGGTGAGATGCAAGCCAATAGGATGTAGCGGTGATACTTGGAGCCACGACTCGTATGTTTTGTCTGTTTACGTGAAAAATGATTTATAATCAAATGGCTGCCAATGTCCCATCTTCTAAACTTTACCGTTTTCATCACCTCACATGTTGGTTAATTGAATTACAGGAAACTATCTATTACGTGATATCCTTTAAATATTTTTGTAAGCATATATATTATTGGTTATTCACATGATTGTTTTATGTGTATGAGGTTATGTTAGATGAACGGTTTGGTTGCTGTTCCGCACAGCGACCTCTTTTTTTTTTCCAGGTATAAGACGTTGAGGAATCGAGCGAGAGAAATTTAATAATACGTAATTAATAGTCGTTTGTTGTAAGGATCCGTGGCGATTCTATTAATTTAAGTCATCGAAAATCCGGGTTGTCATATTCAAGAAGTTTGGATAAAGTGAATTCTTCAGATGGGGAGAAACTTATGCAGTTTGTTTCTAATATAACATCTTCCTCTTATGCTGATGAGGTGGATTTCGTGGATTTTGCTTATCAGGCATTGAATAGTTCTTGGGAGGTACGTATTCTTTTCTTTCCCTTGTAGGTTTTGTATTAATTGACTCTTACATACGTTTTGTTGCAGACGATGAATGCTCTGGCTTTCTTGGGCCATGTGGTGATTGAAAGAGGTTGTGCCTTTGATTCTTTGTTTCAAGATCTTCAGTTCAAGGTTGCCGAGGTACTAAGAAAGACTCAGATTTAATGGATCTTACTGATGAGAAGGCTAAGTTGATTGGTGAAAATGAGTCTCTAGTTGCTAAGCTAGATACTTATAAGGCACAGATGTATGACTTGGAAGTCCAATTTGCTACTTTGAAAGGAGAGAAATCTGATCTTGCTACTTACTGGACTTTAAGGACCAGGATCGGTATGATCAAGACCTCAGCTCAGGATAGGTCCTCTTGGAATATGGCTGAGGACATTGATGTTTCCCGCCGTCTTTTCCCAGGTAGTGTTCTAGAAGGAACTGAGATAACCTTTGGGGACGAAGGTCTTACTGTGAAGGGTAACCTTGAATAAAAAAAAGAAAGACAAAGATGTCAGCGGTCGTTGATGGCTAGAAATTATTGTATTTTTTTTCTAACTCTTTAAGACTTTGGTTTTGAGAGGGGTATGACCTTCTTGTTTGTTTCTTTAAGGGATTTGATTTACCAAGTATGATTGGATTTTCGTTTGTTAGCATGCTTGTTTTGTTAATTGGGTGACTTTGTAGTGACTGCCCTTTTTTCGTTTTTAGACCTCTTAACCCTGAGGTGTTTTTAGTCGATTTTGTGTGAATATTGAAAAATGAACGTAGGGTGTTGGGGTGTTGCTTACCTTGACCCATAGTTGCTTGATGTTCTTTTTGTATCGTGGTATGACATTGTGTGGTCATATCTTGTAATGTCTTAGATGCAAAATGTTCCATGGTTTCTTGATTAGTTAGCCCTCCATTGTCGTAAGCCTGTATGCACCTCTCCCGGCAATTGACTCAATCAAGTAAGGCTGATAACTAGATGGCTTACCTATGTCGTATTAGACAAATCTAATTGTGCAAAAACATTTATAATACCCAAGACTATTAACATACAATAATAACGTAATATATAGCAAGTAAAGGGGTCGAACCATAAGGATGAAATGACTTTATTAAATAATACAAAAACGAGTGAACAAAGCCTAACAAAGCTAGAAAAGTGCTAAACAAGACACGCAAACAAAAAAACTAACCTAAACACAACAAAATGACATGAAATCTAGACCAAGTAGTCCAGATGCCCTAAAACAACCACAGACCAAAAATCAAATCAAACGGACAAGGCTATGGTCTCAAGGGAATCAACTGTCTAAGAACAATGTCATACAAAAGCTAAAACAAAGAACAACTATTCTACACACAGGGGGGATTTGATAGGTTGGTTGTAAACTAAAGAACACAAAATAAGGATAAAAAGATGATAAGAGAGTAACTTGGTATAATTCAACCAACATGCTCAACCAAGACCAATGTAAGACAAAGATCAAGTATAAAAAATCTATTCACTCAAACAACCCTATGCTGATTAACATTACACATAAAGTGATTCATTCGTCCACACAACTAGCAAACAACATCAAAATGTGTATAGATTTTAGTAAGAAATAATGACGGAGTAAGATAATGACTATGCTAAAATAATCATCACATCAAAAAACTAGATATCTCCTTAGTCTCAATCAAGTCTCAAGATCCAAACCAACTCGATTAAGAGTGTCACTAGGGGTGTAGATAGGTGTAACAACTTGTCTAACACACATGTAATTAGTGCAAAACACGCAACTAGGCAGCCACTTTGATTAACATCAAAAACCTAATACATGAGTATTACTGATGAACACTTTTTATATCTGATTTTATCGTCCTCCGACGACCATTTTAGATCTTTCTTCTTCTTCCTAATTTATAATTTTAATGTCAATTTTTATTAGAAAGTCTATACTACCGATTCTTGTGCTATCTTGCAGGTTAGGTACACTTTCAGATGCATTTAGGGAAAAATAACCTGAATACCCGAGACTAGAACGAGAGTCGAGGAAGGAATCAAGAAGCCATGCTACAAGAAGAAAATCACTGCTGAGTTTTAGCAGCATCACTCGATCGAGTCACGCTTGTGGACTCCTTCAAGTGTGTTACCCAAGTAGTCAACTGGGCCGCTTGGAAGATTTGGGCTGATTCTCTCCTTGAGCCGAAAACAATCGAGGAATGAGACTTTAACGATCCACTCGATCGAGTCACCATTAGGTGGACTCGCTCGAGTGCACCGGATCTGGGCTGCGCGTCAGTCTACTTCATTAATAAAGACTTGGGCTTGTGCTTTGAGCCCAAGTGATGGAGAGGAGAGAATTAATCAGTTTTCTGATTTGTAACACACACTCTTTCATTCATGAAATTTTACGTTTACTGAGAAATCCTCTAGAATATCTAATAGCTAGTTTTACGTTTTTTGACTTTGGATCTTTCCGCAAAATTTCTAGCCTCAAATGCATCGGTAATCTTAAGTTCAATTCCAGTTTAATTTTAGTTTTATTCTTATTCTTCATTACTTGTCTTAATTTATGTTTTAGTTATTTCTAGTGATTGTAGTTTTAGATCGCTTATCGTTTATTAGCATAGATTCATCTTCATTCTTCGTAGTAATTCGTATCGCTTTCATCATGTTTGATTGCAATTCATCCATTGTTAGTTTTATTATTTCTAGTATGAGTAGCTAATTTTTATCGAGGGTTTAAGGGGGATCTATGTTTATTATGAGAGTTGTAATTAATTGACTCGTTTCTAATCGTATGGATTATCGCTCGAATATCATTTTAACTATGATTAATTGATTAGTGGCCAAGATTGATTGATAGTATCACAATTAGGACTTTTCACCGATCGGGTTAAGGACTAATTAGGTCATAGTTTGGTTAGACTAGTTTAATTCTAGCGACCGCAGGTTAAGTTTAGTTCTAAAGTTTGTAGAGTACCGACCGGACCTACATCTTCGATAGTTCGAGTATTGACTATGTTAGCTAATTTCCTGACCCGAGTAATATTATTAGTGAACCTGAGACCCTAGACCTTTTCCTTATTGATTCATCGTTTAGTTATTTAGTTTTTAGCTTACCAAACAAACAAGAAACAAGTGACATGTAGTCTTAAGTCTAGACCTTAGAACAAGTAATTGAGTCTCGTCTCCTGGTGGTTCGACCCGTACTCCACTGTCTATATTATTTAGTGACCCTAGGGTATCTTTGAATAGGGATAAGACTTTCCCCTATCAAATTTTGGCAGAATTGCCGGGGAGACGGTGTTATTTATTTGCTTGTTTTATGTTTTAGATTTTTGATTACTCTTGTCTCGAGGAACTTCCCTTCCTTCATAACGTTTCTCATCTTTTTTATGTAGTTTCCTCGTATGCCCAGGTTCTCTCGAAATTCAGGCTACATACCACATTATGATCCTCAACCAGAGAGAACTTTTCGCAGGTATAGGAAATTTTACAAGGAGATCGCTGAGACAAGAAGATCGGAATCGGTGGAAACTTCGGACGACAAGCTCGTATCCGAATCACAGTCCTTTGAAGAGGATAACCCCATCATTGTTACCGAGACACCACTAGTCAAGATGTCTGCTAAACTTGCTAGCCATTCTGAGTCGGAGCAAGCTTCCCTGCCGAAAGCATTAAAGCGGCCTACAGCCACACTAGTACTTTTGAGATTCGCCCCGCCTTTATCACATTGGTGAAGCAAAATAAATTCGGTGAAGGTGCCGATGAATACCCTGCAAAGGACATGAAACTCTTCACCGGCTATTGCTCTAACATTCCACTCCCCGTAGGAGTCACCCAAGAGGAAGTGATTATTCATGTTTTAATTTCTCTACGCGACGCCTCGAGAGATTGGATCGCGCATTTAGACCGCATAGCTGAGGGAGTTAACGATTGGAACTCGCTTGCCTTAACCTTCTACAATCACTACTACACGCCGCAAAAGACAAACATGTTGAGGAGTTAGATCACTAATTTCCGACAAACCTCTCACGAGAACATTCACGAGGTGTGGGTGCGGTCGAAGAAGCTAGTCAAGAGGCGTCCACATCACGGTTTCGAGGTATTATTTTTGTGCAATCAATTTTATAATAGATTATATGATGATTGTTGAGCTACGCTCGATTCTGCAGCTAATGGCAGGTTCCAAAATAATGTCGACGATGACAAAGCATGGAAAATGATTGAGGAGATGGCGACTCGCCACTCGCGATGGGGAAATCCATTGGGTAGCGCCTGCGGTAATAGTGGTGATTCTGAGTCATCAAATTCGATAGCTAGCCAACTAGCCGCTTTGACTAAGCGGTTTGACTCCATGGAGGTTTCTAGGTGTAACACCCGCTATTTTTCCTAAGCATTTTTATTCGTTCCGTTAGGACTTCGTCTTAACTCTGTCACTTTTGGCCTCATATTTTATCATTTTACTAAGCGCTATTTTAATTTTTTTGAGCTTAATAATTTTTATTTTTAAATTTAAAGATTTAAAATTCTTTTAAATCCATTTATTTGGTTTCTTCGTAAACTAATTAATTTTTCCGCAAGGAATTCTATTTCTTTTCGAATTGACATTTTTAAGCTTGGATTTAAGTTATTCCTTTTCCTAAAAATGTTTGAATACGTTTCTATAATATTTTCAACTAGTAAATATTTTTATTTACAAAAAATTAGTTGTTAATGATTTTTATTACGAAGCTTCGCGAATAATTATTTTCTTACGCGAGGTTTACTCGAATTACTTTGAAATGCCTTTAACTATTTTACGATTATACTTTTTATCAACTTATAAATTATTTGAGACCATTTTCTCACATTTTGGACCGACTAAGCTCTTGGTCACAAGTTTTATTACGTTTTATTTAAACGTTTCATTTTATCACGTTAAAACGTAAACATAAGATAATTTTTATTTCATTCAATTGTTGCATTAGTGTCAAAACTTTTCACACTCCCTTTCCTATTCATTTGGCCAGCCACTTTAGCTTATCCCACCTAGTTTTCATCAAACTTTAAATCCCATTTTTAATTAGGAAACCATCCATTTCCTTACTACATTTCATTCATTTATCAAAAGTAAAAAAAAATCTATCTTCATCCTCATTTTGGCCGTGGCACTCACCTCTATTCTAGGATTATTTTTGCTTCAATTCTAGTCTTAATCGACTCAAATTCATCGTCAAATAATCCTCTTTCCGTTCTCTTCGTTAAGGTATTAATCCACGTCGTTTTCGATCAATTCTTACCTTGATTTTTATTAGTTTTCTCATGGTATTTTTCTGCCATGATTTTTGTGTTTGGTAGGATTTTTGGACGATCCCGAAGCCGACGAATATATCGTTGATTCAGACTTGGAGTAGAGGTAACGTCGATGTTACTCGGTATTTCATGATTTTAATTGAGTATTTGCATGTATATATTTTTATATTTTATTTTGGCAATATATGTATGTCACGGATTTTGGAAAAATTTTTAAAGTTGAAAATTTGAATGTTTCGATATTTTTATCGCTTTTACGAGATTAACGATTAAATTGTTATATTAATTTGTAAAATCGTAATAATCGGCCTAAACATGTAATATATGATTATATTCTGGAAAAATGTTGTTTTTAATGATTTAGCATTTTTTCTGATATTTTTTATATCGATTATTGAATTATTACCGTTTTCGGACAAAAACGATTAAAAGCCGATTTTTAGTTCTAGTACTTAAACATTTTATTTTAATCTGATTTTTGACGTGGTGAAACTTTCTGGTGAAATAGAATTTTCTGAATGTTTTCGTAATTTTTAGGAATTGTTAAGTGGATGAATTAATTAATCACTTTAAATCACCGTTTATCGTTAAAACCGTGTTTGTTGTTTAAATTCTCGATTTCTGGTCTTTGGTTTAAATCTGGAAAAATTATGATTCTGATGATTTCATATTAAAATGTAATTTTATGATTTTTAGTGCTTTAATAAAATGTTAGGAACGATAAGTTTTATTATTGGAATCGTTAATTGTGAAAACGGGTTTTAAAGACGGTTTTGACGGGATTTATTAAATCTGGAATTTTGGGAAAACTGGAAAAAAGGTAGATTCTGGAAAATCATGATTTTTAGGTTTAATAATAATTTTTGGATATAAATACTTAAATCGTTTTGTAATTACTATTTTTATTAATCGTTATTGTCGAGATTGGACGATTAACGAGAAAACGCTTTAAAAACCGAGTTTTTAGAATTCTGGAAATTTTCTTTTCTGGACAGAATGTCCATAAATATAATTTAACTATTTTACGTAATTTTTGTACTATTTATTATAGTCTTTAATTAATAAATATTGATTTTCGGACAAATTGTGATTTATCGTTAAAATGCTTCGTCTTACCTAAAAGAATTATTTTTCCAGCAATTTTGAAAGTATTTAAATCTGAAACTTTAGGAGTTAAGTCATCCCTTAACATACTCTAAATATATTTGTTGGTTTAATTCAATAAAGACGTTCAAATATTTAATTTGATATTTGCCGTAAAATCCTATTTATAGTTTTATCGTCGAAACTAATAATAATTAGGGAATTTTAGCTTTATAACTTTTGAAAACACCCTAATTAGTAATATTAAAATGTTTAAGATGTTTCTAATCATTTTATAACACTTATACGATATTTTTAATAATTTCATGAAATCAAATGTTCTTACTTTAATAATTAATATCGTTAAGGCCGAAAGTATTAGTTTTATAACTCTATATTGTCTACTAAAATGTGGTATTAGTATGAACTAATATTTTCACTATTTTGATATAATGCTATTTTTTAGTAAAGTTTCTAAAAATAGAAGTTTCCTAAAATAGAAAGTTTCCTCTTTTAGAATATAAATGTTTACTTCTTTTATACTCATATTGTTTATAATGATTATATCTTTTATATATCGATAATGGCTTGTTTTGGAGTTATGGAATAAGGACAAGTGTGGGTTTAGAGTAATATAGTCTGGGGTGTACGTTTTGCCATCAACTATAAAGCTGGTGTGTCTATGTTGAGACACATTGGTCGTTGAACTGAGCATGGTTTGTGTTCAGGAGTGTGTATATTTTGACCTTAAACTTAGATATCGCATCGTGTAAGTCGCCGTCGGGTTGAACTGGGTTACGGTTGGTGTTCAGGAGGGGTGTACATTACTTAAGCCAGGACCTCGCTGCACGCAGTCCTGTTATAGTTGAGTTGCCTAGTTAGAGACCAAAGTCTAATTTGTTTTGACTAAGTTCTCGAAACTAGTTTTTAGTATTATCCTAGTGAAAGTCTAGATTCTACATTAATCCTATCCATAACGCCATTTTGATTATTTTAATTATTATCGATATAAATTGGTTTGCAGGTTGGCAAATATTTTTATGTTTCTTCGGCAACCCTTTTGATTAATTTGTTTTACGCTAAAGCTTATTTTATTATGCTGTTTTAATGTTTTCCATTTTTACTATTTTTCCTATATTAGTAATTACTGTTTTAAAATCATGTTATACGGCTGGGAGAACGTTGACGTTGCTCCCCACTGATTGTGGCTGTTATGTTTTAACATGGCAGGTATACGTGTTTATTTTCTGGTGGGTGTGGGCTATCGAGCAGTCTTGGATCCTGCTGATTTTTTTTTTTTTTATAATCTTGTCTTAAGGATTGTTTAACCTCTTTATGGATTGTTTTAAATTTTAGCCATTTTTATGTATGGCGCATGTTTGACTTTACCAATTTAATTTATTAAGACATAGTTCTGTGTGTTTTAATCCCGACTCTACAGTGTTTCCGCCACTGTATCACTCTAGAATTTTTAGGGGATTACAGTTGGTATCAGAGCATCACTGCTCCCGACGCTTACACACCTGAAATTAGGGAAAAATACCAGTGAATCATTTAAACAGTAAATAAAGATATTATTAGAAATGGGTAGAAACAGATAAGGACTTAACTGTTAAGATTATCTGTTCCTGAACTCGATGATTAGCATTGATTTTATGTTGTTATTTGTGAACTTCAAGATGGCCGGAAGGGGTAACCGAAACAACAACAACAACAACAACAACGATCAAGGAGGTATCGAGGCTCTGGCTGACACGCTACGCAACATAGCGCAGGCCATGAACGAGATGAACAACCGGAACCAGCAGAGGCCCTTCAGCTTCTCTCACGCAGCTGAAGGAATGGCTAAAAGCAGATTGGACTATTATGATGGCTCCGTGGATCCCGAAGTCATGAACCGTTGGTTTCGAGTGATGGAAAGGCAGTTTGGAATTTACTCCGCCCCCGAGAATCAGAAGGTGGGCCTAGCTGTGTTGTACCTGTCAGACGATGCAGACAGATGGTGGAGCCAGGTTGGCCCGACTGCTCTTCAGACTCCAGGATTCAACTGGACTCAGTTCAAGACTCTCTTAGAGCAGAGATTTTATCCCGAGGAACTGAGGCGTCAGAGGATGACCGAATTCAACACTCTAAGCCAGAATACCATGTCGGTTGAAGCTTACACCACTCGGTTCCACTTTCTGGCGAATTACGCTGGAGATTTGTTACCCAATGAGAATGCCCGAGCTTTCTTTTATCGAGGAGGACTTCGAGCCGATATCACTCTCAACATGCCCCGGAGTCTCTCAACTGTTAATGAGCTCTATAATGCCGCGCTATACGCGGAATCTTCGATTGAGCGGGTGAAATCTATGAACCCATCATCTGGTTATAAAAGACCTTTCACCCATTCTGGGAATAAATCTTCATCTTCTTCTAAGAAGTTCAACTCTGGAGGTCTGGATTATTCTTCCTTTCTCTTCTTCTTTTACTTTCTTTTCTTTTAAATTTCTGACTCTACTGTATGCTATTATAGGTAGTGGTTTCAAGAAAAACAATTTCAACTCGAAGCCCAATAACAAGAAGGATTCTAACTGTTTCAAATGCAAGAAGGCTTATCATCCTGGTTTGAATTGTGACGGCACCCCTGTAGTTTGCTACACATGTGGAGAAGCCAGGCACCGCTCTACCTTTTGCCCGAAGAAAGCAGCAACCAACACCGCTACTGCAGCTGGCGCTGTCTCTACTTCTGCTCCTCGTAAGGGACGCATCTTTGTGATGAGCCGTGCCGACGCTGAGGCTAATCCTGATGTGGTTACGGGTATGTTTCTGATTTCTGGTGTTAGTGCTTATATATTATTTGATACCGGCGCTTCCACATCTGTAATATCTTCTACTATGGCTCCAAGACTATCCTTAACCCCCTGTCTAGCTGAGCCTATAGCTATTTCCCTTCCTTCTGGTGAAGTTGTTGACTGTTCTAAAGCTTATCAGAATGTACCTATTCTCTTTGCTGGTACTATTCTTCCTTCTACTCTCCTTGAGTTCCCTCTCGCTGAGTTCGACGTTATTTTGGGAATGGACTGGTTAGCTCAGTATGATGCAAGATTTCAGTGTCGAGATCAGAAGATTTCTCTGAAGACCCCCGAAGGTGTTCGAGTGTCTTACCGTGGTGGTCGAAGACAGAAGGGTATCAAGATTATTTCTGCCATGAAGGCTATCAGAATGCAGAGAAAAGGTTGCCAAGCATTTCTATGTACGGTAACTGTAACTGTTGAACTCCCTAAACTCGAAGAGGTGCGCATAGTGTGTGATTATGCAGATGTATTTCCCGAGGAGTTACCGGGTATTCCACCCGAACGAGATGTGGAATTCACTATTGAACTCGTGCCTGGTACTGGCCCAATCGCCAAAGCACCTTACAGAATGGCTCCTGCTGAGTTGCAAGAGCTACGCAAGCAATTGGATGAAATGATTGAGAAGGATTTCATTCGTCCAAGTTCTTCCCCTTGGGGCGCTCCTGTACTTTTTGTCAAGAAGAAAGATGGTTCGATGCGCCTGTGTATTGATTATCGTGATCTCAACAAGGTTACGATCAAGAACAAATATCCTCTGCCCAGAATTGATGATCTTTTTTATCAACTTAAGGGTGCTTCCGTGTTTTCCAAGATCGATCTAAGGTCTGGGTATCACCAAATTCCCGTCCGTGAATCAGACATTCCAAAGACGGCTTTCAGTTCGAGGTATGGACATTATGAATTCAAAGTCATGCCTTTTGGACTAACCAATGCTCCTGCTGTTTTTATGGATCAAATGAACAGAACTTTCAGGGAGTATTTGGATCAGTGTGTTGTTGTCTTTATTGATGACATCCTGATTTATTCCAAGTCAGAGGTTGAACATGCAGAACATCTCAAGATTATTCTTGGCATTCTACGAGATCAGAAGTGGTATGCTAAGTTTTCCAAGTGTGAATTCTGGCTTTCCGAGGTAGCTTTTCTGGGTCATGTTATCACAAAGGAAGGTATTAAAGTTGACCCTGCTAAGATTTCAGCTATCGAGGGCTGGGCAAGTTCTAAAGATGTTGGCGAGATCCGAAGTTTCCTAGGTCTTGCCGGCTATTATCGAAGATTTGTGCAAGACTTTTCTAAGTTAGCACGACCTATGACTCAATTACTCAAGAAAGAGAATAAATTTCTGTGGAGTCAAGCTTGTGAAGATGCTTTTTCTGAGCTCAAGAGAAAGCTCACTTCTGCTCCTATCCTGACCCTACCTGAAGAAGGCGTTGGTTTTGATGTGTACTGTGACGCTTATAAGAATGGTTTGGGTTGTGTCCTTATGCAGAACGGTAAGGTGATCGCTTATGCCTCTAGACAGTTGAAAATTCATGAGGTGAATTACCCTACCCACGACTTGGAGTTAGCAGCTGTGGTGCATGCCTTGAAAGTTTGGAGGCATTATTTGTACGGAGTAAGATGCAAGGTTCACATTGACCATAAGAGCCTGCGATATCTCTTCACGCAGAAAGATCTGAATGCGAGACAGAGACGCTGGATCGAGTTAGTGAACGACTATGACCTTGAATTGGTGTATTGTGAGGGAAAGGCTAACCTGGTTGCTGATGCCCTTAGCAGAAAGATCCTCCATTCCTTGTCTCCGTGTTCTGGCTTGCCTGAGAAGTTGTCCTGAGATTTTGCCAAGATGTCTATTGATGTTGTGGATGAAGATTATGATGGTCGCCTGTATGCCCTTGTTGCTGAACCAACTCTTTTCCGTGAGATTCGTGAGAAGCAGTTGGATGACCCTTTTGTAGCTGGTATCCGAGAAAAGATGAATCTTGGCAAGGCTCTAGATTTTTCTGTGGATTCCAGTGGAGCACTGAAATTTAAGAACCGCTGGGTTGTCCCTGGTGATGCTGAGGTGAGAAAGCAAGTTCTAACCGAAGCACATAAGACGAGGTACTCTATTCATCCTGGTGGTGACAAGATGTATCGGGATTTGAAGCTCCATTTCTGGTGGCCTCATATGAGAGAGGACATTGCAGAGTTTGTAAGTAAGTGCTTGACATGTCAGCAGGTGAAATTCGAGCACAAGAAGCCTGGAGGTTTGCTACAACCACTCCCTATTCCAAAGTGGAAATGGCAGTGCATATCGATGGATTTTGTGATGGATTTACCTAGGACCGTGAATGGTAGAAACGGTATTTGGGTTATTGTGGACCGCTTGACCAAGTGTGCACGATTCGTCCCAATTCGCGACACTTGGAGTTTGGAGAAGCTCGCAGAAGTGTATGTAGCCGAGATCGTCCGTCATCACGGTGTACCGCTCGAGATTGTTTCGGATCGAGACCCGAGGTTCTGCTCTAAATTTTGGAAGGCTTTGCAAGATGCTTTGGGAAGCAAGTTATTGATGAGTACCGCTTTCCATGCTGCTACAGATGGACAGTCCGAGAGAACGATCCAAACTTTGGAGGATATGTTGCGGGCTTGTGCCTTGGATTTCCAAGAGAGTTGGATCCGACATCTCCCGCTGGTAGAGTTTTCCTATAACAACAGCTACCATGCTTCTATTAAGATGTCCCCGTTCGAAGCACTTTATGGTCGGAAGTGTCGTAGTCCCGTCTGTTGGGATGTTCCCGGCGAAGTGAAGATTTTGGGCCCGGATTTGTTGGCTCAGACTATTGACGTTGTGAATGTGGTCCGATCTAGGATGAAGTCTGCCCAGGATCGACAGAAATCGTATGCTGATGTTCGTCGCCGACCTTTGGAGTTTTCGGTTGGTGATCTTGTGTTCCTGAAGGTATCACCTATGAAAGGGGTGAAACGGTTTGGGATTAAGGGCAAGCTCAGCCCTAAGTTCGTTGGCCCATACCCTGTGATCGAGAGAGTGGGCGAAGTTGCTTATAAACTGGAATTGCCTGCATCCATGGGTAAGGTTCACGATGTATTTCATGTTTCTAAGTTAAGGAAATATGTTAGTGATCCCGAGCACGTGTTGGAGCCCGAGATTGTGGATCTCGAACCAGATTTGACTTATGAAGAAAGGCCGGTGAAGATCACTGATCGCCGCGAGAAGCGTTTAAGGAACAAAGTTGTACCTCTGGTGAAGGTTTTGTGGCGCTGTAATCGGTTTGAGGAAGAAACGTGGGAAACCGAGTCTTCGATGCGAGCTAAGCATCCTCAACTCTTCGAGTAAGGTAAACCTCGATTTCCTATCTGCTTATTCTTAGTTTCGAGGACGAAACTTTCTTTTAGTGCGGAGGATTGTAACCCCCGCTATTTTTCCTAAGCATTTTTATTCGTTCCGTTAGGACTTCGTCTTAACTCTGTCACCTTTGGCCTCATATTTTATCATTTTACTAAGCGCTATTTTAATTTTTTTGAGCTTAATAATTTTTATTTTTAAATTTAAAGATTTAAAATTCTTTTAAATCCATTTATTTGGTTTCTTCGTAAACTAATTAATTTTTCCGCAAGGAATTCTATTTCTTTTCGAATTGACATTTTTAAGCTTGGATTTAAGTTATTCCTTTTCCTAAAAATGTTTGAATACGTTTCTATAATATTTTCAACTAGTAAATATTTTTATTTACAAAAAATTAGTTGTTAATGATTTTTATTACGAAGCTTCGCGAATAATTATTTTCTTACGCGAGGTTTACTCGAATTACTTTGAAATGCCTTTAACTATTTTACGATTATACTTTTTATCAACTTATAAATTATTTGAGACCATTTTCTCACATTTTGGACCGACTAAGCTCTTGGTCACAAGTTTTATTACGTTTTATTTAAACGTTTCATTTTATCACGTTAAAACGTAAACATAAGATAATTTTTATTTCATTCAATTGTTGCATTAGTGTCAAAACTTTTCACACTCCCTTTCCTATTCATTTGGCCAGCCACTTTAGCTTATCCCACCTAGTTTTCATCAAACTTTAAATCCCATTTTTAATTAGGAAACCATCCATTTCCTTACTACATTTCATTCATTTATCAAAAGTAAAAAAAAATCTATCTTCATCCTCATTTTGGCCGTGGCACTCACCTCTATTCTAGGATTATTTTTGCTTCAATTCTAGTCTTAATCGACTCAAATTCATCGTCAAATAATCCTCTTTCCGTTCTCTTCGTTAAGGTATTAATCCACGTCGTTTTCGATCAATTCTTACCTTGATTTTTATTAGTTTTCTCATGGTATTTTTCTGCCATGATTTTTGTGTTTGGTAGGATTTTTGGACGATCCCGAAGCCGACGAATATATCGTTGATTCAGACTTGGAGTAGAGGTAACGTCGATGTTACTCGGTATTTCATGATTTTAATTGAGTATTTGCATGTATATATTTTTATATTTTATTTTGGCAATATATGTATGTCACGGATTTTGGAAAAATTTTTAAAGTTGAAAATTTGAATATTTCGATATTTTTATCGCTTTTACGAGATTAACGATTAAATTGTTATATTAATTTGTAAAATCGTAATAATCGGCCTAAACATGTAATATATGATTATATTCTGGAAAAATGTTGTTTTTAATGATTTAGCATTTTTTCTGATATTTTTTATATCGATTATTGAATTATTACCGTTTTCGGACAAAAACGATTAAAAGCCGATTTTTAGTTCTAGTACTTAAACATTTTATTTTAATCTGATTTTTGACGTGGTGAAACTTTCTGGTGAAATAGAATTTTCTGAATGTTTTCGTAATTTTTAGGAATTGTTAAGTGGATGAATTAATTAATCACTTTAAATCACCGTTTATCGTTAAAACCGTGTTTGTTGTTTAAATTCTCGATTTCTGGTCTTTGGTTTAAATCTGGAAAAATTATGATTCTGATGATTTCATATTAAAATGTAATTTTATGATTTTTAGTGCTTTAATAAAATGTTAGGAACGATAAGTTTTATTATTGGAATCGTTAATTGTGAAAACGGGTTTTAAAGACGGTTTTGACGGGATTTATTAAATCTGGAATTTTGGGAAAACTGGAAAAAAGGTAGATTCTGGAAAATCATGATTTTTAGGTTTAATAATAATTTTTGGATATAAATACTTAAATCGTTTTGTAATTACTATTTTTATTAATCGTTATTGTCGAGATTGGACGATTAACGAGAAAACGCTTTAAAAACCGAGTTTTTAGAATTCTGGAAATTTTCTTTTCTGGACAGAATGTCCATAAATATAATTTAACTATTTTACGTAATTTTTGTACTATTTATTATAGTCTTTAATTAATAAATATTGATTTTCGGACAAATTGTGATTTATCGTTAAAATGCTTCGTCTTACCTAAAAGAATTATTTTTCCAGCAATTTTGAAAGTATTTAAATCTGAAACTTTAGGAGTTAAGTCATCCCTTAACATACTCTAAATATATTTGTTGGTTTAATTCAATAAAGACGTTCAAATATTTAATTTGATATTTGCCGTAAAATCCTATTTATAGTTTTATCGTCGAAACTAATAATAATTAGGGAATTTTAGCTTTATAACTTTTGAAAACACCCTAATTAGTAATATTAAAATGTTTAAGATGTTTCTAATCATTTTATAACACTTATACGATATTTTTAATAATTTCATGAAATCAAATGTTCTTACTTTAATAATTAATATCGTTAAGGCCGAAAGTATTAGTTTTATAACTCTATATTGTCTACTAAAATGTGGTATTAGTATGAACTAATATTTTCACTATTTTGATATAATGCTATTTTTTAGTAAAGTTTCTAAAAATAGAAGTTTCCTAAAATAGAAAGTTTCCTCTTTTAGAATATAAATGTTTACTTCTTTTATACTCATATTGTTTATAATGATTATATCTTTTATATATCGATAATGGCTTGTTTTGGAGTTATGGAATAAGGACAAGTGTGGGTTTAGAGTAATATAGTCTGGGGTGTACGTTTTGCCATCAACTATAAAGCTGGTGTGTCTATGTTGAGACACATTGGTCGTTGAACTGAGCATGGTTTGTGTTCAGGAGTGTGTATATTTTGACCTTAAACTTAGATATCGCATCGTGTAAGTCGCCGTCGGGTTGAACTGGGTTACGGTTGGTGTTCAGGAGGGGTGTACATTACTTAAGCCAGGACCTCGCTGCACGCAGTCCTGTTATAGTTGAGTTGCCTAGTTAGAGACCAAAGTCTAATTTGTTTTGACTAAGTTCTCGAAACTAGTTTTTAGTATTATCCTAGTGAAAGTCTAGATTCTACATTAATCCTATCCATAACGCCATTTTGATTATTTTAATTATTATCGATATAAATTGGTTTGCAGGTTGGCAAATATTTTTATGTTTCTTCGGCAACCCTTTTGATTAATTTGTTTTACGCTAAAGCTTATTTTATTATGCTGTTTTAATGTTTTCCATTTTTACTATTTTTCCTATATTAGTAATTACTGTTTTAAAATCATGTTATACGGCTGGGAGAACGTTGACGTTGCTCCCCACTGATTGTGGCTGTTATGTTTTAACATGGCAGGTATACGTGTTTATTTTCTGGTGGGTGTGGGCTATCGAGCAGTCTTGGATCCTGCTGATTTTTTTTTTTTTATAATCTTGTCTTAAGGATTGTTTAACCTCTTTATGGATTGTTTTAAATTTTAGCCATTTTTATGTATGGCGCATGTTTGACTTTACCAATTTAATTTATTAAGACATAGTTCTGTGTGTTTTAATCCCGACTCTACAGTGTTTCCGCCACTGTATCACTCTAGAATTTTTAGGGGATTACAGTTGGTATCAGAGCATCACTGCTCCCGACGCTTACACACCTGAAATTAGGGAAAAATACCAGTGAATCATTTAAACAGTAAATAAAGATATTATTAGAAATGGGTAGAAACAGATAAGGACTTAACTGTTAAGATTATCTGTTCCTGAACTCGATGATTAGCATTGATTTTATGTTGTTATTTGTGAACTTCAAGATGGCCGGAAGGGGTAACCGAAACAACAACAACAACAACAACAACGATCAAGGAGGTATCGAGGCTCTGGCTGACACGCTACGCAACATAGCGCAGGCCATGAACGAGATGAACAACCGGAACCAGCAGAGGCCCTTCAGCTTCTCTCACGCAGCTGAAGGAATGGCTAAAAGCAGATTGGACTATTATGATGGCTCCGTGGATCCCGAAGTCATGAACCGTTGGTTTCGAGTGATGGAAAGGCAGTTTGGAATTTACTCCGCCCCCGAGAATCAGAAGGTGGGCCTAGCTGTGTTGTACCTGTCAGACGATGCAGACAGATGGTGGAGCCAGGTTGGCCCGACTGCTCTTCAGACTCCAGGATTCAACTGGACTCAGTTCAAGACTCTCTTAGAGCAGAGATTTTATCCCGAGGAACTGAGGCGTCAGAGGATGACCGAATTCAACACTCTAAGCCAGAATACCATGTCGGTTGAAGCTTACACCACTCGGTTCCACTTTCTGGCGAATTACGCTGGAGATTTGTTACCCAATGAGAATGCCCGAGCTTTCTTTTATCGAGGAGGACTTCGAGCCGATATCACTCTCAACATGCCCCGGAGTCTCTCAACTGTTAATGAGCTCTATAATGCCGCGCTATACGCGGAATCTTCGATTGAGCGGGTGAAATCTATGAACCCATCATCTGGTTATAAAAGACCTTTCACCCATTCTGGGAATAAATCTTCATCTTCTTCTAAGAAGTTCAACTCTGGAGGTCTGGATTATTCTTCCTTTCTCTTCTTCTTTTACTTTCTTTTCTTTTAAATTTCTGACTCTACTGTATGCTATTACAGGTAGTGGTTTCAAGAAAAACAATTTCAACTCGAAGCCCAATAACAAGAAGGATTCTAACTGTTTCAAATGCAAGAAGGCTTATCATCCTGGTTTGAATTGTGACGGCACCCCTGTAGTTTGCTACACATGTGGAGAAGCCAGGCACCGCTCTACCTTTTGCCCGAAGAAAGCAGCAACCAACACCGCTACTGCAGCTGGCGCTGTCTCTACTTCTGCTCCTCGTAAGGGACGCATCTTTGTGATGAGCCGTGCCGACGCTGAGGCTAATCCTGATGTGGTTATGGGTATGTTTCTGATTTCTGGTGTTAGTGCTTATATATTATTTGATACCGGCGCTTCCACATCTGTAATATCTTCTACTATGGCTCCAAGACTATCCTTAACCCCCTGTCTAGCTGAGCCTATAGCTATTTCCCTTCCTTCTGGTGAAGTTGTTGACTGTTCTAAAGCTTATCAGAATGTACCTATTCTCTTTGCTGGTACTATTCTTCCTTCTACTCTCCTTGAGTTCCCTCTCGCTGAGTTCGACGTTATTTTGGGAATGGACTGGTTAGCTCAGTATGATGCAAGATTTCAGTGTCGAGATCAGAAGATTTCTCTGAAGACCCCCGAAGGTGTTCGAGTGTCTTACCGTGGTGGTCGAAGACAGAAGGGTATCAAGATTATTTCTGCCATGAAGGCTATCAGAATGCAGAGAAAAGGTTGCCAAGCATTTCTATGTACGGTAACTGTAACTGTTGAACTCCCTAAACTCGAAGAGGTGCGCATAGTGTGTGATTATGCAGATGTATTTCCCGAGGAGTTACCGGGTATTCCACCCGAACGAGATGTGGAATTCACTATTGAACTCGTGCCTGGTACTGGCCCAATCGCCAAAGCACCTTACAGAATGGCTCCTGCTGAGTTGCAAGAGCTACGCAAGCAATTGGATGAAATGATTGAGAAGGATTTCATTCGTCCAAGTTCTTCCCCTTGGGGCGCTCCTGTACTTTTTGTCAAGAAGAAAGATGGTTCGATGCGCCTGTGTATTGATTATCGTGATCTCAACAAGGTTACGATCAAGAACAAATATCCTCTGCCCAGAATTGATGATCTTTTTTATCAACTTAAGGGTGCTTCCGTGTTTTCCAAGATCGATCTAAGGTTTGGGTATCACCAAATTCCCGTCCGTGAATCAGACATTCCAAAGACGGCTTTCAGTTCGAGGTATGGACATTATGAATTCAAAGTCATGCCTTTTGGACTAACCAATGCTCCTGCTGTTTTTATGGATCAAATGAACAGAACTTTCAGGGAGTATTTGGATCAGTGTGTTGTTGTCTTTATTGATGACATCCTGATTTATTCCAAGTCAGAGGTTGAACATGCAGAACATCTCAAGATTATTCTTGGCATTCTACGAGATCAGAAGTGGTATGCTAAGTTTTCCAAGTGTGAATTCTGGCTTTCCGAGGTAGCTTTTCTGGGTCATGTTATCACAAAGGAAGGTATTAAAGTTGACCCTGCTAAGATTTCAGCTATCGAGGGCTGGGCAAGTTCTAAAGATGTTGGCGAGATCCGAAGTTTCCTAGGTCTTGCCGGCTATTATCGAAGATTTGTGCAAGACTTTTCTAAGTTAGCACGACCTATGACTCAATTACTCAAGAAAGAGAATAAATTTCTGTGGAGTCAAGCTTGTGAAGATGCTTTTTCTGAGCTCAAGAGAAAGCTCACTTCTGCTCCTATCCTGACCCTACCTGAAGAAGGCGTTGGTTTTGATGTGTACTGTGACGCTTATAAGAATGGTTTGGGTTGTGTCCTTATGCAGAACGGTAAGGTGATCGCTTATGCCTCTAGACAGTTGAAAATTCATGAGGTGAATTACCCTACCCACGACTTGGAGTTAGCAGCTGTGGTGCATGCCTTGAAAGTTTGGAGGCATTATTTGTACGGAGTAAGATGCAAGGTTCACATTGACCATAAGAGCCTGCGATATCTCTTCACGCAGAAAGATCTGAATGCGAGACAGAGACGCTGGATCGAGTTAGTGAACGACTATGACCTTGAATTGGTGTATTGTGAGGGAAAGGCTAACCTGGTTGCTGATGCCCTTAGCAGAAAGATCCTCCATTCCTTGTCTCCGTGTTCTGGCTTGCCTGAGAAGTTGTCCTGAGATTTTGCCAAGATGTCTATTGATGTTGTGGATGAAGATTATGATGGTCGCCTGTATGCCCTTGTTGCTGAACCAACTCTTTTCCGTGAGATTCGTGAGAAGCAGTTGGATGACCCTTTTGTAGCTGGTATCCGAGAAAAGATGAATCTTGGCAAGGCTCTAGATTTTTCTGTGGATTCCAGTGGAGCACTGAAATTTAAGAACCGCTGGGTTGTCCCTGGTGATGCTGAGGTGAGAAAGCAAGTTCTAACCGAAGCACATAAGACGAGGTACTCTATTCATCCTGGTGGTGACAAGATGTATCGGGATTTGAAGCTCCATTTCTGGTGGCCTCATATGAGAGAGGACATTGCAGAGTTTGTAAGTAAGTGCTTGACATGTCAGCAGGTGAAATTCGAGCACAAGAAGCCTGGAGGTTTGCTACAACCACTCCCTATTCCAAAGTGGAAATGGCAGTGCATATCGATGGATTTTGTGATGGATTTACCTAGGACCGTGAATGGTAGAAACGGTATTTGGGTTATTGTGGACCGCTTGACCAAGTGTGCACGATTCGTCCCAATTCGCGACACTTGGAGTTTGGAGAAGCTCGCAGAAGTGTATGTAGCCGAGATCGTCCGTCATCACGGTGTACCGCTCGAGATTGTTTCGGATCGAGACCCGAGGTTCTGCTCTAAATTTTGGAAGGCTTTGCAAGATGCTTTGGGAAGCAAGTTATTGATGAGTACCGCTTTCCATGCTGCTACAGATGGACAGTCCGAGAGAACGATCCAAACTTTGGAGGATATGTTGCGGGCTTGTGCCTTGGATTTCCAAGAGAGTTGGATCCGACATCTCCCGCTGGTAGAGTTTTCCTATAACAACAGCTACCATGCTTCTATTAAGATGTCCCCGTTCGAAGCACTTTATGGTCGGAAGTGTCGTAGTCCCGTCTGTTGGGATGTTCCCGGCGAAGTGAAGATTTTGGGCCCGGATTTGTTGGCTCAGACTATTGACGTTGTGAATGTGGTCCGATCTAGGATGAAGTCTGCCCAGGATCGACAGAAATCGTATGCTGATGTTCGTCGCCGACCTTTGGAGTTTTCGGTTGGTGATCTTGTGTTCCTGAAGGTATCACCTATGAAAGGGGTGAAACGGTTTGGGATTAAGGGCAAGCTCAGCCCTAAGTTCGTTGGCCCATACCCTGTGATCGAGAGAGTGGGCGAAGTTGCTTATAAACTGGAATTGCCTGCATCCATGGGTAAGGTTCACGATGTATTTCATGTTTCTAAGTTAAGGAAATATGTTAGTGATCCCGAGCACGTGTTGGAGCCCGAGATTGTGGATCTCGAACCAGATTTGACTTATGAAGAAAGGCCGGTGAAGATCACTGATCGCCGCGAGAAGCGTTTAAGGAACAAAGTTGTACCTCTGGTGAAGGTTTTGTGGCGCTGTAATCGGTTTGAGGAAGAAACGTGGGAAACCGAGTCTTCGATGCGAGCTAAGCATCCTCAACTCTTCGAGTAAGGTAAACCTCGATTTCCTATCTGCTTATTCTTAGTTTCGAGGACGAAACTTTCTTTTAGTGCGGAGGATTGTAACCCCCGCTATTTTTCCTAAGCATTTTTATTCGTTCCGTTAGGACTTCGTCTTAACTCTGTCACCTTTGGCCTCATATTTTATCATTTTACTAAGCGCTATTTTAATTTTTTTGAGCTTAATAATTTTTATTTTTAAATTTAAAGATTTAAAATTCTTTTAAATCCATTTATTTGGTTTCTTCGTAAACTAATTAATTTTTCCGCAAGGAATTCTATTTCTTTTCGAATTGACATTTTTAAGCTTGGATTTAAGTTATTCCTTTTCCTAAAAATGTTTGAATACGTTTCTATAATATTTTCAACTAGTAAATATTTTTATTTACAAAAAATTAGTTGTTAATGATTTTTATTACGAAGCTTCGCGAATAATTATTTTCTTACGCGAGGTTTACTCGAATTACTTTGAAATGCCTTTAACTATTTTACGATTATACTTTTTATCAACTTATAAATTATTTGAGACCATTTTCTCACATTTTGGACCGACTAAGCTCTTGGTCACAAGTTTTATTACGTTTTATTTAAACGTTTCATTTTATCACGTTAAAACGTAAACATAAGATAATTTTTATTTCATTCAATTGTTGCATTAGTGTCAAAACTTTTCACACTCCCTTTCCTATTCATTTAGCCGGCCACTTTATCTTATCCCACCTAGTTTTCATCAAACTTTAAATCCCATTTTTAATTAGGAAACCATCCATTTCCTTACTACATTTCATTCATTTATCAAAAGTAAAAAAAAATCTATCTTCATCCTCATTTTGGCCGTGGCACTTACCTCTATTCTAGGATTATTTTTGCTTCAATTCTAGTCTTAATCGACTCAAATTCATCGTCAAATAATCCTCTTTCCGTTCTCTTCGTTAAGGTATTAATCCACGTCGTTTTCGATCAATTCTTACCTTGATTTTTATTAGTTTTCTCATGGTATTTTTCTGCCATGATTTTCGTGTTTGGTAGGATTTTTGGACGATCCCGAAGCCGACGAATATATCGTTGATTCAGACTTGGAGTAGAGGTAACGTCGATGTTACTCGGTATTTCATGATTTTAATTGAGTATTTGCATGTATATATTTTTATATTTTATTTTGGCAATATATGTATGTCACGGATTCTGGAAAAATTTTTAAAGTTGAAAATTTGAATGTTTCGATATTTTTATCGCTTTTACGAGATTAACGATTAAATTGTTATATTAATTTGTAAAATCGTAATAATCGGCCTAAACATGTAATATATGATTATATTCTGGAAAAATGTTGTTTTTAATGATTTTTAATAATTTAGTATTTTTTCTGATATTTTTTATATCGATTATTGAATTATTACCGTTTTCGGACAAAAACGATTAAAAGCCGATTTTTAGTTCTAGTACTTAAACATTTTATTTTAATCTGATTTTTGACGTGGTGAAACTTTCTGGTGAAATAGAATTTTCTGAATGTTTTCGTAATTTTTAGGAATTGTTAAGTGGATGAATTAATTAATCACTTTAAATCACCGTTTATCGTTAAAACCGTGTTTGTTGTTTAAATTCTCGATTTCTGGTCTTTGGTTTAAATCTGGAAAAATTATGATTCTGATGATTTCATATTAAAATGTAATTTTATGATTTTTAGTGCTTTAATAAAATGTTAGGAACGATAAGTTTTATTATTGGAATCGTTAATTGTGAAAACGGGTTTTAAAGACGGTTTTGACGGGATTTATTAAATCTGGAATTTTGGGAAAACTGGAAAAAAGGTAGATTCTGGAAAATCATGATTTTTAGGTTTAATAATAATTTTTGGATATAAATACTTAAATCGTTTTGTAATTACTATTTTTATTAATCGTTATTGTCGAGATTGGACGATTAACGAGAAAACGCTTTAAAAACCGAGTTTTTAGAATTCTGGAAATTTTCTTTTCTGGACAGAATGTCCATAAATATAATTTAACTATTTTACGTAATTTTTGTACTATTTATTATAGTCTTTAATTAATAAATATTGATTTTCGGACAAATTGTGATTTATCGTTAAAATGCTTCGTCTTACCTAAAAGAATTATTTTTCCAGCAATTTTGAAAGTATTTAAATCTGAAACTTTAGGATTTAAGTCATCCCTTAACATACTTTAAATATATTTGTTGGTTTAATTCAATAAAGACGTTCAAATATTTAATTTGATATTTGCCGTAAAATCCTATTTATAGTTTTATCGTCGAAACTAATAATAATTAGGGAATTTTAGCTTTATAACTTTTGAAAACACCCTAATTAGTAATATTAAAATGTTTAAGATGTTTCTAATCATTTTATAACACTTATACGATATTTTTAATAATTTCATGAAATCAAATGTTCTTACTTTAATAATTAATATCGTTAAGGCCGAAAGTATTAGTTTTATAACTCTATATTGTCTACTAAAATGTGGTATTAGTATGAACTAATATTTTCACTATTTTGATATAATGCTATTTTTTAGTAAAGTTTCTAAAAATAGAAGTTTCCTAAAATAGAAAGTTTCCTCTTTTAGAATATAAATGTTTACTTCTTTTATACTCATATTGTTTATAATGATTATATCTTTTATATATCGATAATGGCTTGTTTTGGAGTTATGGAATAAGGACAAGTGTGGGTTTAGAGTAATATAGTCTGGGGTGTACGTTTTGCCATCAACTATAAAGCTGGTGTGTCTATGTTGAGACACATTGGTCGTTGAACTGAGCATGGTTTGTGTTCAGTAGTGTGTATATTTTGACCTTAAACTTAGATATCGCATCGTGTAAGTCGCCGTCGGGTTGAACTGGGTTACGGTTGGTGTCCAGGAGGGGTGTACATTACTTAAGCCAGGACCTCGCTGCACGCAGTCCTGTTATAGTTGAGTTGCCTAGTTAGAGACCAAAGTCTAATTTGTTTTGACTAAGTTCTCGAAACTAGTTTTTAGTATTATCCTAGTGAAAGTCTAGATTCTACAGTAATCCTATCCATAACGCCATTTTGATTATTTTAATTATTATCGATATAAATTGGTTTGCAGGTTGGCAAATATTTTTATGTTTCTTCGGCAACCCTTTTGATTAATTTGTTTTACGCTAAAGCTTATTTTATTATGTTGTTTTAATGTTTTCCATTTTTACTATTTTTCCTATATTAGTAATTACTGTTTTAAAATCCTGTTATACGGCTGGGAGAACGTTGACGTTGCTCCCCACTGATTGTGGCTGTTATGTTTTAACATGGCAGGTATACGTGTTTATTTTCCGGTGAGTGTTGGCTATCGAGCAGTCTTGGATCCTGCTGATTTTTTTTTATAATCTTGTCTTAAGGATTGTTTAACCTCTTTATGGATTGTTTTAAATTTTAGCCATTTTTATGTATGGCGCATGTTTGACTTTACCAATTTAATTTATTAAGACATAGTTCTGTGTGTTTTAATCCCGACTCTACAGTGTTTCCGCCACTGTATCGCGCTAGAATTTTTAGGGGATTACACTAGGACCCAACAACAACAACAAGGCGGTATGTATCAAGTGAATTCTATGTCCGAGGTTGTGTTGTGCGAGAATTGTGGGAACGTGGGACATTATGTACAAGAATGCATGGGTTTCGAGACGGTGAATGTTTTCCAATCCATGAGACCACATCTCTTGTATACGAATCAACCGGGATATGACAAATCCTTGTTGTCCTATAGAGCCAAAATGTGCTCAATCCACCACCACCAGGTGGTAACGAAGTTGTTCCGTATGTGATACCTTAAAACCGAACCTCCTAGAACAATAGCAATGCTAACCGACAACATTTTCAGGGAGGGCAACAACAAAATTGGGGTAATAAACAATGTGGTAATCAACCTTGGGGTAACCAAAAAGGTTGGGGGAATCAACAACAATTTCAAGCTACTCCACAAGCACAAACCCAAACTCAAGCTCAACCACCACCTCCATCGAATACTGAATATATGAAGATTAAAGCATTTTGATGCAAGGTATTCAAGAACACCAAAAGCAAGAGACCTAAATCAACCAATTGCTTGTTCACAACAAGATCCTAGACACCCAAGTCGCCCAACTTTATGCCCAAAAGCAAGTTAGGCCAACAATCGCATGAACAAGCTAATGCGATTACTTTAAGAAGCGGGACCCATTCTGGTGGTCCAAAAAGCCCAAAGAATATGAAGTGGGTGATGAAACCAAGTTAGAGAAACAAGAGCTCGCGGAAGAGCTACTTGAGGAAGCGGCTTTGACTAAGCCACGAGATGGTCCCACTCGACCGAGTCACTCTACAGGACTCGATCGAGTGAGCCCCCATAAAAATGACCAGGGAAGTGTTGCGAAGACCACTCGATCGAGTCAATCCATGTGACTCGATCGAGTCGATGGTCACTCGATCGAGTACCCCAGGTCACTCGATCTAGTAGACCCCCTAAAAATGATCAGGGAATCTGCAGTTGAGCCACTCGACCGAGTCACCCCATCTGGCTCGATTGAGTATGATGGCACTCGATCGAGTCAGCTTCAACTCGATTGACTGGAGTCCCAAAAGTCAAGTTCGCCTATCGTTCCTCACTTGTCTTCATCCAATGATGCTAAACCTTCTCAAGCATCCCCGTCTCAATTCAAGGAGCCTACGATTCCCATCGTACTTCCATTTCCCCACCGACAGCGTAATACCAAGCTCGACCAACAGTTCGGTAAGTTCATGAAAGTCGTCAAGAATCTGCAAGTAAGTGTTCCTTTTACTGATTTGATCACTCAAGTTCCTGTTTACGTGAAATTCATGAACGATATACTAACTCATAAGCGTTCTTTTATTAATGAGACTAACACAGTTGCTTTCACAAAGGAATGTAACGTACTTATGCAGAGTCGTACTCCACCGAAGCTTAAGGATCCAGGGAGCTTTTCAATCCCCTGTACTATAGGGACGCTTTCC
The DNA here is from genome assembly GCA_958450325.1 of Agrostemma githago. Classification (NCBI taxonomy): domain Eukaryota; kingdom Viridiplantae; phylum Streptophyta; class Magnoliopsida; order Caryophyllales; family Caryophyllaceae; genus Agrostemma; species Agrostemma githago. Next base: position 56,463,819 of record OY288240.1, read on the forward strand.
ATTGATAACGCTCTCTACGATTTAGGTGCTAGCGTTAGCGTTATGCCCTATTCTATTTGTCAAAAATTGAATATAGGTGTTCTGAAATGTACTAACGTGATTCTGCAGATGGCTGATACATCAATGAAGTATCCTCTCGTTGTCTTAGAGGATGTTCCGGTCCAAGTCAGGAAATTCTTCATTCCCGTTGACTTTGTAGTTTTAGACATGGTCGAGGATGCCACGACCCCCATTATCCTTAATTGCCCTTTCCTACATACGGCAGGACGATCATCGATGTGAAGAATGAGAAGCTTACATTTTCCGTAGGGGATGATACCGTGACTTTTAGTCATGATCAAGCCCTTAAAAAGCCCATAATAGAGGCATCTTGCAATAGTATCGACGTCATTGATTTAAAAATTGAAAATTAAATTGATGACTGTCTTGGCAGGGACCCTTTAGAGAAGCTTTTGCTAGTCAGCGATGCTAATGTCGAGAAAGGAACATGGAGCGCGGAAGTTGATGAGATGGAGCGCCTGCTAAATGGGAAGAAGAGCCCTATTGAGAAGGTCTATAGCCTTGGCACCCTTAAAGAGGAAGTCGAGGTAAACCTAAACTGACACCCCTCCGCTCTAATATAAAATATGCGTTTCTAGACGATAAGGGACAAAACCCCATAATTGTCAACGTTGCACTCTCAGATAGCCAACTTTCGGAGTTGTTAGTCATCTTACGATGACATAAGAAGGCTATTAGGTACACATTGATGATTTACGGGGCATCAATCCCAAATTTTGTATGCACCGTATCCATCTAGAGGGGGACCACAAACCGTCTATTCAGAGACAACGTAGGTTGAACCCGAATATGCAGGATGTGGTCAGAAAAGAGGTTATGAAACTCCTCGACGCTGCCATTGTCTATCCCACTTTCGATTCTAAATGGTTTAGCCCAGTCCAAGTGGTCCCTAAGAAAGGAGGGACCACGGTTATCACGAACAAGAAGAATGAACTTATTTCTACTCAATTTGTGACTAGGTGGAGAATGTGTATTGACTATCGTAAGCTGAACACAGCTACGAATAAAGACTACTTCCCATTACCTTTTATTAACCAGATGCTATAGTGTCTCGATTGTCATAAGTATTTCTGCTACCTAAATGGCTATTCGGGATTCTTTCAAATCTCGATTCACCCCGTTGTCCAAGAGAAGACCACATTTATCTGCCCCTACGGCACCTTCGCATACCGAAGGATGCCATTTGGTATTTGTAATGCCTCGGTCACCTTTTAACGTTGTATGTAGGGATGGCACCGGATCCGAGATTCGATCCGGATCCGCAAGATCCGGTCCGTACAGATCGGATATGGATCATAAATTTTGAGATCCGTTGGATATGGATCCGGATCCGGATCCGCTATCTTTAAATGGATCTGGATCTTAATTACTAAATCTGGATCCGGATCCGCAAATCCATTTTATTAAAAAATTAACAATAATAAAAAGAGTAAATTAAAAATTACTCCCTTTTAAAATACCAATTTTAAAATTTACTCCCTTTTGAAATTCTTCTTATTTTTAACTTCCAAAATCTATTAAAAGTTCAAAATTTGCTCCCAAATTTTCTTTTTAGGACGAAAATGTCCTTGGCTGGAGGGTGAGGTGAAGTAATTTGGCATGAAAAAGTTAGGAGTATTTTCGTCCAAAATATATATTTTGGAACAATTTTTGAACTTTTGATAGATTTTGGAAGTTATTTTTAACAAAAATTTCAAAAGGGATTAAATTTAAAATAGATATTTTAAAAGGGAGTAATTTTTAATTTACTCTAATAAAAAACTTAGAACTTTAATTTGTGTTTTTTTGGTTATTTCTAAGACTTTTTTTTTAGTTTATTAATGTTTGATTATGAATCTTTATATTCAATTTTATTTGTAAAATTATGAAAATTAATATGGTCGCAAATACGTATTAATTGAAAATTTTGTAGAATTGAAGTAAGAAATTGGATCCGCGGATCCGGTCCGGATCCGGTCCAGATCCGGCGGATCCGGATCTGGATCTACATTTTTGGGATCCGTCGGATCCGGACCGGATCCGGATCCGCTATTAGAAGTGCGGAACTGGATCTGGATCCATGCGGATCCGGTCCGTTGCCATCCATAGTTGTATGATGTCCATTTTTTTCAGACTTTATCGAGTCTATTGTGGAAATCTTCATGGATGACTTCAGTGTGTATGGCACTTAAGGATGCTTGTCTGTTTAATCTTTCAAGGGTCTTACAACATTATGAGAAGACCAACTTGGTCTTAAACTGGGAGAAATGTCACTTCATGGTGACGGAGGGGGTTGTCTTGGGTCATTTATTGTCCGAACGTGGCATCCAAGTGGATAAAGCGAAGGTCGAGGTGATTGAGCAATTACCACACCCGGTTAATGTTAAGAGTGTGCGGAGTTTTCTTGGCCACACGGGTTTCTACCATCGTTTCATCCAAGATTTCTCCAAGATTGCCAAACCTTTGATTCAGCTACTTCTCAAGGATGCCCCCACTACTACAAAACATCAAATAGACAACTCCTAATAGACATCTGATACTCTTAACCACTGATGTATAATATATATATATCTATTTTCTTTAAGAAACAGATGTCTTTATAGGCTAATAGACAACTAAAGTTGAAGACAACAATTGTCCATATAATAGACCACAATTGTCCATATAATAGACAACTGTTGTCTTAAACCTCAGTTGTCTATTTGCTTATTATAACCCAACAAAAAAAACCAAATTAAAATCACATGACTACTGAAACCAAATATCTAAAATAAACCCAAAATTGAAACACGCCCTAAATCGAAACAAACTTATCTAAACTTTCCAAAACCTCATAATGCAACCTTTCCACTTCGTCACTTCAATTCGTCTACATCCTCCGCATCAACCACCTCCTACGCATCACCCGCCGTCTACTTCCTCCGCCTCCGTCCTTCTCGCCCAGATTCGTCTTCCTCACTACTGGTTTAGGCGGCGTCTCATTCTCGTATCTCACTCGGATGTCATTGTTGCTGGTTTCTTCTTCGTAGTCACTCTAATTCAATCTCAACTTTCAGCCATTGTTGCAGGTTTCTTCTTCTCCTCCTTCCTCGATCTCATCTATCTCCTTCGAGCACCTTTTTTTTCCCTATTTTTTTGAGATGAATTAATCAGATGGATGTTTTTTAGGTTATGGCTTCAATTTCATTTCAATCTATCTGCCTTGTTTGCAACCTAGGGTTAGGATTGCGCTTTTCGATTTCTTCTGATACACGCAATTGAAACCGTGAACAAGAAGCGATTCAACGGAAGGAAGCTAGGGTTAAGCAAGGGATGAAGAAGCGGAAACAAAACGACGTCGTAAGTGCGGAGGAAGGGGGGAATTGTGGCAAGGTTGTGAAATTAGGGTTTCATTGGTTGGGGATTGGGAATGTTGGTGGTTTTCGACCATATCAGGGGTATTATTCTGGTGAGAATCGTGGTTCTGGTTCGGTTTCGGTTTCTAGTAGTGGTACTTCTTCTTCTGCTCTTTCTGATAATTGTTGTTACGGCAATTCCTTTATAGGTCTTCCTTTATATTTTGGCAGACTGAAGATGACATTTGTGGGTTTTTCATGTCATTGTTAATCTGCATTCATGTGTGCTTGTTAATTTGAACATCGATTAATTTTTTAGAAGCCAGAAGATGGAGTGAGACAAATAACAAAATAAGAGGAGAAAAGCAAAGTTTGAATTGGTGAGTATTCCGTATACAAAAGGTGATCAATGTTTCTGTTTCCGGAAACTTAAGGTTTATGACTTTAGATGATCCATAATCTGCTATGTACACTTCCACCATCACTTCTGCAGTGGATTAATGTTACTGTTTCTTCATTGTGTGGATGATACATAGCTGTGCTGCTCACTGTGGAGTTTACATTTTGTGTAACTAGTAGTATAGATTACTTTTCTTTCTGTTTCTACTTGAGGCTGAATACGAAACAGAAGATCACGAACCAATTTTATTGCAACAACCACTTTATTACTTAATGGTTTAGTTGTTTTATGCTCTGCTACACCTCTACAATTAGTTCTTAAATTTTCTGTGCTTCTTTTGTACTTCAAACAGATTTTGCTAAGAAACACAAGGTTACTTAGATCTATAGCTTTTGATATGGAGTACTAAGCATCCGGTGCTATGTAATTTTCAAGTAATGAAGGAAGCTAGCATTTCGTTAGAACTTAGAATTAACTTATACTCCGTATATCATCTCCTATCTTCCTGTCTTGAACTAAAGATACAAGATTCTCCCGTTCTTAGTTATCCCAGCTATCTTAATGATGAGAGCTTGATATAAGTGCCTGATACTCTTCGTGATTATATGTTTTTCTTCATGAATGCAGGCGATGAAAATGAAGCAGAAAGAGTAGAAAAAAGTATTAAATATGCTAAGGAAGCTATAGTCTTGGATATGACAGATGGAAATTCTTGGTGTAAGATTCTACGATGTTTTTCGTTGATCCAAACATGAAATTCTGACTACTTCATATGGCCTTTGAAGTTTTGATGGTTAAACAATTTCATGTTGACCGATATTTTTGTAGAGTAACAGAATACAGTAGTTAGAACTTTTAAATATTATAATTTGAAAATATTTGATATGATAAATTGAACACGTCGTATATTATACTGTATGTATACATATGGACAACTTATTAACTTATACTCCACTTTTATGGAAGTAATTTTCAAATCTCAATCTCATCCTTGGGCAGATAACCTTGGGAATGCATGTCTTACAAGCTTCTTTGTGTCTGGAGCTTGGGATTATTCAAAACTTTTTCAGTCACTGAAAGCCTACCAAAATGCTGTAAGTGAATGGTTTATCAAAGCATCACTATTCCTTTCAAGTCTTCTTACCTGAATATATGCTATAAGTGAATGGTTTATTAAATTTTCTATGATTTTTTCTGTATTGCTAGCACATTACTTATATTTTTGTTATATTTGAATGTTATGATTGTGCCACTTGTAATTATAGAATTTAGACGAACATCATTGTGGATTAGAAGAGATGACTTTACAAGTTAGTGGAAGGCATACTTATCTTCTACTAAGAAGAGTGACCTTTGATAAAATAAACAACGACTTTTTAGTTAGAATATTGTCTACTGAATTGTACAATTGGTGTGTGGAGAAGAGGAAGAGCTGAGTATACTAATTAATTAGCAGTTGCTTATTAGTTTGATAGTGTTTGGCAGTCATATGTCTCAGTAAAGGTTAGAGTAGTCTAACACCGGTTTCGTTCATGAGACCCATGTGTCAGTGTTGTGCGACTGTTGCTATTGTCGTCTTTGTTTCGTTCTGATTGTCGTGCTGCTGTGTATTATCTTTTGATGTTATTCCCGTCACCAGATATGATAATAGATAATGATCTGATTCTCAGTGTTGTTGTGTTTTGTTTTATTGTGTTACTTGAGCTCATTGATTGCTGAAGTTAGAAAATGTTTGATTCGCTTTTACTCCGTAACTGTTAGTACTAATGAATGTAAACCTCAGATTCCAGCAGCTCATGTTCAAGTCCTCTTAACTGAAGAAATTACTGTTTCGTTCCGAAAGCTGAAAGTGGGTATTCCAGTTATTATAATATCGTATCTCTATCAATTGGATTTTGCTTTTTAGCATGAAAATTCAAGACTCGTGTTTGTATTATATTTATCGATGGTGTCTGTTGTGAAGGCTTGTTGCACACTAGCAAGGGACCGATTTAAGAGCTTGGAGAAGAGAGGCTTGATTGTGCCGACTATTAACAGCATCAGGTCAGTTGAATGCTGAGTCTTATACTGTTTTAGTTGGTTCGTAATGTCTTTTTGCCAGGTAGCTAGTCTTCGAGGATCCATTAGCAGTTTCCAAGAGCAAGCGAGCTGTAAAACAAAAGTGCCTTTTGTTTCTGTTCCTATTGAGTTATGCCGATCATTCCACTTAAACGAGTCTCTTGCACCTCCACTTAAGGTAGCCCTTTGGAAGTTTCTATGACAAATGACTTTAAACCGCTTCATCATTGAATGGCGTTGTTGTGTTTGCTCTTTATTTATCGGAATCGAATAGGTGTGTGACGTTATAAATCTGCAAGTATGAGTTGTTCTGCGTCCCATCTCTCCTTTTATGAATCAGGTCTGATAATGTGTACAGCGAAGAGTCTATATGCAAATATACACGCCCTTATTTATTGGTGTGAGGCTAGAGATTTTATTGATATGTATGTATTTTTATCAATTAACTTCCGTTATTTTCCTTTTTTTCTTCTTGTTTTCCGACAGGACGAGGAAGATGTGAAAGCCATTGGTCGTTTGTTTGCTGATATGAGTGATTCATATGTTAAATTGATTGCAACCGGTAAGAATGGAACCTTTGTTTGCTCGATCTTTCCTGCCAATGCATGCCTTTTTGTTGTAATCTTTAACCAAATAATTAGTTCATTTATATTGTTTATTTTGTAGCATTTCGAGGATATTAGGTCATATTCTCAGGAAGATATTGACGAGGTTCGTGAATTATGGGCGAACTATTTTTTTAATAATTAGCAGTATATATGATGTATCCGATAAAGTTATACGGACAAGGTGTTATTATGTTGGATTATTGTTTTTATGTACCTTTTGGATGTAAGTGGATAATGGTTTGTACCTTTTGGATGTCGGATTATATAAAAATGGAACTCGTTCAAATCCATATGATATTCATTTCTTATGTTTCGTTAATGTATAGTTCAAATTCATGATATATAGTTCAAACTCGTGTATTATATAGTTCAAATTCGTGTATTATTATAGTTCATATATACGCGCAATAGACAACTGTTGTTGTAGAAAACAGTTGTCTACTGAAAGAATATACATCAAATGTTTTTAAAGCTCAAATGTGTATGCATGTAATAGACTACTGTTATGTAAGAAAACAATTGTCTATTAATGAATAGACAACTGTTGTAAAACAGATGTCTATACATAGACTAATATACAACTCCAAACTACTCAACCGTTGTAAGTCAGTTGTCTATTTGATGTTTTGTAGTAGTGCCCGTTCATTTATACTGACGAGTGTGCTCAAGCTTTTGACAAGAGCAAGCTCTTATTTCCGCAACGATTATTTGATCACCTGATTCGGATTTGCCTTTCGAAGTTATGTGCGATGCTAGCGATTACGCTGTAGGAGCTGTGCTAGGGCAAAGGAAGGACAAAGCATTGCATGTAATCTACTATGCTAATCGGACTATAGATATGGCACAGGTTAACTATGCTATCAAGGAGAAGGAGTTGCTCGCCATTATCTATGCACTTGATAAGTTCTGAGCCTATCTTGCAGGCTCTAAAGTGATAGTATATACAGATCATGCAGCGCTGAAATATCTTCTGGCAAAGAAGAAGGCCAAGCTGTGACTTATTATATGCATTTATTATAGCAAGAGTTTGAGTTGGAAATCCGTGATAAGTTTGGGGTCGAGAATGTTGCAGCCGATAACCTATCTCGGCTAAGATATGATGGTGAGGATCTTTCCCCGATTGATGACTTGTTTCCGGACGATCACTTGCTCGCTATTACCATAGACACTCCATGGTTCGCCGATTTTGTCAATTTCTTAGTTGGAGGTATTCTACCTCCTAATCTTCAATATCAGCAAAAAGAAGCGATTTTTATATGATGTCAAGAGGTATTTCTGGGATGATCCTTATCTCTTCCGCGAGGGCGCGGATGGCTTATATAGGCTGTGCATTCCTGAGAGCAAGGTACATTCTACCCTCGCTAGATGTCATTCTTCACCTTATGGTGGACATCACGGTTCTTCGAAGACTTTTGCGTAGGTGATGCAGTCGGGCTTTTATTGGCCCACTATTCTCAAGGATGCAACTACCTTCGTCCGTTCTTGTGACGCTTGTCAACGAATAGGAAATATTTCTCAACGACGTGAAATGCCCCAAACCGGCATTCTCGAGGTGGAGTTATTTGATGTTTGGGGAATTGATTATCAAAGACCGTTTCTCTCTTGCTATGTGAATCGATATATTATAGTTGGCACTGATTGTGTTTCAAAGTGGGCGGAAGCCATCGCTTCACCCACTAATGATGCTACCGTGGTGATCAAGCTTTTCATGAAGACCATCTTTCCTCGTTTTGGGGTCCCATGGGATATTATTAGTGATGGAGTTTTGCATTTTCATGAATGTCAACTCACTAAGTTGTTGAAGAAGTACGGTGTCCACCATCGTACCGAGCTAGCCTATCAACCACAAACTAGTGGGCAAGTCGAGATCTCGAATCGTGAGATCAAATCCATTCTCGAGAAGGTTGTCAATACCTCGAGGAAGGATTAAATTTTATAGCTCGATGACTCTCTTTGGGCTTACCGGACCGCTTTCAAGACTCCTATCAAGACATCCCCGTATAGGCTCATTTATGGCAAGGCCTGCCATTTACTAGTGGAGCTCGAGTTCAAGGCAATGTGGACCTTTAAAGAGCTCAATCCTGACCCGAAGTTAGCCGGAGAGAAGCGCTTCATGCAATTGGATGAGCTCGATGAATTCCATCTCCATGCTTATGACAACGCTGGACTTTATAAGGAGCGGACAAAAAGATCGCATGACAAGTGCATCATCCACCGAAAGTTCAATGCCGGCGATAAGGTACTTCTATTCAACTCCCAACTTTGACTCTTTCCCAGGAAACTTAAATCTCGATGGTCCGTACCGTTCACTGTGACTGAAGTGAACAATTTGGGTCGGTTATACTGACTACCAACAAGGACAAAATATTTAAAGTAAACAGTCATCGCCTCAAGCGATATCATGAGGGTGCGTACGTTGGTGTCGTTGAGGCCATGGACCTCAATGACACCCTCAATTCCACCTAACTCCATTGAGGTATTCCGGTCGAGCGGGACCGTATAAACCAGCGCTAGCCAAGAGGCAACCCAACATCACTTGTATAATCTTGTAATTTCCTTTTCCGCAATTTTATTTTTATTTCATTATTTTAGTTAGCTAGGTAGCTCTAGTTCTCGGGAGTTATTAATATTAATCACGAGTGAGGATTAGGAAATTTTACGGTTTTGTTGAATTAATTTCAGGAATTGCTAAGCATTAGGTGAGAAAAGATAAGGAGGAGCAGCTACAAGTGCTACTTAATCGAGTCACTCCTAGGTGAACTCGATCGAGTCGCATTCCGAGAGGTTCCATGCATGTTTTTTGGGGGGGTCACTCGATCGAGTGCCCCTGAACCGGGTCCCGAGTCCCTATTTTGTCTTATGCTTTGTTTTATTTCTTTATTCATGATTCACTACAACCCTCAATTCCCCTCTCCCCTCTCACAAAGTTAGAACCCTAACTCCTTCCCCTCACCCAAATCACACTAATTTCATTAAATCTTCAGCAAATTTCATAATGTTTGCTTCTAATTTGAAATTAGTGGTATTACTTATTGTTCCTTGGTGTTGTTTTTGAGAAATTTCATCCGTCCTCTCCCATATTTCGTTAATTTCGTCTGACTTAAGGTAGATTTTGGGTTCTTCAATTTTCTTGCTTCTTGCCTTGATTTTATAGCTTAATTTCATCCCTAGTTTCACTTTAGTCTTATTGCATGCTTGATTTTCACTTCTTTTTCCTCAAAATTTGATTTTTGTGTGAGGAACATGATTTTGGCCGAAATTTTGTCCATTGTTTGTGGGATTATTGTGTGATTTTGTGTTGTTGTTATGCTATCGCCATGGCATGAAGAGGGAATCCACCTCAAGGTACTCGTTGACAAAACGTTGAGCGTGAAGCGAAGGAACCGCTTGTCCCGAATGTCCCGGCTGTCCAGCCTGTTCCAGGCTACAAAGGTATTATTTATCACAACGAGGCTCAGTGGGTTCGTCCAATTGCCTTGATACCAAGGCAAATGGAGGCTACAAGATGTTGTTCGTCGCAATTCGCGATCGAGCTAGGTTAAAACGAGCAACTTACACAACTCTTATCAATGACTGACTTTGGTGGGCTTTGAACTATTCGTGAGTTATCTTATCGATTGCTCACTTTAGAATTTCATAGCTCATTTACTTTCGATAGAGCTAATCGTATGTTCTCTTTCCTGGTAATCGTGAGCAACTCCTCCTTCTCAATGACTTATCCCAATGCCTAGGGCTTGTCACAGACCCTTATGTCGATATTTACAAGATTCCCGAGGGTGTGAGAGTCCCTACCTACTTTAGCTTATTTATGGGTCGATTTGCAAGTGTCACTGCCATGGCGGTTAATGACATCGCACACCCTACTATCTGCCTCTTTATGTGGATTTTGAGTCACATGGTCTTTCCAGGCTCCGATATGAGTAAACTACACTCCTTGGAGGTGTTGATTTTAGGGCATTATCTCAACCCGTTTCGCCTCCCCGTGAAGGCATTTAGTGCCCCGGGGATGATTTGTGTTAGGATTAAGCGGCAGATCAATGGGAACGGGTTGATTGCCTGTGGTGCCATCATCACTGTGCTAGCCAAGCGCTTAGTCAAAGGTTTCGGGTCGACTGTCAAATACACGGGTCTTAGCGAGCACGTCCCTTTGCTAGGACGTAGCTATCTCACTTCCACTTTGCATTGGATTCGGGGTGATCCCCCAAATTTTTAGTGGCACATTCAAGATAATGTGTGGATGAACCTTTCGGTCGCCCAAGGGCGATCCTACCACCGCTCCTTGCCCTGCGACCCATGCCCGATGGTGAGGACGCATCCGAACCACCTAGTTACCTCATTTCTGAGGAGCTCCTGTTTACCGTAGAGGGCGTTTGACCTCCTCGACGGAGAGCTCGTATAGTCCCACCTACCAAGCTCGATGAAGCCGAGCCCTCTACACCTACACCCACCCCAACCCCTACGACCTTCTCGGTCCATACTCCAGATGCCGTATTTCTGCACCCATATTACTACATGCATGATCGAGAATACAAGCATCAGCGTCGGATACAAGAGGGAATTAATCAGAGCCTCGTCAACCGCGAGATCCATGAGTACATGCTTACTCGTGGATCTCGATCGGTACCTCAGCACCCGTCTTACTGGAGAGGTCTGGGTGACACTAGTGGTATCTTTTACGACTACGGGGTGGATATGGCTACTTGAGGTCCCGATTACGGGCGTACTTATGGTGGTCTTGGAGCGCAGTGGATGCAAGACCTGAGAAAACCGGGTAATCCGGGAACACAGGGTGGTACTAGCGGCTCAGGCTATGGCGATCCTGGAGCCGGTTCATCTGGGACCGGTATAGACGATGAGATGGCTGGCTAGCCGGTTTGGGGGAGCTACCTTTGTACATATAGTACTTTCTTCACTTTTTATTTATGTTTTTACTGCTTTCTTATATATGTTTTCCCCTTAGGTCGAGTTGTCCTTAGGATTGGCTGTGGATTTTTCTGTCTTGCCTACTTTAGAGTCACATTGAGGACACTATGACATCTAGGTTTCAGGGAGAGTTTGTGTATCTTTGTGTGTTTTTATTTTCCGTTTATTGCTTTCAAAATTTCAAAAATCCAAAAAAATTGAGAAATTATAAAAATCCAAAAAGATTTTGCTTTTGTGTGCTTTGTTTGTTTGTGTGTCTGATGTGAAACCTGCAAAACGGCGATGATGATATTCCCGCTTTACATGATTTCTCCTAACTGACAGCTGACTCTGTGCCTGAATTTATGTACTACTTAAGATGAGACGATTTTGATATGAATGCCTATTGAAATGTTAATTGCCAAACTAGTAAATTTGACCATTTGTCTGCAAGCCATAAAATTTTGAGGATTTAGAGCTTTCTAGGCCAATAACTTTCATAACTGGTCTTATCTGTATTTAGGAATTAATTGGTCTTATCCCTTGTTTAGCTCATTTCAGCTGTAAGCCTATATTTATTGTCTATATTAATTAGTTACAACCCGGAATAGCCTACCCTACCGAGATAGTCGCAGTGAATTTAATCAGAATTACTTCACTATTTGGTTAATATTTGAGATTTCTGGATCTTTTGAACTTAGTGTGTAATATCGTTGTTGTGACTTTGTACTCGCCTTCCCCTATTCGAAATTTGAAAAAAAAAACATGGAAGCATGAAAAGAAAAGAAAGAAAAACAAAATGGAATTAGAAAAGGAACAAAAATTCCAAGAAAAACAAAATATATGCTTCTTATTTACACTTCGGGGAATGGTCGAGATGCTATAGCTAGAAGTTGATCATTATTATGAGGATGACATGTTAGATTTAATCCGACTAAAGACTCAAACATCATACTAAATTAATTGTTATACCGAATAGCGGAAGCATACCTGACTCCATTGGGGAAGGGAGGTGGAACGAAAGTCACCTGATTATGGTATTCTAACAGACACACTCACCTTTAGAGGTCTCTCTACTGATGGGATGCATAAGAGATTAAGTTAAAGTGTGCTGTCAGGGACCATAACCTTGACTATATATAGGGAGGGAGGTTAAACCCTGAAAACCTATATTAGTCGCCTTTAATAGATACACCCATCATGCATCACATATAGCTCTAATGGGTCTCTACTGTTATAATGTCTGATCCATACTTTATTAGACGTAAATAAGCCCGGATTATTATTATAACGGATCACATATTTGGGCTAACTTTAATGATAGCTAATAAATACAATGTTGTCCACATATATTGTATTAGACCCATAATTCTTACAATCTCCCACTTGGGTCATGTACTAGTATTCATTATAACCATATGAGCTCAATAGTGCTATCAAATGCCATTCGGTCCATTAGTCATATGTACATAGAACCAAAGCGGCCTTTGCCAAAGTTTGTCGTAACAGGACCCATCAATGATCACATATGCAAACATGACTAATGACATGAATCTAGTATAGGAGTGTAGCATGGAAATAGCTAAGGAAATAGCTAACGAATGTGATCCAAATATGCATATTTCCAACTAGTCCTTCTTAAGATTTAGTGAGATCAACCAAATAAGACAGAGTGAAACTGAAAACTGTAAACCTTATTTCTGCAGAACTGAATAACCATATATAATAATGTGTCTAATGTTACAAACTCCCAATTAACCTGAAGATCCTTAAAACTGAAACACCATTTGAGCAATATGCTCAAGAAAGACCGTGGGTGGTAATTCCTTAATGAGCGAATCCGCAAAAAAGAAGTTTGTACAAACATATCTTAGACGTCTTTCACTCTGAATCGTTTCTATAACAACACATCACTTGTATTGTTATTTGAAACTATAATAACCGTCATTTTGTCACAAATAACTTAAATGGTCTTTCAATACCAAACTTACTTTGCAGCCTTGTGACAAATATGCACGACCAAAAAGGAGTCGAAATACCGAATGATCTCAACCTGAATCGATCTCGTTTATATGATAACATTGTTTTGCTCCAAATATAAATGACAAACAATATTTGGTTGTCCTTAGTGGATCACAATATCCTACTGTATTCCCTTAATATCCGTCAATTAAACTATAGAATGTACACAATATCCAAACATGTACAAACTAAGTTTAATTATACCTTATTACTTAAACACATGAAATATATCCTGAAGTACATAGATTAAAGTAATACTTTGTATTCAAGATATGAATTTTTCCTTAAGGACATCAATGAGACTGCATAAGTCTCATTACTGCAAGGGTATAAAACTTGATATATTTTCATACTCCCATTGTATCTCGAGTATCTACAATCATATACCACATTCATACAAAACCAAATGAGATGATATCATGGTAGATTGATGTACTCTTTGACGGAAAACCTTATTTGAGTTTTCATGGATGATTATTAACCTTAATTTGCAGAAACTTTACCTTGAATCTATCGAGTCAAGATTTCCAGTATCTGCAACAATGAGTTTATCAATGTCACCATTGACAAACCTATTTTTACCATTAATCCAATGTAACTCCAAAACTGGATATACCATCTGTCTTTATAGCCATTATTAACAAGACGAGCCTTACTGTCTCATTACCGAATGAGTCTGTCTTGGTAACAAATAACCATTTGAAACCAATATGCTTTATACATTTAGATAATTAAACAATTTCAAAGTGTCTTTATCAGCCAAATGACTTAATTTTTTATTGATGACATATATAAATTCACATGTATTAGTTAGAACTTTCAATGATTCGGTAAAATGCTGAATGAATACTTTTTTATCGTTTCATCATCTAACTCTCACTCTTGAATGTATACAATACAAATATGTTATTACTTTGTAATATGTCTGTCATGACATGAAAACAATGTAATCCTCTGAAACTGCATTCATTCTTCCTTAGTGAATTTCTTTAATAACAATTGTTCTTGAGGTATTTGGGTTTGTTTTATTTGATGTGTAACACCCGCTAATTTTCTATGCGTTGTTATCTATTCGGTTATGACTCTGTTATTTTTCTGCCTTCTGTTTCATCTTTTTTTTCGAGCTTTATTTTTTATTTTTAAGTCAAATAATATTTATTTTTATTTTATTTGATTTTCATCGTAAACTATTTGTTTTTCCGCGAGGAATTCTATTTCTCTTCGAATCAACGTTTTAAGCTCGGATTTAAGTTATTTCTTTTCCTAAAAATGTCTAAACACATTTATATAATATTTTAATATAAGAAATATTTGTATTCATTGTGTTTGAATTGGAATATGTTTTAATATGTTTTAATATAAGAAATATTTGGAATGCATTACAACTCCTATGTTTTCATTATGTTTGAATGGGAATATGTTTGGGTATTTTAAGGCGAAAAGAGGACTGCGACAAGGGGACCCAATATCGCCATTGATATTCACGCTGTGTATGGACTACTTGAGCAGACTAATCTCCTACGCGACGGAGAAATGGCCATTCCGATACCATCCGATATGTAAGCAACTAAAACTGACCCACTTGATCTTTGCTGACGATCTTATGCTGTTCTGTAAAGGAGACACACAGTCCATTATGTTGATGATGAGGACGCTGTCTTCATTCAACAAAGTGTCGGGTCTCAAACTCAATGCTACAAAGTCAGCCATCTATTTCAGTGGAATGAAGAGAGACCTACAAGATGATATTCTGATTGCCACTGGTTTCATCGAAGGAGAGCTACCCTTCACTTACTTGGGGGTACCTATAAAATCAAGGAAATTAACGAAAAAAGAATTCTTTGTGGTAGCAGAAAAAATGGTCAAGAAAATCCGAAGTTTCAGAGCTAGAAAGCTTTCTTATGCAGGGTGAATCGTCCTAATTAACTCAGTCCTCAACACTCTTCACAATTATTGGTCCAATATCTTTATTCTTACTAAAGGGATTGTGAAAAGGGTGGAAGCTATTTGCAGGAACTACCTCTGGGAAGGACTGTCTGAATATAGTTGGGTTCCGTTGGTTGCTTGGGACAAGGTAATAACGAAGAAGGTAGAAGGTGGGCTCGGGATAAAAAAGGCTGAATTGTGTAATGTGGTAGCTATTGGAAAACTCGTTAACTGGATATACGAGAAAAGCGATAAGCTTTGGATCAAATGGGTTAGTACCAATTTTCTGAAAGGAAAAGACTGGAATGATTATATACCCCCTACTGATACCCCATGGACGTGGAGAATGATCTGTAAAACAAAAGAAAAAAATGAAGGATGGATATACTAACAACATATGGAATCACACGCAGAAGAGCTATTTTATAACTGAGGGATATAACTGGCTGCGTGGAACTAGTCCCCATGTAACATGGTTCAAGCTAATCTGGGATGATTGGAGTACGTCTAATCACGCGATTATATCATGGATTTGGCTTAACAACAGTTTGAATACAAGGTCCAAACTAGGGAACATTGGCTGGTGCAGCGACACTAACTGCTGCTTATGCGAAACAATGGAGGAAACAAGTATACATCTTGCACAAGATTGTCAGTGTAGCAGGCTAGTTCGGAATGAACTGAAAATATGGAATGGGAATGAGTTACCAGACCACTCGGATCTGAAGATTGAACTTGGTACTAAAGGAAGAATCCAAGCGATGGTCATGAATGCATACCATCACATGATATGGATGAAAAGAAATGTAGCACGATTGGAGGGGTATGTGCAAAGCCCAACTCGAGTGGCTAAAAATATACAAGAGGAAGTCAAGTACAAAATAAAGAGCAAACTGCAACGTCCACACATCACCATGGATGAAGGTCGAGAGCTACAGAAACTAATAGAAACTTAGACTTGGTCCTAAATTTGCTGTCACTATATATAGATGTGTTATTATGTAATCTCTAAACTTCTCATGTTACCATTGTAAATTTGATATTTGCTTATTACTCCCTCCGTTCCAATGAATTGTTTGCCTATTCCATATTGGGGCGTCTCAATGAATTGTTTGCCTTTCTATTTTAGGAGAGCTTTTTATATGTAATTTGACCCTTGGCTCCACAGGTCACTTCCCCATTGGTTCTCTTTCCCTTGGTGCCAAAAGCAAAGGCAAACAATTCATTGGAACGGAGGGAGTAATATAATCCTCACATTCTCATCAAAAAAAAGTTGGTATTCATGAAAATTTATTAGCTTTTAATGATTTTATTATGAAGTTTCCTAAATAATAATTTTCTAACGCGAGGTTTACTCGAATTGCTTTGAAATGCCTTTAATAATTTTACGATCCTCATTTTTATCAACCTACAACTAAAAGGAGTCCCTTTTGGATTATTTTGGACCGTGACCCCTTGTCCCACACAACATCTACATTTTTTTACACTTCATTTTATAATTGATAAACGTGTAGATATTTTTATCCTTTTTATTTAATTTGATGACTCATGCAAACTTTTCAACCCCCTTTGTGCATCCTCTTTGACCATGTATTACTAGTGCATACATGGTGCCTTATTTTCATCAATTTTAAGACTTTATTCATTCTAAAACTTTTCACATTTTTTTCTTTCATTCACTAAATTTTAATCAAGGCAAAATCCCTTCCTTTTCTCATCCTTTAGTTCGTGAAAAACAGTGCATTTCAGCAGCCAATTCTGCTCTCTAAATCGTGCCCAAACATCAATTTCCGTCCCCTAATTTTCTATTAGTTCGTTCCTTGTTTCATCTCCTTCGTTAAGGTATTAATTGATTTCTTTTTAGATCATTTTAAACCTTTTTTTTTCAGCGATCTTATGGTATTTTCATACCATGGAATTCATCTTTTTTTAGGATTCCGAAGCGATCCCCCAGAAGACGAATATATCGTAGATCCGGACTTAGATTTGAGGTAACGACGATGTTACTCGGTATTGCATGATTTTATTTGTGTAATTGCATGTATATAAATTTAAGAGGGGAACAAACGACCCCTAATTATATATTTATAAAATGTATTCAATTTTTACATATTTTGGAAAAAAATTATTTGAAAGAATTACATAAAATTGAAAATTTTATATAAATTAATCTCATAGATTAATTTTATAAAATATTTGAAAATTAATCTCATAGATTATACTCGTATAAATTACAGAGTAAATTAAAATTATATAAAAAAAATTAAAAATTATGTTAATAGATTATTTAATTGCTTTTATAATATTAATAAGTGTTCAGTGTACATTGAGTTTATATATAACATGATTTAATGATATAATTTATGTTGAGAATAAAAATTGAATCAGATTTCACTTCTATTCAAAGTTATGGGGCCTAGTTACAACATTTGAAACATATGAGATATAATCTCACAATTGCCCAAAGTTAAGTGATATATTAACACTTTCATGGCAAACTATACTCTATAAATAAGGAAAATAAGAAAATTTAAATTCATAGTTACTCATGTATGATATGTCATTAACAATTGAGTTTTGTCATTTATTCATTCAGCATCACTACAATTTCCAAAACACATTAATTACTTTTGTTAAATTATTTTGTCACATCCAAACTCTATAAGAAGAAAATTTTAATATTTAAATTACAAAAATAATTGGAAACAATTTTTTCGTAAACTTATGTATGTACCAATATATTTTAGAAAATGAATATTCGAATACATTATTGAGATAAGAATAAATAAAAAAGTTAATAATAATTTTTCTACAATTAAAAATACGGAGTAATATTTATATAATTTAGAAAATGAATACGGTGTAATATTTATTTATTAGGAAACTAATTAAAAAAAACATGAATGACTCAAGCAAGTGACACCCTCAATATGTATGCAATTTTGACAACAAAAATTGTAGTGGTAATGAGTTGAGCGTCAATTCGAAGGTCATGAGTTGAATAATTATTAATGTTAGCATATTATTAACATGACATAAATAAAACATAATCCTCATAAATCATTGAACAACATGAAAGTCACAAAAGATTAACTAAGATGAGATTAAGACATACCTTATTACGGAATAAGTGAAAATCTAATACGAACGATATTAGATCTCTATAAGACGACTTCATAAATAATAAGACGATAATAAGACGACTTGAAATAATAATAATATTAATAATAATAATAATCTCTCTCCTCTCTCTCCCTAAGATGAAGTTTCTCTCGTCTATACCCTAAAATCCGATGGCTTCAACGGCGGTGACGACGGGAAGAGGGCGGGGGAGGCCACAGAAGGTTCCAAAAAACGATGCCAGACACACGGAGGAGGCGATGGATACAGGTTCGGAGGTTTCGCGAGATGATTCTGAGACTTCATCGGAAGCTCAAGTGACGGAGAAACAGAGTGCGAACGTTTTGAACGATCTTATTAACAGGGCTCTTCAGTCTGCCATAAAGCTGGGCTCTAGCTACTCCAAAGGCTCTGATAGTTCAAGAGATTTCCGTTATTGAACAACCTGGGAAAGGAGCTGCGATTCTGGAAAGCGGTGGGAACATGGGTACTCAACAAAAGAATGATCCTCCGGTGGTCACTTCTGAAACTTGGGCTGGGAAAACGAAGACCGCTAAGGCAGGTATGGGTTTATATTTTGATGACTACTGGGCAACATCTGATGAAATCACAATTGAGTATGAAGATTATGAGGATGAATTATTACTTTGGCGGAACACCTTGATGTGCAATGTAATTGGGGCTCGTCCAACCTTGAAAGACTGGTAGAATACACAACTGCTAACTGGAATCATGTATCGCTCCCTACTGTTCAGTATTTCAAGAAAGGATGGTTTTCATTTAGATTCAAAAGTAAGGAAGACATGGATGGGGTGTTGAAAGGAGGACCATGGCAGGTTGGACGTAATACACTTATTATGAAGCAATGGAGCCCTACTTTCTCTTCAGAAATGGAAAAAAATTGCAGTGGTTCCAACATGGGTTTTATTTCCTGACTTAGATCCATATTTGTGGACTGAGTCGGTGCTCAGCAAGATGGCAAGTAAAATTGGTAAACCAATGTTTGCAGATACCATGACCACGTTCAAGGAGAGGTTGTCATTTGCTAGGGTCATGATTGAAGTTGATGTCTCTAAGGAGTTACCTGATGAGGTGGTGATTAACATTCCAAAACTTGGAAAATCTGTACAACGAGTTACCTATGAATGGCTCCCTTACTACTGTCACAGTTGTGGCAAGATGGGACACCTTAAGAGCACATGTAACTTGGAGAAGAGGAAGACCAATTTGGCTAAAACTTAGCTCAGGTATACACCTGTTAAAAAGGCTGCTGAAGTTGACCAAAACTGTTTTGCGCCAGACCCCAATCTGGCCTCTAAGGGACTGGGTGGATTAGGGAGGAATGGCAGTTTGGGCAAAGGAGGGTTGGACATAAGCATAACTCCTGCTGGTGGTTCCAAAGATGAGAAGATAGATGCCCCGGACCCCAATCTGGCTTCTTCTAAGTCAGGTGGATTAGGGAGGGGAAGTGTTACTGGCCTAGACCCCAACTTGAAGCATCAGTCGGGCGGATTAAGGGAAGGCGTTGAGGACCTGGACCCCAGCTCGACTGCTGTTTTAGGCGGATTTAGGGAAGGCATTTTGAAAGCCCTGGATCCCAATTCAAAGTTGGATGGATTAGGGAGGGATAATGAGTATGAGATTGCACCGACTAATTCAGACAATGTTTTCCTGCTAGTGAAATCAGGTGGGAAGAATGAAACAATGGGATTTCAAATGATTAAAGAGGTTAAAGTTGAGCTACTGAAGTCTAATAGATATGAGGTGCTACAAAATACAGAGGAAAGAATCCTCGATGGGGAAGATATACCACCTGATAAATTACTATGAAACTAGCCACTTGGAACATAAGAGGTGGAAATGAGGAGGTTAAGCAAAATGCGGTTCTTAGTCTTATAAGAAATAAAAGCCTTGATGTGCTTGGTCTTATTGAAACTAGAATTAAAGAGGGGAAAGCAAAGAAAGTCATTGCTAGAAAGTTTAGGAAGTTTAATGTTGAATGTAACTATGTTCATCATCATAACAGGCGTATTTGGCTACTCTGGAGTGTGAGTACTGTCAGGCTCCAAGTTCTATTTTCTTCTGCTCAGCTTATTCACTGCTCTATATTTCATTATAGTACTAGCTGTGAGATGAATTTTACTGTTGTTTATGGGTACAATGATGGAGAGGGAAGGAAGACTCTTTGGAATGATATCAACAACCTTAATACTGTTAAGAATTGGATCATTTCGGGGGATTTTAACATAATAAGAAGTACTGAAGAGAAGATTGGTGGGTCTCCTCCAAAGGAGCAAGATATTGAGGATTTTAATGAATGCATATCTACTAATGGATCGCATGAACTGCAACACCAGGGGCATGAATTTTCTTGGACAAACAATCATGATGCAGGCTCAAGAATTTGGACAAGATTGTATAGGGTTTTGGTAAATGGGACCTGGATTAATTCTTATCCTGATTCTTTTGCCACAGCACTGAGTGCTGGTCTCTCTGACCATTCTTCTCTATTAGTGTCAATTTTAAGTGAGGAAAGGAGGAAAGCCATGCTTAGTTTCTTGAATTTCTGGGTACATTGCCCTTTGTATCGTGAAGAGGTTAGGAGTGCTTGGTGGCGCCCAATTCAGGGAACTGCAGCATATCAATTGTTTAGAAAAATGAAAAGAGTTAAAGATGCATTGAAGACAATGCATAGGACAAATTTCTCAAGTATCAATAAGAGAATTGCAGAGATCGAGAAGGAGATAGAAGTTTGTCAACAGGATCTGAGGAATCAACCATTCTCTCATGTCTGTATGGACAAGGAAAAAGATCTCCAGCATCAATACAAAGAATTATGTGACGCTGAGATTAGCATTTTAAGGCAGAGATCCAAAATGGATAATATAATTATGGGGGATGAGTCTACAAAATTCTTTTATTCTCGACTCAAGGAAAGACGTCAACAACAAATTATTGGTACCATATGTGATCGTAAGGGGAATGAAAGGGAAGGGCTAAAGAATGTAGCAAATGCTTTTGTGGAATATTATGAAGAGCTACTTGGGAGTAGTAAGACTGTAGAGCAGATTGATTTGGCAATATTCAGAAAAGGTCCCCTAGTATAGCAAAAGGACTGGGAAGCTATGATTAGATTACCAAGGGATGATGAAATACGAAGATGTGTATTCTCTATTGGCTCTGATAGGAGCGAAGGTCCGGATGGGTTCTCTACAAAGTTTTACAAGGCATCTTGGCATACAATCAGAGGAGAATTTTGTGCTCCAGTCAGGCAATTTTTTTCAGAAGGGGAAGATGCTGAAACAAGCCAATTCTACCATCATAACTCTTATCCCTAAGAAAGAGATCTGTTACTTAGTGTTTGATTATAGACCCATTTCCTGCTGTTCACTCTTCTATAAGACTCTCAGTAAGATACTCACGCTCAGAGTGCAGGAAGTGCTTGATGGTATTATTAGGCAAGAACAAGCTGCGTTTGTTCCTGGAAGAAGTATACATGCTAACATTGCCCTTTTTCAATCGTTGATTAAGAATTATGGAAGAGCATACATCACACCAAGGTGTTTAATGAAAATCGACTTAAGGATGGCCTTTGATTCCCTTCAATGGTAGTTTATTGAGGACATGTTGTTGGCTTTTAAATTCTCACCACGTTTGGTTAGTTGGATAATTGCCTGTGTCAGGATCTTGGTTTATGTTGAAGGTCAATGGAAATACACATGGGTTTTTTAAGGGCAGGAGTGGATTAAGGCAAGGGGATCCCTTGTCCCCTTACCTTTTTGTGTTGAGTATGAAGGTGCTTTCTAGGAGGCTTAGGGACATTAACACTAAAGAATTTGTCTCTTATCACCCTAAATGTTGTCAATTGGGCTTAAATCACCTAATCTTTGCCGATGATCTCATGGTTTTTACTAGGAGAGACTCTCCTTCAGTGGCAGCAGTGATGCAGGCTCTCTCTGATTTTTCCTTAGAGTCAGGGTTGCAGGCTAACTGTGAGAAAACAAATATATTCTTTGAAGGTGTTGCAGCTGAGGTGAAAGAGCTCATGTAACACCCTGATTTTATAAAGTAAATTAAATTAAAGTTATATTCGTATTTTTATTTCATTTACGATTTAACTCGTAATTCTTAAAACTATTATAAAACGAATTTATCGTTTAATCGTTTCAAACTCCTAAAATTCTATTTGACTCGGAAACTCTTCTTATATTTAAAACATATTTTTATTTCTGTTTCGATTCATTTTATACATTTAATTTAATTCTTATCGAAAGTCTATTTCGATAATTTAAATTCTAACTTCTTTTTTTATTTATATTTAAGCTCGAATTTCTATTTTTCGGGTCGAAGTTCATTTATTTTAAGTTTCGTCAAAATTTTATTACCTTTCCTCGAGAAATCAATTTAATTCACTTTAGCGAAAACTTATTATTTATTGTGAATTTCTATTTCATCGTTTAAATTATTTATTTTTATAAGCTTCGTTTTCGTCTCGAATACGTTTACTTACTAATTTTATTAGACAGTCCGATTATTTATTAATTTTATTGACTCGTTTTAAACCGATTCGTGGGTCAGTCAGCTTATCGTTACGAAATTCGTTTATTTTGTTTCCAAACCGATTCACTTAATTGAGATGATTCATACCCCCACATTCATTTCACCATCTTGAATTCTTCCAACTTGTTTTACGTTAATTCCCCACTTCCTTTTGGTCTTTCCACCGCTTGAACACCCTCTTCATGCATCCCCCTTTCCTTTTCTTTCATCGTCCTTTTTAAACCCATTTTGTTTTGATGTTTGAACCAGCCTCTTCCCCCCTTTCAGCCGCCTCCTCTCTCCATTTTCTTTTTCCTTTTTGAACTTCTAGCATACCTCGTCATCATCATCAACCTCACCTTTTCCCGTGTCTTCTTTGCTGCCGTGTGTTGATGCTGCGAGGTTAAACTCTGGTTTCCTTCGGTTCTCCTTGCGTTGTTGCTTTGGCTAAGTCGAGGGAGATCCTCTTCCTCTTCTCCTTCTGTTTTCATCCGTATCTGCTGCTGTTACGTTTGGTCGTTTTATCAACTTTTGTTCGATTACCTGTTTCATGTTCTTCTTCTTCTCTTGCGTTTTGTGGCTGTTGCCTGTTGTTATTCCGTGCTGTTCAATCGTTGTCTTCCTGCTCTCTTTTTCTTCTGTTTTTCGTGTCCTCTTATTGCTGCTACTTTGGGATGTCGAACCTGTTTTGGTAAAATTTTACCGGGTTACGTAATGGTATGCGGGTTATAGTGATCGGGCCAACGTTTTGCGAGAGAACAAAGGATTCAAACGTACGAATGAGCAAATGGAAAAAGAAAGCGAGGAGACACAAGAAATGGTGACGCGGAAACCCAATGTGGGAAAAACCGCGGGGGGAGTCGGAATCCCGCCAAATGTTTACTATGAGCGAGTAAATGAACAGGAATACAAGTATTTTTGATAGAGGTTGTATGCTTCTTTTTTGTGCTCTTCAGTTGTAGAATTGGAGTGATCGATCTCCCCGTGTGTTTGTGTTCCCCTGCCTTATATCTTCTCTTCTCTCCTTGACCGTTTCTTGTTCCTCCTTTTCCTCCTGCTCTGGAGGTGATCCCTCGATTTTAGGAGGTGGTTGGGTTGATAAGGTCTTGTATTAGGGTTGAAGGACCATGAGCAGTTGGATTATCTTCAGCCCATTTCGCATCTGTTGCTTCCTCTGGCCCAATTCTGTTGTTGGGCTTTTTGTTGTCTTGTTAATTTTTCCATCTCGATCTTGCGTCTCGTATAATTTCGGATTGTTAGACTCTTTGATCCTTTGACTTTTGACTTTGACTTTTTGACTTGGAAAGTTCCACGTCATTCTGATGGGTGCGGATTTATCCCGAACAATTGCCCCCAAATTTCCGACTAAGCTCATGTTAGGCGGGAATTTCTGCTTGGCGACGGTTTTCTCTCACAGAGTTTGTTCTGGAGTTTGCCACTTCTCGTTTTTCTAACTGACTCTTCTCCTCCCTCATGATGACTCTCACCTTTACCCTCTTAATTGCTCACACTTCCCGGTGGCTCTTCTCTCTCTCCATTCTACTTACCCTACCTCCTCTTCATTTACTCACTCCTTCTACCTCTTTCATTACTCAAACTTCTCTCTTCTTTTTGAAATTCAAATCATCCTTCTTCCCTTGTCGTTCACCGTTGTCGTTTGCCGTGCTCTTTGTTTCTCCAGGTGATTTTTTTTTTATTCTCGCTTGTTATTTTAATTTCGATTATGGCCCCAAAATCATCCCGGGGTAAGTCGTCCGCTCTTTCTTCATCGACGCCGTTGATGGATTTTTCCCCCGCCTCTATCCTGGGCAAGAAGCATTCTTGCGACTCTAGCTTTTCTGACGGGGATCTCCCCCTCGTCAGAGAAATTTTTGGTTTCGAGGATGGAGTTGTGGTTCATCTCCCTTCTCCGGGGCAACAAGCCGACTACGTTTGCCCTGGATGGATCTGCATGTACGCATACCCGTTTCTCCTAGGTCTTCGCTTCCCCTTTCCCCCTCTAGTCCAAGAATTTCTAACCCTCTATAGGTTGGCCCCTTGCCAACTAGTTCCCCATACCTGGAGAGTGCTCTTGTCCTTCTGTGCCCTAAATCTCCGTCATCAGAAGAGCTTCTCGTTGCTTGATGTCTGCTCCGTGTTCCAGGTGCGATCCCTGGGATGCGGACAGGTGACCATGAGGGTAAAATATAAGCATTTCCCTGGTATCTTCTTTCCTCCTAATCCTCCGGATGCGGAGTGGTTTAGGGACTTTGTATTTGTGAAGGCCGACTCTCTCTCTCCTCCTTCCTGTGATTACTTGTTCTCTGAGTGGGGGACTGTCACAGGTATTTGTCGTGCTCTCAGCTTTGTATTTTTCTCGCCTTCTTATGGTTCTTATTGACTTCGTGTCGCAGGTCTCCAGCAACCGGATAAAGTTACGCCCCTCCTTGATTTCGCGGCTAAAATTTCCGATTTGACCTCCGGACAACTCTCCTTCTCCAGCTTGTTCATCCCTTCTGCCAACGGTGCCTGTCCTCCTCTTGCTGCTACGATGTCTTCTGGTGAGGATCGTCTTTACCGAGTATATTTATGTTTGACTTCCCTCTCGCCGTTTTCCGTAAAACTTTGAATCGTGCGTTTGTTCTTCTTAGGTGGTGCCAAAGCTCCCTTGACTCTGGATCGGATTAGGAAGAGAAGCATGTCCACCCGCTCTTCCTCCAGAAAGGGCTCTGCTTCTTCCCCCGCTCCGTCGACTAGTTCGAAGAGGAAGCGCAGCTCTTCTCCTTCTCCACCAGTCGACTTTGAGGGGAGTCCTCATGTGACTCTCATTCCTGATTCTCCTCAGCCTTCTGCCCCCCATTCTGCTGGAGGTGGTCCTGATGAAGTTACCATGACCTTTCCTAAGGATTTTGGGACCATCAGGCACTTGGAGGACCTGTCCGTCCTGGATCAGTTTCTCTTTCCCAGCTCTGAGGCTATAATGGCCAGAGAGCCTTTGATTGAGTCGGCGGCCCATATTGCTGCACATGGCTTCGAGGTAATTTCTGATTTTCTGGCTTTGAGGTGATTTTTGTCTAAACTCTGCTGCTGATTGTTGCGATGTTGCTCAGATTCTCCAGATGGCTATCTATGTGAAAGCCGGCATATCTCATCTTAAGGATCTGGGGGGCCAGCTTCAACTGGATAAGGCTCGACTGATGGAGGAGGCTGGACAATCCAAGGAGAGGGTTATGAAGCTGGAGGTGGAAACCAGTGAGCTGAGGAGGGAGCTGGAGCTGGTTAAGGGGCGGCTTGCTGGGCAGAAGGCGTCTGCTGAGGAGATAGAGGTTGAGCTTGCTAAGGCTCAGACTGCCAACTCTGACCTCCAGGAGAAGGTGGCGGCACTTCAGGAGAATATGGTGGGAGCTCTCAGCTGGTCCGCTTTGAGCACTGAGATCCAAATGGTCACCGCCTATACCAAGGGGAAGCATACGGGCTGGGACTTAACTGCTCTGGAAAGGAGGATGCAGAAGGAGTTTCCTAATGGCTTCGACCTGGAGATGCTGGCTGTAGAGGGAGAGGAAGTGGTTGAGGAGTCGGTTTCTTCTCCTTCTGCTGCTCAGGAGATGCCTGGATCGGCGGTGGTCATTGGTGATGCAGCTGTGGTGGAGCCTCTCGCCTCCCTTCCTCCTGAGGATAAAGCTTAGGCTGTTCGGCCTTTTATCTTTTGTTGTCTGTGGCCCTGTGTGGTCAAAAGTATTTCGTTTAAAAATTTGCTATGTTTAAACCTTTTTCTCTGCTCAAGGGAGCGGAGTACCCGGATTTCTTCTGCTCATGGGAGCAGAATTATTTTGAACTTGTTTGTGGAACTTGTTTACCTTACTTCTGTGATGTTTGTTTCGTTTGTTTGTTTGTATGCATGCCTTTGTCCGTATGGTCGACCTATGATGGTTGGTGGCCTGGGGTCTTGTTTTGCCCACTCAGTCAGAGGTGCCACACTTTGCGTGGGTGCTGAGTGACGCAGGGGACTTGTAATGCCCTGGTTGTAGGCAATCAGCACAAGACGCACGCCTTCTGTGGAAGTTATACGCTCCACCAGATCAGACATTAACTTAGAAGAATTTTTGATAAAAGTTCGTCATATTTGGTAAAAATGTCATAAAAGAAAAAATCACATTTCATAAAGAGTGTGGTAGGTGGAAGAAATTCGATTTTAGTGACACAAAAAGAAGGATAAATTGAAAACATGTGAAGAGGGAGTTTAAGAAAATTGGATCCTAAGGGTTCATGAAAGGGTTTCAACTTTCTACCTTTGAAAATGGCAAGAACCTAATTAGCTTTCTTCAGTTTCATAAAAGTTGCGTTCCATTCCAAGGTACATACAAGAAAAATTATCTAAGGCTTAAAAGGTAAAGTAGATTAAAAGTATGAGGGGTCAGTTTGAACCTGGTTTTTGATGGAGGCGTATCTGGCGGATTTGGATGCCCGTGTTCTGGCGACAGTGGCCTTTGTTTCTGATGACACTACTTTTTCAGAAAAAGTATTTTTTCAAGTGTATTATGTTCCAAGGTTTTTGGATGATCTCTCCCTCCATGGTCATAAGTCGATATGCTCCATTTCCAATTATCTTCTCTACTTGGTAGGGTCCTTCCCAATTATAAGCGAACTTCCCCGCCTGTTGATTTCTGGTGTTCTGGAATACCTTCCTGAGGACCAGGTCTCCTTCTTGCAGGACTCTGATTTTAACATTCTTGTTGTAGCTTCTGGCGACTACTTGTCTGTAGGAGGCCATTCTGATCTGAGCATCAGTTCTGAGTTCATCTATGGTGTCCAAACTGCTTGCCATCTCGACCTGGTTCCCTTCTTCTGTTGTGCAACCATATCTGTAAGTGGGTACCTTCACCTCTGCAGGAATAACCGCCTCAGCACCAAAAACTAAGCTAAAAGGTGTCTGCCCAGTAGCCACCTTAGGTGTGGTTCTGTCGGACCACAGTACCAAAGGGAGTTCTTCTGTCCATCTGCCCCCTGCTTCCTCCAGCCTTCTCTTCAGGTTATCCATCACGATTTTGTTGCTAGATTCTGCTTGACCATTAGATTGCGGATTTCTGGGGGTGGACGTGTTGAGGGTGATGTTCCACTTGGCGCAATAGGCTTCCATCTTTTTGCCGATAAACTGGGACCCGTTGTCACAGATGATCTCTGAGGGAACTCCGAACCTGCAGATGATGTTACGTTTAATAAAGGATATTACCTGCTTCTCAGTCACCTGAGGGAATGCTTCTGCTTCTATCCATTTAGAGAAGTAGTCGGTCATTGCGAGCATGAAGACTTTGTTTCCTGGTGCTCTTGGTAACTTGCCCACTATATCCATTCCCCACTTCATGAAGGGCCAGGGAGATATAATTGGATGTAGTGGTTCTGCTGGCTGGTGGTTGACTGGTGCGTGTCTTTGGCAGGCGTCACATTTTTTAACATGCTCTCTGGCGTCCCTGCGCATTGTCGGCCAGTAGTAACCTTGGCGTAATGCTTTGTTGGATAGACTCTTGCCCCCTGCATGATTTCCACATTCCCCGCTGTGGAGATCATGCATTACCACTTCTGCCTCTTCTTGGTTTAGACACCTCAGGTATGGTCCTGCTGTGGATCTTTTGAATAGTATACCGTCGATAAGGGTATATCGGGATGCTTTCATTCTGAAACTCCGAGCTTCTCTTTTGTTTGCTGGCAAGATATCATTTTGCAGCCAATCCTTGTAGGGTTTCCTCCAGTCGGAGGTTTCTTCTTGCTCTGCTGTGGTGCTGTGGATCCTTGCCTCCTGAAACCACTGCAGACCTTGATCTGATGGGCTTCCTTCTGACGTTTCCTGCTCCTGTGCACCCCTCCGGATTGCTGGTTGTAGCACATGGACTATAGGTATGGAGGATACTTCTTCTGCTTTAAAGGTTGCCCCCAGAGTTGCCAAGGCGTCTGCTTCCACATTTTGCTCTCTCGGAACTTGATTTATTGAGAACTTTGTGAATCTCAAGGAAAGATCTTTCGCCACTTCAAGGTAAGCCATCATCTTTGCGTCTTTGGCTGCGTACGAACCGTTCATATGGTTGACTACCAGTTGGGAGTCACCATACACCTCCAGCTGCTTGATTTTAAGGTCTAAGGACAACTGGAGACCCAGGATCAAAGCTTCGTATTCTGCTTCATTGTTCGTTGTTCGAAACTCGCACCGAACTGCTTGGACTATGAGATCTCCTTGAGGTGATCTGAGCACTAAGCCTGCTCCGGATCCTCTCATGTTTGAAGCGCCATCTACGTTGAGTTTCCATACTTGCTCGTCCCTGTTCTCTTCCAGGAGGATGACATCTTTCTCAGCTTGCGTCTGCAGTGCTGGACTGAAGTCTGAAATGAAATCTGCTAACGCTTGGGATTTGATTGCTGTTCTGGGGACGAACCTCAAATCGAAACCACTCAAGTGCATAGACCACTTTGCCATCCTTCCTGACAACTCAGGTTTTCTCATAATAGCTTTCAACGGGTAATTCGTTATTACAGATATAACATGTGACTCAAAATATGGGCGCAGTTTATATGATGCGATAACGAGTGCAAGTACGAGTTTTTCAAGGGACGTGTACCTGGTTTCTGCAGGAAGCAGAGACTTACTGACGTAGTAGACAGGATGTTGCGCTCCCTCATGCTCCCTTATCAGCACCGCACTGACTGCCACCTCGGTCACCGACAAATACAAAAAGAGCGGCTCTCCCGGTTCCGGTTTTGACAGGAGTGGTGGAGTGCTAAGGTAGTGTTTTAATTCCCTGAATGCCTTCTCGTGTTCTTCCGTCCAGTCGAATCTTTGAGCTTTCTTCAGGACGTCGTAAAATAGGCGGCATCTGTCTGATGACCTAGAGATGAATCGGCTCAGGGCGGCAATTCTTCCAGTCAGGCGCTGCACGTCTTTTGGTTTCTGTGGAGATTCCAGTTGTAGAATGGCCTTGATCTGCTCCGTGCTGGCTTCAATTCCCCTCTGGGTGACCATGTACCCTAGAAATTTCCACAGGATACTCCGAATGTGCACTTTGCAGGATTCAGCTTCATCTTGTACTCCCTCAGGGTGTTGAAAGCGTCCTCCAGATGCGCCGCGTGCTGCGAGGCTTGCTTGGATTTGACAACCATATCATCGATATACACTTCCATGGTCTTGCCAATTTGCTTTTTGAACATCATGTTAACCAACCTCTGGTAGGTAGACCCTGCATTTTTCAAACCAAAAGGCATAACATTGTAGCAATAGATACCTCTCTCAGACCTGAATGCGGTTTTCTCCTGATCTGATGGATGCATCCTGATTTGGTTGTATCCACTCCATGCATCCAGGAAGGTCAGCATCTCATGGCCTGCTGTGGCATCTACCATGGCGTCTATGTGCGGTAGGGGGAACGGGTCCTTTGGACATGCCTTGTTCAGATCGGTGAAGTCGACGCACACTCTCCACTTGCCGTTTTTCTTTGGGACTACCACCACATTGGACAACCATTCTGGGTACTTGACTTCCCTAATTTTTCCGGCGGCCAGCAGGTTGTCTACCTCTTGGTTGATGACTTGGTTCCTCTCTGGAGCAAACTTCCTCCTCTTCTGCTGGATTGGTTTGTAGCTCGGGTCCACGCTTAATCTGTGAGTTATGATACTCGGATCTATTCCTACCATATCATCATGAGACCATGCAAAACAATCCATGTTAGTTTTTAATAATTCAACGAGATTTTGTCGGATATTACCTGTGCATTCTGAACCGATCAGCACTTTTCGCTCTGGGTGTTGCTTATCCAGGTTGACTTCATCTATCTCCGCCTGAGGGGGCTCTAAGTACTCTTGCAGAGGCAGATGAAGGCTCTGTAATTGCTATGCTGGGGGGCTGGCCGTCTTCTTCAGCGCCACTCTGTAGCAGTCTTTGGCTTCCCTCTGGTCACCACTGATCTTCTGCACTCCCCAGGGTGTGGGAAATTTCAAACACTGGTGGTAGGTGGAGGTGATAGCCTTCATTTCGTGTATCCACGGTCTTCCCAGGATCACGTTGTAAGTGGAGGGACCATCAATGACCAGGTACCGCACTTGCTTGTTCACGCCTCCTGCGTAGGTAGGGATTGTGATCTCTCCCAGGGAGTATTTGGTTTCCCCACTGAAGCCTATGAGAGGGATTGCTTTCTTGCTCAGGTCCTCTTCACTGAATCCCATGTTTTGCAAGGTTTCTAGCATGATAAGGTTGACGGAGCTTCCGGTGTCCACCAGTATCTTCCTTACAGTGCAGTTTCCTATGGAGAGCGTGATGATCAGGGCATCGTGGTGAGATTCTGGAGATGACTCTGCATCAGATTCATCAAAGGTGACGGCTGGGAGGTCTGGGCAGCTAATTCTGCAGGAATACTCCGGCTTTTCTCCTCTGGAATGGGAAGCGTGTCTTTTGGCTGCTGAATAGGTTAGACCGCTTAACTCCGACCCCCCTGTAATTACATTTACAATTCTGGTGCACAGGGGAGGAGGTGAAGGTAGTACTTGTTCTGTTGCGTTTACCCTGCTGGAACTTCTTGGCACCAAATGATCTAAGTTTCCCTGATCATACTGGTACTTCACTTCTTTCCTGAGGAGGACGCATTCTTCGGTGTTGTGACCTATATCATCGTGGAATTCACACCTTTTGCTTGCGTCCCTGCGGTCGTTGGTGTATTCTTGCCTCCTGGGCCACCTGACTTTGCGCCCCAACTCCTTCAGGGCTCTGAGCAGACCAGCTAGATTGGTGGAGAACCCGTACTCGCTTATCTTGGGTGGGAGTCCTGGGTTTTCTTTCCAATCCTTCTCCTCAGAGATCTTGTGAACACTTCTGTCGTAGGGCTTGGATCTTTCGCCCCTCCTCTCTGCTGGCGCTTTCCTGGAAACGTGCTCAGAGCCATAAGTGGCCCTCCTGGGTCCCGAATCCTCCTCTAATCGGATGGCTGCCAGCGCTTTGGTTTGCACATCCTCGAATGTAGCACAAGGATATTTGGTGAGATCTTTGTAAAGATCTGAATCCTGGAGGAGCCCTTGTCGGAAGGCTTCGATGGCGGTGGCTACATCACATCTGGGGATAGTCACCTTCTCCTTGTTGAACCTGTTGAGGAAGTCGCGCGTTGATTCTTCGAACTTCTGCACCACCCGATACAAGTCGCTAGTCTGCTTTTCCGGTTTTCTGCTGCTGGCGAACTGTTGGTTGAAAGCATTGACCAGATCAGCAAAGGAGGCGATGCTTCTGTTCGGAAGGCCAACGAACCAATGAAGGGCTGCTCCTGAGAGGGTGGAACCGAACCCTTTACACATACAAGCTTCCTTCAAAGGCCCTGTGGCGGTTATCACCATCATTTTCTGCTTGTACTGGTTGACATGGTCCATGGGATCTGCCGTGCCATCGTAGAGCGTCATGGCGGGTGATACAAAGCCCTTGGGCACAGCAACACAGGCCAGGTCGTCTGTGAAGGGTGAGTCTGCATAACTGTCTCTGGCTGCTCTCTCCAGGGGGCGTGGCATTCCAGGAATTTTGTTGATCAGTTCCCTCAGCTCCTTTAGCTCTTGAGACTGCTGGTCTGCCGCGTTGTTGGCCCCTGGAGGAGGGTTGGAAGCAGGGGGGAGGAAACTGAAAGGTACACTTCCTGCTTGGGGTCCCCCATGGTGCAGACTACCAGGAGGGGGTAGTGAAGGGAAGATAACTGCCTCAGACCTGGGTTGCCACTCTGGTGTCTGCTGGTTGAGAGTAGGTGTTGCCCATGCTCCTCCATAGGGTTGGCTGTTGGACAAGGGGCACACTTCGGATGATTGTGCTGGTTGCCATCTCAGCGCCGGGTGGGCCGGGGTACCTGCAAGAGATAGCGCATTAGTCTCTCGGTTTTCAATGCTGGAGAAGAGATTACCTGAAACGCGCGATCTGTCGGGTGTGGGCCCGTGGGTCAGGTAGCCTAGCCCCTGTGGCGCTATGGTTTGGACGGGTGGTGATAGCTCCAGATCCAGCCTAGTGACCACCTCCTGAGGAATCGCCCTTGATGCTTGCCCACTGGCGGCGTGCTCTCTGTGTCGGCTTGATTCTTCCCTAGATGTCATGGGCAGGATCTCTGGTGGTGATGAAATTGGAGCAGGTGGAGGCCTTGATACCGCTTTTATCTGAGCCCTGATGTCGCGGTTATCCTTCTGCAGGGTCCTCACTGCTTGCTGCAGAGTATTAATCCCCTGAAGTATTTCCATCATAGGATCTGGGGCTGACGGAACCCTGAGCGCATCCCCAAGCGACCCTCCATGAGTCGGCGTCCTTGACGGCGTTCCCTCTTTACTGGTTCTGAAGGGATCGAGCGTTCTTGATGTCGGGGGCCCTTGAGGTGGCCTGGAAGTTATCGGTACAGGCCCTATTGCCAGACTGACAGGTGTAGCCTGAGTGAATGGTACGATGGGTTGTCCTGCTGTACCCGAGGATGGTGTTCCTCCAGCAGATGGGGTGGAGGCATCTTGGTTACCAGCAGGATTTTGATCGGATCCAGACATGACGGTAGGTTGAATCTCTGCAGAATTTTGGCTAACAAACGATCACTATGCCCCACGGTGGGCGCCAAATTGTTTTGGTAAAATTTTACCGGGTTACGTAATGGTATGCGGGTTATAGTGATCGGGCCAACGTTTTGCGAGAGAACAAAGGATTCAAACGTACGAATGAGCAAATGGAAAAAGAAAGCGAGGAGACACAAGAAATGGTGACGCAGAAACCCAATGTGGGAAAAACCGCGGGGGGAGTCGGAATCCCGCCAAATGTTTACTATGAGCGAGTAAATGAATAGGAATACAAGTATTTTTGATAGAGGTTGTATGCTTCTTTTTTGTGCTCTTCAGTTGTAGAATTGGAGTGATCGATCTCCCCGTGTGTTTGTGTTCCCCTGCCTTATATCTTCTCTTCTCTCCTTGACCGTTTCTTGTTCCTCCTTTTCCTCCTGCTCTGGAGGTGATCCCTCGATTTTAGGAGGTGGTTGGGTTGATAAGGTCTTGTATTAGGGTTGAAGGACCATGAGCAGTTGGATTATCTTCAGCCCATTTCGCATCTGTTGCTTCCTCTGGCCCAATTCTGTTGTTGGGCTTTTTGTTGTCTTGTTAATTTTTCCATCTCGATCTTGCGTCTCGTATAATTTCGGATTGTTAGACTCTTTGATCCTTTGACTTTTGACTTTGACTTTTTGACTTGGAAAGTTCCACGTCATTCTGATGGGTGCGGATTTATCCCGAACAGAACCCCTGCCCGTTCTCCGTTTTCGGTGGTTCGTGTCCAGTCCGATGTTCTTATTCTCCTTCTTCTTCGCTGTATTTTGCTGCTGTCTCTGCGCTGATGCTTTTCGGTTTCAGTTTTTTTTCCTGTTGTTCTTCTTATTCTCCTTCCTCTTCGCTGTATTTTGTTGTTGACGCTGCGCTGATGCTTTTCGGTTTCGGTTTTGTTTCCTGTTGTTCTTCCTTCTTCTTCCTCTTCGTTTTGTATGTTGCTGCTGCTCCTGTATTTCTCCTGCCGCTGCTCTCTATCTGTCTTCTTTTCCTTCTTCTTCTTCTTCTTCTTCTTGCTTTTGATGCTTCTGATGCGTCGGTTTTCTGCTGCTGTTACGTTTGTTGGTCTGTTGCCGTTGTTGTCCTGTCTCTTTCTCATTGTTACCTTTCCGCTCCCTTCGTTCTTCCTCTTCTTATTTTATCCGTCTTAAATCGATAATCTTCTGCACGTTGTTCTGTCCGTTGTCATTACCGTCCTTGCTGCTGCGTCGTCTTGCGATGTTATATATGTGGCCTTGTTTATGATGTTTCGAGACCGAGTTGTACTCTGCTGCGTCTGTTATGCTTTTCCTCGCTGTTGTTATGATTTTTGAGTCGATTCGTCGTCATATTATTGCTGTTTCAGCCGCCTCCTGCGTGTTGTTG
Organism: Agrostemma githago; assembly: GCA_958450325.1. Taxonomy (NCBI): domain Eukaryota; kingdom Viridiplantae; phylum Streptophyta; class Magnoliopsida; order Caryophyllales; family Caryophyllaceae; genus Agrostemma; species Agrostemma githago. The sequence goes on from OY288240.1 coordinate 56,498,681, forward strand.
TTCTTCTTTCTCGTTCTTCTTCTCTCTCCTTTTCTTTCTCGTGTTTTCGTGTTGCTATCCTCGGTTTTCTGCCTCGTGTCACTGCTGCTGTTTAATGCTGATAACGACGTACTGTTTAGGCTCAAGCTGTTGCTTCTGGTTCCAACGTGGGTGTATCTCTAGGGTTCATGAAGACCCCAACAAGGACAAATGCTATATCGAAGGATTCCGACTCAAGGTAACTTTAGGACGTTACTCGATTTTATTTCGTATGTTTGAGTAGTAGTATGTAGTAAATATTTTTAACTTCGATTTTCCTATTTTTAGCTATTTATTATTGCTAATTATATTAATTTTAAATCGTATTCCTTATCTATATTTTAATAACTTTCGATATCATTTTATAAATCGTTAGAAATTTTATTATTTGTGATGTTAATAATATTTTGTTGTTTATCGTGACATTAGTATCTAAATAATATCGATTTCATATTTTTGTCATATTTTGTTAATTAAAAATTTTTACTCAAAAATCGTATTTTTCTATTATAATCGAGATTTTTATACTTGTTCAATAAATTAATTTTGTTTTACAAAATCTATTAATAAATGAGGGAATGGTCGTTTTTATTTGAAATACATTTTTATTCAAGACTATTCTCACTAATAATTTTCTTATTTATTTACAGTTGACTGTTTTTTAGTAAAATCCGTATTATTTATTAATAAAAGCAATTTACTAAAAATAATTTGAAATCTTTATAAATCTCATTTCATTTATAAAACTCGTTGACTCAATTAATTTTGATATCGTTTTTCCTAAAACATCTCTTTTCTAAAATTTATAGTTTTAATTTGATTTCCTAATTATTTATAAAATGCTATATATTGCCTTATTATATTTTATTTATAGTTTGAGTAACGAATTTAGAAATATATTAAAGTTACGATAACGATGATAATAATAAAATGTTAATTTCGTTAGAAATGCTATTTTTATACGTTCACTTGTTTTAATCACTTAAGTATTCTATATACTAATATTTCTATTTTAAGCAAGTTTCTCAAATTAGTAAGTTTCTATTTATAGAAAGTTTCCCTTTCCAATATAAAAATGCTTATTCATTTTATCCTCATATTATTTATATTGATTATATCTTTTGACTATCGATAATGGCTTGCTTTGGAGTGATGGAATAAGGACAAGTGTGAAGTTAGAGTAATATATTCTAGGGTTTACGGTTTTGCCATCAACTATAAGGCTAGTGTATCAGGAATCAGTACATTGGTTGTTGAACCGGGTGACAGGTATCCCGGGAGTTGTTTACATTTTGACCTTAAGCTTGGGCCTCGCAGTATGTCGCCGTCATAAGTTGAACTAGGTGACAGGTAATCCCAGGAGAGGTGTGCATTGTCATAAACTAGGGCCACGCAATTATAAGTCGCCGCTCTATTATGGTTGAGTAGCCTAGTTAGAGAACAAAGTTTGATTTGTTTGAACTAAGTTCTCGAAGCTAGTTTTAGTATTCTCCTAGTAAAAGTCTGGCCGTCTACACTAAACCTATCCATAATGCCATTTTGAATATTTTTATTATTATCCATACATTTTGATTTGCAGGTTGACAAATATTTTAAGTTTTCTTCTGAAAACTTGTTCTAATTTTATTATTCCAATATTCTAAGTTTTCTCCGAAAGCTTATTTTTATTATATCATTTAATGTTTTCCATTTTAAGTATTTTGTTATAATAATACTATTATTTTTCCATATGGTATAATATGGCTGGGAGAACGTCCGAGTTACTCCCCACTGACGTGGCTGTTATGTTTATAACATGACAGGTGTTTGCTGCTGGGTTTTTGGGTGTGAGCTAGCTAGTAGCGTGGATCCTACTCTTCCTTCATTCATGTTTATTTATGGATTTGTATAAACTCGTTTGGAGATTTTACTTTTAGCCCTTTTGTAAAAAGAAGCTTTTGTATTGACTTACCTTTTCTTTTAATAATATATAGTTTGTCAGTGTGTTTTAATCCCACTCTACAGTGTTTCCGCCACTGTATTGCGTTAGAATTTCTAGGGGATTTCAGCTCATATTGACTCATACTGGCTTTACTGCTGCTCACTTCCCTTGTAAATATTTAGGTCTTCCTCTTAATTCAGTTAACAATAGGAGGGGGGAATATCATGCTCTCATTAACAAAATCTGTTCAAAAGTTCTCTGTTGGTCTTCTACTTTTTTGTCCTTGCAGGTCGGCTACAATTACTGAACTCAGTCGTTTTTGGATTAACAAACTACTGGTGTTTGAATGCTATCCTCCTTGTTAATGTTGCTAAAAAGATAGATCAATTGAGCCTCAGATTCTTCTGGTCTGGTGATAGTGAGAAGGGCAGAATGGTGTTTAAAGGGTGGGACAGCATATGTACACCTTGGAATGAGGGAGGGTTTAATGTAAAGCACCTGCTGCACTGCAATAAAGCTCTCATGGCCAGATGGTTATGGCTTTATATAACTGGAAGGGGAGGTCTCTAGAGTAAGTGGTACAAACACTATGTCTTAAAGGAGGAGAGTATTTGGGAGATTAGTAGATCTGAGAGATACACTGCAACTTTTAATGGCGTTTTACTTATTCGCGACGAAGTGCTGCAAGCCGCAGGAGGACATGAAGCTACTGAATCTCTGATTAAAAGCTCGACTATTGGCAATGGGTTTAATGTTGGGGCTGCCTATAACTGGTTTAGGCCTAAGAACATAATTCTGGTGTGGTTGAGGGGGCTCCAATAAACTGCTATTACTCCTAAGCACAGAATCATCTCACTGTTAGCGGGTCTGAAGAAGTTGGCTACTCAAGATAACCTCAAGAAGAGAGGAATGTATATTGTGAATAGATGCGTTCTCTATTTGCAGGAAGAGGAAACCTCAACTCATCTTTTTTTTCCATTGCACCTTTTCAAGACAAGTTTGGCAAAACTTATTATGTTGGATGCAGATAACAGGTAGAAGTTTTCATCTTAGGAAAGAGCTTAAATGGAGTGCACAAAAGGGGAAAGGAAGGCATTGGAAACATAGTTTGTTTTGTTGTTGCTTAGCTGCTGCTGTCTATTCACTTTCGATTGAAAGGAACGCTCAAATTTTCGAGGAGAAGTATAGTACTAGTTTAAGTATTGTTAAGAGGATAAAGTTTGACATATTCACAAGACTTAGGGGTAAAGGGGTTTGTATTACTAGTGCTTAAATTGATGTTTAGTATAGATAATTAATTTTTTCCATGGTGGCTATACTTTTGTAAAATCCTTATCTTATTATTTTAATAAGATGTACCTTTTCTTGCAAAATAATAATAATAATAATAATACGTCTTCATATGATCTTCAAATAATAATAATAATAGGTACGATTTCTCTCTCTTGTTCGATAACGTAATAAGTGTTGTTCTCGTCATTCATAATGCATTACGTTTTCATTCATGTAGTTTCTTATGGGGAAGACTCCATTATATAGGCAGAGAGAGGACCGATTCCTATTAGGGTTTTAGATTACAGTAATCTCGACCTTCCATCGAGGTTGAGTAACAGAAATTAGAGAGCAATTTCAACCACGAGATTTTTATTGATGTTACCATGAGCATTTATCAGTTTCTGGTTCGTTTACACTTTTGATTCCAACTTTTGTTTATTTTCTATTTTTGGTGCATTTGTTGGTTTTATAATAGCAACATTAGTTGAGAATTTAATTGTATATTATGTTCATTAATTATTGTGAACAAGTATCTAGATGGAGTAGTGTGTAGAGTCTAGCGATCCTATATAATAGTCTAGAAGGGGGTGAATAAAGAATTTTTGTCTTTTTAAAATTGTAACGATGTATTAAACTTAAACCTTATTATGGAAGGTTTAGTATAATATCACTTATTGAGTACGGCTAAGTAAATGAAGTAATGATTTGTTTACTATAATACTTACTACTAAAAAGTATAGGTATAGGAAATAGCAAATAATAAAGAGCGTAAAGTAAATAACACGAGCAATTTTAACGTGGTTGGCCCAATTGAAAAGCCTACATCCACCGGTGTCTTTATTTATATGTAAGAGTACCTACTCCGGATTACCTTACAAATAAATGCATTCACGACTAACTCTAGTCGTGATTGTGAGAGTGATGTGAAACACTAGGTTTGAGAGATATTAAGCTCTCGGGTTGTGGGATGTTAAGCCCACAATTGTGAAGGATGTTAAGCCTTCGATGTGAGGGATGTGAAGCCCTCGGTGTTTGAACGATGTGAAGCGTTCAAGGTGTGAACGAGATTAGTCGTTCGAATGAGTAAACCACTTACTCGACTCGTATACTTTACTCGACTCTAGTTTACAATATTTCTCTAGCTAAGAATACAATTCAATTGTCTAAAGAGAATAGAGCAACTATATGACTTCAATGCATGAACAATAAAACACGATTTTATTAGCCAAGACTTTGATCGAAACTTTTTGCAAAAAAATGTTTTAATTTGAAATGTAGTAAATTTTGCACAAAGTGGAGAATTGTGTGTGAAAGTCGTCGAAGTGAGTGTGAGTGATCACACGAATTTATATGGACGGAAGATCCTTTAAAAAGGAATAAAATAATGTACCGATATCAATCATATCTGAAAATGTGAAGATATGGTTGGTGGAGCATAAAATATGATAAGGAATATATCAATCAAGTAAATTTGATTAAGTTTCTTTTGTTAAATGATTTCTACATATCTTATAAGGATAAGATATTTTGAGAGTCATTTATTCATGGAGACTTTATTTACCCAATATTTAGTTTCCTTATAATATGTCACTCAATCCACTGTTCCAGATCTTTCTTTTCTAAAGAATTTTCAGTTTAAAAAGGAAACATTTTTGTATGTCTCGGCGTGTGTATATTGTATGACTGTAAGGTTAAATTAACCTCTGCCAAATTTATATTAACCTTGCCTCATATAGTTGCCTTATCCTCTTTACACTTTAGGTCCTAAGCTTCATAACTTCAGTTCTTCATCTTGAGTCTTGCTGAGTCCTGTCTTTGGTCTTTAAACATCTTGTGTACCTGAGAAAACATTACGCAAACTACCAAGTAATATCTATGATGATTATAACTTGACATAATCAAAACACGTAGTGGTTAAAAAGAACATAGGTTCAACAGTTTTCCCCTTTTTGATTATGTCAAGTCATATTATGAAGTCAAGGTCAAGGTGTGATATACCATCCCATGTCGTGAGAGCAGTTATGGAAACATTGGTAAAGACAGAGTATAACGTATAGAAACATTACTACTACTATCATCGAACTTGCTTCCCCCTCTTGACATCATTGAAAAGGGACGAATAGCTGGGAAAACGCAAAACATAATCACAACACAACAACGATTTAATTCAGGAATAATTTATCACAGATAGTCCAAGCATAAACCAAAATATGACAGACATAGTTCAGACACCATGGAATTGAAAGACTTTGAGCAGGGAAAAGCAAAATTACCCTACAGCTATACTATGAGCTTAAAGGAGGGTTCTAGTAGCATTCCAATTGAGAGGTAAATTAAACTTCAACCCCGATTTCGCCTATCCAGAAGGAATACAACACGAGAAGTATTGTTAACTATCTCCACAAGCTTTTCCATGATAGCACCATGTCACCCAAGAGGTCCTTTGCTAGAATTTTCTTCATCAATCAAATTGACTGCGGTATTCAACCCTTCTCCCAACTGTTGGCTGGCTTTCTTGAAGTCATAGACATCATTAGTCATACTCTGAACCTTAGCGCGAAGGTAAACCATTTGGAGTTCCAATCGCATCATACCAGCTCCGAAATTAGTGCGAGAGGTGGTAAGAAAGGAAGTTAGATTCTCCAATTTCTCTTCAAGAGTAGCTGAAACAGATCCCATACTAGACTGCTGCAGAAAGTGTTTTTCAATGGTGTGTACCTTACTCATCAGTTCTCCTAGCAACACATCAGTTTCTGCATTGGGAAATTGACCCAAGGACTCCCTTTCACTTATCACCAGCAGATTAACACTCCCCTTCACTCGAAACTGACCATTTTCATCCAAGATAACCATTTGCTTAAGAAATTTTGTGGTCATGGCGTCTGTTGGGACATCACACATTGAGGTTTTGCTGATCACTTCCTTTTTGTCCTTAAGAATTTTAGATAACCACATGGTATAGGGAATGCAAATTGACCCATTAGTGTTGGATGACTTTAGTTCAGTTAACATATGCTCTATATGACTAAACACCATGAAAGGCAAATTAACGTTATATCCTTCAAGCTAAGGAGATGATAAATCAATATGAATTCATGGATATGCAGTTTAGTCGTGCATGTTTTCGTAGGCAGTAGGGAGGAGTATGACACATTGAATAACAGTTTTGCAAGAGGTGACAGGGAGGCACAAAGTAAGGGTGAGCATTCAGTAGCTTTTGGGTCGAGTTTCCTCTTAATAGTCAAGATAGTGTCACTATCATAATTTTTCCAACCTGTCCAGGCTTGGATTTCTTCCCCCTCACATGGAACCCCTAATACTAAGCCAAACTCATGCATGTTAATATTGAAGTTCTTATCAGCGAATTTTGCATACAAGACATGATTTTCTATTTTGAGAGTGGCCTGAAACTGTGCAATTTGGACGGGATACACATGGTTCCCTAATTCAGGTAAATTATCCCACTTTTGCAGCACTAGAATCTCATGCAAAGATGACAAACTAGGATTCTCATCAAACCATGCTGATAAATATTGTCGACCCGAAACCAGAGGGTAAAAGAGTACCTTAGTAATCTGTTTATGTTCCTTCTTTGTGAAACGAACATTGTCGAAGACGGCCAGAATGTGCTCATTCTCCGGAAGTATCCTCTGTTCCTCGTTGTCATTGTCGCTCATTTTGACTGAGCGTTTGCGCTTCCCCATTACAGAGACGTCTTCAATAATCTCGATAGCATTCTCAGAATCAGCGGATCGGGGTTCAACGTTTAAGTCTCGAGCATGGGACCTAAGGTTTTTCTTGTGAGGGATAAAAGGTGTGGCCTTTTTAGGAGCCATGGAAGGAAGAAGATTAAAGGTTGAAGAAAGAGAAGAAAGAAGGTTGGGTGAAAAGTAAAAATAAGGGGTAAAACGAAGAGAGAGGTGGGGCGATTTGTAGAAGAAGAGAGAGGTTGAAATAATGATGAATTCTATAGAAGGAATAGTGTCTATTTGATTGAGGAAATAATATATAATTGCCTTGTGAGGAAGATTTTTTGTAGATTTGATTTGATAGAGCGTGCAAAAAGGTCTAGAGTATATCATATATTATGGAAGGAAGATAATTTCATGAACAGAATAATTCTCGTATGAACTATATATTATTCTAGAATATTCAAGATTTCACTTGAATATATTGGAATGAAATTATAACTTATATGATATATTAGAAGATGTCAGGGATAATGAAGATATCACATAGAGAATAGCGCAGACAAATCCACAAAAAAAAAACCAAAACAAACAGTTATGTATTATAACCAAATTTGATAAGGACACAGTCTAGATTCATACCAGACTCGTCAATCACGTGAGAGTGATAGAACAACGAAATATAGTGTTAGTTCCCATTTGTCAGACCGAGTTCCAACCACAGTTCTTCAATTCAAACCTTCCCTAGGCAAAGGCTTGGTAAAAATGTCAACTTTTTGCAGGTCAATATACAAGTTGTATGTTACCTTTCTCAACATGGTCTCTTAAGAAATGATGAGGTATATTGATGTGTTTGGTATGAGAGTGTTGGGCTGGGTTTTTTGAGATGGCAATCGTCCTTATATTATCGCACAAAATAGGTACGGAATCGAAAGATACCCCATAATCTCTAAGTTGCTAGTGTAGCCAGAGTAGTTGAGTACATACCAGAGAAGCAACGATATATTCACTTTCCGTGGTGGAAAGTTCTACCATTGCTTGTTTCTTTGAACCCCATGATATTATGCTTGATCCGAGAAATGTTACAGTTCCTGGCGTACTTTTTCGATCAACATAGCATCCTCCGTGATTTGCATCTGAATATCCTTTAAGATCAAATTTATCATGCATGGGATATATTAGGTGAAGATTCTGAGTACCAATTAGGTATATCAGAATACATTTTACTGTTATCAGGTGTGACTCTTTTGGATCAGATTGAAAACGTGCACAAACACACACGTTGTGCATGATATCAAGCTGACTAGCAATTAGGTATAATAGGGATCCGATCATACCTCAATAAGTGCTATTATATACCGACTTACCATCTTCATGTTTATCCAGTTTCGGGGTGATTGCCATGGGAGTGACAGCAGATTTCGCCTTGTCCGTACCGAATTTCTTTAAGAGTTCGCCTACATATTTTTGTCGGTGTATTGTAATTCCTTCCTTTATTTGTTTGATTTTTAATCCGAAGAAGAACCCCGGTTCTCCCATCATACTCATTTTGAACTCAGATTGCATTAGGTTGGAGAAGTAATAACATAGCTTTTCATTTGTCGACCCAAAGATTATGTCATCCACATAGATTTGAATGATGAGAATGTCTGTTTTGACATGTCTAAGGAAGAGCGTTTCGTCCCCTGATTCTCTCTTGAAATCATTCGGTAATAGAAACTGAGATAGTCGATCATACCATTCCATTGGTGTTTATTTGAGCCCATATAGAGCTTTGACTAGTTTGAAAACATGATTTGGGTAGTCTGAGCTTTCGAACCCCGGAGGCTGCTCTAAAAAGACTTCTTCCTTGAGGTAACCATTTAGGAATGTTGTTTTTACATCCATTTGGAACATTTTGAAGCCTTTGTGTGCGGTGAATGCAATAAGTAAACGAATTGCTTCGAGTCTTGCAACCGGAGCGAACGTTTCGTCAAAATCTATCCCTTCTTGCTGATTATAGCCTTGCACCACCAATAGTGCTTTATTTATTACTATAGACCCGGAATCATCCAATTTATTTCGGAACACCCATTGAGTTCCTATAATTTTCCTTTCTACGGTCTTGGCACTAGGTTCCACACTTTGTTTCTTTCAAATTGCGTCATTTCCTCTTGCATCGCAACGATCCATTCAGAATCGATAAGTGGCATTTTGATATTCGTTGGTTCTATGGTAGAGAGAAAGGAATTGAGTAGACTGTGATTTCTTAGGGACCTTCGAGTTTGAACTCCTTTGTGATAATCACTAAAAATATCATCTGTAGTATGCGATTTCTTATGTTTCCACTTTATGAGATTTGTAGAAATATTTCTACCTTGTTTTGACGTTTCTTCTGTCCTTGTTTCTGAGCTTACATTAACTGTATCGTCCTCATCTATTATTCCCCCTGATGCTGAGCCTGAGGTTAACTTAACCTTACTAGCAGATTCTTTGGTTCCCCCTGAATCGATGCCTGAGGTTAATTTATCCGTACTGATAGATTCTTTGGTTTCCCATGAATCGGTACTGGTGGTTACATTAACCTTTGAAGATGAATTGTGCAATTCTTTTGAAACGGTGGTTGAAATTGATTCTGATTTATCTTTAGTTTTTGAAGAACTCTCTGATTGTTCTTCTTCTTCCATAAATAAATTTGGATTAACTCTTACCTTTTTCAAAACACTTTCGGCATTAGATCCTTCAATCTCTTTAGCCTCTTCTTGAAGATCCAGTAGATCTTTTCTTGTAAGCTAGAAATCTGGATCGTCATCATCATCCTCATCTAGATTTGAGTGTCAAGTGCATCGGTTTCATCAAACACCACGTGAATACTTTCTTCCACTCGTAGTGTTCTTTTGTTGTAAACCTTATAGGCCTTGCTATGGTCAGAGTAACCAAAGAATAACTCTTCCTCACTCCGAGGATCGAATTTGCTCAAATTATTCTTCCCATTGTTATGAACAAAACATTTGCTGTAAAAGCATCTAAGATGAGATATCTTTGGCTTCCTTTATCTTAATAGTTCATAGGGTGTTTTCTTCAGTATAGGTCTGATCATGGCTCAGTTATGGACATATCACGCAGTATTTACTGTTTCAGCCCAAAAATTGTTATGCAACCTTCTGCATAGTAGCATTGTACGTGCCATTTCTTCAAGGGTCCTATTCATACGTTCAGCTACTCCATTTTGTTGTGAAGTTCGTGGAGCCGAGAAATTATGCCCGACCCCATGTTCTCGACAAAAATTAATGAAGGCTTGGTTATCGAACTCGATTCCATGATCTGTTCTTATGGATATAAGATTGCAACCGCCATATTTGTTTTGGACTAAATTCATTAGACATTTGAATACATCAAAAGATTGACCTTTCGAGCTAAGGAAGACGTGCCAAAAAATCTAGAAAAATCAACCACAAGAACAAATACATACCGACAACCACCTCTACTACTTACCTTCATTGATCCACATAGATCCATATGAACAAGTTTTAGAGGTTTGGTGGTACTGATGAATTTCTTTTGCTTGAAGGATGATTGTACATGTTTTCAATGAGCGCAGGTTCCGCAGACTTGTATCAAAGTTATGGAGGGAAGTCCTTCAACAACATCAGGTGATCTTAGCTAATTGAGGCTGAATGGACTAATGTGACCGAATCGTTTATGCCAGAGAAGCGGATCTGTGATGGTGACGCTCATGCAAGTGATGGCATTTTCTGGTAGAGTTTTGATGTCTGCTATGTACACATTATTAGTTCTTTTGCCTTCTAGAATTACGTTTAATGAACCTTCTCGAATGATACGACATTTGTTGTTATGAAATACAACTTTGTTTCCTCGATCGCATAGTTGAAAGATGCTGAGTAGACTGTGTTTAAGTCCTTTGACAAGCAGCACATTATCAATACAATGTGATTCAGAAATGCCAATTTTTCCAATGCCGATTATCTTTCCTTTCTTGTTGTCTCCAAAGGTCACACTTCCCCCCATCATCTGCTTCAAGTCAAAAAAAATTCTTTTTATCACCCGTTATGTGCCTTGAGCATCCGCTGTCCAGGTATCACTTATTTGCCTGTGAACTTTTGTATACTTGAAAGATTTTATGTTTGTGTCTTAGGTACCCAAGCAAAGTTGGGTCCTCTTTCATTAATATCTGTCAGTATATCTTTACGCACCCACTTCTTTCTGATTTTTCCTTGTTTTATTCTTTGTTCCTCACAAACATTGTTATTCGGTTCTTTATTCCATTTCCTAGACTTTCGCCCTTTTGAGTTTAGTTCTTATTTATCATTTCTTTAAGAAGCCTTATAATTTTACTAAGCTGTTCGGTTATATTTTCAGATGTGATTGTGTTTTGATCTCATATTCTTCCAGTTTGCTTTGCATCATTCCCTTTTCTTTTATTAACTCCATAATTTTCGAGGTAAGTGAATCTTTTATTCTATCATGACTTGCCTTCTCACGATTTATCTCATTTTTTTTAATATAGATATAGATCGTTTCAGCTCTTCGTTTTCTAATTTTAGGGTTGAGTTGATTTTTTTCAAAGTATCCATAGCTTTATTTTGATCTTCGTTTTCTTGAGGCATGACGGGATTTTTTGTATCCTTACTTCGACTTAAACAACTTGTTGAATCATCTGATATGTCAAGGCTTTGCCTTGAAGTCTCAAAGGATTCTTTATGTTTGTTTGCTTGAACTTTGTTAGATCTTTTTAAGGTAACATTTTCCAAAGCTATATCATTTATTTGTTTTAATAACTCGTTTATTTCTTCCTTTTGTTGTTGACATGTTTCCAAAAGTTCTTCAAAGTGAGTAAAGAGTTTATCTTTGGTAAGTTTATGAAACTACTTCATAATTTTCATAATACTTACCTCTTCGTTTGTTTCGTCCAAATTTGAGCTTGAATCATATGTTCTTGTCATCAAACACATATTCTTGTGTCTTCGTGCTCTGAATTTTGATGATCCCACATGTTGAGCACTTAGGCAAATATTCGCCTCATCTTCATCATCTGATTCCTCCTCTTCGTCCGAGTCCAATTCTCCCCATCCCACATGTTTGTGATGAAACTTGGATCTTTCTCTTTCTCCTTTTGATTTGATATTTTTCCACATTGGACAATCCTTGATTAGGTGTCCGACTTCTCCACACTTAAAACATCCTTGATTACTTTGTTTTGTAGTTGGAGTATTTCTCTTTTTCCTAAATGATTTTTTTGTCCAAATTTGAATTTTTTTCAAAAACATCTAACGAAGAGAGCTAGGTCGTCACTCACGGTTTCCTCATCGTCGCGGAGAGAACCTTTTAAAGCTATTCCTTTACTCTTAGAAGATTCACTCTGATGTTGATTCAGATCGAGCAAGCTCATGTGCCATATGATTACCAAGTAATTCTTTATAGCTGAGTAAAGTTAGATCTTTTGATTCCTCAATTGCTGTCACTTTCGGTTGCCATTTATCGCTAAGACTTCTTAAGACTTTTCTTACAAGATCTTTCTTATCAAATGATTTTCCAAGATTCCTTAGTTCATTTGTAATATTGGTAAATCTTCCGGACATGTCATTGATACTCTCATCTTTGTCCATTTTAAACAACTCATATTGTTGAGTTAGTAAATCAATTCGAAATTTTTTAACTTGGGTAGTTCCTTCATATGCTAGTTCCAGACTATCCCAAGTTTCTTTGGTGGATACGCAAGAAGTGATCTGAGTCGATTATATTCTTTGGACGAAATTCCTTGTTGCAATAAAGACATTGCTCGAGAATTCTTTTCGACCTTTTTATAATCATCCTTATGATAGTCATGTTCTTCTTTTATGGTGATGTTCCCAAGAACATCAATAGATTGGATCGTAATTTGTCCTTTGACTATAATTTTCCAGCACTCATAATTTCTTACTTCCTTTTATATAGTGCATCATTTTGTTTTTCCAGAAACCATAGTCTACGCCATCAAAAGTGGGAAACTTTGAGTTTTTGGAATCCATTTGATCGAAATGGATATATTGAGGATACACTAGTTTTTGGATCTACTCTTTTGATGTGGATCAATCAAGAGAACCAAGCTCTGATACATACCAATTGTAGAGTCTAGCGATCCTATATAATACTCTAGAGGGGGGTGAATAGAGTATTTTTGTCTTTTTAAAATATTAACGATGTATTAAACTTAAACCTTATTATGAAAGGTTTAGTATAATATCACGTATTGAGTACGGTTAAGTAAATGAAGTATGATTTGTTTCCTATTATACTTACTACTAAAAAGTATAAGTATAGAAATAGCAAAAATAATAAAGAGCGTAAAGTAAATAACACTAGCAATTTTAACGTGGTTCAGCCCAATTGAAAAGCCTACGTAATATCATGGATGAAGATGAAGATGAAGATGAGGGAGCATGAAGTTGTAAGGAGGGAGGGTTAGATTGAGGGAAATTGTTGCTTCTCTCCACTGCTGCTGTAAAGTTGACTGACATCCCTCATTTTTTCTTTTTTTTATTAATTAGAATGGACCAATCTTAGCCAGGGCCTAGTTTGGAGGGGCGACTGCCCAGCGCCCACACTGAAAAGGGGCCCAAATGGAGGAAAAAAGTTTGATGAATGAACATATAACAAGTATTTAGCTATAAATTTCATCAATAGTTCATCTTTGGTGTAGTAGTTAATTTATGGGCCTTTGTACAAGAGGTCTTGGGTTCAATACCCAAGCTTTGCGAAATTTTTATATCCGTTTTGTACCCACATTCCGTCTTCTATACAACTGTTTATTTTTCGTCTGTCTATGTTTTCATCATTATTTCATTTTTTGTTAATGTGTTATTTTTTTATCATATATAAAAAAATGAATTTAATATTGTGGACATGACATAGCTCCACCCCGACGTGGCCACGCTCGGGTTTGGGTAGGCGAATGAATCTCGTAGTAAAATTGTTCTTGGGTCGAAATTAAAATCGAAATAGGAGTCAGGGGCTTTTGATTGTTAGCTACAGTCATGGGCTTCTTTTTTTTACCTCTCAACACTGGTCATGGGATTCTACATTTGAGCTAACCGTACCCCGGTCAAGGGAATGACCGTACTCTGGTCGAGGGAATATTGAGAGCTCTTTTTTGATCATGGTCAACTCTTTTTATTTTGGCCTTTTGCTTCTTCATTGGACTTTTGATTTTTTTTTGTCCAGCTTCTCTTTTTTTTCACTGTTATCCCCCCTTTGGTGATGGCAATAAACATGGGTATTTCTGGATCTGTGGCGTCCATTTATGGGTGGATCTGGGGTTGGGCATATCGGTTGGATTAGGCCTTTGGTGCTAAACCTTTGTAAGGTGTAAGCATAGTTGGTGTTTATGTGAGTGCAACTCGCGGTGCATTACTCTACGGTAAGCATGGTGGTTTGGATCTCGGGATTGTCAGCGTAATTCCGAGCAATCTTGGTGGAAACATCGTCCCGAGTCGGGTATTTCTTATCGTTGAGTGTATAGAACCACGATGCTTCTTTTTTTTGGTCAGACTAAAGCCTAGGGTAGGGTCGGTCTTATTGGAGGGGTGTTTATTGTGGGAAATGAGGTTGCCTTCCGTCTTGAACCCAAACTGGGAGACTACCTACATTTGTCATAGGATTCGATACCGCTCCTGCTAGGGGAAATTATGTGGCTTTCTATACCAGACATGGAACAGGTAAAGGAAAACACGGGTCTCGGATTCCTGCAGTCATTATAGATGTGCCTATAATAGTCACGTGCATGTGCTCACATTGTATGATGGTTTTCATCATGTTCGTTCTCGGAAACACATAAGGAAAGTATGTAGAGAAGATGGAATACTGAAAAGCTAATTTTATTGAAATGAAAGAGAGGACAACGTACAGATGACTCTGACCCTGACTAAAAAATTGAAAGACAGAAAATCCTAGATTCAGACTCAGACTTGGACTTAAATCAAATCCGGACTCTTGGATACCTGGGAGGTAGATTGGATACTTTGGTCGTCGGGCCCTGTATTGTCCACGAGGGGTTTTGCATTGCTGATGAGTGATAACGTTTCCATGACGAGTGTCCTCCCGGCATCGAGGAAATCTTGGATGAGGTGTTTCAGCTTCCAACACTTTTTTTGTATCGTGCCCCCTCCTCATGTAGAACTGGTAGTAATGTTTAGCGTTCCATACTTTGGAACGTCTTTCTGAAGATGGGTCGGCTGTTGGGCCTGTAGGTATTATTAGGCCCTTTGAAACCAACCTTTGGAAAGCGACGGTGTAAGACATATCTAAGTTGGTAAATGTCCTTTCTCTTGACTGGTTCTTGATTTTCGGAGAGGTGACTTGAGGATACCTCTATTGGTCTTGCCATCTTGGTGGTACCGGACAGTTTCGTAAGAGTCTTCACCCTTTAGATGGCTTGGTTGGGTGATTGGCTGCCCTACCCGCTCTAGTTGTGTTAGACGAGACCAGGTTCTTACAAGATCTTCTTCGATGATGGGTACCCTGGAATTAGGTTATTTAGGGCGGTATTGATTTTCAAGAAGATATTGTTAATGGAGCAAGATAGCATAAGCATACTCCCCTGGATATCCTCTTTCTCGACGGCGCAGGATTTGTTGTGGTTTGGTAATGCCTCGTTCATAGGGTCCCTAATCGGAAAAAATGACAGGTGTTAGAACTCGCCTAAGCTCGGTTTCGCGCAAATGCATGAGGGGGCGTCAAACTAGACACGGACCGGGGTGACGGGATGACAAAGACTCTAGAGTTGGAATACTCGAACGTTGACCTAGACAAAGTAACGATCGTGACTTTGACTCGACCATGAGACTTGAGCGGCATGAGAGTGAGTGCGAAAATGGGGAGACTGTGTTTGACCGCGTCGCATACTCGGACCAACCATGGCGACATAAACATTTAGAAGACTCAAGTTTCATAGCATATGTATGACTCGAAGAAAGCATCATAAGAACGCTGGTGTAGGATAAACGTAGGGTACCTTTAGGGTGACGGATAAGTGTAGTTTGTAGTGCCTATTTCGTAGTGTTTTGGTCCCATTTTCCTTGTGGAATCGCCCCTTGGGAGCGATTTATGGGTTACTTATGCTTCCTTTAGTTCGTTCTAGGTTCCCGAGACCATTTGTGAAGAATTGGAGCAAATCCGACTCGATACATACACTTTTTGGAGCCAACGAAGTGAAGGAACGATCACTCGATGCCTTGGATTCGACCCCGAGACCTTGGGACCCAATCCCGAGCCTCCGAGACCCGATCCCAAGTCCCGAGAATCGATGAGAAACTCATGAGAGGCAAGGAGGGACCAAAAGGATCATATTGGAGGCCTACAAGACCCATCCCCGACGGGAAGGACCTCAACCCGTCCCGGTTGAGGTGCACAAAAGACACACCTTCTGTTTTGGGTCCATCCCGACCGGGATGAGCTCATCCCGACCGAGACCACCTCATCCCGACCGGGACCAACTCATCCCGACCAGGATGAGCCCAGTTCAGACCCGCGCTTCATTGTTTCTTCTCCTTTCCTTTTGTAACCCTATATATACCCTTCCTCTTGTATTCTTATGTTATGTTAGACATTACCCACAAACCCTAGCCTAGTTTAGCATAGATTAGCATAGATTAGTGTAGATTAGTCCTTAGTTAATCTTTAATCCTAGTTTAACTCTTGTAATTTGGGAATTCTTGAAGAATCCAACCAAGATTGACAACCTTGGTTGATGTATTTGGGTTTTCTTCCATTTATGCAAGATTTCATCTTTTCATCTTCTCTAGGATGGTATAATCTTCTTTTCCCTTCTTTTTATCTTGTTTATTCATCCAAGTTTTTATCTTTGTTCATTGTTTTGTTCATAGTTCATTGTTTACTAGTTTCATTATGCAAGTTTTGTAGTTTGAGTTGATTCATCTTGTTCTTGTTGGTTTTAGCATTAGATATGTTTGAGTAGACTCTTGCTAGGGTTATTAGGGTGATTGGTTGTGATTGTGGATGATTAGGGTGAGATGAGTGGTATTAGATGTTGTTTTTGTTGTTTCCCATTTACCTTGCACTCCACATGTTCGATGAATTGCTTGTGAGATTAGAGACGATCAATCCTTGTTTTTCTTGCATATTCTCTTGTATGTGTGTGTTTGGTTGATAGGTTTGGTAACCTCATTAGTAGCGAGAGCATGGTGAGGGTGACCCCCAGGCCGTTTAAGTAGCGAGAGCCCGATCGGCGTTACCTAGGCTACGAAAGCACGCAATCAATATTTAACCGACTATTCCTAGTGGGTAGCTAGGGCAAGTAGGGGCGATATCCACGGAGACGGTATGATAAAGTCTAGACTAGGTCGGCCTAAAAACGAGACTAAATCACCAAACAAACACAAAGGAAGCAATAATTGGTAAACTATGGTGGTAGAAGAGGTGAGACTAGGCTAACAATGAACTAGGCTAAAACAATGCTAGAATGGAATAATTAATGATCTAACAAACTAGTGAACTAAAAGGAACGATGACTAACTAAGAAGATGAAATCAAATATGAAATAAAGTGGGGCAGGTCAGGTTCATAAGTGTAGTAGGGTAATTAGGGTGGTCAAGGGTGTAGGTGTCTCCTAATTGCTAGAGTCGGTCCGGGCTCTCGCTACGTAGACCAACGCCGAGGTAAGTTCGCGCTCTCGCGTCTAAGACTAACCTCAACACAACCACAAAATGGACAAACAATGAGAAGATGAGCACAAGTATGGGGAGCATTGGCCACTACTACTCACACAAGCAAATCAACAAACACATGGAGTGCCCATTATGTGACTAACAACAAAAGAGTCACCTTTACCCCTAATCAAACCCTAATCATCCATAATCTACCCTTAGTCCCCCTACTAACCCCACAAGAAGACTACTCACTCATTATCAAGAACAAACTAACAATAATAAGAGAAGACAACATGAAAAACTAAACATTCATTATGAACAATAAGAACAATAACAATAAACACTAAGTAAAGATTCTAACTTGATTAAGTAAACAAGAACAAGAGTAGAGAAGATTATACCAACAACCAAATGAAGAAAAAGATGTAAACTTGCATAAACAAGAACCCAAATCAACTCCAAGGATGTCAAGCTTGGAGAGATCTTCAAGAACCCACTTAATACAAGATTATCTAAACTAGATTAAACTAAGATTATCTAAAGATTAACTAGAGATTAAAAGAGGTTAATTAGGGTTTTGAATTCTTAAGAGAGGCCTAAAACAATCTAGGGTAAAGTATGGTGCTTAAACATTACAAAGGAGGAGTATTTATAGGGTTACAAGAATGAAGGAGGAAGGAAAGAAACAATGCGGCTACAGCTCCATGGTCCCGACTGGGAAGGGCTCATCCCGACCGGGAAGGGATGGTCCCGACCGAGATGGACCCAGAACAGAACTTATGCTAAATGCGCACCTAATCCCGGACGGGATGAGTTCCTTCCCGTCGGGGATGAGTCTTGTAGGCCTTCAGTATGATCTTTAAGGTTCCTCCTTTCTTCACATGGGCTTCTCATCGACTCTCGGGTCTCGGGATCGAGTCTAAGGGGCTCGGGATCGGGTCCCAAGGGCTCGGGGTCGAATCCAAGGCATCGAGTGATCGTTCCTCCGCTTTGTTGGCTCCAAAAAGTGTATGTATTGAGTCGGAATCGCTCCAACTCTTCAAGAATGGTCTCGGGAACCTGAAACGAGCTAGAGGAAGCATAATAAGTAGCCCATGAATCGCTCCCAAGGAGCGATTTCACAAGGAAAATGGGACCAAAACACAGCAAATTAGGCACTACAAACTACACTTATCAACTCCCCCACACTTAACCCTTACTCGCCCTCGAGTAAGCACAAACTAACTACTAAACTTGCCGAGCGGGTATTAGCGCACCTTACGCCCTTTCAACTCACGCGAGAACACCTAGAGGATAAGTGCACTCCGCAAGGCAAGTGGGGTCTTGCGACAAAACCGTGGATGCAACCGGACACAAAAAACACATAAACAAACAAACATATAAACAAACACACAAAAGGTTACACCCAAAAAGAAACAAATACCGCTTCCCTCTAAAAAGCGGTGAAAGAAGCACCGGTTTAGGACTCAGGGCAAGTAACAACGTTCCCAAGCTAGCAATACAAACCAAAATGGACCAAACCCTAATAGTATGACGACAAAGCAATAAAAATGTTGGTAACTTACCTAGGTTCCTCCTAACCTTCTAAGAACGTACTACGGGACGATCGGCGGGATGGAAAAGGGATAAACCACGGTGTTAGTTGACATTGTAGGTAAGTGAGACCCCGCCCCCTTTAGCTATGAGCCAAGAGGGTCGTTCCATTGTCCGAAACCGCCTAACTAGTCCAAGTAAAAAGGTGGAAATAATTGCAAAGTGAGGGAAGGCCGACCTTTGCCGCTATCATCCTTCCTAGGGACTTGGTCCTTTGGAAGGCTCTTCACGGCAAAAGTCGGAAAAAGGCTTATTTTTGTGGGGTTAGGATCTTTTTGTGAGACGATTTCTTTTTGGCATTTTTCTTTCTTTTGCATTCTTGCTTTGTATGTTGCCATGCCATTTCTTTTTCTTCTTTTCTATTTTCTTTTTGACTTTTTGTGCCTTTTCTTTTTCTTCAATCTTTTCTTTCTTTCTTTTTCTTTCTTTCTCTTTTCTTTGCCCTTTTGGGTTGATTTGAATTGTAGGCATTTCTTTGCAACAAGAAAGGGAGATTTCAACAATTTGCAAATTTATTTGGTGGATATGTGTATGAGGTAGGTGAATAGGTAAGTCGGGACGGGCCTTTCCCTTCAAACCCACAAAAAGGGGAGCACTTGGACTAGTCGAGCAATGTCAAAACAAGGTCACCTAAGGGACGGGACTCGGCAACCAAGGCCTTTTCACACCGTGGGTGGTCAAAATGGTCAAAATGCAAATCCCGTAGTAAATCCCTAGTAAGCTAGGTGGACTCAATGTAAGAAACCAACGAAATCATTGATTTAGGGTCATTCTACTAGACTAGAGTCCAAGACTCGATTTATACCACTAGGAAGGGAAAGTAAACACTCGCACACTAGCCTCTAAATCGGGTTTTCGAAAGCCGATTTACACACAAGACACAACTTCACAACACAAAACAAAGACTCAACAAAGAACGAAAGAAAAAAAAGCAAAAGCAACAAAACAAAAACAAACAAAACGAACACATAAACAACACAAACACCACCCCGAACCTCCAAACAAGCCACCAACCAACACCAAACTTTACAAAGCTCCTCCCGAGCACACAACATCACAAATCTCCTTCGAACATCATAAGGGGTAAAGAGGAAAAAGGGATAAAGGCGGTACCGGGTGTCTTGAAAGCTTTCCAAAGTTAGCGGCGTTTAGGCGACCTAAGAGGAAAAAGGGAGGCAAAACACACACAACAAAACACATATAAGATACAACGACATGAAAAGGAAAACACACAAAAGGAAAATCTTTTTGATTTTTGTGAAATTTTTTCAATTTTTTAGGTTTTTTAAAGATTTTTCGAAAAACTACGAAAATAAAACTAACTACGATAGAATATCGCTCCCCCACACTTAAGCCGAGCAATGTCCTCATGCTCGACCATAGTGCATGGGAGCACAAAAGAAAAGAAACTACGAAAATAAAGCTAAAAATCAAAAAGTGGAGAAAAGGGTAGAAAATGGCCGGCCGGGGTGTAGTCAAGTCACCGTGGGCCGAGACGAGAAAAGATATGGAAAGGGGGAAGAAATAAAAAGAAAGAAATAAAAGGAAAATGGGAGGGGAGGACTAGGTGGAATCAAGTCACCTAGCCCGGATTCCGCCCAAATCCGACTAATTTCTACCAAAAAGGGTGAAAATCTTGTAAAATTTGGATTTTGAAATGACTCTCGATGTAGTCACGTCATCGAGAGTCGGGAGCAACAAATACCAAGGCCCCGAGGGCCACCATGACACGCAAGTGTATAAGGGGAGGGGAACAAACAAGGGCAAACAAGCTATAAAAGACGGAAAAGAAAGGATAGTTTCCGTACCATACGGTTAGAACCTCACTCGCTCCATCGTCTCATAAGTCAATATTGGCACTTAGCTAGTCGTCGTCATTGTTATTCCTCTCCAATCGCGATACGGATCCATGGTTGGGGCACAAAGGTAAAATGAGGTGGGTTTTGATGTGAAAGTCGGTGTAAAGTGAAGAGAAAGTGAGGTGAAAATGTGTATATGAGGTGTAGGGGTCATATAATGAGAGTAAGGACATGTAGGGAGGTTGGGAGGGGGTATAAAGTGGTAGGGTGGGCTAAAACGATGAAGAAAAGGCTAAAGGAGGAACAGGGGGTCCATACCGGTCGGGATGACCTGCCCGTCCCGGTCGGGAAGCCTTCGTCCCGGTCGGGATGGCACCTCAGTAGACCCAACTTTTGTCACACTCATCCCGGACGGGATGACACCCTTCCCGACCGGGATGACTCATCCTTCCCGGTCGGGATGACCTCTTCTCGGCTGGGAAGAGTCTCCTAACCCTCTATAGCTCCCAAAAGCTTGTTCCAAGCTTCAAAAACCGACTCCCCTTCACACGATCCAAGCTCTAACATTAACCCTTCCTTCCTAGGAGACACTTTCACTTCACACCTTTCACAATAAACTCAAATACAACATCAAATTCCCTCCCTCACATCGCTCATCAATAATCCAAATAACAAGACATTCACAAAACTAAAAGAAATTACAAGAGAAAGAGATATATACAAAGGGACGGTTCTTGTGGAACTCCGTCAAACCAAGGATGGTGCAATCTTCAATCTTTTTCAACAATACTACAACCCATTCCATCTCCATCGAGGGCACGAAGAAACAAATTGAAGGCTCTAGCAAAGTCTTCAATCAAGCTAGTAATATAAGCATCCAAATACCAAGGCTCTCCATGACCTTGTCTCGACGTTCCCGGGGCGTCCCGATCTTGTAAGTTCAATGGCTTGAACTTATACTTTTGATCCTTCGGGATATACCCAAACGTCCACTTGTCCTCATGCGGCCCCAAGGGGGGCCCATCTTGCTTCTTGCCTTTCAACTTGTCATTAAACCCACGATATGGGCACTCATCTTCCCCAATCTCGGAGTCATCATCCTCAAGCTCATATGAATTGCTCTTCAAGCTTTGTCCCAACTCAACCCCTAGATCGATGTCTTCTGTGTCGTGGATCATATTGCATGACTTATCGTTAGTGGGCGAAGTGTTTCCTTGGAGGTCAAACACGATCTTTTCTTCGCCTAACTCGAATGTGATCCTACCGTTCTTCACATCAATCATAGCACCGGCGGTGTGTAGAAATGGGCGCCCAAGGATAATGGGAGTGATAGCATTCTCCGGCATGTCAAGCACAATGAAGTCGACCGGAATGAAGAGCTTCCCGATTCTCACCGGCACATCCTCTAGCATCCCCAATGGTCGGTTGAATGAACTATCGGCCATTTGGAGTGTAACGGAAGTGCGCTTTAGCTCCTTCATCCTGAGTCGGCAACAAATGGAATAAGGAATGATGCTCACACTCGCACCCAAATCACATAGCGCTCTCTCGATCTTGTAATTGCCTATGGTGCATGGGATCGAGAAACTACCCGGATCTTTCAACTTTGGAAGCGTGGAACCGTGAATAAGCTCGCTCACCACCCTTGTGAACGCAATAGTCTCCTCCTTGTCGATGGATCTCTTCCTAGCTAGGATTTCTCGCATGAATCTTCCATATGCCGGGATTTGGGTAAGTAACTCGGTGAATGGGACATTAACATCCAATTTCTTCACAATGTCTAGGAATTTGTCAAATTGGACATCCACCTTAGTCTTCATTTGCCTTGTTGGGAAAGGCAACTTGATTTGAATCTTGTTTTGCTCAATAGGGGTGGACTCTTCAAACAACACTTTCCTTTTACCCTTGTCTTTTCCTTGAAGTGGGGGAAGCTTGTCTTCTTGGGGTTTCTCAATCTCCCATAAGACTTGCTCCTTCATTGGATCTTCCTTGCTTGAGCTTCCTTGAATTGGAGATGCAACTTTCTTTGTTGGTTCTTGCATTGGTTCTTGCTCACTAGGGAATGGAGGGGAGTCATAAGATGTACCTCTCCTCATGGTAATAGCATTTTCATGCTCAACTTTTGGTGTTTCACCTTGAGGAGGTAGTTGCCCCTTTTGTCTTGAGGAGCTTCCCGAAGCAAGTTGAGATATTTGGGTCTCAAGCATCTTCGTATGAGCATCTCTCGCCATGTTATCCCTTTGAATAAAAGCATAGAACTCTTGTTGGTTTCTTGCCATCTCCATTTGGTTTTTATGCATATCCGTCATAGATTTTTGAATGTTGAAATCTCGAGGTGGAGATTGTGGATTATGCGGAGTATCGGTGATGGCTAGAGGAATGCCATAGTCATGAGTAGGAGATCGGCTCCTAGGCTTGCTTTGTTGTTGTTGACTTTGAGTTGCTTGTTGTTGACGGTTCCCTTGGAACCCATGAGAATTGCCTTGATTAAGGCCTTGATTGTTGCCATGGTTGTAATTTTGAAGTCCTTGATTGAAGTTCCCTTGTTGAAACCCTTGATTGTTGTTGTGGAAGGTACCTTGGTTATTTTGCTTGAAGTTGTTGAAGGGCCTTGAGTTGCCTTGATAACCTTGGTTGTTGTCCCTTAAGGGAGGAGGAACATAGGGACGAAGTTGTAGACCTTGTTGTTGAGGGACTTGATTGGAAGCTTGGTATTGATTAGAATAGGAGGCACCTTGCTTGAACGCTTGAAAGGCGTTCACTTGCTCAACGCTTCCTTGACAATGCATAGGATCACGACCAACGATTCCACAAGTGTCACACATCCCATAATAAGGCAAAGGAGGTGCAAATCCCAAAGCATTCACTTCTTGAATCGAGTGTTGGTTGGAGGAACTAATGCTTTGAACTTGATTGAGGTGGCCTTGGAGCTTCTTGTCAATATTCTCCATGTGGGTCTTCAATTGAGCTCCAAGGTCAATGCTTAATTGAGTAATAGCATCAACCTCGTGCCTACCTCCTTGATTTGCCTTCCTAGGCCTTGAGTATTGAGAATTATGAACCGCCATTTCCTCGATCCTTGCCCATGTTTGGTCATCATCGACCTCGGTGAACCTACCATTAGAGCCCATATTAACAATAGCTCTTGAGTCCTCATAAAGACCGTTCCAAAATTGTTGGACTAAGAACCATTGTGCAAGTCCATGGTGGGGGCACAATCTAACCAAAGATTTAAACCTCTCCCAAGCTTCATAAAGGGTTTCCTCATCCCGTTGTTGGAAACCGGTGATGGAGGCCCTTAACAAATTAGTCTTCTCCGGAGGGTAGAACTTTTGGTAGAACGCCAATGCAAGTTTCTTCCAAGTATCGATGCCCATGGTTACCCTATCGAGACTCTTGATCCATTGCTTCGCTTTTCCAAGTAATGAGAATGGAAATAATACCCAACGAATTTGATCTTGAGTAACCCCGGTTTGAGAAATAGCGTCACAATAATCGGAGAAAGTCTCCATGTGTTGGTGCGGGTCTTCGGTGGCAAACCACTAAATTGATTTCTCTCCACAATTTGGATGAATTGAGTCTTGGCCACAAAATTTCCGGCATAAGCGGCTGGTAGAGTATTCGGTCCCGGCAAGACATCTTCCGTAAATGTAGAGTGAGATGAAAACTTCGGCATGATTGGATATGCGGGAGAAGATGGTGTAGACGGTGTTGATGTAGAACTAGACGGGGAACTAGGTGAAGAAGAATGGATAGATGAACCAAAGGGGTTTATGAAGATCCCTTCGGCCGTCTCTCGAGATGCTTCGTCAAAGTCGGACCCTTGAGCTTTCTCTTCAATGGTATTGCTAGTACTTGGTTGAGAGATTCTAACCCGGCCAATCGTCCGTTGGCGAAAGGCTCTAAAGAGTCTTTCCGGCTCTGGATTGAAGAGAAAGAACTCGCCTCTCCCCCTAGGCATACACTACACACTTGAGCAAACGTAAGACCACCTAGTGCTTTTCGGGCACTAGGCAAAGACAATAAACGAGCACGACGAAAAAAAAAGAGAAAAGAAGGCTAAGAAAACAAGAGAAACCTACAAAATATGCACAAGAGATGATAGAAGAACACAAAGAAGGGTAACTAAGTCTAGCTATAAGCAAACTAAGTCTAAACAATGCACCGTCCCCGGCAACGGCGCCAAATTGATGGTGGGCTTTTGCTTGTCTTCCTCTTCTCATTGTGTGATTGATTTGTGGTTGAATCCTTGTGTATTGGGTAACATCTTGCATAAGTATTCGGGTTTTGTCTTTGACACGAGAGTGCGGACATAGGCTTTGACGCGAGAGCGCGAAACAACCTTAGTAACTAAGTGAACCTTGCACCATCGTTACCCCAACTATCCTACTACACTTATGAACCCGACCTAACCCTACTCTTTCCTTATTTGATTTATTCGTCATCTTAGTTAGTCATCGTTCCTTAGTTGACCTAGTCTTGTATTTGGGTGACCTTAGTCTAGACACCTCATACCGTCCCCGTGGATTCGACCCGACTTGCCCTATCTACCCAGTTAGGAATAGTTGGTTTTTTTTATTGATCGGTGGGGATCCACGACAAATCCCACCCATCAAAAAGATTTTCTTTTGTGTCTTTGTGTCGTACTTTTGTTGTGTTGTGTGTGTTTGCCTCCCATTTTCCTTGTAGGTCGCCTAATCACCGTTGATTTTGGAGGGCTTTCAAGACATCCGGTAACGCCTTTCTATCCCTCTTTCCTCTTTGTCTCTTGTGGAGTGTGGAGGAGATTTGTGATGATGAGTGCTCGGGTGGAGCCTCGTGAAGATTTGTGGTTGATTGGTTGCTTATTTGGAAATTCGGGGTGGTGTTTGTTCTCTCTATGTGTTTGTTTTGTTTTGTCTTGTTTTGTTGCCTTTGCCTCTTTTTCTTTCGTTTTCGTCGTGTCTTCGTCTTGTCTCGTGTTTGTGTCTAGTGTGTAAATAGGTTTTCGAAAACCCGGTTTTGAGGCTAGTGCGCAAGTGTTTACTCTCCCTTCCTAACAATATGAGTCGAGTCTTGGACTTTAGTCTAGTAGAATGACCCTAAATCAATAATTTCGTTGGTTTCTTGCCTTGAGTCCACCTAGCTTACTAGGAATTTACTACGGGATTTGCATTTTGACCATTTTGACCACCCACGGTGTGAAAAGGCCTTGGTTGCCGGGTCCCGTCTCTTAGGTGACCTTGCTCGAAATTGTTTGATTAGTCCAAGTTTCCCCCCTTTTTGTGGGTTTGAAGAGAAGGCGCCGTCCCGACTTACCCATTTCACCTACCTCCTACACATATCCACCAAATAAATTTGCAAATTGTTGAAATCTCCCTTTCTTGTTGCAAAGAAATGCCTACAATTCAAATCAAGCCAAAAGGGCAAAGGAAAGAAAAAGAAAGAAAAAGAAAGAAAAAAAAAAGAAAGAAAAGAAAGAAGAAAAAGAAAAGGCACAACAAAAGAAAAACAAAATACAAAAGAAGAAAAAGAATTGGCATAGCTACTCAAAAGCCAAATGCAAAAGAAAAGAATGCCAAAAGAAAACCATCTCACAAAAAGAACCCTCACCCTCAAAAATAAGCCTTTTTCCGACTATTACCGCAAAGAGCCTACCAAAGGACCGAGTCCCTAGGAAGGATGATAGCGGTAATGGTCGGTCCTCCCTCATTTTGCAACCTTGACCACCTTTTTACTTGGACTAGTTGGGCGGTTTTGGACATGGGACGACCCTCTTGGCTCATCGCTAAAGGGGGCGGGGCTTCACTTACCTACAGTGTCGACTAACTCCGTGGTTCATCCTTTTTCCATCCCGTGGTACGTTCTTAGAAGGTTAGGAGGAACCTAGGTAAGTTACCAACGTTTTTATTGCTTTGTCGTCATACTATTAGGGTTTGGTCCATCTCGGTTTGTATTGCTAGCTTGGGAACGTTGTCACTTGCCTTAAGTCCTTAACCGGTGTCTATTTCACCGCTTTGTTGAGGGAAGCGGTATTTGTTTTGTCTTGGATGCAACTGTTTGGTGCTTGTTTGTGTGTGTGTGTGTGTTTGTTTGTTTGTGTGTTTTCGGGTCCGGTTGCATCCACAGTTTTGTCGCAAGACCCCACTTGCCTTGCGGATAACACTTGTCCTCTAAGTGTTATCGCGTGAGTTGAAAGGGCGTAGGGTGCGCTAATACCCGCTCGGCTAGTATTTTAGTTTTTATTAGTTTAGTAGTTAGTTCGTGCTTACTCGAGGGCGAGTAAGGGTTAAGTGTGGGGGAGTTGATAAGTGTAGTTTCTAGTGCCTATTTTGTTATGTTTAGTCCCGGTTTCTCTTGTGAAATCGCTCTTTGGAGCGGTTTCTGAGCTACTTATGCTTCTTCTAGTTTGTTTTAGGTTCCCAAGACCATTCATGGAGAATTGGAACGATTCCGACTCGTTTCCTACACTTTTGGAGCCAACGAAGAGAAGGAACGATCACTCGGTGCCTTGGATTTGATCCCGAGACCTCGGGACCCATTCCCGAGCCCCTTAGACTCGATCCCGAGCCCCGAGAATCGATGAGAAGCCCATGAGAAGCAAGGAGGGACCTGAGAGATCATATTGGAGGCCTACAGGAGCCTTCCCGGCCGAGAACAAGTGCCTTCTCGGTCGGGAAGGAGTGCGCGTTTCAACAGGCTGCTGTATGGGCCGCCTCGGGCGAGACCATCTCGTCTCGGCCGAGATGAGTCCCGTCTCGGGCGAGACCATCTCATCTCGGCCGAGATGAGCCACCTGCAACGCCGCTTCGCTTCTTTTCTTCTCCTTATTCATTGTAACCCTATATATATACCCCTCTTGTAATCTAATGTTAGACATTACCCACAAACCCTAGCCTAGTTTAGCATAGATTAGCATAGATTAGTGTAGATTAGTCCTTAGTTAATCTTTAATCCTAGTTTAACTCTTGTAATTTGGGAATTCTTGAAGAATCCAACCAAGATTGACAACCTTGGTTGATGTATTTGGGTTTTCTTCCATTTATGCAAGATTTCTTCTTTTCATCTTCTCTAGTATGGTATAATCTTCTTTTCCCTTCTTTTTATCTTGTTTATTCATCCAAGTTTTAATCTTTGTTCATTGTTTTGTTCATAGTTCATTGTTTACTAGTTTCATTATGCAAGTTTTGTTGTTTGAGTTGATTCATCTTGTTCTTGTTGGTTTTAGCATTAGATATGTTTGAGTAGACTCTTGCTAGGGTTATTAGGGTGATTGGTTGTGATTGTGGATGATTAGGGTGAGATGGGTGGTATTAGATGTTGTTTTTGTTGTTTCCCATTTACCTTGCACTCCACATGTTCGATGAATTGCTTGTGAGACTAGAGACGATCAATCCTTGTTTTTCTTGCATATTCTCTTGTATGTGTGTGTTTGGTTGATAGGTTTGGTAACCTCATTAGTAGCGAGAGCATGGTGAGGGTGACCCCTAGGCCGTTTAAGTAGCGAGAGCCCGATCGGCGTTACCTAGGCTACGGAAGCATGCTAGTAACCCCGTTTTTCCCCTTTTTGTCTTCTTTGCATCCATGAACCCGACCTAACCCTAGTTTCTTCTTATCGTTTTATTAGCTTCCGCTAGTCATTAGATGCTTGTTTAACCTTTTTATTTGTTGTTATAGATTATAGTTTAGACCTTAGCTTAGTCCTTAGTCTACCCCCTAGATTAGCTTGTCTCGAACCTAGTCTTAGACCATAGCACCCATTAGTCTAAACCCATTTTCCGTCCCTGTGGATTCGACCCGACTTGCCCTAGCTACCCAGTTAGGTTAGTTGGTTATTATTTGACGGTGGGATCCACGACAAATCCCACCCATCAAATTCGACCCGGCTTCCCGACCGGGAAGGATGTTGCATCCCGACCGGGAAGGAGCCATCCCGATCGGGATGAGGGTGCCTTATTTCAAGATTTCTGGAGTGTCATCCCGACCGGGAAGGAGGCTTCCCGACCGGGAAGGGTTTATCATCCCGATCGGGACCATCCATCCCGACCGGGAAGGGTTTATCATCCCGATCGGGACCATCCATCCCGACCGGGAAGGTCCGCTTCTCCCCTTTGTGCCTCTTCTTTGACATTTAAGTCCACCCAACCATTGTATACCCCCTCCCAACCGCCCTTCTTCTCCTTGTTCCTATCATATGACCCTTACACCTCATTGCATACCCTCACTTCATTTACTCTTCACCTTACACCGAGATTCACATCAAACCCCACCCCCTCACACCATTGCAAGCTTACCACCTTAGCCATGCGACTTTCTCAAGTATGAAGTTGGATGACAATGATGACAACAAGCAAGTGCATTTATTGAATCATTGAAGACGATGGAGTTCGCGAGTTGCTAACACATTGGTAAGGCAACTCTCATTTCTTTTCCGTCTTTCGTTGCTTGTTGCCCTTTGAATACTCCCCTTCCCCTTTGTCATGGTGGCCCTCGGGGCCTTAGTGATGGTTGCTCCCGACTCTCGATGATTTGACTACATCGAGAGTCATTTGAAAAATCCAAATTTTACAAGTTTTTCACTATTTTTGTTGGAATTAGTCGGATTTGGGCGGAATCCGGGCTAGGTGACTTGATTACACCTAGTCCTCCCCTCCCATTTCCTTTTATTTCTTTCTTTTTATTTCTTCCCCCATCCATATCTTTTCTTGTCTCGGCCCATGGTGACTTGACTACACCCCGGACGGACACATTCTACCATTTTCTCCACTTTTCTTTTTGATTATTTAGCTTTATTTTCGTAGTTTCTTTTCTTTTGTGTCTCCATACACTACGGTCGAGCATGATGACATTGCTCGGTTTAAGTGTGGGGGAGCGATATTCTATCATAGTTAGTTTTATTCTCTTAGTTTTTTTTAAAAAATCTTTAAAAATCCTAAAAGGTTGAAATTTTTTCATAAAAATCAAAAAGATTTTCTTTTGTGTGTTTTTCTTTTGTGTCGTTGTGTCGTATATTTGTTTTGTTGTGTGTGTTTTGCCTCCCTTTTCCTTATAGGTTGCTTAATCACCGTTAGTTTTGGAAAGCTTTCAAGACATCCGGTAACATCTTCTATCCCTTTTCCCTCTTTATTTCTTGTGAAGTTTGGAGAAGGTTTGTGATGTGGTGTGCTCGGGTGGAGCTTTGTAAAGTTTGCGGTTGATTTGGACGCTTGTTTGGATGTTCGGGGTGGTGTTTGTTTTGTTTATGTGTTTGTTTCTCCTTGTTTTGTTTTGCTATCTTCTGTCTCTTTTTCTTTCAATTTCGTCGTGTCTTTGTTTTGTGTGTGTAGTTGTGTCTTGTGTGTAAAAAGGTTTTCGAAAATCCGGTTTAGAGGCTAGTGTGCGAGTGTTTACTTTCCCTTCCTAGTAGTATAAATCGAGTCTTGGACTTTAGTCTAGTAGAATGACCCTAAATCAATGATTTCGTTGGTTACTTACCTTGAGTCCACCTAGCTTACTAGGGATTTACTACGGGATTTACATTTTGACCATTATGACCACCCACGGTGTGAAAAGGCCTTGGTTGCCGAGTCCCGTTCCTTAGGTGACCGGGTACGGAATTGTTTGATTAGTCCAAGTTCTCCCCTTTTTGTGGGTTTGAAGGGAAATCGCGACCCCCGACTTACCCATTCCCCTACCTCCAACACTTATCCACAAAATAAGTTGCAAATTGTTGAAATCTCCCTTTCTTGTTGCAAAAAGAAATGCCAACAACAAAAAGGGCAAAGAAAAGAAAAAGAAAGAAAAGATTGAAGAAAAAGAAAAGGCACAAAAAGCCAAAAAGAAAAGGCACAAAAAAAAAAGAAATGGCATGGCAACATACAAAGCAAAAATGCAAAAGAAAAGAGAAAATGCCAAAAGAAAATCGTCTCACAAAAAGATCCTAACCCCACAAAAATAAGCCTTTTTCTGACTTTTGCCGTGAAGAGCCTACCAAAGGACCGAGTCCCTAGGAAGGATGATAGCGGCAAAGGTCGGTCTTCCCTCACTTTGCAATTATTTCCACCTTTTTACTTGGACTAGTTAGGCGGTTTCGGACATGGGACGACCCTCTTAGCTCATTGCTAAAGGGGGCGGGGTCTCACTTACCTACAGTGTCGACTAACACCGTGGTTCATCCTATTTCCATCCCGCCGATCGTCCCGTAGTACGTCCTTAGAAGGTTAGGAGGAACCTAGGTAAGTTACCAACATTTTTGTTGCTTTGTCGTCATACTACTAGGGTTTTGTCCATTTCGGTTTGTATTGCTAGCTTGGGAACGTTGTCACTTGCCTCAAGTCCTAAACCGTTGCTTCTTTCACCGCTTTTTAGAGGGAAGCGGTATTTGTTTCTTTTTGGGTGCAACCTTTTGTGTGTTTGTTTGTATGTTTGTTTGTTTATGTGTTTTTGTGTTCGGTTGCAACCACGATTTTGTCGCAAGACCTCACTAGCCTTGCGGAGAGCACTTATCCTCTAGGTGTTCTCGCATGAGTTGAAAGGGCGTAGGGTGCGCTAATATCCGCTCGGATAGTTTAGTAGTTAGCACGTGCTTACTCGAGGGCGAGTAAGGGTTAAGTGTGGGGGAGTTGATAAGTGTAGTTTGTAGTGCCTATTTCGTAGTGTTTTGGTCCCATTTTCCTTGTGGAATCGCTTCTTGGGAGCGATTTATGGGTTACTTATGCTTCCTTTTGTTCATTCTAGGTTCCCGAGACCATTTGTGAAGAATTGGAGCAAATCCGACTCGATACATACACTTTTTGGAGCCTACGAAGTGAAGGAACGATCACTCGATGCCTTGGATTCGACCCCGAGACCTTGGGACCCAATCCCGAGCCTCCGAGACCCGATCCCGAGTCCCGAGAATCGATGAGAAACCCATGAGAGGCAAGGAGGGACCAAAAGGATCATATTGGAGGCCTACAAGACCCATCCCCGATGGGAAGGACCTCAACCCGTCCCGGTTGAGGTGCACAAAAGACACACCTTCTGTTTTGGGTCCATCCCGACCGGGATGAGCTCATCCCGACCGGGACCACCTCATCCCGATCGGGATGAGCCCAGTTCAGACCCGCGCTTCATTGTTTCTTCTCCTTTCCTTTTGTAACCCTATATATACCCTTCCTCTTATATTCTTATGTTATGTTAGACATTACCCACAAACCCTAGCCTAGTTTAGCATAGATTAGCATAGATTAGTGTAGATTAGTCCTTAGTTAATCTTTAATCCTAATTTAACTCTTGTAATTTGGGAATTCTTGAAGAATCCAACCAAGATTGACAACCTTGGTTGATGTATTTGGGTTTTCTTCCATTTATGCAAGATTTCTTCTTTTCATCTTCTCTAGTATGGTATAATCTTCTTTTCCCTTCTTTTTATCTTGTTTATTCATCCAAGTTTTAATCTTTGTTCATTGTTTTGTTCATAGTTCATTGTTTACTAGTTTCATTATGCAAGTTTTGTTGTTTGAGTTGATTCATCTTGTTCTTGTTGGTTTTAGCATTAGATATGTTTGAGTAGACTCTTGCTAGGGTTATTAGGATGATTGGTTGTGATTGTGGATGATTAGGGTGAGATGGGTGGTATTAGATGTTGTTTTTGTTGTTTCCCATTTACCTTGCACTCCGCATGTTCGATGAATTGCTTGTGAGACTAGAGACGATCAATCCTTGTTTTTCTTGCATATTCTCTTGTATGTGTGTGTTTGGTTGATAGGTTTGGTAACCTCATTAGTAGCGAGAGCATGGTGAGGGTGACCCCTAGGCCAGTTAAGTAGCGAGAGCCCGATCGGCGTTACCTAGGCTATGAAAGCATGCTAGTAACCCCGTTTTTCCCCTTTTTGTCTTCTTTGCATCCATGAACCCGACCTAACCCTAGTTTCTTCTAATCGTTTTATTAGCTTCCGCTAGTCATTAGATGCTTGTTTAGCCTTTTTATTTGTTGTTTTAGACTATAGTTTAGTCCTTAGTCATCGCTTAGATTAGCTTGTCTTGAACCGAGTCTTTGACCGTAGCACACCTTAGTCCGACACCCCGTCCCTGTGGATTCGACCCGACTTGACCTAGCTACCCAGTTAGGTTAGTTGGTTATTATTTGACGGTGGGATCCACGACAAATTTCACCCATCAGTGACCGTGGTCGACTTCTCGGTTGAAGAATAGCCCCCTAGTGAGACTAAAGACTCTAATAGGACTCAGATGGTGTGGCATCTAAGTGATTCAAAAGTGGCACATGTGAGACAACACGTGTAAGACGTGACCCTTAGAGCAATCGTGATTGATCGCTGTAACACCCTGATTTTTATAAAATAATTTAAATTAAAATTTTGTTCGTATTTTTATTTTTACGATTTAACTCGTAATTCTTAAAATTATTATACAAGGAATTTATTGTTTAATCGTTTCAAACTCCTAAAATTCTATTTTGTCTCGAAAATTCTCCTTACATTTAAAACATATTTGTTTATTTCTGTTTCGATTCATTTCAGACATTTAATTTAAATCTTATCGAAAGTTTATTTCGACGATTTAAATTCTAATTCTTTTATGTATTTATATTAAACTCGAATTTTCTATTTTTTCGGCTCGAAGCTCATTTATTTTAAGTTTCGTCAAAACATTTATTATCTTTCCTCGAGAAATCCATTTAATTCACTTTATCGAAAATTTTATTTTTCGGGAACTACTATTTTATCGTCTAATTATGTATTTTTTTTATAAGCTTCGTTTTTGTCTCGAATAATTTATTTACCCATTTTATTTGACGGTCCAATTACTTAACAATTTTATTGGCTCGTTTTTAATTCAACTCATAGGTCAGTCAACTTATCGTGCGGAGTTCGTTTCCTAACCGATTCGTTAAATCATTTCGTATTGTTTTAACTCTTTGTTTTCCCACTAATCCACCGTTTGACTCACCCACTTGATTCATTCCCTTGCTCCCACAAATTAACGTGTCCCCATTACTGTTTGTTCTATGCATATCACTTTCACTTCCCCTTTCTTCTTTTATAATCCCACCGCTTCAACTCTTTTGGTTCCCACATTCTCGTCAGTCGTCACCTTTTCTTTCCCCTCTTCTTCTCTTGTTTCTTCCGCTTCCTTCTTCCTTTTTTTCGTCTTTTTGTTCTGCTTCTATTGCTGCGCTTTGTGCCTGCGTTTGCCGCTGCTGCAATACCCGTTTTCCACCCTTTTTCCCCCTTTCTCCTCCATTTCTGCCGATGTTGCTGCTGCTGCGTGAGTTGCTGCTGCAGTTCGCTGTTCGTTGCTACTTTTCGTCAAGGTAATCTCCTCGATCCTACTCCTTCTTCGCCTGTTTTCGCTGCTGTGTTTGTTGAATTGATGCTGCTGTTTTTCATTCAGCGGTTGCTGCTATATTGTGTTGCTGCTGGTTTTCGTTTCTGCCCTTTCATTCTTCTTCTTCTTCTTCTTCTTCTTCTTCTTCTTCTTCTATTGGTTGTATTGCTGCTCTCGGTGGTTACCTGCTGCTACACCTTGTTGTTGTTACTCTCTTTCTCCACTGTTCCCTTTGTCTTTCTCGTGCTGTTCATGCTCTGCTGCTGCTGGTTTGTCCTTATTGTTGCCTTTCGCTGCTGTTTTCCTTTCGGGTTTGGTTGTTGCGGCTGTGTGTCGTGGTTGCTGTTTCTGTGTCATCCTTCTGCGGTTGTTAGTGTCTTCTTGCCCCATCTCTTTTCTTTTTTCGGTTTCTTTTTTTTTCTGCGTCTGCTGGCCTGGTGTCGTGTTCTGCCATGGTCGGTGCTGCTGCTGTACAGTTCTATGGTTGCTGTTTTCACTACCGTCATCGTTTTTGTTGTTCTGGAGTTCGTGTTAACTGCTGCCTGCTTCTGTTTCGTTGTACTTGGCTGCTGTTTATTGCGCTCGTTTCTCCTTTTCTCTTTTCCTATACGTTGTATTGTTGTCGTACTACCTTGTTATTCGATTGCTACTGTTTTCAATTGTTGGTGCCACCTATTCTTCATTCTTCTCCGTGTTTGTTTAACTTCACATTGATGCTTTGTTGGTGGCTATTTGATGTGTTTGTCGTGTCAACTGAATTAAGTTCAAACTTCAGATTTTCGTTTGGCACATAATTCCCTTCCGTCTTATGACGATTACTCTTGGCTCTTTGTTTTCCCCTTGTTTCGACCTTGAGTATCCACTTATTCCAGTCCATTCCTAATTGTTATTTCAACCCCCCTCATTATTTGGGTTTACCGTTTGTACCTGAATCCAACCCTTGTCTCTTTCAATTTGTATGTATCAACCCGACTCACTAAGTGGAACATGCTTGATTGACTAACGATTCTACATCGTGGAGCTTAAAGACGTAACTATCGAAGTTCCGAAGCTTGGGCAGATGGATTGAAGGGAGTGCATTGACGATATCTCGCGAGGTAACTTTAGGACGTTACTCGATTTTATATCGTATGTTTGACTAGTAGTATGTAGTAAATATTTTAACTTCGGTTTTCTATTTTAGCTATATATTATTGCTAATTATATTAATTTTAAATCGTATGCCTTTCTATATTTTTATAACTTTCGATATCGTTTTATAAACCGTTAATAATTTTATAAATTATGATCGTTAGAATATTTTGTTGGTTATCGTGACACTAGTAACTAAATAATATCGATTTCATATTTTCGTCATATTTAGTTTATTTATAATTTTAACTCAAAATCGTATTTTTATGTTATAATCGAGGTTTGTATACTTGTTTAATAAAATTAATTTTTGTTTTACGATTTATACTAATAAAGGAGAAAATAGTTGATTTTGCTTTAACTATATTTTTAGTCGAGACTATTTTCACTAATAATTTCTTATTTGTTTACAATTGACTATTTTTAGTAAAATTTGTATTATTTATTAATAAAAGCCATTTGTTAAAAATAATTTGAAATCTTCGTAAGTCTCGTTTCATTTATAAAACTTGTTGACTCAATTAATTTTGAGATCGTTTTTCTTAAAACATCTCTTTTCTAAAATTTATAGTTTTAACTCGATTTCCTAATTATTTATTAAATACTATATTGACTTATTATATTTTATTTATATTTTGAGTAACGAATTTAGAAATATATTAAAGTTACGATAACGACGATAATAATAGAATGCTAATTTCGTTAGAAATGCTATTTTTATACGTTTCACTTATTTTAATAACTTGCGAATTTTCTATAACAATAATTCTATTTTAACTAAGTTTCTAAATTAGTAAGTTTCTATTTATAGAAAGTTTCCATTTTTTTATATAAAATGTTTATTCCTTTTATCCTCATATTATCTATATTGATTATATTTATCTTTTGAATATCGATAATGACTTGGTTTTGGAGTTATGGAATAAAGAGAAGTGTGGGGTTAGAGTAATATATTCTGGGATGTACGTATTTGCCATCAGCTATAAAGTCGGTGTGCCTAATTGGGGCACATTTGGTCGTTGAACTGGGCCTAGTTTCGCCCAGGAGAGTGTATGTTTTGGCCTTAAGCTAGATATCGCATCGTGTTAGTCGCCGTCAGCTGAACTGGACATATTTGTTGTCTAGGAGAGGTGTGCACTACTTAAACCAGGACCTCGTTGCACGCAGTTCTGTTATAGTTGAGTTGCCTAGTTAGAGACTGGATTCTGTTATGAGTTAAGTCTATAGTTCTCGAAGCTAGTTTCCAGTATTATCCTAGTGAAAGTCTAGCCTTGTGCACACTGATCGAATTTCCATAACGCCAGTTTTGAATACGATTATAATTATCGATTGGTTTGATTTGCAGGTTGGCAAATGTTTTAAGTTTCGTTGAAAACTTATTTTTATTATATCGTTTTAATGTTCTCTTTTTAAATATTTTGATATAATAATACTATTATTTTTCCATACGATATAATAGGCTGGGAGAACGTCCGAGTAACTCCCCACTGACGTGGCTGTTATGTTTATAACACGACAGGTATTTGCTGCTGGATTTTGGGTGTGAGCTAGCGAGTAGCGTAGATCCTACTCTTTCTTTATTCTTGTAATTTACGAATTTGTATAACCCATTTGGAGAATTTTCTATTTAGCCCTTTTGTAAAAAGTGGCCTTTGTATTGACTTACCGTTTCTTTTAATAAGTTATAGTTTGTCAGCATGTTTTAATCCCAACTCTACAGTGTTTCCGCCACTGTATTGCGTTAGATTTTCTAGGGGATTACAGTTGGTATCAGAGCATTGTTGCTCCCGACGCTTACAACTGATTTTAGGAAAAAACACCAGTAAATGATTTGAATATTAAAGAAATATTAGTGAGAGATGGGTAGAAACCAAAATAAGGACTTAACTGTTAAGTTTATATGTTCTTGTAACTCAATGACTAACATTGAATATTTTTTTTCTGTTATCGAGAAGAAAATGAATGCACAAGATGTTTATAGGATGCTGCTTCAGATTGGGACAAGACTTGCTTAGAATTCTCAACGCCTGTTGATTCGAGTGGACAATTTTGTGCTACAACATGGTAACCTTTCAACTCAGATTTAGTTTGCTCCAGCTACAAGCCAGATGATCAAGGGTAGATCCTGTTCCATGATGTTGCAGTAGATCCTGATGGAGCGACCCAAGACTTGCGTGCTCGTTCCTCTATAAGAAGATGGAGTAATCCTTTTAGTTCTCTCGTGAACTCTGGAGGCCCGAAGATTCTTTTCTGGTTTCAGAACTTGGTAAAATAGGATCATTGATTCTTTCCTTCCTCTAGTTCTTCTAACTCTTCTTTTATAAATTCTCGTCTTCATTCTGGTGATAAATCTTCGATTAATTCTCCTACTTTACCATCTTCCTTCTTGAGATTCTTGGTTTGACCGAAGTCCGTCTCTGTGAACCCCGTGAAAAGTCATAGATGTTTGAGGTTTAGTAAACCCTTGTTACATGGTTTGAGGATTGTGAGTTATACTCTGTTATCTATTTTAGTAAGCCTTCGAGGATCGATTTTAATGATAAATTGTCAATTAATGGAATTAGGTTGGTACTTAAGATTTTGAACCTTGGGTTATAGGTTACTTTGATTATTTTGGAGTACCTAGAGTTGAATATATATTTTGGAGTAGTAAGAGTATATCATATTTGATAGATACCTAATACCTAACCTACATTCGAACTAAGTGTAACTGATAAAGTTACTTTGGGATTCTTACCCAATGCTTATTGAATGGATGCATCGCGAATATTTGGGATCATAGAGTATTGGTTAAAGTGTTAGCCTGAGTGTTGTGGTACCATTGAAGGTTTTCATTAATGTCGTTTGAAATTTTGGTTGTCATAGATTACCCGTGTTTATTAAGGGTTAGATCGTTGATCGTTGTTTAAGGTTGTAACCTATGAACTTTGGAGTTGAGTGATCTAACTTGGAGAAATCATTATTGTCCTTGAAGAAGAGAACTATCGTGCACAATCATTCGCGTTGTTTTGAGGAATACTTAGTGTCAATCATCTTAATGGATTTAGAGTTCTGAACCCATAAACCAACGAGATTGTGGCTTCGTTGGGTTATTAAATATTTTGTGGTTTCACCGTTGTAATTAGAAATTTGATGGATTTCTCAGAACCATAGGCGAATGACGTGTTTTGAAAATGTGAGTATCTGTTATTATATATTGAGGTTGAGTGTGCCTTAGGTTGGTGTACTTTCCTAATCCCCATCTATTTATGGTGTTGCGATTATGTTGGTGATTATTTTGAGGATTTCGTGCCCGAGCATTGTTAAATTGGTGGATCGTGTTTAGTGTTCCTTACTCGAGAATTTGGAATATACCTCGAGTTCGAACTTTAGGAGCTTTGGATTTAGGAGCCTTATCGATTGCGAGTTTGGGTGTTGTGATGGCCGTTGAGATTTTAATTGATGAGATTAGATTGTAAAACAATTGTGGATTGGTATCGTGTCGTTTGAACGATTAGATAATCACGTAAGACATTTTTGGGATTGTGACCAAGTAGTACCACCTAGTGCCTAATATTGGACTTGACATTATTTTATGGAAATTAGGAACCCGTGTTGTGGGAGTCGTACCGGGAATCTCGAGATGATTAATTTAATTCTTCAATCCTTGAGAGTTCTATTTAACTCTCAAATTCGTCCTCCCCTTAGCTTCTCTTGAATCCCGCTTCTTCTTCTTCTTCAGCCAATCCCTTTCGACTTCTTTATCGGGTTTGAAAACTTTTGTTTCGATTTGTCGTTGACTTTGACTCTATTTATCCATTTATTATTTTCCCCAGTCTTGTGTTATGAAAAGTTTGACTAATCTAAAAATTTTTGATTTTCACGAAATTTTAACATTTTTGAAGCATAATTTTAAATTTTAAAACTCCTCATTTTGTAAAAGTTGTGAACAATTTAGCATTATGGGTTTTCGTGAAATTTTAACATTTTGAGTTATAAATTTCAAAACTTTTTATTTCGTTTTTGTTTTATTTTGGTCATGTTTCAAAGGGGTCTTAATAATTTATTTTAAAGTATTTCGAAATTATTTAAAATTTCAATTTTGATTTTGCGTGATCGAGATTTTATGAAAACTTTCATAATTGCAAATATTTTGGTTTCTATAAGAGTATTGGGTAAAACGGTTTAAAATTTTAGGAAAACTTGGTACGTTTAAATTTCTATTTTATTGTCGGTAAACTTTAAGTATGTTATTGAAAATATTTGACAATTGATTCGATTTCTAACCGTAAAATTTGATTTCTCAAAATTTTGTTTGGTTTTAAAAAAAACCATTGTCGAAATTCTTAACCAAAACATTTTACTATTGCTTTGAAAATATTTGGGTACTCTTCTCCTCAAGTTCGTTACAAATATTATTTATCCTCATTATTTTATAAAATAATTTTTAACTTGCGATTTTATTGATTTTAATGATTTTAAACTTTGGGAACCGAGCCCAAATTATCTTGAAATAAATTTTGACTTCGATTTCGATTTCATATCACGTTTGAAGTTGTAAATTTTTTTTTAAACCGAGATTGTGATGCGAGTTACGCTTTCTCCTTTTGTTCGAGTAAAATAACCTTGTTTTCCATCCTATTATTGTGTTTTTGTAGTTTCGAGGATGAAACTTCTTTTTAGTGGGGAAGATTGTAACACCCTGATTTTTATAAAATAATTTAGATTAAAATTTTGTTCGTATTTTTGTTTTTACGATTTAACTCGTAATTCTTAAAATTATTATATAAGGAATTTATCGTTTAACCGTTTCAAACTCCTAAAATTCTATTTTGTCTCGAAAACTCTCCTTACATTTAAAACATATTTGTTTATTTCTGTTTCGATTCATTTCAGACATTTAATTTAATTCTTATCGAAAGTTTATTTCGACGATTTAAATTCTAATTCTTTTATGTATTTATATTAAACTCGAATTTTCTATTTTTTCTGCTCGAAGCTTATTTATTTTAAGTTTCGTCAAAACATTTATTACCTTTCCTTGAGAAATCCATTTAATTCACTTTATCGAAAATTTTATTTTCGGGAACTACTATTTTATCGTCTAATTATGTACTTTTTTTATAAGCTTCGTTTTTATCTCGAATAATTTATTTACCCATTTTATTTGACGGTCCGATTACTTAACAATTTTATTGGCTCGTTTTTAATTCAACTCATGGGTCGGTCAACTTATCGTGCGGAATTCGTTTCCTAACCGATTCGTTAAATCATTTCGTATTGTTTTAACTCTTTGTTTTCCCACTAATCCACCGTTTGACTCACCCACCTTATTCATTCCGCTCCCACAAATTAACGTGTCCCCATTACTGTTTGTTCTATGCATATCACTTTCACTTTCCCTTTCTTCTTTTATAATCCCACCGCTTCAACTCTTTTGGTTCCCACATTCTCGTCAGTCGTCACCTTTTCTTTCCCCTCATCTTCTCTTGTTTCCTCCGCTTCCTTCTTCCTTTTTTTCGTCTTTTTGTTCTGCTTCTGTTGCTGCGCTTTGTGCCTGCGTTTGCCGCTGCTGCTATGCCCGTTTTCCTCCCTTTTTTTCCCCTTTCTCCTCCATTTCTGCCGATGTTGCTGCTGCTGCGTGCGTTGCTGCTGCAGTTCGCTGTTCGTTGCTACTTTTCATCAAGGTAATCTCCTCCTCGATCCTACTCCTTCTTCGCCTGTTTTCGCTGCTGTGTTTGTTGAATTGATGCTGCTGTTTTTCGTTCTGCGGCTGCTACTATATTGTGTTGCTGCTGGTTTCTGTTTCTGCCCTTTCATTCTTCTTCTTCTTCTTCTTCTTCTTCTTCTATTGGTTGTATTGCTGCTCTCGGTGGTTACCTGCTGCTACACCTTATTGTTGTTACTCTCTTTCTCCACTGTTCCCTTTGTCTTTCTCGTGTTGTTCATGCTCTGCTGCTGCTGGTTTGTCCTTATTGTTGCCTTTCGCTGCTGTTTTCCTTTCGGGTTTGGTTGTTGCGACTGTGTGTCGTGGTTGCTGTTTTTGTGTCATCCTTCTGCGGTTGTTAGTGTCTTCTTGCCCCATCTCTTTTCTTTTTTCGGTTTCTTTTTTTTTTCTGCGTCTGCTGGCCTGGTGTCGTGTTCTGCCATGGTCGGTGCTGCTGCTGTACAGTTCTATTGTTGCTGTTTTCACTACCGTCATCGTTTTCGGTGTTCTGGAGTTCGTGTTAACTGCTGCCTGCTTCTGTTTCGTTGTACTTGGCTGCTGTTTATTGCGCTCGTTTCTCCTTTTCTCTTTTCCTATACGTTGTATTGTTGTCGTACTACCTTGTTATTCGATTGCTACTGTTTTCAATTGTTGGTGCCACCTATTCTTCATTCTTCTCCGTGTTCGTTTAACTTCACATTGATGCTTTGTCGGTGGCTATTTGATGTGTTTGTCGTGTCAACTGAATTAAGTTCAAACTTCAGATTTTCGTTTGGCACATAATTCCCTTCCGTCTTATGACGATTACTCTTGGCTCTTTGTTTTCCCCTTGTTTCGACCTTGAGTATCCACTTATTCCAGTCCATTCCTAATTGTTATTTCAACCCCCCTCATTATTTGGGTTTACCATTTGTACCTGAATCCAACCCTTGTCTCTTTCAATTTGTATGTATCAACCCGACTCACTTAGTGGAACATGCTTGATTGACTAACGATTCTACATCGTGGATTTTAAAGACGTTACTATCGAAGTTCCGAAGCTTGGGCAGATGGATTGAAGGGAGTGCATTGACGATTTCTCGCGAGGTAACTTTAGGACGTTACTCGATTTTATATCGTATGTTTGAGTAGTAGTATGTAGTAAATATTTTAACTTCAGTTTTCTATTTTAGCTATATATTATTGCTAATTATATTAATTTTAAATCGTATGTCTTTCTATATTTTTATAACTTTCTATATCGTTTTATAAATCGTTAATAATTTTATAAATTATGATCGTTAGAATATTTTGTTGGTTATCGTGACACTAGTAACTAAATAATATCGATTTCATATTTTCATCATATTTCGTTTATTTATAATTTTAACTCAAAATCGTATTTTTATATTATAATCGAGGTTTGTATACTTGTTTAATAAAATTAATTTTTGTTTTACGATTTATACTAATAAAGGAGAAAATAGTCGATTTTGCTTTAACTATATTTTTAGTCGAGACTATTTTCACTAATAATTTCTTATTTGTTTACAATTGACTATTTTTAGTAAAATTTGTATTATTTATTAATAAAAGCCATTTGTTAAAAATAATTTGAAATCTTCGTAAATCTCGTTTCATTTATAAAACTTGTTGACTCAATTAATTTTGAGATCGTTTTTCTTAAAACATCTCTTTTCTAAAATTTATAGTTTTAACTCGATTTCCTAATTATTTATTAAATACTATATTGACTTATTATATTTTATTTATATTTCGAGTAACGAATTTAGAAATATATTAAAGTTACGATAACGACGATAATAATAGAATGCTAATTTCGTTAGAAATGCTATTTTTATACGTTTCACTTATTTTAATAACTTACGAATTTTCTATTACAATATTTCTATTTTAACTAAGTTTCTAAAATTAGTAAGTTTCTATTTATAGAAAGTTTCCATTTTTTTATATAAAATGTTTATTTCTTTTATCCTCATATTATCTATATTGATTATATTTATCTTTTGAATATCGATAATGACTTGGTTTTGGAGTTATGGAATAAAGAGAAGTGTGGGGTTAGAGTAATATATTCTGGGATGTACGTATTTGCCATCAGCTATAAAGTCGGTGTGCCTAATTGGGGCACATTTGGTCGTTGAACTGGGCCTAGTTTCGCCCAGGAGAGTGTATGTTTTGACCTTAAGCTAGATATCGCATCGTGTTAGTCGCCGTCAGCTGAACTGGACATATTTGTTGTCTAGGAGAGTTGTGCACTACTTAAACCAGGACCTCGTTGCACGCAGTTCCGTTATAGTTGAGTTGCCTAGTTAGAGACTGGATTCTGTTATGAGTTAAGTCTACAGTTCTCGAAGCTAGTTTCCAGTATTATCCTAGTGAAAGTCTAGCTTTGTGCACACTGATCGAATTTCCATAACGCCAGTTTTGAATATGATTATAATTAACGATTGGTTTGATTTGCAGGTTGGCAAATGTTTTAAGTTTCGTTGAAAACTTATTTTTATTATATCGTTTTAATGTTCTCTTTTTAAATATTTTGATATAATAATACTATTATTTTTCCATATGATATAATATGGTTGGGAGAACGTCCGAGTAACTCCCCACTGACGTGGCTGTTACGTTTATAACATGACAGGTATTTGCTGCTGGGTTTTGGGTGTGAGCTAGCGAGTAGCGTAGATCCTACTCTTTCTTTATTCTTGTAATTTACGGATTTGTATAACCCATTTGGAGAATTTTCTATTTAGCCTTTTTGTAAAAAGTGGCCTTTGTATTGACTTACCGTTTCTTTTAATAAGATATAGTTTGTTAGCGTGTTTTAATCCCAACTCTACAGTGTTTCCGCCACTGTATTGCGTTAGATTTTCTAGGGGATTACAATCGCTCTGCTGAGGAGTAGCCCCCGAGTGGGATCGAAGGTTTTGTTTTTTTTAGACTCGAGTGTCGTATGAGTGACCTTTGGATGTAAGGATCGCAAATCTTTGGCTACAGGTCTATGCCTTGTAAAAGGTTGACTCGGACATGAGGAAAGGCAGACGGGGAAGAGCTTTGACGCTAGAGACCATTGACTTGACTCAAATAAGGATGGCCCTGGAATTTGGGCAGACCCTTAAGTTAGAGGATTCTTGAATTGGGATGAGTCGACTAACGAATTGAAACACGGGCGAAATTCCGTTAAGAAAAGTCGTGGGGACCGTCCTGTCGGATGGAAAAATCGCGTGGGACTTTCTAATTAGGACTCGAGTGTTTAGACGAACCTTCCATTTACGAGTGTAT
The DNA here is from genome assembly GCA_958450325.1 of Agrostemma githago. Taxonomy (NCBI): domain Eukaryota; kingdom Viridiplantae; phylum Streptophyta; class Magnoliopsida; order Caryophyllales; family Caryophyllaceae; genus Agrostemma; species Agrostemma githago. The sequence goes on from OY288240.1 coordinate 56,543,005, forward strand.
GACTCGTGTTGGTCGGTTGTGCCTTTAGGATAAGGCAGACTAGGATGGGGAAGAAATCCGTGATGTAGGATCGACAGAGTTTCGACGTTATAGACCTTGACGGATTATGAAAAGACCTGACACACGGATTACGGTAGGTCCTTTAATAAGGAAGGTTTTTGAAAAGAATTGAATTTCGAGAAATTTGGAGGACGGTCCTGACTTTTGAAATTGGCAGCATACCGACAGGACCGAGTTTATTTGAAAAGTTGGATATTTAGAATTTCAAAAATTTGAATATCGAAAATGAATTTCCGGAAATTTGAAAATCAAAAATTGTATCTCGAAGATTTCAAAATCGAAATGGAATCTCGAAGATTTGAAAACTGAAATGGAATTTTGAAAATTCAAAAATCGAATGGGGATCGAAAATTCGAATGTTGAAATGGGTAGCATGCCGGCTAGAAAATAGGCTTGTTTTTTAGTCAAATCGTAAGAAGTCCAAATTTCGGCTGTATTCCGAGTTTTTAAAAACTTGACATTTTTTAAAAGATGCATTTTTTGAAATGACGGTTTTTGAAAAATGATACGGAATCCAAGTAGCACGTAGTCAAGCATTATGACGACAGCATGTATGCTTTACGCTAAGTCTTAGTCGGTCAAAATCGGGTCCATACCAACACTGATGGCTCTCTCGTAAATCAGTACGGACTTCCTAAGCCGAGTTGGTCTTAGAACATGCCGCGAAGCCCATACAAGTTCGGCCATAGATGTTTTTAGCGCACCCATTTAGGAATGCACCGCGGTATAGTGGAATGTCGGTCACAAGTAACCGGCCCGAGCAAAAATGGGTTATGCATGAACCATCAAACTAAAACGCGTACATTATTAACCGAACGATTTCTCTTCGAGTCTCACCCTGAGAATACTGATGACTAGTAGTACATCAGGTATCCCCAGCGGAGTCGCCAAATTGTGGACGTGACATAGGTCCACCTCAACGCGGCCATGCGCGGGTTTGGCGAATGAATCTCGTGGTAAGATTGTTCTTGGGTCGAAATTTAAATTGAAATAGGAGTTGCCACTGAACTTTGTGGGAGTTCGGACCCATTCGAACCCACTCTATACTTAGGCGTATCGTGCACAAGGCACGGCCCGCTTTAGTACTAGAGCTTGTGGGGTTCGTCCCTTTGCATTACGATACCGACGCCGAGTTATCAGATATCGTGCATCGAATGACTGTCGTATGCCAACTAGGGATGGCAATTTTACCCACATCCACATCCACCCCGCACCCGATCCACCCCGCACCCGATCCACCCGAGAATAATAAATGGGTGAAAACTCGATTAAATGGATGAATAGCGGGTAATGGATGAGACGGGTGATAGATTGGGTCGGATGCGGGTGGAGCATCATCCCACCTGTAATCCGTTGACCACCCGACATCCATCCATTTAAAAAATAAATATATTATAAAAATTACCCGAGAATAAGAGAATGCCCCCTGTTTTCCTAAAACTTTATTTATTCTAGACTAGACATAACTAAAATAATACTACCATGATGACGAAAGGTGTCAAGTCGCAAGCTAGGTCTCGCAAGAAATTATTTTCGATTTGATATTTATTATTTCTCAAAATAATACTCCGTAGTACAAGTGAATCACCCGTTAAACCACCTAAACCACCCGTTTCACCCGTGGATGACGGGTAGATCGGATATGGATGACACTCCTAGTGGATGATGGATGGATCGGGTGGGCGAATAAAGACGGGTGAGACTTCACCCGATCCGAATCTGATCCATTGCCATCCCTAATGCCAACGGTTTCGGGTATCCGGAAACCAATGGTTCTGAGTAAGGGGTGAAGGTACGTGTTGGGAAGCCCACGAAGGACACCTTACCCCGCCCGCACTTAGCGGCGCGTCTACTAAGATATCGTTCGGTTTTCGTGTACGCGCGTGATGAACTCAGTTCATATACATATTTAGTCTCATTTTATCCTCCGCTTTTACCGATTTCACATGCCTTATGAATAGTTTTGGTAGCTTTTATCCGTAGTTTGTTATGCCGGATATTTCGTTTATATTTTGGCAGGAAACATAGCAAAACACGGAGTTAAGAGCTATAAATGAAGATAACAAGAGAAAAAAAGGTGATAAGGCGGGTAGCGAAGGCCGAATTGGTCGATATAATGATGAACCGGTTGGTTCGTTCGTGACCCTGGATAGACGGTTTATGACCATCTTCAAGATGAATGCGATGCGTGCAAAAGTCAAGAGAAATACCTTTTAAGTCACTTAAACTATACCCCAAAGCCTTCTTATGTTTCCTCAATACAGTTAATAAATCAGTCAACTGAGACTCAGTCAAAGAATTACTTACTATAACCGGGTTTAACTCACCCTCATCGAGAAAAGCATACCTGAGATTGTGGGTAACGGTTTAATTTCAGGTTTCTGTACCTCGATCGAATAAGACATATCAAGCTTGACGGTTTCGACCGTCTCAGCTTCTTTCGGGTCCCCTGCATATATAGAAGTGTTTCTAGCTCATCTACTTCAATCGGTTTGACTCTGAACCGGTCGGTTCGTCTTTGTCCCGAGCGGTATGATCGTGAACCGGTCGGGTTGATTCTATACCGGGCGGTTCACTGCTTCATAATTGGACTTTCCTTATCTGCTGAAGAGTCCGTATTCTACGTTAATTAAAGCTCTACAGGATTATTTTGTTAACCTACGTCTTATTTTCTATTTAGACTCTTGTAATAAGTATAAATACCCTCCTTGGGGGTTAGGTTTAATTACACTTTCAGATTTAGTAGTTTAGTTTAGACTATTTATTAGTATCAAAATTCTTTTAGTTTGTAATCCTACTTTTAGATCGTCAATCTTTCAGTTCTACATAATTGGTACTTTTTCTTATTCTCTTACTTTCATATTGTTCTTTATTATGCTTAATTTCTTTATTGCTTTATCGTTTATTATGAGTAGCTAAATTATTCATCTAGCTATCTTTAAACAGATCTGGATCTGGATCTTAATAAGTAAATCCGAATCCGGATCCGCAAATCAGTTTTATCAAAAAAATATAAAAAATTGCGTGACTTAGAAGTATAGAACTTTAATTTGTCTTTTTTTGGTTATTTCCAAGACTTTTTTCTTTTAGTTTCTTAATTTTGATTATGAATATTTCTATTCAATTTTATTTGTACGATTAGGAAAATTAATATGATCGCAAATACATATTAATCAAAAAATTTTATAGAAGGCAAGTAAGAAATTGGATCCGCGGATCTGATCCGGATCCGGTCCAGATCCGGCGGATCTGGATCTGGATCTGCACTTTTGGGATCCGTCGGATCCGGATCTGCTACTACTGCTGCGGATCTGGATCTGGATCGGTCCGGATCCGGTCCGTTGCCATCCCTAGATCTATGTTATTGAATTGGGGATGTTAGTTTAATTATTTATTTGGTTGATCATTCATATGTTATTGTCTAACTACTTGTTTTGTATCATTGTTTGATTAGTTTGAGACGTTGAACTAGTTGAATGTTTAGGAACCCGAACCTATGATCGAAAGCCTGGTAAGGGTAGACTTACAAGTAAGTGGGTAGGATAATCTGGTAAGTTGCGAGAGCCCGTCAGAATCTATCCTAAGGTTGACATAAGATCTGAAAGGCCGTGTCTTTGCCCTAAACAATTGTGATTGATTGATTGAATGATTAATTAACTTGACCCAATTTAATCACATACTGAACCAGAAAGCCCTAGATCTCTTTAATATTATTAGAACACCTTTAATTTACATTATTGCATTAGTTTAGAAAACAATTCAAAGAAACCAGAATTTAAATAGTTTAGAATCGATTATTAGATAATTAGCGATTTTCATCCGTCTCTCTGTGGATTCGACCCTTACATACTGCTAGCTACCTGTTAGTTGTTTATTACGATTATTTTGATTAAGGTGATACGACTTTAGCCTTATCAAATTTGGCGTCGTTGCCGGGGAGGCGGTTTTATTTTATTGCTTTTTCTTTGTCTTAGATTCTAGATTATTTCTCCTCGTCTCAGGGAATCCTCAAATTCCTCGAGACAGTTTCTCACTCCTTTATTGTAGTTTCTTGCTTATGCACTGTTGCTCCCGTTCAGAATTATATCCATTTGATCCTGAACCAGAGAAGACCCTCCGTAAGCGACGAAATTTCTTCAAGGAGATCGCATAAACATCAGATCTTTCAGTTTTGGAAGATCTACACCAGGAATTCATCGCGGAATATCAGTCCTTAGAAGAGGATACTCCCGCTTCCGATACTTCATCACCTCTTCGTCTACTACCACCCCCGCTAGTCAAGATGCCTAAACTTGCTAGTCACTCCGAGCCGGAACAGACTGCCCTTCCAAAGTTGGTTAAACGTCTAACCGCTACCAATGGCATCTTTGAGATCCGTCCCGCTTTCATTACCTTAGTCGATAAAAATCAGTTTGGAGGCGATGCCAAGGAGGACCCTGCTAAACACATGAGAATTTTTACTGACTATTGCTCTACTATTCCACTTCCTGTAGAAGTCACTCAAGAGCAAGTCATGGAGATGCTTTTCATGTTCTCTCTACGTGATGCAGCTAGAGAATGGATCATCGATCTCGATAAAGTCACCGCCGGAATCAATGACTGGAATTCTCTTGCATTGACTTTCTACAAGCATTATTATCCGCCCCAGAAGACAAATATGCTACGAAGCCAAATTACTAACTTTCGTCAAACACCTCATGAGAATATTCATGAGGCATGGGAAAGATTCAAGAAGCTGGTCAAAGAATGTCCTCATCACAGGTTTGAAGAATGGTTCCTTTGCAATCAGTTCTATAATGGCTTATACGACGATTGTCGTAACACGCTTGATTCAGCTT